>QLOH01000274.1:0-1249169 GCA_026901365.1 Sesbania bispinosa
TTCCTTGGCAGATGAACAACCATGAACCTTCCCATATTCTGACTTGTTCAAAGAACATATCAGATAGAGTTTGGCCTTGGCATTTAATTGAACTCGAGCCTTCTACTCCAAGGTCCACTCAGCCTTTGGTATGGGCACTCCAGCACGCATAGGTACGTAGTCTCCATCAGTAACCACATCCCAAACATCAATGTTGTTGCTTTCAACAAACAACTTCATACGAACCCTCCAATAGTGGTAATCCACTCCATTGAATGCTAGGGGTCTCGTGATGGAGGCTCCTTCAGTGATATACTGTTTGTTGCTGGTAGAAGTTTCCATTGGATCTCTGTCCTACGCACTGATTAGGTGCTAACCCTGAGGATAAGCTCTGGTACCAACTGTAGGAAAACACAGGGAAACGCTAGAAGGGGGTTGAATAGTGTTCCGATGGAAACTTTTTTTTTTCAGAAAGACTTTAATAAAACAGCTTCTGAAACACTTCAGATGATACGAGATAGTCTGAGGTGAGTTGCTACCTTCTGAACAGGTTCAGACGCAAAGGAAATTTTATAAAATCGTTTGATTGAAGTTAAAATTTTCACACTTAAATACTTTCAAACCCCTTTGTTAGATTAAACTAAATTGAAAGAGTTTAAGGGATAGAGTACTCAACCAAGATTTATCCTGGTTCACTCACTACCACCGTGAGCTACGTCGAGTCCCAAGGCAAACCATCACTGGATTTCCACTAATCTTGCAAGATTACAAGTATTCTTTTCTGTCAAGCCTCTGCAGGCTCTACACCAAGTATTGTTTCTTCCACCAAGCCTCTCCAAGCTCTCAGACACTTACCTAAATGTAACTCAAGTATTCTTTCAAACAGAAAGCCTCTCCAGGCTTATAACCCAAACTGGTTAAAGGTTTAAACAGAAAGTTCAAACAACTATCTTTAGATGATAGCTTGAACTAAAGAGAATTTACAGGAATTTACAGAGCAAATGTCCGTAGCGCTACAGTAGAGTATACTTTCTTTTGATAACTTCACTCTTCTTTTTCAATCTGCATGGGACATATATATAGGCTTCAAGATGAGATATCCATTGTCAAATAGCATTAAATTCTCCAAGAGACGTTTGAGACACACTCTGTCCAATACGTTCTGAGCAGTCTTAGCTGCAGTAGGTCTGCGCACACAATGCTTTTGAACAGATACAACAGCGTTGCAGACTTTCCTTAAAAGTGCTAATCATTTGAACAAGGAGGAAAAACAACTCTGATTCTTATGCTGAAAAGGGTTAGACCATTGGGATGAGCGTTCTTCTCACACAGCAACGTCTTCAAAGGTCAAACCTTAATCCTGATACCTTCAGCCTTCAGATGCAAGGAGTGCTTCAGATGAACTTCAAGTCTTCAGATGATAATCACTTTTCAAACGAAGTTGCTCCTTCAGACGATCTGAGACTGTCAGATGAAGCTAATCTTTCAGATGGTCTTTTTTCATAAGTAGGATTTGAAATAGTGCAACATACTGTGAAAGCATAGTTTCATATAAATGCCTTTTTATTTTATATTTGTTGTTCATTAAAACTTAAGAGAGTGAGACTCAAACTATTGTATATTAATTTTTGAGACTCAACAGCCTCTTCAGGCTCCTAAGTATTCTCCTTCAGGGTCCTCTTCAAGCTTCTAAGTAATCTTGTACAAGCCTCTCTAAGCTTTTCAACTCACACCACAGCCAAGACACAGATTCTTGCTTGGTTGAGGAGTTACAACAAAATGAGATGATGGTGAAAGATTTTTCTTGAGGTTCTATCACACATTGTGTGGATAAACTATGAGGTTCTCAAGCGGGTTACCATGAGTGTATGGTGATGGGTCATTCTCTCAATCACTCCAAGAGTGTATATAAACCATTACAAAAAGAGCAGTACCTACTTCAAGATATTGGCTAAGGTAGCATAGGTAGGTAGTGAGAATAGGGATGAGAAGAGGTCAGATGCAATTGCTTCTTCTATATTTAGGACCATCACTTCTTCTCTACTTGGCTTTTGAATTCCAAGCACCTATTTATAAGTTGGAATAAGAATATAGCTGTTACTAGCCGTTTTCTAGCAATTACAACACTTTTTCGTATGTTCCTGCATCATCAGCAAAAGTCAGATGCGTTTGAGTCTGACTTGTTATTTTGCTTCTTAGTTTGACTTATGCTTGTGCTTCTTAGTCTGACTTATGATTCCGCGGTTGAGTCTAACTTATGCTTCAACTTCTGAGTCTGAGTCTAACCTTCTTGTATCTGACCTTCTCGAATCCAAGTCTGACCTAGATGTTTTTTAGTCTGACCTAGATGCATCTGCTTCTAACTGCATCTGCTTCTGACCTAGATGCATCTATTTCTTACTTGCATCTGCTTTCTGACCTAGATGCTTCTGACTACATCTGAGTCTGACCTTGTTGCATCTGAGTTTGACCTTGTTGTATCTGAGTCTGACTACATCTAAGTCTGACCATGTCTACTTCTGTCCGTGACTTGCCTGCTTTTGTCCGACGACATTTATCGTGACCCTTGTCTTCTGTCTGTGTGTAACACCCCGCGTTTTACCGTTTTTGCCGTTTTAAGTGTTTTATTGGATTTTGTGAGATTAAAATTATTTTTAATCATCAAAATTTATATTTTTGGATTTAGAATTAAATTTCCTATTTTTAGGGAATTTATGGGAATTTTTGGGGTTTTTCTTGAAAATGACCTTTTTGCCCCTCCTATCTCTTGAACCGGGCCCGAATACTCTTGATCCGGGCCAGAAAAATTTGCACAAGCCTTCCTTTCTCTCCTTAAAGACCATGCAACCAGCCTTGATGCATGGAGACACTTGTCTTCCCATCTCTTCCATTCCACCAATAGCTTGAAAAGGTGAGTATGTCATATAAAAAGCATTTTTCCTTTTCTCTTTCCCGCTTCTCTTCTTTTCCTTTCTCTCCTTTTTCTTTCATTGTTGCATGCAAGAAAGGAGAACTTTCCTTTTCTCTCATCTTCTCTCTTCCTTGGCCGCGGCTTCCTCTCCCTTTTCTCTCTAAAAACTTCAATCCCTCCATAAACACCACCAAGCTTAGGTTCCATTTTTTAGCCTAAGCTTAGAAACACTAGCTTTCTAGCCTTTAGATCTTGTTGGTGACTAAAGGAGGCATCTTTGGGGGCTGTTTTGGGACCAGAATTCTGCACTCATTTTCTTGGAAATTGAGGTAAAGGGGGGAGAACTTGAACTCTAGTAGGATTGGTAACTAGAGTCAAGGATTTGCCCTTAAAATCCTTGTTTTCACTCTTGTTCTCCTTGAAAAAAATCACTTTTGAGCTTTTCTTTGAGCAAATGTTTTGGATTCTTGGAGCTGGGTTGTTTACATGTTTTTAAGTTTATTTTGATGCTTGGAATGTGCTTGGATTGTAATTTGTTGGTGCATGCAAGCCAAGAAACAATTTTGGAAATTTTTCCCCCTTTTTCCTCTAATAGCTCTCGGCCTTGAGGGATTTGGGGGCTGCATGTGTTTCAAAATTTTTTGGTGCTTGGAATGTGTTTGTATGATGAATCTATTAACATGCATGAAGTTGGTTGAAGGTATACAATGTTTTGGATGATTGATCTTTGAAAATAGTGTTTATCAGCTTGAAATGGAGTTATGAACTTTAATGTGTATGTGGATGATTTTGAGTGATTAGTATGATATTGGCATTTAGATTGTTTGTTGATGAATGTGTGAAGTTTTTGGTGAAGATTGGATGTTGTGAAAATTTGAAGTTTTGATGAACATTCAAGTTGTTCTTGATGTTCATGAGTTGTTCTTGATGAACTCATCAAGAATACCTTTTGATCTTAAAAAGGTCAAGGGTATGTTGAAAACATGTTTATGGGCTTTGGTGGTCCAATGGACTAAGAAGCAATTTTGCAAGTAAAGGACTAAAGTGCAATTAAGAATAGTCTTTAAAAATAAATAAAACAAAATTCGGATTTCCAATTCCAACCAAGTAAAAGTCAACTAAAGGTCAATATTTTAGGTTGCGCATGACTAAAAATAAGTTCCTAAGAGTTATAAAACCTTTAGGCTTTAATTTAAGTTTAAAACCTTTAAGAAAAGGAGTTAAAGACCCATTAAAAGTCAATCAAGATTAGATTATGAATTAAAAGTTAGATTGGAGTTGGACTTCAACTCTAATCCAAGTAATTAAAAGTTAAAACTTAGGATTAATTAGTGGGCTTAACTAATTTAATTACCTAAGTTAATCAACCTAATTCACTTAAGTCGATTAAGTAAGAATGATTAATTAAGTCTAAAGTTAATTAACCTTAATGAAAGTACTAATTAAATAATTAACCAATAATGATGATTAAGAACTAATTAATTATGATTAACCTTAATCAAATGTAATTAAAAGCTTAGTCCAAAACTAAGGAAGAGATTAAGACTTAATTAAGGAGGATTAAGATTAATTATAGCCCAGTTAATGAAGATTGATTAAAAGTTAAATCTAATCTTAATTATTTATACAAGAAGAATTAGGATTAGTAATGCCTTTCATAAGACATATCCATAAGCCTTAGTAAATTGTAGGACTTAAGTGAATATGATTATCAATAAGCTAGCACAAGCTACCTTAAAATATTATAAACCACACTTTCTCTCTACATAAAACTTGAGAAGCTTGGCAAGAGTGTGATTTGGTTTTCCTCAAAAGAAAGACCTCGAATCTATGAGGTTGCACCACGGTAAAGTGGTGACGTAAAAAAGATTCAATGGACTTGTCTGTAAGGATGTAATATTGTAAGTGTTTGCGGTGTGACATCATCATGTGCATCAATAATGATTAAGGTTCAAAAGCCTTACGACCTATATGGCAATACCACTCTAGTACAGTGTGAAACTGGATGGGACGGGTGCACTGGGTTTTGCAAAGAACACCAGCGGTCCGATAAAGGAGACCAGCCCTAAGGATAAGTCAGGTCCCGAAATGGCACAAGTGACGTAGGCTCGCCCCCTACTGTCGTGTAAGCGGGGTACAGGCTTGACTATCCTGTCGCTCTCAAGTTTTCATAATCAGTGAGTTTGTCTGGAAGTCGGAAAATCGTCTTGGCCAGAGATTGAGCAATACCCTTCTCTGTGTTTACTCTGTGTTGATTGTTTGTTTGTGTTGATGTTTGCCTTGTGTGAATTGGTTGCTCTCATCTTACTATCTTAGTAATATGAGGATCTGTGTGTAGCGTTGCTTATTCTTGCTTGAATGGTTCTGCATGAAACGGAAGAAGTTGACTTGTTCTGCGAATGCAGGATTCCATGGCAGAAAGAGGCAACCCTGAGATGGGCGATCTCCTGGGAAGGAGACAAGGTAGCATAGAATCACACCTCATAAAAGAATTAACTTAACACCCTAATTAGAATTAAGGTAGTATGAATGAACCAAGTAATCAAGCTTCTAAAACGAGTTTGCCAAGACCTCTAGGTCCTGAGATGGTACATTAGTGTAGCCAATAGTTGATTTGACTTGTGGATTTAGGTGCTGAGTGAGACATCAAAGGTCAGGATAGGATGACCACTAAGGATAAGTTCCCATTCCTTTAGATGAGTAACCTAAGGGATCGATAATGAATTCGAGGCCGTAAATTCAAGGTTAAGATGATTGATCATTGAGGTTTAATTATTAAGGTTTTGAAATTTGGGGATTTGTACTAATAGCTCTTGAGGATTCAGTTATTGAAATATATATATTTTGGCAAAGCAAGTTAGAAGTAATTGATGACTTGGGATATACTCAGGATGAATAATGATGGAGTTTAGGATAAGAATGACAAACATATGAATTGAGATTGATCTTAGTAATTAAGGTATATTTGGATACCCTGTTGATGAACTTGAAGTCTAAAAGGGTTTGACTGTGGAATGAGTGTCATGATTGAAGTTTGATAGATACACTAGAGTATGATCGCTATCTCTAACGGATTGATAAAATAAGGATTTATAGAAACAAGTGGAAAAACTCGATTTAAGACAAAGGATGCAAAGTATTGAGGCCAATAGCACAAGATAGTTCTTAAGGAATTTTAGTCGTATGGTAGGGTATGACTAAGCAAATGATCTGTTAGTATCAAGATTACGCAGGAAATTGAAGAAAGAGATCATGTAATGGAGAATTATATGCACGAGTAAGCACTACAAGAGCTACAATGGTATGAGCTAAGTAAGGATAACACTTCCATGAGGTTAGTAGAAATAATAGATATGTCAAATAATGAGCGATTATCGTATGTGTTGATTTTGATGACTAAGAGTATACTTGATTGATGCTCCTGTAGATTGAATAAGGTATGTGAATGGAATCTCATAAACATTAAGATTGGAATTGGTAAGAATCATGACACGTTGATTTAGTATGGTCATACCAATTTACAGGATTAGTTTGTACATTAATCTTAATGGACTTAGACTCTCAAGGAAAGGTATATAAATAGTAAATATCTAGGCAGGATTTTAAAGATTGGATTGGAATAGTACTAGATAAGTAGGTGGCATTTCGCGTAAGGATGCCCTAGGGGACAAATACAATCCGTGGGAGTAGGATACCATAAGGAACAAAAAAATATAATAATATTCCCTAAGATAGATTGCTTCTATCTATATACCGAGACTATAGGTAATCTTACAATCCGCTTTGGACTTTACCAATGCTACAGTGTCTAGTAATCCATCTGGATTGATTGTTTGGTGTTCCTTTCCCTCCTTAGTGAACCTAGTTTTCTAGCCTCATTTAAGCCAACTTATCCTCATTCTTTCGTGCAATGTTCTCTCTCCTATTTCTAGGATCCAATGGGAAAGTATAGCATTCTTTGGAATAATCTTGAGAGATAGGAAGTTGTATGCTAAGCTATCTAAGTGTGAGTTTTGGTTAAAGGAAGTGAATTTCCTAGGTCATGTGATCTATAGTGGACGAGTTAGCGTAGACCCAGCTAAGGTAGAAACTGTGTTGCAGTAGGAAGCACCTGGGACTTTAACGAAAGTGAGAAGCTTCTTGGGGTTAGCTGGTTACTACCGTAAGTTTATTGAAAATTTTTCAAGGATAGCAACTCCGTTGAACCATTTGATTAGGAAAGACCAACCTTTTGTGTGGAGCCAGTAGTATGAAGATAGTTTTCAGGAATTGAAGAAGAGGTTAACTTCTGCGCCTGCGTTAGTTTTACCTAACCCACAGAGAGTTTTGAAGTATATGTGATGCTTCGAAACAAGGATTAGGCTGTGTGTTGATGCAAAAAAGGAAGTAGTGGCTTATGCCTCTAGGCAACTGCGAACACACGAAGTAAATATCCCACGCATGATCTAGAGTTGGCAGCTATAGTTTTTGCTCTGAAGATTTGGAGGCATCATCCATATGGCGCTAGGTTTGAAGTCTTTAGTGACCATAAGAGCTTGAAGTATCTATTTGATCAGAAGGAATTGAATATGAGGCAAGGAGATGGATGGAGTTTTTAAAGGATTATGATTTTAGTTTACAATACCACCCTGGGAAAGCCAATGTAGTGGCTGATGCTTGAGTAGGAAATCCTTTGCATATGGAGCAATGATGGTTAAGGAACTAGAATTGATAGAAGTTTAGAGACCTAAACCTAGATGTTGGATTTGGTCCTAAGAGTATAAGATTGGGAACCTTAAGATTTCAAGTGATTTCTTGGAGCAAGTTCGCATAGCACAGGAAGTGGATCAATCTTTGCAAGTTTTGAAGGATCTAGTCCCTAAGAAAGGAGAATCTGAGTTTTGTAAGGGAACTTATGGGATTATTAGATTCAAAAATAGGATATGTATACCTGATGATAAGTGAATAGGCAATGATCTTAGAAGAGGCTCATAAGAGTAGAGAGTATTCACCCTGGAGCGACTAATGTACCAAGACTGAAGAAGATGTTTTGGTGGTCTGGAATGAAAAAGGAAGTAGCTGAGTATGTAGCTTCTTGTTTGGTTTGTCAGAAAGCTAAGATTGAACATCAAAGACCATCAGGAGAGTTACAACCTTTAGATGTCCCTGAGTGGAAATGGGATAGCATATCTATGGATTTTGTGGTAGGTTTACCTAGAACTTCTGCAGGTTTTGATGCTATATGGGTAATTGTTGATAGGTTAACAAAATATGCTCATTTCTTGCCCATTAACATTAAGTTTTCTCTAGAAAATTTAACTTATGAAGTATTACCTGTGCGAATCGGAGACCGAAGGACTAAGCAGCTGAGAGGAAAAGAGATTCCGTTGGTAAAGGTTATTTGGAGTGCAACTGATGAAGGAATGCAACCTGGGAGTTGGAAGATAATTGAAGAAGTCTTATCCTCATTTATTTCAAGAAGGTACGCACAAATTTCGAGGACGAAATTTCTTTTTAGAAGGGGAGAGTTGTAACACCCCGTTTTACCGTTTTTTTTTTTTTTTTGAAGTGTTTTATTGGATTTTGAGTGATTAAAATTATTTTTAATCATCAAAATTTATTTTTGGATTTAGAATTAATTTCCTATTTTTAGGGAATTTTTGGGTTTTTCTTGTGAAAATGACCTTTTTTCCCCTCCTGTCCTTGACCGGGCCCGAATACTCTTGATCCGGGCCAGAAAAATTGCACAAGCCTTCCTTTCTCTCCTTAAAGACCATGCAACCAGCCTTGATGCATGGGAGACACTTGTCTTCCCATCTCTTCCATTCCACCAATAGCTTGAAAAGGTGAGTATGTCATATAAAAAGCATTTTTCTCCTTTTTCATTTCATTTGTTGCATGCAAGAAGGAGAACTTTCCTTTTCTCTCTCATCTTCTCCTTCTTGGCCGCGGCTTCCTCTCCCTTTTCTCTCTCAAAAACTTCAATCCCTCCATAAACACCACCAAGCTTAGGTTCCATTTTTGAGCCTAAGCTTAGAAACACTAGCTTTCTAGCCTTTAGATCCTTGTTGGTGACTAAAGGAGGCATCTTTGGGGGCTGTTTTGGGACCAGAATTCTGCACTCATTTTCTTGGAAATTTGAGGTAAAGGGGGGGAGAACTTGAACTCTAGTAGGATTGGTAACTAGAGTCAAGGATTTGCCCTTAAAATCCTTGTTTTTACTCTTGTTCTCCTTGAAAAAAATCACTTTTTGAGCTTTTCTTTGAGCAAATGTTTTGGATTCTTGGAGCTGGGTTGTTTACATGTTTTTAAGTTTATTTTGATGCTTGGAATGTGCTTGGATTGTGATTGTTGGTGCATGCAAGCCAAGAAACAATTTTGGAAAAATTTTCCCCTTTTTCCTCTAATAGCTCTCGGCCTTGAGGGATTTTGGGGCTGCATGTGTTTCAAAATTTTTTTGGTGCTTGGAATGTGTTTGTATGATGAATCTATGAACATGCATGAAGTTGGTTGAAGGTATACAATTGTTTTGGATGATTGATCTTTGAAAAATAGTGTTTATGAGCTTGAAAATGGAGTTATGAACTTTAATGTGTATGTGGATGATTTTGAGTGGATTAGTATGATATTTGGCATTTAGATTGTTTGTTGATGAATGTGTGAAGTTTTGGTGAAGATTGGATGTTGTGAAAAATTTGAAGTTTTGATGAACATTCAAGTTGTTCTTGATGTTCATGAGTTGTTCTTGATGAAACTCATCAAGAATACCTTTTTGATCTTAAAAAGGTCAAGGGTATGTTGAAAACATGTTTATGGGCTTTGGTGGTCCAAAAGGACTAAGAAGCAATTTTACAAGTAAAAGGACTAAAGTGCAATTAAGAATAAGTCTTTAAAAATAAATAAAACAAATTCGGATTTCCAATTCCAACCAAGTAAAAGTCAACTTAAAGGTCAATATTTTAGGTTGCCATGACTAAAAATAAGTTCCTAAGAGTTATAAAACCTTTAGGCTTTTAATTTAAGTTTAAAACCTTTAAGAAAAGTTAAAGACCATTAAAAGTCAATCAAGATTAGATTATGAAATTAAAAGTTAGATTGGAGTTGGACTTCAACTCTAATCCAAGTATTAAAAGTTAAAACTTAGATTAATTAGTGGGCTTAACTAATTTAATTACCTAAGTTAATCAACCTAATTCACTTAAGTCGATTAAGTAAAGAATGATTAATTAAGTCTAAAGTTAATTAACCTTAATAAAGTATTTAAATAATTAACCATAATGATGATTAAGAATTAATTATGATTAACCTTAATCAAATGTAATTAAAAGCTTAGTCCAAAACTAAGGAAGAGATTAAGACTTAATTAAGGAGGATTAAGATTAATTATAGCCCAGTTAATGAAGATTGATTAAAAGTTAAATCTAATCTTAATTATTTATACAAGAGAATTAGGATTAGTAATGCCTTTCATAAGACATATCCATAAGCCTTAGTAAATTGTAGGACTTAAGTGAATATGATTATCAATAAAGCTAGCACAAGCTACCTTAAAAGATATATACCAACACTTTCTCTCTACATAAACTTGAGAAGCTTGGCAGAGAGTGTGATTTGGTTTTCCTCAAAAGAAAGACCTCGAATCTACGAGGTTGCACCACGGTAAAGTGGTGACGTAAAAGATTCAATGACTTGTCTGTAAGGATGTAATATTGTAAGTGTTTGCGGTGTGACATA
Organism: Sesbania bispinosa; assembly: GCA_026901365.1. Lineage (NCBI taxonomy): Eukaryota > Viridiplantae > Streptophyta > Magnoliopsida > Fabales > Fabaceae > Sesbania > Sesbania bispinosa. The sequence goes on from QLOH01000274.1 coordinate 10,604, forward strand.
CATCATGTGCATCAATAAGATTAAGGTTCAAAAGCCTTACGACCTATATGGCAATACCACTCTAGTACAGTGTGAAACTGGATGGGACGGGTGCACTGGGTTTTGCAAAGAACACCAGCGGTCCGATAAAGGAGACCAGCCCTGAGGATAGTCGTCCCGAATGGCACAAGTGACGTAGGCTCGCCCCCTACTGTCGTGTAGCGGGGTACAGCTTGACTATCCTGTCGCTCTCAAGTTTTTCATAATCAGTGAGTTTTGTCTGGAAGTCGAAATCGTCTTGGCCAGAGATTGAGCAATGCTTTCGTACTATTTGCTAGTACAGACTATACTCCTGATATATTGTACATATATGGTCGAGCAGTTGCTGTGTGCTCTGCTTTTGGTGATGTTTTCCCGGGCCCTCATGCATTAGTTATGTACATCATGATAGCATCAATTGCACACTTGTGATTGAGATTATGTGAATGTCTGTGAATATTTTATGGATGCTCTAGTTACTGTATTCTACTTGATATGAGTTCATGTGATGTTCTCACCCTTCCTTTTCTGCTTCTGTTATTTCCTGTCGTCGTACTTCTTCGCCACGTCGACAGTTGGTATTGGAGAGCTTCAGGATGTCCACTATGAGGATCACGTTGAGGTGGGAGCCACGGGGCCAGTGGCGGATTACAGACGTCCCTAGGCGATGTGTTTTCACGGGGGAGGTGCGCGTTACCATTTCTCATCCCAGCCTTCCCCTGGTACCGGAGATAGATTTCACAGTGCCGGTGATCCTTGAGTTTGAGACTCCACCTAGACTCCGTCGCTACACTACTTTTCTCAATCGTCGTCATCGCCCCTCTCCATCGACATCGTCACAGTCCTCACGGATGGCGACCATGGGCGAGCCAGATTCCCCTCGTTACTCTCCCGGTCCAGAGGTGTCACCTCCACCCCGTATATCCTGACGCATTTGGCCGTTCCCGTCCGAGTAAGCCAGACATGATCGTGATTGATGACACTACATCTGAGGAGGAGGACCCAGAGGAAGACCCGAAGAATGACTCTGAGGATGAGCCGGAAGAGGATTCTTCCAGTGACGACCCTCAGAAGACTTTGGGGTGATCAACCTCGGGGGTACTGGAGGGAGGAGTTGTGGGTGGATTCCTGCTGAGACGGATGACGACGAGTAGGATAGCGTAACTGGGGGTAGTTACGAGTCTAGTTAGTAGCAGCTCTGATTTAGTGGCCTCTTGTTTTGTTTCGTTTTGGCTGAGGTCTTATTTATTATAGTCTACTACTAGAACTCTTGTTTTGTATGGTGGTATTGTTTACTCCGGGATTACTTTGACACTATGGTTCTATATATATGTTATGATGTTTCTTCCCCATGATCCCCTTATATCTGCGTGTATGTTGTGTATGTATGCGGAATGATTGAATCGTCTAGATGTTTTTAGAAAATGAATTTCAGACTTAAGGAAAGGACAATTTCATGAATACTTAAAATGGAATTAGAATGCGATTAGTTGATGATGATTAAACTCTTTTCAAAAAAAAATATTTTCGTATTTTCTAAGTTTTAAAACAGTAAATTCGACGGTTACGTTTTGCAATGTGATATTCTTAGCGGTATAACTAAGGGTGTCACATTGATCACTTTATAAATTATGTTCTTCTTTTCTTAGTTTCTTCTCTGTCATCCCTCATTCATTTCCTAGACGTTATTGCTTTGTGAGACAGTGAAAGTAATTGTAGCCTATTCCTTTATCATACAATCTACTTGTTATTATTAATTACGATTACTCCACTTCAGCACATCAATATTTTCATTTTTTTGTTTTAGTTTAATTAATTCTTGTTCTAAATGGATTTTTTAGGTAGTTCAAGAGCTTATTAAATTACTAGTCTCTTAAATGTTTCTTCATGTGTATTTTTTAGTTATTTTCTACATTTCTCACATGTGAGTATTTCCCCTTTGATACTCTCATATAGTGGTATGCATCCCCTATAGACCGTGTTGTTGCTAATGGCCACTACGACTTGGTTTGTGAGTTGCTTAGAAATGACAACAACCACCTCTTCAAGCACACATCACTGCGCCGAATCCATCGCCTTAAGCTTGTTTAGGATTATGAAGAATAGTTCAATGGTGTTGCAAAGTGTCGTTCTGAGGTTGACGAGAATCCAAGGGGGGGTGGTTCGTTTTACAGATCTTTCTAGGTTGGAATGCTCATAAGTAAGAAAATTGGGGAAATTGTTAAACAAGAAAAATGCGTGAATGGAGAAGGCAGAAGATGGAATGGAAAAAATGATAGACGTCACACTTCCAAGGATGGAAGATAAGCCTAAGAGTTATACACACAAAGGGATGAAGGACCTTTGATAAAACTCAATTCTTGAATTAACAAGAAAATTAGAGAAACACTCTCCAATATAAAATAAAATTCTGATTCAAACTTGTCTTGTAAATTCTGCAGGCATGATGCACCCCTTTTAAAGGTGCCTACAATCCTTGCATGGCTTTTCACATTCAGCCACTTAATTCTCCTAATAATTATATTAAAATTTAGAAACATAACAACCAACAAGGATTAAAGTTACATAATTCAGCCATGAATTGCCCGCCCCTTAGGAGAAACATAACGGCTCCAATATGAATTATGGATGCTCCATTCAATGTATAACCGCTACATTGCAATGCTTGTCTCCCCCTTTCAATTTGTAACAACTTTCTTCTTGATGGTTGTAATTTCTTTGTCCCCTTGCATTGATTCAGCCCAACAATTTTCGTAACTGTCCAGACAAAATAAGTCAGCCAAATAACTCCAAGTTAGCCGCCCACATGTAGCTTCTTGTATAGCCTTCTTATGCCTGGTTGGATTCACATCATACCCTCCTTCTTCGAGAATTCGTCCCGAATCTTAAAGCTTATTTATTTGCTTAATTTAATTTACTAACTACTGCAGAAACTCAAAAGCTTCCTCCTGGATCAAATACAACTTGAATAAATTCAGATTTGTTCCTTTCCAATGGTTGCAATCCGTGGAGCACCTCTCTTGTCAACACTCCCCCACCTTCCTGCAAGCAATAATGATTACCAATACACAAAGTATGCAAAATTTCTTTGTCAAGCACATATGATTCAGCCCCAAAATGTTTATGAAAATGTGCAGCTTGGATACTATTCGTAAAAACAAATAACTCCATGTGTTGGTTTTCATCATCCTCAAGAGGTTGTGTTTCAACATCGGGCTGGATGTACAATGGAGCACTTGGAACAATATCAACAAGCTTCCTCTTCAAACATAGGGGTTGGTGTATTGCATTCACATGCCCATCCTCTTGTTCCTGTAATTTAACATCACAAACAGTAGAACAATCGTTAACAAATAAAATTTCCTCGCTCTTTTTCTGTAGTTCTTTTTCTATTTCTTCTCTCTGTTTTTCTTCTCTTTCTTTTTCTTCTTTTTCTCTCATTTTTTCTTCACTCTCTCTTGCTTCTTTTTCTCTCCTTTCTTTTTCTATTTTTATTTTCAATGTCAGCTGATCAACATGTACAACATCAGATGATAGACATATCAACTTAATCTTTCGTCCACCATGCATAAAAGAAATAGAAGGCCTCTCAGGATTTATACTTTTTTTATTCAACCATGGCCTCCCTAATAGCATATGGCATGTCTCCATGGGTGCAATATCACAAAGAACTCCGTCTTCATATTTCCCAATAGAGAATTTAATCGTTGCTTGTCCATTTGCAGTAGGCAGGTGTAACTTCTCAACCACCCTGCTGCTCACAACATTTCTAAAGTTGAATTGATCTACTGTAACCAAGAACAAATGACCTTCGAAGGAACACCTGGTATAGTAAATTTCCATCGCCATTCCAAACCCAGAGCCGAAGCTCTGATACCAAATGACGAGAATCCAAGGGGGGGTGGTTTCGTTTTACGGATCTGTCTAGGTTGGAATGCTCATAAGTAAGAAAATTGGGGAGAAATTGTTAAACAAGAAAAATGCGTGGAATGGAGAAGGCAGAAGATGGAATGGAAAAAATGATAGACGTCACACTTCCAAGGATGGAAGATAAGCCTAGAGTTAATACACACAAAGGGATGAAGGACCTTTGATAAAACTCAATTCTTGAATAACAAGAAAAATTAGAGAAACACTCTCCAATATAAATAAAATTCCGATTCAAACTTGTCTTGTAAATTCTGCAGGCATGATGCACCCCTTTTAAAGGTGCCTACAATCCTTGCATGGCTTTTCACATTCAGCCACTTAATTCTCCTAATAATTATATTAAATTTAGAAACATAACAACCAACAAGGATTTAAAGTTACATAATTCAGCCATGAATTGCCCGACCCTAGGAGAACATAACGGCTCCAAATTGAATTATGGATGCTCCATTCAATGTATAACCGCTACATTGCAATGCTTGTCTCCCCCTTTCAATTTGTAACAACTTTCTTCTTGATGGTTGTAATTTCTTTGTCCCCTTGCATTGATTCAGCCCAACAATTTTCGTACTGTCCAGACAAAATAAGTCAGCCAAATAACTCCAAGTTAGCCGCCCACATGTAGCTTCTTGTATAGCCTTCTTATACCTGGTTGGATTCACATCAGAGGTGGCACAACAGCTTCTTGAGTGTGAATCCAAGAGAGGCAAGAACTCTCTCATCCGTGTGGTTATGGTGGGTGGGTAATGTACATTGCTGCATCAACTGGGGACTTGGGTTTTGTTCAACAACTTATTGAGAGGAATCCTTTGTTGGTGTATGGAGAAGGAGAGTATAATGTCACTGATATCTTTATGCCGCTTCAAGGAGCAAGAATTGTGAGGTTTTCAATATGCTATTTTATTACACATGAAGAAAACATTTAAGAGACTAGTAATTTAATAAGCTCTTCAACTACCTAAATATCACTTTAGAACAAGAATTAATTAAACATGATAAAGTTCACAGAAACAAAAGAAATGAAAAGATGGATGTGGTTGAAGTGGGAGTGATCATAATTAATAATATCAAGTAGATTGTATGATAAAGAAGCTACAATTACTCTCACCGTCTCACAAAGCAATAACATCCAGAAAATAAATGAGGGATAGCAGAGAAGAAACTAAGAAAAGAAGAACATAGTTTATAAAGTGATCAAGAATCTTGCACTTTAGTCCTTGAGTTGTCAAAAATCTTGCACTTTAGTCCCTATTGAGTGACACCTCAACAAAGATTTAAACAGGCGTTAGTGGTTCGGACCTAAGTGAAAGACGGAGGTCAAAGTGAGGGACTAATGAAGGGGTTTTTTTATAATCTAAGAGACCAAAGTGAAAGACGCTGACAAAGTTAGGGACCCAAAGTGCTAGTTACTCTACAATATTCATTTAATGTTTATACTGTTTCCCACACGTTGAAACCCCTCTTACATTTTTTTTCTTCCTCATCCTGTGCAAACCTTCTCTTCACCCTCCCTCTTCTTTCACTGTAAACAAAATTTCAGCTTCATTTTACTCTATTTGCTTAATTCCTTCACCTTCCATGCTTTGGTCTTTTCATCTTCCTTTCCTCTTCCAACATCCGCTGGAGAAGATATTGTAGTATTTTTATAAATAATATTTATGATTGGATTTTATTTATGAATTATAACGTTACAAATTCAATTAATTGAGTAATTGATTTGATAGGTTTTTAAATGTGCATATTATGTGTGAAATGTGCAATAAATATTGAAATCATGCCATCTTCAATTGATATGAATCAGATTGTCAATATTTATAATTTTAACATGCAAACGTTTTAAAACTTAAAACGTAAAGTATCTGCAATAATTGTTTTCCGATTTTATTACCTGAAACGTTTTAAACGTTTATATTTTATAACAATAATAATTATATTATATATTATATAATAGTTAGTCAGGTAACAAGGTGTGTATCTCTCAATTTTCCTTTTACACTCTAATTATCTCTAAATAATTCTGGGCAATAGAAAGGTGTTGGGAGTGGAACTCTGTCTCTATTCTGTGCAGGAAAAAAGAGACTAAATCAGTGATAGCTGAGCTGTTGTATCCTAGAGGTGAACGCCGTCAAGACCCTACTGCACGGTTGGAGGAAGAAACATCTCCCGTAGTGGCGTGAATGACCTTAAAGAGAGCAAAATGCGCCTCATCTCACTATCATTGTTAATTTTAGCTTTATTGTAATTTCTTAATTTTTCTGGTATTGCTGTAATTTATTCTAACAGAAGACGGAGGTAATTTCTGTGAAAATGAGAAAACCCACCCTTAAGTTGCATAGGAGTGTCTCGCATTGGAAGAGGAATCTCCACACTGAAGAAGGAAGTATGCGGCGGACAATGCTTGATCGCATTCATAGTGGAGAAGGATGTTGAGAATTTATTCAAAATATCAGATTTGAGAATTTATTCACGGTCTCAGTTTTCTCTTTTGTTTATTCGACCGTCTTCTTCAACTCTCTTCATTTTCTTTTTCAATTTTTGTCTTCGTCTTCCACCTTCAGAAAAGCTTCTCGCCTTCAATTTTTGGCATGGTGGAGCTTGACCTGTAGGACAACCGGTGGCATGGTGTGGTGCGGAGACTGGGTCTTGGCTGTGAGATCGGAGGGGTGGGTGGTGGCCGTGATGGTGACCAACGTTAGTGGGTTCTCTCTTCTCTCCCTATATGTGTGCCTTTGTTATTTACTGAGACTGAAGTTTCCCTCTCACAGGAAGATTCCTATGGTGCGTTGTCTGCAAAAAAATGTGGTGGTTTGGTTGCTGCGGCGGTCGGTGAGAAATGATGAAATTTATGATGCGTGTGAGCTCAAAAGTATATACCACGGGGGTATGTTAAAATTATTCAAATTTGTTATGAATTCTTCTAATTTCTTCTAAACCTCTAATTTTTTATGAAGGAATAAATTCAGGAGCATGGTAGAGTAGTTTGATTAGCTATTTGCACGAAGTGTAAACTTTCTTATTCTGAGATGAATTGTGTGTGTAGTTGTTAAAATGCCTAGAGCCATTATATTTGATTTTCTCGAGCTTTTTTTAAGCAACACGCCTTTTTTTTTTACAATGTTAACAAAGTATATTGACAAAGATTAGTTGAAACTTTATAACCCATTGCTTCTTTTCTTGCCGCCAATCAAGGGAAAAAGTGAGTGGCTTTCTGCAAAATAAGAAACCAATTTTATTTGATTATAATATGATATTTTTAGTTGTTATTATAGATTAATAACCTGTACATTCAACCAGCTATTTCAAAGGTTATAATCAAAGCTGCTAAGAGCTTTGGGTGTCACTGGTCAGTCCCCTCCTTTCTTTCTCTCTCTTCAGCAATGCCTATTTCATTAAATATTTTAATTGTTTGTGTTCACAAGTTATATACTCACATATTTGGTTTGGTTAGAATTTAGTTGATTAATAAAAAGCTTTCTCTACTATATTGTTTACGGTGAAAAATCTAATTTCGAAAATTAAACTTATCACTTTGATTCTAAGAACAATCTGGGGATTAGAATCAGATCCTCTTACGGGACTCTTTTTTAAAAGTAGGTTTATGGTGTTTCTGATTTATTGAAATAGACTTTTCAAAGTTCAATTTTCTGGGTGAAAATGTTTGATTGGTACAGAATTTCACCAAATCAATTACTATGTTTTCGAAAAAATCCAGAAATGATAGATTCCAGAAAGTTGATTTAGAATTTTAACAAAGAACTTTTCTTTCGAAAGAAATTAGAACTACTTGATTCAGAATTTTATCAAAGTTCTAAAGTTTCCACTTGACTTCTTTTAGAATAAAGAGAATCACGGTTTCAGAATGTTTGAAAGAATATGGAATTTAAAGCAAAGAGATAAAAGTGCATGAAATGAAGAATACTGAATGTAAATTGCAGAAAGTAAATGAATTGAAAGAACAAATTGCATAAAGATAAAAGTGGATGAGATCATCACATACAGTCAATCCTTGTAAACCTGTTGGTCGCAGTGTGATCGGACGTGAAGGTGTTTAAGGATATGAGTATAATGATTTTTCCAACCCTTATTACATTATGGGTGTACCTATTTATAGATTTCTAATCCTAACGGCTAACTAATGCATGTTTGACACATCAGCAGCCTATCTATGTTGGCAGCGTGTATGCTTGCCACGTTTTCTGCTATCCAGAAAATTAATTACATTTTTCAAACTGAACCACTAACTTAATGACACCTGTATTTGTCATTTGTAACTTCCTTTAACTGCTCCTTTGGTGTCCTGTGACTTCTATTTCTTCGAAGACTCATATTTGGATTTCTCGAAATCCTGTCTTTAGATTTCTTGAAGTCTTCTTTCTGATTTCTCGAAGAGGTCTTCTTTCTGATTTCTCGAAGTCTTTGTCTTCTGATTTCTCGAAATCTTCTTTCTGGAATTTTGACTTTATGGTTTCGAAATTTTGACTACCTTGTGCCACATGTTTAATTTTATTTGACATTTTCAAAGGTTACAAAGACCACCGGCCACCGTCCATTTGATTTTTACCATGAGGATTTTTCTTATTGGGCATAGAAATGGTTTCATTAATGGCACTTGAGTTGTTTTGCTCCTATAAATAGGAGTATTCTTCTTCATCTTTCTCACAACTCTTCCTTCTTTTCTCTTTCTTATAATTTCTTTTTAGAGAATTCTTCAGAAAATATGAAGAAGGTAATCTCTTTGGCTATTTTTGCAATCTGATCTAGAATGATTTCATTTTTTATGAGATTGACAAAATAGCCAAAGTCATTGGCTTCTCTAACCTTTGTCTTCGAGTATTTTCTTTTAGATTGCACAAAATAGCCAAATATCATTTTATTTAATTAATAAATGAACTTATTTAAAGCTTTCCATTCTGATCTGATCTTCTTCCTCTGGTAAAGGTTGTTCAACAGGTTGGAAGCAATATTCTCCTTTCCCTCTCCCAAGTTAACCACTGAGTTGCTTCTAATAGAGCTTTTCGAGAGAAAGAAGAGAAAGTGGCAGAGCACCATGAGCTAAAGGCTCTTTTAGATTTTAGGATAGTTTCCTTTCTAATGTTCTAGGTATTTAGATAAGTTTTCTTTCTAATATCTTTCCATGTATTCGAACTAATGTAATTCGAATTTAGAGTTTGAAAGAATTATCCTTTGTACCTCTCTGAATACCAGAAACATTATGTCTTTTTCTTCGAATTTTAAAGTCTTTGTATTAACTTCACTTAAGAATTTTTCTAAGTTAATAGACTTGTTATCCAATTCGAAACAAGGTAACTTCATCCTCTTCTGTAATTCGAAATGACCTTTACATAACATTTGGGAATTCGAACAATTGGAAATCAAATCCCAACAGATGCCCCCCCAATGTCTCTTTCAAATAATAATTATTTTTTTTAGAAAGAGATATTTTTGGAACAAACTCTTGGTATTCCTTATAACAACTATTTAAAATTTAAATGGAAAATTTAAATATCTGTTTCAGAATAACCTTTTATCTTCCAAATAAATTAAATTTCAGTTATTATAAAAGTTAACTGACTTTCCCACAATTTTGGGTTACTGGCTCACGTTCCAAAAACATGTAACCATGATTACCCTTTTTAACAGCGTCTTTTCTTTCTCATATAAATACCAAACAAAACCCTTTCAGTTTCACTTTTCATCATCTTCAACTTTACACATTCTACTCTTCCTCTCCATCGGCGTTTTTTCTCTTCAATCTCAAGGTATTTAACTCTTTTTGATCATCTTTTGTTATTTTAGACTTGAGTTTCACCGATTAAAAATCTTCAAAGTTCTTATTTACACTCTTTTCTGAATTTTCAGCTTCTTGCACTATTGCATTACTCTTGCCTTTTCTTCAAGAAAACTAAACTCCATTAATGGCTGCCGAAGGTCAAACTCCAGTGCCTCTTGCTGTCTGTAAAGGAGATTTGCTTGCTAGGGACGAGCAAGCTTATGTCCCTGAACCTGAGAATGTAGATGAAGAAAAAATAGCTATCTGGAATTCCCAGGTACTTATTCCTTATTCTATCAAGAAAAAACACTTAGCTTTTCTTGGTCCATACACTTTCCTTCTTCTCTTGACCAATACAATGAGTTTTTTCCAAGTCTGAGAAAGGAAAAAATTCGAGTTTTTGGTTCAATAATTCGACTGGACCATCTTGAGCATTCTAGTGATGTGTTTCGGCATCTCCTCCTGCTCGAAAAGACTCCTATATCATGTGGTTGAATAGGGTAGAAAATACTATGGGAGCTTTGTGGAAGCGACTTGGTATTTTCGATCTTATTCAATTAAGTAGATATGATTTAAGTTTTGATCTGCCTTAATTCTTTCTTCCCTTCTTTCTGGAGAGGTCTACCAATTCTTTTCACCTTCCTTATGGTATGATCACTCCTACACTTTTTGATGTCTCAGCTATTACTGGCCTTCGACCCGAAGGCCAATTAATTCTCCCTTTTCTCAAGTTCCAACCTCTCGTTGAGCCAAATTTCGAAAAGCTGACTTACTCATTCTTATACAAAACAATTCGAAACCTGGGAAAGTCTCTGAGAATGAGCACGTTGCTTTTCTTCTCTATTGGTTATCTGCATTTGTCTTTGCTCCAGGTCAAAATAAGATTCCCAAATCCTTTCTCCCCATGGCTCAGATGTTGGCCAAGGGTATCAAAATTGATTTGAACAGGTGTCTCTTGGCCCATGTTTATGACATGCTTTCCGAAGCTGTTGGTGCCCTTAAATTGAGAGACCCTGTTCGAAACTTATGCGGTCCCTTTTGGTTTCTTCAATTTTTCTTAATGCTATCTTCCAAGATAAGTTCGAGAGTTCTAAACCTTCAGATTCTGATCTTCCCAATTCTGTTGAAGGTTATAGATTGTCTTATCTTACTCCAACTTCGAAAAGAATCGTCAGGAGCATTTCAAGTCTTATATTTCCTCTTTCCTAAGCTTAAAGAAACATTCTCCCAACCTTGCCCCTTTCTCTGCTCGAACTCGAGGACCTGAATGGTTCACTCGAAAATTTCCTTGTGACACTCCTGGGGCCCAATCTGAAAGTTTGGAAATCTGGAAACAATTCTTGACTCCTGACCTTTTATACTGTGGTTTTCAACCAAAAGACTTCAAAGTCTTTCTTTACCAACCGCAACTTGTGGCCCGTCAATTTGGATTGAGCCAATTTCGTCCTACACCCTTCTATACTTCCGAAGACCAAATTTTAATTGAAGACTTGGTGGATGGTGAAGAGGGTTTCGAGAAGTTACAACTCTCGAAGGCTCGTAGACCTCTTTCTCTCGAACCAATCTCGTTCGAACCTTCTTATTATTGCACTTTATCCTTTGAAGAATGGTGGTCGAAATACTATGTAGTATTCAAGTAGATGAAGCAACATGTTTTTCCAGACTAACCAAAGACATTGCTTCTTCGCAGAAACCGACCAAGAAACTAAAGGTATGCACATCAAAGAAATTGAAGCTTTTGAGAAATATTTCATGTGTTCTATATTCCTAATAAAATATATAGAACAATTTCTGAAGCAGCTTCTTCTTTAAAAGAAAAATTTCTTCGAATCAGCAAAGTTTTAAACTTGTAAATCCTAAAGGTACCACAGTTTTCGAAAAGTATTGTCCAAAGTTTCCTCCTTTGCCAACAGCAAAGTTTGGATTGGAAAAAAGTTTAAATGGTCCAGAATGGACTAGACCTTTAGGTTTTGATCTACTTTTTAATAGTCTAAAACCTCTTTCGAAAAGAGTCACTTTAACCAAGTATACATTGGACAATTATCCTTTTAAACCTCATGTGGATATAGAACATATGAGAATTATTTCTAAGAACTACATTGTTCAAGGTAATAACAGAATCATTCTTTAATGATTTCTGATCTTATCCCAATCTTGAACTTACAATTCCTTTCTATTTTTTATAGCTCAAGAGTGCAATCTTTCGAAAGGTGCTGGAAGATTGGGAAAGCGATGAGGAAGAGGAGAAAAAGTCTAAGAAGCGAAAAGCTTCAGTCTCTTCTCGAAAACCTGTGGTAAGCTGTATTTCGAGAATTTGAACTTCTTTCAACTCTGAATTTCGAAATTTAACTTTTTATTTGTTTTACTATTTAGACTACTACCCCCAAGTCTCGAAAGAAGGTTACGTCTAGTAAGGTCGAAAAGAGTAACGATCCTTCTGACAAGAGCCAATCTGCTTCGGTAGATAAGAAAAGAAAAGCAGATGATTCTAATACTTCCAAGGAGAAAGTAGTCAAGGTTTCGAAGAAGAAGAAGAAATCTGAAAAATCTGATGATAGATCTCTCTCAGAGGTATCTTCGAATTCCTTTATCAGTTTCGAAATCTTTATAGAATATGAAGATTCTAGCTTTTTATTTCTTCAAAATCTGATGCCACTTTGTTTATTTTAACAGAAAAACACTCCTGAACAACCAATTGTTCCTTTGAGAGAAAAAATTTCAAAGAAAGAAAAGAAAGTCCCTAAGTCAAAGGTTCTTTCAGTAATTCCCCCAGGGAAAACCATTGGGGCAGTAAGTTTCGAACCTTTGTACTTGTCTTCTTTGAGAACTTTTCTTTCTTCATCTGATTTTCGAAACTTATTTTCTTTATGTAAAACGTCAGAGAGTTGGCCAAAGGTTTAAGGCCAAGGCTTATAAGAAACAAATCCCAAGTGGGGTTGTAGAACAAGTAAACCTTTTACTCTCTTTCGAAATAAAAACGTTTACCATCAATCCCTCCCTTTATTTTATGATTTTAATCTAATCATTTGTTATTTGTTACTTTTCAGATCAATCTTTCTTCAAGTTCTCAGATGGAAAGTGGGGGGATGATGAAAATACTATAGAAAGCCCACTTCAAGCTATCTCTTCGAAGAAATCACAAAAACTAGCTTTAGAATATCGAAGAGAATATTGAGAATCAAGAAGAAGAGAAAGGAGAAGAAGAAGAAGTTCAATCTCCTTCGAATCCAATCAATGAAGATGCCTCAATGGAAGAAAAAGATGATCCTTCTGCTTCTCAAGGAATCAAAGATCTGTCTCAAAAATCCAAACCATTCAGACGGAATCGGGAACTCCTGAGAAAGCTCCTGGCTTTTCGAGGGATTCATCCAGGTCCACTCCAGTATACCATGCCAAAGATTTAGACGAATGTCTCAAAGGTCTGGATGAAAACCCTTTCTTGATTTTGGAAGTACTTTCCGGAGAAATCTCTTTGTCATCCGCTCACTCTGAAGCAACGATGCAAAATCCTTTGAGTGAAGAAAAATTCTCCTGAGCAGTTCTTCAAAGTTCAAGAAATTAGTTTAAGCGCCAGTGAGAAAGGAGGTAAAAATCCCCAAGCGAAGGATCGTCTCTATACGGGAAGAAATCGAAAGCTATCTCATTTTTTCGATAAGAAGAATTCTCTCTTTTCTGAGTCCCAAAAACAATGGATGGACAAAGACTTCGCTGAACTCTATCAGAGCAGTATTGGGACTGTTAACCAAATAGAACAAGTCAAGTCTAAACTGGTTATGCAGAAAAGTGAACAAACTGAATTGATTGACAAGATGCAAGACAGTAAGGTCAAAGTAAACAAGTATGATCAATCTATTCAGCAGAATTCTTCTAAGATCGAAAGTTTAGAACAAGAAAATCTAAGGCTCGAAGGCCTCATCAAACGATACCAAGAAGAACTAGAGCAATCCAGGAAGGCTAAGGGTGAGCTCGAAACTACACTTGCAAGGCAAAGGTCTTCTCGAATGGAAATTCTTAACTCTGTTCGAAGTGTCTCTCGAGATGTTGTTCGAGTTTCTAAAGACATCGAGAACTTGGAAAAGAATGATACAAGCTTAAAGATATGCTACGAAGACCTGATGCACAATTTTGCGAAATTGAAGAGCGAAGCCCCATTTTAGCCTATTCGTATTTTCTTCTTGTTATTTTTTATAACATTGTTTCGAGCATGGTCTCGAATTTCTAGTATTATTCGAACAATTTTACTCTTGTTTATATCTAATTTTAATTTCTTGCAAGTTTGGCTTATATTTTTCAAGTATTTTCCATTTATTGACATTATGCGCAAATCACCAACTATTCTCGAATTGAATACGCATTACTGGAAAACACTTTTTCAATCTCGAAAGGTCCTTCCCAATTAGGTGACCATTTACCAAACCTCTTAGACTTTTTATCAATTGGCAAAATCAACTTCCAAACATAATCACCAACTTGGAATTCTTTTTCTTGACTTTGTTATTATAAGAACGAGCTATTTGCTCTTTTTGCCTAATTATATTTTCAAGAGCAATCAATCTTTCTTCATCAAGTTGATTTAATTCATCGAACATCAAATTCCAATAATCTTGAGAAGGTAACTCATATTGTCTTTGAACCCTTATTGATTGTAAATTTACTTCAACTGGTAATATAGCATCATGACCATATACCAACTTATAAGGGGTAGTTCGAGTAGCTTCTCTTGGTGAATTTCTATAAGCCCAAAGAATTTGATTCAAAGTCTCATGCCAATTTCTAGGTTTTTGCCCAATATGCCTTTTAATTAAAGCAATAATATTTTTATTTACTGCTTCAACTTGACCATTGGCTTGTGCATAGTAAGGAGTAGAAGAAAGTAATTTTATTCCTTTTGATTCAGCAAACTTAACCATTTTCCTTCCAGTAAACACTGTTCCTTGATCTGTAGTAATGGTTTCTGGTAAGCCAAATCTGAATATTATATTCTCTTCTATGAAACGGATAATATCTTCTTGAGAAACTTCTCTTAAAGGAATTGCTTCTACCCATTTGGTAAAATAATCAACTCCAACTAAAATAAATTTATGGTTTCTCGAAGAAGCTGGGTGTATCATCCCAATTAGATCTAAAGCCCATCCTCGAAAGGGCCAAGGCTTTATGATTGAATGCAATTCACTTGCTGGAATTTGTTGTACATTTCCATGTTTTTGACATTCTTCACAAGCTTTTGCAAAATTGTGACAATCTTTGGCCATTGAAGGCCAAAAGAATAGCTTTCTTTTCAGAATCCATTCCATTTTCTTTCCGGCTTGATGAGCTCCACAAGCACCTTCATGAACTTCAACTAAAGCCAAATATGCTTCTGTTTCACCCAAACATCGAAGCAAATTCCCATCAACAGCTTTCTTATAAAGTTCTTCACCCAAAATACAATAATTCAAAATCTTATATTTCAAGTGTTTCTTATTTGCTAAAGAAGGATTTTGGATAAGTTTCACAATCTCTTTTCTCCAATCATTTGATCTAAAAGGTTTACATTATGGATGTCGAATCCTTTCCTTGGAAACCTTCTTTGAATATCACTAATTTTTCTAAGTGTTCCAATAGAGATTCTATATCCAGAAGCTATTTGAGCCAATTCATTAGCTTCGAAATTTTGACCTCTTGGAATATGTTCAATTTTTACTTCGTCAAACATTTCCAGAAGTTTATTGGCTTGCACCAAATACTTAGCCAATTTTAGATCTAAACATTTATACTCCTTGGTTATCTGTTTGATAACTAATTGAGAATCTCCTCGAATATGAACATTTCTCGAATTCAAAGAAACCAGAATTTCGAGACCTGCTATTAAAGCTTCATATTCTACTGCATTATTCGAACAAGGATGTTTTATTTCAAACATCATTCGAGTTGGGAATCCTTTTGGGGAAATTAATAAAATTCCAATTCCTGATCCATTCTTATGTTTGGATCCATCGAAATATAATTTCCAAGGTTCTAAACCTACGTATATTGATTCCTCAATTGGAATCTGAGGATGTCAACCAAGAAATCTGCAACCACTTGTCCTTTCATTGCTTTTAAGGGACAAATTTTAATGAAAACTCAGTTAATGCTAAAGCCCATTTTCCAATTCTACTGTGCAATATAGGTTTCAACAACATATGCTTTATTACATCAAAGTGCGAAATCACAAATACATCATGAGGTTTCACATAATGAGTTTAGTACATGAAAAGTATAAACATAAGCATAATTTTTCAATGGCACAATATCTAGTTTCAGCATCATTAAGGACTCTACTTAAATAGTAAATAGCTCTTTCAACGCCATTTTCGTCCTCTTGAGCCAACATACTTCCAATTGTGGCTTCTGATGCAGAAATATATAACTTCAAGGGTCTTCCTGGCAAAGGAG
Source organism: Sesbania bispinosa (assembly GCA_026901365.1). Taxonomy (NCBI): domain Eukaryota; kingdom Viridiplantae; phylum Streptophyta; class Magnoliopsida; order Fabales; family Fabaceae; genus Sesbania; species Sesbania bispinosa. The sequence continues at coordinate 26,739 of QLOH01000274.1, forward strand.
GAGTCATAATAGGAGGAGTTGTCAAATACTTCTTGATTTCTTCGAAGGCTTGTTGGTGTTCCTCTTCCCATTTGAAATTTCCTTCTTTCTTCAATTTCAACAATGGAGAAAACACTCTTGTCTTTCCTGAGAGGTTCGAAATAAACCTTCGAAGAAAATTGACTTTTCCCAAAAAAGATTGTAATTGTTTCTTGGTTGTAGGTGGAGATGCTTCGAGAATTGCTTTAGTTTTATTCTTGTCAATCTCAACACCTTTCTTGTGTACAAGAAATCCTAAGAAATTTCCTGCAGATACACCAAAAGCACATTTAATAGGATTCATTTTCAACCCATGCTTTCTCATTTTCTCGAAAGCTTGTCTTAAATGGTTCAAATGCAAGCTTTTTGATTCAGATTTAACCACAACATCGTCTATATAAACTTGCATAAAATTTCCTATTAAATCATGAAAAATCGAATTCATGGCTCTTTGGTAAGTTGCACCAGCATTTTTTAAACCAAAGGGCATCATTACCCATTCATAAGTACCTATTGCACCAGGACATCGAAAAGCTGTTTTCGAAACATCCTCTTCGGCAATAAAAATTTGATTATAACCTGAATACCCATCTAACATACTTAACAATTCATTTCCTGCTGCCGAATCTATTAACATGTCAGCAATTGGCATTGGATATTCATCTTTAGGAGTTGCGTTATTTAGATCTCGAAAGTCAATGCATACTCTTAAAGAACCATTTTTCTTAATTACAGGCACAATATTCGAAATCCAATCAACATACCTGGCAGTTCTAATGAACTTAGCCTTCAGAAGACGCTCAATTTCTTCTTTGATCTTCGAAACTATTTTGGAGCGAATCTTCTAGGAGCCTGTTTCACTGGTCTTTTTTCTGGAAAAGTTGGAAGCTTATGTTCTACCAGTTCTCGACTCAAACCAGGCATTTCATGATAATCCCAAGCGAAACAATCTTTATACTCTTTCAACAAGTCAATGATCTCTTCTTTAAAATCTCCTTCGAGATTCTGACTTATGAATGTGGGTCTTTTTTCTTTTTCATCTCCCAAATTTATTTCTTCCAAAGGATCTTGAGCTTCCATCTTCTTAATACCTTGAGACAAAAATCCTTCGAAACCTAAAGGGGAATCGTCATATATGCAATCGAGTTTCTCGAACTCCAACCCTTGTGTTTCTAGAACATATGTCTCAATCTTTTTAATCACTTCCTCAAGATATTCCTTTTGAGAATTTTCAACTCCTTCAGAAGGACCCTGATTTTTCAGAATCTTCGTTTTTTCTTAATGAAATTTCATCTTGTGAAATTCCTTCTTCTGATATCTCCTCAATAATTATTTTTTCCTCTTGCCACTCGGCCTTGAGGGCCGTTTCTTTTTTATTTTGTTTATTTTGATTGAGTTCGGCTTCGAGAGCCGCCTCTATTCTTTTTTCGGCCACATAGGCCGAAATTCGAGCCAAAAAGCTCGAACTTACTCTGGATCTGACCATTCATTTATTTCTGCGGCCTCGAATGGGCCGACATCACATTGTAGAATAAATCCGAAATTTGGATTTATTCTTAGAGAATATGGAACCTTAGTAGGAGCCAGAGCATATTTATCAATGACTTCGAATGGTCTAATTTTCATGACTCTTTTCTCTGTACTCCGAATGTCCACTGCATCTTCCTCTACCTTGAAATAGTTTTTGTCCCCATCCACATATATGGGGACACCTTCTTTTGTCCACATGCATAACCTTTGATGCATAGAGGATGGAACAGCACCGACACCATGTATCCACTCTCTACCAAGCAACAAATTGTAATTTGCCTTGGAGTCGACCACCACAAACATGGTAGGCCTCATGATAGTTCCCACCGTCAACTCCAAAGACAAAACTCCCTCAGACTTCGAGGTCTTCCCACTGAAATCTGTAATAATCATTTGGTGGGGCATTAAATCAAACTTGGTTTTCCCCCCTCTTCATCATAAATTTTGGCATTAAATTCACTGCTGCTCCTGAATCAACAAGCACTTTACCAATGCTTTCTTCTTCAACCAATGCTCTAATAAATAGAGGCTTCAAGTGAAGTTGCATTTCCTCTGTAGGCCTTTCGAATACTGCTGATGTATTCTGACAGATTTGCTTGCCAATATAGGTGTAACATACAGGATCCTCACCTATGTCATCTTCCTCGAAGTCTTCCTCTTCTAAACCTTTTTCTAATTCTTCAGCGTATTCAGCAGGCAGAATCGAGACTACTGCGCAGATGTCTTCCAGACCATCTGCGAAGCCTGTTTCGAAATTCTCTGTAAGCAAGTCATCTTCATCCTCTTCGAAATTTCCAATAACTTGGAAAGAAGGTTTCTTTTTGACAACTTGAGCATAGGATGGATGATTTGCGTTTGCCTGAACTTGAATTATCTGAGCATTCTTCGCTTGCAAAGGTTTAGTTTGTTGTTTTCCTTCCTCAACATTCATATTTTTCTTTTCTTGTTTTTCAAAGGCTGCTTTCCTCATTCTCTGAGCCCTCCTCCATTGGGTCTTCGTCATCTGGGGTCTGTTTCCAAAATAAGGTTTTTGATGAAAACTTTGGAAATTGTTTGGTTGCCTCACATACCCTGGTCGAACCCACTGGTTCGGAGGAACTGAAGATGAAGGTATGAAAGTTCGAGGCTTCATCCTTTCTTGAAAACCTTGGGTAACAGGTAGTTTTCCTTTCTCGAACCTATTGAGATTCCCAGGTACCTTTCCTCCGGAAATAGATTCAGACTTAGAGATCCATCCCCCATAAGAAGCATGAGGTTTCTTTTGTTTGACTTCGACCTTTTGGCGTTGAGCAGCCACTTTGTGGTAATGCGTCTTCATCTCTGATTCACGAAACGCTTTGGCTGCTGATCTATCAAATAAGGCATGGCACCTTGGGCAAAGATCAATGGAGGCATCCTCTGCCTTCTTTCTGTTCAGAAACTCCAATAGGGATTCTCCTCCCTTTGGAAACACATCCTGTACCTCTTGGTCTCCATCCAAAGCCATCTCTGTGGCCTGACCCACGGAGTTCGAATCCTCAACTTCAACCATGTTAACACTCAAAGGTTCTGCGTAGTTTGCATTCACCTGAAGAGGGTCTGAATCAATCTTCATGGCCATTGGGATTTTTTCTTCGAACTTCAATCTCCCTTGCTTAATAGCCTCTTGAATAATATCCCTGAAACGCACACAACTATTAGTCCAATGACCATAAGTATGATGATATTTACAATATTTTCTACCTCTTCTCTGTTCTTGAGAAGGGATTTTATGGTCATCACTTAGAGTTATTTGTTTGTCTTTCACCAATATATCAAAAATTTGGTCTGCTTTCGAAATATCGAAACCATAATTTTTCTTTGGGAATTTATCTTTATTGTCATTACTAGTATTTCCATTTGGTTTTAAAGATTGACAAACATAAGGAGGCCCTGGCTTAAGTTCTGCTACATGAACATCATTATCTTCTATATCATATTCGAAGTCACTATCATCAGAAACTTCTAAATATGCCACTTTATCTTTTCGAAAGAACTTTTCAGGTTTCCTGAACCTTTCTTTTTCTTTCTTAAGGTGTTCAATTTGCCTAACTTTATCAGCCAATTGAGCCATATCTCTAAGTTGTTGATTAATCAATTTCTTTCGAATTGAATAATCTAGTCCTCCTGCAGCCATTTGAACTAACTCATATTCAGGAATTTGGGTAAAACATCTAGCTTTCATTTGTCTAAATCTATTCAAATAGTCATCAATTGACTCATTCGAGGATCTCTTAATGTTTACTAAGTCCATAAGAGTAACTTTTGTTTCTCCTCGAAAGAATTGTTCATGAAAACTTCTTTCTAATTGATTCCATGTGTGAATCGAATTTGGAGAAAGAGTAGTAAACCAAGTAAAAGCATTCTTAGTTAAAGAACTAGGAAAATATTTCATTTTTAATTCTTCATTGTTTGCCAAATCACCTGCTTCGATTTGGTATCGAGCAATGTGTTCGACAGTAGATTCTCCTACTTCTCCAGAAAATTTGGTAAATTTGGGAACTTTCCATCCCCTTGGCAATTCAGTTTGCAATACCATCTGGGTGAAAGGAGAGACTACATAAGGATGATTCGCAAATCCTACATTAAATCCATGTCTATTCAAAACTTGTTCGACAATTCCAACAACATTTTGTTGCCCCCCTAAGTTATTCGCTCTTATCCTTTCGAGAATTTCATCAGCATTTTGATTTCTATTCAGGATAACTCTAGGAGCATTTTCCTCTCTATTTTCGACAGGATTAACAGGATTTGGTATTTGATTATTTTGATCTCCTTGATTTACAGGAGGATTCAAATTAGCCACTTGTCTAACTATAGGATCAGTGGGTGCTCCAAACACATCCGCAATCCTTTCCATTTGCCTAGCCAATAAATTATAATTAGCATTTGTAGTTTGGACTAGGGGATTAAACACTGTGGCCATTTGTGTTGTCAACATATTTACCATTTCGTGATTACTCTCATCCATTTGTTGCCTTAGAGTTTGCAACGTAGAATTTGTAATAGATGAAGAAGAATTTCCCACAAAGGGATTAAACATGGGTCCACGAATCACTGAAGGACCCATTGTTGACATAGTTGGTGGGGCTGTTCCAGAATTTGGAACAAATCCAAATGGCAACCCATATTGTGGTTGTCCATTTTGAGACATAGAAATAAAATTGGGAAAAGGGATAGTAGAACCAATTTGACTTATTACAGGCTCCGCCACAGTAGTAGTGGTTGTAGTAACATTTGTTTGTGGTTCTCTGTTAACACTATTATTTCCATTCATCCCATTTTCATTATTATTCACAGACTCATCTCTTTGGGGTGGTGGACTTCCCTGATTATTAACATTATTTTCCCTATTATTATTTCCATTTGCATTTTGTCTTGAATTATTAGCCATTTGAACAGATATAGTTCGACCACTTCTCAAACGCATACAAGACAAATTTTCAGAAATTCATAACACACACTACTTTTTGGCAAAATTGTCCCACTGGGCGTGCCAATTTGTTTATGGTGAAAAATCTAATTTCGAAAATTAAACTTATCACTTTGATTCTAAGAACAATCTGGGGATTAGAATCAGATCCTCTTACGGGACTCTTTTTAAAAAGTAGGTTTATGGTGTTTCTGATTTATTGAAATAGACTTTTCAAAGTTCAATTTTCTGGGTGAAAATGTTTGATTGGTACAGAATTTCACCAAATCAATTACTATGTTTTCGAAAAATCCAGAAATGATAGATTCCAGAAAGTTGATTCAGAATTTTAACAAAGAACTTTTCTTTCGAAAGAAATTAGAACTACTTGATTCAGAATTTTATCAAAGTTCTAAAGTTTCCACTTGACTTCTTTTAGAATAAAGAGAATCACAGTTTCAGAATGTTTGAAAGAATACAGAATTTAAAGCAAAGAGATAAAAGTGCATGAAATGAAGAATACTGAATGTAAATTGCAGAAAGTAAATGAATTGAAAGAACAAATTGCATAAAGATAAAAGTGGATGGGATCATCACATACAGTCAATCCTTGTAAACCTGTTGGTCGCAGTGTGATCGGACGTGAAGGTGTTTAAGGATATGAGTATAATGATTTTCCAACCCTTATTACATTATGGGTGTACCTATTTATAGATTTCTAATCCTAACGGCTAACTAATGCATGTTTGACACATCAGCAGCCTATCTATGTTGGCAGCGTGTATGCTTGCCACGTTTTCTGCTATCCAGAAAACTAATTACATTTTTCAAACTGAACCACTAACTTAATGACACCTGTATTTGTCATTTGTAACTTCCTTAACTGCTCCTTTGGTGTCCTGTGACTTCTATTTCTTCGAAGACTTATTTGGATTTCTCGAAATCCTGTCTTTAGATTTCTTGAAGTCTTCTTTCTGATTTCTCGAAGAGGTCTTCTTTCTGATTTCTCGAAGTCTTTCTTCTGATTTCTCGAAATCTTCTTTCTGATTTCTCGAAGAGGTCTCTCTGATTTCTCGAAATCTTCTTTCTGGAATTTTGACTTTATGGTTTCGAGATTTTGACTACTTGTGCCACATGTTTAATTTTATTTGGCCTTTTCAAAGGTTACAAAGACCACCGGCCACCGTCCATTTGATTTTTACCATGAGGATTTTTCTTATTGGGCATAGAAATGGTTTCATTAATGGCACTTGAGTTGTTTTGCTCCTATAAATAGGAGTATTCTTCTTCATCTTTCTCACAACTCTTCCTTCTTTTCTCTTTTCTTATAATTTCTTTTTAGAGAATTCTTCAGAAATATGAAGAAGGTAATCTCTTTGGCTATTTTGTGCAATCTGATCTAGAATGATTTCATTTTTTATGAGATTGACAAAATAGCCAAAGTCATTGGCTTCTCCAACCTTTGTCTTCGAGTATTTTCTTTTAGATTGCACAAAATAGCCAAATATTTTATTTAATTAATAAATGAACTTATTTAAAGCTTCCATTCTGATCTGATCTTCTTCCTCTGGTAAAGGTTGTTCAACAGGTTGGAAGCATATTCTCCTTTCCCTCTCCCAAGTTAACCACTGAGTTGCTTCTAATAGAGCTTTTCGAGGAGAAAGAAGAGAAAGTGGCAGAGCACCATGAGCTAAAGGCTCTTTTAGATTTTAGGATAGTTTCCTTTCTAATGTTCTAGGTATTTAGGATAGTTTTCTTTCTAATATTTTCCATGTATTCGAACTAATGTAATTCGAATTTAGAGTTTGAAAGAATTATCCTTTGTACCTCTCAATACCAGAAACATTATGTCTTTTTCTTCGAATTTCTAAAGTCTTTGTATTAACTTCACTTAAGAATTTTTCTAAGTTAATAGACTTGTTATCCAATTCGAAACAAGGTAACTTCATCCTCTTCTGTAAATTCGAAATGACCTTTACTCATAACATTTTGGGAATTCGAACAATTTGGAAATCAAATCCCAACATATATACATTGGTTTTACATATACTCTCCATTCTATATATTATGATTGAAGTGATTTTGAAAGAGTTATATGAGCATTGTGTTGAAATGTAAATTGAAATGACTACATGATACCTTGATATCCTGTGGTTGCTCTTTTATTTGCAAAAATATACATATAGTGATAAGTGAGATTATTTAGAGATAAATGCCCATCTTATTGAATTTCTCTTCTTTCCCCATGTGTAGGAAAATAAACTAATTAAAAGAAGATGTTGATAATGAATAGAGGCATACTGTGATTGTTTCTGGTGAAATAGAGGTCGGAAAGTTCTTTTTTTGAGCCCTGCTAGGAGCCTATAGCGGTTTTATGGCTTTTTATTCCTTTTCGAAAAAGAAAAGTGATATTTTGTTCATCACAGAATTCTAATTTTTAAAGGTTATTTTCAATATACATATTGAGGATATGCTAAAAGTAAATGTAACAACTCTGTTTTTTGTTTTCATGTTGGTTAGATGGAACCTGGCTATTGAGGAGGGTAACCAGTCAAAGTGATTTTATTGGTAGCACACCTGTGTTAAGACAGGTATGAATATTGGTTTTACATACTCTCCATTCCTCATATTATTATTAAAGTGGTTTTGAAGGAGATATGAGCATTGTGTTGAAATGTATATTGAAATGGCTACATGATAGCTACCCCATTATTGCTCTTTTATTTGAAAAAATATACATACAGTAATAAGTGAGATTATTTAGAGATAAATGCCCATCTTATTGAATTTCTCTTCTTTCCCAAGTCGAGGAAAATAAACTAATTAAAAGAAGAGGTTGAGAATGAATGAGGCAGGTTGTGATATAGTAATAAACTTTTTAGGCTGTCTGTGATTGATGTCTCTGTTCTTCACCTATTCTTCACTTTAATTTGAATTGAAAAATCCTGATGGTGATAGGTTTCTAGAGTTGATTGAAGCTTCCGTTGTCATGTGTTAGCTACGTCTATAGAATCTTAAAAGCCGCTAGGCCATATAAAACCCTCAGGTAGTAGATTTTGTTTGTGTAAAAGATTTTCTAGGCTTTTTTTTTTTTTCATATTTTCAAGTTTTCCTTTTGCTGCAACCATTGTGTTTACACTTTACATGTAATAGCTTTCAAGATGGAAACGTACTCTGTTTCTACATTCCACTGCATTCGATTTACTTCTATAGATTTAGGCTTCTTCTGTAGTTTTGGATTAGGGGTTTGTAGATTGTGCTATGGTGATTTCTCTATTCTTCCTGTCAGCAATTATTGAATTTGAATTCAAATTTTAGGAGCAAAACTTAAGATGATTCTGAAGGTGATCCTGCCTATATATATGTTGCATGGCTTTGTGGTTCTTCACTGATTGTCAATTACTTGTAATAGTTTTCCATTTGCCAATGTATTTTGTTTCTACATCTCATTTCAGACCATTTTCTTTTGTAGTTTTATTTTATGATTAGGGGTTTTGTATATGATAGCAGGTGATGAGGGTTGCTTAAAAAACAGAGATATTTACTTTTTTTCCTTTTCTTTAATTGTGTTTATTGTTACATGGGTGAGTTTAAAAGTGATATGAATCCAGGGGTGGTTTAGGATTCTGAAAAGGACCTCTAAGAATGAAGCTTGCTGCCTTGGAAAATTGAACAAAAGGAACAAAAGTTACGCGCACTAATATTTCCAACAACTAATTATGAAATGAAAACAGAGGATTGATATCAATAAAAAAAAGGTAAATAACACGCTGAATTTGAAAGACTTAATTAGTGCAGTTTAGGAAATCAAATCTAGCGCATACAACTCAAAATGGTGCAGATTTAGGAATCAAACTCAGGGCCAAAAACAACTCAGATTTGAAGTGCAGCTGGACGTGATTTGTTGACATGTAATGGTTTATTTTGCAAATGCAATTAGGAGGAGCAGAATGATTGATTAACTCTGCGCACAATGAAACTGAACATGTGCAGAATTTTATCATTAAAATTGGACAAAGAAAGGTGCAAATTCTAATTCAATTTCAAGCACAAATAAAGACCAAATTATTGAACAATTCCAGCGCGTAAAGAACATAAATTAGATGCAGATTTTGAATTGGTTCAGCACATATGACAAGGATGAAATGACGGAATTTGCGTGAATGGAGAAAGAAAGAAATGGAATGGATAATGAGAGGACGCCACATTTCCAAGGATGGAAGATAAGTCCAGGAGATTGAACACACAAATGGGTGGAAATCCTTTGATAAATCTCAATTGTTGGATTCACAAGAACCCAAGAGAAATCACTTCTCAAACCGAGTTTTTCTTACAAAATAACATTCTACCCTCCCTTGCCTTGGCTGGGCGCTACATATAGCCCATTGGCATTCAGAAACATTACAAGGTAAATAACTCAATTAACCAACATAAAAACTACTAATTGGTTGCTTAAAAATAAAAGCATAACTGCCTAGACAATTAACATGCAGCCCACTAATTTAATCAAGTCTAGCCGCCCCTTTTATAATAAAAGTAACAACCATATATCCTTAAATTTGAGCATGGCTGCAACATTTAAGCCCAATATAACAGCCACATACATTTTATTTGAATCAATAACTCAGTAAATTTCTTCTAAATTTGGCCGCAAATAATTAAGCTCCAATTAGCACTCCAACAACCACATTTTCTTCAATTCTTTATGCAATTGATCAATTTGTGTTTTTTGCATCTTCAAGGATTTTCTTGTTCTCATCTTTCCCCCTCTCTTGAAGAGGATTTGTCCTCAAATCAGAAGCATTAACATCTGCATAAAAAATATTTCAATTCAGCCACAATAAACAATTATATATATGTTTCCCATATGTCCACATCACATATTTGAAACCAATCCATCCTCTTGGATCAAACACAACTTGAACAAATTCAGATTTTGTCTTTTCTTCCTTATGCATTAAGGAAGCCTTCTCTTTGAGTGTCCAAACCCAAACGTCGGGGTCGTAGACAATTCTCTTGTATTCCTCTTTGGCTTTATCCTTGTGCATGTAATCATAATCAACCAATCAAATGAAACCAAAGGGAGATATCCATGAATATTTTCAATAGGTAACAAATAAAGAGTATTCAAATGATTATTCCAAAAAGCATTTTCATCACATAACAAGTTAGCCTCAATATGCTTATGTTTCCTTTATGATTTTAACTGCACAATTATTATAACATGTAACATTGTATGACAAACCATAAGACTCCATGTGCTAGTTCTCAATTTTGTCATGAGTTGGCTTCCAAAAGTGGGTTGAACGTACAATGGAGCACTAGGAATGATATCAACACAATTCATTCTCAAACATGGAAACTTGTGGTGTGTTTCATTCACAATCACATCCTCTTGCTCCTGTAAGATAACATCACAAACAAGAGAAGAATTAACATTAGAATTTAAAATTTCCTTGCTCATTTTCTCTCTTTCTTTTTCTAATTCTTCTCTCCTCTTTTCTTCTTTTTCTCTTCTTTCTCTCTCAATATCTTCTTTTTCTTTTTCTATTCTTTCTTTTTCAATGTTTCTTCTTTTCTTTTCTTTCTCTTTCTATTTTCAACTTCAACGTTTGTTGATCCTCACATGCTTGGGTTGGTGTTAAAAATATCAGCTTAAGCTTACGTCCCTCATGATGCAAAGAAAGTGAAAGCATATCGGGATTGAGCTTTTTATTTCGCAGCCAAGACCATCCTAAGAGAAAATGACATGATTCTATGGGAGCGATCTCACATGAAACTTCATCCACATACTTCCCAATAGAGAATCCAAACTTTGTTTGCCCAGAATGAAGATGTGTTGGTAAGCTGAGTTTCTCCACCAATCTTTGACTCACAACATTATCGTAGCTTCCGTAATCGAATGCAATCAAACACAGATTACCTTCCACTAAACACCTTGAATAGAAGATCCCTCTAGAATCTGCCATTGAAAATCAAACAAATTAAAAGTACAAGATAACATGTAGTTGCCGTTTGTAATCCTTACCACACTCAAGTGTTTGCACACAACTTAGGCTTTTACAATAATGAACACTCTTGCCTTTTTCCCCTCTATTCCCTTGAATTCTTATCAACCCAAGAAGAGAAAACACAAGGTAATCCCACCAATTTGTGTGCAGCCAATAAACACAAGAAAAGCTAACAAAAATGACTCAAATGAACACAAAGAAGGCAACCAAAAACTAGGACATCAACTAGAATTAGACACCAACAAAGGAAAGGAACTTGACTCAAAATGGAACCAATAGGTGCATAAAAATAAGCTAAAAACTGGCGCAAGAATTAACTCAAATGTGCAGCCACAAACTCAGAATATGTGCAAGAAAATTGAACCAACAAGGTGCAGCCACAAACAGATTTTTTTTTAACAAATAGGTGCAGCAACAAGCAAAATTTTGAGTAAATTAGATGCAGCCAAAGACAGAATCTGTGCGCAAATTTAGCCAACAAAGGTGCAGCCAAACAGAGTGAAATTGAGTGCAATTGCAGCCAATAAGTGCAGCCAAGAATTCAGAATTTTATAACTAACAAGGTGCAAAATTTCTTCCTTAAATCAACCACAATATTACCTTAAGGAATGAAAAAATTTCTAGCATGAACCATTCATCCAATTTTCTTTTAATTCATTTGCATGCTTTATTTTCAATTTTCCTTGTTCTAATGTTTCAGATTTTCAGAAATATTTTTTCTAAGGCTTAACTTTTGCAATGGTTCAGCCTAAGACAATTACAAAAGGTAATATGATGGTATGGTAAAAATTAAGGAAAGAAATTACCCGAAGTGCAGCCTTGCAATTCCTAGAAACCGGAGCTCTGATAACGAAATGATATGAATCCAGGGGGTGGTTTAGGATTCTGAAAAGGACCTCTAGGAATGAAGCTTGTTGCCTTGAAAATTGAACAAAAGGAACAAAGGTTACGCGCACCAATATTTCCAACAACTAATCATGAAATGAAAACAAAGGATTGATAGCAAATAAAAAAAAAGGTAAATAACACGCTGAATTTGAAAGACTAATTGGGCAGTTTAGGAAATCAAATCCAGCGCATATACAACTCAAAATGGTGCAGATTTAGGAATCAAACTCAGCGCCAAAAACAACTCAGATTTGAAGTGCAGCTGGATTTGTTGACATGTAATTGGTTTTATTTTGCAAATGCAATTAGGAGGAGCAGAATGATTGATTAACTCTGCGCACAATGAAACTGAATATGTGCAGAATTTTATCATTAAAATTGGACAAAGAAAGGTGCAAATTCTAAATTCAATTTCCAGCACAAATAAAGACCAAATTATTGAACAATTCCAGCGCGTAAAGAACACAAATTAGATGCAGATTTTGAATTGGTTCAGCACAATTACAAGGATGAAATGACAGAATTTGGTTGAATGGAGAAAGAAAAAAATGGAATGGATAATGAGAGGACGCCACACTTCCAGGGATGGAAGATAAGTCCAGGAGATTGAACAACAAAGGGGTGGAAATCCTTTGATAAATCTCAATTGTTGGATTCACAAGAACCCAAGAGAAATCACTTCTCAAACTGAGTTTTTCTTACAAAAAACATTCTACCCTCCCTTGCCTTGGCTGGGCGCTACATATAGCCCCTTGGCATTCAGAAACATTACAAGGTAAATAACTCAATTAACTAACATAAAAACTACTAATTGGCTGCTTAAAAATAAAATCATAGCTGCCTAGACAATTAACATGCAGCCCACTAATTTAATCAAGTCTAGCCGCCCCTTTTATAATGAAAAAGTAACAGCCATTATCCTTAAATTTGAGTATGGCTGCAACATTTAAGCCAAATGTAACAGCCACATATATTTTATTTGAATTAATAACTCATCAAATTTTTTCTAATTTTGGCCGCAAATAATTAAGCTCCAATTAGCACTCAAACAACCACATTTTCTTCAATTCTTTATGCAATTGATCAATTTTGTTTTTTGCATCTTCAAGGCTTTTTTTTTCTCATCAAAAAGGAAATAAAATGGCCGACCTATACTTTTTGTGAACTATTACTCTAAATACAAGTCAGCATGCCACCTACATTGATGTGCTTTACAAATAATATCATGATGGATATCTTAGCTTCCAGAACATGCCTCATAAGACTGGTGGTTGATCTTTAATATTATTTGATAGCAAACTAAGAGAGAAGTGAATCTTGCATTGTTATTCAATAAATGGTCCTACAGATGTTTTTTACAATTTGATATGAAACTATTGCACTACTATTATACTTGTAATACTTTTACAATTTGATGCTGTAGAAACTATCAAGGAAGTTGCTGGTGCATGAAATCAAAGTTCCTCTCCCGACTTTGAAATCAAATTTCTTAATAATTCAGCCTGATGAATACTGAAAAGTGTTCATTCTATAAATGAGGTAGCAATATAGAATTATTGAATGGTTGAATTAAAAAGATTTATGCTTTTAGTTATCTTATTGTTGTTGTGATGTGACAATTGCAATAAAATTAAACCCTATCAATTGGAAAATCATTTGTTTGTTTGGTACAAGATATTTTCCATCTTCTCCAGTTTTTCTGCTCTATTGAATTGTAGTATATGCTGCTATGTTTTGTAGTGGGGGAGAGTTAAAATAAATATAAATTGAAAGACAAGGTGACATAGGTTGTGATTATGTTGAATATTTTGATTTATTTAGGAGAAAATAATCTCATGTATCACAATATCACAACTTGCAAAAACATGATCAAATCAGAATGCACCTCTTCTACCTCATGTGCAAACATGGCTGGATGTTTCCTTTTGGAGTTAATTATAGTGTATTCTAATAATTACTTTCATGTGATTTTTATCAATCACCTACATGTGCCATATTTGCTAAGCTATTTCCATGAGCTGTTAGAAGCATTATGTGTTGTGTTAAGATGTACAGGCAGCTATTTTTGACTAATGAAATGGTGAAGTAGATAACAATGTTTGACATTGTATCACTCACTTTTGAATTATAGGTTAAAATAAAGAAGAAATTTTTACATAAAAATGTATTAATGTTGAAGTTTTCGGTGAATGATATAATATTAAAGTAAAACATAATTATTAAACAATGTTGATTATTTATAAATGAAAATTTATTAATATTGAAAATATAATGTAAGAATTTATCAAATAGGAATAAACATTTCGGTCAAGTTCTCATTAGTATCTAAATTAATATAGTAAAAATTACATTTTAATTAATTTTTATATAAATCTTTGTTGATTATAAATATTTTTACTTTTTGTTTTTAGTTATAATAATATTTAAAATTTAATTAATAAAAATAATGACTTTTGAAATTGAATTCCGATTATATTGATAGAAGCTTCCTTTTGAAGCTTTCTTATGATATTTTTCTCCACAGAAAAATAAATTTTACATAAAAGTGATAATATTAGTTAAATATGAATTTACATATACATTTCAATATAATTCATTTGAGAACTAAAAGTTTTCATATTCTATAAATGTTTAAATTTACATTAAAGGGATAAATAAAATTTTATTAATATTTAAATTATAAAATAAGAATATATCACACAAAAATAATATTTCAGATGAAAGCTCATTAATACATAAATTAACAATGTAAAAAATATACTTCAATTATTTTTTAAAAGAAATTTGTATTAATTATAATGTTTTAATTATGTTTTATTTGTTTTTAGTTGTAAAAAATATTTTAAAATTTAATAAATTTATCTTTTTAAATTGAATTATAATTTTTTTTATAGAAATTTCCTTTTAAAATTCTCTTACAATAATTGTTTTATACATGACAGGAGAATAAATATTACACTAAAGTTTATTAATATTTATACAGGAGAATAAATGTTAATAAAATTGTTTTATACATTATAAGAGATAAATAAAATTCACCTGATGATGAAAATTTTACATTAAATATATTAATATTAAATTGAAATTATAAGCGATATATACTTATAACATGAAGACCATAATATTAAAATCAATGAAAAGACGGTAATATTAAAATCATAAAACTGAATATATATGAAAATATTATAACTTAATAATAAAAATATATCACTTTGGGATGACGATTCTACATAAAATCATAATTCCATATAAAATGATAACTTTGAAATTATAGTGTAGATTAATTATTTCTATTGTTCTTTCATTTACAATGATAATACATAAAAATCAGGAGTAATCATTTAATTTACGGGTTAAAATATATTAAAAGTCTTAATAATAATTAATTTATGGGATAAAATTAATCACATGGGGTAAAAATTATAATTAATTACTTTTTAATATAAACTTGGGTTGATTATAAATGTTTCACGTTTTTTAGTTATTAAAAATTTTAAAATAATTAATAAAAATGAAAGTTTTTTCTAAATTAAATTGTGATTACATTGATATATAGAAGTTAAAAATATTAATAAAATAAAATTTTTCTAAATTTAATAATTATTGTTAAATTAGTTTTATATATATTCTTAGCTAAATCTAATACTTAACTCTCTATCATTTCACTCATATTTACTCCCCGTGCATCGCACAGGTCACTCACTAGTTATATTAATGACACATTGGGTCACTATTTTTTTTTATAAATATAATAACAATATATTCTTCACATTTTACTAATTGATGTATATTAATATTTGAACCATAGGATCTCCATGGTAGACAACAAATGCAAAATGGGCGTTTAACGACGGTTAAAAAAGGCTTTTAACGACAGTTCCACAACCGTCGTTAATCCAGACGTCGTTAAAAAGTAGATTTTAACGACGTTTGTCAACCGTCGTCATAAGTTAGAAAACCACGACGGTTATAAACCGTCGTGGTTAGACAGTAATTAAAAAGCAAGTCGTTCGTTGATTCATTTGGAGTTGTGAATGAGACTTTCTACGATGGTTCCTTAATCAACCGTCGTAGAAAGTAAGAACAATGACGGTTGCTTGAGAAACCGTCGATAGAAAGTCCCCTTTCACAACTCCAAATTTCATACTTTCCACGTCGGTTATGACTATAACCGTCGTTAAATGTGGGTTAGCTACTAAATTTCTATAGCTAATCCGTAGCTAATAGGGGAAAACACCTTTAGCCCAATAAGGGGGTGAAATAACAATTATACATTATCACTTTTATTCCTAGAAGAAAGGGCACCTTTTGCTCTAGAAAATAACCAGAATATAGCATAAGCAAAAGTAAATGATAGAGTTGTATCACACTAAAATTCAAGTTAAAATCGCAGGAATTACTAAAGACTCATGAAAAAAATGTCAAATCTACTACTAACCTTACATTAAAAAGAATATTGGTATTCTAGGGTCTACATGAAGGATCTTGGTTGTTAAAATTTGAAGTTATTTTATTGAAAAAAGAAATTCTGTTTGAAATTGAGAGAATGGAGAGATATACAGGGGATAAGAGATCCACAAAAACAGAAAACCAACCATGTACCAGGGGCAAAACAGCAACCCCAAAAACAGACATGAACAGAACACTAAAGAGAAAGCAACAAATAATCTTATCCTATTGTAAGTTTAAGGACAATGAGACACCCTAGACATACAGGCATTTTGTTACCGTATAAAGACAATCTAATATGAACAAGTTGAATTAAGGAAAGAAAAAGCAGAAACAAGAAACAAAAGTGTAAGCAATTATTGAAGATAATATCTGAAAAGTGAAAAAGTACCTGCTGAGGTGCTCGCTGCAAGTCCAACCCATGCCAGCAAATCAACCGGTAGAAATTCCTCAACATTCCATGGATTGCTTGTTCTCCTAAACTGAAAATAAGGAAAGCCATAATATACTAATTAACCACCAGATATTAATTAAAGCAACCAGGCCAACACAAAGTCATAAAAAAAACATTTAAGTAGTAGGTGGTGTCATTAAAAGGATAACTATAAAATGGTGAATAACATACAAGAAAAATACACTGGGATTGAATCATGACTCCGTGATAATTATAAAGGATCAATTCTCGTAAAAGCTTATAAGCTGTTAGGTAGATACCCACAAACCCAATAATGATTTTATATTATCGTAAAAGCGTAAAAAACTATTTATAGCCTTTAATGATTTTTAATATATAGTAATGACTTACAATAGAAAATTAACTCAAATTATGTCAATATTGCCAATAATTAGTCAGTTATGATTAAATGATTATAATGTGATATTTAAATATCAATTACATATAATAATAAATATAATTAACAACTCTTTTATAAGCATAATTTATAGTAAATTCAAAATGGATTAACAATTAAAATATATTATTAAATAGGGGATTAACATCAATCACAGATTCATCCCGACTCTCTAAAGTTTGTATAAAAGGAAGTTCAGGAGTCAAGAATATTTATGAGAATTCTAGGTACGTAGGAGAGATTATGAGAGATTCTGGCGTTATGATTTTCCAAATGATATATAAAACAAGACTCAGACTCAATCTGCAAACTGCACCAAGTTGGAAATAATTGTAGAAGCTGATTCAGTGTGATCCAATTAGTAACTTTGCACAAAATTTCTTGGACAGACTGTGAAGTAGTAATAACTCTTACTAAAACAATCATTCTCAGAACAATACAAATCTGGTTAGGGATGGCTCCAAGGTTTGGTATTGTAACTTGTATATCAATTATTTGTGAAGCTAAATGTAAACCTGCAACTTTATCAATTCCTAAACAGATCAATTTCAATGAACCGCACATAAGGAAAAGTTACCCTCTGGCAATTATGGGCTGAAAGGTTAACAATAATTCAATAAGCAAATGTTAATCTACTCATCAAAGTTCTTAAACTTAAGGATTTATGATGTTCCAATTCTTAGCTCATAGAGGCAAGTATTCATAATTAACAAGGCTACATTGCACAGAGAAGATGAAATTTAAT
This sequence comes from Sesbania bispinosa, assembly GCA_026901365.1. NCBI lineage: Eukaryota > Viridiplantae > Streptophyta > Magnoliopsida > Fabales > Fabaceae > Sesbania > Sesbania bispinosa. Next base: position 44,661 of record QLOH01000274.1, read on the forward strand.
GCCAGAAACAACCCTCCATTGAAATAATAATTATTTTCCAATTTATTAATTATTAAAAATATTTAAAACTAAAAAATACTATCAATTATGATATTTCTTTATAATATTAGTACAGGGTGATTTAATATTGATTACTTCAACGATTGAAGCTATTTAAATAATAATAATAATTGTCTACTAGAGTTAGATTAAATGGACTTTTAATAATAATAATAGTAATTGACCCACCGTAGATGTGACCACATCAACCTGCTTGATTGACTTTCAAGAGGTTGTCATGATCATTGAAATCCCCCATGCCATTGCCATTTCAAAACTTTGATTATATGATCTATACCTATAGAAATGGAATATTATATATATAATTAGTAAAAGGAGTATTATGATATCTTCCAGGCACCAAATGAACGCCCAAAGGCTTGAAGAACAAAAGAGGTTAGATTTTCACATCTACCTGTTCTTTGAGCTCCTTAACATCTGCACTATCTTTGTTTACTTCGGGCAGCACCAAGTTCAACTGTAGCAACTCTTTCTGCAAATTTTAAGGTACTAATTGTTTCTTTAATAGCTAGCACATCAGTCTCTGGACTTATATATGTGAACAAACATTAATGTCTTAGCCTGTCCTCCTGAAATAAACCCAATCAACATTATGAGAATTGAAAATAATTGTATAACTCAAGATCAGAAAAGAATGTATAGCTAAGCCAAACCAACTTTTTAAGGCTCACCAAATGAATCTTGGAGTAAGTAATTGTGTGAGTTTACTATTTCTATAAGAACACTTGAGGGATGCAATGCCAATGAGACTAGTTTAGAGGAGGATGAAGACTTCCTTGCAATGGAGAAACCAATGTGGACTATACGAGCAGAGGTGGAAAAGCAGGATTCTTGTGGGTCATGGTTTAGATCATGACCTTGCATGTTTGCAAATAGAATATCGAGCTGAAAAAATACATAACCTCGGCCTCTTTCCTAGGCCACCCTGGCCGATTAAATCTGACCTGTTTAAGTCCTTTTGCTGGGGGAGGAACCCTCCAGAAGCTCCGAGTTGTACACCTCCCTTAAAATTTTGTCTCCTCTTCGCATTCAATGAAGTCAGGTCTTCCTCAGCATAAAATCCATATTCTCTGCATTGGCACATTAAAACGGTTCCCGGACAATTTCCGGCCTACAGGATCGTATCTCTGCATCTTCCTCACTACTCGATCTCCTTCTTCACTTCCCCTTGAAGACACTATTTTCCTGCTCACCTTGCTTTCTGCCAAACCTCTCCCTTTTATCTGCATTACTCTCTTCGCCTTCACGTAACATTCTGCTCGCGGACAGATTTCCTAAATGGTCGTCGGAGGGCGTTGAGCTAAAGATTCGTTGAAGAAAGGTCCTGCCTTCAGGCCTTCCATGAAGGCTGATACAAATACGTACCTCAGGATTAGGATTTGTAACGAGAAGTGTGGTCTCGTTGAACCTCCCCAAATACTCCTTCAATGAATCATTCTGCTGCTGTCTCACACTGAATAATCTGCCTACCGTTCACTTCTTTTGCTTCCTAGCTGAGATCTGTTGCCATCATTTTCTTCGTGAAGTCTGCAAAACTGACGATGGATCTCGTCGGCTGCCTCCATAAACCAAATCAAGGCCCAATCCCGCCATAGTTCTAGCAAACAACTTACACTGCAAGGCTTCATCCCCATCCCCTTCCAATCATCTGAGTCCGGAATGAGGCCACATGCATCGTCGGGTCCGTTGTTCTATCATACATAGGCAGAATCGGATCCTTAAAATTTTTTTGGGTAAGGAGCATTTAGGATATCTTCTGAAAACGGTTGAAACTCGGCTACCGCTCCATCCGTTTCCTCCTCTACCGACCCTTCCATGATCAATCGCCGTCATCCTCTGTTGCAAAGTTTGATTTTACTGACGCAAATCCCGCATCTCTCTCTCTCTGTTCTCCCTTTCCACATCATCATACTGCCTTTCCTGGTTGAAGGTAGCCACTATGTCACGTAAGTCCCCGTTCTTCCTTCTTAACTCTCGCATCTCCTCCATCAGTCGTTGTAATAATTCCGTGTCTCCATCTCCCCTCCTCCTTCTCCTCCACGTCCATTGCTTCTTGTGTTCCTCAACATACCTCCAATAGATGTTGAGTGGTCGGCGGGGAAAGTTTTACCGCCGCCCCACGATGGGCTCCAATCTGTTGTCAAAAGCCCTTGAGAGACCGACTCAAATACCTAGGTGGCGTTGAGCACAATCCCCCAAGTGAGAAGTATCAGATGCCCTTAGGTCAGCAGTAGGTCTCCTATTATAGGTTGTGGCTAATGGGCCTCACCTAGGTGGCCTAGAAGCCTTTAAAAGGTTGCCCTAAGTTTTAAATTCAAATCGGCTTCTAGATTAGATCTCCCTAACGAATCACAACCCCCCGAGCTCGAGCCTAGGTTGCCTTAGGCGAAGTAGTCGAAGTTGTAGGTTGGTAGCAGACCGTCCTAGGGTTCACCCTGAAATTCTATAAGCTCTGGCCCCAGGGTCCACGTCTCTAACGGAACAGAAGAACCAAAGTTACAGGTTTGTCAAATTGAAAAATTATCTGAAGTAAAATTCGCTATTAATCATTTGAGTCAACCCATTAACCCACATGCTAACCTAACACTTAACCACATTTGGTCTCACTTATAATTAAGCAATTTAATGGCATAAATAACCATTAAAATACACAGAATTAACCATAAATTCATACCCTCTCACTTATTGTAAAGATCCTTATGATCAATTGAGATAAAAGCTTAAATGTTGTTCAAAGATACAAACATTTAACATTTATTTCAATTGATTATAAGGATTTACACAAGGTAAATTTTTTTTTTATAAAAAATGTAAAACTTTTTGTAAAAAAAAAATGGCTATGTTCACGAAAAAAAAAGAAAAAGGGAGATGGGTGAAGAGAGGTGTGGAAAAAAGCAATAATCTTTGTATAACATATACACAAACACTTTTTTACAATAATGAGTGAGAAAAGAAAGAGAAGTGAGAAAGAGAAAGAAATAAAAGTGTGTTATTAATCATGTTATATAAATAAAACACCTCTTTAATAATTTAAATGCCTAAGTTGATTTAGCTTTTAAAAAATAGTTGGTTTTTATGTAATGCAGTTTTACATTGTCATCCAATAATGTATTGTCATATTATTAATGAGCATGACACTTCATGTGTTATTAAATTCATTAAATAATGTGGCAATACATTATTATACTAAATCTATCCGTATAAATTGTCAGTGTATATATATTAAATTGTCAGTTTATATATTAAATCCATATTTTAAAGAAATATGTAAATATATACAAGATATGAAATAAAATGAGCCTTAAATTAGATCCCAATGGACATTAGGATTGATAGGCTGTGGCTAATGGGCCTCACCTAGGTGGTCTAGAAGCCTTTAAAAGGTTGCCCTAAGTTTTAAATTCAAATCGGCTTCTAGATTAGATCTCCCTAACGGATCACAACCCCCCAAGCTCGAGCCTAGGTTGCCTTAGGCGAAGAGCTCGAAGTTGTAGGTTGGTAGAGACCGTCCTAGGGTTCACCCTGAAATTCTATAAGCTCGGCCCCAGGGTCCACGTCTCTAAAGGAACAGAAACCAAAGTTAAAGGTTTGTCAATTGAAAAATTATCTGAAGTAAATTCGCTATTAATCATTTGAGCAACCCATTTAACCACATGCTAACCTAACACTTAACCACATTTTGTCTCACTTATAATTAAGCAATTTAATGGCATAAATAACCATTAAAATACACAGAATTAACCATAAATTCATACCCTCTCACTTATGTAAAGATCCTTATGATCAATTGAGATAAAAGTTAAATGTTTGTTCAAAGATACAAACATTTAACATTTATTTCAATTGATTATAAGGATTACACAAGTAAATTTTTTTTTAAAAAATGTAAAACTTTTTGTAAAAAAAAAAATGGCTATTGTTCACGAAAAAAAAAGAAAAAGGGAGATGGGTGAAGAGAGGTGTGGAAAAAAGCAATAATCTTTGTATAACATATACACAAACACTTTTTTACAATAATGAGTGAGAAAAGAAAGAGAAGTGAGAAAGAGAAAGAAATAAAAGTGTGTTATTAATCATGTTATATAAATAAAACACCTCTTTAATAATTTAAATGCCTAAGTTGATTTAGCTTTTAAAAATAGTTGGTTTTTATGTAATGCAGTTTTACATTGTCATCCAATAATGTATTGTCATATTATTAATGAGCATGACACTTCATGTGTTATTAAACTCATTAAATAATGTGGCAATACATTATTATACTAAATCTATCCGTATAAATTGTCAGTGTATATATAAATTGTCAGTTTATATATATTAAATCCATATTTTAAAGAAATATGTAAATATATACAAGATATGAAATAAAATGAGCCTTAAATTAGATCCCAATGGACATTAGGATTGATAGGCTGTGGCTAATGGGCCTCACCTAGGTGGCCTAGAAGCCTTTAAAAGGTTGCCCTAAGTTTTAAATTCAAATCGGCTTCTAGATTAGATCTCCCTAACGGATCACAACCCCCCGAGCTCGAGCCTAGGTTGCCTTAGGCGAAGAGCTCGAAGTTGTAGGTTGGTAGAGACTGTCCTAGGGTTCACCCTGAAATTCTATAAGCTCGGCCCCAGGGTCCACGTCTCTAACGGAACAGAAACCAAAGTTAAAGGTTTGTCAAATTGAAAAATTATTTGAAGTAAATTCGCTATTAATCATTTGAGCAACCCATTTAACCACACGCTAACCTAACACTTAACCACATTTTGTCTCACTTATAATTAAGCAATTTAATGGCATAAATAACCATTAAAATACACAGAATTAACCATAAATTCATACCCTCTCACTTATGTAAAGATCCTTATGATCAATTGAGATAAAAGTTAAATGTTTGTTCAAAGATACAAACATTTAACATTTATTTCAATTGATTAAAGGATTACACAAGTAAATTTTTTTTTATAAAAAATGTCAAACTTTTGTAAAAAAAAAAACTGGCTATTGTTCATGAAAAAAAAAAGAAAAAGGGAGATGGGTGAAGAGAGGTGTGGAAAAAAACAATAATCTTTGTATAACATATACACAAACACTTTTTACAATAATGAGTGAGAAAAGAAAGAGAAGTGAGAAAGAGAAAGAAATAAAAGTGTGTTATTAATCATGTTATATAAATAAAACACCTCTTTAATAATTTAAATGCCTAAGTTGATTTAGCTTTTAAAAAATAGTTGGATTTTATGTAATGCAGTTTACACTGTCATCCAATAATGTATTGTCATATTATTAATGAGCATGACACTTCATGTGTTATTAAACTCATTAAATAATGTGGCAATACATTATTATACTAAATCTATCCGTATAAATTATCAGTGTATATATATTAAATTGTCAGTCTATATATATTAAATCCATATTTTAAAGAAATATGTAAATATATACAAGATATGAAATAAAATGAGCCTTCAATTAGATCCCAATGGACATTAGGATTGAAACTATCTTTTTAAACAATGTACATTTTAAAGGGGATCTTTAACTGCACAGCCATGCAAGCTTATCAACCACTTAAGCGCAGTCAACTCATCACATATAAATCTAACTTATTTTGTAACTTTAATTTTATTTAACCTATCCATTCTTATATATTATGTTTGAAACTTGAAAGTAGGATAATCTTCATACCCATTATTATGAAATCATGCGCTATACCAATATAGTTCAGCTAAAGTCACATGTGTTTTCTTGCGACATTCTAATGCTCTATAAATATTAATTTCTACCTTTTTTAATTATTTAATTAAAAGTAATTTACAGTTTTTAATTTTTTTAATATATTGTTTTTTTATATATTTTTCTAGTTCAAGAAATAAAGTTGCTTTTTAAAAACTCGCATTGGCATTAATATTTTTTAGATGAATGTTAAAATTTAGGATGAGGGGATGGTGCCCCAGTACAAGGTAGGGAAAGCGCTCTTTGAGCACTTACAGAGGTACTAAATTTTACCTCACTTCAAAAGGACAAGTGGGGGTTCGAACCTGCGATGATGTGGACATCAATAAGGCAGTCAGCAGGTTGGGTGGGCCCATGACAAGGGCACAAGCTAGGAAGGCTAAGGAGGCACTTCAAGTCATCATTAAAGAAGTTCCAACTCAAAGTGTGCAAAACATTAATGAAAGTCCTAAGTTCATTAATTGCACTCAAGTTGAAGAGGAAAGCTTAATTGATGAAGAATCAGTTGCATTTAATGCAACTGATAAATGAAGCATTTGCATGCCATTGATGTGGCATTGTGGGCGGCCACATGGGATGTTGGGGGGGGGCCATATGGATTAAATTGGCTGAATTATTTTTGCTTTCAATAAGAAATAGGAGTTACAAACTTGAGTTATTGTTTTGATGGTTACAAAGACAAGTGTGTAATGGTGATCAAAGGCATTTAAAGCCTTGTCTTATAGCCGTTGGAGGAGGCTCTTTGTGCGCATGAATCTAGCCACATTTTGGAGCTTCATGTTGCGGCCAACATGTGTAAAATATGGCTGATTGCTTAGTCATACAAGTGGGGCCAAGTCATGAAGAAGAAGGCTACATAGAAGCATGGAATCTTGAGGAATGAGGCTAGTTGGTGCGGCTACTTTAAGGCTGAATGAATGGCCTCTTTATCTCATGTTTGGAGGTTATTTTTCAAGGTTTAATGTAGCTAACATGTGCCTAAATTCTGGTTGATTATTTGCGGCTAGGTGAACTCCTATAGGGTGCATTTTACTAGGTTTATTGTAGGGTTAACTTAGGAATGCATGGAAATTGTACTTGGGGGTATTTTGGGCATTTTGGGCGTGGGCTTAGTGGGCTTTTGAGTGAGCAACTCAGCTGAATGCAAACCCTAAAGATGTCATGTAAATCCTATAAATACATGCTTCATGCATGCACAAAATAAGATTGATGAATTATGCAAATTGCTGCCAAATTAGAGAGTGATTTTCTTACACTTGAGAGAGTGATTTTCTCTAACTTTCTTGCTCAGTCAAGAGTGAAGGTTATCAAAGGTCATATACCTTTGTGTGATCATCCTTCTGGACTTATCTTTCCCAATTCATGAAAGTGAGACGTCCATTTATCTGTTTTTCTTATTTTTCTGTTGATTTCTGTTATAATCAGTTGTTTTTCTTTCCTCTACGTTCTTGAATATTATGTGATTTAATTTTCACGTACTCATAAGGATTCATATTGTTATTGGTTATTTCATTATCAATTTCTTGTTTTTTGATTATAAGATACACGTACGTCAAGAAAGAAAAGAAAAGAAAAGAAAATAGTTACGTGCGTACGTAAAGAAAAAGAACAAAAATATTGATTATTTTTCCTGCAAAGCAAGAGTGGTTCACGTGTAGTTTCTCTTATTATCAAGAAAATTCTAAGGTCCATAAAAAATAGAACCTCATGGTTCATATCATTTGGTAATCAGAGCTCCGGTTACTAGAATTTTCTGATATTTCTTCCTTTTTCTTATTCTTTTCTTATTTTATTTTATTTTTTATTCTTGTTAGCTTTTCTTGTTTTATTTTCTTGTTAGCTTTCTTGTGTTATTTTTCTTGGCTAACATTACAGGTTGTGAATTGTTTGATTTTCTCCTTATTGACGTGTGTAAGAAAGTCAAGAGAAAATAGAGTGGAAAAAGGCAAGAGAGTACGTTATAGAAAAAGCCAATTTTTGTGTGTGATACACGAGTGTTGGTGAGTTCTAAACACTTAACTTATTTTCTTTTTCTATTACTTGTTCTTTGTTTCTTGGTTACTATGGCAGAAAAGAAGGTTAGAGAATCGTGATCTACAAACTACAGATTACTGCTATGTATCAGCAGTTGGAAAAATCAATGAAGCAACAATATGATGAATTGCATGAAAGGTTGGATCAGTTGGAGTTAGATCACAACCAGTGCAACGTGGAGAAGAAGAAAGGCCACCTAAAATGAAGAAAGGATTCAAGGTGTCAAGTTAACTATTACCAGCTTTCAAAGGACGCAGAGTGATCCAGAAGCATACTTGGAGTGGGAGATCAAGATTGAGCATGTTTTTGATTGCAACACCTACACAGAAACTCAAAGGTAAAACTTGCTACTACTGAGTTTTCTGGACTATGCTCTTATTGGTGGAACAAGTTGCAAAGAGAGAGGCGCAGAGGTGAGTTACCTATGGTGGAGACTGTGGGCTGAAATGAAGAGAATTATGAGGAAACGATATGTTCCTTCTAGTTTTCAACGTGACTTGAAGCTTAAATTACAAAAGCTTACTCAAGAGTAAGTAAAGGAGTGGAGGAGTACTATAAGGAGATGGAGATGCTTGATAACTCAAGCCAACATTGAGGAAGATCCAGAAATCACTATGGTACGTTTTTTAAATGGTTTGAGTAATGACATTAGAGACATTGTTGAGTTACAGGAGTATGTGGAAATGGAGGACCTTCTGCACAAAGCCCTTCAGGTAGAGAAGCAATTAAAAAGAAAAGGAGCTGCAAGGAGGAGTTCTAATATGATGCCTCCAAATTGGAGAGATAAGGTTAAAAGGAGGTTGTTGAACCTTCTAACCAAGGAGCATCATCTTCATCTTCCCAAGGGAGGATACCACAAAGGGCGCTGATCAAACTCCAAAGAAAGGTAGAGATGTTAGTGTTCAGGTGCCAAGGAATGGGACATTATGTCTATGAGTGTCCTACTAAGAAGACCATTCTTCTTAAGGACAATGGAGAATACACCAGCAAATCTGACAATGAAGAGTAGGATGAGCCCAGTGATGGTGACACAGGTGCTGAAATTGGCGAAGTCTATATGATTAGGAGACTTCTTGGAAGCCATACCACGGCAATGGAAGCAAATCAAAGAGAAAAACATATTTCATACCAGATGTTCTATTGATGGTAAGATCTGTTTAGTTATAATTGATGGTGGTAGTTGTACTAACGTGGTCAGTGATAGATTGGTGACAAAAATGAATATGGAGACAAAGCCACATCCTAGGCCATACAAGCTTCAATGGCTTAGTGAGGGAGATGAGGTGCATGTTAAGAGGCAAGTCGTGATTCCTTTCACCATTGGAAAATATCAAGACAAGGTGTTGTGTGATGTAGTTCCAATGGAGGCCAACCATATACTCTTGGGAGAGACCGTGGCAGTTTGATACAAAAGCCATCCATGATGGTTTTTCTAACAAAATTTCTTTCATGTTTCAGGAAAAGAAGGTGGTTCTCAAACCTTTGTCCCCAAAGGAAGTGAGTGAGGATCAAAGAAAATTGAGAGAAAAGATAGCAAGAGAAAAAGAGAGTGAAAACACATGAGAGTGATGAGACTAAAAAGAAAAAGAGAGAATTCGTGAGGGCAAACAATTGTGCTTGGTAAAAGAAAAAGGAGTTAGGAGAGAGCTTTGTGCTAATCGACCTCTTTTTCTTTTAATTGGTGAAAACCAATTACTTCATGCTAACCAATTTGACAATTATGATTTGCCTTTGTCTATTAAAACTCTTTTGCGGGATTTTCAAGATGTGTTTCCAGAAATGTTCCTGATGGGTTGCCACCTTTAAGGGGAATTGAGCATCAAATTGATCTCATACCAGGAGCTTCTCTACCAAATCGGCCAGCTTATAGAAGCAACCCACAAGAGACAAAAGAAATTGAAAGGACAAGTGGCTGATTTGATAAGCAAAGGTTGGGTGAGAAACAGCATGAGCCCATGCGCTGTTCCTGTTATTTTGGTGCCAAGGAAGGATGAACTTGGAGGATGTGTTCTGATTGTAGAGCCTTGAACAACATCACCATCAAATATAGACATCCAATTCCCAGGTTAGATGATCTCCTTGATGAGTTGTATGGTGCATGTGTGTTTAGTAAAATTGATTTAAAAAGTGGATACAATCAGATAAGGATTAAAGAGGGAGATGAATGGAAAACAGCCTTTAAAACAAAATATGGTTTATATGAGTGGTTAGTTATGCCTTTCGGATTAACTAATGCACCTAGCACTTTCATGAGATTGATGAACCATGTTTTAAGGGAGTTTATAGGAAAATTTGTGGTTGTGTATTTTGATGACATACTGTTTATAGCACTTCTTTGGATATGCATGTTGATCACTTGAAATCTGTTTTGGATGTGCTAAGAAAAGAAACTTTGTATGCTAATCTAGATAAGTGCATATTTTGTACCAACCATGTTATTTTCTTGGGATTTGTTGTGAGCTCCAAGGGAGTTCAAGTTGATGAGGAAAAGGTAAAGGCTATTCAAGAATGGCCAACACCTAAGACTGTGAGTGAGGTGAGAAGTTTTCATGGCTTAGCAAGTTTCTATAGGAGATTTGTTAAGGATTTTAGCACCTTAGCTGCACCCCTAATGAAATTGTGAAAAAGAGTGTGGGATACAAATGGGGGGAGAAGCAAGAGGCGGCCTTTGCTGCCCTCAAGGATAGGCTCACACATGCGCCTATTCTAGCCTTACCAAATTTTGCAAAATCTTTTGAATTGGAGGTGTGATGCTTCTAATGTTGGAATTGGTGCTGTTTTATTGCAAGAAGGGCATCCAATTGCTTATTTTAGTGAGAATTAAGTGGACCAACACTTAATTATTCTACCTATGATAAGGAATTATATGCTTTGGTAAGGGCTCTTAAAACTTGGCAACACTATTTACTTCCTAAGGAATTTGTTATTCATAGTGATCATGAATCTTTGAAGTATTTAAAGGGCCAAGGAAAATTAAATAAAAGGCATGCTAAGTGGGTAGAATTTTGGAACAATTTCCATACGTCATAAAACATAAAAAGGGAAAAGGAAATATAGTTGCTGATGCTCTTTCTAGGAGACATGTTTTGCTTGCTATGCTGAAACTAAAACTATATGGACTTGAATCTTTGAAAGACATGTATTGTGATGATGTGGATTTTGCTGATTTGTATGTGGCATGTATAAAAAAATCAGGAAAATGGATTTTTAAGGCATAATGAATTTTTGTTTAAAGGAAATAAATTGTGCGTGCCTAAAAGTTCCATAAGGGATTTGCTTGTGAGGGAATCGCAATGAAGGGGGTTAATGGGACATTTTGGAGTGCAAAAGACTTTAGAAATTTTGCAAGATAATTTTTATTGGCCAAATATGAAACGTGATGTCCATAGGATATGTGACCAATGTATTGTATGCAAAAAGGCTAAGTCTAAAGTGAAACCACATGGTTTATATACTCCTTTACCTGTTCCTGAATTTCCTTGGATTGACATTTCCATGGACTTTGTTTTGGGGCTTCCAAAAACAAAGAATGGAAAGATTCTGTTTTTGTTGTGGTTGACAGGTTTTCAAAAATGGCTCACTTTATACCCCTGCAAGAAAGTGGATGATGCTTGTCATGTAGCAGATTTATTCTTCAAGGAGATAGTCAGATTACATGGGCTACCAAGAAGCATTGTGAGCGATAGGGATTCAAAATTTTTGAGTCATTTTTGGAGGACTTTATGGGGAAAGCTTGGAACTAAGTTACTGTTTTCTACTACTTGTCATCCTCAGACTGATGGACAAACAGAAGTAGTTAATAGGACACTAGGAACTTTGCTTAGGACCATTTTAAACAAAAACATTAAAGCTTGGGAGGATTGTTTGCCTCATGTAGAGTTTGCTTACAATAGGGTTATCCATAGTACTACTAATTGTTCTCCATTTGAAGTAGTTTATGGATTTAATCCTCTAACTCCTCTTGATATATTACCTTTGCCTAACATTTCCATGTTTAAACAAAAAGAAGCGCAGGCTAAGGCTGATTTTGTCAAGAAGATGCATGAGAAGGTTAGGCTCAAATTGAAAAGAGAAATGAGAGCTATGCCAAACAAGCAAACAAAGGGAGAAAGAAGATGGTGTTCCAACCCGGAGATTGGGTGTGGGTTCACATGCGCAAAGAAAGGTTTCCAGAACAAAGAAAATCAAAGCTTCAACCTAGAGGAGATGGACCTTTCCAAGTGCTTGAGAGGATCAATGACAATGCCTACAAAATAGACTTGCCTGGTGAGTATAATGTTAGTGCTACCTTTAATGTTTCTGACTTAACTCTTTTTGATGTAGGTGATGACCCTTCAGATTTGAGGACAAATCCTTTTCAAGAAGGGGGCGTGATGTGGACATCAATAAGGCAGTCAGCAGGTTGGGTGGGCCCATGACAAGGGCACAAGCTAGGAAGGCTAAGGAGGAACTTCAAGTCATCATTAAAGAAGTTCCAACTCAAAGTGTGCAAAACATTAATGAAAGTCCTAAGTTCATTAATTGCACTCAAGTTGAAGAGGAAAGCTTAATTGATGAAGAATCAGTTGCATTTAATGCAACTGATAAATGAAGCATTTTCATGCCATTGATGTGGCATTGTGGGCGGCCACATGGGATGTTGGGGGGCGGCCATATGGATTAAATTGGCTGAATTATTTTTGCTTTCAATAAGAAATAGGAGTTACAAACTTGAGTTATTGTTTTGATGGTTACAAAGACAAGTGTGTAATGGTGATCAAAGGCATTTAAAGCCTTGTCTTATAGCCGTTGGAGGAGGCTCTTTGTGCGCATGAATCTAGCCACATTTTGGAGCTTCATGTTGCGGCCAACATGTGTAAAATATGGCTGATTGCTTAGTCATACAAGTGGGGCCAAGTCATGAAGAAGAAGGCTACATAGAAGCATGAAATCTTGAGGAATGAGGCTAGTTGGTGCGGCTACTTTAAGGCTGAATGAATGGCCTCTTTATCTCATGTTTGGAGGTTATTTTTCAAGGTTTAATGTAGCTAACATGTGCCTAAATTCTGGTTGATTATTTGCGGCTAGGTGAACTCCTATAGGGTGCATTTTACTAGGTTTATTGTAGGGTTAACTTAGGAATGCATGGAAATTGTACTTGGGGGTATTTTAGGCATTTGGGCGTGGGCTTAGTGGGCTTTTGAGTGAGCAACTCAGCTGAATGCAAACCCTAAAGATGTCATGTAAATCCTATAAATACATGCTTCATGCATGCACAAAATAAGATTGATGAATTATGCAAATTGCTGCCAAATTAGAGAGTGATTTTCTTACACTTGAGAGAGTGATTTTCTCTAACTTTCTTGCTAGTCAAGAGTGAAGGTTATCAAAGGTTCATATACCTTTGTGTGATCATCCTTCTTGGACTTATCTTTCAATTCATGAAAGTGAGACGTCCATTTATCTGTTTTTCTTATTTTTCTGTTGATTTCTGTTATAATCAGTTGTTTTTCTTTCCTCTACGTTCTTGAATATTATGTGATTTAATTTTCAAGTACTCATAAGGATTCATATTGTTATTGGTTATTTCATTATCAATTTCTTGTTTTTGATTATAAGATACACGTACGTCAAAGAAAAGAAAAGAAAAGAAAAGAAAAATAGTTACGTGCGTACGTAAAGAAAAAGAACAAAATATTGATTATTTTTCCTTGCAAAGCAAGAGTGGTTCACGTGTAGTTTCTCTTATTATCAAGAAAATTCTAAGGTCCATAAAAAAATAGAACCTCATGGTTCATATCATGCGAGCATTGACATTAATTTGTTAGAAGGAAAAAGATATCTCTACAATGAAAAAATTAGGGGTGGAATAATGGAAAAGAGAGAAATATAAAGAAAAATTAAATAAAAAGAAAAAAAGTGATATGAGATGAGATGTGATAGAAAAGAAAAAAAAATATCAAAAGAAAAAGTGAGTATAAAAAAGAATATAATTTATATTGAGGGTGAAAAATTAAAGTTATTGTTATACTATTTTGTAGGATAAAAGCTATTCCAAATAGAAACTAAATTTCTTCAATCAATCTTAGAGCAAATAGAATAGGTAAAAATCTTTATCAAAATAATTTATACATAAAATCAATTTTTAAGAATCTTTTACATGAAAAGTTTAAATGTCAAAATTTTTCAGCAAAATAACTTCCTGTTAATTAGTAAATTAATATTTTTTAAAATTGATCTTTTTTCTATTTTACAAAAGTTCTTATACAATTAATGGGCAAAATATTTGTTAGTTCAAAAAAAAGTTTATCATTGAGCTTTTGCCCCTTATTGATAATAAAAAACAATTATCATGTTGCCAACCTCTTCAAGGGCTACCGATCGAGTTTGTTCCTGTCCCTCGGGGTCACGAACGATTGTCTTTCGCGTTAAGGTGTATGAGCCTCATAGGCTCATACTGTCTTTGTTTCGATCAAAATCAGGTTTTGTAATTAACGTGTAGCAAAAATCTTTGGCATATAAGCTAGAAACAAGGACAAGTGACTTCAATATCCATATCGAAGGTAGAGTATTTAATAGAATCAATTATTTCAGCAGATAGAAAGCATTGAAGAGTAATAAAAGCAAAGCTACCAACTCCTGAAACCGAGACGAATAGAGTCAGGTGTATTAACTCATTCATGGAAGTCTTTTTGGTATAGATAGATTTTTTAATTTTTTTGGTACAGACTCATTCATGGATGTCGGATGAGAGGGAAGTATTACTCCCTCCGTCCCTTATTATAAGACCCTCTCAACCGTTTCACACAGTTTAAGAAAAGTTGATTATTGTATTGGTCTTTTAAAAAACATAATAACATTCTAAATATACCCCTATTTAAAAGTCACTATATTTTAGTAACATTAATGGTGACATAGTGGAAGACTCCAAAATTCACTTTCCAATGGGGTAGTTGAGCATATGGGTAAAACTCCATTAATTATTCACACTCATCAATATATGGGGAATAAAAAGAGTTGAATATTAATGAAGGACAAATATGGAAAAAATAATTAATTTACCTAAAAATCTGCAAAGGGTCTTATATTAAGGGACATCCAATTCTTCTAGAATGGGTCTTATAAATAGGGACGGGGGGAGTATTTCTTTTTGGAAAATGCTAACGAGTGCCCTTAGGGCACTTGTTAAGAATCTAAAAATAGAAATGTTTTATTGGAGTGTGTAGCATTGAATGTTGCAAATGCAATCAATGGAGTGATTTCCAACAAAAACTTTCTTTATATAGATCCTTAACCAGTGCCCTTAGGACACTCGTTAGCAGGACCCCTTTCTTTTTTGGGATTATGGTTATTTATTGTTTCCTTTTTTCATTTTTAAAAGTAAAAAAAAAAAAAATTGGTTGACATGGGTGTGGTAAGTATGGGTAAGTGAGGTAGTAAGAAAAAAATAAAATAAAGAGAAATAAAGTGAAAGATATAATAATTTATTTGACAAGAAAGAATGAGAGATAGAAAAAACAAGGTGTGAAATAATGTTTAAAACTTCCATTTTTAATTTGTATAAAGATATAGATAAAAAACAAATGAAGAGAGATGAAGTGAAAGATGTAATAATTGATGCGATAGAAAAGAAAGAAAAAATAGAAAAAAAATGTGTAAATGAAGTGTAAAACTTGACTCCTCAATTTTAGAGCGTAGTAAGTGTAGAAAAGAGAGTGATAGAGACAAAAGGAGACAGGAGATATATAAGATGAAAAATGTGATAATAGATGTGATATGAAAGGAAAAGAAATGGCTTAATTGCATTTTTGTTTCCCCTATTATCATCAATCCACGATTTTGGTCCCCTACTTTTTTTTTTCGCGATTTTGGTCCTCTTATTATTCCAAATTCACGATTTTGATCCCTCTAACACATAGATTTTGAAAATAGGGGACCAAGATTTTGAACTAAATCGCGAAATTGGAATAATAGAGGGTCCAAAATCGCGAAAAAAAGTAGAGGACCAAAAATGCAATTAAGCCAAAAGAAATATATAAAAAAAATGAGGTGTGAAAGATTGCATAATTGTTTCTATAAATTATAAAAATAAAATTAAATTTTAATTTGATTCTTATAAAATTATATTAATTATAGCTTATGTCATTACTTTTTTACATATTATTTTAATTTCTTTCTCTTTACATTTTAAAAGTAAATTAACAATTAATCAACTAACATATGTTATGTTCAAATATTTTTCATGAAATAATTACTTAAAATTTTACCAATTAACACCAAATATTACTATTATATAAAAATGGTTACTCAAATTTTTATCAACATGATAGATCATTATTGTAAGATAAAAACATCATAAAATCAATAGAATATATGTGTAAGAAATAAAATATTAATAGTTCAATAGTTTAAATATATTTTTAATTGTAAAAAAATAATACTTTTTTGAACTTATTTTTCTTTAGATTTTTTGTCCTTAGTTTTAAGAAAAATAGTGCATATTTAGTTCCATTTCAAGATGTCTTTGAGGACCTAAAGTACATGAATTTTATATTTTTTAAAGATAAAAATTTAAATAATAAAAAACAAAATTTTAAAATACATAATTTTTATATGTAAAAATAAATTTAAATTTAATTTATGTTTTTTTTTACAGTTTCATTATATTATGATAATTACTATATTATTTGAATAATATATAAAAACAAAAAAAATTATTTTACCCATGTAACAAAGATCATTAGATATATTTATGTTAATATTATTTTAATAATAATATTTTTATTAATATTTGTATACTGTGTAACCATATTCTATTTTCTTTTTGTTTTTTTCTTTTGCTTTTTTCTTCATTTCCATAAGATTTTATAATACATAATTCCAATGTTTTTTTTTTCTAATGATAATTTTTATTTTGTAATAAAGGTCATATGAATTTAACTTGAAATAAAAGAGTTGAGTTCAATGTCAAACTTTTACAATTGTATTTACAATTCAAGACAATTTATATACTTATCAAAATAAAATTGTTTTTGTCAATTATTTGTTATATATTGTTAGGTGATAATTGTTTTTTTTTTCTTTTAATCACCACATTAAATTCTATGTAGTCAAAATATATAAATACTCCATTTCTATTTTGAAATAGTTTTGAAATGTAATACTATGAAACGAACATTTAATTTCATATCTATGTGTATCACTAAATTTATACAAAATGAGATTACATATATTAATATTAATACTAATATGAATATTTATTGATAATATATAAAGTATTATGAAAAAGAATATATAAGTCTCGTGCATCACACATGTTATATACTAGTTTAATACTACCTCTGGTCTTATTTATAAGAGACAAAAATGTGTTTTTGCTTGGTCCTAAATATAAGAAACATAGTATTACAGTAGAACCTCTACAAATTAATATTCGATAAAAAATAATAATTTTTCTCGGTCTTGACTTGGGCTAAGGTCTAAATTAATAATTTCGATAAATTAAAAGATAATAATTTTTCGGAAGACCCTTATATAAATTTATGGTCCCTTCAATATTATAAATTAATTTAGTGGTTGATTTCCTTACCATACATTAACTTGCATTAAGTTTTAACTACTACTTCGTACTACAGTATAATGAACTTTATTTTTTCAGGGGGATGTATAATATATTTAATTAGTCACATTGTACATGAACATCATTCAATTAGTAAATACAATGTACATATGTTTTATTCATGAAGAATAATGTAGGTTCGTTGAATCGGAAAAAATCTCTTTAAATTAATAATAGGGTTAAATATTTGTTTGGTCCCTAAACTTTCACACGAATTTGGTTTTGGTCCCTAATCTTTTTTTTCGTTGGTTTTGGTCCCTAACGTTTTCAAATCATTGAAATTAGTCCCTGCCGTCAACTCTGTTAAATATAGGGGTGACGACAGGGACTAATTTCAATGATTTGAATATGTTAGGGACCAAAACCAAATTCGGGTGAAAGTTTAGGGACCAAACTCGAATATGGATTTGGTCTCTAATCTTTATTTTTCGTTGTTTTTGGTCCCTAACGTTTTCAAATCATTGAAATTAGTCCTTGTCGTCAACTCTGTTAAATATAAGGGTGACGACAGGGATTAATTTCAATGATTTGAAAACGTTGGGGACCAAAACCAACGAAAAAAAATAGGGACAAAAACCAAATTCGGGTGAAAGTTTAGGGACCAAAAATATATTTAACCCATTAATAAATTATTAATTTATCAATTAATTAATACCTCTTTAAATTAATAAAAGGGAAAAATATGTTTTTCGTCCCTATAGTTTTGGTCAACTTTAGTCTTCGTCCTTGTACTTTAAATCCTGTGTTTTTTGTCCCTAAACTTTCTAAACCCCCAAATGGAGGTCCCTGTCCGTCAGTGAGATTTGTTAACCTGATGAGTTGGGTAACAAAAGTTACATGTTAGCCTCAATAGTGAGCCTCAAATAGCTTACTCATCTAATTAATCTTTTTTAATAATTTTTTAATTATTAAAAATAATCATAATTATGAAATTAGGTTTTTTATTGGGTAAAATTGCTCAGGTGAAAACCCTAATTTAGCAATTAGGATTATTTTAATAATTAAAAATTAATAAAAAAGTTAATTAGATAATCAGTCAGTTATTTGGGACTCACTATTAAGGCTAATATGTAACTTTTGTTAGTCAGTTCATCAGGTTAACAAATCTCACTGACGGGCACGGACCACGATTTGGGGATTTAGAAAGTTTAGGGACAAAAAACACAGGATTTAAAGTACAAGGACGAAGACTAAAGTTGACCAAAACTATAGGGACGAAAAACATATTTTTCCCTTAATAAAATTACGTGGTCCCGACATTATTAATTTATAGAGGTTTTACTGTAATTTGAATTGTATTAATTATGAAGTTACTTTTATACCCTTAATTTATTGTCCACTATTCACCTATTTTCCATGATAGTGGATGTACTACGCTATTTTCAATGACTAACTATTGGAGCATGGGTTACTACTTTAATGATGACTTAAATTAGGGGTAATTTTGTCACTATGTTAATATTTTAATATATTAAGGATCGACTGGTCTACGCTACATAGCGTCCCATTTAGCGTCGGTTGGCCTACGCTATGTAACATCCCAAAATTTGAACCTAGAAAGTATAATGGAAGCAATAGGGTAAGAACCCCAATCAAGAGAAGGGAATTAGAAGTTGAGAGAGAATTTATGACTTTAAGGGGAACTTAGGAGGAAAAACCAAGTTTTAAGCCAACACAATTGTAGTAAAACTTAGGAGGGATCAATCCTAAGATTTGAGAGGTTAAAAAGGTATAAAAGTGGGGAAGAAAGAGGGAGAGAGGTTTTGTAGTGTCCTAATTTCTAATCCGAGGATTTAGTCCATTGGAAACCAAATACCGAATTTCTGAAATTATTTCGCGCCATTTGGATATCGGAAAGATACAATCATACACCATTTAAGCTACCAACGCTTACTTAAGCAACAGTCATAACATTATACATACTCTTGCCAAATGGCTACAATCATCCAATATACAATAATAAGATGAGGATACCCCCATACATGTGTCCTGACTACAGAGAGCTAAGGAAGACCACATGTACAGTCATATCCTCTCAAAAGATTAAAGGTCAATACATATCTATATATCAACAGGGGGCCTAACATTGCCCAAATACTAATTTTTCAACAAAACATTAAATCAACTTCAGCTCCTAGCTCAAGGTCCCGTGCGGTGAGGTACCTGCGCATCTAGAATATAGTCCAAGAAACGTGTGGTGAGACAGGGTCTCAATGAATAAAGCATGCAACAGACAGTGTAAGGAAACAGGCAGATGCAATGCACAAATAATAATGTAAAGCAGTAAACATAAGCTCTATCATAAACATCATACTCTAAATATCTCTTGTAAATGCATGAACTGTGTTTCCAGGAAGTACGGGGTCTTATCTCTATCTCTGGGGCTAGACCTGAGCTCAGACTACAAGGAACGTCTTCCTTGGGGACGTATCCCACCATTACTCTGGGGATCGAAGTCCAAATTTTACTCTCGGGATCGAAGTCCAATTACTCTGAGGACCGAAGTCCGTTATCTCTTTCTTAATCTTTGGGGGCTAAAGCCCAAGTGTCTTATTAATCTTTAACATAGATACAACACAATCATAATACAGAACATATTAAGGAGAAACTGATATAAAGGGGAAAAATCCCAATCCGAACCCTAATATCAATCTCTAATAAAATCATGCCAAATCCTCATATCTTTGCTGCCAACAAATATCAATCACACAACATTCACATACAAATCTTTAGAAAGGGAAGATAAGGGGTAGGGTTCATAAGGAAGAACATTCATCAAATGAAGTGAAAGTGTGTGAGCTTTACTCACCACAAAGTAGCCCTAAAGGTTGAGAAAGAAGATTGGGGAAGGCTTGGAGGTGAATCTCTTGGCTTAGAACTGCTCCTTCAAGCTTGAAATGTCATTCTCTCTGGAACCAAACCCTCTCTCTAGAATAAATAAGGAAGAAAGAAACGCGAGTAAAAATGGTGCCCTAATTAATGGCTTTAAACATGTAAGTGGGTTCTCGCTCAAGCAAGATATTCTCCCTTGAGCGAGAGGGTCGGGACATAACTTTCCCTTCACATTCTCGCTTGAGCGAGAGGCTTCTCACTTGGGCGAGAATGGACCAGAAATTACCCCTTCTATGGAAGTTTCTCACCTGGGCGAGCCCCTTTTCGCCCAATCAAAAAATGTCCAGAGAGCCCCCCAAAACTACACTTCGTTCAAGCGAGATATGCAGAATCTCATTTTCACATTTTCACTGCATAATTCGCTCAAGCGAGTACTTTCTCGCTTGAGCGAGAATGTTGAAAATTAATTGTCTTAGTTTCTCCTGTTAGTCCTTCATCTTATCCTTTCTTTGCTCTTTTTCTTATTCTTACTCTTATAATCATTACCCTACAGTCTCACATATGTAATTAGTCTTAATTATCGGGATGTTACATTTTGGTTGAGGGAATATAACTTAGAGGGTTTTAAATTGAATTTTGAAGGGTGAGTTTAGAGCATTTTCGCTCAAGCGAGAAGGTCCTTGCTTAAGCGAATATATCAGTAAAAATGAGAATTTATGTTACTGATATTTTCGCTTAAGCGAGAAACCTCTCACTTAAGTGAAATTGGTCAAGAATTAAGGGGTGCTCTCTAGATGAACTGCGCTCAAGCGAAAAGAGGCTCGCTCAAGCAAAATTCTGAATTTCGTTCAAGCGAGAAACGTCCAGAGAGGGGGTGGTATTCTCTGGAGCAATTTCGTTCAAGCGAGAAGGCTTTTGCTTGAGCGATCGAGAATGCGACAACAAAATCACATTTTCCATTCTCGCCCAAGAATTCTAGACATCTAAAAATTATTAAATTTATATTGTAGGAAAGCTGGAAAAAAGTCCTACAACTTTGTTGTTGAACCCAAAAGATGAATTTGATATCTAATTGGTCGAAATGGACTTGAAAGTCGGAACAATCATCTTGTCATGAGAACCTGAACAACACCGAGAGATTGGGCCATAACTTGGGCTACATTGATCCTTTTGGGCCAACGATAATGGAAACCTAAGATCCAATGCTTCATCTTTTTTGAAGACAATTTTCTTGGATTCGACCATCACAATGTTAAAATCTTGATGAAAGTGAGACAAAAGTTGCTGAATTATAAATAGGAAAAGATATAATGAATGAATAATTCAATGTAATGAACTAAAGTGATAGATAATTGGCTATATTCTAAAAATCGGACCGATGATTGAACCGGTGAAACCACTGGTTCACGGTTCAATGGTTCAACCGTGGTTGAACTGTGGTCGAACCGGTATAAATTAAATATATATTTTAAATATATATATATTTTTCAATAATAAAATAACATAAAATTATAAGAAATTAAGATATATAAAATCATAAATTAGTATGAATAACCTTATTATAAGTTTTATAAAACCAAAAAAATTAATAATAATTGATAAAATAATAGATATCTATGTGTAATCCTTAAACACATGTCTTTATTTATGTTAAAATATTTAAGATTAAACAAAAATTTTAAAAAAATTGAAAAAAAAAATTTTAGAAAATGACCGGTTGGACCGGTTTTCTGGTACCGATTTTATACCAGTTTTCACCGGTTCTTGATCGATTCGACCGGTTCTTGACCAATTCTCACCGGTTTTGAAGAGCACCGGTTTTTAGGGTTCAATGGACCGGTTACCAGGCCGGTTCCCGATTGGACCGGCCGGTCCGATTTTCAAAACAATGATAATTGGTCAATAAATATTCTATTTATGGAAAAAAACATGCTAAGTCATCACTGAGTAATTAGCATAGGAATGATATCCTGTCACCTCCTATAAATAGGAGGGCTTCTAGATGAGAAATCATCCTTGTTGTAGAATTACTAAGTCTTTCATTTAGTTTTACTCACTCTTTATCGTAAAGTCTTCATGGAAAGATAAATTTGTATTCAACTAGCGTGTCACCCGTGCAACACACGGGGACCACATTCAGATCCAATGTTAATTAACAATCAACAAATCACTTATAATGGTGGGAAATAGTAAATAATTTAGACATGGGGAGATGATAAGAAAATTGAAACCATGTCACAGAATGATCGTGTGTCCGTGTGGTTCAAGTATTTCTATATGTTGTTATTGAGACATGGCTAATTATAGCTTACAAAATGTTGCAGTACGAGGAGAAAAATGGGATATAGTTAGACCACGGTCAACATTAAAAGGAAGGCAGTCACATTTCCATATTTTTTTTCAAAATGAAGACAGTCTACGTCTTACACAAATGCGCTACTCTGAGCTTGCCTTATAAACTGTGATGTGGAACCTGCGGAAGTTAATAATTGTGAATACTATTATTGCAGCTGAGAGAGTATAGTAGCAGTGTGTAGGCTTGTGAAAGCCGTGTTAGGTGGATTGTGTAAAAGATGTGTACAGTGGGATGACTAAAGAACAGATGAATTAGTTAGCTTTAATCGAAACCCAACTTTTTTAAGTCAAAACAATAAAGTATAAGAGCATGTGTGGTACTTGAAATTTACCCCTAGCTTGTTGAATGATGACAACAGGGAAACCAGACCTTGGCTAATTAGTAAGCAAATCTTTAATAATACCAACCATATCCCCAAACACAACAAATCTAAAGTTACCCCTGCATAGACCAACACACGTGAATAATACTTGAAGACATATAATTTGCGATACATAAAGGGGAAACGAAGGAAGAAGCATTAAAAGTCTAGAAGTCACTTAAACGGTTAAACCTGATTAAGTAAATGGAAAATAGAAATTACATTGCATCAATCAAATCAAGCACCATCAAACACTTTTCCCTTCCACCCTTCACCAAGGTTATTTCCTCAGAGACTGCAGTCAAGATAAGATGCCCATGAAATCGGAGCAAAATAAAATATAAGTTAATATGTGACTTCTTAAATAGCATTTTGTTTGAAACTAATATTGGGAGAATATAAATTAACCAAGAAGATAATGGGAAGATCCATTAGTTCTTTTGATTTCACCAGTCTTCGTTAGGGAGAAACCCAGTGACATAATAGAAGCATTTTCGCATGAAACAACCTTGGTGTTGGCATTAAATATGATCTTGAATGCCCAAAAACCTTGAAATTCTCTTGGTTTTTTATGACATCGATGTTTGTTATTTTGTAAACACAACCCTTCACAATCAGCCGTGCAAACTTGTTCATGTTTTGCTTTTGCACAAACCCCTCAATCATACAACCCTGCATTCAAAGTGATCATGGACAACATTAGATTAAGTACGAGCTGCTAAAGAAATAAGAATAAAAAAATAAACAGTGGTTAATGAAGATGAGGCATAAGACGAAAAGAAATAAAACCTCTTCACCAGCTAACTTGAAATTCTCTGCCCCATTACCTGTCACCGATCTCTTCTGACGTCGTGTGACCCCTTTTCTCCTTCTTCATCACTAACCCCTAATATTCGAAGCAAACACTTTAGGATTGGAACTGATAGCAGCCTGAAGCCCTCAATCAAATACTACAACAACCCAGTCCTAGTTTCATCCTTCAAATTCACCAGTGCATCTTTCCATGTTTGAAAGATGATATCCCTAAATTCATATAGACTTCCTTTCAATCAATCTAAGATAACTAATAGGAAGTAGGAACATCCTTCAATAGTTTATTTTCAGGTATATAGGTTAAATCACAAACCATTTAAAGCTTCAAAATCCTCTTTGTTTCACCGTCGAATGAAAATAGAAGGAAAGCTTGAAGCTCTATGATGAACAAACCTCATATAATGAAAAGGCTATTCAGAGTCTTCTCCAAAGAATGAGGAAGAGTATTTAGAGGGAGGAAAAAAGGAAGCAAAATAAAACAGAGAGTGAGAGAAGGTTTTATCTTTTGAAATTTGAATTTGAATTTAAACTCAAACCCTAAGAAAAACTCCCGCCCAAACTGCACAACTTTTATTGTTGCAGACTTGCAGTGTTGTACTTCTACGAAATAGTCTGACATAAACTGAAAGAAATAGATGGGAACAGGTACGATCTTGCACTCATGTCATAATTACCTTCTAATCCATCCAATTTCCTTTAAAAAAGGCTCACTTTTATTTTGGTCGAATAAAACTCACTTTTATGATATTTTTTTTACTCTCCGTGTAATTAGTTTAGGGTTTATGTTTATAATAATTGAGTAGGGTCAGTTTAGATAATACGTGATTTTAAGATAAATTAAATATTATCGATCAATGAAAAGGAGCTCAAGAAGTAATTAAATAATAAAATCTCCAATAAATAGTTAAAAAAAACTTGATTTGGGTTGGAAAATTAATATATTTTAGATATATTTATTTTTATTTTAATTTTAAAAATAGAGCCCAAATAGTACATAACACAAGTTAATTTTGTTTGATTTTTAATTTTTTAAATAATACAATTTATCCGATTAAAATTGTGTTGCATTCTTTTTTATAAAAGCCATGTTTTGCACTTACGTGTTAATTAAATTAAATACCTTAATATGGACCAAAATTTTAAAACATTTTGTAACTAATGATATATTATTGGCTAAAATATGTTTTTAGTCCCTCGAAAATTAGTAAATTTTGTGTTTAGTCCCTATAAAATTTTTCACCTAAGTTTAGTCCCTCATTAATTTTTCGTTTCCAAGTTTAATTCTTGTGTTAATTGGTGCTATTACGTGATGACTTGGCATTGTTACAATATGATGACGTGTCTATTTAGGCTGACGTGGCTACTACGTTGGATTTTGTTGAAATTATTTTGTCCCAAATTTTTTTAATTATTAATTCTAATGTTAATTATTTTAATATTTAAAACAAAAACAACAAATCCATCTTATTTTTTAGTACCATATATATCATGGAGGATGGATATTTCACTGAGGAATTGAATAGTTGTGATGATATATACGATACTAAAAAATAAGAGGGAATTGTTATTTTTTGTTTTAAATATTAAAATAATTAATATTGGAATTAATAATTAAAAAATTTTGAGATAAAATAATTTCAACAAAATCCAACGTGATAGCCATGTCAGCCTAAATAGACACGTTAGCATACTGTAATAGTGTCAGGTCATCACTTAATAGCACCAATTAACGATAAGGATTAAACTTAGAAACGAAAAATTAATGAGAGACTAAACTTAGGTGAAAAATTTTATAGGGACTGAACACAAAATTCACTAATTTTCGAGAGACTAAAAACATATTTAAGCCTATATTATTTATACGTTGTACCATTCATTTGTATTGTGATTCCAAGTTTTAATTTATTTATATTCATATTGTGAATTATAATTATAATTTTAACAATTTAATATAAATGTAACAATAGAAATAAGTCATTGTTCACCGCAATATATGATATTATTATTTAGTAAAAGCAATTTGACAATCCCAATGTGAACTTTAAATTATACCATCCTATTGTCAACCGTTAAGTAGCTTGCCATTATTAAGAGTCTATTTGGGTGGAACTTCTACGGAAGTATTTCTAGATAAAAAAAATAACATGTATCAAAGAGGTCAAATGCATTTAACTTCTCCAAAAGTTAAAATTAGTTACTTTTGGAGAAGTTAAATGGGAGAGCTTTTGGAGTAGGTGGTCTATAAAGACTAATTTTAACTTATGGAGAAGTTAAATACATTTGATCTCTTTGATTCATGTTATTTTTTTCACCTAAAAGAACTTCTGCAAAAGTTCCACCCAAACAGGCTCTATTTACATTAAAATAAATTAAATAACATTAAACAATCATTTGAAAATTCTAAAAGAAGTAGATGTAATTATATGGAAGCTAGTATTGAATTGTAAAATTATATTGATATAGATAAAAGTATTGGTTGATTTTTAAAACATTTTTTTTAGAAGGAAATGACACGACTTTTAAAAAAAATAACTTCAACCTTATTAAATATAATAAATAAATAATAATGATAATTAAAATAATATTGTTATCATTAAAAATTCTTTGATGGAATAAAATATTGGAAGATAATCTAATGAATAGTGAAAAATATTGGAAGATAATCTGTGATGGAATAAAATATTGGAAGATAATCTATAATAATATTAGTATATATAGATTCAAGGAATGATGTTTATTTTTATCTCAGTTATGAGATTTTATATTTATTTACATGTATATTATATTATCTACTTTGTTTTTCTATTTACTTCAATTTCACATTTCTTTAATCAAGGCTTGATGGTAGGGATGTCAAAAAAACCCTCACCCGCGGATACCCGCAATGGGTACCCGCATATTTATTAAATGGGTAGGGACGAATATTATACTACCCGTCCCGCGGGTACCCGCATACTCATTAAAACATATTTTTCTATTAAATATATTTGAATATTAAGATTTTTTATTATTTTATGATGAGATATAATTTATTTTATATTAATTTTTGATAATATTTTTAATATATTAACATGTAATGGTATTATATAATAATTGTTTATATATACAGTATGATATTATAATTTATTATATAACATTTCCTCTATTTTTTTTTAATAAAATTTAAATTTTTAAACATTAATGGGTACCCATGAATACCCACGGATACCCATTACCCGCATCCGTTAATTTTAATGGGTACCTATACGAGTAGGTACTACCCGCACCCGCCCCGCCCCGCCCTGTTAACATCCCTACTTGATGGGTTAATATCAAATTTTATGTGATTCGCAAGAAGTTAATATCAAATTGTGTTTCGGTGCTCATTTCCATCAACAGATATAAGACTATATATGGTTAAATGTAGTTCGTGTTAGTTTGTTTAGTTTCTATTAGTTTGTTTATTGTTCTGTTATTTGGTTTAGAATTTATAGTATAAATACACAATGTATTCCGTCATTTTGATATGAAATATTGTCCAAGCCTAGAGATGCACGAATTTATTATTTAAATTGATTATCAACTTTAAATTTTAATAAAATATTTAATCTATTTAATATATGAAGATATTAAATGATGAGATAAATTAAATTTTAATATTAAATTTAATACTTGTTAGTAAATTAAGAACATAACAAAATAAAAAAGAAAAATGGATTTGGAAACATGAAATAGTCAAATTTAATCATTACAAATGAACACTATTAGCAATATGGTTTCATTTAACTTTTTTGAAACACTTCCTTTTTAGACAATATTTTTTTGTAACATTACAACACTTAAAGTTGTCATCACATATAAGAAGTCAAAGTCCTTGTTGAGACTTAACCCTAGATACAACAACATATAATTGACCATGCGAGAAAACAGACGTTGGTTAATACACACTAGCATGTGACAATGTCTGACCTTGACTTTTATTTATGGTCATAGCAAAACAAAGACATAGGAAACTATCTTCGTTGAAACTTTAATGAGGTCAAATTATCAGATGTAATTAAATTCATTCGAGGAATGAAAACCTTTGTTCCCAAATGTGTTTATGTAATAACAGTTGCTCTAATGACATTAGAACCTAACTGATCAACTATTAATCTTGTTCCATTGCAAAGTCCAGCAGATATGTCAAGATTTCTCATTAGCATGACAAACACTCCAATCTTTAATACCAACTTAATTATAATCAGGCAGTCCAGAGCACCTAATATCATTTAAGAATTTAGTTGTCAATCAATCAGCTTCAATACCAACTTCCTCATCAACCTTCCAAATAGTATCAGAACTCAAGTACACCCTTTCTTCTCCAGCAAATAATGTCATGAAATATTCATTAATGGAATGAACTGAAGGAAATCAAGCATATGGTCAGGGTGCAGCGGAATAAATGGATTCCCCCTTTGTTATGATCGTTAATGCGAGAAACACAAAATTAAGGCATAAAAGGCATGAAACATAATGACATACCTTTTACGGATTGCGAACGAGGCAATAGCAGCCACGTCTCTAGAGGTGTCCACGCCAACAGCCGAACTAGGAAACCCTCCTCAACTCTGCTAGTAGCGTTTAGAGAGTAAGACAGACTGCTCGTGTGCCTAGGGTAATGCGTCTTATGCAATATTTATAAAGTGGTGGCTAGGTTTTACCGTCACTCAATTAACCCTAACACATATGGGCCTGACCCATTATGTTATAATTCTAATCAGATTAGAATTATTTATTTTCCTAGCGGCTTGTTTTATGCGTGTGACCCAATAGGCTCTTTTAATATCTGGTTATGATATTTAAAATAAAAACCTTTTATTTTTAATATCATAAATAGCAAGCGGTATGTAGCAATACATCACTACTACCCAAATATTGAGATTGTCAACAATTTTAACGAATCCTATTTCATGATAATAATTTAAATGATCTGTCCCTTTGTCCAAATATCTAATTGAACACAAGGGCATGGAATGTGTCATCCTTGTATAGTTCAACGTGATGTGGACATCAGTCAAGTAGTCAACAGATTAAGTGGGCCCATGACAAGGGCACAAGCTAGGAAGGCTAAGGAGGCACTCCAACTTATCATCAAAGAAGTTCAATCCCAAAGTATACAAAACATTAATGAAAGTCTTCAGTTCATTAATTGCACTCAGGTTGAAGAGGATGGATCCATTGATGAAGAGACAGTTGCATTTAATGCAACTACCAGTTGAAGCACCTTCAAGGCAAATGATGTGGCATTGTGGGCGTCCACATGTGGCAATTGTTGGCCGCCACTCTCCTTTATTTTGCTGAAATTATTAGATTTATTTGCTTTCAATAAAGAATAGGAAGTTACAAGACATTTGAATTATTGTTTTTATGGTTACAAGACAAGGTTGTAATGTTATTAAAATGCATTGAAAGCCTTGTCTACTAGCCGTTGGAGTAGGCTTGTTTGTGCGCATGAACCTAGTCTTATTTGGAGCCACATGGGGACCTCCCACCTAGTCCAAGTTTGCGGCCAACATGTGCTAAAATTGGCTGAGTTATAAGTCATCAAGAAGGGGCCAACAAGGTTATAAATTGGAGAATAAAGGGCTATTAAAGTGGTGGCCAAGTCATGAAGAGGGAGGTTACAAAATGAATGGGAACTTGATGAATGGTGGCTGTTATGTGCGACCATTTTATTGCTGCATGAATAGCCTCTTTACTTCATGTTTGGTGGTTATTTTCTAATGTTTATTGCAGCCGCACGTGCCAAAATTCTGGTTGGGAAAATGCGGCCACACAAGCACACTTAGGTTGAGTTTTATTAGCTAATTTTGTCTCTTTAATTTAGTTATTTCCTAGTAATGTATTAGGGTTGCATGGGAAGTATGTAAGGGGTATTTTTGGGAGATTTGGGGCGTGAACATGCAGCTGAATGCATAACCCTAATTCACCTTGTAAACTCTATAAATACATGTTTCATGTATGCAAGAAAGGTTAGACATTTTATGCAAAAAAATTATTCTTACTTTGAGAGTGTTTCTCTAAGTTTCCTACTAGTCAAGAGTGAAGATTATCAAAGGTTTCTACCTTTGTGTGTGTATCTTCAAGGACTTATCTTTCAAGCCTTGAAAGTGTGACGTCCAACCATATCTCTTCTTCTTCTTCTACGTTTTACTTTTTGTGTTCAAAACCTATATTTCTCCTATACGTCATACTTGGTTTATGAGTGATTTATTAATCAAGTTTTCAAAAGGGTGAATATTGTTTTGACAAGGTTACTATTTGTTATTCGTCTATCTTATTTCATCATTTCTTATTTTATTTGGGTATTAGAAAATAAAAGAAAAAGAACGTGACAAAAGAAAAGAAAAGAACCATATTGAAAAAAATAGTAGAAAAGTTGTTTGAAAAGAAAGGTGACTTTTATTCAGAATTTTCTAAGGTCCATGCAAATAGAACCTCAAGGTTCATATCATTTGGTCATCAGAGCTCCGGTTATTAGAAATTCTTCTGAAATCTTTTCTTCTCATTTCTTCTAACAAATACTATTTTTCTTCTTAGCTTTTCTTGTTTCATTATTTTTTTTCTGTCTACACACAGGTGAAGAATTATTTGATTTATTTTCCTCATTGGTGTGGTAAGAAACTCAAGAGAAATAGAGTGGAAAAAGGCAAGAGAGTTACGTTATAGAAAAAGCCAAATATTGAGTGCAAACACGAGTGGTGAGTTTCTAAATAGTTAACCATCATTTTTTTCTTCTTTGTTACGTGTTTCTTTCTTTTACTATGGCAGAAAGGGTGGTAGAAAATCGTGATCTTCAGGCACAAATTGCTGCTCTTTATCAGCAATTAGAGTTGGCAATGAAAAGACAGTATGATGAGCTGCATGCTAGGTTGGATGAATTGGAGATCAAACCAACAACTGATGCGGAAGAGGAGAGACCACCAAGAGATGAAGGGAGAATGCAAGGAGTCAAGTTAACCATACCAGCCTTCAAAGGACGCAGTGATCCAGAAGCTTACCTAGAGTGGGAGCTCAAAATTGAGCACATATTTGCGTGTAACACCTATACAGAAGAGCAAAAGGTAAAGCTTGGTGCAACTGAATTTTCTGACTATGCACTTGTTTGGTGGAATAAGCTACAGAAAGAGAGAGTCAGAAATGAAGAACCTATGGTGGAGACTTGGGTGGAGATGAAGAGGATTATGAGGAAATGGTATGTTCCCTCCAGTTTCCAACGTGACTTGAATCTAAGGTTACAGAAATTGACTCAAGGCAGTAAAGGAGTGGAGGAGTACTATAAGGAGATGGAGATGCTGCAAATTCAAGACAACATAGAAGAGGATCCTGAAATTACTATGGTACGTTTTCTTAATGGTTTGAGCAGTGACATTAGAGACATTGTTGAGTTACAGGAGTTTGTGGAAATGGAGGACTTGTTACATAAGGCTCTCCAAGTGGAGCAATAGTTAAAAAGAAAAGGAGCTGCCAGGAGGAGTTCTACTAATTTTCCTGCAAATTGGAAGGACAAAATTAAAAAGGAGGTGGCTGAATCCTCAAGCCATGTAGCGCCCAGTCCTCAAGGTAAATCCACTAATAAAAATGTTGAACAGGTTGCAAAGAAAGGAAGGGATGTGACTTGTTTCAGGTGCCAAGGAAGAGGGCACTATGCCTATGAGTGTCCAACTAAGAAGACCATTCTTCTTAAGGACAATGGTGAATATACAAGCGAATCAGAGGATGAAAGGGAGGAGCCCAGTGATGATGTTACACGTGCTGATGTGGGAGAAGTCTACATGATTAGACGACTTCTAGGAAGCCAAACCGTGGGCAAGGAGGAAAACCAAAGGGAGAACATCTTTCACACTCGATGTTTAATCAATGGTAAGATTTGCTTGGTAATTATTGATGGTGGCAGTTGCACTAATGTTGTTAGTTCCAGATTGGTGAATAAGATGGGATTAGACACACAGCCTCATCCTAGGCCATACAGACTCCAATGGCTTAGTGAGGGAGATGAAGTGCATGTGCACAAACAAGCTGAAATTCCTTTTTCTATAGGAAAATATCAAGACAAGGTGCTTTGTGATGTGGTACCCATGGAGGTCAGCCACATACTTCTTGGAAGACCATGGCAGTTTGACACTAAAACTATCCATGATGGCTTTACAAATAAAATCTCTTTCATGTACCAAGATAAAAAAATTGTTTTGAGACCATTGACACCTAGAGAGGTTAGTTGTAACGCCCGCGTTTTATCGTTTTTGCCGTTTTTGCTGTTTTGAGTGTTTTATTGGGTTTTGAGCGATTAAAATTATTTTTTATCATCAAAATTCATATTTTTTGATTCAGAATTTAATTTCCTATTTTTAGGAATTTTTTTGGAATTTTTGGGTTTTTTTTGTGAAAAATGACCTTTTTGCCCCTCCTGTCCCTTGACCCGGGCCCGAATACTCTTGATCCGGGCCAGAAAAATTGCACAAGCCTTCTTTTCTCTCCTTAAAGACCGTGCAACCAGCCTTGATGCATGGGAGACACTTGTCTTCCCATCTCTTCCATTCCACCAATAGCTTGAAAAGGTGAATATGTCATATAAAAAGTTTTTTTCTCCTTTTTTATTCATTTTTGTTGCATGCAAACAAGGAGAACTTTCCTTTTCTCTCATCTTCTTCTCCCTTGGCCGTGGCACTCTCACCCTTTCTCTCCCAAAATCTTCATTCTCTCCATAAACACCAACCAAGTTTAGGTTCCATTTTTGAACCTAAGCTTAAAAATACTTACTTTCTAGCCTTAAAACACTTGTTGGAGACCAAAAGGAGGACCTTTGAGGGGCTGTCTTTGGCTGTTCTTGGAGCTGTTTTCTGCACTTTTTCTTGGAGAAATTCTTAGGTAAAGGGGGGGAGAACTTGAACTCTAGTAGGCCTTGTAACTAGAGTCAAGGATTTGCCCTTAAATCGTTGTCTTTTCTCTTGTTTTTCCTTGAAAAGAATCAATTTTTTCACTTATCTTGAGATTGGATTTTCGGAACTTTGAGCTGGGTTGTTATTGATGATTGCATGTTTATTTTAGTGCTTGAAACTTGTTTGTTTGATGGATTTAGATGCATGCAAGCCAAGCTAAAATTTTTGCAAAATTTCTCCCTTTTTCCTTGATGCTCTCGGCCAAGAGAGTAAAAATGGGGCTGCATGTATTCTAAAATTGTTTTGATAATTGTAATGTGTTTAGATGATGATTTGATGAACATGCATGTGGTTGGATGGATTTACACAATTGTTTGATGATTGATCTTGTGAAAGATTGGTGTTTTGAGCTTGAAATTGGAGACTATGAACTCAAAATGCATGTGGATGATCTTGGGTGATTTATTTGTGATATTTGGCATTTAGATTGTTTATTGATGAATGTGTGAAGTTTTGGTGAAGATTGAATGTTGTGAAAAATTTGAAGTTTTGGATGAACATTCAAGGTTGTTCTTGATGTTCATGAGTGTTCTTGATGAAACTCATCAAGAATGTCCTTTTGATCCTAAAAAGATCAAAAGGATGTTTAAAACATGTTTTTGGGCTAAATTGGCCCAAAAGGACTAAAGAATAAATTTGTAACAAAAAGGACTAAATTGCAAATAAGATAAGTTTTTAAATTAAGTAATTAAATTCGGATTTTTATTTTAACTAAAATAAAAATCTATTTAAAAGTCACATTTTTATTTATTATGAATAAAAATGGGCTCTCATGGGTCCAATAACCTTTAGGCTTTTGTTTAGTCCCAAAGCCTTCAAAAAGAAAGTCAAAACTCAATTTAAAAGACAACTAAAAATAATTCATGGGCTTAGGCTTAGATTAGGGTTGAACTTCAACACTAATCTAAGTTGTGAAAATTAAACTTAGGATTAATTAGTAGACTTAACTAATTTAATCACCTAAGTTGATTAGCCTAAATTACTTAAGTTAATTAATAATTAATTAAGTCTAAAGATAATTAATATTAATAAAAGTGTTAATTAAGTAATTAATCTCTATCGACGGTTAAAAACTAATTAATTATAATTTAACCTTAATCAAGCATAATTAAAAACCCTAATCCAAGATTAAGGAAGAAATTAAGGGATAATTAGAAATTAATTAAGATCTTAAGTAAGGATTAAGGCTTAGTTAAAGAAGGATAAGATTAATTGAAATGCGATTAATGAAGACTAGTTATGATTAAAGGTTAAGCCTAATCTTAATTAGTCATACAAATAAAAGTAGGATTAGTAATGCCTTTCATAAGACATATCCATAAGCCTTAGTAAATTGTAGGACTTAAATGAATATGATTATCAATAAAGCTAGCACAAGCTACCTTAAAAGATTATAACCAACACCTTCTCTCTACATAAAACTTGAGGAGCTTGGCAAGAGAGCGTGATTTGGTTTTCCTTAAAAGAAAGACCTTGAATCTACGAGGTTGCGCCACGGTAAAGTGGTGACGTAACAAGATTCAATGGGCTTGTCTGTAAGGATGTGATATTGTAAGTGTTTGCGGTGTGACATACATCATGTGCATCAATGATGGTTAAGGTTCAAAAGCCTTACGACCTATATGGCAATACCACTCTAGTACAGTGTGAAACTGGATGGGACGGGTGCACTGGGTTTTGCAAAGAACACCAGCGGTCCGGTAAAGGAGACCAGCCCTGAGGATAAGTCGGGTCCCGAAATGGCACAAGTGACGTAGGCTCGCCCCCTACTATCGTGTAAACGGGGTACAGGCTTGACTATCCTGTCGCTCTCAAGTTTTCATAATCAGTGAGTTTGTCTGGAAGTCGGAAAATCGTCTTGGCCAGAGATTGAGCAATGCTCTTCGTACTATTTGCTAGTACAGACTATACTCCTGATATATTGTACATATATGGTCGAGCAAGTGTTGTGTGCTCTGCTTTTGGTGATGTTTTCCCGGGCCCTCATGCATTAGTCATATGCATCATGATAATATAAACTGCATTCTTGTGATTGAGGTTGTGTGGATGTTCTATGAATGCTCTAGTTACTGTATTCTACTTGATATGAGTTCATGTGATGTTCTCACCCTTCCTTTTCTGCTTCTGTTATTTCCTGTCGTCGTACTTTTTCGCCACGTCGACAGTTGGTATTGGAGAGATTCAGGATGTCCACTATGAGGATCACGTTGAGGTGGGAGCCACGAGGCCAGTGGCGAATACCGACGTCCCTAGGCGATGTGTTTTCACGGGGGAGGTGCGCGTCACCATTTCTCATCCCAGCCTTCCCCTGGTACCGGAGATAGATTTCACAGTGCCGGTGATCCTTGAGTTTGAGACTCCACCTAGACTCCGTCGCTACACTACTTTTCTCAACCGTCGTCATCGCCCCTCTCCATCAGCATCGTCACAGTCCTCACGGATGGCGACCATGGGCGAGCCAGATTCCCCTCGTTACTCTCCCGGTCCAGAGGTGTCACCTCCACAGCCCGTATATTTTGACGCATTTGGCCGTTCCCGTCCGAGTGAGCCAGACATGATCGTGATCGATGACACTACATCTGAGGAGGAGGACCCAGAGGAAGACCCGAAGGATGACTCTGAGGATGAGGAGCCGGAAGAGGATTCTTCCAGTGACGACCCCTCAGAAGACTTTGGGATGATCAACCTCAGAGGTACTGGAGGGAGGAGTTGTGGGTGGATTCCTGCTGAGACGGATGATGACGAGTAGGATAGCGTAACTGGGGGTAGTCACGAGTCTAGTTAGTAGCAACTCTGATTTAGTGGCCTTTGTTTTGTTTCGTTTTGGCTGAGGTCTTATTTATTATAGTCTACTACTAGAACTCTTGTTTTGTATGGTGGTATTGTTTACTCCGGGATTACTTTGACACTATGGTTCTGTATATATGTTATGATGTTTCCTTCCCATGATCCCCTTTATATCTGCGTGTATGTTGTGTATGTATGCGGAATGATTGAATCGTCTAGATGTTTTTAGAAAATGAATTTCAGACTTAAGGAAAGGGCGTTTCATGAATACTTAAAATGGAATTAGAATGCGATTAGTTGATGATGATTAAACTCTTTTCAAAAAAAAAATTTCGTATTTTCTAAGATTTAAAGCAATAAATTCGACGGTTACATTTTGCAATGTGATATTCTTAGCGGTATAACTAAGGGTGTTGCATTAGTGAGGATCAAAATAAGTTGAGAGAAAAAATTGCCCAAGAGAGGTTGAGTGAAACACTTGCAAAAGAAGAGAGTCAAAAGAAAAAGAGTGAAATACCAGAGGGTAAACAGATTTGTTTAGCAAAAGAAAGAGAAGTGAGGAGAGTGTTATGTACAAGACAACCACTTTATTTGTTGTTTGATACTAACTATCTCTTAACTGCTAATATTTTTGATAAATTTGAATTGCCTTCTGTAGTTAAATCTCTTTTGCAGGAGTATGAGGATGTTTTTCCAGAAAATGTTCCTGATGGCTTACCAACTTTGAGAGGAATTGAGCATCACATAGACCTCATTCCTGGAGCTTCATTGCCAAATCGGCCAGCCTATAGGAGTAATCCTCAAGAGACCAAAGAGATTGAGAGACAAGTGAGTGAACTCATTAGCAAAGGATGGGTGAGGGATAGCATGAGTCCCTGTGCAGTACCAGTTATTCTGGTACCAAAAAAAGATGGATCTTGGAGAATATGCTCAGATTGTAGGGCAGTCAACAACATCACAATCAAGTATCGTCATCCTATTTCCAGGTTAGATGACTTACTTGATGAACTTCATGGTGCTTGCATTTTTTCCAAAATTGATCTTAAAAGTGGTTATAATCAAATACGTATAAGGGAGGGGGATGAATGGAAAACAGCCTTTAAAACTAAATCTGGGTTGTATGAATGGTTGGTTATGCCCTTTGTTTTAACTAATGCTCCTAGTATGTTTATGAGATTGATGAACCATGTCTTGAGAGAATTTATTGGAAAATTTGTGGTTGTTTATTTTGATGATATTCTTATCTATAGCACTTCTTTGGATATGCATGTTAATCACTTAAAATCTGTTTTGGATGTGCTTAGAAAAGAAAATTCGTATGCCAACATAGAAAAATGCATATTTTGTACCAACCATGTTGTTTTCTTGGGATTTGTTGTGAGCTCCAAGGGAGTTCAAATGGATGAGGAAAAGGTGAAGGCTATTCAAGAATGGCCAACGCCTAAAAATGTGAGTGAGGTGAGAAGTTTTCATGGCTTAGCAAGTTTTTATAGAAGATTTGTTAAGGATTTTAGCACCTTGGCTGCACCCCTAAATGATATTGTTAAAAAGAATGTGGGATATAAGTGGGGGGAGAAGCAAGAGGCGGCCTTTGCTGCCCTCAAAGATAGGCTCACACATGCGCCTATTTTAGCCTTACCAAATTTTGCAAAATCTTTTGAGTTGGAATGTGATGCTTCTAATGTTGGTATTGGTGCTGTTTTGTTGTAAGAGGGGCATCCAATTGCTTATTTTAGTGAAAAATTAAGTGGTCCAGCACTTAATTATTCTACTTATGATAAGGAATTATACGCTTTGGTAAGGGCTCTTAAGACTTGGCAACATTATTTACTTCCTAAAGAATTTGTAATTCATAGTGATCATGAATCTTTGAAGTATTTAAAAGGCCAAAGAAAATTAAATAAAAGACATGCTAAATGGGTTGAATTTTTGGAACAATTTCCATACATCATAAAACATAAAAAGGAAAAGGAAATATAGTTGTTGATGCTCTTTCTAGGATACATGTCTTGCTTGCTATGCTTGAAGCTAAATTGTATGGACTTGAATATTTGAAAAGCATGTATTGTGATGATATGGATTTTGATGATTTGTATGTGGCATGTAAAAAAAATTAGAAAATGGATTTTTTAGGCATAATGATTTTTTGTTTAAAGGAAATAATTTATGTGTGCCTAAAAGTTCAATAAGAGAAATGCTTGTGAGGGAGTCACATGAAGGGGGACTAATGGGACATTTTGGAGTGCAAAAGACTTTGGAAATTTTGCAAGATAATTTTTATTAGCCTAATATGAAACGTGATGTTCATAAATTATGTGACCAATGTATTGTTTGCAAAAAGGCTAAGTCTAAGGTTAAACCTAATGGTTTATATACTCCTTTACCTGTTCCTGATTTTCCTTGGATTGATATTTCCATGGACTTTGTCTTGGGGCTTCCAAGAACAAAGAATGGAAAAGACTATGTTTTTATTGTGGTTGATAGGTTTTCAAAAATGGCTCACTTCATACCTTGCAAGAAAGTGGATGATGCTTGTCATGTAGCAGATTTATTTTTCAAAGAAATAGTCAGGTTGCATGGGATGCCTAGAAGCATAGTGAGTGACAGGGACTCGAAATTCTTGGGTCATTTTTGGAGGACTTTGTGGGGAAAGCTTGGCACCAAGTTATTATTTTCTACTACTTGCCATCCTCAAACTGATGGTCAAACAAAAGTAGTTAATAGGACACTAGGTACTTTGCTTAGGACAATTTTGAACAAAAACATAAATTCTTGGGAGGATTGTTTGCCTCATGTTGAATTTGCTTATAATAGGGCTGTTCATAGTACTACCAATTGCTCACCTTTTGAAGTAGTATATGGATTTAACCCTTTAACTCCTATTGATATATTACCTTTGCCTAATATTTCTATGTTTAAGCATAACGAAGCGCAGGCTAAGGCTGAATTTGTCAAGAAAATGCATGAGAAGGTTAAGGCTCAAATTGAAAAGAAAAATGAGAGCTATGCCAAGCAAGCAAACAAGGGAAGGAAGAAAATGGTGTTCCAACCAAGGGATTGGGCATGGATACACATGAGAAAAGAAAGGTTCCTAGAACAAAGGAAGTCTAAGCTTCAACCAAGGGGAGATGGACCTTTCCAAGTGCTTGAAAGGATTAATGATAACGCCTACAAAATAGACTTTCCTGGTGAGTATAATGTTAGTGCAACCTTTAATGTTGCTGACTCAACTCTTTTTGTTGTAGGTGAGGACCCTTCAGATTTAAGGACAAGTCCTTTTCAAGAAGGGGGGCGTGATGTGGACATCAGTCAAGCAGTCAACAAATTAGGTGGGCCCATGACAAGGGCACAGGCTAGGAAGGCTAAGGAGGCACTCCAACTTATCATCAAAGAAGTTCAATCCCAAAGTATACAAAACATTAATGAAAGTCTTCAGTTCATTAATTACACTCAGGTTGAAGAGGATGGATCCATTGATGAAGAGACAGTTGCATTTAATGTAACTACCAGTTGAAGCACCTTCAAGGCAAATGATGTGGCATTGTGGGCGTCCACATGTTGCAATTGTGGGCGGCCACTCTCCTTTATTTTGCTGAAATTATTAGATTTATTTGCTTTCAATAAAGAATAGGAAGTTACAAGACATTTGAGTTATTGTTTTTATGGTTACAAGACAAGGTTGTAATGTTATTAAAATGCATTGAAAGCCTTGTCTACTAGCCGTTGGAGTAGGCTTGTTTGTGCGCATGAACCTAGTCTTATTTGGAGCCACATGGGGACCTCCCACCTAGTCCAAGTTTGCGGCCAACATGTACTAAAATTGGCTGAGTTATAAGTCATCAAGAAGGGGCCAACAAGGTTATAAATTGGAGAATAAAGGGCTATTAAAGTGGCGGCCAAGTCATGAAGAGGGAGGTTACAAAATGAATGGGAACTTGATGAATGGTGGCTGTTATGTGCAGCCATTTTATTGCTGCATGAATAGCCTCTTTACTTCATGTTTGGTGGTTATTTCCTAATATTTATTGCAGCCACATGTGCCAAAATTCTGGTTGGGAAAATGCGGCCACACAAGCACACTTAGGTTGAGTTTTATTAGCTAATTTTGTCTCTTTAATTTAGTTATTTCCTAGTAATGTATTAGGGTTGCATGGGAAGTGTGTAAGGGGTATTTTTGGGAGATTTGGGGCGTGAACATGCAGCTGAATGCATAACCCTAATTCACCTTGTAAACTCTATAAATACATGCTTCATGCATGCAAGAAAGGTTAGACATTTTATGCAGAAAAATTATTCTTACTTTGAGAGTGTTTCTCTAAGTTTCTTGTTAGTCAAGAGTGAAGATTATCAAATGTTTCTACCTTTGTGTGTGTATCTTCAAGGACTTATCTTTCAAGCCTTGAAAGTGTGACGTCCAACCATATCTCTTCTTCTTCTTCTTCTACGTTTTACTTTTTGTGTTCAAAACCTATATTTCTCCTATACGTCACACTTGGTTTATGAGTGATTTATTAATCAAGTTTTCAAAAGGGTGAATATTGTTTTGACAAGGTTACTATTTGTTATTCGTCTATCTTATTTCATCATTTCTTATTTTATTTGGGTATTAGAATATCAAAGAAAAAGAACGTGACAAAAGAAAAGAAAAGAACCATATTGAAAAAATAGTAGAAAAGTTGTTTGAAAAGAAAGGTGACTTTTATTCAGAATTTTCTAAGGTCCATGCAAATAGAACCTCAAGGTTCATATCAGTTCAAT
Source organism: Sesbania bispinosa (assembly GCA_026901365.1). Taxonomy (NCBI): domain Eukaryota; kingdom Viridiplantae; phylum Streptophyta; class Magnoliopsida; order Fabales; family Fabaceae; genus Sesbania; species Sesbania bispinosa. Next base: position 84,945 of record QLOH01000274.1, read on the forward strand.
TTACGTTTTTCTTGATGCCCAAGTAGATTATACAGAAAATAAACATCTCATGTTTATCCTCCTGAGTATGGCCATGCATTTTGTAGTCTAACTTTATCAAGAGGCGTACAGATATAACTCCTGTTACATAGGAGGGAAAAATCCCATCTAGGTCATGTTGAGTCTCAAAAATATCATAAGGTTGTTTATGATATTTTAAGACAACTAGATTCCCAAAGTTTTAATGGTTGACAAATTTGACTTAAATTACTTATCATAGATACATACATGCTTTAATGTTTTATCTATGATTTCAGCAAGAGTCACTATGAGCCTACATAAAGAGACTAAGTATTGAAGCTGTCTGAAGAAGCAGAACTCGTCTAAAGAGTTGAAGCTGTCTGAAGTAGTTCAACCCGTCTGAAGTATCAGTGCCGTCTGAAGTATTGAAGTCGTCTGAAGTCTCATTTATGACGTGGCATCCTCTGCTGAAGTTTGTGAAGACTTTTCTGAACCTCTGCTGCACGTACCTTTTTCAAACGCATTTATAGCAAGGAACACAGAGACCTTTCCTGGTGATTTTGAATTTCATACACCACTGAGGAAATATCTGCAACACAGCCTCTGCAGCAACATTTGTAGCAGCTTTATGGCAGGAGCAACCTTGTACCGTGTCAGAAATATCAGAGCTCTTAGAAGCATATCTCACAACGAATTAAATAGCATTTAATGCTATCTCTAAATGGTGGTATTTCAACGGATTGAAGATTGGATATAAATACCCCTCCTTTGAAGACCATCAAGAGAGAAGAATTTTGTGAAAAAGAACAAAAAACTCTGCAAGTTTTTTTTGCTGCAACAACTCTGATAACACTTATCTTTGTACACATATTGTAATATCCTAAGCATAACTCAGTTTTTCTGTACATCTGTAATTGTTTAAGCTTCAAGACTGATATATTTTGTAAGCTTAAGCATTTTATCTTCTCTGTATTTATTTGTTGAGCCTGGAGAGGCTTGTCTCTAAAAGGATACTTGGTTGTAGAGCCTGGAGAGGCTTGATTGTAAAAGAATACTTGGTTGTAGAGCCTGGAGAGGCTTGACTGTAAAAGAATACTTGGTTGTAGAGCCTGAAGAGGCTTGACTGTAAAAGAATACTTGTAATCTTGGAAGATTAAGAGAAAATCCAATTGCTAGTTGGCATTGGGACTGGACGTAGCTCACAGTGGTAGTGAGTGAACCAGGATAAATTCCTTGGCTAAGTTTTCTTACCCTTATCTCTTGTCAATTCTTTTTATACTAATCAAGGGGTTAGAGTAATTAATCTGATATTTTATAAAGGCACAAAACATCTTTTAAAATCAGTTTTTTTCAAGCCGTCTGAAAACTTCAGACAACCCTTTAAGAGCCTGTCTGAAATCGTGTTTTTAACACCTGTTTGCGAAAAGCTTTCTAAAATATTTAGAAACACTAGTCAACCCCCCTTCTAGTGTTTTCCTGTGTTCCTACAGTTGGTACCAGAGCTCTACTCAGGGTTGAAGCACCTAACAAGTGTTTGAGGACTGAAAGATCCAAATGGAAGCTTCTAACAGCAACAGGCAATACATCACAGAAGGAGCCTCTTTCACAAGACCCCCAGCATTCAATGGAGTGGATTACCACTACTGGAGAGATCGTATGAAGTTGTTCATTGAGAGCAACAACATTGATTTTGGGATGTGCTCACTGATGGAGACTATGTGCCTATGCAAAATGGTCTGCCTATACCTAAGACTGAATGGACCTTGGAGCAGAAGACTAGAGTCCAGATGAACGCTAAAGCCAAACTCTATCTGATATGTTCCTTGAATAAATATGAATATGAGAAGGTCCATGGATGCACTTCTGCCAAGGAGATTTAGGATACTCTTGCAGCAGCCCATGAAGGGACTGAAAATGTCAAGCAATCCAAAATCAGTATGAGATGTTTAAGATGGAAGAAACTGAAACCATTGACCAAATGTTTGGGAGGTTTCAGACCATAACCAATGGACTCAGGTCCTTAGGAAGAACCTATGAATCTGGAGACAACAACAGGAAGATTCTAAGAAGTCTACCTAAGTCCTGGAGACCCAAAGTCACTGCCATTCAAGAGGCAAGAGATTTGAACTCTCTGAGAATGGAAGAACTGTTGGGATCTCTCAAAGTCCATGAACTTGAGCTTGGAGAAGATGACAACAAGAAGAAGTCTCTAGCTCTAAACTCCAAGGCCAAACAGTCTAGGCATGGCAGCATGAAGGCTATGCAAGCTGAGGAAACTTCAGAAGCAGATGAAGATTCTGAAGACAGCTCAGAAGATGACAATGATCTTGCTCTTTTAAGCAGAAAGATCAAGAGAATGTTGCAGAACAGAGGAAAGTTCAGAAAGAACCAACCTTCATCATCCAAATCAGGTAAGACAGGTAAAGAGTCTAACACTGATAAAATTATTTGCTTTGAATGTAAGAAACCAGGGCATATGAAGGCTGATTGCCCAAGACTGAAGAAAAACAACTTCAAGAAGAAGAAGTTTTTCAAAAAGAAGAAAGGTCTTATGGCAACATGGGAAGACCTTGATGAATCAACCTCAGAAGAAGAAGAAGACACTTCAGAAGAGGCAAATCTGTGTCTCATGGCTAGTCTACCATCTTCAGACAGCTCTGAAGCTGAGGTATTTCCTCTTACTCTACAAGAAATGTATGATGATCTGGTGGAAAGTTCTCAAGAACTTTTCCAAGAGTATAAGAATCTATCCAAAGCCCACATAAAAATGTTTAACAAATATGAGGCACTTGAGATAGAACATATTATGCTCAAAGAAAGAATTCTTGAGACTAAAAACTGCAGTTCACAAGCTGTGTCTGAAGAAAATGAGAAACTTCAGAAGCAGGTTGTGGAACTGACAAAAGATCTGGCCAAATTTGTCAAAGGAACTAAAAATCTGAATATAATGCTCGGAAATCAAAGGCATTCCTTGACAGAACTGGACTAGGCTTTTGTGATCATAACATGTCTGAACCTCCTACTCTCTTAAATTTTTCTAAAGGCAAAAAGAAGGTTACTGGGTGTTCTCACTGTGGTAAGCCTGGACACAATGTGGCTCAATGCAAACACAAGAGAAAAACAAGGCCCAAAGCTGACAAGAAAGGACCCAAAAGAATATGGGTACCTAAAAACTTAATTATTCCTGTTGCAGATGTGTTTAACGGGACAAAGGAGACCCCACGAATGGTACCTGGACAGTGGGTGCTCGCGACACATGACAGGAGAAAGGTCTTTGTTCCAAAACCTTAGACCTAGAACTGGTGGAGTGGTCACCTTTGGTGGAAATCAACAAGGGAAGATCATTGGAATAGGGACTGTAGGTATATCTCCTTCATCCCTTATTAAAAATGTACTCCTAGTGGAGGGACTACAACATAATTTACTGAGCATAAGTCAATTATGTGACAGTGGTTATGTGGTATCCTTTACTAAGGAAGGATGCATAGTCAAAGACTCCTCTGAGCAAACCCTCTTTACTGCTAAGAGACACAACAATGTGTACAAAATTGATCTAGAGGATCTAGCAAGTCAAAATGTAAAATGTTTCATTTCTGTTGAAGGTGAAAAACAGATTTGGCATCAAAGACTTGGGCATGCCAGCTTGAGATTAATCTCAAGATTAGCAAAACACAATCTTGTTAAAGGATTGCCCCAGCTTTCATACAAATCTGACATTTTATGTGAAAGCTGTCTGAAAGGGAAACAAACAAGACACTCTTTTAAGAGTAAGGATGTTGTTTCAACTAGCAGACCACTAGAACTTTTACACATTGACTTGTTTGGTCCTATTAGAACAGAAAGTCTTAGTGGTAAGAAATATGGTTTGGTCATTCTTGATGACTATTCTAGATTTACTTGGGTGTTATTCCTAAGAAGCAAGGATGAGACTTTTAGGAATTTCACAATATTCTGCAAGAAGGTACAAAATGAGAAAGGATTCTGTATTTCTGTTATCAGAAGTGATCATGGTGGAGAGTTTGAGAATGCAAACTTTCAAATGTTCTGTGATGAGAATGGGATCTCACATAGTTTCTCTGTGGCTAGAACACCTCAACAGAATGGGGTTGTTGAGAGAAAGAACTGAAGTTTGCAAGAGATGGAAAAGACCATGCTCAACTCATGCAGCTTACCAAGAACCTTCTGGGCAGAAGCTGTTAGCACAGCATGTTACCTTCAAAACAGAATATTGGTAAGACCAATTCTGAAAAAGACTTCCTATGAACTGTGGAAAGGAAGAAAACCCAACATATCATATTTCCACACCTTTGGATGTGAATGTTTTATACTCAACACCAAGGATGATCTTGGAAAATTTGATGCAAAATCTGATAAAGGATTTTTCATTGGATATTCTGAAACATCTAAAGCCTATAGAGTGTATAACTCTAGAACTTTAACTGTTGAAGAAACTATTCATGTTAAATTCAATGATAACAAAGAGACTGATAGGGAACTATCAGATCTAGAGGATGATTTTATAGGAATGGAGCTGAATGACCACAGCAGCCTGAAGGATGAGCAGCCATCTGAAGTACCTACTGTTACTAAACCTCTTCAGACAAATGTTGAGTCTCAGATAGAACAAACAAATGTGATACCTCCTCAGAAAGCTGATTGGCAATACAAATCACATCATCCTAAAGAGCAAATCATTGGCAGCACTTCAGAAGGAGTTAAGACAAGATCAAAATTCAAGATTCTAAATTCTCTTGCTCTCCTGTCTGAAATAGAGCCAAGGAACATTGATTAAGCTCTGCATGATGAAGGGTGGATCCTAGCCATGCAAGAAGAGCTGAATCAGTTTGCTAGGAGTGATGTCTGGACCCTTGTTCCTAAACCCCATGGGAAAACTATTATTGGAACCAAATGGGTGTTCAGAAACAAGCTTTCTGAAGAAGGCAAGGTAATCAGAAACAAGGCAAGATTAGTTGCTCAAGGATACAACCAACAAGAAGGTATTGATTTCACTGAAACCTTTGCCCCAGTGGCCAGGTTAGAAGCAATTAGAATTCTTTTATCTTATGCTGTAAATAATGGCATCAAGCTATATCAAATGGATGTTAAAAGTGCCTTCCTCAATGGTCTCATTGAAGAAGAAGTCTTTGTTAGACAACCCCCTGGTTTTGAAGATATTGCCTTTCCTGAACATGTTTTCAAACTCAAAAAGGCTCTCTATGGTCTGAAACAAGCCCCAAGAGCTTGGTATGACAGATTGAGTAGTTTTCTAATCTCAAATGGTTTTGAAAGAGGAAAAGTGGACACAACTCTTTTTAGAAAACAGTCTAACAAAGATCTTATACTTGTTCAGATATATGTTGATGACATTATCTTTGGTTCAACTGACTCTTCATTATGCAAGGAGTTTTCAGAGTTAATGCAATCAGAATTTGAAATGAGTTTAATGGGTGAACTAAAATTTTTCTTAGGACTTCAGATTAAGCAAGATTCTGACTGTATATGGATCCATCAAGAAAAATATACAAAGGAAATGCTTAAGAAGTTTAACTTACATGATTGCAAACTCATGTCAACTCCAATGCATCCCTCTGAATCTTTAAATAAAGATGAGAAGGAAGAACCAGTGAATCAAACTTTGTATAGAGGAATGATTGGATCATTATTATATCTAACAGCAAGCAGACCTGACATAATGTTCAGTGTATGTCTGTGTGCTAGATTTCAATCTGATCCAAGGAGTACTCACTACAAAGCTGTAAAAAGAATTTTCAGATATCTTAAAGGTACTACTAATCATGGTCTGTGCTATAAGAAAAGTAAGGATTGCAGGTTAATAGGTTACTGTGATGCTGATTTTGCTGGAGACAGAATTGAAAGAAAAAGCACTAGTGGTGGATGTCATTTCTTTGGAGAAAATATGATTAGCTGGTCAAGCAAAAGGCAAAGCACAATTGCCTTATCAACAGCTGAAGCAGAATACATCTCAGCAGCCAGTTGTTGCTCACAACTGTTATGGGTGAAGTATCAGTTAGAAGATTTTAACATTACTATATTTGCTATACCCGTTTTGTGTGATAATACAAGTGCTATTAATTTGTCTAAAAATCCCATTCAACATTCTAGGGCTAAACATATAGAAATAAAACATCATTTCATTAGAGACTATGTTCAGAAAGGTGTTTTTGATATTCAGTTTATTGATACAGAGCATCAATGGGCTGATATATTCACAAAACCTCTGACTGAAGATAGATTTAAGTTCATTAGAAATAATCTGAACATACATGCATTTTGAGTGTGTGTGATCTGATCTGTTGAAAATGATGTATCTAAAATTTCAGCTTGTCTGAAACAAGTGACTTGTCTGAAATTTTGGGTTGTCTGAAATCTATATGGGTGTCTGAAATCTGTCACTTGTCTGAAGTAAACAAATGACGTGGCTTTATGAGACGGTTTAATTCCATTTATTTTGTCTCTTCCATTTCGCATGTTTTCCTATGTCTGCGTAGCCAGTACATGCCATCATTGCTTTATGGATCTATAAATACAGAAGCTAGTGGGTCACAGAACTTCACCGTTCACTATTCTGTATTCATCTCTTGAGATCCTTCTTCTACAAGAAATTTATTTCTCTCTCAAGTTCTTCAGAAAACTCTTCAATGGCTCCTAAGAAATCTGCTGGAAGCAACATCGTGAAGACTAAGGGTGTAGTCCTGGAGGATCTTCAATCTCTGGGAATGGACTTATTTGCTGAGTTCGATGCAGCTGGGTGGACTCCATATTTCAATCACAACTTGACACAGTGGCATGAGCAGAGTGTGCTAGATTTCTGGGCTACTGCCAGAGGAATACCCAATCCTCAGGGTATCTACACTAGCATCAAGGCCACAGTACGTGGTGTCCCTGTCTTTGTTGATGAAGATATCCTTGCTCACATCTGTGAGGTCAGGACTGAAGGAGTTATATTCACTCCTGGCTGGGAAGCAAGGAATGGTGGACAGAGGCAGTTCACAGAGTTTCTGTATGGCACCTCTGAACCGGTAAGCTTGGATGCAAAGCATATGTCAAACAAGGCTAGGGTTTTGCATGCCATCTTAGGGTGCTCTGTAATCCCTAAGAGTGGAAGCAGAAACCATGTTTCTGAGTTGGAGAGATTTTGTCTGATTCACCTACTGCAGAAGAAGAAGGTGAACCTCCCCAACATCATAATGTACCACATGCAGAAGCGTCTCAGAGACTCTGCTTGGAGCTTCCCTCACAATACCATCATCACCAAGATCTTGCTGCATTTCAAAGTCCCCATTGAGAGGCTTTTTGATCGCCTTTCACAACCTGTGTTTGGTGAATCAAACCTCAAGAGCATGGGAGTGAAGCTGACTCCAAGACCTCCCTCTCCGTCCATGAAGGAGAGCCTTCTTCTTGAGAAAGCTGTAAGAAGGAAGACAACAATGGAGGTTCTTGAGAATGAACTCAGAGGAGACATAAGGAGGCATGAGTTCAAGCCATCAAAACCCTCTCCTCAAGCAAAATTGAAGAAGCTACCTGTAAGGAGTGCTGCTAAGGTAGCATCTGCATCTGTGCAGAGTCAGGTGTCTGAACCTGTTCAAAAGGCATCACAAAGGCCATCTGAAATTGTGGGTCAGTTGTCTGAATCTGTACAGACTCCACAACCTACTTCTAAAATGGAAGGACAAGCTCAAGAGGCAGATGAAACTGATGCAGTTGTAGCTGAGCCATTGGTTGCATGCCCATCTGATCCTGAACTCATTCAGGTGGCAGCATTGGCTACTGCTTTGGAGCAGGAGGAGCTGAAGAAGAAAGCAGAACAAGAGGAGACTGATAGAGCTCTTGCTATTGCTTCACAATTGGCCTATGCTGAAGATGATAGGCAAGCAACCATAGCTGAGGGAGCAAAGAAAAGGAAGAGGTCAAGTGCACCTCAGAGAAGGAGGACCAAAAGCAAGCTACTTCAGACTGCACCTGAACCTAGGGTGACTAGAAGTATTGCCTCTCAGCTGATAGCAGAAGATGAAGCTGAGAAGTATCAAAATTTTGTTAAAGCTCAACAGTATTTTAAAAGGAAAAGGGAAGAAAAACAAGCACAAAGGGAGAAGGAAGAAGCAAAGGCAAAAGAATCTGAGGTAACCAAGCCTCCCTACAAGAGAATTAAGGTGAGATTTGATAATGTAACTCCTTCACCACCCTCCTCACCAGAAAAACAAACACCTCATCAACCCTCTCAACCATCCCCTCAACCTTCACCAAACCTTCACCACAATCTTCACCAAAACCCCTATCACCTGAAAAACAACCATCATCACCTCCACAAACAGAAAACCTACTCTCTAAACCTTCCAAACCCTCTGAACCTACCTCACCACAACCTTCAGAGAATCAACTCTCTGAACCTACATTACCTTCCCCACGAACCCATGACCTTGCTATGATACCACTTTTACCTTCATCACCTCCACCACCTACACCTTCTCTGGAAGAAGAGCTCTCTGCTGAAGAAGAGCAAGTGCTTGCTGATGCTCTACAGTTATCTCTCCTTCCTTCGGATCCTTACTCATTGCCCAAGTTTGGCACCCTGTCTGAAGAGCTACAGTATTTCAGACCAGCACCTACTGTATCCTTGCATCATGGATTAATTAGAAAAACTGTTGTTGAAGTTAGAAACCAATACAACGCTCTTTCAGGAGGATTAGAAAAGATCAGGAAGGGTGTTGTCCCTCCTGCACATACTTGGGCTCCCATGAATCCATTCTCAAATGATTCCCTTAGGCTGAATAATGACGAATGGAGTTTTGTGAGGCAGCTGAACACTGAGTCTGAGCTGTTTCAGAGGGATCTACACAAGGGAGTTGGGATGAGAGGCTACAGGCCACCTAGAACTTGTTCAATCAAGTCAACCACTAAAATCTTGGTGAAACCTGATAGAATAGTTCCTAGGTATCCCTTAAAGGAAGGTGAGGGTGAGAAATTCAAAGGATCTAAAGTTTATTCTATATCTTCACCTCTGTCTGAAATGATGAGTCCATCAGAGTGGGAATCTTTACCAGAGTTCATCAGAAACCAAGGAGGAGGCCTGGATCATCTACTTCAAGATTGGATGTGGTCCTCTTACTGGAAGATCAGAGAAGATGCTGGATCTTCTTCGGGATCAACTGGTCCTGATGCTGATTCTGAAGTTGGACTTGGAAAGTCAACCAATGTCAAATATCACTATCTGAGAGATCACTTTCCCCCACCTGCTGACTCTTTCAATGAAGATTGGGTTCTGCTGAAACCTATTGGCACCTTCTTTTGCCCTGTGTTCAGGCCATCTGAATACAGATTGCAGCCAGGATTTGGAGTGCTTAGATTTGTTTGCCCTTACATCCAGCTCATCTTCTATGAATCTAAGCAAGACTTGACTGAGGAAAATCTGAAGCAGAAGTCCAAAGTTAAGAAACTTGAAAAGTATGCTGATCAAGAGCAGAAGACTAAGCATCTAATTGCTCAACAAGAGCAGATTCTTCAAGAACAGCAGCTTATCAAATCTGGTCAGCAAGAATTGAAAACCTCAGTGGAAGCAGCAATAAACAAGGCCAAGGACGACTTGATTTCCTTTCTGACTGAGGCCTTGCTGAAGAAGAAAGATTAAACTATTAATTTAGCCATTGTCTTTTGCTTATTTTCATGTTTATGACAAGTGTCTGATTGTCTGATTCTTTATCTGAACATTCATTAAATACAATCAGTGGCTTATCTCATATCTTTGTGAGTTGATTGTTAATGTTATGATATATGTTTTATCTGAATTTATTGCTCTGTTACTGTTTTGCTCTGATATTCCCTTTTGATTGATGACAAAAGGGGGAGTATTAAACTAACCAAATCTGAATCTGAAGTGATTACAGGACTCAGGGGGAGTATATAAGCCTTTGAGTACATAAGTAATAATCTGTTACAGAACCTGAACAGAAACTGTTAAAGGACATTTCTATCTCAGGGGGAGCTATCTTATTCTCAAAAGCTGATTACAGATTTGTATATTTTAACCAAATTTGTCATCATTAAAAAGGGGGAGAATGTTGAGTCTCAAAAATATCATAAGGTTGTTTATGATGTTTTAAGACAACTAGATTCCCAAAGTTTTAATGGTTGACAAATTTGACTTAAATTACTTATCATAGATACACACATGCTTTAATGTTTTATCTATGATTTCAGCAAGAGTCACTATGAGCCTACATAAAGAGACTAAGTGTTGAAGCTGTCTGAAGAAGCAGAACTCGTCTAAAGAGTTGAAGCTGTCTGAAGTAGTTCAACCCGTCTGAAGTATCAGTGCCGTCTGAAGTATTGAAGTCGTCTGAAGTCTCATTTATGACGTGGCATCCTCTGCTGAAGTTTGTGAAGACTTTTCTGAACCTCTGCTGCACGTACCTTTTTCAAACGCATTTATAGCAAGGAACACAGAGACCTTTCCTGGTGATTTTGAATTTCATACACCACTGAGGAAATCTCTGCAACACAGCCTCTGCAGCAACATTTGTAGCAGCTTTATGGCAGGAGCAACCTTGTACCGTGTCAGAAATATCAGAGCTCTCAGAAGCATATCTCACAACAGATTAAATAGCAATTAATGCTATCTCTAAACGGTGGTATTTCAACAGATTGAAGATTGGGTATAAATACCCCTCCTTTGAAGACCATCAAGAGAGAAGAATTTTGTGAAAAAGAACAAAAAACTCTGCAAGTTTTTTTTGCTGCAACAACTCTGATAACACTTATCTTTGTACACATATTGTAATATCCTAAGCATACCTCAGTTTTTCTGTACATCTGTAATTGTTTAAGCTTCAAGACTGATATAGTTTGTAAGCTTAAGCATTTTATCTTCTCTGTATTTATTTGTTGAGCCTGGAGAGGCTTGTCTCTAAAAGGATACTTGGTTGTAGAGCCTGGAGAGGCTTGACTGTAAAAGAATACTTGGTTGTAGAGCCTGGAGAGGCTTGACTGTAAAAGAATACTTGGTTGTAGAGCCTGAAAAGGCTTGACTGTAAAAGAATACTTGTAATCTTGGAAGATTAAGAGAAAATCCAATTGCTAGTTGGCATTGGGACTGGACGTAGCTCACAGTGGTAGTGAGTGAACCAGGATAAATTCCTTGGCTAAGTTTTCTTACCCTTATCTCTTGTCAATTCTTTTTATACTAATCAAGGGGTTAGAGTAATTAATCTGATATTTTATAAAGGCACAAAACATCTTTTAAAATCAGTTTTTTTCAAGCCGTTTGAAAACTTCAGACAGCCCTTTAAGAGCCTGTCTGAAATCGTGTTTTTAACACCTGTTTGCGAAAAGCTTTCTAAAATATTTAGAAACACTATTCAACCCCCCTTCTAGTGTTTCCCTGTGTTCCTACAGGTCACTCACATTTGACCACATAATTTATTATATGTCCAAGAACCAACTTTATGATTACCTTGTTACAGACAACGTTTGATGATATTTAAAACATATAATTCCTTATGTAGGAATCGTAGTGATTTCAGGTCAAAGGACTTCATATAATATTTATCAATATAAGAAACGTTCATGACACTTATGTAACAAACCATGCAACATTCTTAAGGTGGGTTAGTCCAGTACAACATTACTCTAAATATGTACTTATGTGAGCACATGATATCTCATATCCACGATTTGTGAGATGTGATCATCAACGAACTCACATACTAGTCAAAATGCATCTATTTGTCCTAAGATGATGCTTGACCAGGGATTGTTTAAGAATAGTTCTTCATAAGATCTCACGATCAAGTCATCTACTTGATTTCTTATGAAGTTTAAGCTTACTATTCTAATGACATTTGTTATATTCCAAAAGAATTAATAAAATTGAATTTCCTTTATAAAATAATATGATACAAGTGATGAATGTTCAAAATAAAACATATCAGTCTCTAGTGCATACACTAACATGAACAACATCCAATGTAGGAGCAAGAATTGCTTTATCTTGAAAGAAAGCTATGTTGTCAAAATTAGATAGAAAATTCGGATATGCAAAGGAAACGATATCTCCAATTGTATCACCTGTAGACTGTATCTGTAAATCTTGTGGTATTTCAATATCAGTGTGACCATCACCATATGTGCCTAAATCACTGTCATCTAATGCAAGAATCCACTAAGCAAATTCTTTAATCTCATGTTGACTTAAAGCACTCCCACAACCTTGCAACCTCATATTTTCAGACAATGTCAAGACTTTGCAATGTTTCCATAATCTTGATGAATTTAATGTAGCTATGGAAATTTCAGCTCGACTTGCTCTTGGTATAACAGGTAATATCTACCTAAAATCACCACAAGAAACAACTTTTCCACCAAATGGTTTATCCATACTGTTTTCCATTTTAAACCTCATAATATCACGCATAGTTCGATCTAAAGCTTCAAATGCATATTTGCTAACCATCGGTGCCTCATCCTTGATTATCAATGTGGTACATTATAGAAATTCATCCTTCAAACTCCCTTGTTTGATAGTACAACATGAATCTTCATCTAAAGACAAAGGGATTGCAAATTGAGAGTGTGTTGTTCTACCACCAGATAATAAAAGTGATGCAATATCACTTGATGCTATATTCAAAACAATCTTGCGCTGGGATCGCAATTTGTAGGATAATGTCTTCCACAAGAAAGTCATTCCTGTACCCCCATATCCATACACAAAGAATAGTCCACCATTTTCACCATCAATTGCACTATTGACTTCTTCGTAAACAATTCTTTGGTTGACAATTAACAAAAGTAGACATTCATCATGCTTCTTTTTCATATCAACAATATCGTAATTCACCTCATTGAAAATTAGAATGTTACCAAAGTGGTCAACACCTACTTCTTCAAGGTATGACATACTTTCAAACTCCCTCAATGACTTTATATTCATAAGCAACACCTTTTCAATTTCTAACAAACAAAACCTTTGAAGATCAAGATCTGTGATAACCAAACCTAAAAAAATTGTTAATAGAAATGATGAAAAATTAATGCAATGAAAATTAAAATATTCTTACTTAGACAAAATAATTCCTTGCGCTTTGCATATAAAATGTCATCTGACAAAAGTCTCCATGTTTCATCCCAAACTGATGAAGGTTTACACATTGTATTTGACAATAACAATGTCACAAATAATCTTCTTAAGCTTTGCGCAGACACTGGTTGATGCTTCAATAATCCCATCAATGAATTATCTATCATCAGCTAACAAACCAAGGGCATTGCATGCATCTTTAAAAGTATTATACAAAGTACCATTAACGGTGCGTATTTCCTCATAACTTGTACACCCTCGTTGGACATTTAATAACAACCTCAAATAATACATCTCACCAGATCCCGGAGGAATGTAATTCATTCTTCCAATTTCAAAACCTATTTGTCTAGGACGCCATGTATTTTCATCTTGATGATACACAAATGAAGAAGCGAACTGACCATATGTCAACATCTTTGCCTCGGGATATTTTCCATTTGCATCCATCCATGATAAAAACATGGTTTTATTTTCACAATTCCTAGAAAACACATCATCAATTGTATCATGATCCCTAAATACCACAACTTGTTGATGGGGTAAATGAAATGTGAGCTTATGAGCTAAAGGCCATCTTTCATGAATATCAAACATAAAAGATATGCCACATTGACTCACAGGGAGAAAGATGCCTACTATCATAATATTGCTTGATTTCATCAATTTCTTCAGTGGTATCACTTCCATTTGGCTTTTGACAGTTGAGATCTTGGCAAGCGTACCAATGTCGCAGCAGTATAATAGTAGAAAAGTAGGGTTGTCATACCCACGAGGAACAGTGCAAATTCAATTCTTAGAATTCACACTTACTAAGTAAGAGTGATTGCAAATGGTTGAAATTGTTTGGTAAAAATTGAATTTAAAGATGCAAATAAAAAGAATTGAGACAAAGAGAAACGTGGATGAAATTGAGTAGTAGAGAGAAACTAGGATTGAACTTCGTCTATTGCACCCCTCTTGTATTTTGGAAATCAATGATATCTAGGAATTTATAATTATAATTATTGAAGCACAAATAAATTTCATTCACATAGATCCCTCAAGTATGAAATTCTTAAAACAATTCCCTAAACACCGATCCCTCAGATATTTAACAAATTGCCTAGCTTTAAGATCAGTTGTTAAAAACTATCAATAAATTGAACCCTATCCCTAGGAATTCAACCTATTGAGTGTTTTTACTCAAATCGGATTTAGAAAACTGCTTCCCAGCTAATTCGATAAATCAAATCATAACTCCGTTACAAGAAGGAAGTTAAGCATTAAGAATGGAAATAGAAACACCAATATTATAAAAATAGGGATTCCTAAATAACAAATCCAAAATACAATCGGGATTGAATCGACTACATTCAAACCTAAAGAGAAATTTAGCTACTCATGGTAGCCATTACAAACCAAAAAGGAATAAGAAGAGAAGTAACAGCGAAGCCTTCCAGCTTTGTTGTAATCTCCCTCTTGCTTCAGAATGGTCTCTAGAGACTGTCACACTCTTCTCACAACTCCGTATCTGCTCAAAACTCCAAAAGTCTCAAAAAGTCTCCTTGAAAACTGTCTGACGGCTCTTTTAAACACAAGGGTTACTTTTCCTGCGCTTTGCCTACGCTCAGTGCAGGTGAAGCGTAGGAAACAGTAACTGAAGTGTCATTCCTGCGCTTTACTTGCGCTCAGCGCATGTGAAGCACAAGAATCAATGATAAATTCCCAGCTTGCCCTTCTTTTGAGTCTTGCTCTACACAGCTTCTGTCTCTTTTACTGCTCACTTGATGCTCCACTTGTACATTACCTTCTCATCTGCAAAAATCAACAGTTTTCTTCATCAAAATAGCATCAAATTCAAATGAGACTCCATTAATTAAAACTGTCACAAACCAAGCAAAGAAGGGTGGTTTTGGATTATAAATTCAATAATTCATAGTCAATAAGTGATGTAATTACATAGAAATTTACTTAATTCTAACACTTATCACACTTCCCCCAACTTAGCTTCTTGCTTTCCCTCAAGAAAGAAAATCAGATATAAACAGTTAATTAGAATCCCCAACTGGAAATTTGACTAACAGGAATACAATATCAACATCTCTTGCTAGACAACTATCACTTTCCAAATTTCAGATTAAAAATTAGAACCAGATGGTGACTCCAATCATCAATTAGAATAAGGTAAAAGTGCATTCAGTCTCTCAAGAATAGCAATTATAACAACAAATGATAAAATCAAGGAAATTCTCTCAATTCTCACAGGTAAGTGTTTCCCTCAATTTTTCCACTGCAGTTGAACAATTAAAATTGCTAGTTGTTTTCAGTTAACACACAACATATAATCAACATGGATCATAAGGTCTTTCTTGGGTTATAATGAGGCCTGGCTATTAAGAAATTATGGTTTTTCAGGATATATCAATAAACACAACTTCAGAGAAAAGAGAGCATAACTACAAGTTAAACAATTTTCTCAAATGAATCTCCATTCACCATCTCTTTCTTGAATTCAAACATTTTAACACAAATTTTTGCCTCTTTTGATAATTCACTCCTTTCTTCTTTTTTTTTTAAGAAGGAGTGAATTCCATTACTCACTATGCCCTTTTTCAATTACATCAACCAACTAATACCCATTCTTATTGAATAAACTGCACCCATGCTCTCTATCCCTAAGTGTGAAAGGGAAAAGGATTATGATTAATAACAAAGCTAGGGTGCAAAATCCAAGAAAATTTCAAGCTCAAATGGGCAATCAAAAATAGGAAATATTATTCACAGGTTGGCTATTTGGAACTGAGTAATTTACATTTTAAACAAGTTGCCTTAGTCACTTCCATGCTTTTCATGTGCAGTAATAAAATAAAAAACTCAAGCAATAGCAATTTTCAAGCAACAGTGAAAAACTCTCAAAGTGTTTGGTCACACAAACTCACAGGCTTATGGCTGTTTTCCTTGAGTAAATCACCTATTATAAAATTAACTACCTTAATTAACTTTCCTACACAAAATCCTAATCCTAAATGATTATGAATTCAACCACTTAATTCCTTTTTTTTTTCTCTTAATTCAGTTAGTTTGGCTGACTAGCTTTGAGACATTGAATTGAATTCCCTAATTCCTAGTTCCTAAATCCCAAGTGAGATAAATACAAAATTATCAAATAAAAAGGAAGAAAGAAGAAAAGAAAAGAAAATAAAAGAAGGAAAAACACCGTGTAAAACACAATAGAACATGAATATCTTAATCTTCATTTAATTATGCTCCTGTTCTTTCCTCATTAGCTCCAGTGTCAGGTGCGGCTGCAGAATCATCATAGGCTGGTCCAGCTTCACTCCCCCTGGGAAAATAAGACTGTCCCTGGGCAAATGCAGATATGTCGGGAACTTTAACTCCAGCTTCTGACTTTCAGTTTTGTTCTCCTGTTGCAATTTCTCATATTTTTCTTCCTTTAATGAGACTTCTTTGGCTTGATCTAGATGCTTCAAGTATTCTTCAACTTCAGTCTCATCTTCTCCTTCAAGTTCATCACAAGTGCCTATCAAATCTCTCTCCAGTGGGCTTGCTTTTGTCAATTGCTTCTGGGCTTCTAGAAAGACCTCATCCACTATATCCATCCTGAGGCATTGATGCTTGTCCTTGGGGTGTTGCATTGCTTCAAAGACATTAAAATTTACATCATCGTCATACACCCTCACCTTCAATTTTCCATCATCAACATCAATGATGACTTTGGCAGTTTTCATGAAGGGTCTTCCCAATATGAGAGGAACTTCAACATCTTCCTCTATATCCATCACCACAAAGTCAACTGGGAACATAAACTTATCTACCTTCATCAACACATCTTCTGCTACTCCATAGGGATACTTCATTGATCTATCAGCTAGCTGTAGGGTCATCCTTGTAGGCTTGACTTCTAAATCTCCAATCCTCTTCAACATGGATAATGGCATCAAATTAATGCTAGCACCGAGATCAATTAGTGCCTTCCCCACTGGTAGTGCTCCAATTGTGACTGGTGTAGTGAAACTCCCAGGGTCTTTAGATTTCCGAGGCAATGACTTCTAAATTATGGCATTGCATCCTGCCGCTAGCTCCACTGTCTCATCACTAAATCTTCTCTTCTTAGTTAGGAACTCTTTCATGAACTTGGCATATGTTGGCATCTGCTCCATAGCCTCCACAAATGGAATGTTGATTTGCAGTCTTTTGAAGATGTCCATGAATCTTGCAAACTACCTTTCTCTATCTTTCTTGGAGGGATTTTTAGAGTATGGTAGACTCTTCAGCTGAGGTACCTGTGTCTCTCCCTTCTCCCTCTTTTTCTCACTCTTTTTATTTTCACTCTCTTTTTCTATATTCTTTTCTATATTTACAGACTAACTATTCTTTTGTTCCTCTTCTCCCTTACTCTCATTTTTCTCTTTAGTACTCTCCTTTTCTTTTTCCTCTAGAACTCCCTCCTCTACAGCAAGGTTATCACCAATCCCCCTTCCTACCACCTTACCACTTCTGGTAGCGATTGACTTACATTGTTCCTTGGGGTTTTCAGAAAATTTCTTGGCCAATTGCCCCACTTGAATCTCCAAATTTCTGATTGCAGCTTCTATATTCTTTTGATAGGAATCAGAAGATTGCATGAACTCTTCTAGTTTCTCTTCCAACGTTGATGTTCTGGAATGCACTGAGGGATACTGCTGATAAGGAGGTTACCTATTAGATAATCATGTGTCTTGCTTCCACCCAAAATTTTGATTTTGATTATTTCTCCAACCTTATGAGAATTGGTTGTTGTTGGAGAAGTTGTCTGGTCTCCCTTGATTTCCCATGTAGTTTACTTGCTCCTCCTGAATGCCTTGATAAGAGCAATGACCATTGGGATGGTCACCTCCACAAAAGTCACAGGTTAATTGTGGGGACTGGACAGGAGTAGATTGCACTGCATGCAATTGCTGAGGAAGCTTGGACATCTTCTTGGTGAGTGCTTCTATTTGCTGAGTAAGGATCTTATTCTGAGCTAAGATCGCATCTGTAGTGTTCAGCTCTAACACTCCCTTTCCTCTGAACTGGTTGTCTTCCATGTTGAGCTTGCTGATTAGTCAGTTCTAAGGCATCAATAATTCTGGTAGCTTGCTTTGCATCCACTAACATCATTGTGCCTCCTGTTGCAGCATCTAGAATCACCTTGGTGTCAGGCCTGAGTCCATTGC
Organism: Sesbania bispinosa; assembly: GCA_026901365.1. Taxonomy (NCBI): domain Eukaryota; kingdom Viridiplantae; phylum Streptophyta; class Magnoliopsida; order Fabales; family Fabaceae; genus Sesbania; species Sesbania bispinosa. The sequence continues at coordinate 103,236 of QLOH01000274.1, forward strand.
AGAAGATATTCAGTTGAGCAATATCCTCAAAACCGTGGTTAGGACACCTTCTCAACAAAGACTTGAATCTCTCCCAGGCTTCACAAAATGGCTCCTCTGGTCCTTACCTGAATGTGGAGATGTCTGACTTGGCCTTGATATAGCGAGATGGTGGGAAGAATCTGTTCAAAAACTTCTCTTCCACATTGCTCCAGCTAGTCAAACTCTGATTGGGGTGTGACTACAGCCATTCCTTAGCTTTACCTATCAAATAGAAATGAAATAGACGTAAGTAAACAGTTTCTAAATCACCTTCCTCAAAACCCATAGTACCAATCAATTCATAAAAGGTAGAGAGATGAGTGTAAGGATCCTCATGATCCGTTCCCGTGAATTGATGAGCACTACTGAGGCTTAAGAATGTTGGCTTCATCTCCAAAGATTTTGCAGTAGCAGGTATGGCTATGCTTGAGAAATAGCATGGTCCTTGTTGCATAGCGTACTCTCCCAATGTTCTTCTTGGTGGAGGGGGATCTTGTCTCTCCTCAGCCATATCTTCAACTTTTACTTCACTTGAGTTGGTTGAACAGAGAGTGTTTAGATTGTCTCCTTGAGCTTGTTCTTTCCTTTTCTTTCTGTTTTTGCTCCGGTTCCTTCTAGATGTCCTTTCGATCTCAGGATCAAATTCCAGTTGGTCTTGAGACACCTGACCTCGCAAGAGCATAAATCAAAGAAACTAAAGCAAAAGTTAGCTCAGGATAGAGGAATGAAAATAAAAGAACTTGAAGAAAAATAAAATAAAAACAAAAATTATTCACAACTCAATAAGATGAACTAAGAATTTAATTTGGAACACCGCTCCCCGGAAACGGCGCCAAAAATACTCTTTGAGATCTTGGCAAGCATACCAGTATCGAAGCAATATAATAGTAGAAAAGTAGGGTTGTTGTACCCACGAGGAACTGTGCAAATTAATTTCTTAGAATTCACACTTACTGAGTAAGAATGATTGCAAATGGTTGAAATTGTTTGGTAAAAATTGAATTTAAAAATGCAAATAAAAAGAATTGAGACAAAGAGAAACGTGGATGAAATTGAGCAGTAGAGAGAAACTAGGATTGAACTTCGTCTATCGCACCCCTCTTGTATTTTAGAAATCAATGATATCTAGGAATTTATAATTATAATTATTGAAGCACAAATAAATTTTATTCACATTGATCCCTCAAATATGAAATTCTTAGAACAATTTCCTAAACACCGATCCCAAGGATATTTAACAAATTGCCTAGCTTTAAGATCAGTTGTTAAAAACTATCAATAAATTGAACCATATCCCTAGGAATTCAACCTATTGAGTGTTTTTACTTAAATCAGATTTAGAAAACTGCTTCCCAGCTAATTCAATAAATTAAATCATAACTCCGTTACAAGAAGGAAGTTAAGCATTAAGAATGGAAATAAAAACACCAATATTATAAAAATAGGGATTTCTAAATAACAAAGATCCAAAATACAATCGGGGATTGAATCGACTACGTTCAATCCTAAAGAGAAATTTAGCTACTCATGGTAGCCATTATAAACCAAAAAGGATTAAGAAGAGAAGTAACAGAGAAGCCTTCCAGCTTTGTTGTAATCTCCCTCTTGCTCCAAAATGGTCTCTAGAGACTGTCACACTCTTCTCACAACTCCGTATTTGCTCAAAACTCCAAAAGTCTTAAAAAGTCTCCTTGAAAACTGTCTGACGGCTCTTTTAAACGCAAGGGTTACATTTCCTGCGCTTTGCCCGCGCTCAGCGCAGGTGAAGCGCAGGAAACAGTAACTAAAGGGTCATTCCTGCGCTTTACCTGCGCTCAGCGCAGGAATTAGTGATAAATTCCCAGCTTGCCCTTCTTTTGAGTCTTGCTCTACACAACTTCTATCTCTTTTACTGCTCACTTGATGCTTCACTTGTACATTAGCTTCTCATATGCAAAAATCAACAATTTTCTTCATCAAAATAGCATCAAATTTAAATGAGACTCCATTAATTAAAATTGTCACAAACTAAGCAAAGAAGGGTGGTTTTGGATTATAAATTCAATAATTCATAGTTAATAAGTTGTAATTACATAGAAATTTACTTAATTCTAACACTTATCATTGACCAATAGAAACAGTAACCCTATCAACTCCTTTATTAATATACTTGAACAAATACTTGATAGAGTTGGACTTATTGCAATACTCCAAATTTATATGTGCTTGGTATTTCATTAACAACTTTGGATTATAAGGTACAAAAAATATATTATCCAACTACACACCTTTTCTGGTTGTAGTGATTCCATGGTTTCTTCTTCGATAAATTGGAAAGCCATCATTATCAAAATGGGTCTCATCAATAAATGGCTTTGGAAAATACTTAGAACACTTGCCATCTCTCATGCAAGGCGAGTTTCTATGACTAAGACCGCATGGCCCATGGAACATGTACGATAAAACAACTTCATATAACTTTGGATACTTCTCTGGGTCAAGAAACTCAACACAAATAACAGAATCAATCATATCAGGTGTGTCTAGCTTATCACATGAATCCAGCCACAACAAAATATGTGCATGGGGTAAACCCCTTTTTTGAAATTATATTGTGTACATTCCTACAAAAAGAATGTGGTATGGATAAATTGTATAACACTATTAAAGAATATCAATATGTAACTATTCTAAATGATATGTAATATAAAATAAATGAAAGGTACCTGCAATGACCTTCCTAAAGAATTCTCCTTTCTTGAAATCAAACATGAGTTGTTCTAATTTCATTTTGAGCATGCGACACGTGAGATCAGGTCGATCATAAGCATTTAATTCCATTTCTGCTAAACATCGTTGAAGCTCAGGCCATTTAGGATTGCATGTTACAGTAAAAAAACAAATCTAGATATTCAAAGCGCTTACAAATTTCCATGGCATCTTGACAATTGTTAAACATGTACCGTCTACCACCAGTGAATGATGATGGCAACACAATCCTTCCCCCAATGGAAGCAGGTCTTTTATCCCCTCGATCAACAACTTCCTCAATACCAGAAATAAGATCTTGCCTTATGGTGCACTGGTTCTGCCTTATATATGAAAGTCTTTGTGACTCAATCATTGAATAACAATCAACAACAATTTGTTGAAAAAGTCGCCTACTTTTCAAAATTATGGTGTCTTTAACCAGTCTCTCATGTAATCTAAATGAAATATATTCTTGAAGTGAGATTCACCTCCTTTTACCGATTGGTGCCGAAGAACCGTGACCACAGTATTCAATATTTTCCATGTATCCATTTTCACCATATGGAAAAAGCAATGGATATTACAATGGAATATGGCAGGTGTGTGTCTCATGAATTCTCTGAAATTGTCCACCTCGGGTATGAAGAATGATATCCCTTCCACAATCAGCACTATCAAAATCCCCCACAATTAATGTGGCAACTTAATCAACAGTAGACATATTATAAGTATGGGGATCACCAATTCGACCACGAAACAACCTTAGAGAAACATTCATTTGTTCCTCTTGTTGAATAAAATCTCTGACTAAGGATTTGACAAGTACATTAAACTCATCAACCATGACCGTTAAATCAGATACAAATTCAACATCTATTGTAGAAACCCTTGTATTATCACTATATTAAAGATAATGTATTATTAATTATTTCTTTATCCAGAATGTAAACAATATAGTAAAAGAAAATGACTAACTAAAGTTTGTGAAATTAATAAAAGGATGATAAATATTTTGACTAACCTGAAACATGATATCCTGTTTTGAACTTCATTATGTGTGTCATATATGTATAACTGAGCAAATTTTGGTCATTCTCCTTCCATTGGCATTAAAGAAACAATTCTATGATAATTTTGTCCACTAATAACAAATTGTGGGGGACCACCGCCATCACTTAGATGAGTTTCAACCTTGGCTCAAATAAATGTAAAAGAAAACATATTGTTGTATGATCTAATGTTTTCTAAAAAACACACTTCCTCTTAGATCATATCCATCAAACAAATTAGATAACTATTCATGAGATTTTTTTAAATAAGATAACATAATTTTTCTTTTCATACAACACATAAAAAAATCAGGAACATTAGATTATGAGCGCTTATTCGATCTTTCTTGATACCAAAAAATACCTCCGAGAACCATCATGGATTCGTAAGAAAGGATGTTTGAATATCCCTTCCAATTCATTTGGTGAGTTCAATTTACATTGTCAATTCATAGGCTTTAGTTGGCTAATGTGTGTGTGACAACTGACAAGTCGTATCTTACCCATGTCCTGTCCTATTGAACCACGGGTAGTGATAGATAATAAGAAAAAAGGAAATTAAAAGTGAAAAATATTATAAAATAAATGATTTATGAAAAGAAGAATAAAGTCTTAAATTCGTGCCGAATTAATCATCTCTTTCCTAGTTCATCCTTAAAATAGTTAAACTCACAAACACAAAGGGAAGAGCTTCCAATAAACTCTTCACTTCCCTTCCTTTCCCTTCAAAATTTAATTCATAAATATACCCTTAAGGATTAACTAAAAGAGAGAGTGATATTTCAAAGTGGTGATTTATTAATGAAAAGATACACCAATTCAACCGCGAATAATTACCATTCTAAGCGAATTAGAATAGCATGTTTCGGCAGCGACGGACTCTTATTAGAATTGTATTTCCACATTAATATAATGTGGCTCAGTAGTGAGCCAATGTAGCAACGAATTCTACAATATTTTTATCCGATCTTCCTCCCTCATCAAGAGAATTCTTGGCTAGATTCTTCCATTTGATGGCATTGTTCTTTATTTCATTTCCTTTCTCAGTCTCCATTACTTCCTTTATGCAATGCTTAATCGTTTCTCTTCTGACAATCTCTTTCTCATCAGCAATAGCTTTGACACCCATTTTCCACACATCCACAATAAGCTTTGCATTTGTGACTTGGTCAGTCCACAGTGGCATTACAATCATTGGAACTCCTAAGCACACAGATTCCAATGTGGAGTTCCAACCACAATGTGTAAGAAAGCATCCCAAAGACTCATGAGTGAGGACAAGTAATTGGGGACACCATGTGACTATTAAGCCCTTCTCTGATGTCTCCACAAATCCCTTTGGAAGTTTGCTCTGTTCTGTAGCTCTAACTACCCATAAAAAATAACTCCCACTGTTTCTCAAACCCAAAGCTAGTTCCTCAGTTTGCTCCTCACTAAGACCTGCCATGCTCCCAAAAGAGACATACACAACTGACCCTTTGGGCTTTTCATCTAACCATTTGATGCAAGCTTCTGTATTTGGATCTGAGATGCTAACACCATAGTCCTTGTCATCTTGGAGCCTTTTGTCCAGAAACATAGATGGCAGGGATGGTCCAACTATCTTTAATGGCCAAATCTTTAACAACCAATCCACCACCTAAATTGAATTTCATTTCAGATTCCAATCACCAATAGCCAAAAAAAAAAAAAAAAAATACTAATTTGAACCAGACATACTAATTAAAAATATTAATTAATCTCAAATAATATTCTTAATGTCATTAAACATGAATTGAATTTCCTAAATTGGCCATTTCAATTTTATTGGAACTAATGGAAATACTATTTTTATTGGTTCACGATTCATTTGAATTTTTATTATATTTTAGAACTAGGATATGTGTATTTTTTTCCTTATATATATTTGAGTGTGGAAGTAATAACTACTAAGTACTAATACATTCCAATAAAATTAATCAATAGAATTTTAAGCTATTTAAGTCACTTACCCCTTGTTCCAATTCATAAATTGTGTTTGCAAGAACCCAATCTGCTTTATCAATGTTGGAAAATTGATTCAAAACTATGTCTAAGTAGCCTGGGTAGGATCCATATTTATACAAGAACGATGGCAAGTCCTCAGGTGCAAGTTTTGGTAACCCTGGTATGCAAAACTCTGTCCCTGAAAGAGGTAACTCCAGCTTCTTCTGATAAGCATGGAAGTATATATGGTTAACAGAACAAGATTGAGTAAAGAAGGCAACACCACGGAGCCCAAAATTCTTGGCAACATCAAGAGCCCAAGGCATGAAAGCATCATAGATGACACAATCTGGAGGGTTGTTTGAGCTTGCAAGCTTGTGAAGAAGCTCAGCTAGAGTTTGTGGTCCAACTCGCCAAAAAGTTTCCTTGTAAGCTTCTAGGCTCTCTGCTGCTGCATGCCCTCCTTCATCATAGCCATCTGAGATGCTCTCAATTTCAATAGAACTCAGATTTTTGTTGGTGATAGTCCTCCAAAGGGAAACGATAGTTACCAGTGTGACTTTCACACCTCTTTGCACCAAACGCTTTGAGAATTGAATCATGGGATTCATGTGACCTTGCCCTGGAAAAGGTATGACCAGACAGTGAGCTACATAGTTTTTCATGTCATTCTCCATTTCGAGGATTTCTCTCTTTCTTAGTTCTTTTTTTCTTGACAGAGTACAATCATATGCATTGATCACTGCATATATTTATACGTACACAGAAAATTATAGATGCATAAAAAAAATTTAATTACAACATTTTTTATTATCAAAAGAGATAGAAAAGACGTGATGAGTATATATGTGATAGGACAAAAAAAATAGAAAAGTGTATTGTTGAAAATATCGTTGAAACTTACATTACATGTTTGAATAACATAACTTATTTATGCAATTTTAAAACAATAGCAAAAGGTTCAGTTATTGATCTAAAAGCTGAAGTGTATTGGATTACAATACTTAAGTGGCATCTAAGTTGTGTAATCAATTGAGTCCAGCATTGACTATTGTAAAATGTGAATTATTTTTAAGACCATTTGTATACATTTATATATTTTATGGGAGACAATTCTATTCAAATTAAGATGGAATAGGTGGTAAAGTTCTTCCTTCCTTCAAATATATAATGCATATTCAATATGAATTTTCTTTAGTAAAACATGTGAAAATCTATTTGAACCAAGCATGTATCGTCTTTTCAAGGAGAGCAACACTTACCATTTTAATAAATTACTTGAATTAATCATGCGTTGGTGTACAATGTGAATGATTTTTTTGGTACCACAATGTGAATGGTTAATGCAAAGGTGAATTTATAGAGAAAAAAAATCCCAGAATTAATCGATTTTTTATTTAACACATATTATTTGATATTTTATTAATATTTAAATCATGTTAATTACATACATAAGTTGTACGAGGTTATAAATTTAAATCTTATTGTTATCATTATATGTAAAAAATGCATTATTTATATGTCTTAAAAAATTTAAATATTCATAATTTATTAATTAATACTTAATTTTTATTCACATTCAGTATTAGAAATATTCACAAATTATCGGTATATTAGTTTTAAACTAATTTTGCATCTTTTAAAATGAAAATCGTAATCTCGATATTGTTATATTTTAACTTAACATTTTAGTATTAATCGAATAAATTTTGATTAAAATAATGTATATTATATACTATTTTTAGTAAAATTATTATATTTTAAATATATATTTTAATACATTCATTATATAAAAATAAATATATTTCCCGTATTCTAGTATTTAATTAATTTTAATATTGTTACTCCTATAATATTGGTAAATAGTGATGTACGCAATTATGTCATCAAAGGTTACTTTTTAATTTAAATTTCCATACCGACTCCACGACAACTACTTTAGTTGGGGATTTCTTAATTTCTTAATTTGTGTAAGATTAAAAAACAAAAGATAATCGTTGAATTGTTGAATTACAAGATTAGCTCTTAATTTATAATTGCAGGCGATGTCTTCATTTTAATTAAGTTCGTTTTGGTCATATGTGTCGTCTATATACTAACATTAAAACTCGTTTTGTCTATTCATTAAAAAAAAAAAAAAAAACTCGTTTTGTCTTTTAAGGAAAAAGCAGATAAACCAGAATTGTTTGAAGAGAACAAGGCATGTTATTCATATTAGCAAAAATAATAATAATAATAATAAATTCGACTAGGCATGTTAGTGTAATTAATTCAATTTTATATTTAGTATAATTATTATTGTTATATATAATTAATATTTTTTCATTTTATTATATACTTTTCTTTATACAATATGTTATGGACCATTAACATTTGGGTATGTGCAAATCAGCCCAATAAGGTCCACGAACTGCCAACTACACAAGTCGGCCCAACCCAGAAATTAGGACAAACCCTAGTGAGAACATTGTGGGCACGTCCGTACAACCTTGTACCGGATCACGTGCCATAGATAGTTCCAAGGCTCAAATTCCTAAAAACTCTCCTATAAATCCTGGTAACGTCAAAGGTCAGGTACACATTAATTACCTCATTTACTATTACTCTGCTAGAGTCCATTATACAGCCACCCAACAAGAAGTCACCCAACCACCAGAGACAACTTCCAATCCAATATCACCTCACTACAACAGAAAGTTGATGTTGATTTAACTGCGTTTATTTAGCTGCAGCTGCTACAACCCCTCTTATCATATTTGCCTAGCCACGGTTAATAAAACCTCTACTAAAAAAAATTGGACTACCAGAGGTTACTCAAAGAACCCCTGCTAATAGTTAAAAGAAAACGATAATATTGAATTTCGGGTGACTTAACAAAAACACAATTTAGAATTTCTCTGACTCTTCTCTTGTGAGTGTCAAACCCTAAACCCACAAATTTTCAAATCACGAATACAAATCTCTCCAAATTGCTACCAGCAACTCAAGATGTGAGCCTCGTCGCCATTATACCAGTCATCAGAATCTCTACTCCTCCCCGTAATCTTCTCCATTCTAGTCGTCGGTCATCGTCTAAGCTGAGCTCCTATGTCACGTTGGTGCTTCATTGCTTAGTGCTCTGTTTCATGTTTGTTCTGTGTTGCATTCTAAGTTCATTACTAGTTTCAGATCTGCTAGGGTTTCTTGAATCTACTACTCATTCTCAATCATAGTTTGGTGGAGGAAAATTGCTACGAAATTCGATATCTCTCTAATCTTTTATTTCATTTGCTACACAAGTTTCAGATCTGGTATCTTATCCTTTTCCTACAAATGTGAGGAGATCGAGAGCGAGATATCAAATTCAGCTTTGTCAAATGCGAAGGGATCAAAAAAGCACATTGGCAACTAAGGAAGTCGATTTGATCAAGATAAATGGCATATTGCAGTTTGACACTATTGGATACGTCAATGTACTTCCTCAGTTAGTAAAATTGTTTAGAATGTTCATCGTTATTCTATAATTCTGCATTATTTCATATTGTTAAAGTTTGATACAAATTTCTAGAATATGTTAGATAAGTGTAGAAAAAGCTAGATATGTATGTTAGTAACTACTAGATAGAAAATTCTAGAATTATGTAAACAATTAAATATAGATAGAGAACTCTAGAATAGATATCTCTAGAATTCTCTTGATAAAGCATGAATGGTGTGTTGAGGCATATAAATAGGCCATGTACCCAACATTTGTAACCAAGCAACTAGTAAGCCATTTCTACCCAAAGCTATTTCAACTATTCCTCTAAGCTACTTTTCCTTTCAACTAAGCCTATCAACATAAATTTTCCTCCCCATCCTTTCTATCAATCAAAGAAGTTTTCACTATTTGATAATTCTAAAACTAACAGTGGTACCAGAGCTACGTTCGGTCATCTACTGGGCGTTTAAATATTACCCCACTACTTCCAAAAAAAATCTCCCAATATCCTACCCACTTTCAAAAAAATTTCTAATCCATGGCTAACACCATTCAACCATCATCTATCCCTATTCCCATTTTTAATGGTGAAAATTATGATTTTTGGAGCACAAAAATGAAGACATATTTCACCTTCCAAGATTTATGGGATACGATAGAAGAAGGATTTTCTGCTCCAGAAGACACCTCATCCCTTACTGCGGCTCAAAAAAAGGAGTTGAAGGAGAACAAACAAAATAATTCAAAGGCACTATTTATTTTGCAACAAGTAGTGACCGACACAATTTTTCTGAGAATAATGGGTGCAACAACAGCCAAAGAAGCATGGACTACGCTACAAGAGAAGTTCGAAGGAAGCGAAAAGGTACATGCTGTAAAACTCCAAACTCTACGGCGTAACTTTGAATTGCTAAATATGAAGGAAGCTGAGACCGTAAAGGACTACTATTCTAAGATAAAAGAAATAGTTAACCAAATGAGAGCCTACGCGGAAAATATTCTTGACAAGAAAGTTGTCGAGAAAATTCTAATTACTCTGCCCCATAAATATGATACAATTGTGACTACGATTGAGCAAACAAAAGATCTATCTACCTTATCAGTGATAGAGCTGATGGGGTCACTTGAAGCTTATGAGGAAAGGTTGAATAGGCATGATGAGGACTCAGTTGAAAACGTCTTTCAATCAAAGCTCAAATTACGGTCTCAGAATAAAGGCAATGGAGAAAAAAAGAATAATGGTGAAATTTCTAGAAATAAAGAGAATTCTAGAAATCTCTCCAGAAATGACCATGATGAATATCCTCCATGTGGCATTTGCAAGAGAACAAATCATGCCGAGAAAGATTGTCGGTATCGTGGAAAGCCACAATGTCATCACTGCAAGAAATTCGTACATGTGGAGAAATATTGCCACAACAAAAATAAGCATCAAGCCAATTTTACTGAAGAGCATGATTGAGAACATCTTTTTTATGCCACCCAAGATTCCAGTAATGAAACAGGTGGAAACTGATACTTGGATAGTGGTTGCAACAATCATATGGCCAAAGATGCAAGCATCTTCAAGGATATTGACGAATCCGTCAAAGTGAAAGTCCGAATGGGGAATGGCACTGTCGTTGAATCAAAAGGCAAAGGCATCGTTATGGGTGGAGACTAAGAAAGGTATAAGACTTATTACTGATGTACTACTAGTTCCCAATCTCAAAGAAAATCTCTTGAGCATTGGCCAAATGATGGAGAAAGGTTATACTCTCCACTTCGAAGGAGACACATGTAGAATATACGACAATAAAAAGTTAGAGATCGGTCGAGTAAAAATGGAGAAGAGAAACATAAGTTTCCCAATAATCCTGAAACAAGGCTCTAATATTGCCATGAAAGCGGAAGTTGACGACTCATGGCTTTGGCATCGAAGATTTGGTCACTTCAATACCCATGCCTTGAAGTTATTATATCAAAAGAATATGATGAGAGATCTCCCATGCCTAAAGGAGAATAGTGACGCTTGTGAAGGATGTCTCCTTGGCAAGCAACACCGATTGCCATTTTCAACCGGCAAAGCATGGAGAGCAAAGGACTTATTGGAGCTCATCCATACAGATATCTACGGACCAATGCGAACGTCGTCACTCCATAACAACAGGTATTTCATTCTTTTCATAGATGACTTTTCTAGAATGACTTAGGTCTACTTCATAAAAGCAAAATCAGAAGTCTTTGGAATTTTCAAGAAGTTTAAGGCCCTTGTCGAAAAGCAAAGTGGGAAACAGATAAAAGTACTTAGAAGTGATCGTGGCAAAGAATACACATCCCACGAGTTTGACAAATTCTGTGAAGATGAAGGCATTGAGCGACAACTTACAGTCACATATTCTCCGCAACAAAATGGAGTGTCTGAAAGGAAAAACCGCACAGTAATAGAGATGGCTAGATCGATGCTCAAGGAGAAAGGATTACCAAACACCTTCTGGGCTGAAGCAGTCTATAATGCCGTCTACATACTTAATAGATGTCTGACTAAAGCAGTTCAAGATAAGACTCCAGTCGGAGCTTGGAGCGGGCAAAAGCCATTAGCAAAGCACCTAAGGGTCTTTGGATCTATTTGCTACATACATGTTTCGGAAGAGAAGAGGCACAAGCTAGAAGACAAGATAGTACGAGGCATCTTCCTTGGGTATAGCACAAAGTCAAAAGGCTATCGAGTCTACAATTTGCAAACCAAGAAGCTCACTATTAGCCGAGACATTTGAAGTCGATGAAAATGCTGCTTGGAATTGGAATGACGAGAAAGTAGAGAAAAACATTTCGATCTCAATGCAGAAACCTGAAGAAGAAACTGTAGAAGTCCCAGGTGAGCCTCATTCTCCTCCACAACAACAAACTTCATCACCAGAGTCTACTCCAAGACGAGTTAGATCCTTGGTGGATATATATGAAACCTGCAACTTGGCCATACTTGAACCCGAAAGCTTTGAAGTAGCGTCAAAGCAACAAGTATGGATCAAGGCTATAGAAGAAGAGATAAAAATGATAGAGCAAAATAACACATGGGAGCTAGTAGACTGTCCAAAAGACAAAGATATCATCGGGGTAAAATTGGTGTATAAGACAAAGCTCAATCCCGGCGGGACCATACAAAAGCACAAGGCAAGGTTGGTAGCTAAAGGCTATTCACAACAACCTGGAGTCGACTACAACGAGACATTATCCCCAGTAGCGCGTCTAGATACAATTAGAGCTCTAATAGCTCTTACAGCACAAAAAGGCTGGAATATCTATCAGCTAGATGTCAAGTCCGCTTTTCTCAATGGAGTATTACAAGAAGAGATCTATGTGGAGCAACCACAAGGTTTTGTGAGCAAAGGCAATGAAGACAAAGTGTTACGATTGAGAAAAGCTTTATATGGTTTGAAGCAAGCTCCTCGAGCGTGGTACAACAGAATAGATCAATACTTCACCGATCATGGATTCAGGAGGAGTAAGAGTGAGCCAACACTATACATCAAGACCCAAGGTCAGTATGACACTCTCATAGTCTCCTTGTATGTAGATGATCTTATCTACACCGGGAACAATATGAAGATGATGACAGAATTCAAAGAAGACATGATGAAGACATTTGAAATGACAAACATTGGCTTGATGAACTGCTTCCTTGGTATTGAGGTAAGTCAAAAGAAAGAAGGGATATTCATTTGTCAAAAGAAATATACAGAAGCTCTACTCAAAAAGTTCAAGATGAATGGTTGTAAGACTGTCACTACTCCGCTCGTGACAAACGAGAAGCTACAAAAAGATGATGGAGCACCAGAAGCCGATGCATCTCGCCACAGAAGTTTGATTGGGAGCTTACTATATTTAACAACCACACGACCAGACATCATGTATGTTGTAAGTCTTCTATCAAGGTTTATGCAAAGCCCAAGCCAAATTCACTTTGGAGCAGCTAAAATAATTCTAAGATATCTACAAGGCACAAAGGAGTTTGGTGTTTGGTACAAAACCATGACTAACTCAAGTATGCTCGGATACACCGACAGTGATTGGGCAGGTTCGATAGATGACATGAAGAGCACCTCCGGCTATGCCTTCTCACTCGGATCAGGAATATTTTCTTGGGCATCAAAGAAACAAGCAACAGTTGCACAATCAACCGCAGAGGCATAATACATTGCAGCAGCTGAAGCTACAAGTCAAACAATTTGGCTTCGAAGAATACTTGCAGAAATGGGAGAACAACAAGATGGGCCTACCGTAATCTACTGCGACAACAAATCAGCAATAGCAATGACTAAGAATCCAGTGCATCATAGTAGAACAAAACACATAGCAATCAAATATCATTTCATCAGAGAAGCAGAAGCAACTAAAGAAATCAAGCTAGAGTATTGCAAGACTGAAGATCAAGTAGCTGACATATTCACGAAGGCACTACCGAGAGCAAGGTTCGAACAACTACGCATTATGCTTGGAGTTACAGAAATTTGTATCAAGGAGGAGTGTTAAAGTTTGATACAAATTTCTAGAATATGTTAGATAAGTGTAGAAAAAGCTAGATATGTATGTTAGTAACTACTAGATAGAAAATTCTAGAATTATGTAAACAATTAAATATAGATAGAGAACTCTAGAATAGATATCTTTAGAATTCTCTTGATAAAGCATGAATGGTGTGTTGAGGCCTATAAATATGCCATGTACCCAACATTTGTAACGAAACAACTAGTAAGCCATTTCTACCCAAAGTTATTCCAACTATTCCTCTAAGCTAGCTTTCCTTTCAACTAAGCCTATCAACATAAATTTTCCTCCTCATCCTTTCTATCAATCAAAGAAGTTTTCACTATTTGATAATTCTAAAACTAACACATATATCCTTATGATAAGGATGCTACAGTAGCAATTTCTACCATCATAGTTTCAAAATGACTTTAGGGTATTCATTCTATATGTTTGTTTCAAAATAAGGATGCTAGGTTATTTAATCCCACTGATCTATAAAACTCAAGAAGCTAATATAAATTGCCAGGTTATTTTTGCTTTGTTATTGTGATAAATAAACTCAATTGACTTTATACTCGGGAAAAAGGTACTTATATGTTATATCTATATGAATGGCCATGCATAAGTTTTAATTTAAATTGTTAAAGCTTCACTGGAATCCAGCACATAATTCCTTGGAATCCAAAATGGAGTGCTCATTGTAGTACCCGGACTTGGCCCAACTGCTGGTGCTGCAATAAGTTCACACATGGACATTGATGCGGTAATTTATGTGTCAAACATTTGGAAGTAACATAATCATAAATAAGATTGCTAGCTTAAAAGTTAAATTTCCTTGGTGGTATATATGTTTAGGTAAGCTTCACTGGTTTAACACAAATAGGCCGTGAGATACTGAGGTAATGAAGGTTGCGGCTAGCAGTAACTTGAAAAGAGTTTCACTTGAATTAGGAGGCAAATCACCCCTCATAATTTTTTATGATGCTGATATAGTCAAAGCTGCTGAGCTTGCTTTATTTGGCCTCCTATTTAACAAGGTGAAATTACTTTCAAGAGATGCTTTCTTTTCAAACAACATCCCCTGTTATGTCTCTGCCAAGATTTTATTTCTCTTTTGTGATTACAGGGATAAGTCTGTGTTGCAAGTTTTACATCTCAAAATTTTTTTAGCAGCTTGAAAAAACATAAATGAGAGAGAAGCAATTAAGATCCTCTTGTGTTAGCTAATAATTTTCTCTGCTACAATGCCTCCTAAGGCAATTGAAATCACAATATTCAAGATTCAAGTTGTCTCCTTTTGGATTTGGATTGACATCATCGAATCCATCTGACCTCAAAGCAAGGTAATTCTAACTTTTCATATTAAATGATTCATGCTCATCTCCAATAAAAATATTATTGTGCCTTAGTTATCCTTATTTTAGTATTTCTAATTAAATTTTATTATCCCAAACATTGACCCTCTGACAGTGACTCTTGCAAAACAGATCATTGCAATCTCAGATATTTTACCGCAAGCAATTGTAATGGGTATGATCGGGAGTTGCTTCTCTTTCATAGCAGGGACAACCATTGGGGTTTACTTGCCTCAGAACTATCAAATTCCTAACCTCAGGAAGCTAGCTGACACTGCCTTGATCGAGAAGAAGGGTGCTGATGATGATAACTACGTTTAGAATATCTATGACACTACATTGGAATCAGGTTCTGGTTTGGGGATTTTCTTCAATTTGCTGCATGTCAGTTTTGTAATTAATATTCTATAATATTTTCTCTACAAATGTGGATCACTTTTTTGCACTTAGCTTGTATTACCGGCTAGCTCCTCCATGACTTTGCTTAATTCTCTATGCTTGATTCTCCAAATATTAGTTCTTTTCTCCAAATATTCTATCATAATGGATTTCTGAAAAAGGCCTTTGAGCTATCTATTCTTTGTGATATGCTGAGGTTGCTTTTATCATCTTCTCTCCAATCGGAAAGCTTTATGAATTTGCAAGCTCCAGGTAAGGACCACCCTCAACAATTTATTAGCGAAAGGAATTAATTTTACATTTATAATTTCTCTCATTTTACATTTAAGAAACTGAATATGTTAATTATTATTGTTATTATCATTACCCTTGACTTCTATGTAAAGGAAGAGTTAGAATGTTTACGGATACAGGAGAAATCAATTTAAAGGACCAATTAGAAGTAAAAAATATAAAAAGATAAGCATGGTTATTTGGATCAAACAAATGCTTTAATTTATCGTGTTTACTGTTTAGTTATATATATTTAGTTACAAGCTTTATCCATTTTACTTATAAGACTATATTCCCCATCACTTTTTTCTTTTGTTTACTTATGAATTTTTTTGGTAGAACATATCTATTGAGACTACACATTGTGGTCTCTGTCAGACAAATCTGCATTTATTTAGTCATCTCCCATCTCACTATTGTTTTTGGTTTGTTATCATTGCTTCGCGGGAAATGCTACTCAAATACACGATGAATCTCAGTTTATCTAGGTAAGATTTTCCAAGAGCTAGATATAAATATTTGAGTCAGTAATGGTTTTGATGTCCCTTGATTTTGTTCTTGTAGCTTTTTTTCTTAGATTAAGGTCATCAATATCACCTATCAGATGTCCCTTGATTTTGTGCTTGCTGCTTCTTTTTTGGTTAACTTTATCTTTTTTTTCCCTTCAAAGGAGAGATGAGAAGCACGCTTATTGTCTCGGGATAAGGTGAAAAATTCATTCTTCAAAGAGTCAATTTTCATTAACTACTTCTCGTTGTGTTATTAATATATATTCATGTTTTTTACATTTTATTCATGCTTTAATTATCTCTACTCTTTTTTTTTTAATTTATTTATTTTAAGCAATGTGTTCCGTAATTTAACTAGGAGAATTGTTCTTACTTATTATGACCATCATAAGCCTTTAGCTGTGGATATATTTCTCAATTGTTCCATAGAAATTCTCATATTTGTGTGGCTTATTTCATAGTATGGTGTTATTTTATTTGCATCTTGATGTTATTATATTTCATCAAATGTTGTTATTACTAGAATTCTATCTTTTTATCTACATTTATTCAAGAAACTGCAAAGTTATCTTGTTAATATATTTTCTCCTGCATTCTAAAACTTTTAATATAGTTTATATATATAATTGGTATGATTTACCTTTATAATATTTGAGAAAATATCTATCATATAATTGTATTTGGAGCAAATATTACAATGCATGGGTTGAAAAGCTCACCAAACTAATAAAAGGCTACCTATAATTGTCTGGGAAGCAAAAAAATAAAAATAAAAAGGAAGACGTTACCTGCGGTTTTAACCCCAGGTAAGTACCTTCTTTTTTGCTTGAATCATTGTTGTATTTACCGGAGGTTTAAACGCCCGCTAAATTCTGCGATCTTACCCGCGGTTTGTTAACCCCTGGTAAATCTCACATTCTCCAGCGTTTGCTTCAAATCGCGGGTAACACGTTTGTGACGCTCGTTTTACCCGCGGTTTCGGCAACCCCTGGTAACACACTTAGCGGGGGTTTAAACCCCCAGTAAATCCAAAACTAACCCCCGTTAAAATCAATTTTTCTTGTAGTGCCTGTCTCATACCTCCCTTTAAGCATCCTTTCTCTGACTGACTTTCCTAGATCGAGATATCAAATCCCTTCAGAAATGTTTTACCCATAGAACCCTATAATGGGACCACTAATCCAGGGAAACATATTGACACATTTTGCAACGAAATGCTTTTCGAGGGAGCTCCAGAAGCTGTAATTTGTCGCTCTTTTCTACAAACACTGAAGGGAGAAGCCATGACTTGATTCAAAACACTTCACCAAAATTGATCAATTCACCCTAGCCCATGTCAACGAGAACAAGGAAGAATCCCTCAGAGTTTTCATGGCATGATTCTATAGAGTGTGCACTTATCCTAGACCTAGCAGAAAATATTCAGCTAGTGTGTGCTGTCTCGGCTTTAACTCCCAGTTCACCCCTTGTAATCTCTTTGTCCGAAAAACCTATCTACTCCATGGAACAATTCCGAATGAGGTCAGCCAAGTTTGTAGGACGAGAGATCCAATTAGGTAGGGCTTCTCGACATGCCACAATACAGCGACAAGATCGGGATCATTTTCCTTATGACCGACATCGTCAATGAGATCAACATCACCCCCATAACGACCAACCTCGGCTCAAAGGCCACTATAATACTTATGCGTCACTGAATGCTAATCCCAATAGGATTCTTAAGGAAGTGATGCACACAGAGATGGAAAATGTTAGGAAACCCCTACCGCTGAAGGCGTTTGCCCAAAAAGAAAAGTCTAAATACTACTCTTTTCATGAAGGCTATGGCCACACAACTGATGAGTGTTAGTGTATGCACTAGAGACTCATGTTTTTCAACATTCATCACTTGTATCATATTATATATCTTGTAAAGGCAATTCAATTTTATTATTTCTTTCCATTGAGTATAATAAATGTCCTTAGAATAGTAAGGTTAAACTTCATAAGACATCAAGTAGACGACTTGATCGTGAGATCTTCTGAAGAATTATTCTTAAAATAGTCCCTAGTCAAGCATCATCTAAGGACAATTTGATGCATTAAGACTAATATATGAGTTTATCGATGATCACATCTCATTGATTATGGATATGAGATATCAAGTACTCACATAAGTACATATTAAGAGTAATGATATACTGGACTAACCCGTTATAAGAACGTTGCATGGTTCGTTACGTAAGTGTTATGAACGATTTTTAAATTGATAGTGTTATATGAAGTCCTTTGACCTGAAATCACTACGATTCCTACATGAGGAATTATATGTTTTAATATCATCAAACATCACATGTACTAGGATGATTATAAAGTTGATTTTTTAGACATATAATGATAGCATATCGCAGGAGGGATCACCTGTAGAGGCATCAACCAGAGACATGAGTGGGCCTATGACCAGAGGGAGGGCCAAGAAGCTGAAGGAAGATATGGGAAGATCAGTGTCCTACATCTTTTAGGGATACTACCCTACGAGAGGGCACCACCCTACATAAGGACACTCTTGACCTTGGGATAGAACACCTAGTCCTATGCACCACCCTAGAGTAGGACTCTCTTTGTATTTTCTTTTATTTTGTAATTTTCCCTTTTATTCTCCTACATAGGGGTGCTATTTTGTTGGCTTTATTGGCTAAGGCTTAACTTAGCTAAAAGCCTTAGGAGACATGGTTTCAAGTCCCCACTAGGATAGGAATTAATTTCCTTACCTTTTCCTTTCATAAGTGGTCGCTCCCTACTCTCTATATAAGGGAGGCTCCCCACTCTTGTAACTCTTAATCTTCATTCATATATTGAGCTTATGCTTGTATTCTCCCTTGTGAGGTTGAGAGGCTTGATGGTTCTTGCTTAAACCATTGTGATTTTTATCCGGTTCCACGAGCTGGTGGCGAATCTACACTATTGGCTTATTTGTTGAAGGGGTTGCCTTCCTTAGTGGCGCCAATTCCACCTCTATTCTCTTCCATTTTCTTTCATTTTCTCTCATTTTCCTTTACTTTCTTGCATGATATTGCTTGCTGCCCATCTGAATTATTGCTTGAATTTTCACTTCTAACCGGTTGTTTTTGCTCAATTCTAGATCCGTAACCTTTCTGCTATCATATAATAAATTATGTGGTGAAATGTGAGTGACATAGATGTGATTTTTCCTTTCTATGTAACAAAAGTTATATCCGTGGGCCTCTTGATAAAGTTAGACTACAAAATGCATGGCCATGCTCAGAAGGGTAAACATGAGATGTTTATTTTCTGTATAGTCTGCTTGGGCATCAAGAAAACGTAAATTGAACTATACAAGGATGACACATTTCATGCCCTTGTGTTCAATTAGATATTTGGACAAAGGGACAATTCATATAGAATATTCTCACAAAATAGGATACATCAAATTGCTGACATTCTCAATATTTGGACATTAATGACGTATTGCTAGATGCCACTCACTATTAATGATATCTTAAAATTTACATTATTGGGGTTTTCTGGGTACTATTCATTGGGCCTTCTTCATAAGGTAAATAACTGACTTTTTTGGTAAACATAACAGTTAAATTTTTTTCCAAAATTTGGACTCAATTGTTTTGGGCCCATCCGTAAATCCATGCCTCATTTGTCTATAATTTTATTGAGTAGAATGACTCATTTGCGTATCACTTTGGTGAGTAGAATCAGCTAAGTGTGCATATAGGCTTTGGTCTCATTCATTAGCATACTCGAGTAGTGCACAAAGAAGGTTTTCTGGAAACCTCTACTTAGTATTCCATTTGGTGACTTTTATTCGAAAGCTGGAGATGTCGTCACTGCAGTCCCGTTGCAGAGATCATGGATGTGTTGTCTATCCACCTGTACGTTGTTTGTACTCATTGTTAGGGTTCACCTATGCATTTATAAATCCCGCAAGTCATGTTTTTATCCTTCATTAACCTTTATCTTCGTTTTCTTTCTGTATTTTGTCATCGATTGCTTTAAGGCATTCCGAATCATGATTATATTATATCAAGTTTTCAGTAGGTCCTTTAGGTTAAATTAATCGTGTAATCCCTATTTTTCCGATATATTGGGGGTTTTTATGTGGCTTGCAGCTTTAGGTTTTGTTCCTGATTTTCAGTTATAGACTTATCTTAGGTTGTGCTCTGATGTTTCTATTTGTTCCTATATTCTCTTCTTCACTTTAATTTGAATTCAAATTTTGGGGCAAAAATTTCCCTGGGTTTGAAGGAGCAATTGTCTATATATATGTACAATGCATATTATATCTTCACTCATTCCCAAATCGTCATTTTCCTGTGTTCAATCATAACTTTCTATTTAGCGTTATTATGGCTCTTGTGTCAGGACCAATTGATATGGTTAGGAATATTTGTGGAGTGGAAGATTCATGGAGGTTGAAAGTGAGGGCTGTGCGAATGTGGAAGAGTTACTCCAAAAATGATGCTGAGAAAGCCTTTTCTTTAGAGATGGTTTTAGTTGATGTTGAGGTTGACATATGTTTCAGAAATTTAAATGTCTTTTGTCTTAATCAAATTTCAAATTTCATGTTCACATTTCTTTAAATTTACACACCTATGTATTATGAAATGATTATTTTCCTGAAATTTACTTCGCAGGGTGGAAGGATATAGGCAAGCATTCGGAAGCCAATGATGAAGAAATTTGCTAATGTTGTTGTTGAGGGTGAGGTATACAAGATAACCTACTTCGCTGTTGTCAAGAATCTTGGTAACTACCGTGCCACAAAGCATCACTTCAAACTTATATTTAATAGTAAGACAAAGGTCTTCCGTGCTGAAAGCCAAATTATTCCCGAGTTTGGATTATCTCTTTCCTCCTCTTAAGAGATTAGGAATACAAAAGGCCAATCTGAATATTTATTTGGTGATCATGCATTTCTTTTCCTTTTTTCATTTTTATTTTAAGAGTACAAATTTACATTTCAATGTTATTAATTTGATGTTTTGCTTATTAGACATGATGAGATTACTTATTTTTGTCTTTGCTGAGAAGAACATTGTGAAAGATGGAAAAACTACAAGACTGATAATTCTTGAGCTTACTAATGACAAGTTCATATCTTCCGCTTGTCTAATTTTTTTATTTGTAATTTTGGTATTCATTTTTGCTTATGATGTTATTTGTTATATTTTCAGGGGTAAGATAAGGTGCACTCTCTTCGGAGACTTTGCAGATAAAGTTAATGAATTCCTTTGATTGAGTGGGACTCAGTTAACTGTTGTTGTCATTCAATTTGCAAGAGTCAACACTAACAAGGGTTAGTAATATACTTTTATTCAATTTTTTATTTTTCTGTAAGTAAATTTTGAAACACTTATAATATCTACTATGTAGGTGATGTTCGACTGGTCAATGTTTTTAACACTTCAAGGTTTGTTGTGGAATCCTCAAATTGCTGAAGCCATTGAATTCAAACAAATGTTTTGTTTTAAAGTATCATTAATATTAAGTCATTAATATTTATTCTGTTTTATCATTAAATATTTTATTGTAAATTGATAAGATGTAAATAATATTTACTTCATATTTTTTTGGTTATATGTGTTTGTAGTGTTGCTTTTCATGAGATGGACTCGTATATTTCTATTGGGTATCTTGATGATGATATGCCTTTGATGTCCTTAAAGGATGAGTTTTTGAGTTCTTTTCCAGGAAGACAATGGAAGAGTTACAAAGACACCATATGAGATATGGACGAGGAAATGACCTAGTATGTCTTTTATAAAGATTTGGGGATGTGAAACACCAAATTTCAAATAAACTAGGACCCAAATCAGATGAGATTTTATTTTTAGGACACACAAAAGAAACCAAGGGTTACTACTTCTATAATTCTAGCGAAGACAAATTTTTTATCGCTAAGACCGTTGTATTCTTAGAGAAGGAATTTACCTTTAAGAAAATCACTAGGAGGAAAGTAGAGCTTGAAGGAATTCATGTATCACAGAGTAGCAATGATCCAATAATGAAACAAGAGCAGATACCGCAAAGTGTTGTGGAGCTACCTGCTCAAGTAACGCTAAAATCTTATCCCATTATTTTCTATTTTAATCTTTTTTTAATATATAAATCTTTATTCTTATCTTTATAATTTTAAATTTTTTATCATGTTTTATTATCAAATAAATTAAATTTTAATAGTAAAATATAATATACTATTAGAATTTAAAATTGAAAAATTATCCAAAATTATTCTATTTTTATTTTTTAAAATTTAAAAATATTAATTTATCATAAATTAATTTTTAATTAAATAAAAATATTCATTTATCCGCATATTATGCAGATTAAAATACTAGTTATCTTAATTTAAAATAAGAACTTGTGCCTGAAATGTAAAAATAAAAAAAATCTTATGTTTTAACAAGAGATTATTCATAATGGGGAGCAATAATAAAATCAATCAATACAATTATTTTTTTTTAATAAACAATAAACAATGTGCTCCAGGTTCTCAATTTAATTTAAATAAACATTTGAAAGCGTGGACCACTCAAATAAAGTGGTTTTACAGCATTGCTTATTAGAGAATTTTAGCATAGTTTTAGTAGATGTTAGGGTTTGATATAGACATTTACGGTATGAAACTATATAGCTAACAAACATAAGCTTCTACAGGTTATTCATGCTTTCCTCTTAATTAATTACTGATCTTACAAAGACTACAATTTGGCAAAATAACAGCATAGCCTAGGTAAGGAGTGAAGGTGTCTGATTCCTTATTACAATGGTCCTTAATGTGCAGGTCGATCTCCCCTTTAATGGTCGTATCCCCTGGGCGTGATTCATGGCCTTCAATTACTCCGAACCGAGTACTGTCTGCGAAATGTTCGTTGTGGCTGATTGATACAGTAATAATTGTACTAGACTTTCCTTACTTATCTCCTTCATTGCCCCCATAACGTGGTATCACCAGATGCGCTGGCCGACCGGTCTTCATATTATTGGGGTGCATGCATTGCCTCGGTCAGTGCACTACATAGTCCCACAAGCTATGAAGTATTTATGTGAAATAGCTTCAGGGTGTATCGAGGTATTTTGATACCTCGGTCAATACACTACATAGTCCCACAAACTATGAAGTATTTATATGAAATAACTTCAAGGTGTATCGAGGTATTTTGATATCTCGGTCAATACGCTACAATTACTAATCCATAAAGGAATCCAAAAAATATTTTTGAAAAAAGTATTTTTCATTTTTGTCTTAGATATAAATTAAACCAAACAAGAACATTGAGTGGGTGCACAAACAAGAACAGATGCTAAGAAATTATTTGATAAGCATAATTGCTTTTAGAGGATATTTATGATCATAGCCGGAAAGAATTCCTACAACACCAAAATAATAAACATGATTTAATTAAGTTGGTGGACAACGTGTCCTGATATAAGATGTAATAAAAATTATCATACATAATTTAATTAAGTTTGTAAAATACTTTTTTAGATTTTATTTACAAACTAGGCTACTTTTTTAGTTTCTTCCCTAATTCTGTCAATTCTTTTGGAAACATTTCATTGAATGTTAATGTTGTTTTGTTTTAACTAATCTCTTACAAACTAGGCTAGTATTTATTGGTTCTTTTAGTAATCTATAATTTACCAAAAACTAGCCTAGTTTAAGAGGAAAAAAAACGTTGATATGATTTTTCCTTCCTCAAGAACAAAAATGGCTTCTAGAATCCAGATACAAGGGTAGGGGTGGGAAACAGGTAGGCCAGGCCGAGCTTTGCATAAACAGGCCAGGCCTGTTTCTAAATATTAAAGCCTGCACCTGGCCTTTTATCTGTGATAGGCTTTAATTAGTACCTAGGTCTGGTTCATTTAAAGGCCTGGTAAGCCTGCGAGCCTATTTAAAAGCCTATATGTGATGAAGGCCGGTAAAAAGGCTTAAAGCCTATTTATATTCTTGGCTAATAGTAATAGGCTAACAGGCCTGCGAGCCTATTTAAAAGCCTATATGTGATGAAGCCCGGTAAAAAGGCTTAAAGCCTATTTATATTTTCTGGCTAATAGGCTAGCAGGCCTACGAGCCTATTTAAAAGCCTATATATGATATTAAAATCAACAATATGGCAGCACACAGAACATTTAGCAGAAACAGAATGAACAACACACAGAACATTTCTCTCATGAACAGCACACAGAACACAGAACAATCAGTATTTTTCATTTCCCCTAAAAAGTTTTTATTCTCATTTTCTCACCTCTCTTTATCACTTTATTCACACCAAGCAATGCTTCAAGAAAATCAAAATAAAACTAAGAAATGAAGAACATAACCATATTAATGGCACAAAAACTAACCACTAAAACAAATGAAAATATTCATTCCCTGTAGCTTTTTTTAGCCTCTCTTGTCTAACATAAGGACCTATATATGTTTTTTATTATTTTATGACAAAACAAAAGTTTAATTAGATGGGATGTGGTGAAAATTAAACCAGAACAGAAGAGGAGTGAGTAGCTTCATTCACCAAAAAGAACAGCAGAACAAAAAAAAAGACAAATAAAAGAAAAGAGAGACAGTAGAGGAGTGAGTAGCTTCATTCACCAAAAAAACTGAAACGACAATGGCTTCACCAGAACGGCGATGAACCAGATGCAGATCGCGGCAGAAACAGACGCGCGGCGGAGAACGGCGATGAAAGGAGTCAGGAGATCTGCAGAACGATCGAACGACAACTCTGCCGACGGAGGACGACGGCGAACGACGCGCGACGGAGGACAGAACCAAACGCCTTGGAAACTTGTTCTCTTCGACAGCGGAGCGGGTGAGCGGCGGAGAGGAGATTGCGTTTGTGAGAGACAGAGATAGATGGCTCTAGGGTTTACTAGTGTGAGTGTCTAGCTGATTCTGATTCACAAATTTAGTTTTAGTAAAAAATGATTTTAAAAAATTAAAATTTAAAATAACCTATAATAAATAATTTTATAAAAAATAATATATAAATATAAATATATAATTATATTAATTAAATATTATTATTATAATTATGTAGGCCGCCTGGCAGGCTAAGCAGGCTTTTTAGCCTACCTGAGCCTGACTTGTTTATATAAACAAGCTTTTAAAAAGGCCTAAGCCTATCTATATAATAAACAGGTCAGGTCAGACCAGGCTTTAAACAGGCCAGGTAGTAGGCCGCTTACAAGGGTATCAAAATGAAAATATATTATTTTAATTATTTATTGTTTTTGAAAATTTTCATGAAATGTGGATGCTAATTCTGATCCGACTACGTATTAAACGCTAATGTCCAAACTCTGTTACTTGCTTTCTAAAATTCTTACAAACATTCCAACAAAAAAATACTCTATAATTAAAGATAGACAATTCTATTAAAGTTATGACTTAAGAGTGTATAACATCAGTAAAGAGTAAAGATAGACAATTCTATTAAAGTTATGACTTATGAGTGTATAACTTCAGTAAAGAGTAAAGACATTGAAAAGCTACAAATTACAAAAATAGAAATTTTAGTTAAAAAGAACTGGCAATATTTCAGTAAATTATACTAGGCAACCTGAAATGACAGAGAGCAAGCATATGAAAAGTTGTTGTGGCATTACCTTATAGGCGATGACTAACATGAAGCACTGCACGGGTGGTTTACACTTAAGGCAGTAAAAATAACCGTTGGATATAATATTAAACAAATCAATGGAGAGGATTGATTGCTGGCTACCGATAGAAGGAGAAATTAAAAGCTTTGCAATGAAATCCCTCCTTTCATTGGAGTCCCTTTTCAGCTAATCTAAGCAACGTTACAGGAGGAGATAGGGTTGGGAAGAACAAAAACAATGGTGGCCGCCATTGGCTGCCTCTGATGAAGTGGCCGGCAAGGCCAAAACAATGGAGACCCTCTGAGATGCAAACAGTGATGCAACACGATGAAGGCGGAGGAAAGAGGGACGAGATTGGGACACGAGACTTGGCAGCGGTTCCTCGGGAGGAAAAATCGGACTTTAGTAGCGACATCTTTGATGAGATTACTTTCTAGTTTCTACTGCAACAAGAGACAGCCCCTATGGTAGCGGCTCTACGACAATAGAGAACCACTAGCCATGGCGGGTGACGACACAATCGGTGGCGAGGTACAATAGGAGACGACGATGGCATGAGGTTGGGGCAGTTATTGCATTACCGGGGAACAGATTCACATTGTCATCGTAAGTGGGTTTCCTATTTCCATAGCAATCAACTAGCACCACGTCTGCACGGCAAGTTGAATGGTCGATTCCATGTTTGAGTAGTTCCTTTTATTAAATGGGAAAAGAAAAAGAAGTAGCTTGTCTTGCAATTTCAAAATTTTGATGGACCAATTTTGAATATTGTATTTGTTACTATATCCGGTGCATTAACCTGCTATACCAGGTATTTATATTGCTCTACGCGTACGCGTAGACCACCCATTTGGGTGCTTCACGCTGGTCGACACCTATCTTATATGCATTTAATATTGTAGGTGAACTGCACTCAATACCTTTATATCCACAGATCAGAGCTGAAAATCTGCCAATTAAATAAAAATATATATTTCGTTGACATGAACAAGTAGCTTTGTGGGTTGTGATTCGTACCTACCACATGGTTCTTCACAAAAGACTGGTCACGGCAAATGAACCACGCTCATTGAGCTAAGTGTATCTGATCTTTAAAAATAATATAATAATATGAGAAAATGTAAAAACTATAAAATATTAATTTAAAATTTTTTTAAAAAATGTTGAGATAAAAATGAGCTTATAACTTAAAAGTTAGAAAACACAACTGTTCACACATCACAATGCCATTTTCAAAAGTTCTCAATCAAAAAATTACTCCCTCCGTCCCTTATTATAAGACCCTCTCAACTGTAAGAAAAGTTGGTTAATGTATTAGTCTTTTAAAAAAAATAATAGCATTCCAAATATACCCCTATTTAAAAGTCACTATATTTTAGAAACATTAATGGTGACATGGTGGAAGACTCCAAAATTCACTTTCCAATGGGGTAATTGAACATAGGGGTAAAACCTCATTAATTATTCACACTCATCAATATACGGGGAATAAAAAGAGTTGAATATTAATGAAGGGCAGTTATGGAAAAAATAATTAATTTACCTAAAAATCTGCAAAGGGTCTTATATTAAGGGACATCCAATTCTTCTAGAAAGGGTATTATAAATAGGGACGGAGGGAGGGAGTATTTGAATAATTCTCACTCTGTTATTCAAACAATTCTTCTTCCAACCACGAATCATTTCAAGAATCACAATCTCAAAGAGAGAGGAGAAGTACTCATTTCAAGAATAATCTCATGAGGCCATTGGATCGGAGAATGTGAAGGACTTAGCAATCAAAATCAGCTTCTGTTTATGGGAGGCGTACGAATGAAGGAGGGAGTGTGGAGGTGAAAGTCTTAGCGTCTTGAAGGCTTGGGGATTTGAATGGAGCGATGGATTTTGGAGCCTGAGGTTGTTGCTGCTAGGGTTTCCGGGAAAATGGGATGGGATTTTCTTGAGAAATTGATGGGGTTTTGGAAGAAGAGGGGATAGTGGGAGATGGGGTTTGTGGTTTGAGATTGCGAAACGAAATAAAGGTGGGAAAGGGAGAGAGTGAAATTTCGAGTAGTTAAAACATGCACTACTTAAATCAATTTTGCTGGTTAAAAAAACAAGATTAGAGTTTTAGCTTTTTTTTAAGGGAAAGGAGTATATAACTATCCTAAATAAATAGGCATAATAAACTTTTATTTTATATTAATTAAACTTTAAACTTTTATCGTTGTTGCACAAGGTACTTTCATTAACATAAAGTTAAATAATTAACAAAATCAATCTCAACCATTCAAGATTTTGTATTAAAAATTTTAAAAATAGAAAAAAAAACTAAATTAAAAGAACATATAATCATGTTTCGCCTTTAGAATTTCAAATATGCTTGAAATTTGACCAAATTCAAAAATGAAAAGTTTACTCTTTTATATACTTTTAATATTTAAACAAAATCTTGAAAGATTGAGGTTGGTGATGTTAATTATTTAACTTCATATCAATGAAAGGACCTATTGCAATAATGATAAGAGTTTAAGAATTAATTGAGACAACTTGAAAGTTCATAGTACCTATTTGCAAAAGGAAAGTTAAGGGTAGTCTTTTTATTCTTTTCCCTTTTTTAATATTAAATTATTATGTTAGAGACAGACGAAGAGACGGATACAATACAAATCTACTATCTAGCAATCATTAATACTAATCTACTTTTATTTGAATTTTTAAATGATAATCCTTAACTTTGAAATTTATTAAAATTCAAAATCTTATCTTATCATTTTCTTTTATACTCCCTATTTTAATATAAATTTTTATTCTTATCACTATGATTTTAATTTATTTAATTATATTTTATTATCAAATAATAATGTAAATTCAACACCAAAAATTAATAATATAAATTAGATTTCAATAATAAAATATAATCTACTTTCATTTTAAAATTTTATAATCTAAAACTTTACAAATCAACAAGTAATTAATTATTTTGTTATTACTATTCATTGATAAATAGTGTCATTAAGGCAATACTATAATGTTTAAGGCAATGATGTGTCCTGGAGCAATTGAAGTTTAAAATATAATCGTCGGAGAATGTGAGACGGACTTATGGTTTTCCCGCTTTAAAGGAAAGATCATAGGCGTTTGTGAACATGACTTTATTATTTGGTGAAGGGTAATAGTTGGTAATCTGTGTGATAATCCACTATCACTGTTCATCAACCATGCCAGCTGTATATTATGGTTTTGTTTTTTTATCATGGGGAGAAACAAAAAACAACAGAACAAAGAACACTAGGAGAAACTACACTAGACCATGAAGATCCAAATACAAGAGGGGCACCACTTCAAGAGGAGGATCCCGATAAAAACGAAGGAAACATCTATGGCTCAAAGCCATGTGAGCAAGCCGGTCAGCTGACATGTTGAAACTGGGAGAAATACTTCGAAAAGCCACGCTTTCAAGGGAGGGAAGGAGAGACTTGATACGGGACACGTATTGGAAGTAGGAAGGATCATCAATAGGCTTCAAGTTGAGAATGAGTTGAACAGCAAACTCAGAATCAGACTCACAAATAATATCTTGCAACAATCTTGCCTTTCTCTCTGAAATTGAACCAAAGAATATTGAAGAAGCTCTGCATGATGAAGGTTGGATCTTAGTCATGCAAGAAGAGCTAAATTAGTTTTTCAGGAGTGATGTTTGGACTCTTGTTCCTGAAACTCATGGGAAAACTATCATAGGAACCAAGTGGGTGTTTAGAAACAAACTATCTGAAGATGGTCAAGTTATCAGAAATAAGGCTAGACTTGTTGCTCAAGGCTACAATCAACAAGAAGGTATTGATTTTACTGAAACCTTTGCTCCAGTAGCTAGGCTAGAAGCTATTAGAATTTTACTTTCCTATGCAGCGAATAATGGCATCAAACTATATCAAATGGATGTTAAGAGTGCCTTCCTAAATGGTTTCATTGAGGAAGAGGTATTTGTTAGACAACCCCCTGGTTTCGAAAATTTGACTTTTCCTGATCATGTTTTTAAACTAAAAAGGGCTCTGTATGGTCTGAAACAAGCTCCTAGAGCATGGTATGAAAGACTGAGCAATTTTTTACTCAAAAATGGCTTTGAAAGAGGAAAAGTTGATACAACTCTTTTTAGAAAAATGTCTAGCAAAGACCTAATTCTGGTCCAGATATATGTTGATGATATTATCTTTGGATCAACAAATTCCTCTCTGTGCACAGAGTTCTCAAAGCTTATGCAATCTGAATTTGAAATGAGTTTAATGGGAGAACTAAAATTTTTCTTGGGACTTCAAATTAAGTAAGATTTTGATTGTATATGAATCCATCAAGAGAAGTATACAAAGGAAATGCTTAAAAAATTTAATATGAATGATTGCAAGCCTATGACAACTCCTATGCACCCCTCATCTATTTTAAATAAAGATGAAGGAAAAGAATCTGTTGACCCAACTATGTATAGAGGTATGATTGGATCCCTACTGTATCTTACAGCAAGTAGGCCTGACATTATGTTTAGTGTTTGCTTGTGTGCAATATTTCAATATGATCCTAGAATAACTCACTATCAAGTTGTAAAGAGGATTTTTAGATATCTGAAGGGTACTACTAATCTTGGTTTGTGCTATAAGAAGAGTAAGGACTGCAGGTTAGTAGGATTCTGTGATGCTGATTTTGCTGGAGACAGAGTTGAAAGAAAATCAACCGGTGGAGGATGTCACTTCATTGGAGAAAATCTAATAAGCTGGTCAAGCAAGAGACAAAGTATGATAGCTCTTTCGACTGCTGAGGCTGAGTACATTTCTGCTGCATGATGTTGTTCACAGCTGCTATGGGTAAAGTATCAGCTAGAAGATTTTAATATTCATATTAAGTCTATTCCAGTCTTCTGTGATAACACGAGTGCAATCAATCTTTCTAAAAATCCAATTCAGCACTCTAGAGCAAAACACATTGAAATTAAACATCATTTTATAAGAGACTATGTTCAGAAAGGGATTATTGATATAAAATTCATTGATACAGAACATCGATGGGCTGATATATTCACTAAACCACTTGTTGAAGATAGATTCAAATTTATCAGACAAAATCTGAATATTCTCACACTTTCTGAAAGTTAAACTCTTTTTTCTACACTATTTTGCATAGAAAGTGTTGATATGGATAATTGTTATCCTGAATCTTTTTTCCTACTCATCTTTCACTTCTTAAGAGTCTCTGTCTGTCCCTTTGACTAATGGCAAAAGGGGGAGTATTAAGATGAAGTTGGTTGAACGTCTCTAGAAGGGGGGTTGAATAGAGACTTGAAAATCTTGTTCCTAAAAATTCACACTTAACTTCACTTTGAGACGTGATCTCAAGTTTGACACTTGGAGTCTCAAGTAGGTTAGATGAGATGTTGTCTCAACAATAATCTTGTAATCAAGTAATGATGATTTGTTGATAAATGAAGCTTGATTATTCTTGAATAGATTTGATTTAGTTTAATAAACAGATTTGAGATGTAAGATTAATTAGCTCATCAAATGTTAAGACCTTAAAAGAGAATGAGTGAGACTACTGACTGATCTCAGGTTGAGATAGGGTCTGAGATGAGATGGGCCTGAGATGTAAGATGACATGTAAGATGAGATGCATGGATAGATCATAGTTATTACAAATTAGTTTTCTCTGAACAGATTTAATTTATTTTAATAAACAGATTTTAGATATGAGATGTGTAATATAAATAAAGAGATAGGGAGAAAAGATGCACACAAAGATTTATACTGGTTCACCCACAACCTTGGCTACGTCCAGTCCTCACAACTCGTGAGATTTCCACTATTGACAAACCCGTCAATACAAGTATTCTTACAGCCTCTTCAGGACGTCCCTCACACCAAGCATAGGCACTCCTACCTTGGTTGAGCCACAAGTATTCTTTGTTCTCAACTGCCTCTTCAGGCAACTCATGCAGTATTCTTTGTTTTCAACTGCCTCTCCAGGCAACGCATGCAATATTCTTTGTCTTTGACTGCCTCTCCAGGCAACTCAGTGAGTATTCTTCTTATAGTGCCTCTCCAGGCCTTACAAACGCTCACACTAAGCTCAGGCACCTCCTAGCTTAGTTGAGACTTGATGGTATGAGATGAGATGTGATTGATCTAGCTTAGATTACATACAAAGTATGGAAAACCGTGAGCTCAGCTAGATGATAACTCTCTAAATCACTCAAAGAGTGTATACAAATTAGTACAAAACAAGAGCAAAACTTACTATAAGATATTAGCTAAGATAGCATAGGTAGGTAGGTGAAGATTCACTTGAGACTTTGATTTTTCTGGTTGTGCTGCAGCATCTCTGCTGAGTCTCACTGTGTCTCTCACACGTCTCATCATAATGAGACCTCCTTTATTAGTCTTCAGAAAACTAGCCGTTAATAGAGTCGTTATACTAGCCGTTGGAAGAGAGAGAAGCTGTTTTTCACTTTTCTGACGTGGGATAGGTGCTTTTCTAATGCTGTCTCTGCTGTGACAGTGTACTTGAGTTGACTTTGTAGAAACACAGGGAAACACTAGAATGAGGGGTTGAATAGTGTTTCTTAAATAACTTATGAAAGCTTTTCGCAAACAGCTTTTATAATGAAATTTCAGACAGGTTAAAGGGGTTGTCTGAAGTTTCTTAAGACAGGTTCTGAAAATATGTTATTAAAACGTTTCTTGCTTTTATAAATTATCAGAACAGTTTTTCAACACCCTTTGATTAGAATAAATGAATTTGACAAGAGATAAGGGTAAGAAAACTTAGCCATAGAATTTATCCTGGTTCACTCACTACCACTGTGAGCTACGTCCAGTCCCAATGCCAACAAGCACTTGGATTTTCTCTTAATCTCAACCAGATTACAAGTATTCTTTTACAGTCAAGCCTCTTCAGGCTCTACAATCAAGTATTCTTTTTCAGTCAAGCCTCTCCAGGCTCTTACAAACAAGTATTCTTTAGACAACAAGCCTCTCCAGGCTCTTACAAATAAGTATTCTTTAGACAACAAGCCTCTCCAGGCTCAAAAACAGTTTTACAGAGAAAAGATTGTTTAAGCTCTAAAACTAAACCAGTTTGAAGCTTAAACTGTTACAATGTACAAATAACTGAGGTATACTCAGAATATATGAAATGATGTACAAAGAATTTTTATCAGAGTATGTGTTACAGAGTAAAACTAGCAGCGCTTTGTTTCTCTTGAAATGTAATCTCTTGTTCTTCTTCTCAATGATCTTCAGATGAAGGGTATTTATACCCAGTCTTCAATCCGTTGAAAAATCACCATTTAGATATAGCATTTAATGCTTTTTAATCCGTTGTGAGACATGCTCCTGAGCATTCTGTGCGTTCTGAAACTTTTCTGACAACGTCCAAGGTTGCTGCTGACAAAAGTTGCCACAACTGTTGCTGCAGAGATTTCCCAAATGGTGTATGAAATTCAAACAACCCAGGAAAGGTCTCTGTGTCTTTGCCAAAATAAGCCTTGAAAAGTTGTGTGCAGCAGAGAGAGATTTGACTCTTCAGAACTTCAGACAAGTCTTCTCACAACTTCAGCAAGATGTGCCACGTCATAAAATACGACTTCAGACGGCTTCAACACTTCAGACATGTTGAACCTTCAGACGGCTTCAACACTTCAGACAGGTTGAACCTTCAGACAGCTTCAACACTTTAGACAGGTTGAACCTTCAGTTAGTCTTTATTAAGATTAAAGTGGCTTGCTGAAATCATAGATAAAACATTAAAAACATATGTATCCATGATAATTCTTTTAACCAAATTTGTTAAACATTAAAACTTAGGGATTGAGCTGTCTTAAATCATCATAATCTTCCTTATGATATTTTTGAGACTCAACATTCTCCCCCTTTTTAATGATGACAAATTTGCTTAAAATAAATAAATCTGAAAGGAGTTTTAAATTATCATAAGTGTAATATAAGTATAACTCCCCCTCAGATAAATACTTCTCAGGTCTAACAGTTTCTGATATTTCTCAAATACTCCCCTTGAGACCTGTAACCACTTCAGATTTAGATTTGTTAGATTTTAATACTCCCCCTTTTGTCATCAATCAAAAGGGAACTTCAGAGCAATAATCACAAATCAAGATCAAGAATAACAATCAGATCAAACAATATAATCAAAGCAATCAGAGCTTATAAAAACACATGATACCAACAACTGATTGTATTAAAGCAATGTTCAGACAAACAAAAAAAATATAGAATCTAAAAATTAACACAAGACTGAAATAACATCACACTGGCTACACATCATAGACTATCCATTATTCTTCTTCAGCAAGGCTGCTATCAGTAAAGCAGAAATCTCTTCTTTAGCCTTGTCAATCTGAGAGATAACAGTAGCCTTCAGTTCTTCTTTCCCAGTTCTGATCTGCAACTGTTCTTGGAGAATCTGATCCTGTTTAGCAACCAGATCAACATTCTTCTTCTCTAACCTCTTGACTTGCAGTTTCAGTCTTCTGTTCTCTTCTTCAGGGTCCTTCTCAACCTCATATAGCACAATCTTGATGCTCTCATGATAGAATCTGAAAACCCTGAACCCTTGTGGCAGATGATAGTCTTCAGGATGGCTGACAGGAAAGTGGAACTTATGAATTGGAATCATGACAGGCCAATTCTCTGTGAAAGAAGCCATAGCAAATCTGCCTCTGACATATTGATAATCTACAAGAGTAGAGGCACCAGGATATGTCATGGAGTCTTCATCTTGTCTTGAAGTACCAGAAGAAGATCCAACACCTTCTCTGATATTCCAGTAGGATGACCACATCCAATCTCTGGAAGAATGATCTAAGCCTCCACCTTGTTTCTTGATCATTTCAGGGAACTTCTTATTCCAGGAAGCTTCAGACAAGAACTCATACATCTGCAGATAATTAGGATAAGTCTTGAGCTCCTTAAACTTGTCTTCAGGGCCTTCCTCCAGGGGATACCTGGGAATGATTCTATCAGGTTGCACTAAGATCTTTGTGGATGGCCTGATGGAAATTGCCCTTGGGGGCCTGTACCCTCTCATGCCTACCGGCTTCAGATAGTCCCTTTCAAACAACTCAACCTCTGTTGATAGTTGCCTAGCAAAGCTCCAATCCTCATTGGACAGCTTCAAAGAGTCAGCAGAAAAAGGGTTAAGAGGAGCCCACTTATGAGCAGGGCCTTTACCCTTTCTGATCTTCTCCAGCTGATTATAATATGCCACATCTGAACTTCCTTGGTACTTTGCTCTTACTTCAGCTGCAGTATGCTTGATAAGACCTTGATGCAGAGAGATAGGGGCTCATCTCTGAAGTACTGAAGCTCTTCAAATAGATTAGGGAATTTGGGAACCCTGAGCCTTTCAGTAAACAGACCTTCATACCTGATCTGTGGAACTTCAGAAGCTAACTCAAAATGCCAATCAATAAGGGGCCATGCATAGGGGTCAAAAGTAGGCTCTGTGAAGAAATCTCTACTTTTAGGACCTAACCTCAGCTGCTCAGGCAGCATACCTCCCTTCCAGACTTGTGAATGGCCTTCTTCATGTTGATCTTCTAAGAAATCTTCAGACTGTGTAGCTTCTGAAGATGATGGGGATGATGATGGTGATGATGCAGATACTTCTTCTTGAATCTCTAAATCCTTCTTCTCAGGTTCAGTTACAACCTTCTCTTCTTCCTTCTTCTCCTCTTTCTTCTCAGGTGAGGATGGTGGAGATGGTGTAACATTGTCAAACCTTACCTTGAGCCTTTTTACAGGAGGCTTCACAACTTCAGATTCCTTTTCTTTTTCTTCTCTTCTCCTCTTGAAAAAGAGGTTTGCTTTAACGAAATTTTGGTACTTACCAGCTTCATCCATTTCCTCAAGCTGGCTGGCAGTGCTCCTTGTTACTCTGGTAGGTGGTGCAGGGGCTGTCTGAAACAGCTTTGTCCTTGCACTCTTCCTTTGCTGAGCACTTGATATTTTCCTTTTCTTAGATGCTTGGGCTATAGTAGCTAGCCTATCATCTTCAGCAATAGCAAGCTGAGAGGCCACAGCTATAGCATAGTCAGACTTTTCTTGTTCTGCCTTCTTCTCCAACTCTTCTTGCTCTAATGCAGTAGCAAGAGCTGCTACCTGAATCAGTTCAGGATCTGATGGACATGCAGCTAAGGGTTCTGCGGGTACTGCCTCAGATTCAACAATCTCAGCCATCTCTTGAGCTTTTCCTTCTGGTTCAGTAGTAGGCTTAGGAGACAGAGGCTTAACAGCTTCAGATGTCTGACCCACAATTTCAGACGACTTTGTCAGAGCCTTCTGAACAGGTTCAGATCCTTGAGTCTGTAAAGCTTCCAGAGAAACTTTTGCTGAGCTCCTCACAGGGAGTTTCTTTCTCTTCTGCTGGGGGGAAGGCTTGGAAGGCTTGAACTCCTTCTTCCTTATATCTCCCTGAAGCTCATCCTCAAGGACTTCTAAGGTTGTTCTCCTCCTTGCAGCTTTCTCAGACAGAATGCTCTCCTTCAGAGAGGGAGATGGAGGCCTTGGAGTCAGCTTTATCTGCATGCTCTTCAGGTTGTTCTCTCCAAAGAAAACTGGGCCTTTATGATCAAACAGCCTTTCTATGGGAACCTTGAAGTGCAGAAGGATTCTTGTGATGAGAGTGTTGTGGGGAAGACTGGATGCAGAATCTCTTATCTTCTTTTGCATGTGAAACAGAAGGATGCTGGGAAGATTCATCTTCTTTTTCTTGATCAGGTTTATCAGACAGAACCTCTCCAGTTCTGAAACATGATCCTTGCTTCCACTCTTAGGGATTATGGTGTTCCCCAAGATAGCATGAAGAACCCTGACTTTCTCCAGCATGTATTTTGCATTCATGCTCTCTGGTTCTTCTATTCCATACAGCAACTTGGTGAACTCCTTGTGCCCACCTTTCTTCACCTCCAAGCCTGGAGTGAAGGTAACACCTTCAGCTTTCACACCCAGAATGGTGGAAAGAATCCCTTCATCAACGAACATAGGGATACCAAGCACAATAGACTTGATGCTAGTATATACTCCCTTAGAGTTGGGAATACCTCTAGCATAAGTCCAGAACTCCACCACACTTTGTTCATGCCATGCAGTGTAGATGTTCTCAAAGAATGGAGTCCATCCTGCTCCATCAAACTCACCAACCAAGTCCATACCAAGGTCTTGAAGCTCCTCTAGGTTAACACCCTTGGTTCTGACCACATTTCTTGCAGAAGATGCCTTAGGTGCCATTGTTGTTGCAGAGAAAAAGCTTTGAGAGAGAGAGAAAACTTTCTTGACTGTTGAAGAGAGAGAGATAGTGTGAGAGCTGTAAAAACTTCCTCGACACACTTACTGCTGTATTTATAGACCCACGATGCAATGATTCTCTGTACCGGCTGCGCAGACTTCGGGTAACGTGCGAAGTGGAAGAGACAAAACTTTAAAATAATGGAAATCAACCGTCTCAGATAGCCACGTCAGCAGTTATTTCAGACATATGAGAATTTCAGACACCCACACAAAGTTCAGACAAGCTATAAGTTCAGACACACTTAATATATTAGACAACAACATATTTCAGACAATCATTTAGAAAATGCATGTATGTTCAGATTATTGCGTATGAACTTAAATCTATCTTCAGCTAGGGGTTTTGTGAATATGTCAGCCCATTGATGCTCTGTGTCAATGAACTGAATATCAAAAACACCTTTTTGAACATAGTCTCTAATGAAATGATGCTTGATTTCTATATGCTTTGCCCTAGAATGTTGGATGGGGTTCTTGGACAGATTAATAGCACTTGTATTATCACAAAGAACAGGTATAGCAGAGATACGAATGTTAAAATCCTCAAGCTGATACTTCACCCATAGTAGTTGTGAACAACAACTGGCTGTTGAGATGTATTCTGCTTCTGCTGTTGATAAAGCAATGGTTCTTTGCCTTTTGCTTGACCAGCTGATCATGTTATTTCCAAAGAAATGACATCCTCCACTGGTGCTCTTTCTTTCCATTCTATCTCCAGCAAAGTCAGCATCACAATATCCTATTAACCTGCAATCTTTGCTCTTCTTATAGACAGACCAAGATTAGTAGTATCTTTCAGATACCTAAAAATTCTCTTTACAGCTTTGTAATGAGTAATTCTTGGATCTGATTGAAATCTAGCACAGAGACAAACACTGAACATTATGTCAGGTCTGCTTGTAGTTAGATACAACAGAGAGCCAATCATTCCTCTGTATAAAGTTTGATTCACTAGTTCTTCCTTTTCATCTTTGCTCAAAGATGCAGAGGGATGCATAGGAGTTGACATGGGTTTGCAATCACTCATGTTGAACTTCTTAAGCATTTCTTTTATATACTTTTCCTGGTGGATCCATATACAATCAGAATCTTGCTTAATCTGAAGCCCTAAGAAAATTTTTAATTCTCCCATTAAACTCATTTCAAACTCTGATTGCATCAACTCAGAAAACTCCTTACATAGGGAAGAATCAGTTGAACCAAAAATAATATCATCAACATATATATGAACAAGTATAAAGTCTTTGTTAGACTGTTTTCTGAAAAGGGTTGTGTCTACTTTTCCTCTTTCAAAACCATTTTTGATAAGAAAACTGCTCAGTCTGTCATACCATGCTCTGGGAGCTTGTTTCAGACCATAAAGAGCCTTTTTCAGTTTGAAAACATAATAAGGAAAAACAGTATCTTCAAAACCAGTGGGTTGTCTAACAAAAACTTCTTCTTCAATGAGCCCATTGAGGAAGGCACTTTTAACGTCCATTTGATATAGTTTGATGCCATTATTTACAACATAAGATAGAAGAATTCTAATTGCTTATAACCTGGCAACTGGAGAAAAGTTTTCAGTGAAGTCAATACCTTCTTGTTGATTGTATCCTTGAGCCACCAATCTTGCCTTGTTTCTGACCACTTTACCTTCTTCAGACAACTTGTTTCTGAACACCCATTTGGTTCCAATAATAGTTTTCCCATGGGGTTTAGGAACAAGAGTCCATACATCACTTCTAGCAAACTGATTTAGCTGTACTTGCATGGCTAGGATCCACCCTTCATCATGCAGAGCTTCATCAATGTTCTTTGGCTCAATTTCAGACAAGAGAGCAAGAAAATTCAGATTCTTGAATTTTGATCTTGTCTTAACTCCTTCTGAAGTGCTGCCAATGATTTGCTCCTTAGGATGATGTGACTTGTATCTCCAGTTAGTTTTCTGAGATACTGTCTGATCTGTCTGAGACTCAACATTTGTCTGAAGAGGTTTCAGTGACAGATGGTGCTTCAGACACCTATTCATCCTTCAAGTTGTTATGATCATTCAGCTCCATACCTGCAAAATCATCTTCTAGATCTGATAGTTCCCTATCAGTCTCTTTCTTGTCATTGAATTTTACATGAATTGATTCTTCCACAATTAAAGTTTTAGAGTTGAATACTCTATAGGCTTTAGATGTTTCAGAATATCCTATGAAAAATCCTTTATCAGACTTTGCATCAAATTTACCAAGATCATCCTTAGTGTTGAGTATAAAACACTCACATCCAAAAGGATGAAAATATGATATGTTGGGTTTTCTTCCTTTCCACAATTCATAAGGAGTCTTTTTTAGAATTGGTCTTACCAATATTCTGTTCTGAAGGTAGCAAGCTGTATTAATAGCTTCTGCCCAGAAGGATCTTGGTAGGTTGCAAGAGTTGAGCATGGTTCTTCCCATTTCTTGCAAGCTTATGTTATTTCTCTCAACAACCCCATTTTGCTGAGGTGTTCTAGCCACAGAGAAATTGTGTGAGATCCCATTCTCATCACAGAACAGTTGGAAGTTTGCATTCTCAAACTCTCCACCATGATCACTTCTGATGACAGATATACAGAATCCTTTTTCATTCTGTACCTTCTTGCAGAAGGTTGTGAAATTCCTGAAAGTCTCATCCTTGCTTCTTAGGAATAACACCCATGTAAATCTAGAATAGTCATCAACAATGACCAAACCATATTTCTTACCACTAATGCTTTCTATTCTAATAGGACCAAACAGGTCAATATGTAACAGTTCTAAAGGTCTGCTAGTGGAAACAACATTCTTACTCTGAAAAGAGTGTCTTGTTTGTTTCCCTTTCAGACAGTTTTCACATAAAATGTCAGATTTGTAAGAAAGCTTAGGCAGTCCTTTAACAAGGTTGTGTTTTGCTAACTTTAAGATTAATCTCAAGCTGGCATGCCCAAGTCTTTAATGCCAAATCTGTTTTTCATCTTCAACAGAGATAAAACATTTTACATTTTGACTTGCTAGCTCCTCTAGATCAATTTTGTACACATTACTGTGTCTTTTAGCAGTAAAAAGGATTTGATCAAGAGAGTCTTTGACTATGCATCCTTCTTTAGTAAAGGAGACCACATATCCACTGTCACATATTTGACTTGTGCTCAGTAGATTGTGTTGCAGACCCTCTACCAGAAGAACATTCTTAATGAGGGAGAGAGGAGACATACCTACAGTCCCTATTCCTGTGATCTTCCCTTGCTGGTTTCCACCAAAGGTGACCACACCTCCTGCTCTGGGCCTAAGGTTTTGGAACAAAGACCTTTCTCCTGTCATGTGTCGCGAGCATCCACTGTCCAGGTACCATTTGTGGGGTTTCCTTTGTTCTGTTAAACACATCTGCAACAGGAATGATCAAGTTTTTAGGTACCCATATTCTTTTGGGTCCTTTCTTATTAGCTTTGGGCCTTGCTTTTCTCTTGTGTTTGCATTGAGCCACATTGTGTCCAAGCTTGCCATAGTGAGAACACCCAATAACCTTCTTTTTGCCTTTAGTAAAATTTAAGACAGTAGGAGGTTCAGAGATGTTGTGATCACAAAAGCCTAAACCACTTTTGTCAAGGGAATGCCTTTGATTTCCAAGCATTATATTAATTAAGGGTTAAAGGAAATACCTCAGATTCTGAGCTGTCTGATGAGGGCAGGCTGGCCATAAGACATAGATTGGCCTCTTCTGAAGTGTCTTCCTCTTCTTCTGAGGTAGACTCATCAAGATCCTCCCATGTTGCCATCAGACCCTTCTTTTTTAAGAACTTCTTCTTCTTAAAGTTATTCTTCTTTAGTCTTGGGCATTCTGCCTTCATGTGACCTGGTTGTTTACATTCAAAACATATAATTTTGTCATTGTGTAAATCCTTACCTGATTTACCTGATTTAGAGGTAGAGGATTGGTTCTTTCTGAACTTTCCTCTATTCTGCAGCATCCTCTTGATCTTTCTGCTGAGAAGAGAAAGATCATCATCTTCTTCTGAGCTATCTTCAGAGTCTTCATCTGCTTCTGAAGTTTCCTCAGCTTGCATGGCTTTTATGTTCCCATGCCTAGTCTGTCTGGTCCTCGTGTTCAATGCCAAAGATTTAGTTTTGGATTCATCCTCTCCAAGTTCTAACTCATGGACTTTGAGAGAGCTCAATAGTTCCTCCATTTTCAAGGTGTTTAAATCTTTAGCCTCTTGAATGGCAGTAACCTTGGGTCTCCTAGCCTTGGGAAGGATTCTCAGAATCTTTCGATTATTATCTCCAGATTCATAAGATCTTCCCAAAGATCTCAGTCCATTTGTTATTGTCTGAAACCTACCAAACATTTGGTTAATAGTTTCAGACTCATGCATCTTGAACATCTCATATTGATGAACAAGCATGCTTATCTTGGATTGTTTGACATTATCAGTTCCCTCATGGGCTGATGCCAATGTATCCCAGATTTCCTTGGCAGAGGAGTATCCATGAACTTTCTCATACTCTACTTTGTTCAATGAACATACCAGGTAGAGTTTTGCCTTAGCATTTAATTGAACCTGAGCTCTCTGCTCCATGGACCATTCAGACCTAGGAATGGGTTCATTACCACGCATGGGAATATAGTCACCTTCAGTTACTATATCCCAGAGACTGATGTTTCTACTTTCAATGAACAACTTCGTGCGATCTCTCCAGTAATGGTAGTCTACACCATTAAAAGCTTGAGGCCTTGTCAAAGAGGTTCCTTCTGTGATGTAGTGGCTGCTGTTTGGTTGTGCTTCCATCTGGATATTTAAACCTCAACACTTGTTAGGTGCTCAACCCTGAGTTAAGCTCTGGTACCAACTGTAGAAACACAGGGAAACACTAGAAGGGGGGTTGAATAGTGTTTCTTAAATAACTTATGAAAGCTTTTCGCAAACAACTTTTATAATGAAATTTCAGACAGGTTAAAGGGGTTGTCTGAAGTTTCTTAAGACAGGTTCTGAAAATATGTTTTTAAAACATTTCTTGCTTTTATAAATTATCAGAACAGTTTTTCAACACCCTTTGATTAGAATAAACGAATTTGACAAGAGATAAGGGTAAGAAAACTTAGCCACAGAATTTATCCTGGTTCACTCACTACCACTGTGAGCTACGTCCAGTCCTAATTCCAACAAGCACTTGGATTTTCTCTTAATCTCAACCAGATTACAAGTATTCTTTTATAGTCAAGCCTCTTCAGGCTCTACAATCAAGTATTCTTTTTCAGTCAAGCCTCTCCAGACTCTTACAAACAAGTATTCTTTAGACAACAAGCCTCTCCAGGCTCAAACAAACAATTTTATAGAGAAAAGATTGTTTAAGCTCTAAAACTAAACTAGTTTGAAGCTTAAACTGTTACAATGTACAAATAACTGAGGTATACTCAGAATATATGAAATGATGTACAAAGAATTTTTATCAGAGTATGTTTTACAGAGTAAAACTAGCAGCGCTTTGTTTCTCTTGAAATGTAATCTCTTGTTCTTCTTCTCAATGATCTTCAGATGAAGGGTATTTATACCCAGTCTTCAATCCGTTGAAAAATCACTGTTTAGAGATAGCATTTAATGCTTTTTAATCCATTATGAGACATGCTCCTGAGCATTCTGTGCGTTCTGAAACTTTTCTGACAACGTCCAAGGTTGCTGCTGACAAAAGTTGCCACAACTGTTGCTGCAAAAACTGCGCTGCAGAGATTTCCCAAATGGTGTATGAAATTCAAACAACCCAGGAAAGGTCTCTATGTCTTTGCCAAAATAAGCCTTGAAAAGTTGCGTGCAGCAGAGAGAGATTTGACTCTTCAGAACTTCAGACAAGTCTTCTCACAACTTCAGCAAGATGTACCACGTCATAAAATACGACTTCAGACGGCTTCAACACTTCAGGCAGGTTGAACCTTCAGACGGCTTCAACACTTCAGACAGGTTGAACCTTCAGACAGCTTCAACACTTCAGAC
The DNA here is from genome assembly GCA_026901365.1 of Sesbania bispinosa. Taxonomy (NCBI): domain Eukaryota; kingdom Viridiplantae; phylum Streptophyta; class Magnoliopsida; order Fabales; family Fabaceae; genus Sesbania; species Sesbania bispinosa. Next base: position 146,434 of record QLOH01000274.1, read on the forward strand.
AGGTTGAACCTTCAGACAGTCTTTATTAAGATTAAAGTGGCTTGCTGAAATCATAGATAAAACATTAAGAACATATGTATCCATGATAATTCTTTTAACCAAATTTGTTAAACATTAAAACTTAGGGATTGAGCTGTCTTAAATCATCATAATCTTCCTTATGATATTTTTGAGACTCAACAGACTTGCTTTTGCTACTGAGATTCTGTCTGCGTCTCATGTTTGCGTCTCAAGTCTGCATCTGATCTCTTCATCTCAAGTCTGGGTCTTATGTCTGCATCTGATCTGAGACTGTCTCATGTCTGCATCTGCATCTCTGCGTCTGAACTTGAGACTGCGTCTGATCTTGAGACTACATCTGATCTGAGACCGTCTGATGTCTGATTCATTATCTCAAGTTGAGTCTACATCTCAAGTCTGATTCTGCATCTCTGTTGAGTCTGCATCTCAAGTTTGACTTTGAATCTCATCTTTGTTCAGCTTCATATTTCAAGGTTCTTCTTTGTCATGCTTGGACTGAATATGATCTTACAATGAATTTGGGCTTGACTCAATCTGACTTCATAGTTTGAGCTTATCTCAAGCTGATTTTGAATCTCTTCTTGGTTTGGCATCTTCTATTCTGATCTTATTTCTTGATTTCTGAAGCTAAGTTAGAGTCTCATCTCTTGGCAGATCTTGCATCTGACTGTTGATCATTCCTTTTAAGTTTGTAGATGAGTCTCTTCTTTGAGCATTAGTCTTAAGCTGATTTTTAGACTGAGCTTGCATCTGAACATGAGATAGCATTTTATGCTTGAGTCTGCGTCTCATCTTGAGTTTCAAATATTTGTCTTCTTGATGCAACTTAAATCATTGTTTGAGCTCATCTTGACTTGAATTGATGATTGACATTTCTAGTAGAGACCCTTTCTGATTGTAGCTGAGACTTTACTCTGATGTGCACCTCTCTCAACTTAGGCTATCTTCCACTTCAAAACTTTTGAAGACTTTCTGATAAAGGATATTCCTAAGGCCTTCTTCTGAAATTACCTTAAGCATATAGAACATCTAAGCTCTTCCTATTCTTCAAAGACAATTCTGAAGTCTGATGTTTCTTATCATTTGGATTCTGATCTTTCTGAATCTCATGAAAGACTTGCATTAATTGATCAATCTCAGGCTGATCTTTATCTTCCACTTAAGTCTGAGGATTACTACCAGTCTCAATCTGTGGTTTCCTCTCAATCTCAGTCTGAGCTTCGTCGTGGTTGATCTTTCTAAGTTCTTCATGAGAGTCCTGTCTTTCTATGATCTCACATACAAAAACATCAGTAACTTCAAGAACAGAAAACCTTAAGTTTGATCAAAAGGTTTGTTGTCATTAAAACCAAATCTCAGAGTTTTTGCGCTAACATAAGAAACTAACAAAATCTGAAGTTAAGTGTTTCAGAAGGATTCTAGGATTCTCAGGTTCAGGGGGAGCAAATGTGGAGAGCAAATGAATCAATCAAAATCAAGAAGGAAGCTTTGCATCAGTATCTGATTTAGGGGGAGCAATACTCTAATATCTTACTATCTCTTTCCTTCAGATATTTGATTTAGTTCTTAAACCAAATTTTTCACCATTAAAAAGGGGGAGAATGTTGAGTCTCAAAATGATATTAAAAGAATAATATTGTTTTAAGTCTCACAACCCCAAGTTTTAATGGATAACAAATTTATATTATCAGTTTCTGCTGAAGGTATCTGTTCAATATTTTAGAAGGTGCAATCTGAAGAAATCATATCCTCTGAAATAAGTGCAACCTTCCGAAGCAAGGAAACCTGCTGAGAGAATGCAACCTACTGAAAGCGGTAAACCTCCTGAAACTGTGAGATGTCGTACCGATGCCTGCTTGTCTTCAATATAATACTCTAAGAAAATTCTCCTTGAAGACTTAAGTCTCTTGTAGCAGTCTCAATTTACTTGTGCCTCTTATTCTTCTGGAAAGTCAGAGAAAATGCTTTTTGGCATATTTCAAATTTCTCTCACCAAAAAGGCAAAGTCTACAGAAAAGTACATGCGGCTCAGAAAAAGTGAAGTCTGTGAGCTGACTCTACTACTTGCTACTGCTGAGGGATCAAGCTATGTGTCACAACGGGAGCATTTGCATTAAATGCTATCTCTCAACGGGAAATCGATTGGAGTTCAACGGACGGAAGCTATCCTCTCTATAAATACCAGACTCCATGAAGAAAGAAATAGAGAACTGAGAACAGAGAAATCAACTTGCTGAAACGCTGCAGAAATTTATACTCATCTATTTCATTATTTGTTCATTGTACAACAACTTCTATATCTTGAGTCTTACTCAGTTATTTGTACAAGTTTCCCAGTTCAATCTCTAAACTTGTGTAGTTTCAGAGTTTGAGCATTCATCTTTCAAAACTGTATTTGCTGGGTTAGCCAGAAGAAGTTGTGTTAAAAGAATACTTGGGTTTTCAGCCTGGAGAGGCTGTGTGTTCAAAGAATACTTCGTTGAGCCTGGAGAGGCTTGTCTGTAAAAGAATACTGCAAGAGTTGCCTGGAGAGGCAGCTGAAAACAAAGAATACTTGTTGGTCCTGGAGAGGCCAGGTGTGCAAAGAATACTCGTTGGGCCTGGAGAGGCCAGGTGTGCAAAAAATACTCGGTGTTGAGCCTGGAGAGGCTAGGTGTGCAAACAATACTTGTAGTCTTGCGGGATTAGTGGAAAATCCAGTGGTGTGTTTTCCCTGGGACTGGACGTAGCTCACTGTGTTAGTGGGTGAACCAGGATAAATCTCTGTTCTTATGTTCTCTCAACCCTTTACTCTTTATTTTCCGTTGTTATCTGTTTATTTCTAACTGAGGAAGGTTCTGAAAAGTGAGTTTATAATTTGCGCTACAAAAAAAATTTTATTCATTACGAAAATCATTTTAAGAAAGGACAATTTTACTGGACCTGTTGAGGTATCTCAGCAAGTATCCGAAAAATCATTTTTCAGCAAGCTGCTTGCATCTTTTGAGAAAACTCTGTTTGCGAAAAGGTTTCCACAAAAAATCTATAAAGATTATAAAACACTATTCAACCCCCATTCTAGTGTTTCCTGTGATCCTAACAGGGTGAAGGTAGTGCGGGTGTGGAACATGTGCGTCGTCTCTACTCCAAATGACACTTATGCAACTCAGATGGTGTTAGTTGATGAGAAGGTGTGCCTATAGCATGGATTGTGACAAACTTACTTTCTCCTTAAGTCTGATTTTCATTTTCCTGGGATTCTTATCAAGTTGTTCTGAAACTAAGTCACTGTCTTTATTTATTCAGGGTGTGACGATTGAGGCAACGATTTAGAGACATGCATCTCATGAGCAAGTTCTCGCAGTCTGTTCTGGAAGGAGCTGTCTACAGGCCGAGTAACTTTGGCTTAAGTCGGAACAGTGGCAAATTTCACGCTTCCCACCATGAATTCAAGATAATGTTCAACGCTAGCACCAAAATGGTTGCAACTACAAATTTTTCTATTCCTTGCTTGGGACTGAATCAACTTAATGTAGGAACACAGGGAAACACTAGAAGGGGGGTTGAATAGTGTTTCTGAATATTTTTGAAAGCTTTTTGCAAACAGGTGTTAAAACACGATTTCAGACAGGCTCTTAAAGGACTGTCTGAAGTTTTCAGACGGTATAAAAATACTGATTTAAAACAATGTTTTATGCCTTTATAACATATCAGATTAATTACTCTAACCCCTTGATTAGTATAAAAAGAATTGACAAGAGATAAGGGTAAGAAAACTTAGCCAAGGAATTTATCCTGGTTCACTCACTACCACTGTGAGCTACGTCCAGTCCCAATGCCAACTAGCACTTGGATTTTCTTTTAATCTTTCAAGATTACAAGTATTCTTTTCTATCAAGCCTCTTTAGGCTCTACCACAAGTATTCTTTTCTGTCAATCCTCTTCAGGCTCTACCACAAGTATTCTTTTCTGTCAAGCCTCTTTAGGCTCTACCACAAGTATTCTTTTCTGTCAAGCCTCTTCAGGCTCTACCACAAGTATTCTTTTCTGTCAAGCCTCTTCAGGCTCTACCACAAGTATTCTTTTCTATCAAGCCTCTTCAGGCTCTACCACAAGTATTCTTTTCTGTCAAGCCTCTCCAGGCTCTACCACAAGTATTCTTTTCTGTCAAGCCTCTTTAGGCTTTACGACAAGGTTTACAAAGAAAGGGGTTTAAGCTTTTAAACTATCCAAGTTTGAAGCTCAAACCAATACAATGTACAATAAAAACTGAGGTATGCTCAGGATATACAAATGTGTACAAAGAATTCTATCAGAGAGTTTTTACGGTGTAAAAACTTGCAGCGTGATGTTTCTCTTGGCTTTCTTGTATATTGATTTTCTCTCTTGCACTTGTTGTTCTCGTTCATGTATACTGGTTTTCATGGAGGGGTATTTATACCCAAACTTTAATCCGTTGAAATACCACCGTTTAGAGATAGCATTAAATGCTATTTAATCCGTTGTGAGACATGCTTCTGAGAGCTCTGATATTTCTGACACGATACAAGGTTTCTCTTGCATTAAGGTTGCTACAAATGTTGTTGCAGAGGCTGCGTTGCAGAGATTTCCTCAGTGGTGTATGAAATTCAAAATCACCAGGAAAGGTCTCTGTGTTCCTTGCCATAAACGTGTTTGAAAAGGTACGTGCAGCAGAGGTTCAGAAAAGTCTTCACAAACTTCAGCAGAGAGTGCCACGTCATTAATTAGACTTCAGACGGCTTCAACACTTCAGACGGGTTGTGCACTTCAGACGACTTCAACATTTCAGACGGGTTGAACCTTCAGAAGGCTTAACTCTTTAGACAGGTTGAAAGCACTTCACATAGTCTTTATATAAGCTTATAGTGGCTTGCTGAAATCACAGATAAATCATTAAAACATATATGTATCTATGATAAATATTTTAACTCAAATTTGTTAAGCATTAAAACTTGGGAATTGAGTTGTCTTAAACATCATATTTTCTCTTATGATATTTTTGAGACTCAACACTTAAGACCAGTGAAATAGAGAAAACCAATGGTCGTTCTAATTACCTCATTGGTGAGCTTAATGTAAAGTTCGTTCATTCGATAAATTCTTGATAAGCATCCTCTAATATGGATTGTGTCATTTTGCAGATTTCATGGGCATATTAATGGTAGTATCTGAGGAAATGACCCTTAACAAGGAAGGACGACCAAACTAGGCTTATGTTGTTAGATTTGTGCGATGAAACGTGAGTCCAACCTTATATCTGTTCTTTTATCTTTGCAGCCATTACGTATGTAATGTTCTTCTCTTTTTGTGTTTCATGGTAACAACCTTGAATCTGTCTTTCCTCTCCTTTCAGGGGTAACATCCATTGTGCTCTATTTGGAGATTTGATTGATGCAGTCTCTGGCTTCCTCTCTAATACGAGCATTTGCCTCCCTGTGGTGGTTATTCAGTTGGCAAGGGTGAACTACTATAAGGGTTCAGACTGAAATTTTTTCTTTCCTACTACTAGATTTAGTGCTTAAGAGTTTATGACTTTTATTATAAGTCCTCTAACCTTTCTAACCATAACCAATTTGTGCAGGCCAAGTCGGAATCCAAAATGTTATGAATGATTCGAAGATTGTTTGGAACCTGGAATGGCCAGAGGCTATAGGCTTCAAAAATGGGTTTGTGTTATTTAATTTGGTTTTGTTTCTCACTATTTGTTGGCCTTCATGGATGCTAACTGATCTTATTGTTTTAGGCTCGCTATGCATGAGGTGGAAACAAATGTGTGTATTGGGACCATATCAGAAAGGAGTTAGCCTATTTTCTTGCGGGAGGAGTTCCTGAAAATGTAGCCAAGGAAGACAATGGGAGAGCTGGTTGAGACACAGGAGGTAATTCCTACTATATTTTCAAGCTTTAGGAAAGCTACTTGACACGTTGATATACCGCGTTATGTTGCGTCCTCTATCACAACGACTTACTTTCTAGGGTTTTTTCGTGGTTCTGGTTACAATTAGTGAGATTGTGCAAGATTCATCATGGGGCTATATGTCCTGTACTTGCATGAAAGTTGTGTCCGTCGAACATGGTTTGCCTTTTTGTGATGACTGTAACACCTATGTTTTCGAGTTGACTCCAAGGTTTAGTGTTAAGAAGAAATTATGTTTTGACGGAATGATTTTCCCACTCTTACCTCCTACATTAGCTAATAAATCGTACTTATCATGCAACAAGTTTAAGCTCAAGTTGATTGTGACTGACGACTGCGATCCAATCCAAGTCATCTTATTTGACTCTGATTGTTATACCCTCTTGAACAAGTCTTGCCGTGAACTGCTCGCTGATAGTAAGGTAGGGAGCTCAAAATTTTTAATAACATATCCCTATATGTTTCCTCCACCATTTTAGGTGCCGTAAACATTAGGACCAAATGTAATAGGTTTTCACCATTGCAGATGAGGCTCCTGCTTCGTGGTGATTATCCAACTGAAATTTCAGACCTGGTGGGAATAGTGTTGAGTCTCAAAATATTATTAAAAGGTTAATAATGTTTAAGTCTCATAACCCTAAGTTTTAATGAATAACAAATTTGATTAACATCTTTATGAGAAAGAAAAGTTTTCTGCTTAAGGTAATCTCTGTGTTTCAGAAGGTATCTTATACAACAACCCTCCGAAAATATGCAACCCTCTGATGAAGAGCAACCTACTGAAGCAGAGGAACCTGCTGATAGTTCAAGACCTACTGAAGTCAGAGAACCTCCTGAAGCTGAGAGTCATCATACTAAAGCTTGTACCTTTATGGGAAAGTGCTTATCTGTTAATTCCCATTGGAGACTCAAAGTTTTTCGTAGACTTTCTCAGTTGTTTGTGCTTCTTCCAGAAAGTCAGATCAATTACTTTTTGGCACATTTCAAATGTTCATTCACCAAGGAAACAAAGTCTGCTGTGAAGTACACTGTGCTCAGAAAAGTGGACTACCTGCTGCACCTGCTACTACAAGCTACCAAAGCTATGTGTCTCAACGGGATGTTGAGTCTCAAATATAAATTGAGTATTCAATTTAATTCAAGACTCGTTAATATAAATTGAGTATTCAATTTAATTCAATACTCGTTACCCTTGGTTTTAATGTTTAACAAATTTGATTATATATAAACAAATTCTACTGAGAAAGGGAGTTTGTCTTTGTTTTTGCAGCAACTCTAAAAGAAGCAACTATCTGAAGAATTAATAAACCTATTGAAAGTATGTGCGTACTAAATTTGTACTTGCTGAACATATACTCTCCGAACTATCACTTGATGACGTGGCAATTCGAACTCACTGAAATGAAGAACTCTCTGAAGTGCTTGAATCTGCTGAAGACTCTCTCAACCCTCTGATGACGTATACTATTCTTTTTGCTGGGAAGTCTTACTGAATTCGTGCAACATAGTATCTGTCATAGTCAGAAGGCTTTCTGCATAAAGGATTAAAGGTCTCTAAACGTCTTCTGCCATCATCTACAAAAGGAAGCATTAACAGAGTTCTTTTCGCATTTCATGGAACATCATACACGAAAAAGGAATCTCTGAACCTGCTGTGTATCAGAGCAGAGCAGTGCTACCTCTGCACACCCACTCTACTCATGTCAAAAGCTTCTTTCACAAGCTTGTCCCTCAACGTCTTTATGATCAATGACTACTTTTCTGGATGCTATATAAAGCTCCATGATAATACTTGGCAAGGTGGCGAAAAAATTATATAAAAAGAGAAAAACACCCAAGAGAGAAAATCAAGAAAGTGTAAAAAGCTAGAGAAGCTCTCCAGAAAGAAAAAAGAGAAGAGTTTCAGCCAACAGAGTGAAAAGGCCAAGTCAAAAGAGAAAGATTTATCAAGCCAACCCTCTGAAGACGCACTACTTGCTGATCAGATACAAAAAAGAACTTGAGCCTAAAATTATACACTTGTATCTCTGTTTTTCCTTGTACATTAGATCTTACTCTTTGTATCTTGAGTTTTACTCAATTATCCCTTTGTACAAGAGAACCCGTGTTTAAGTTTCTGAAACTTAAACTTATCTTTCATTGTAAACACTGTAAAGTGTCAGATAGCCTAGAGAGGCTTGGAGGAACAAAGAATACTTGTTTAGCCTGGAGAGGTTGTGTCCAAAGAATACTTGATTGAGCCTAGAGAGGTTGTGTCCAAAGAATACTTGATTGAGCCTGGAGAGGCTAGGTGTGCAAATAATACTCGTTAGGCTTGGAGAGGCCAGGTGTGTAAATAATACTCATTGTACTAAAGCTGAAGGCAGAAAAGGAAGCGTCCAGTGCTGCTGAGACTGGATCAAATTGAAGGCCATGGATTGTCAAAGAGCCCTATATAAGTTTTTTTTTTATATTTTGAAATGTTTTAAAAAAATTCTTTAAGTTAATGATTATAATGAATTTTATTTTCTCTCAATGATTACTCCATTCTGTGTTTTATTAGTCCCATACTTTTGGAATAATCCATTTGAATTTCCGAATCACTGTCTATGCACTTCTATTACTCTAACACATAACCCCTTAAGTAATTGTTATCACCTGAACTTCTTAAAGTCTATTACTCTTAATTCATTTGATCGTCTTATCTTAACCCTTTTGAATAATGACAAAAGGGGGAGTAATATAACTAACAAAATCTGAAGCTAAGCTAAGTTGTTTTCAAAGATTAAGTCTTATGTTTAGGGGGAGTATCACATTCTAATCAAGTATCTGAAAGAGGGGGAGAATATCTCTCTTCAACACTTTTCTCATTAAAACATAATTTACTCTCTTCAGATATTTGTTAAGTCATATCAAATTTGTCATCATTAAAAAGGGGGAGAATGTTGAGTCTCAAATATAAATTGAGTATTAAATTTAATTCAAGACTCGTTAATATAAATTGGGTATTCAATTTAATTCAAGGCTCGTTACCCTTGGTTTTAATGTTTAACAAATTTGATTATATATGAACAGATTCTATTGAAAAAGGTAGTTTGTCTTTGTTTTGCAGCAACTCTAAAAGAAGCAACTATCTGAAGAATTAATAAACCTGCTGAAAGTATATGCGTACTAAATCTGTACTTTGTGAACACATACTCTCTGAGCTATCACTTGACGACGTGGCAATTCGAACTCACTGAAATGAAGAACTCTCTGAAGTGCTTGAATTTGTTGAAGACTCTCTCAACCATCTGATGACGTGTACTATTCTTTATGCTAAGAAGTCTTACTTAAGTCAAAAGCTTCTTTCACAAGCTTGTCTCTCAACGTCTTTATGCTCAACGGCTACTTTTCTGGATGCTATATAAAGCTCCATGATAATCCGTGGCAAGGTGGCGAAAACATTATATAAAAAGAGAAAAACTCCCAAGAGAGAAAATCAAGAAAGCGTGAAAAGCTAGAGAAGCTCTCCAGAAAGAAAAAGAGAAGAGTTTATGCCAACAGAGTGAAAAGGCCAAGTCAAAAAAGAAAGATTTATCAAGCCAACCCTCTGAAGAAACACTACTTGCTGATCAGATACGGAGAAGAACCTGAGCCTAAAATTATACACTTGTATCTATGTTTTTCCTTGTACATTAGATCTTACTCTTTGTATCCTCAGTTTTACTCAGTTATCCCTTTGTACAAGAGAACTCGTGTTTAAGTTTCTTAGAAACTTAAACTTATCATTCATTGTAAATACTGTAAAGTGTCAGAGAGCCTGGAGAGATTTGGAGGAACAAAGAATATTTGTTTAGCCTGGAGAGGCTGTGTCCAAAGAATACTTGTTTAGCTTGGAGAGGCTGTGTACAAAGAATACTTGATTGAGCCTGGAGAGGCTAGGTGTGCAAAGAATACTTGTTGAGCCTGGAGAGGCTAGGTGTGCAAATAATACTCGTTAGGCCTGGAGAGGCCAGGTGTGCAAATAATACTCATTGTAATCTTGCGGGATTAGTGGAAAATCCTGTGGTGTTTTGCCTTGGGTCTGGACGTAGCTCACTGTGTTAGTGGGTGAACCGAGATAAATTTATTTGGTCATCTTCTCTCTACCCTTAACTCCTTTACTTTCCGATGTTATCTGTTTATATCTAACTAAGGAGGGTTTAAGAAAAGTTGTTTTATTAATCAACGCAGAAAAAACAATCTTTTCTTCATGAGAAAACATTTATAAAGGCTTTTATTCAACTTTCTGAGTTACATCAGCATATTGTTGAAAGTTCCAATTTCGGAAGGTTGAGTGAATATCTTTTCAGATTGCTTGCTTGTTTTAAAAGGTTTTTGAAACTTCGCAAAGATTTATAAAACACTATTCAACCCCCATTCTAGTGTTTCCTGTGGTCCTAACAGTTGGTAACGTCTTTATGCTCAATGACTACTTTTCTGGATGCTATATAAAGCTCCATGATAATCCTTGGTAAGGTGGCAAAAAAATTATATAAAAAGAGAAAAACGCCCAAGAGAGAAAATCAAGAAAGCGTGAAAAGCTAGAGAAGCTCTCCAGAAAGAAAAAGAGAAGAGTTTCAGCCAACAGAGTGAAAATGCCAAGTCAAAAGAGAAAGATTTATCAAGCCAACCATCTGAAGAAGCACTAGTTGCTGATCAGATCCAGAGAAGAACCTGAGCCTAAAATTATACACTTGTATCTATGTTTTTCCTTGTACATTAGATCTTACTCTTTGTATCCTCAGTTTTACTCAATTATCCCTTTGTACAAGAAAACCCGTGTTTAAGTTTCTCAGAAAATTAAACTTATCTTTCATTGTAAACACTGTAAAGTGTCAGAGAGCCTAGAGAGGATTGGAGGAACAAAGAATACTTGTTTAGCCTGGAGAGGCTGTGTCCAAAGAATACTTGTTTAGCCTGGAGAGGCTGTGTCCAAAGAATACTTGATTGAGCCTGGAGAGGCTAGGTGTGGAAAGAATACTTATTGATCCTGGAGAGGCTAGGTGTGCAAATAATACTCGTTGGGCTTGGAGAGGCCAGGTGTGCAAATAATATTCATTGTAATCTTGTGGGATTACTGGAAAATCCAGTGGTGTGTTTGCCCTGGGACTGGACGTAGCTCACTGTGTTAGTGGGTGAACCAGGATAAATTTTTGTGGTCATGTTCTCTCTACCCTTATCTATTTATATCTAACTAAGGAGAGTTTAAGAAAAGTTTTATTAATCAACACAGAAAAACAATCTTTTCTTCATGAGAAAACATTTATAAAGACTTTTATTCAACTTTATGAGTTACATCAGCATGTTGCTGAAAGTTCCAGTTTCGGAGGATTGAGTGAATATCTTTTCAGATTGCTTGCTTATTTTAAAAGGTTTTCGAAAATCCGCAAAGATTTATAAAACACTATTCAACCCCCTTCTAGTGTTTCCTGTGGTCCTAACAGTTGGTAACGTCTTTATGCTCAACGACTACTTTTCTAGATGCTATATAAAGCTCCATGATAATCCTTGGCAAGGGGGCGAAAACATTGTATAAAAAGAGAAAAACGCCCAAGAGAGAAAATCAAGAAAGCGTGAAAAGCTAGAGAAGCTCTCCAGAAAGAAAAAGAGAAGAGTTTCAGCCAACAGAGTGAAAAAGCCAAGTCAAAAGAGAAAGATTTATCAAGCCAACCCTCTGAAAAAGCACTACTTGCTGATCAGGTACAGAGAAGAACCTGAGCCTAAAATTATACACTTGTATCTATGTTTTTCCTTGTACATTAGATCTTACTCTTTGTATCCTCAGTTTTACTCAGTTATCCCTTTGTACAAGAGAACCCGTGTTTAAGTTTCTCAGAAACTTAAACTTATCTTTCATTGTAAACAATGTAATGTGTCAAAGAGCCTGGAGAGGCTTGGAGGAACAAAGAATACTTGTTTATCCTTGAGAGGTTGTGTCCAAAGAATATTTGTTTAGCTTGGAGAGGCTGTGTCCAAAGAATTCTTGATTGAGCCTGGAGAGGCTATGTGTGCAAAAAATACTTGTTGAGCCTGGAGAGGCTAGGTGTGCAAATAATACTCGTTGGGCCTGGAGAGGCCAGGTGTGCAAATAATACCCTTAACTCCTTTACTTTTTGTTGTTATCTGTTTATATCTAACTAAGGAGGGTTTAAGAAAAGTTGTTTTATTAATCAACGCAGAAAAACAATCTTTTCTTCACGAACAAACGTTTATAAAGGCTTTTTTCAACCTTCTGAGTTACATCAGCATGTTGCTGAAAGTTCCAGTTTTCGGAAGGTTGAGTGAATATCTTTTCAGATTGCTTGCTTATTTTAAAAGGTTTTCGAAAATCCGCAAAGATTTATAAAACATTATTCAACCCCCCTTCTAGTGTTTCCTGTGGTCCTAACACGGGAGCATTTGCATTAAATGTTATTTCTCAACGGGAATACATCAAAGCTAAACGAATATCTTTCCCAATCCTATAAATACAAGTCTCATGCAGAAAAGAATAAGAGAAGAGAACGAACATACTTGCTGAAACGCTGCTAAAAAATACTATTTGTTATTCTTTCATTTGTTCCATTTGTACAACACTTTCTTATCCTGAGTTCTACTCAGTTATTTATACATCTTACATAGCTTAGTCTTCGAACTTCTATAGTTTAAAAGCTTAAGCAATCTTTTTTTTCATACACTGGTTGTGTGGTGAGCCTGAAGAGGCTTGGTGTTAAAACAATACCTGGGTTTGAGCCTGGAAAGGCTTGTCTGTAAAACAATACTTGGGGTTATAGCCTGGAGAAGATAGGTGTGCATATAATACTTGTATCAGTTCAGATAGTGAAAATCCAGTGGTGTGTTTTCCCTGGGACTGTACGTAGCTCACTGTGTTAGTGGGTGAACCAGGATATATTTCTTGGCTAAGTTTTCTCAACCCTTATCTCTTTATTTCAGTTTTAACTAACCAATGAGGGTTCTGAAAAGTGATTTTATAATTTGCGCAGCAAAATAACTTTGATTTTCACGTAAAACTATTTCAAAACAATTTTACTGAACCTGCTGAAGCATTTCAGCAAGTCTCTGAAAAACCTAGTTTCAGCAAGTTGCACAAATCTTTTGATAATTACTTTGCTTGTGAAAAGGTTTTCATAAAATCTGTAAAGAATTATAAAACACTATTCAACCCCCCTTCTAGTGTTTCCTGTGGTTCTATCAAATAAAACTTCTGTTAAGAGTCGAGAAGACAGACGATGGGTTGTTTAGCTTGGAAGATTCATATAGGATCAAAAGAGTATGTACAAAGGGCTCTGTCATTGCTGATTTTAAAGCCGATGCTGATGATGATACTCCATTGAAGGTAGTATGTTCTTAAGTTAAAACAACTCAGACTTGCCAATTATTCAATATTAATTACTGGGATCAATGTTGCCTATTGACTTTTTCTTCCTTTTTAAATGCCAATGGAACAATTGAAATTCGTTCCTACATTTAGCAAAATTGGCCATGCTGAGGGCAATAGCTGTGATGTTAATGTGACTCCGGAGGCCCACTCAGTGGTCACTGTTCTCGATGCCTCTCCTGATTCTTGCGGCCAGTCTTCATCTACACCAGAAGATGGAGGGCACGACACTAAGAGGGAAATTGAGAAAACTATGGAGGGTCCTCCCGAATGCACAAAGAGAGGAAAATTCAGGGCTCCAAAGTTGGAGAAAGAATGAAAGTGCTTGAACTTTTTGGAGGATGCACGTAGGCTTGAAAGGCTTCAAATGGGAGCACATGCAATGGGTTGAATGAAATGTTTTGTGTAATGAGGAATCCTCAGTAGTTAGTAGTAGAAGTAGTCCTTATATAGAATATGTCAGCTGGCCCTGCTAAAGAAGCACGTGAGTTATTTTGTTGTGTGATATTACTATGTAAATATGTCTGAACCTGCCTAGGTAGTTGTATTGCACCTGGAGGGGGGTTTTTATAAGCAAACATTTTGTTATTTGTATATATATGCCAATTGTGTCTTAGGGCCCAATACTAGGCTGCGTTCAGGAGTGGTTCTTGTGTGCAAAAAGACCAAGTTATGATCTATAATTTGTGCAAAAAGAATTTGTAAAACTCCATCCAATGACATAACTAATTGTAATTCGAGGCTTAGTTTTATTTGTCCATCTGTTGTCTATGATTTGGGCTAAGGTTAGCCCAATTGTGTGAATGGACTGGTCAAAAACGTTTCATCTTCACTAAGTCCACAAGTGGGTTCGATTATACCAATAGGGATGACTTTAAATGGTCCACAAACCTACTGAGTTTTTGTTTCCCCAATCTTTTATGTGGGGTCCGTGGCCCAAAACCTGTTTTATTTCGTACAAGGGTAAATTTGAAAAGCTTCCTATTTTATTCCCTTAAAGCAATATCCACTGAGTAACACAGTGTGTGGGTTAAAGGGTTTTCCTCAAAATATGCCATTATGGAATAACCACTGTGAGGCATCAGTTAGACATCCTACCTTGGAAGCCAAAGCATTTGGGTAAGGAACTGCGTCACTTTTGGCACAACGATCTTTATTTAACAGGTTCAAGAACCTCTCTTTATATTGTTTATTTCTGTTAATTCCCGTGGAGGCCATCTGGACCGTCTCCTGGACTACATGTCATTGTCAGCATGTGTTTTACTTATGGTATTGTATATTGGATTTCTTTAACCCATTATATGGGATCCATGTTTTATGCTTAAACTAGGAAGACAACTAATCGGTGTGTGCCTTCCGTGCATTATGCCAAATTTCATCACATAGTCCATTAATAAGTGCCAATTATATGATAAATTCTTGTATTTTTACTGCACTTATCAAGGGTAAAATAGTAATTTATGACCCAAAATAATCCCTTTTTATTAATAATTGTGTATATTTAATTTGAATTTGAATTTGATGCTATTTTAATATAAAATCTGTTGATTTTACATATTTATGAGAGAGATTTGAATAAAGAAAGAAAATAGCATTATTTGAGGATAGGATCTGCAGATTTGAAGTTTAAATGAGAGCAAATAAAGATAAGATCAACAGCCATTTAAACAAGGATTTTGCGAATAACTTCCCCAATTTAAAGGCAAGATAAACACAAAATCAATTCAAAAAGAGGGAAACAAGGGAAGCCAAGCAAATAAGGATAAGATCAGGAAGAAATCAAGCTATTAAAAGAGGAAACATAAGAAGCTGTTACGCGATCCACGCTCCACTTGCACTAAGCATAGGGTGGAGCGCATCATTCTGTAATCCACGCTTGAGCGCAAGTGAAGCGCAGCTACACAGATTTGTTTTCAGATCTGTTTTCAAAACAGATTCCTTCCAGATTTCAGATAACATTCCTTGGCCTATAAATAGGACCTTTTGTAAAGATCAAAGGGAGTTAGCAGAGTAGGGTTTAAGGCTCAAAGCTCCAGAGGAGACCCCGAAGGACTGTCGAGATAGCAACGCTAGGATTGAAGAAAAGTGTGACAGTTTCTTCATTGGTCTGTATGGCTACCATGCGTAGCTAAACTCTCCGATAGGATTAAATGTAGTTGATTCAATCCCCAATTGTATGTGAATTCTCCTTATTATTTATGAATCCCTATTCTATGATATATGTACTTTTATACTTTACTTAATGCGTAGCTTTCGCCTGTGTGCCGGAGTTATAAGTTGTTTTTTGTAAAATGCATTGGAAAATGGTTTTGTAAATTCAACAGCGAGTTTGGGGGAGCCTAGGAATAGGAAACTTGAATTCTGATTGGTAAAAGTACTCATAGTAGTCGCTATAGGAATATAGGGTGAATTGATAGTGTTAACGAACGGAAAAGTAGAGCAATCAAGTCGGGGTAATTTGTCGCCTGGGAGAACCCGCATGGATTATCTTCGAGTGTTTTATTGCTGGTGACTCGGGGTAAAACAATATAGTTTGGCTAAGGTATAGAAATATATTCATAAATAATATTGGGATTCACATGTGTAAGGGGTGCGACGATACGAAATTCAATCCTGATCCAAGTAACGCTATCTTACTCTATCTCTTCTCTCCAATTTATTTTATGCAATTTAATTTCCACAACAATCAAATCAAATATTGTTTCTACTTGATAGTCTGATCACTAATCAATACGAAGTGAACCATTCCCTGTGGATACGATACTCTTTACTTACTATTATACTGCTGGAATTTTGGTACGCTTGCCTAAATCCCATCAAGTATTTTTGGCACCGTTGTCGGGGAAAGGTGTATCAATTCGTATAGATTTGGGAGGTCTAACTATCAAGTTGTATATACTCTATCTTAGGATTAGATTTTTATTTTTTTAGGAATTTTTCTTTTTCTTTTTATTTCTATTCTTTTTATTAAAAAAAATCTCTTCCACACTTACCCTTTTCAAGTTTTCTTGTTTATGCTTTTGAGAGGCCAGGTGTCCCCAAATCAACTTCAATTTGTTCTAGAAATAGAAAGGACATCAAGGAAGAACAGAAGTAGAAACAAGAGAAGGAGACGAAGGAGAAGCGAGGAAGAACCCAAAAATAAGGAGACAATCTCAACACTCTCTGTTCAACCACCCTAAGTAAAGTAAATGTTGAATGGCTTCTGGATGGCAAAATCCACCAAGAAGAACGCTTGGAGATTATCAAAATCCACCAAGAAGAACCCTTGGATATTATATTAGACAGCAAGAACCAGAGTATTTCTCCCACACACCGATTCAAGGTAACTTCTCTAATTACAACAATTATTCTAACAGTTTTTCACAGAATTGGGGAAGTTACCAGAATCAAAATTTTGGGTGGCAACAAGATGTTGTTTCATCCTGTAAGAAAACTGTAGCAGATGAACTCAGGGCACAGAATAAGAGTATAATGCAGCAAATAGAAACACTCAAAAAGGAGCTAACTAAACTTTCTCAGCAACCGCAGACAATTCACTTTTATCCTGGCCAGTCACCACAATTAGTTTGTGATTTTTGTGGAGGTGACCATCTCAATGGTTACTGCTCTTATCCATGCATTCAAGAAGAGCAAGTTAACTACATGGGCAATCAAGGAAGACCAGGCAACTTCTCCATCAACAACAACTTTGCAAATAACTCACAAGATTGGAGAAATAGCCATAATCAAAACTGTAAATGGCACCAAGATGATGTTTCATTCCATGTGCAACCTTCTTCCCAACAGCAGCAAAGCCACTCTTCAGTTCAACCATGGCATTCAGATGGGGAAGATCCTAATGAAAGAAATTTTCAAGAATTGATACAATTTCAGAAGGGTTGTGAAGAAGCAGGACTACCTGCTGACCTCATACTAGCTCAGATAATAGAAAATATGACCAAATATCAGTCAGATCAAATTTCATCAAATGCACAACCCAACCCTGAAGAACAGTATGATGACATGACCACCATAAGTGTTCAACTGATAGGGGAGGAAACCAATGACAATTTGGCTGATGAAGAAGAGGAACCAGAAGAAGCAAAAGAAGAAGAAGAAGAAGAAGAAGAAAAAGAGGAAACTGAAGAAACACAAGAAAGAGAAGCTGAAGAAAGAGAATCAGAAGAAGCTGAAGAAGAAAAGGAAGAAGAAGAAGGTGAAGCAGAAGTAGAAGAAGAAAAAGGAGAGGATGAAACAGAAAAGACTATGCTTAAAGAAGAGATTAACTATGAAAGGGAGGTAGAGAACACAACATATGAGGATGTACATGATGAAAAATATCAAGAAAATGAGAAAAAGAGTGAACAGGGAGATAGTGAGTCAAAGCCCGAGAAAGGAGGGGAAGAGGTACCAAGACCAAAGACTTTGCCTTATCCAACCAGTCCTCCAAAGAAAGATCAAGAAAGGCATGGTGCAAGTGTTAAACCTTCCAGACCCCACAAAAGAAAGGCCTGTTAATAAACTGACCTGACCAAAGCAAAGAGAGAAAGAATCAGGCCAAGAGAATCAAATTCAAAGCTTAAAGCCAGATTGAAGACAAAGTGGTTAGATGTGTTTCATATCAAAGACCCTTGTGAAGCAAAGAAATTGAGAGCAATCAACTGTGAATCATCTAAGCTTCAGGAAAAGAAGACTCATGCACATGAGAGCAAGATAATAAAGAAAAGAAAAGTCAAGCCAAGGGAGTAAGAAGCATGGTCTAATTCCAGGAAGAAGCCCACATGGTTAAAGTTATTTCGCACTATAGATTGTTCCAAGGCAAGATTATGGGGAGGTTTATGGGCTAGCAAAAGGAAAGGTGCAACACACAAGCTCACCAAAAGATTCCAGTTTCAACCACCTTGAGAGAACAGGCGTCGAGCTAGAAGACGTTAAATAAGCGTTTCCTGTGAGGCAACCCAGAGATTTTTAAGTTTTTAATTGTTTTCAGTTTTATTTTGTTTTTGTTTGTTAATTAGGATTTTTCATTTTTTTAGGATTGAGGAAATTTTCAAAATTGATTGGAATAAGTTTGTGGAAAATAAAATTTTTAAACAATAGGAAGTAGTAGAAAACGTGACTGAAAATTGCAAAATCTCATTCTGTTTTCTGCGTTTCACCTGCGCTGAGCGCAGGCAAAGCGCAGAATTGAAATTTTAGTCACTGTTTTCTGCGCTTCACTTGTGCTGAGCGGAGGTGAAGCGTAGCAGTACGAAATTTAAAAAAAAAATCCTCTGTTTTCTCATGTATTGTTTCTCTACTTCCTAAGCTCTTCTTTTCACTCTTTCCACTCACAAACTTCCATCAATTTTGAAACTTTCAGGTATGTTTTCTTTAATTTTCACTGATTAAAATCTTTATCTACTCTGTTTTTATGTTTTGCACTTTAGGGTAGCAACCTTAGGATTGTGAATATTAGTGATTATTGCTATCTTGAATGTGATTTTGGCTATATGAATATGAAGAACAAGTTTTCTATTGAAATGCTCTTTGTTTTGTGAGTTATTGAATTTTAAAGTGTTATGCTCTGTTTCTTTAAAAAATCTTGAACTTTAACTTTCCATGGATTGATTGAATGCTTGCAAAACAAATGAGTAAGTTTTATTTTTAGGAAGTCAGTACCAAGTGCAATGAAATTTTGTTGTGAAGAGAGTAATTCTTTTGAAAGCATTTTGAATTATGCATGAAAATTGGTTAATGATAGGCTTCCATGTTCTTCATGAATTGGAGTTTGCAATAAGGCATCATTGAAATGAATGTGTTTTTAACAACTAACTATTGTTATTTGACTTTTCAGATGCCTAGGATTAAATTGATGGTCTTTCCCGTGGCTTTAGCTCACGAGGAGAAGGCATTGTGAAGAGGATAAGAGATTATGATCCCATGAGAATCAAGAATGCACACTGCTGCAAAGTATAAAGCTCTTAAATCATGCAAATTTGTGTTGAAAAGACTAGTTGACCTCAAACCAATCAGGAGTTACCAGACCCATACCCAGGTATGTTGTTTGAAGAGTTCCGGATATTCTAGCAGTAGCCTGGGGACAGGCTTATTCATCCAGGGGGAGGTGGAGCAACAACAGCTGGAGAGCAGGACAAGGACTTACAGGATCGATACAAAGGATGCTGATTGATACTGGTGTTTTTCTTTCTTTTATTTTCTCTTATTTTATAGGAATTTTTTTATTTTTTTTAGTTAATTAGGATTTTTGTTTTGCATTTCATTTTTTTAGGATTTTAGGAACTAGGGATTTAAGGAATTAATTTTTAAAGCCTCTAAATTTAGGCAGTTTAACTAACTACATTAGGAAAGAAGAAAAGGTTTTGTGATTAATTCCATATAGGACTAGGATATTTTACAGGAGAACCTATAAGAATAGTTAATTAATTTCAGTAAGTGCTTTATCAAGGAAATTAGCCAAAAAGCCGGTGAGTTATGAGACCAAACATTGAAATTAAGAGTTTTCACCGCTGCTTGTCAATTGCTATTGATTGAGTTTTTGGATTTTATTCTGCTCATGGAAAATATGGAAGTGATAAAGGCAATTTTTGTTTTTAAATTATTTGCTCAGTGCCAAAAATCCAACCCTTGATAAAATTTTTCTAATTTTTTTGTAACCCATTTGAGCTTTAATGTTTCTTCTTATGCACCCAAGCCATAATTGATGTCTATATCCTGTCCCTTACACACTTGGGATAGAGAGCAAGGTGCAACTTGATATAATGGGAAGAAAAGGTTGGTGATTTGAAAGTCAAGAAATACAAAGAGCAGGCACAAGAAAGCAAAGGAAGATCACTCCCTCAAAAATCAAAAAGAAAAAGTGAATCAAAGAGAATAAGTTGGGGGGAGTGCATCTTCAAACAAAGAAAAAGGCCAGCTAAAATAAGACAAATCAAGAATGAGATGGAGAATGGAGAGAAGTTCCAAGTTCAAGAAAAATCCAAAGATGCTCTCTATTCTAAGTGTTTCTTTGCTTATCTAGAAAAACCATGATTTCTTGATAACCCAGCCTCATTACAACCAAGAAAAGACTTTTTGATCCATATTAACCATGTGCGTGTTTAGAAACTAGAAACGACTATCAATTTTAGTTGTTCAACTGTGGTGGAAAAATTGAGGGAAACACATACCCGTGAGCATGAGAGAATTCCTTGGTTTATCATTTACTGTTTTAATTGCTATGTCTGGGAAAGTTTGATTGATTTTTTGTATCCTATTCTGATTGAGCATTGGTAATATCTCTTAATTCTATTTTTTTCTGATATTTGGAAAGTGACTGCTGCCTAGTGAAGGAATGATAAAAATTTGTCCTTATTTATGAGAATTGTACAGGGGATTGAATTAATTTTTGATTGCAAAAAGGTCTCTTGCTTGAGGACTAGCAAGAAATTAAGTTGGGGGGTATTTGATAAGTTCCAATTATATGATAAATTCTTGTATTTTTACTGCACTTATCAAGGGTAAAATAGTAATTTATGCCCCAAAATAATCCCTTTTTATTAATAGTTGTAATAATTGTGTTTATTTAATTTGAATTTGAATTTGATGCTATTTTAATATAAAATCTGTTGATTTTGTAGATTTATGAGAGAGATTTGAATGAGAAAAGAAGATAGCATTATTTGAGGATAGGATCTGCAGATTTGAAGTTTAAATGAGAGCAAATAAAGATAAGATCAGCAGCCATTTAAACAAGGATTCTGCGGATAACTTCCCCAATTTAAAGGCAAGATAAACACAAAATCAATTCAAAAAGAGGGAAACAAGGGAAGCCAAGCAAATAAGGATAAGATCAGGAAGAAATCAAGCTGTTAAAAGAGGAAACAAAAGAAGTTGTTACGCGATCCACGCTCCACCTGCGCTAAACGCAGGGTGGAGCGCATCATTCTGTAATCCACGCAGCGCAAGTGAAGCGCAGCTACACGGATTTGTTTTCAGATCTGTTTTCAAAACAGTTTCCTTCCAGATTTTAGATAACATTCCTTGGCCTATAAATAGGACCTTTTGTAAAGATCAAAGGGAGTTAGCAGAGTAGGGTTTAAGGCTCAAAGCTCCAGAGGAGACCCCGAAGGACTGTCGAGATAGCAACGCTAGGATTGAAGAAAAGTGTGACAGTTTCTTCATTGGTCTGTATGGCTACCATGTGTAGCTAAACTCTCTAATAGGATTGAACGTAGTTTATTCAATCCCCAATTGTATGTGAATTCTCCTTATTATTTATGAATCCCTATTCTATGATATCGGTACTTTTATACTTTACTTAATGCGTAGCTTCCACCTGTGCGTCGGAGTTATAGGTTGTTTTTGTAAAATGCATTGGAAAATGGTTTTGTAAATTCAACAGCGAGTTTGGGGGAGCCTAGGAATAGGAAACTTGAATTCTGATTGGTAAAAGTACTCGTAGTAGTCGCTATAGGAATTTAGGGCGAATTGATAGTGTTAATGAACGGAAAAGTAGAGCAATCAAGTCGGGGTAATTTGTCGTCTGGGAGAACCCGCATGGATTATCTTCAAGTGTTTTACTGTTGGTGACTCAGGGTAAAACAATATAGTTTGGCTAAAGTATCATATAAATATATTCATAAATAATATGGGATTCACATGTGTAAGAGGTGCGATGATACGAAATTCAATCCTGATCCAAGTAATGTTATCTTACTCTATCTCTACTCTCCAATTTATTTTATGCAATTTAATTTCCGCAACAATCAAATCAAATACCGTTTCTACTTGATAGTCTGATCACTAATCAATACGTAGTGAACCATTCCCTGTGGATATGATACTTTTTACTTACTATTATACTGTTGAAATTTTGGTACGCTTGCCTAAATCCCATCATCCATGTAGTTGATTCCCGTCCAATTGCTTTCCCCTTCATTCCTTGGGTATATCACTGAATTGGTTTTAGTCACACATTAAAGGTTGCCAAGTAGTTCACCTGTAGGTACTGGTTGGGAAGGTCGATGTGCTATGTGTATAGCCCTCACTGCCGCTTATATATCACACTAAAGGTCTGACGATGAGAAGTACACCTGTCCCAGGTATTTAATTTAAAAAAATATATTGAGGACGAATTTCTTCGTTGATTGGTCCACAAGAATTTCATCATAATCATTTCCTGTTGACAGGTTTTTGTAAGAATCTCCCCGCTTGGTGGTTCCGTTTGTTCTTTGTTGATCGCACAACTGGGACATTGTCCGTCCTCACCCACTTTGAGCCGAAGGAGGGAAATCTACACAAAGCGAAGCTTAACCTGTTCCGCCCTCATTTGTTGTTTGTAAACGAACTCAGTAGTCCAATGGCTGCTACGCAAGTTTTGTATAGGAACATTAGGGAAATCGCTCCCAATATCTCACCCTGGGCAGTTAGAGCGCATGTGATACACATTTGGAGCACGCCATTTTGCAACCATCTTTCCCGCTTGCTGACCCTAGAGATTGTTCTTATAGATCCTGAGGTTTAGCCTTATTTCCTTTTGTTTACTCCTTCATCCTTTACTTCCGCTAAACTAACTTGCAAAAAAATAAACCCTAAATACTCTAACTTTGTCTGTCAACTAAGAAATTTAACATTCTTCTATATTTTATTGCACTTAGGGGGAAAAGATTCAAGCTTCAATTTTGCGCGAGGTCCTGAGGTATATGAAACTTGATATTGAAGAAGGTGATTTCATTCATATCGACGGTGCAAGAGTGGTTCCAAATGATGGCAGAGATAGGCCTACTAGACACCAATACAGGTTGGTGATGGAGATGTCATCCATGATTTATAAGTGTGATACTCAATACAGGACTCCGTCCGGGGTTTATTCATTAAACACAAGTGAGATTGCAAGGGATAAGAAATCAGTCTCATTTTCTTGTGGGTATGTCTAACGGTTCCATATTTCATATTTTCTACTTTTTATAATAATTAAGTTAATATACTAACTTGTGTGCTACTGTGAACTACCTCTATTCAGACAAAGTTGGCTTACTCACATCCTTGTCCTCATAGAGGTCCTATGTGAAAGACGACAAGGAGGTTACTATCACTTTCCTAGAGATAAAAGATCCAATGTAGGTGTTTTTTGATATGTATGCTTTATTTGAAGTTGAAGCTTCAATCAGAAGAAGGGGGTTGAATTGTGATTGAATAAAATTTTTTGCAATTTCTTTCAATACTTTGTCTGCTCAAATTGATCTTGGCGTAGTATTGAAAGACAAACTTCCAGAAGATAGATGTTAGTTCAGATGAAATATGCAAAATATGAAATCCCTTTACGGAATCTTGATGAGTATCACTTACTTAGGTATTAATTAGTTTTTCAAAATAATTTTTGCACATGCAATAATAAAGGAGAGAAGGTAAGAGGAGATTGCACACAAGGATTTTATACCGGTTCACCTCTTCCAACCTGAGGCTACGTCCAGTCCCTACACTAGTAGGATTTTCTCACTCAACAATCAAATTACAACTTTCTTGGGTAACCTTACCACTAGTATTCTTTCTCCAGCCTCTTCAGGCTTAACTTAACTTTACTCACACAATTCTCAAACTAGATACTCACTGCAGAACCTTCTGCAGAAGATCCAGTCACCCAGAATTCTGCAGACACCTTCTGCAGATTTTGTTTCTCAACTGAGATCACCTGATCTCAGCAAACCTCTCTGTAAATTCTCACACTTCAGTAGTAACAAGAGGAATATGCACCTGCACACCCCTTTGAGACTTTACAAGATGATTTAGAAGAATAAAAAAAATACAAGGCTAAAAAATATTACAAAATTAGCACAGCAGAAGCTAGGTAATGAGCCAACTCCCCCTCAATGACTTGTTGAAGCAGAAACTGATGAATTAGAGGAGAGAGAAAATGTTCCAGAAGATAGGAGATTTAATCTGAGCTTTTTCGGGTTCCTTCTAAAGAGAGGTGTGTTCAATCTTGAGGGGAATGTCCCTTTTTATAGAAAATGGAGACAACTAGTCGTTGGACACAAGTTTGAGCACCCAGTTGTGCCTTTGGATCTGTCATTTTCTCACTGCAGCAGCCACAACTTTATACAGCTGTCATCTTTGACCAGTCATACCTTCTGGGATGTATCTTCTGCAGAGATTAAACTTGGTGGTTTCTATAGTTCTTTCTTTTGTAAGCATACTGAGCGCATCCAATACTTTGACATAAATTATTTAAACTTTATTTAACCCAGCTGCAACCTCAGAAAATGAGAAAAACAAATTTAGGTGGATTTTGCATCTTCTGCAGTACTTTTGCAGCACTTCAGTGACCATATATCTTCTGTAGCACTCTCTGTGAGCATATATCTTCTGCAGACCTTTTTTCTGATTCTTATAGAAATATAAGATCATCTCAGGATACTTGGAAACCTGTTTTTACATTGATTATGTCCTTGGAAGACTTAGGAAGTCATGGATCTTGCTATCAAGAGTTAATTTTCCCTATTCACACGAGTGAATCTTCCTTGTAATATGTTGTGACTTAATCTTCTTGAATCTCTTTGTTTTACCAAAAAGGATGATACTTCTTCTTTTAGACAGTATATCTTCTACAGAGCTGCCACTTATTGGAATGTTTTGTAGAGGACTTTTATTTGATTATTTTGACAACTTTTCTGCACAGAATTTTTATATCTTGATGGTGCAACTATACTGTTTTATATCTTCTGTGCGACACCCCTAGTTACCACTAAGAATGCCACATGTGTTACACGTGACCAACGAAAGTACTATATACGAGTTGTTAAAAATGCGGAATTATTTTTTTTTCTTTTTTTTTGAAATGGATTAGTAGTTGTCAACCTACTACATCTCTAATTCTATTTTAAGTGTTTATAAAATATTCTTTCCTTACTTGTGAAACCTATTTTTGTAAAACGTCGAGAATAATCATCACGTCGCGTAAGTGTATATCATACATACATTTGCAGGTCAACATATGAAAATAAACAGTGCATAAATTTATATATAAAAATAGTGTACTTCTCGAGCCATACAATAGCAAAATCAAAATAAGAGTTCTAGAAGTGAACTGAAATAAATGAGACCTCAATAAAATACAAAAGAGAGGTCGCCAAATCAGAGCTGCCACTAACTAGACTCAAACAACACTATCCTACTCGTCGCTAGAGGGCTCCTCCTCCGGCTCCTCCTCCGGCTCCTCCTCCTCCTCCTATGACGTATCATCAATGATAATCAACTCTAACTCATTCGAGAGAGAGCGGCCTTGCGCATCAGTACGCAAAGGCTATGAGCCAAAAGCCTCAGAAGTGGGTGAGTATCTGGGGGAGTTTGGCCCAACCAAGTCTTCAATCCTGGATGACAGTGATGCCACAGATGATGCAGGACGGCGACGCGAAGGACGAAAGGTAGTATAACGCACTAAGTTAGGTGGTGTCTGGAACTCGAGAGTCATCGGTACAACGAAGTCTACTTCAGGTACTAACGGGAGGCCAGGGTGAGTGATGATGACTCGGACCTCTCCGGTGAAGACACATCTTCTAGGGATGTCTGTCACCCTCCAGGAACCCCTGGGCATCCAGCGTAGCTCCACCCTCATTGACGTCATATCGAAGATCTCCAATGTCGGCTATCGACATAACGAAAGAGATACAACAACCAGATAGCAGAAAGGAAGGGTGAGAACACATCACATGAACTCACAAAACATAGGATATGATGTACTAGAGCACATACAAGAATTTCACACAATTCAACCAACAAGTAAATACACATAACATCATCATGACGCATCCAAACTATTGCATGCCTTGCAACTACAATGCTATAACTAATGCATGAGGGCCCGGGGAAAAATCACCATCCACAGTGCACACAACAACTGACCGACCATATATGTACAACGTATCAGGAGTTAGAGTCTGTACTGGCGCCGGTACAAAGAGCATTGCTCAATTTTGGCCAAATCATTTTATCCGTCTTCCAGACAATCTCAACTGACCCCGAAAATCATGAGAGCGACAGGAATAGCTAAGCTGGGTTCCACGATCTCGACAGTAGGGAGCTAACCTACGTCTTCTGAGATCTTCCAGGAGCTAGGCTATCCTCAGGGCTGGCGCCCCTTTTGAGGACCCGCTGGCGTTCTTTACAAAACTCAATGCACCCTTCCCAACCAATTTCACACTGTACCAAGTGTCACTGCCATATTAGGTCGTAAGGTTTTTCACCTTGAACATCATTAATGCTTTATGATGCATGTCACACAACAATGCTTCGCAACATACACATCCTTATAGGCAAAGCCTATTGAATCATTCTACGTCACCACTTTCCCGTGGTACGACCCAATTCAATGTCTTCCCTTCACAAGGAAAACCAAACCCCATCTCGGGTTAAGACCACACTCTCTCACTAAGCTTCTCAAGTCTTATGCAAAAAGAGTGTGTTGGTTATAAACTTTTAAGTTAGTTTGTGCTAATGTTTAGTTCTTTGAAGTGATGATCACTTTCACTTAAGTCCTATAGCTTACTAAGACTTATAATTGTGTCTTATGAATAGTATTACCTATCTTAATTCGTCTTGTATGTCTAATTAAGATTAGGTTTAACCCTTAATTATGATTAATCTTCATTAACTAAACTATAATTAATCTTAATTCTCCTTAATTAAGTCTTAATCCTTACTTAAGATCCTAACTAATCCTTAATTATCCCTTAATCTCTTCCTTAATTTTGGATTAAGCTTTTAATTACATTTGATTAAGGTTAATCATAATTAATTAGTTCTTAATCATCATTAAGGCTTAATTACTTTGATTAATACTTCATTAGTGATTAATGATTAAGATTAAGGTTAATCTCCATTAAGGTTAATTAAATTTAGCTTAATCAATTCTTCCTTGCTTAATTACCTTAAGTGAATTAGTTTATTCAACTTAAGTGAGTTGGATTAGTAAGCCCACTAATTAAGTTTTAAGTCTTGATCTTGATGAGTAGGATTAGAGTTGAAGCCCAACACTAATCCAGGCCCAATATGCATTTGTTATTTTTGTTTGGCCTTATGGTGAGTTTGATGAGTTTTTTGAAGGTATTGGGCCTGAACTAGAGGCCCAATGGTTAGGTAACCCATAAGGGTCCATTTTCTCAAGTTACCATAAAATTATATGAATTTTATGGTGACTTTTATATGGGTTTTTCTTTGTACCCGAATTTAACTTAGACATTTTACCAAAAAATTGTTTTCTTTTAACTTTACTTATCACTTTAAATGGTTACCCTTTTTAACTTATTGGGCCACTAAGGCCCATAAACACATCAGCAGAAGAGGTCAATCATTTTGCAAATTGGGTTTTGTCACTTGGTAATGGCACACTAGGCATTACAAACGACGGTGAGTCTGATATTGACATTCCCGCCCAAATGTTGATTCCAGATATAGGGGATCCAATTGCAGACATTGTTAACTTTACCTACCCGAATCTTGGGCATGACTCGACGTCTTATTCATTCTTCCAAGACAAAGCCATTTTGGCGCCTACCCTTGACATCGTGGACTCCATAAACCAATATGTTCTGTCAATTGTCCCCGGAGAGGAGAAGGTATATCTTAGTTGTGACACCATCTGGAAGGTCGATGCAGATACCGGTATTGGGGCAGATTGGTTGAACATGGAGTTTCTTAATTAGCATTCGTTGTTCTGGCATAAAAGATCATAAAATAGTCCTAAAAAAAGGAGTCTCAGTGATGCTCATGATAAATATTGATATTTCATCTGGGTTGTGTAATGGAACTAGGTTAATTGTTGCAGATTTGGGGGTGAATGTTATTGGTGCCAAATTTTATCACTTCTGACAATAATGAAAATCTTGTGTACATCCCCAGAATGAACCTCATACCATCAGATCACTTGACACCTGTCAAATTCCAACGAAGGCAATTCCCCATTTGAATATCTTTTGCTATGACAATTAACAAAAGTCAAGGACAAACTTTGTCATGTGTTAGAGTTTATCTTCCACGTCAAGTCGCCGGACGGTATAAAGATAGTAGTTTGCGACGATGATCTTCATACTACATTTATTACTCAAAATGTTGTGTATATTGAAGTCTTCAGCAGAATATAGCAAAAGCCCTTAACGTTTTGTAATCCCTACTGCCATTGTATTTTACTATTGAATCCAGTTTGGCATATTGTAAGTGCGCCCTCACCTATTTACCAAAACATTCGACCCCTAACTCGATTCATTTTTATACTGTAAGTTCATGAACTACACTACCTAACACAAAACGTCTGCAACGGGTTTTCAAACATCAACTCTCCCTGCTATCCGCCTACGCCTGTGGCAACTCCATTCCATTTTTGTGCCTTCACATCACTTTTGGTTTTCCATTCTTAACGTAACACGACAACACCAATTAATAGGTGTTGTTTGCACAACATCACAAATTATGGCAGTGTGCGCAACGTCTGCCACACAAGTAACAGTTTTATTCTTATTGACAAGTCAACAACTCCTTAATCTAAACATGCCCTTCCACTACCCATGCACGCTAATATTGATTTCTACAAAACGGGCCCTTTTTCCTTCAGCTACAGCTACCTCACTCCTCCCCAATATAAACCCCTACTGTTCTACAAATGCAACCTACTAGTCCACCTACTCATCCAGCTACAGTCGAATGCGTACACCACATCCTTCATTCTGAGGCAAATGAAACTTCAAGACACACCAACCAATCAGGTTCCCAACACAAAACCTCTATACAATATCCTACGAATACGCCACACATAACTCTTCACTTCGGCTACAATTCAACTGCAACATACCTTGGCTTAACAACTACTAGATATGACACCTAAATACATGGTGACCCGTGTGTATGGACGGCTCCACACTAGTTGTCTACAATTAGTAATATTATTAACATATAGAATATATTTTGAATTTAAAATAAGTGAAAGTTGATATACAAATATTATAACATAAGTAATTTAAATCCTATACCTTTCTTAAATTTAATATATAAATAGAGATATAAATAATTATTTTAAATAATAGTTTAAATTGTCTACTTTTTATTAATTTAATTAATTTCATTATTTTTATTATTAATTTATATGAATAATATTTTATTTTATTATTTATTATTATTATTTTATTTTTATTTACTATTTTAAAAACTTAATTTCATGAAAAAATATATATTAATATTTGCGAGGGAATTGCGATTGAAAGTTTCCCTCTCACCACATGAGCAAATTTCAATGTTTCCTTATATCAGCGAGGATTTTGCGAGAGAATATTTCACTCGGTAAATTATCATATCATTTTTCTTATAGCTACGAGGAAATTGTGAGGGAATATTTCCTTCACTAAACTATCATATCTTTTTTTCTCATAAGTGCGACGAAATTGCAAGGGAAAACTTTTGTTGCTAAATTTTCTTGCTAATCTCTTGTTATTCCTTCGCTGATAATATATTAAATTACATTCAACTTTTTGCTTTAAATAGTGAGGGATTTATGGTCCCTCGTCAATACCCCGCTAATTTACATTTTTCTTGCAATGCAATTCAACCGCCTTTTTGTGTTTACCTGTGTTTTTACAAAATCAAGAATAATGACATTTCAAGGATTAATAAGGATTCAAGAAGTAAATTTTAGAAGCAATATAGATTAGGAGTCTATATAAATGGAAAGTCAATAAATTCAAGAGATAAACTTAGAAGCCATGATAAATGAAGATTAGATTCAATAGGTAAATATAGAAGTAAATAAAATATAGGAATCAATATAAATGAGGAATCAATAATATATAATGAATAGATTAAAGAGATAAATTCAGATATAGGTTGGAGATCAATACAAATCAAGAGATAAGATTAAAATTAATATGGACTAGGAAGCATAATTATTTAAAGGCAATAACGAGTTAATATCAATAAAATGGACTTGGAATAAATCAATGATTAAAAGACAAAGGTTAAAATATATCAAGGATTAGGAATCAAGAATGGACTTGGAATTAGAATATGTATCCGTTTGGTTTGGCGTTTCAACATTGTAAAACCATGGTTTCGCGGAATTGATTTTAAATCACTTTCGTCCAATGTGCTTCGTAAAATGTACATCACTCATCTCAACTATTGATTTCTAGAATCAATATTACTCAACTGTAAACCAAACGGACACTATATCAAGGATCAAGGTAAAACCAATAATGAATCAAGATTAGAATAAATTACCAACTCGAGAATTAGAATGCATGGGAAATACTAATAAATCAAGATTAATGTAAAGAAACAATGTTGAGTAGAATTTTTTAATAGGTTAGGGATTGGATTAGATTCAAGATTAATTATAAAATCAATATCAAGAGCTAAAATACATTCACCTCAACCAACATAATCAAACCATCATATTCATCGCAGCTTAGAATCATAATAACCAATGATCAAAAACAATAAAAATCAACCATCAAGAACCATAAGCAAGAACTAAAAATAAAAAACAATCACAACCAAGAATCAAGAACCATAACCAATCCAAAATCAACAGAGCTAAAATCAACCAACAAAAAAATTTAAAATCAAGATAAAATCAAGAATACAAAGAGGATTAGAGTCCACAAACCCTTGATTTGGGTTTGTATCTAAGATTACATTCATCCAAAATTAAATAGACTGATCTAGGGAGTCAGGTACTCTCCCTTAAACCTAATGGAAGCTAGACCTCCCTATACTTCCATGAGAGAAAATATCCCCCTACCTATGGATACAACTGAAACTTCAAGGAGAAAAATAGAAGAGAATGGTGGTTGTTTTTTAGCTCCTAAGCTTGATCCAAGATCACCCAAGTGTTGGTAGTAATTCTTGCAAGAAAAACAAACAAAGAAACAAGTTAGAATGGAGGCCTTCCCTCCATGGTGGTGGCCATGGATTTTACAACCAAGAAAGGAAGAAGAATGGAGGAGAGTTTTTACCTTTCAAGTGTAGTTCTCTCTTCTCCTTACTTTCCCTTATTTATAAGCCATTTTCCATTCTTTTCTTATTTCTTTTATTGTTAAAATTTAAAATAATATTTTTAGCTAGCTGAATTCTTAAGCTAAATTTTTATATTATTTCTTTGTTATTTTAGCCTTTTATTTGAGTAATTGGCTCTATAAAAGGAGGTATAGCTCATGAGTTTAACCGTTATGAAACTCTACAACTCCAAATCCAATTTTATCTTCATCAATGGCTTCTAGACATCAAATTATCATAGTGATAATTTACATAAGTGTCATGAACGTTTCTTAAATTGATAAATGTTATATATGAAGTCCTTTGACCTGAAATCACTATAATTCCTACATAAGGAATTATGTGTTTTGAATATCATCAAACGTTACCTGTAACAGGGTGATCATAAAGTTGGTATTTGGACATATAATAAATTATGTGGAGGAATGTGAGTGCCCTAGATGGGATTTGTCCCTCCTATGTAACCGGAGTTATATCTGTAGGCCTCTTGATAAAGTGAGACTGCAAAATGCATGGCCATGCTCAGGAGGATAAATATGAGATATTTATTTTCTGTACAGTCTACTTGGGGATCAAGAAAATATAAATTGAACTATACAAGGTTGACACAATCCATGCCCTTGTGTTCAATTAGATATTTGGACAAAGGGACAGATCAATATTTGGATAGTGATGTGTTGCTAGATACCGCTCACTATTTATGATATTAAATATAAAAGGGTTTTATTTTAATATTATAACCAAATATTAAAAGTCTATTGGGTCACATGCATACAACAAGCCACTAGGAAAGGATAATAATTCTAATTTAATTTAATTAGAATTATAAGATAATGGGCCATGCCCATAAGTGTGAGGGTTAAGTGAGTGAGGGGGTAAAACCCTAGCCACCACTCTATAAATAGAGCATAAGATGCATTACCCCAGACACACATGAGCAATCGCTTTTTACTTTCTAAGGCTACTAGCAGAGCTGAGGAGGGTTTCCTAGTCCGGCTGTAGGCGTGGGTACCAATAGAGACGTGGCTACTCTTGCCTCGTTTGTAATCCTAATAAGGTACGACCTTTCGTTTTAATACCTTTTATGCCTTGATTCGTGTTTTCGCAAAACGATTATAGCAAGGGAGGGAATCCATTTATTTCCGCTGTACCCTGACCACATGCTTGATTCCCTTTAATTGGTATCAGAGCTTTGGTTTGCGATAAACACGTTTTAGGCTTTTAATCTTGTGAAGATTTTGAATTTTTTTTGTTGTTTTTCTGGTAAAAAACGTAGCGCTGATATCTGGGCTACAACCTACGATGTAGCGCAGGTGAAGCGCAAGCGAAGCACAACTTTCAGAATCAGTTTATTTTGTTCCCTTTATTGATTGTTTCATGTGCGATGTATATATGTTTATATGCTATAATGTTGGAGGGTCCCATGGAAAATGAAAGAGTTCATGACTTGGGCGTCAAAGGATTCAATTGTTGAAACCTTGTCTCGACTCAAATATTGGTTGCGATAAACATGCCACATATCAATTTGCTGACAAGAGCGTATTCAAATGATACGAGGGACTTACTTGTTTATCGGTTCGTGAAGTATTCGTTCGATGCGAGACACGTATTGATGATTGGTTAAATGTTTATCAAATCAAATTTTGTTTCGAGACACTGCGTAGCGTGTTATTTTGTTTGCGCGTAATCAAAACTCGCTTAATAATATACATCATATTATATCACTCGTTTTACAATCAATGGATGTTGAGTTTGCATGATGACTGGTTATGACCTTAGTTGTTTTAATTTAAATACGACCTGCGTGTCGTGCCTTACCTCTTAACATTCCTCTTGTAATTCTCTTCTCATCTCTATCCCCTCGTATGTTAAACGAGGTTTCTTCTTGTTATGTAATGTAACCGGGAGGACATGGAGCATGGATTCAGTGGGAGATTTGGAGAGTTCAAGATTATATACAAGATTATATAGTTGATGTAATTTTGTATTTGTTTTTAGGAGGCCATAGCCATATCATGTATTTGTATGAGATGCATGCTTGTATGTTAAATGGTTTAACAATGAATAAAATTAAAGCGATCAAATCCCTCAATACTCGTGTGCCTTCCAATGAATGACACTCGTCAAGACTAGAATCGATTAAGTGTGGGTCTGCCAAAGCAGGGTACATTTATCTATTCTAGTAAGACACGATGGGATAAAAGTAATATCCGATTGTCAATCGTTGGTCTTTGATTGGGTATATTCAATAGGATTGAAAAACCCAAAGGCACTAATATTAAGTCATGTTTTGCCTTCCAATGTATGACACTCGTCTAGACTCGAATCGATTAAATGTGGGTCTACCAAAGCAGGGTACATTTATCTATTTTAGTGAGGCGCGATAGGATAAAAGTAAGATTTGACTGTCATGCCATTGGGTTTTGACTTAACTAGGAATATTCAATAGGATTGAAGAACCTAGAGGCACTAAGTTAGGCATTAATTCATAAGATGAATTAGAATAAGAGTTATTCACCTAACTATCCAAGAGTTGTATGAGATACAATTGGAAAGCGTGTTCCTACCTAAATAACCTTTTCTTAAGCGATCAGCCAAAGCTGACTTAAAATTAGGTGAAATATGGATCTTGGCCCACTAGAAAATATAGTGATTGGATTTTTTCATTCTTTATATTAAGGGTACTTGTTTTGAATCAAATAGTGGGAAGCATATTTATTTATAGACCTTATTAAATATGTTTGTTATATGATACTTACGTGCATATTGCGATTTGTCCTTGAAAAGGACAACCTGTCTGGAATTAATTTTCTAGACTGGTATAAGACCTAAGGATTGTCCTTAGGAAAGGTTGTATGTCCTGGAAGAGCCTGTTCCTGAAACACCCTCTGCAAATGCTTCGAAAGCTGACAAGGATGCTTTTAGAAAGCATCTAGACGATGCTCTCGATGTAGGTTGCCTTATGCTTGCTACCATGAATGCTAAAAATAGCATGAGAACATGGAGGCGTAAAATATGATTGTACACTAAAGAGACATTATCAAGGACAAGCTAGGCTTGAACGATTTGAAGTCTCAGAAGCACTTTATCAATGTTGACTGGCAGAGGGAACCCCTGTTGGTGTTCATGTACTCAAAACAATTGGGTACATTGAAAACCTAGAAAGGCTTGGATTCCCATTAGGTCAAGAGTTGGTCATTGATCTTGTCCTGCAATCGTTGCCGAACAACTATAGTCAATTCGTCATGAACAACAACATGAATGAATTTGGCAAATCACTGCCAGAATTGCTAAGCATGTTAAGAACAACTGAGCAAAGAATTAATAAAGGTAAAGGGAAGGCCACATTGATGGTCCGACCTGCAAAGGGCAAGGGCAAGAAGAAATTCTTGAAACCTATGGGTGGGTTAGCTAAGGAAGGAAAGTGGTTCCACCGTGGCCAATCAGGACATTGGAAGAGAAATTGTGCAAAGTACCTGGAGGAGATCAAGAAGGGAAGTGAGACTTCCGCTTCAAGTATCTATGTCATAGAAGTCAATTTACCTACTACTGCACCTTAGGTATTGGATACAGGATGTGGATCTCACATTTGTGTGAATATGTAGGATCTAAAAGGAGTAGGTCATTGGGTAAAGGAGAAGTCGACCTACGTGTGGAAATGGAGCAAGAGTTGTTGCCTTAGCCGTAGGAACATATTATTTAATTTTGCCAACTGGACTAGTTATTGGACTAAATAATTGTTATTTTGTGCCTGCCATTAGTGGGAATATTATTTCCGTTTCTTGTTTAGACAAGAGTGGTTTTTCATTCATAGTAAAGAACAATAGTTGTTCAATTTATTTGAATGATATATTTTATGATTGTGCAAAGTTGAACAATATGAAGTGTCTATCTATAACATAAGTGCTAAGAGGGTCCAAACAAATGATTTGAACCCGACTTATCTTTGGCATTGTTGCTTAGGCCACATAAATGAGAAATACATATCCAAACTCCACCAAGATGGTTATTTGGACTCATTTGATTTAGAATCAATTGAGATATGTGAATCTTATTTATTGGAAAGATGACCAAAAACCCATTCATCAGAAAAAGGGTGTGAAAGGGTCGGTGATCTTCTTGGTCTCATACATAGTGATGTATGTGGGCCCATGGGCACAATGGCTAGAGGAGGTTTTCAATACTTCATCACTTCTACTGATGATTTCAGCAGATATGGATTTGTGTATCTAATGAAACACATATCTGAGTCCTTTGAAGAGTTCAAGGAATTTAAGAATGGAGTATAAAACCAACTTGGTAAGACTATTAAAACACTTCGATAAGATTGAAGTGGAGAATACTTAAGCCAACATTTGATGACTATCTAAGAGAGTGTGGGATAACGTCTCAACTCACTCCTCCTGGAACACCTCAATGGAATGGAGTTTCAGAAAGGAGAAATCGAACTCTATTAGATATGGTTCGTTCTATGATGAGTCACACTGATCTCCCCGACTCCTTTTTGGGGTTATGCTTTGTTAATAGTAGCCTTCACACTAAACCTTGTTCTATCCAAGGCTATCATAATGACACCATATGAGATATGGACTGGGAAAAGACCTAGTATGTCCTTTATGAAAGATTTAGGGTTGTGAAGCTTATGTGAAATGCCAAGTCTCAGATAAGCTAGGACCCAAATAAGATAAGTGCTTATTTTGTAGGATACCCAAAAGAAACTATGGGTTACTACTTCTATAATCCTAGCGAAGGCAAAATGTTTGTCGCTAGGACTGTTGTATTCTTAGAGAAGGAATCTATCTCTAAGAAAATAAGTGGGAGGAAAGTAGAACTTGAAGAAATTCAAGTACCACAGAGTAACAATGAGTCAATAATGGAACAAGAGTAGATACCACAAAGTGTTGTGGAGCCACCTGCTCAAGTAGCGCAAGACTTGCGTAGGTCAGATAAGGGTACATCACCAAACTGAGAGATATGGTTTCCTTGTGTCTCAGGAAAGGGATGTATTGCTAATGGATCAAGGTGAAGCAGTGATCTACCAAGAAGCTCTTCTGAGTCCAAAATCTGAGAAATGGCTTGATGCCATGAGATCTGAAATGGATTCCATGTACACTAACAAGGTATGGACCTTGATTGAGCCACCCGAAGGGATAAAACCCATAGGATGCAAGTGGGTTTTCAAAGAGGAAAACTGACATGGATGGTAATGTAAGTACCTTTAAAGCACGGTTGATGGCTAAAGAGGTTCACGCAAATTCATAGTATAGACCATGATGAAACCTTTTTCCCCAGTTTCCATGCTTAAATCTGTTCAGATCTTGCTTGCTGTTGCAGTTTACATGGAATCTGGAAAATGGGTATCAAGACAGCTTTCCTAAATAGGAGCGTTCTTAAATATGTGTATATGACACAACCTGAAGTTTTTGTTATACCTGAAATACTGGAAAGCTATGCAAGTTGCAACGATCCATTTATCGATTAAAGCAAGCCTCTAGAAGTTGGAATCTTCATCTTGATGAAGTTGTAAAGCAGTTTGGTTTCATTAAAAATGAGGATGAACCTTTTGTCTACAAAATGGTTAGTGACAATATAGTTGCTTTTCTGGTTTTGTATGTAGATGACATACTCCTCATAGGAAATGACATTCCTACCCTTCATTCTGTAAAGACTTGGTTAGGAGATTATTTTTCCTATGAAAGATTTGGGCAAAGCGACCTATGTGTTAGGTATCAGGATCTAGAGAGATAGATCTCGAAGATTACTTGGCCTAAGTCAAAGTATATAAATAGACAAAGTGTTAAAACGATTTAACATACAAGATTCTGAGAAGGGATCTTTGCCTATGTCACATGGTATAAGCCTATCTAAGGCTCATTCTCCTTCCAGTGAAGAAGAGAGAGGTCGCATGAATAAGATTCCTTATGCATCCGCTATAGGATCTATCATGTTTTCCATGTTATGTACTCAACCAAAAATATCATATGCTTTAAGCATGACTAGAAGATACCAGTCTGATCTTGGTGAAGGTCACTAGACAACAGTCAAGAACATCCTTAAGTACTTGTGAAGAATTATGAATTCATTCTTGAAATATGGAGGAGAGGAAGAGCTGCTTGTAAAGGGTTACAATGATGCTAGCTTCCAAACCGACAAAGATAATTGAAGATCGCAATCAGGTTATATGTTTTGTTAGTATGGTGGCCCTGTGAGCTAAAAAAATCAAAGCAAGAAACAGTCACTGTTACAAACCCATTAAAACCCTTGTGCAGTAGAAGCATGAAGGGCACACTAGATCATTGGGCATAAGAGTTATGTCTGAATGTCTCTAGTGCAAGTGGGAGATTGTTAGGAATATGCACTAGAGACTTATATATTTATGAACATCCATCAGTTTTATCATGTTATTTTATAAAGGCAAACTTATTCTTTTAGAATATAATTATTGTCCTTAGAATAGTAAGCTTAAACTTCATAAGAAATCAAGTAGATGACTTGATCGTGAGATCTTATGAAGAACTATTTTTAAATAGTCCCTATTCAAGTATTATCTTAGGACAAAGATGCATTTAGACTAGTATGTGAGTTCATTGATGATCACATCACACAGATAATGGATATGAGATATCATGTGCTCACATAGGTACACATTAAGAGTAATGGTGTACTGGACAGACCCACCTTAAGAACGTTGCATGGATTGTTACATAAGTGTCATGAACGTTTCTTAAATTGATAAATGTTATATATAAAGTCCTTTGACCTGAAATCACTATGATTCCTACATAAGGAATTATGTGTTTTGAATATCATCAAATGTTACCTGTAACAGGGTGATCATAAAGTTGGTATTTGGACATATAATAAATTGTGTGGAGGAATGTGAGTGCCCTAGATGGGATTTGTCCCTCCTATGTAACAGGAGTTATATCTGTAGGCCTCTTGATAAAGTGAGACTGCAAAATGCATGGCCATGCTCAGGAGGATAAATATGAGATATTTATTTTCTGTACAGTCTACTTGGGGATCAAGAAAATATAAATTGAACTATACAAGGTTTACACAATCCATGCCCTTGGGTTTAATTAGATATTTGGACAATGGGACAGATCAATATTTGGATAGTGATGTGTTTCTAGATATTGCTCACTATTTATGATATTAAATATAAAAGGGTTTTATTTTAATATTATAACCAAATATTAAAAGTCTATTGGGTCACATGCATACAACAAGCCACTAGTAAAGGATAATAATTCTAATTTAATTTAATTAGAATTATAACATGATGGGCCATGCCCATAAGTGTGAGGGTTAAGTGAGTGAGGGGGTAAAACCCTAGCCACCACTCTATAAATAGAGCATAAAATGCACTACCCCAGACACTAATGGGCAATCGCTTCTTACATTCTAAGGCTACTAGCAGAGCTGAGGAGGGTTTCCTAGTCTGGCTGTTGGCGTGGATATCAATGGAGACGTGGCTACTCTTGCCTCGTTTGTAATCCTAATAAGGTACGACCTTTCATTTTAATACCTTTTATGCCTTGATTCGTGTTTTCGCAAAACGATTATACTAAGGGAGGGAATCCATTTATTTTCGCTGCACCCTGACCACATGCTTGATTCCCTTCAATTGGTATCAGAGCTTTGGTTTGCGATAAACACATTTTAGGCTTTTAATCGTGTGAAGATCATGATTTTTTATTGTTGTTTTTCTGCTAAAAAACGTAGCGCTAATATCTGGGCTGCAACCTGCGCTGTAGCGCAGGCCGAAGTGCAGATCTGCGCTGCAGTCTAGGTTGCAGCCCAGACTGGAGCGCAGTTTACGTATTTTCGATTCTGATACTTGCGTTTCACCTACGCTGTAGCGCAGGTGAAGCGCAGGTAAAGCACAACTTTCAGAATCAGTTTATTTTGTTCCCTTTATTGATTGTTTCATGTGCGATGTATATATGTTTATATGTTATAATGTTGGAGGGTCCCATGGAACATGAAAGAGTTCATTTCTTGGGCGTCAAAGGGTTCAATTGTTGAAATCTTGTCTTGACTCAAATATTGGTTGCGATAAACATGCCACTTATCAATTTGCTGACAAAAGCGTATTCAAATGATACGAGGGACTTACTTGTTTATCGGTTCGTGAAGTATTCGTTCGATGCGAGACACGTATTGATGATTGGTTAAATGTTTATCAAATCAAATTTTGTTTCGAGACACTGCGTAGCGTGTTATTTTGTTTGCGCGTAATCAAAACTCGCTTAATAATATACATCATATTATATCACTCGTTTTACAATCAATGGATGTTGAGTTTGCATGATGACTGGTTATGACCTTAGTTGTTTTCATTTAAATACGACCTGCGTGTCGTGCCTTACCTCTTAACATTCCTCTTGTAATTCTCTTCTCATCTCTATCCCCTCGTATGTTAAACGAGGTTTCTTCTTGTTATGTAATGTAACCGGGAGGACATGGAGCATGGATTCAGTGGGAGATTTGGAGAGCTCAAGATTATATACAAGATTATATAGTTGATGTAATTTTGTATTTGTTTTTAGGAGGCCATAACCATATCATGTATTTGTATGAGATGCATGCTTGTATGTTAAATGGTTTAACAATGAATAAAATTAACGCGATCAAATCCCAAAATGCTCGTGTGCCTTCCAATGAATGATACTCGTCAAGACTAGAATCGATTAAGTGTGGGTCTGCCAAAGCAGGCTACATTTATCTATTCTAGTAAGACACGATGGGATAAAAGTAATATCCGATTGTCAATCGTTGGTCTTTGATTGGGTATATTCAATAGGATTGAAAAACCCAAAGGCACTAATATTAAGTCATGTTTTGCCTTCCAAAGTATGGCACTCGTCTAGACTCGAATCGATTAAATGTGGCTCTGTCAAAGCAGGGTACATTTATCTATTTTAGTAAGGCGCGATAGGATAAAAGTAATATCTGACTGTCATGCCATTGGGTTTTGACTTAACTAGGAATATTCAATAGGATTGAAGAACCTAGAGGCACTAAGTTAGGCATTAATTCATAATATGAATTAGAATAAGAGTTATTCACCTAACTATCCAAGAGTTGTATGAGATACAATTGGAAAGCGTGTTCCTACCTAAATAACCTTTTCTTAAGCGATCAGCCAAAGCTGACTTAAAATTAAGTGAAATATGGATCTTGGCCCACTAGAAAATCTAGTGATGGGATTTTTTTCATTCTTTATATTGAGGGTACTTGTTTTGAATCAAAATAGTGGGAGTCATATTTATTTATAGACCTTATTAAATATGTTTGTTATATGATACTTACGTGCATATTGCGATTTGTCCTTGAAAAGGACAACCTGTCTGGAATTAATTTTCTAGACTGGTATAAGACCTAAGGATTGTCCTTACGAAAGGTTGTATGTCCTGGAAGAGCCTGTTCCTGAAACACCCGCTGCAAATGCTTCGAAAGCTGACAAGGATGCTTTTAGAAAGCATCTAGACGATGCTCTCGATGTAGGTTGCCTTATGCTTGCTACCATGAATGCTAAAAATAGCATGAGAACATGGAGGCGTAAAATATGATTGTACACTAAAGAGACTTTATCAAGGACAAGCTAGGCTTGAACGATTTGAAGTCTCAGAAGCACTTTATCAATGTTGACCGGCAGAGGGAACCCCTGTTGGTGCTCATGTACTCAAAACAATTGGGTACATTGAAAACCTAGATCTTGTAAAAACAAAGATCTTGTAAGCTCTGACGAATCATGATTTCATTCATGATTTCCAAAAAAAAATCTAAAAAAAGGTTCTTGAGCTTCCATCACCCTTCAACTTTCAATATAACAAGTACACCACACAAGAAAAGCAAATAATTTCAACTATTTTAACATTTGCTTAATAATATCTTAAAAATGAATATGGATACACATTATAAATGCTACTATGATCATATGATAAAATATGTGAAGTGTGAATCTGGCACCAGAAAGCTACCTTGAATACATCTAATTTGAGATAGAGCAGAGCTACCTTGCTAGAGATATAGCTCACTTTTCAGAGCAGCAGTTGTTGTCCCTCGATATGTTGGATCTACAGAAACTGGGGTCTCTATAAGCTTAATATAATAATAGCAATAGATGAATGTTCCTTAAATATTGTCTCAGCAACACATTGCCTATAATGGTGTGGGGGCTTGAATATTGTTTAATGTGACAACCGCAATTTCCAATAGTCATCAGATGGTGAGCCACAAAGTTTAAAAATCTAATCCAATTGCTCAACCTACAAGGAACTAAAATTAACCTTCAGGTACCTGGTAAAGTGTTCATTGGACGCTAGTTGGATCCATGGACAGGGGCTTCGGCTTTTCACATAAATGGTTCTTACAAAGATCAAACTTATGTCACAAATTATGATACCTGTATGTTTGACATTCTTGCTCTAAAGATCCTTCTTCCTAGCTTGCATAGCCTTAGTTTGAATTTGGGTTCTATTTACTAGCTAGGTTGTAATATTGGTACCTAACCCAGTCTTTTATTTAATAGTATTTAGAGCAAAACAAGAATTGATAATCATAATAAATATGATATGCTATATCCTATCTGATCTGCCATTTTGTTTTAGAAAGCAAGATTAGTCCAAATTAATATTTAAAACCATAAAATAAATAGATCAAGTTCAACAGCCAATGCAGCAGAAAAAATCTACATGGCTTTCCATTAGCATGTTTTGAAAGATATAGTTTGTGAGTCAGTAGCATGCATCAACAAAAATGACATAAGAAATTGAAAAAATCAAGTCAAATTTGAACATTAAACCATGGATCATATCTTAACTTTCAATGATTTTGTTACTTATTAGAGTTCCAACTAAGAAATTTCATTTTGAATTTAGATTTTCTTATCTCTCTAGTATAACATTAAGTTTATAAAATTCCATTGCTTCTTTAGTATACTAACCAAATTTTCTCATGATTCATCAATAAATGACCGAGAAGTTAAATGCTTTATTGAAATATAGAAAGAAAGAATTTTTTTCAGAAAAAATAAGGTAATACCATTACAATCTACGCAAGAGCAAAATTGGATAAGGTTTAACTCTGTGTAAAGAGAGGAAAGAACTGCAAACCTGGTTAATGAGGCACAAGATCGAAAAACAAGCTCGATGTCATTTGTGACACCCTTCTACCCCAGCTTTTATACAATTAATTAGTCGAAATATTTTTCAAAAGCAGTATCCCTCAACGGGTAAAAAGGTTCACATATCTCTTCATTTAAAACCTCATTCATTGTAAAACAACTTAATTAAAATAAAAGTAGAACTCAAAGGTTTTCAAAATACACAAGCAGCGGAATCTCCAAATTATCAATAATTAAAACATCCTACTCGCCATGTAAGGCATTTAAAAGTTCACGAAAATACTCCTAATCTAGAAACATATTAAAACATCCCGAAAACACCCTGATGTCACATCTATCAGAGCATACCCTTTCAATCATAGTCGACACCAGTCGTGTCCTCCTCAACACCTGTAAAATATATCCACAGAATACAGTGAGGAAAAGGAATACTACCTATACATACACATAGAGAATACCCATCCTCACCCACAACATCATTACATCATACCATCAATACATTAAATCACCAATAAATAACATTCATCTAAACTCAACATATATTTAATCATCTATATCAACATATACATTCCATACTATCATTCCTATTTTTAACGCATAGATACATCCATTATACATTCACCAAGCTCATCATCATCGTAACATCATTCATATATCATCATATAGTTCTCATACCATCATTCACCCAAGTAATCATATATTCTATTCTCACACATAATACTCATCATCATCAATCATCATTTAATAACACAATTTTGTCATCATATATCACACACCAATACTCCTCTCATCATCTACCCAAAGATCATAACTTGGAACTCCACACAATGGGTGCACCTCGTCAATCACTCTAGTTAGTTCCAAGGTGGTCTACCGGTGTTACCACACACTATCCGATAGGTTGTACCCCCTCTATGGGCCTGCACAACGACATTCGACCCTAGGTTGTACCCCCTCTATGGGCCCGTACAATCACTCCTAGGTTGCACCCCCTCTATGGGCCCGTGCATCGAACGCCCCATCTTGATCCCCTGAGTTGTACCCCCTCTATGGGCCCGCACAACTGATGTGAACCCAACCGGGTAAGAATAAAGAAGATGGTGACATGGCTTTAAATGAAGTGACAGTTGCATTTAATGCAACTACTAGTTGAAGAACCATCATTTAGCATGGAATGAGGCCATGTGGGGCAGCCAACTTAGCCTTCAATTTGCTGATTTAATTTGTTTATTTGTTTTAATAAACTTTAGGGAGTTACAAGACACAAGGTTTTAATTTCTGGTGGTTACAAGACAAGGTTATAATGTTGTTTAATTGCATTAAAACCTTGTGTACTAGCCGTTGGAAGAAGCTTGCTAGGTACGGCTGAACCTGGACATTTTTGAAGCTACATGGAGACCCTTTAGCTAGCCAAAGGTTGCGACCAACATGTGATAGAATGGCTGAGTTATATGCCATCAATGTGCGGCTAGCATGTGATTGAATTGGCTGAATAAAGAGTCATCAAATAGGTGCCAACAAGGAAGTAAATTAGGGAGTGAATAGCCATCAAAGTGGCGGCCAACATCATGGAGAGGAAGGTTACAAATTGAATGAAAACTTGATGAATTGGGGTTGTTACATGCGGCCACTTATTGGCTGATTCATTAGCTACTTTAATCCATGTTTGGTGGTTACAAGTCAAGGAATAATGTAGCCACATGTGCCTA
The DNA here is from genome assembly GCA_026901365.1 of Sesbania bispinosa. NCBI lineage: Eukaryota > Viridiplantae > Streptophyta > Magnoliopsida > Fabales > Fabaceae > Sesbania > Sesbania bispinosa. The sequence continues at coordinate 190,596 of QLOH01000274.1, forward strand.
AAATGCTGGCTGGAATTGGCGGCCATCTAAGCTAGTTTAGGCCGAGTTTATTAGCTTAATTTATCTCTTAAATTAATTTAATTTGTAGTAGTTTTAATTAGGGATGCTTGGTATATGTATGAGGGGTATTTTTGGAAGTAATTTGGGCGTGAAGGTGCAGCTGATTGCATGGCCCTATTTCACCTTGTAAACTCTATAAATACATGTTTCATGCATGCAAGAAGAGGGAGATGTTTTATGCCAAGTTTATCAATATAAGTGAAAGTGATTTTCTCTTTAATGAAAGTGATTTTCTCTAAATTTCTTGCTAGTCAAGAGTTGAAGATTATCAAAGGTTCTTCACCTTTGTGTGTGTATCTTCAAGGACTTATCTTTCAAGTCTTGAAAGTGTGACGTCCACCATCTATCTCTTCTATTTCTTCTACGTTTTCTATTTTGTTCAAAACCTACTTTTCCTATCTGTATTACTTGAATTATATGTGATTTATTCTTCAAGTTTTCAAAGGGTGAATTTCGTTTTGGCAAGGTTATTATTTGCTATTCTTCTATCTATTTTATTTGGTGTTAGAAAATCAAAGAAAGAAAAAAAAAAGAATTTAGCAAAACAAATAAAAGAAAAGAAAAATATTGAAAAGACAAGAAAAAAAAATTTTGCCTAGGAAAGTGTTGTTTTATTCAGAAATTTCTAAGGTCCATGCAAAATAGAACCTCCAGGTTCATATCATTTGGTAATCAGAGCTCCGGTTATTAGAAATTTTTCTGAATTCTTCTTTCTAACAAATACTATTTCTTCTTAGCTTTTCTTGTGTTATTGTTTTCTTGACTGCACGAAGGTTGGTGAATTATTTGATTTATTCTCCTCATTGGTGTGGTAAGAAATTCAAGAGAAATAGAGTGGAAAAAGGCAAGAGAATTACGTCTTAGAAAAAAGCCAAGTATTGTTTGCAAACACGAGAGTGGTGAGGTTTCTAAACACCTAACATAATTTTTTTCTGTTACGTTTTTACTTGTTCTTTATCATGGCAGAAAGGGTGGGAGAATTCTACATGATTAGAAGACTTCTTAGTAGCCAAACCGTGGACAAAGAGGAAAGCCAAAGGGAGAACATCTTTCACACCAGATGTTCAATCAATGGTAAAATTTGTTTGGTGATTATTGATGGTGGTAGTTGTACTAATGTGGTTAGTTCCAGATTGGTAGACAAGATGAAATTGGACACAAAACCACACCCTAGGCCATACAAGCTTCAATGGCTTTAGTGAGGAAGATGAAGTGCACATGAAAAGGCAAGCTGAAATTCCTTTTTCAATAGGAAAGTATCAAGACAAGGTGACTTGTGATGTGGTACCAATGGAGGCCAGCCATATTCTCCTTGGGAGACCGTGGCAGTATGATACTAGAGCTATCCATGATGGCTTTACAAATAAAATTTCTTTCATGTACCATGACAAAAAAAATTATTTTGAGGCCTTTAACATCGAGAGAAGTTAGTGAGGATCAAAATAAATTGAGAGAAAAGATTGCTCAAGAGAGGTTGAGTGAGAAATTTGAAAAAGAAGAGCATATGAGAGAAAAAGAGAAAAAGAGCGAAGAGATTTTATTTGTTAATGATTTTTCTTCTACTGTTTGTTATGTTAATTTTCAGGAACAAAAGGATGGGGATGTGAATGAAATACACCAACTCCCATGTTTGAAGAGAAAGCTTATTGATATTGTTCCTAGTGCTCCATTGTACATCCAACCCACTATTGAAGACCAAACTCATGAAGATATTGAAGACAAACACATAGAGTCTTTTGTTTCTGAGGCTGAATTGCATTTGTTTAAAAACAAAATTTTGCATGTTTGTTTGACAAGAAAATTTACTCATGATCATGATGTTTGGATTTGGAAATCAAAAAGGAAGAATTCCTTGATGCATAAAGAAAGAATGACCAAATCTGAATTTTTACAGGTTGTGTTTGATCCTGGAGGTTGGGTTTGTTCGTTCCAATTTCAAGTGAATAAAGCCTTAAGATTCGGGACGAATCTTCTCTAAGAAGGAGGATATGATGTGAACCCAACCGGGTAAGAATAAAGAAGATGGTGACATGGCTTTAAATGAAGTGACAGTTGCATTTAATGCAACTACCAGTTGAAGAACCATCATTTAGCATGGAATGAGGCCATGTGGGGTAGCCAACTGAGCCTTTAATTTGCTGATTTAATTAGTTTTATTTGTTTTAATAAACTTTAGGGAGTTACAAGACACAAGGTTTTAATTTCTGGTGGTTACAAGACAAGGTTATAATGTTGTTTAATTGCATTAAAACCTTGTGTACTAGCCGTTGGAAGAAGCTTGCTAGGTACGACTGAACCTGGACATTTTTGAAGCTACATGGAGACCCTTTAGCTAGCCAAAGGTTCCGGCCAACATGTGATAGAATGGCTGAGTTATATGCCATTAATGTGCGGCTAGCATGTGCTTGAATTGGCTGAATAAAGAGTCATCAAATAGGTGCCAACAAGGAAGTAAATTGGGGAGTGAATAGCCATCAAAGTGGCGGCCAACATCATGAAGAGGAAGGTTACAAATTGAATGAAAACTTGATGAATTGGGGCTGTTACATGCGGCCACTTATTGGCTGATTCATTAGCTACTTTAATCCATGTTTGGTGGTTACAAGTCAAGGAATAATGCAGCCACATGTGCCTAAAATGTTGGCTGGAATTTGCGGCCATCTAAGCTAGTTTCGGCCGAGTTTATTAGCTTAATTTATCTCTTAAATTAATTTAATTTGTAGTAGTTTTAATTAGGGATGCTTGGTATATGTATGAGGGGTATTTTTGGGAGTAATTTGGGCGTGAAGGTGCAGCTGATTGCATGGCCCTATTTCACCTTGTAAACTCTATAAATACATGCTTCATGCATGCAAGAAGAGGGAGATGTTTTATGCCAAGTTTATCAATATAAGTGAAAGTGATTTTCTCTTTAGTGAAAGTGATTTTCTCTAAATTTCTTGCTAGTTAAGAGTTGAAGATTATCAAAGGTTCTTCACCTTTGTGTTTGTATCTTCAAGGACTTATCTTTCAAGTCTTGAAAGTGTGACGTCCACCATCTATCTCTTCTATTTCTTCTACGTTTTCTATTTTCTTCAAAACCTACTTTTCCTATTCGTATTACTTGAATTATATGTGATTTATTCTTCAAGTTTTCAAAGGGTGAATTTCGTTTTGGCAAGGTTATTATTTGCTATTCTTCTATCTATTTTATTTGGTGTTAGAAAATCAAAGAAAGAAAAAAAAGGAAAAGAAAATAGAAAAAAAGAAAGAAAAGAATATAGAAAAAAGAAAAAAAAATTGAAAGAAAAATATTGAAAAGACAAGAAAAAAATTGTTTGCCTAGGAAAGTGTTGTTTTATTCAGAAATTTCTAAGGTCCATGCAAAATAGAACCTTAAGGTTCTTATCAACAACTCAGTTCACCTCCCGAATTGTACCCCCTCTATGGGCCCGCACAATTCAGGTCTCATGACATATGCTCAAGGCATCTCTCCTATGTCGTACCCCCTCTATGGGCCCGCACAACTTAGATAACATCATCATCAAAAGGCGATATACACCATCGTCATAAATCATCATTTCATGCATCATCATACTCATCATCAAACATCATCATTAATAAAGTGATATACACTTATCATCATTCACATCATCATCATAAGTGACATGCACTATCATCAATAACATCATAATCATAAGTGATACACACTATCATCAATTACATCATCATCATAAGTGATACACCCTATCATCAATTACATCATCATCATAAGTGATACACACTATCATCAATTACATCATCATAATCATCATAAACAACATCAAACATCGTCAATCATCATCATTATACTCGTCATAAAGCACCATCAAACAACATCAATCACTAAGGATCTCAAAATCTACTCTGGTAATCGATTACCAACCTCTAGTAATCGATTACCCGCAAACAAGGTCTCTGGTAATCGATTACAACCCCCTTGTAATCGATTACCCGCAAACAGACTCTCTGGTAATCGATTACAACACCCCTGTAATCGATTACCAGCAAGCAAACAGTGCTTCTGGGTTGCCCAGAACACTCTGGTAATCGATTACCACATCTGGTAATCGATTACCCGCGACGTAGATCGCAGATTTCATGATTTCTCACCCTTCTATACCCATCCAATCAATCCCTAATCAGTCTTTTTCGTCTAAACATCATTCATACTCATTAATAACATCAAATACTCAATAAATCATCAATCTATTACAGACTATACCATCAATTCATCAAAAGCCCAATTTCTCAATCCCTAATCACCCTTTTTTCAATTATCTTCAATATCATCTTTACTCTCATTCAATAATTCGTCAATACACATACAATAAATCATCAATCACCAGATTATATCATCATTCTCAGTTATTCATTCATAAATTCAAATTATACATCTTAGATTACTACCCAAACATCCCCTACATGCATATACAGGCAATACCCTCTCCCCCACCGTACCTTAGAGTTGACGATCATAAACGAAAAGATAGAACTCCCTTGCTAATCTACTCTGCGGTACCTCCTCCTTGTGGAATCGTTTCTCCCCTCCTTAAGGTTTCACTCTCTAACGTTTTGAAAAATAAGGATTAGGGTGAATTGGTGACCCCTCCTTACTTAAATACTTAACTGGGTTGGACCCACCCTCAACCCACTCATTCTTATTTTATTAAATAACATTATTCATAAAAATATTAATATTACTAATACTATTTTATTCCTCTCATTTAATCAATTAAAATAATAATACTATTATTTCTTCTTTTTCTTTTATTTTATTTATTCATTTATATTAGGAATTATTAGGATATTATAGAGTCCTTATCCATCTATATTCAAATTTAAATTCAAATCTTATAATTAAATCTTATCCTAAATTGTATTGATTCCTATCCTTAATCCTCGTGATCTCAATATCCCTATTTAGAATCTGATCCTAATTTAAAATACTAATCATATCTCTCTCGTTAGATTATCATTACTACTCCCGATATTATTTTACTAATATAATAATTACTATATTTATAACAATTAATGTTAATTGTAATGTTATGATTTATCTCTTAATAATATTATCATTATATTCAATATGACCATATTTGATTAAGATCCTAATAATCTAACATCTCTCCTACTATTTATAGGCCACGACCAGTGTGCATTGCCTTATGGGTGGTGCACATCGTGAATCACTTTCTTGGACCGTCAGATTTTCATGTAAAGAAATTGACGGACGAGATATAATACCAGTGACCGGTTGTTTCTTGGTATTAAAATTTACTAATTGTTTGTATTGTTGGTCACTGAATATTTTAAATTATTATGGAAGGTCCTCAAATTGTGCATGGCTTTTTCGATGAGTGATGATCGACAAGTTTGTCGGTGTTGTGATTGCGTTGCATTTTACTAGGGAAGTACTCTCTGTGATCACCGAATTGATTTGTCTCCTGAAGTTCGAAACAAAAATGTCATTAGCAATAATGGGAAGAACGAGAATGACGGGAGAGAGGGAGGAGGAGGAAAACATGGCAATAGCCAATAATGGGTGAGTTGGCCGGAGAGTGTCAGCACATAGAATTTGTATGAGTGGTGTAGTATTACTGGGTCATCCATGACTGTTCAATTTGGCCGCTATATCTGGCTCTGTGTTAGTCTTTTATTATTTTAATTTTAATATTTTTCATATTTGTGAGTGGTGACTAAGTATATAATAGAATGAATGAAAATTGATTTTTGAGAGATAATTAAAATAACAAAAAGAAAAGGTAAAATAGAGGGGAATCTGAGTAATTTGCAAGTGTTGAGATGGATAAGGCGTTATTTTCTTCCATAGATTCCATTGTTAAAGTAGCGATAATTCCATGAGTCCAGTTTCGTTTGATTCCTAACCTGCAGTGCGATGAAGCCATGACAATGGTGGAATCGAGGAACCTCTTCTTCATAGTGCATAAATGACTATTTATGAACTCCCAATTTTTGCCAGTTGAATGAATATAAGTGGCACTCTGTTAATTGTTACAATTTCCCAAACATTAAGGATTAAATAGTAAATTTTGATTGTTCTGTCCAATAGGTAAAGTAACCGCTAGTTTCAGGTTACATGGGTGGAGTAGGCGGTGAATCACCCATTAATAAGATTGACAGTAGCATTCACCCTATTTATAATATTATATTATTATTATTATCTCATAAATACAGGTATATTAATATTTACTATTATTAATGTGTAACTTCTATTTTTACAGCTAACGTTATCGAAATATAATTATACGTATTTAAATTATATTTCTAAATTTTCTAAATTTTGGGATGTTACAACTCTCCCCTCCTAAAAAGAAAATTCGTCATCAAATTTTGACTTACTATTCTCTTAGATTGAAGTCTATGACACTAAATATTGATAACCTAAAGCTTGGGTTGGATATCACACCACTAACTCATATAATTGTAAACCAAATACTCATAATCGAAAATAAAATTTAATCATGACTAAACTAAATCCATTACATTGCTAATCACGCTTAGCATAACCACATTTATCATGGCTTAAAAGATCAAATTTTGCTTCTTAAGTCTAAGCTCTTTTATCTTTCAAGTTTATATATTTTCGTATGATTGAAAACTTATGAACTAATAAATAATTACTTCTAATATGTTCAAAGATTAAATAATTAAAAATTTTATCAACATTTGACTTATGATCCTATCATAATTATAAAACTATCAAGATTGCACAATATCATCACCAAATCCACATAGATCCAATGATCAATCAATACCTCTATCCAAATATATACTCAATCAATCAAATTTCTATCAGGCTTAAGATTTGATCTTTATCTTAAAATCTTTATATTAGAACCATAAAATTTTCACCATTATCAAATCCCTATCTCTATACCATCAAATTAAAGGAAATCTCTATCTCTAAAAGATTAAATCTCTATCTCTTAAACTATAAAATTTTAAAAATATCAAATCTTTATCCTTAAGACTATAAATTAAAATTTAAATCTCTATATCTAAACCGTAGAAATAAACTTAAAAATTTCCCTCAAATAAAAGACCATTCAAAGTTTATACAGAATATCCAACCTCCTAGGTCCTAATAATTTACCATTAATCTAGAAATATCCCTATATTTGATTGCAATCTCCTATAAATTTTTCTTCTATAATTCAATTTTCTACAAAATTTTCTCATTCCCTAGTTTCATATTGTCATTATTCCTACTTCCTCATATTAGTGATTATAATTTATGTGTGTATACCAATATGGATATTAATAGGATTCTTTCTTAAATTTTTACAATTTTTTTATTTATTTCAGGAAGGTTCTATTGTCTAAACTATATATATTTTTAAATACTAGGATCTCTCTCTAAAATTTTTTTTACCTTACTCTATCTTATAATTTCAGTTTTCCTCTAAACTAAACAAACTTTTAAATATACAGAAAATAGTAATTAAGACACTATAACAATTACGGACAAGTGTATATACCAATTCTAGTAAAGAGAAGAGTTTACTAGAAGTAAAATCAATCACAATAATTCTCATGATTCATAAAATAACTTTTATCCTAAAATAAATTTATACTCTCATAAATAAAAATTAATGTTTAATAAGTATCACCAATAACCCATATCTAATCTCATCTTAGTTATTTAGCCTCTTTCCTTCGTAACTCTATCTATTTCCAACAAACCTTATCTTTTTTCACAAAAATTATTACTTATCTTACAACATCTATTTCCTCTCAATCCTCTAAGGCTACCGAATAGTTTGTTGGCTACTATTATTACTACCTTTATCAAAATCTTAGCTATATTTCATAATTTCTTTCTTCCTCTAAAAATTAAACCTATAAGATAGTCAAATCCCAAAATCTTCCAATTTAAATTTTAAATAAGTCCTAACAATTTTTCAAATCCTATCCATAAAAGCATTTAATCCAAATCTAAATAAGGTCTTATCTTAATTTGAAATTCCACATAAACTAATTCAAATTTCTAAAATTTAAATTTATCCTCAACCAACACCTTCTCATCCTTTTAGCTCACCTTGTAACTACCGATAAAATCTAATCCATCTAAATCCAAATTATATTAATCATTTAATTCAAATTTGACCAAATCCTAACAATTTTTTAAAATCATATCCAAATTTTAAAACTTAAAATCAAGATACATATCTTTCATAACTAACAACTAATGAAATTCTAATCCTCATTTCAAATTCGAATTATGCATATTATTCAAATCCAATCCTAATTCAATAAATTCAAATTCAAACATACTCACACAAAGATATATATTGTTACTTGTCAAAAGAATCTCAATCTTAAATATTAAACAAATTACTATCTACTTATTTTTATCTTACCTTTCACTTAAATCTAAATCAATCTGAAACTCAAAATCTCTAAAACATTATTTTATTATCATCCACCTCTTATAATATGATAGAAATATCATCGCAATCATATCATTCAATAATCATATCATTCATTTACACACAAAATCTTATTTAAAATTTTTCTTTCTTAAAACATTTTCGCAAAGATTTTCTTCTAGCAATGTTATTGACAAAACACTCTCCCTTCAAGTTGTTACATCTTCTCTCATCACGTTCAAATCATTAGGGTGGCCAGTCCCAATAACTTGAAGCAAGATAATCAAAGACTTACCAACCTTGCAGGACACTGAAAACTAGAAAAATTCAATAATACACCTTACTCAATCAACATCACGATCAAGCATCATGGAAGCACATCAAACACATAACTCAAGGTCGATGAACCGACCAATCAAACAAACAGTTAACTTAAAGCAATATAATTCACTCAATCAATCAATCAGATTAACACCACAGAAGCATAGTAAACTCATAACACAAGGCCGGTGAACCGACCTGCTCTGATACCAACTAATGTGACACCCTTCTACCCCAGCTCTTATACAATTAATTAGTCGAAATATTTTTCAAAAGCAGTATCCCTCAACGGGTAAAAATGTTCACATATCTCTTCATTTAAAACCTCATTCATTGTAAAACAACTTAATTAAAATAAAAGTAGAACTCAAAGGTTTTCAAAATACACAAGCAGCGGAATCTCCAAATTATCAATAATTAAAACATCCTACTCGCCATGTAAGGCATTTAAAAGTTCACGAAAATACTCCTAATCTAGAAACATATTAAAACATCCCGAAAACACCCTGATGTCACATCTATCAGAGCATACCCTTTCAATCATAGTTGACACCAGTCGTGTCCTCCTCAACACCTGTAAAATATATCCACAGAATACGGTGAGGAAAAGGAATACTACCTATACATACACATAGAGAATACCCATCCTCACCCACAACATCATTACATCATGCCATCAATACATTAAATCACCAATAAATAACATTCATCTAAACTCAACATATATTTAATCATCTATATCAACATATACATTCCATACTATCATTCCTATTTTTAACGCATAGATACATCCATTATACATTCACCAAGCTCATCATCATCGTAACATCATTCATATATCATCATATAGTTCTCATACCATCATTCACCCAAGTAATCATATATTCTATTCTCACACATAATACTCATCATCATCAATCATCATTTAATAACACAATTTCGTTATCATATATCACACACCAATACTCCTCTCATCATCTACCCAAAGATCATAACTTGGAACTCCACACAATGGGTGCACCTCATCAATCACTCTAGTTAGTACCAAGGTGGTCTACCGGTGTTACCACACACTATCCGATAGGTTGTACCCCCTCTATGGGCCCGCACAACGACATTCGACCCTAGGTTGTACCCCCTCTATGGGCCCGTACAATCACTCCTAGGTTGCACCCCCTCTATGGGCCCGTGCATCGAACGACCCATCTTGATCCCCTGAGTTGTACCCCCTCTATGGGCCCGCACAACTTAGTTCACCTCCCGAATTGTACCCCCTCTATGGGCCAGCACAATTCAGGTCTCATCACATATGCTCAAGGCATCTCTCCTAAGTTGTACCCCCTCTATGAGCCCGCACAACTTAGATAACATCATCATCAAAAGGTGATATACACCATCATCATAAATTATCATTTCATGCATCATCATACTCATCATCAAACATCATCATTAATAAAGTGATATACACTTATCATCATTCACATCATCATCATAAGTGACATGCACTATCATCAATTACATCATCATCATAAGTGATACACACTATCATCATTTACATCATCATCATAAGTGATACACCCTATCATCAATTACATCATCATCATAAGTGTACACACTATCATCAATTACATCATCATAAACAACATCAAACATCGTCAATCATCATCATTATACTCGTCATAAAGCACCATCAAACAACATCAATCACTAAGGATCTCAAAATCTACTCTGGTAATCGATTGCCAACCTCTAGTAATTGATTACCCGCAAACAAGGTCTCTGGTAATCGTTTACAACCCCCTTGTAATCGATTACCCGCAAACAGACTCTCTATTAATCATTACAACACCCTTGTAATCGATTACCAGCAAGCAAACAGTGCTTCTAGGTTGCCCAGAACACTCTGGTAATCGATTACCACATCTGGTAATCGATTACCCGCGACGCAGATCGCAGATTTCATGATTTCTCACCCCTCTATACCCATTCAATCAATCCCTAATCAATCTTTTTTTTCTAAACATCATTCATACTCATAAATAACATCAAATACTCAATAAATCATCAATCTATCACAGATTATACCATCAATTCATCAAAACCCCAATTTCTCAATCCCTAATCACCCCTTTTTCAACTATCTTCAATATCATCTTTACTCTCATTCAATAATTCGTCAATACACATACAATAAATCATCAATCACCAGATTATATCATCATTCTCAGTTATTCATTCATAAATTCAAATTATACATCTTAGATTACTACCCAAACATCCCTTACATGCATATACAGGCAATACCCTCTCCCCCACCGTACCTTAGAGTTGACGATCATAAACGAAAAGATAGAACTCCCTTGCTAATCTACTCTGCGGTACCTCCTCCTTGTGGAATCGTTTCTCCCCTCCTTAAGGTTTCACTCTCTAACGTTTTGAAAAATAAGGATTAGGGTGAATTGGTGACCCCTCCTTACTTAAATACTTAACTGGGTTGGATCCACTCTCAACCCACTCATTCTTATTTTATTAAATAACATTATTCATAAAATTATTAATATTACTAATACTATTTTATTCCTCTCATTTAATCAATTAAAATAATAATACTATTATTTCTTCTTTTTCTTTTATTTTATTTATTCATTTATATTAGGAATTATTAGGATATTATAGAGTCCTTATCCATCTATATTCAAATTTAAATTCAAATTTTATAATTAAATCTTATCCTAAATTGTATTGATTCCTATCCTTAATCCTCGTGATCTCAATATCCCTATTTAGAATCTGATCCTAATTTAAAATACTAACCATATCTCTCTCGTAAGATTATCATTATTAATCCTGATATTATTTTATTAATATAATAATTACTATATTTATAACAATTAATGTTAATTGTAATCTTATGATTTATCTCTTAATAATATTATCATTATATTCAATATGACCATATTTAATTAAGATCCTAATAATCTAACATCTCTCCTACTATTTATAATATTATATTATTATTATTATCTCATAAATACAGGTATATTAATATTTACTATTATTAATGTGTAACTTCTATTTTTACAGCTAACGTTATCGAAATATAATTATATGTATTTAAATTATATTTCTAAATTTTCTAAATTTTGGAATGTTACATCATTTCCATCCAAAATCAACTCATTCTTGACCTTTTTAGATCAAACAACAATAATACCATTGAGCATATCCACTTTCCTCACCTATGAATTATGGCAATCAAATACACGTTTCATTTTAGTAAAATAAAAAAGTGTCCAACACTTGCATGTAAGTCTACCTTTCTAGTTCTATGTCAAACAGGGCCCTTAATCTGAAAAACACACACATATGAATAGTTAAAATTAATTTTAATTTTAGTCATCCACCTAAGGTTTTGGGATCAACATCAAACCCTCTGGCACTATCAAATCAATAGCAACAACATATTTTTGTCCCTAGAGTAAAAACACAATAGCAAAATACAAATAATATTGACCTCACAAATAATTTATAACGTATCTGTCAAAAAAGGCATTGGAAAATCAAGTAAAGGGTCATAATTTAAAATATTGGAAGATCACAGTAGCAAATCATACAGATAATCAATAATCAAATCGGAGAAGAAAACGTATAAAAGGAGTGTCATTTCATTGGGATGAGAAGGAGAGAGTGTTACAGATAGGGATCTACCAAGAGTAAGAAATTTTCAAACAAGTGAACCCAACTTTAATGAATCAACATTAAAGATTGCCCTCGCACCAGTACAGCTTTACGTTCAAACAAAACAAGAGAGTTATAATTATTTTTTACTCTAAATAAATAGGACTGTTGTTTTACTTTGTCAATGCTTTTGTTTTGTAGTCCAAGAGGATGCTAAAAAAGGTAATGAGATGAGAAAGGTGGGGGCGAGAGTGCTTGCTACTGATTCAAAAGCTCTAGGAAGGGAGAGAGAGAGAGAGGGAATATTCTGATCTTTGTTGGCTTTTTGTGTTTGTGAAGCTGTGGTGGCTCTCAAAAGATGAGGAACAACTCATCTTTTTGAAGGGTCATCTTTTGGGTTTGGTTGGGTGATTCCTGTGATATGTGGGGGGAAGGAAGGATATAGTGAACTTTGTGTTTCTTGTCCTGCCCACTCCATTTTTTCATTCTTCCTACTCACCACAGAGAGACATGCCATGAACTCTGTGTTTCCTCTCTTCTTATCTCCTTCCAATTCTTTTACTCTCTTTGGTCTCTCAAATATTTACCCACACAACCAGAACAAACTTCTGCCTCTGCTAGGCATTCAAATCATACCATATGCTTCCAATTCAGATTTATTTCCCTTTCCTTTATCTTTCATTTTACTCCAACTTGTTCACTTGCCTATTATGTGTAAGGTTTTTCCAAACTTGTTCTAAGAAACGGCAAAGAATTGAAGATAAAAATCACAAAACAGAGGTCTTACAGAGTAGAACCAGTCTATCTCTTCCCTTTCAGGTACAAGTCATCTCTGAAACAACAACAACTAAGACCTACAGAAAGAGCATGAAAGTGAAGGAGAGAGCAAGGTATACCTCACTAGCAACTGTGCCAAATTACCATGGCCGCTTCAAATCCCCTCAATTCATCCAAGAAACATGAATTCTAGAAAGAGTGCCAAATTATAAATATAAATTTAAAACAGATAAATTTAAATATAAATCTACTGAATTAAAGAGCATGTAAACAAGATTGAAACAACTGTGAGCATTTCAAACAATATTATAATAAACATTCATCAGAAAAGTGCCAAAAGAGTAGCAAATTATATGAGATATTAGTATGACATTGACCAGCTAATCTAGCATCAGTTAAGCTTAGTCATTCCAATTCCATCTAACTCTAATATATTCTACCAACTACCTACCTCTTTGCTAAAATGAATTGAAAAAGGAAAAAAAACTAAAAGTTAAAAGAAAATCATTAGCAATAGGGCTTAGCAGCCAAGCCCTATTGCCGCGAGCGCTGCTCTAGCCCCCAGCTACAATCTTCGCTGGCTTGTAGAACCAAACGCCACCCTGTAGCCACTGTACATCACGTGTCGTTCCTGGAGCGAGACCCAATCGCCACCGCACGACGATGGATGGATGGTGCACGGTGGACGGCGGACGGACGAAGCACAATGGACATTGCACAAGAAGAGACAATGGACGGCGCTTTCTGATTAGTTTTGAGGATCGATTTTAGGGATTTATCGAACCCTAAAATCTCTAATACTAGTGGGGGAGAAGCCAAGTTGCTTATTAAGCACCAGGTGAGATGATATAGTGTAGGCCAACCTTGGCTAGAAGAAAAAATTTAGCCAAGGTCAGCCTACGCAAATTACTTTATTTATAAAAAAAGAAAGATGAGGTATTAGCGTCCATCTAGCCTGGGCTAGCCTACGCTATTTGAAAAAATTTAGCCAAGGCCTCGAGGCCTACTCTATCTTTTTGCAGCTAAAATCAATTTTTCTTGTAGTATGGATTCCCATTAGGTCAAGAGTTGGCCACTGATCTTGTCCTACAATCGTTGCCGAACAACTATAGTCAATTCGTCATGAACTACAACATGAATGAATTTGGAAAACCACTTCCAGAATTGCTAAGCATGTTAAGAACAGCTGAGCAAAGAATTAATAAAGGTAAAGGGAAGGCCATATTGATGGTCCGACCTGGAAAGGGCAAGGGCAAGAAGAAATTCTTGAAACCTATGGGCGAGATAGCTAAGGAAGGAAAGTGGTTCCACCGTGGCCAATCAGGACATTGGAAGAGAAACTGTGCAAAGTACCTGGAGAAGATCAAGAAGGGAAGTGAGACTTCCGCTTCAAGTATCTAAGTTATAGAAGTCAATTTACCTACTACTGCACCTTAGGTATTGGATATCGGATGTGGATCTCACATTTGTGTGAATGTGTAGGATCTAAAAGGAGTAGGTCATTGGCTAAAGGAGAAGTCAACCTACGTGTGGAAATGGAGCAAGAGTTGCTGCCTTAGCCGTAGGAACATAATATTTAATTTTGCCAACTGGACTAGTTATTGGACTAAATAATTGTTATTTTGTGTCTGCCATTAGTGGGAATATTATTTCCGTTTCTTGTTTAGACAAGAGTGGTTTTTCATTCATAATAAAGAACAATAGTTGTTCAATTTATTTGAATGATATATTTTATGATTGTGAAAAGTTGAACAATATGAAGTGTCTATCTATAACATAAGTGCTAAGAAGGTCCAAACAAATTATTTGAACCCGACTTATCTTCGGCATTTTTGCTTAGGCCACATAAATGAGAAATACATATCCAAACTCCACCAAGATGATTATTTGGACTCATTTGATTTAGAATCAATTGTGATATGTGAATCTTGTTTATTGGGAAGATGACCAAAAACCCATTCATTAGAAAAAGGGTGAAAGGGTCGGTGATCTTCTTGGTCTCATACATAGTGATGTATGTGGGCCCATGGGCACAATGGCTAGAGGAGGTTTTCAATACTTCATCACTTCTACTGATGATTTCAGCAGATATGGATTTGTGTATCTGATGAAACACATATCTGAGTCCTTTGAAGAGTTCAAGGAATTTAAGAATGGAGTATAAAACCAACTTGGCAAGACTATTAAAACACTTCGATAAGATCGAGGTGGATAATACTTAAGCCAACATTTGATGACTATCTAAGAGAGTGTGGGATAACGTCTCAACTCACTCCTCCTGGAACACCTCAATGGAATGGAGTTTCAGAAAGGAGAAATCAAACTCTATTAGATATGGTTCGTTCTATGATGAGTCACACTGATCTCCCTGACTCCTTTTTGGGGTCATGCTTTGTTAACAGTTGCCTTCACACTAAACCGTTTTCCATCTAAGGTTGTCATAAAGACACCATATGAGATATGGACTAGGAAAAGACCTAGTATGTCTTTAATGAAAGATTTAGGGTTGTGAAGCTTATGTGAAACGCCAAGTCTCAGATAAGCTGGGACCCAAATCAGATAAGTGCTTATTTTGTAGGATACCCAAAAGAAACTAAAGGTTACTACTTCTATAATCCTAGCGAAGGCAAAATGTTTATCGCTAGGACTGCTGTATTCTTAGAGAAGGAATCTGTCTCTAAGAAAATGAGTGGGAGGAAAGTAGAACATGAAGAAATTCAAGTACCACAAAGTAGCAATGAGCCAATAATGGAACAAGAGCAGATACTACAAAGTGTTGTGGAGCCACCTGCTCAAGTAGGGCAAGACTTGCATAGGTCAGATAAGGGTACATCACCAAACTGAGAGTTATGGTTTCCTTGTGTCTCAGGAAAGGGATGTATTGCTAATGGATCAAGGTGAACCAGCGATCTACCAAGAAGCTCTTTTGAGTCTAGAATCTGAGAAATGGCTTAATGCCATGAGATCTGAAATGGATTCCATGTACACTAACAAGGTATGGACCTTGATTGAGCCACCCGAAGGGATAAAACCCATAGGATGCAAGTGGGTTTTCAAAGAGGAAAACTGACATGGATTGTAATGTAAGTACCTTTAAAGCACGGTTGGTGGCTAAAGGGTTTCACGCAAATTCATAGTGTAGACTATGGTGAAACCTTTTTCCCTAGTTGCCATGCTTAAATCTGTTCGGATCTTGCTTGCTGTTGCAGTTTACCACGATTATGGAATCTGGCAAATGGGTATCAAGACAGATTTCCTAAATAGGAGCCTTCTTGAAGATGTGTATATGACACAACCTGAAGTTTTTGTTATACTTGAAATACTGGAAAGGTATGCAAGTTGCAACGATTCATTTATGGATTAAAGCAAGCCTCTAGAAGCTGGAATCTTCATTTTGATGAAGTTGTAAAGCAGTTTGGTTTCATTAAAAATGAGGATGAACCTTGTGTGTACAAAATGGTTAGTGACAATATAGTTGTTTTTCTGGTTTTGTATGTAGATGACATACTCCTCATAGGAAATGACATTCCTACCCTTCATTCTGTAAAGACTTGGTTAGGAGATTGTTTTTCCTATGAAAGATTTGGGCAAAGCGACCTATGTGTTAGGTATCAGGATCTATAGAGATAGATCTCGAAGATTACTTGGCCTAAGTCAAAGTACATACATAGACAAAGTGTTAAAACGATTTAACATGCAAGATTCTGAGAAGGGATCTTTGCCTATGTCACATGGTATAAGCCTATCTAAGGCTCATTCTCCTTCCATTGAAGAAGAGAGAGGTCGCATGAATAAGATTCCTTATGCATCAGCTATAGGATCTATCATGTTTTCCATGTTATGTACTCAACCAAAAATATCATATGCTTTAAGCATGACTAGCAGATACAAGTCTGATCTTGGTGAAAGTCACTAGACAACAGTCAAGAACATCCTTAAGTACTTGAGAAGAACTAAGGATTCATTCTTGAAATATGGAGGAGAGGAAGAGCTGCTTGTAAAGGGTTACACTGATGCTAGCTTCCAAACCGACAAAGATAATTGAAGATCGCAATCAGGTTATATGTTTTGTTAGTATGGTGGCGCTGTGAGCTAAAAAAAATCAAAGCAAGAAACAGTCGTTGTTACAAACCCATTAAACCCCTTGTGCAGCAGAAGCATGAAGGGCACACTAGATCATTGGGCATAAGAGTTATGTCTCTAGTGCAAGTGGGAGATTGTTACGAATATGTACTAGAGACTTATATATTTATGAACATCCATCACTTGTATCATGTTATTTTATAAAGGCAAACTTATTCTTTTAGAATATAATTATTGTCCTTAGAATAGTAAGCTTAAACTTCATAAGAAATCAAGTAGATGACTTGATCGTGAGATCTTATGAAGAACTATTCTTAAATAGTCCCTAGTCAAGTATCATCTTAGGACAAAGATGCATTTAGACTAGTATGTGAGTTCATTGATGAACACATCTCACAGATCATGGATATGAGATATCATGTGCTCACATAGGTACACATTAAGAGTAACGGTGTACTGAACAGACCCACCTTAAGAACGTTGCATGGATTGTTACATAAGTGTCATGAACGTTTCTTAAATTGATAAATGTTATATATAAAGTCCTTTGACCTTAAATCACTACGATTCCTACATGAGGAATTATGTGTTTTGAATATCATCAAACGTTACCTGTAACAGGGTGATCATAAAGTTAGTATTTGGACATTAATAAATTATGTGGAGGAATGTGAGTGCCCTAGATGAGATTTGTCCCTCCTATGTAACAGGAGTTATATCTGTAGGCCTCTTGATAAAATGAGACTGCAAAATGCATGGCCATGCTCAGGAGGATAAATATGAGATATTTATTTTCTATACAGTCTACTTGAGGATCAAGAAAATATAAATTGAACTATACAAGGTTGACACAATCCATGCCCTTGTGTTCAATTAGATATTTGGACAAAGGGACAGATCATATAAATTATTATCATAAAATAGGATTTATCAAAGTTATTGATAATATCAATATTTGGATAGTGATGTGTTGCTAGATACCGCTCACTATTTATGATATTAAATATAAAAGGGTTTTATTTTAATATTATAACCAAATATTAAAAGCCTACTGGGTCACACGCATACAACAAGCCACTAGAAAAGGATAATAATTCTAATTTAATTTAATTAGAATTATAACATAATGGGCCAGACCCATAAGTGTGAGGGTTAAGTGAGTGAGGGGGTAAAACCCTAGCCACCACTCTATAAATAGAGCATAAGATGCACTACCCCAGACACACATGAGCAATCGCTTCTTACTTTCTAAGGCTACTAGCAGAGCTGAGGAGGGTTTCCTAGTCCGGCTGTTGGCGTGGATACCATTAGAGACGTGGTTACTCTTGCCTCGTTTGTAATCCTAATAAGGTACGACCTTTCGTTTTAATACCTCTTATGCCTTGATTCGTGTTTTCGCAAAACGATTATAACAAGGGAGGGAATCCATTTATTTCCGCTGCACCCTGACCACATGCTTGATTCCCTTCACATGCTTGGGGAGGTTGCTTAGATACTCGCAGATCCATATCTGGTTATTGATTCTTCATCGGTGATGCCTTGGTTAGTTGGAAATCTAAGAAACAACCCACCATTGCCCGATCTTCAGCTGAGGCAAAATATAGGGCCTTAGGTACTTCCACATGTGAGCTTCAATGGTTGGACTTTCTTCTTCATGATCTTCATGTTTCCTCCTCCAAGTCCCACATTTTATTTTGTGATAACCAGAGTGCCATACATATTGCACAGAATCATGTGTTTCATGAAAGGAATAAATACTTGGAGATTTATTGTCAGTTGGTTCACCACAAACTTCAGTCCGGTCTGATGTGCCTACTTCCACTTCCTTCTCATGATCAACTGGCTGACTTGTTCACTAAGGCTCAACTTCCTAAGGCTTTCTCTATTAGAAATTTTATTTCTAAAAATTAATATGGGTAATATATATTATTTGTAGCATTTATATTAGTTATTTACATTTAGTTGGGCTCAATAAAAGTGATATGATTTTAGTGAGCCTTTAGGCTACCAATAGGAAAACCGATATGGGCTTAGGTAAGTTGAAACCAGATTTGGCCCGTTATGGGTTAATAGAAACCCTAGCAGGTTTAAAATCGTAAAGATAGTCATGGTCCCCAATATGCCAAATTAGAAACACGTCTCTCTGTCTCCCCATCAAAAGAGGAATATCAGGTCCCATATGAGGAATCCAGTGATTTAGCTGAGGAAGATCATTGCACGAAAAGGCTATTCCGCTGCAACCTCTAGTTAACATCAATAGATACAGGTATATGTCACTAACCTTAACTTTGTAATCTAACACAACGGTTCTCAATTGATTAAAGGAAAATTTCTATTAGGCTTAAGAAATTTATCCCAACATTCTCTTCATTCCTTCTCAAGCTTGGTGTGCTTGACATTTTCAGTCATCCAGCTTGTGTGGGGTAACAGAAACTAGTCCCACATCAAGGACTCAAGACTCATGCCAATGCCAGCTAAGCCAGCTCAACAGGATTCCCTTTCCATTTTCTCTATAACATAAGCTGTTATTTCCTTTTTCCTTTCCCGCCTTTCTTTCCTTTACCAATTCTGTTATAAATACATTGATTTGTAACTTCACTCTTGAGATGAATGAAATCACTTTTCTGTAATTTGCCTTTCTATTCACTTGCATAGTTTTCGTATTAGTGGGGCTGATACTTTGCGATGATATAATTGAATGTCAGGTTATTAACGTTCTCTTATTTGTTAAGAATATTCTTATTGGCGCTGTCAGTTTACGTTATACATATTTGCAGGAACATTTCAGTTGTTTTCGTTAAGGACTTTCCGGATGACACTTAAGTAATACTAAGTACAGGAACTAGCTAGGGTGCTAATGATAATTCCAAATTGTGCTTCGGCGCATATCTCCATCAACGGATGTCAGAACGGAATACCCAGTCCAGTGAATTTGGTGAGGTTCAATTCACAGTTGTTAATTTGTTGGCTTCATTTAGCTGATATATGAGATGTCTTGTCTGATCATGTCGTCTAGTATTGGACTTGTGGTTCATTTCTGAACGAGAGAGAAATAATAAAAGGGAAGATAAAACGAAGTTAATCTTATAATGGAGCAAACTGAATAAGTAACTAAAAAATGGAAATAAATGAGAAAATAAGCTGTTTATTAAAAGATGCACCAATTCAGAAGCAAACAAATACAATTCTGAGCAGAATTAACAAGCATACTTTGGCAGGGGAACACTTTTATGAAAACATTATTTCCACAGTAATATAATGAGAGGCTCAGCAGTGAGCCAATGTAGCCACAAATTGTGCAATATTTTTATCAGATCTTCCTCCCTCATCAAGAGAACTCTTGGCTAGATTCTTCCATTTGATGGCATTGTTCTTTATTTCATTTCCTTTTTCAGTCTCCATTACTTCCTTTATGCAATGCTCAATTGTTTCTCTTCTCACTATATCTTTCTCATCAGCAATAGCTTTGACACCCATTTTCCACACATCCACAATAAGCTTTGCATTTGTGACTTGGTCAGTCCACAGTGGCATTACAATCATTGGAACTCCTAAGCACACAGATTCCAGTGTGGAGTTCCAACCACAGTGTGTAAGAAAGCATCCCAAAGACTCATGAGTGAGGACAAGTAATTGGGGACACCATGTGACTATTAAGCCCTTCTTTGATGTCTCCACAAATCCCTTTGGAAGCTTATCCTGTTCAGAATCTCTAACTACCCATAAGAAATAACTCCCACTGTCTCTCAAACCCCAAGCTAGTTCCATGGTCTGCTCCTCACTAAGACCTGCCATGCTCCCAAAAGAGACATACACAACTGACCCTTTGGGCTTTTCATCTAACCATTTGATGCAAGCTTCTACATTTGGATCTGAGATGTTAACACCATAGTCCTTGTCATCTTGGAGCCTTTTGTCCAGAAACATAGATGGCAGGGCTGGTCCTACTGTCTTCAGTGGCCAAATCTTCATCAACCAATCCACCACCTAAATTGAATTTCATTTCAGATTCCAATCACCAATAGCCAAAAAAAAATATCTACTAATATATTCCAATAGAGAAGATAACAAATCAAATAATCAATCAATAGAATTTTAAGCTATTTAAATCACTTACCCCTTGTTCCAGTTCATAAATTGTGTTTGCAAGAACCCAGTCTGCTTTATGAATGTTGGAAAATTGATTCAAAACTATGTCAAAGTAACCTGGGTAGGATCCATATTTATACAAGAAAGATGGCAAGTCCTTGGGTGCAAGTTTTGGTAACCCTGGTATGAAAAACTCTGTCCTTGAAAGAGGTAACTCCACCTTCTTCTGATAAGCATGGAAATATATATCATTAACAGAACAAGATTGAGTAAAGAAGGTAGCACCAAGGAGGCCAAAATTCTTGGCAACATCAAGAGCCCAAGGCAAGAAAGCATCATAGATAACACAATCTGGAGGGTTGTTTGAGCTTGCAAGCTTGTGAAGAAGCTCAGCTAGAGTTTGTGGTCCAACTCGCCAAAAGGTTTCTTTGTAAATCTCAAGGCTCTCTGCTGCTGCAAGCCCTCCATCATCATAGCCATCTGAGATGCTCTCAACTTCAATGGAACCGAGATCTTTGTTGGTGATAGTCCTCCAAAGGGAAACAACAGTTACCAGTGTGACTTTCACTCCTCTTTGCACCAAACGCTTTGAGAATTGAATCATGGGATTCATGTGGCCTTGCGCCTGATAAGGTAAGACCAGACAGTGAGCTACATAGTTTTTTTTGTTTTTTTCCATTTCTAGGATTTCGTTGTCTGTGTTCTTCTTTTCTACATTCAAGTGCATTGATTCCAATCAATACATATATTTATAGATAGATGGATTACAATCCTCTACAGTTTCAAAACAACGGGAAACAGTGCACATATTGATCTAAAGGCTGAAGTTTATTGAATTACATTAATAATTAGATTTATATTGTGATTATTTTTCATGAAAAGTCACGTTTAAAACATAGTTCCTTATTAATGTTACATATTGTGATTATTTTTTATCAAATCACGAAAAATGTAGATCGATGTTAATGTTACAGAAAAAATGTGACCCCAAAAATATGATTTTGATGAAAATTAAAAAGTCTATTATATCATCTCAAAACTATTTTCGGATTGTGGGATCTCCTGCAGTTTTTGGAAAATTGTAAAGCATCCCTTTCCAAAAATGGAAAATACGCTCCTCTTAATTATTTGAAATAAAAATAATATTGCTGTTGCCTGGACTCGTGGAACACACTTTTAAAATATGGAGGATAAAGAGTTTTAAAGAAAATATTTTCTGCATTTTAATTTTAATTACAGAAAATATCAGCTTATTTTTTATTTTATTTTAAATTTCAAAATTTGTAAAAAAACTAAAGAAATTAATATAAAATTATTTTCATTATTTTCGACATAAAATTTTGAAGACAGGAAACCATAAAAATAGTATCTTATTTTTATAATTAAAACTATTTTTTTCATAATTAATTATGTTATTATCTTAAATAATACTTAAAAATAAGCAAAATACTTAATTGACACTGAAAACTTTGCTATTAATAATAGAGTCCAACGTGGTAAAGGTGAATTTACTCTTTTACAGAAAATTTGATTGCTCAAACTATTCACTATAGATTTAATAAAGCTCCCGAAATATTATATTTTTATATAACACATCATTTGATTTTTTATATCAATTCATGTCAATATTTTCATCACTTAATATAAATAGTTTATATGAGATTATAAATTTATTATTATTATATTTCAAAAATTAATTAATATTTTAAAAAATATATGTCACAAGTTTTAATTAATACTTAATTTATAATTAAAATTTAATATAATAAATATTCAAATTATTGATAAATGATTTTTATATTTTAATTTAATACTTGATTATTAACTGAATAAATTTCTATTCATTAAATTAATTAAAATTTTAATTAATTTTAATTTTGTTACCGATAAAATACTTTTACAAAACACTTTCCGTTCTTTATCTTATGATATTGGAACTAGTGACAAGCAGCGTATCTGCGTATGCAATTATGTCATCAGAGGCATCTTTTCCACGGATTTTGATGTTCGGCGATTTTGAACAAAATAGCAGATTCTGATAATCTGAACCATAAAAAAAAAAGAATACAAGTTGTGTTAAAATCAAGATTAAATATAAAATCTAAAAATATGGACCGTTTGATGAAGCATCGTCCTGCAGTTGCGTCGAAACCCCAAAGGATCAAATCTCTTTTCCTGACGGCAGGACCAGTCGTACTTTTTTTATTTTTTATTTACGGTTTTTCTAACATGTGTCAACATAAGATAAGAAAATAAAAGTGGAAAGATTTTATTGGAAATTACAACTACCACAATATTCAATGTATTGGTAATATTAAAAGCTACAATTTCCAATAAAACCTTTCCACTTTTATTTTCTTATCCTATGCAAGAGTTGCACATGTTAGAAAAACTCTTTTATTTAAACTTGCATACCACGAGTCCACGGCAACCACTTTGTTGGGGACTGATTAAAAAACAAAAAATAATCGTTGAATTATTGATTTTATCGTTAATTGATTAAACTAGTAAATTGGTCCCTGATTTTTTTAGGGTCGTGTAGTTTAGTCCCTAAAAAATAAAAAATCCCAATATAGTCTCGGACTTCTTGCTTTTTCTTTCATTATAGTCCAACTGTGTGTTTCCCGTTAATTTTTTTATGATATGTCACGTTTTGTGACACTATATCATACTATTTGGCATCGGGGCACAAAAATAACGTCATTGGAGTTGAGACTTTCTAATGAAAAAGGGGGAGAAGAGAGAAAAAGGGAAAATAGAGAAGCACACAACAGTTGGAGTTGAAGCATTTAAAGCTATAAATTTGACAAAACTACATCAGTTTTGTGTCATAGTGGACACTATAGTGACAAATAGTGAGACAAAGTATCATTAAATATGACACGTCGTAAAAAATTAACGGGAAACACACGGTTGGACTATAGTGAAAGAAAAAACAAGAAGTCAGGGACTATATTGGGGTTTTCTATTTCTTATGGACTAAACTACATGACCCTAAAAAAGTCAGGGACCAATTTGCTAGTTTACTCTTGTTAATTTATAACTACAGCTAATCATCTTTTGGCTTGTTTGATTAGCAGAGAAAGTGAAAGAAAAGGATTAGAAATGAAAGAAAAAAAGGTGGGTGAAAAATGAGAGAAAAGTGAGATGATATTTAGATTGCTTGAAACGAATGAAAGTGAAAGAAATAGTGAGATGAAGGGATTATAAAGAAAAGAAAATTGTATTAAATTTAGTAAAATTTTTCTATCTTCCCACTTTTTCCCTCTTTCTTCCAAATTAAACTGAAAAAAAAAATAGAATATGTGTTTTTTATCTTTCTTATTTTCTATCCCCGAAACAACACAAGGTTTAAGATAATTTTTCATTTAATTATTACATTAAATCTCATCTTATCTTTATAAGATAGTTTTAATTGTATTTTCAATTCCTCTAATTTAAATTATGTATAAATTTATTTCCTTTATATTTTTTTAGCAAATTAATTTCCTCTATTTTAAAATTAATAAATATAGTCCATTAATTAATTATCTTCTACTTAAAACTTTTAAATTCTTATTTTCTATCTGAATATGAGAGTTTGATAGATTTAAGATATGAAATAATTTTAATAGTTGAAAAGTAAAAAATCAAAAAATATTTGATAAACTCTGAAATTTTGTAGAATTTAGGGTTAGGATTGAAAGAAGGTAAAAATTTGAGAGTTTTTATTCTAGGTGAAATTTGATATATTTTTTTTTTCTGGTGTGAGAGCAGATACATCTTTTATGAGAGATCATCATGCTCAAGTCTGGTAAGATGACAAAGGATCTCCCTTTAAGTATTTAACGCAATTGCATATTCAAGGTTTGAATTTGAGACCACTAACTTAATTAAGTGGGAACAACCCCTTGTACCATTGAGTTATGGGTGAAAATTAATATTTTAAACCATAACTATATGATAATCTTTTAAACATTTAAAATGGACAAGGTATGTCATTAGACAAAAAAAGTAAAAAAAAAAAGAACAAACCATGATAAAATTAGAAGTGCTATAAAAATCGGACCAAACATGTAAATCCAATCTGTTCAACTAGAAATAGGACATATAACTCGTCATATAACCCGTCTGATTAGGTGTATTAGACCGTTCTACACTTGACCTAGAAAAGAACTAGTGATCTAAATCGAACCAGTTTGAAAACAACCAGACAATTTTTTATAAGAATTATATGTAAACATTTTATATTATAAAATATCCGAGCGTGAAATTAATTTGGCAAATAATTTTTAGATTTCAAGCTTGAGACGTCAAATACAGTTAAAAGCTATATATCTGAACCACTTCACCATTCAAAATATAATACTTATATATGAAAATCCTTAATTATGTAGTTTTTTAAGCTTGAATATATATCAATTTTTTTTAACCCTCCACGGGAGGCAATGTTATTCGAACCGGGAACATCCATATCATGGTGGGGCTAGCTCTCCCAGCGGGAATTTTTTTCATCCACAAAACTCGAACCCGAGAACTAACTTAAGGGGAATCTACTTGAACTAACTCCTATTAGTTTTATATATATATATATATATATATATATATATAAGTTTAATCACTTCAACCAATTACCCATTAATCCGATATCCGACCCACTCGATGGCTAGGCAAAGTCTTATAACAAATCATGTTAGTGTAATTAATTTAATTTTGTATTTTAGCTTAACTCTTGTGTTCAAATATAGATATTCTTCAAAGTCTTTTATTAACTCTCTTTTTTCTTTCTTTACCAAATTTTTTTATTTTTTATTTTTTATTTTTAATTATAAAATAATTTCAATTTTATTATTAAACATCACAGTGTTTTCATTTTGTTTCATATCTTTAAAGTTTTGTATAAAAAAAAATCAATGTTTTAAAAATCGAACCGGTAATTAAACCAGTGGAGCTACTGGTTTACATTTTAGTGGTTCAACCGTGATTCCACAGGTAACAATTAAATTTATTTTTTAAATATTATATGTAATTATTATAAAATAAAAACAATAATAATTAATTAAAATATATTTATTCAAATAATATGACAAAATTAATAATATATCATATTATAAATTCACACAAACAAACCGTTATGAACGCCCGCAAACCGAACCATTTTTATCCGGTTTCGCCGATTTGTACTAGTTCCACATTGGTTCTTTCCGGTTCAAAAACATATCGGGCTAAATGGTCTACTGGACCGGACATAGGCTCGGTTGAACCGGCCGGTCCGGTTCTGAAAACACAGCAAAAAACAATGAAAATAATTTTATATTAATTTCTTTGTTTCCTATACAAAATTCTAAAACATGAAATAAAATGAGAAAAGTAATTAAAATTAAGACATATGAAAGGAAAATAAAAAATGTTAATATTTTTTAAAAAATAATACAATGTTAATTATTATTTCATTAATGATATTTTATTTTTCTAATTAATTAAATAAAGGGAAAATATAAACAGATAATATATTAAAAAGTAAAAAATATAATGAAAAATCAAACCTCATTTTAAGATAGTTATCTTCATGTGTAATCCAAATACTACATTCAACCTCATTTTATCTTTTTCAGATAGTTTCAAAATGGTTTTAATTGTATTTCTAAACTATGTGTAATTTTAGTTTTCTTTTCCTTAAAACTCTTGAATTATCATTTTCTATCCAAATATGAGAGTTTGATAGACTTGAGATATGAAATAATTTTAAATGTTTAAATATAAAAAAATAATAAACATTTGATCAAATCTAAAAACAATTTGTAGGATTTGGTGTTAGGACTGTAATAAGGTCAAAATTTGAGAAAAAAATTTTCTAGGTGAAATTTGATATATTTTTCCTAGTGTGAGCACAAACATTCTTTGTGGGAGGCAATCATGCTCCAGTAAGGTAGGACATAAAAGGTCCCCTTCTTAGTATTTAACACGACTACATATTCAACGTTCGAACTCAAGACCATTGGTTAAGTAGTAACAACTCTATGTCAGCCATTGAGCTGTTGAGTCTCAAAGGATTAAATATATGAAATTAAAAATATTTTGAGTCTCACTCTCTTAAGTTTTAATGAACAAAAAATATAAAATATAAAAGGCATTTATATGATACTATGCTCTCACAGGATGTTGCACTATTTCAGATCATATTGTCTGTGAAAAAGATCATCTGAAAGATCAACTTCATCTGAAGAGTGTTTATCATCTGAAGACTTGAAGATCGTCTGAAGCACTCCTTGCATCTGAAGGTTGAAGGTATCAAGTTTAAGGTTTGACCCGTGAAGACGTTACTATGTAAGAAGAACGTTCATCCCAATGGTCTAACCCTTTTCAGCATAAGAATCAGAGCTGCTTTCTCTCCTCGTTCAAATGTTTAGCATTTTTAAGGAAAGTCTACAAAGCTGTTGTATCTACTCAATAGCATTGTGTGCACAGACCTGCTGCACCTAAGACTGCTCAGAACGTATTGGACAGAGTGTGTCTCAACGTCTCTTGAAGCATTTAATGCTATTTGACAACGAGCAACATTTTTCTCGAAGACTATAAATATGCCCATGCAGATTGAAGAAGAAGTGAAGAAAAGTTATCAAAGAAATCTTACTCTGCGCAAACGCTGCAAAAATACTCTGATATTTCTTTACATTTGCTTATTTGCTTATCCTGAGTAAATCTCAGTTACTTGTACATTTCTGATAAGTTCAATCTATCATCTGAAGATAGTTGATTGAACTTCATCTGTTTTTATCTTAAAACAGTTTGGGTTACAAGCCTGGAGAGGCTTATTGTCTGAAAGAATACTTGGGTTACACTTAGATAAGTGTCTGAGAGCCTGAAGAGGCTTGGTGAAAGAAACAATACTTGTGATAGAGCCTGAAGAGGCTTGGTTGAAGAAACAATACTTGTGATAGAGCCTAAAGAGGCTTGGTTGAAGAAACAATACTTGTGGTAGAGCCTGAAGAGGCTTGATAGAAAAGAATACTTGTATCTGTGGTTTCAGATGGTGGAAAATCCAGTGGTGGTTTGCCATGGGACTGGACATAGCTCACAAGTGGTAGTGAGTGAACCGGGATAAATTCTTGGCTGAGTTTTCTTTCCCTTAAACTCTTTCAATTCAGTTTTTAAACTAACTAAGGGGTTTTGAAAAGTTTTCAAGAGCAAAAATCTTAACATCAAACAAAACTATTTATCAAAATTGTCTGTCTCTGAATCAAGGTTTAGAAGGTAGTAACTAACTTCATATGATCTTTCATCATCTGAAGTTTTTACATAAACTTTTTAAAGTATTGACTAAAACTGAAAGGTTTCCGTTGAAACACTATTCAACCCCCCTTGTAGTGTTTCCCTGTTTTTTCTTACAGTTGGTACCAGAGCTTATCCTCAGGGTTAGCACCTAATCAGTGCGGAGGATAGAGATCCAATGGAAACTTCTACCAGCAACAGACGATATATCACTGAAGGAGCCTCCATCACAAGACCCCCAACATTCAATGGAGTGGATTACCACTATTGGAGGTATCGTATGAAGTTGTTTATTGAAAGCAACAACATTAATGTCTGGGATGTGGTTACTGATGGAGACTACGTGCCCATGCATGTTGGAGTGCCCGTACCTAAGGCTGAATGGACCTTGGAGCAGAAGGCTCGAGTTCAATTAAATTCCAAGGCCAAACTATCTGATATGTTCCTTGAACAAGTCAGAATATGAGAAGGTTCATGGTTGTTCATCTGCCAAGGAGATCTGGGGTACGCTTGTAGCATCCCATGAAGGGACAGAGACTGTGAAGCAATCCAAGATCAGCATGCTTGTACATCAGTATGAGATGTTCAAGATGGAAGAATCTGAAACTTTAGACCAAATGTTTGGGACGTTTCAGACGATAACCAATGGACTCAGGTCATTGGGAAGAACCCTTGAATCTGGAGACAACATTCGAAAGATTCTAAGAAGTTTACCAAAGTCCTGGAGACCCAAGGTTACTGCCAGTCAAGAAGCCAAAGATTTAAATTCTCTTAGAATGGAGGAACTACTAGGCTCTCTCAAAGTCCATGAGCTTGAACTTGGGGAGGATGAAACCAAGAGGAAATCACTGGCATTGAACTGCAAGGTCAGACAGTCTAGGCATGGTAGCATGGAAGCCATGCAAGTAGAGGACACTTCAGAGGGTGATACTAAGTCTGAAGACTGTTCAGAAGATGATGATCTTGCTCTTCTCAGCAAGAAGATTAAGAAAATGCTACAAAGAAAAGGAAGATACAGAAGAATTCAACCTTCTAATGTCAAACAAGGAAAATCAAGTAAAGAATCTATTATCATTGACAAAATTACCTGTTTTGAGTGCAAACAGCCAAGTCACATGAAGACGGATTGTCCCAAGTTAAGGAAGCCAACCTTTCAGAAGAAGAAGTTTTTCAAGAAAAAGAAAGGATTGATGGCTACATGGAAAGACTTGGATGATTCCACTTCAGAGAAAGAGGAGGACACTTTAGAAGAAGCTAACCTCTGTCTAATGGCAAGTCTACCATCTTCAGATAGTTCAGACTATGAGGAAATTCCACAAACTTTACAAGATCAGTATGATGACCTTGTTGAAAGTAGCAGAGAGTTATTCAATGAGTTCAAAGAACTTTCAAGAGCTTTTACAAAAGCTGCTTTAGAAAATGAAAATTTACAAAAAGAAAATCTTGCTCTCAAAGAAAAGCTACTTCAGCAAGATCCAAGTAGTTCAGATAATCTTGTTAAAGAGAACAAAAAGCTCAAAAACAAGGTTAGAGAATTAACTTTGGATCTAACCAAGTTTGTCAAAGGAACTAATAATCTGAATAAATTATTGGGCTCTCAGAGGCATCCCCTTGACAAGAGTGGCTTAGGTTATTCATTCTGCACCTTCTTACAGAATTTTATGAAATTCTCAAAGGTTTCCTCTTTGCTTCTTAGGAATATAACCCATCACTCTACTACTCTACTTCTTACCCCTTTTTGCTTTCTCCTACTATAGGCCTCTATGTTGATTTGAGGTCAAATCCTTTTCAAGGGGGAGAGGATGATGGCATGCTGCTGAGGGAAGAAATGGTGTCTTGTTTGAAAAACTATATGTAATTGACATTGTCATTTGACTTTTGGTTGACAGAACACTGTTATTTGGTTAGGCAATTAGGTAGGAGCATTTTCTTAATTAATAGTTGACCAATTAATCCCATTAATTTATTAATTTTAATCTCATAATTCACGGTTAGCATCTCATCAATTATTAGGTTGGATTGCAATAGTTTAATATGTATGTTCCCTAATATTTCACTATATTCTAAATCATTATAAATTATCAGAGTCAAATAATAGTACATGTTTATTTTCATTATAAATTATCTGTTTGTACTACTAATTTATAAATCAATTTCATATGAATAGGTTTATTGCCAATTTAGATAATTGTGGATGACAAGTCCAAAAGTCATGCTTCCTTCACGTCCAATATATATACCTTCGATCCTGTCCATGTTGTTTTAATTATTATTGTTTACCATATATACCTCCAGTCCATTTTAATTCAAACTTTTTCATTATCATGTCCCTTCCAGTCTAGTCAGAGTTGAGATTTTATGTATTTCTTTTATATTGTTAGTAAACAATTTATTCTTTTATTATGTGACGTTGTGTTTCATGTCGAGTTTAAATTGATAAGCAGGTTTTATGTTATAATTTTTATAAATAAATGTTTTAATAAATCAGGTGTATTATTTTAAAAAAACAAATAATTAGCGTAGGACAAGCCTTTGCTAATGTAGCATTCATTGAATTAAGCGTAGGCTTAGGCCCACGCTAGACCTACGCTAACATTAGCGTCAGCCAAACTTACACTACATTAGCGTCGACCATTTTAGCCATTCCTTAGCTTCTGCATAGCGTCGCATTTAGCGTGGGCTGGCCTATGCTACATAGTGTCGGCCTGGACGCAAATTTTTGCTTCCAAGGTTTTAGCGTCGGCCTCGACTCCGACTCTAGGCTGACGCTATTAATCTATTTTGCGTCCGTTTTTTTCAGTTTAGCGTGGACCTTTGGCCTACGCTAAATGCTGATTTTCTTGTAGTGAACCAACTAAAGTAAGGTTTATAACCCATTTTCATTTAGTTTATAACCAAACAAAGTAACTTGTAATTTGTAATCAGTTGAAGGTATTATAGAAGGTTTCAACATGGGTGCCACAACAACATTAACAGGGAATGACTTCAACTTTAAGAGCCATAAACCAGAGAACTTCTCCATTATTAATTTTGTTATTCTTCCTGATTACAAATCCCAGCTACACGACGTTGAAGAATAGAAGAAACAGAGAGAGGAATGTGGAGAACAAAGGAAGACTGCACACAAACGTAAACTGAGGAAAGGTGGGAGAGAAGAACACATGGAAGAAAGAGGTAGCGGTGTTGCGGTTTGGTACGAAGAAGTGGGAGAAAAAGGAAGGAAATTTCAAAATTGTTCCGCTCACTTTTTTTATTGGAAATAAGTTGTAGTGACGTGATTGACGTGATGCCATTTTCATTTGTTTCTTTTAATTTTTTCTTTAGAAAATAATTAGGGGCTACACTTGGCTTTGTTGTATGGTGTTGTACATTTACTTGTTGTATAAATACAATTACACTTTATATTTTAAGGTTGTGCATTAATTATTTGTTTTTTTCACAATTGTTCATTTTTGGGAATAACTCAATATGTTTATATTATTGTCGTTCATTTAAGATTATTGTGTTCATTTTATATGGTTGTATCAAGTGGCACATGCTTAATTCCCCTTATAAGTAAGGTCTCATGTTCGAGTCTTGTGTATGGAAAAAAACTCTGTTGGGAGAGCTAACGCTACGATATATACTCGTGGTTCACACCAAAATAGATTATTGTAATTTACATAATTAATTTTAGGATAATCATTATAGGATGAATATATTAGGAGCGATGTGATATTTAGTTTTCATCATTTTGTATCTATAATGGACTATGCTTTCTACGGACCAAGACTCACTATGCTTTCTACAGACCATGGTATTAGAAATATGGTATCAAATTTGATAATAGTTTCTATTATTAATTAGTTAAGAAAATTTGATTTCCAATAAAACCACATTTTATATTTTATATTTTGTTTGCTCGCAATCCTCTTTTCTTGTTACAATTTTTGACATTGACTTTTTAAGTCACAATTCGTAAAAAAAAAGTATAGTCTCAAGTTTTTGTTTTATGAAAAATGTTTATTTTCTACACTCTCAAACAGGGGTTGCAAAAATATTTGCACCCACGGGTAAAATTCGCTATGGGTGGGTTTGGGTTCTTATATGGGTACCTGCGGGTTCAAGTTAACGAGTTTTTTAACTACCCATATATTAACGGGGCAAGGGCGGGTTTTGGGGTATCCGTACTCACGGGTACCCATATAATTGAAATTAATAAATATCCTTATTATATATAATTATTAATATATAATTATTTTTGAAAGTTTTAATTTGACTAACCCTAATCTATTGCATTTGCTTCACTCGTGAAAATTGACCTTCTCTAAGCCTTGCGGCTGCGCGGCGCCTGAAACAACCCAACTACAACATCGTTCCAGAAAAATCTGATCTCCTTGGCCCTGTGACTGCACCGACGATTCTGTCCAACTGCTTTAGCCAACTTCGTCCCATGCGTCCAGCTGCTGGTGCGTGTGCGTCATCTTCATTTGAAGATTCATTCTGCTTCTGTGTCGTCGTCTTCTTTGTTCTGCGTGTTCTTCATTGCCGGAACCAGCGCGTGCATCGTCATCCTTCTGTCATCGTCGTCAATCCCTGCTTTTGCTGAAGTTGGTCTCAAATGGATTTGGGGAGAAAAAGGTAGTTGGTGGTTGAAGCGTGAGAGGGCGGTGTGGAAGGTAGATGTTGGCGCTGGTTCTAATAGCTTGATTGAGGAAGAGAAGTGTGATTGGGGAAGAGAAGTGTGGAAGGTAGATGTTGCCTGCAAAAGAATACTGCATGATTCGCCTGGAGAGGCAGTTGAAAACAAAGAATACTTGTTGTTGCGCCTGGAGAGGCTGCCTGCAAAAGAATACTGCACTGAGTTGCCTGGAGAGGCAGTTGAAAACAAAGAATACTTGTTGTTGTGCCTGGAGAGGCTGCCTACAAAAGAATACTGCATGAGTCGCCTGGAGAGGTAGTTGAAAACAAAGAATACTTGTTGTTGCGCCTGAAGAGGCTGTTTGCAAAATAATACTTGTATCTGTGTTCAGATAGTGGATAAATCCAGTAGCGTGTTTGCACTGGGACTGGACGTAGCTCACGGTTGAGTGGGTGAACCAGGATAAATTCCTTGTCTAAGTATCTCTATCCCTTATCTCTTTCAATTCAGTTTATATACTAACTTTAATGGGATTGAATTTGTATTTATATAAACTGAACGTTTAAACATCTTCAAGAAAATAACTTTTCATACTGTCTGAAATCTTTCAGGAAGAAGATGAACTTCAGACAAAGCATTGTCTGAACTGAAAGTGAATCTTCAGATTGTACTTCATTTAAAAATGTTTCAGACAAAAGACATAAATATCAGATAAACACTCCAGTGTCTGAAACTTTATCTATAAAACTCTCTTTATGAAAAGGTTTCCATAATACGACAAGTTATATATAAAAACACTATTCAACCCCCCTTCTAGTGTTTCCTGTGGTTCCTATAGTTGGTATCAGAGCTCACCTTCGGGTTGAGCATCTAACAATGCTGAAGGAGTAGATCCTAAGAAGATGGAAACTTCATTCAGCTGAAGCAACTCTGTTCAAATGTATAAACGAATGAGTAGAGAATACGTTCTCTTGAAACTAATTAATTATGCTGCTGCAGCACTCTTCAGGAGAACTTGAAGAAAAGAGGAAAACACGGTCAATTAAAATTTCATGTCTGGTAACATCTTTCTTATCTATACTCATGCATCATATATGTGTAAATCTCCTGTCATATGCATATAGCTTTCAAATTTGTTGATATGTGTCTATGTGCTTACTTGCTGAATTATGTTTATTTAATTATCTTTTTGCCCTTGAAAACTTATGTTAAAATATGAAAATTATTTATAGGGTTTAAAAGGTCATCATGAGAATTACACTCCAAACCTTAGAACAGGCCTTCATCTCAGATAAGAACCTCTAAAAGCTTGTTTAGCTGAATCTGTTGCTTCATGCGTTCCTATTCCAACCTCTTTTGATGAACGAATTATTTCCACCAAGGTGATAAATCTCTCTGAGTTTGATGAGGCTGAATACAAAATTCTGAATACTTTGATGTTGTAGGATGGACCCCCTTCTTCAACAATATTTCCATTTCATGGCATGAAAAGAGTATTCTAAAATTCTGGAACAATGCTGAAGTTGTCACTAATAACGACTCTACAGGAATCAAGATCGCTGTAATGGGCAGACCACTCTATGTGGATTGTAAGCTTCTAGCTAAAGTAATTGGTGTTCCTAACAGAGGAGAGCTTGTCTGTCAAAATTGGGAAATATGTTCTGGAGGAGGATTTCTGCCTTTTGACCTATTGCTATTTGGTGAAAGACGTTTCCCTCAAATTGAATTTTCACACCTTCTGAAAATTCCCAAGGTTCTTCTATCTATTCTAAACTGTTGTATCCTTCCGAAAGGAAGTAAGAATATCAAAGAGCCTGAAAGGTTTGTGCTGGGTCATCTGCTAAAGAAGAAAAAGATTAACTTATCTTGGGTTCTCCTGTATCAAATGATGTTTAGAGAAGAACTGGATGTAGTTAACTTCTTTCCCCACAATACCTTAATCATGAAGATCCTAATTCATAAGGGGTTTCCTATGAGTGAACTCCTTAATCAAGCTCCTCCCTCGTACTTCACTTCTGCTGATTTTGAGAAAATGAAGGATACAATATCAGAGGAAGTTAAGGAAAAAGAAAATGTAGTTGGACCTTATGAAGATCCTCCTACATCACTCAAAGCAAGAACAAGGAGAACAAGAAACTATCGTTCCCTCAGTGCTCACAGAAGAATAAGAAAGGTGTTTGGGGCTTATCACTTGAAAAGGCTACATGTTCGCATGAATCAGCTAGCAAGGAAGATGAAGGAAACTCAAAAGGAGTTAAGAAAGCTCAAAGCTGAAAAAGAGAGTGCTAGTGCTGCCGAGACCTTAGCCGCTGATGATTCTTAATTCATTCAAAGAGCATTATCATTGATGTTTACTTACTTAACAATTTGTTGAGAAAAAATATTTTTGATAAAACTTACAGTTTCTGTTGTTTAATTGACATCTCTTTCATAGTTTTCCTATATGTATGTTTTATATACTCTCTGATTTCATTGACTATGTCAAACATGTGTTTTCTTGTCTCTATCTATATAGTTCACATTATAAATTTTCTTGTCTTAAGAATATTGTCATCTTTAAGAAAGAAAAGTAATTTATTGTTAATAACAAAACTCCTAAACCAAAGATTTTTTGAAAAGAAATATTAAACTAAGGGGGAGTTTCTTTCAAAGAAAAATAAAATATTCAATGAAGAACAAGAAAACAATTTCTACAAATCTCTGATATAGGGTAAATATTTGTTCAAATTCAATATTCATTTCCATAAGATAATTCTTTGATGATTAACAATAACTGATTAATTCAGATGCTACTGAAAGGTATTTTTAGTTTGTGTTTCAGCAAACATATTTTTTAAAGACAAACTCTAAGGAAAAATCTGAAAGACTAATCATCAGAAGGCTAGATCATCTACCCCTAGCTTCTGAACCTGTTCAGAAAGCTCTCAAATGAACTTGCTGAAGTTGTGAGTCAAGATCGCTGAGGTGGCTGTTACTTAAGTCATTAAGCCTATCTCAATTCTTGAGGAATAGGACACGTTGATCTCTGATGCTGAGAAAGTCTAAAAGGCTGTAGAGCACAAGGATCAAGGGTATACTACTGAGGCATCACTTCTGAGGACAAAAACAACAAGACTATCTTCGAAAGCAAGTTGAGTCTCAGAAACTACAAAATTCTGAGTATCTCTGCTGGTAACTTTGTTTAAAAATCTGTGCCTATGTGAAATTGGTCTGTAAGCATATTCTTCTTAAAAAGTCTTTAATTTGCTGTTGCTTTGGTAAAGTTTTTAATCTGTTGAAATCTGGTTCATATGTCTTTGTTTAATTCACCTTTTTTAATAATGACAAAAGGGGGAGAAATATATAACTAAAAAAATAACAAAGCTAAAAGAAGAAAGACATAGTCTGAAGAAGTTCAAGATAAAAGGAATTTAGTCTGAGAAGAAAACATCTGAGAAGAAAAATAAATCAAAAGGGAAGAAATAAGTAAAGAAAAATGTTTTTCTCAGGGGAATAATATAGATAGGGGGAGCTTAATGAATGACTCATCTTTAACCTCTTTTATATATTTTGTTAGATATATCTAATTTGTCATCATTAAAAAGGGGGAGAATGTTGAGTCTTAGAATTAACTTAAGCATTTAAATAACATTTAAGACTCATTATCCTAAGGTTTTAATGATTAACAAATTAGATCGTATAATGAACAGGTTCTACTGAGAAAGGTATTATTCTGTACATTGTGTTTCAGGTTACAGGATCCATCTGAAGACAAGAAGATAAAGATAGCCAAAGAAGCAAGCAAAAGATAGGAAGAGGAAATCTGAAGAAAGGCAAAGCAAATCTGAACAAGAAGAAACGCTGAAAGAAGAAACCTACTGAAGGAAAAACAAAGAAGAGAAAAAGCATGACTGCAAAAGCTGAAAGCTTTCAAAAGGATATCATCTACCAATCAACCGTCTGAAGACATACAAAATGCTGAAAGGATCAATTGTCTGAAGACATGCAATATGTTGAAGAATGTGAACAATCTGAAGAAGTCAAACTATAAGAACATCACGACAATTATCTGAAGAAAAGAGAGAGTACATCTGGGCAAAGCTGAAAAGAAAATAAACTACATGCTCATGAAGAATGAAGAAGAAAGAAGCAACCATCCGAAACAAAGAAGAAGGAACTCGCTGAAAGCATCCCTAACATGAAAAGCTAAATCAAGCTGAAGAAATGCAATCTGCTGAAAGTATGTGTATACTGATGAATCTGCTGAACACATACCTTCTGAACGTGATGATGTGGCATCTCAGAAGTAGAAGAAGCCAGAGACGTCATGCTACTCTCCAAAGACTTGTGAGTCAAAGAGAATAATATATTAAAAGACTCAAGTCTCAGCAAACGTGAGTGGTGAAGCTGAAATTAGGCAAAGACTCTCTGCACAAAGACCTGAAGGGTTCTAAACGTCTTTTGGAAATCATATACAAAGGATATAGAAACAAAAGTTATTTTCCTCAATCTAAGGAACATCATACATGAAAGAGGAAGCCTACTAAAGAAAAGCAAATAGATGTCAGAGATAGGTCAGCGCTGCTGTGCACCTACTTCTGTACCATCTCTGCAACACGCTATCAGAAGTATGAATCTTTGCAAGAAGAAAAGCAGAAATTATCAAGGATGAAAGAGAAGCTCAACGACTAAAATCATCATCATCTGAGCAAATATACTTTCACAAATCTTCTATTATATTTCAGGTTGTGAAAGATTGAGAAGTTATCATCTGAAGGTTTCAGATCGTCTGAAGATCAACTTTGTCTGAAAAGTGGTTATCATCTGAAGACTTGAAGTTCATCTGAAGCATTATGTGCATCTGAAGGCTGAAGGTATCAGAATCAAAGTTTGACCCTTTGAAGAACGTTGCTGATTGAGAAGAACGTTCATCCCAATGGTCTAACTAATTTCAACATAAGAGTCAGAGTCACTTTTTA
Source organism: Sesbania bispinosa (assembly GCA_026901365.1). Classification (NCBI taxonomy): domain Eukaryota; kingdom Viridiplantae; phylum Streptophyta; class Magnoliopsida; order Fabales; family Fabaceae; genus Sesbania; species Sesbania bispinosa. Next base: position 228,845 of record QLOH01000274.1, read on the forward strand.
ACCTCGTTTGAATGTTTAGAATATATAAGGAAACTCTGCAACTCTGTTGTACCTGTCATAAAGCATTGTGCGCAGATCTGCTCAGAGCGTTTTTGGACCGGATGAGTCACAACGTCTTCTGCAACATTTAATGCTATTTGACAACGGGCATTAATCTCTCAAAGAAATATTCAGAAGCAAGATTATCATATTATCTGCAGTGTGTCAGAACTAATCTATCTACACACCTAATCTGCTTAATCTTAGAAGCTACCGCATGAGAAGGATACTCTCACAACGGATCGTGGAGCATCACTCATATTCTCTCAACGATTAAGTTAAACATTTCTCAATGGCTATATTTCATCAGAACATATAAATAGCCTGTTATATGAAATTGAGAAGTGGAGAGGTTGTCGAGAAGAAGAGACGTTGGCGGAGCTTACAAAGATACATCTCTGAAGTGTCCTACTGTCTGAAGAAGTAGGATCATCTGAAGTGGTTGTTCATCTAAAGCATGTTATCATCTGAAGCTCAGAAGAACAATCTAAAATGGTCTATCATCTGAAGCATAACATCCATCTGAAGAAGATGTTTTGACTGAAGTAAAATATCATCTGAAGTTAAGAGACCATCTGAAGACATTGTCTGCATCTGTTTATCTGAGATCAAGTTTCGTCTGAAGAGGAGAAGCCTCTGAAGAGATTTGATGAAGATATTTCTCTGTCAACGCCTTCTGAAACAAGACTATGGTCTAATCTATTTAAGGCAAACAAAACAGGAACTTTTCTGGATATTCAAATTTCTATCACTTAAGAGGAAAGTTCTGAGCGACGCAGCATTTACAGAAGTCAGAACAGGCCTGCGCTGTTCTGCATCCTTGTACTGTGTCAGAAGCTATCAGAGATCTTTTCACAACGGGATTATTTGCATCTCTAATGGTTGCATTGAGTGTGTCTCATCCCTGTGCTTATAAATAGCTTCGTTCAAGTCCAATACGAAGGAGTGCTGATGGGTCGGCAATATTCTTAAAGATTCATTCACTGGAGACTGACCATAATGGGCTGCCATGAACTCCAAATCATCAACCTTTGAACTATGGCATTTTATCAAGCCCACAGAAGAAATTGGCCAAGCTCAATATAGATTATATATAGCCAACCTTCTGAGCCAAACAGAGATGAAACAGAGCCTAAGCTATACACTTATACCTCTGTCATTCCTTGTACTAAGAATGTAACCTTTGTATCCTGAGTAGCACTCAATAAACCCCTAGTACAGGAAAATTGAAAGTTTAAGTTTCAAGGAAACTTAAACATAGGCTTAATTGTAAACACTTTGAGTGTAGTTAGAGCCTGGAGAGGCTTGGGAAGAAATAATACTTGTTTAGAGCCTGCAAGAGGCTTGGTAAGAAATAATACTCCAGAGAGCCTGGAGAGGCTTGGAGGAAGAAAGAATACTCGGGTAGAGCCTGGAGAGGCTTGATAGAAAAGAATACTTGTTGTTGCGCCTGGAGAGGTTGCCCGCAAAAGAATACTACATGATTTGCCTAGAGAGGCAGTTGAAAACAAAGAATACTTCTTGTTGCACCTGGAGAGGCTGCCTGCAAAAGAATACTGCACTGAGTTTCCTGGAGAGGCAAATGAAAACAAAGAATACTTGTTGTTGCGCCTGGAGAGGCTGCCTGCAAAAGAATACTGCATGAGTCGCCTGGAGAGGCAGTTGAAAACAAAGAATACTTGTTGTTGCGCCTGAAGAGGCTGCTTGCAAAATAATACTTGTATCTGTGTTCAGATAGTGGATAAATCCAGTAGCGTGTTTGCTCTAGGACTGGACGTAGCTCACGGTTGAGTGGGTGAACCAGGATAAATTCCTTGTCTAAGTATCTCTATCCCTTATCTCTTTCAATTCAGTTTATATACTAACTTTAATGGGATTGAACTTGTATTTATATAAACTGAACGTTTAAACATCTTCAAGAAAATAACTTTTCATACTGTCTGAAATCTTTCAGGAAGAAGATGAACTTCAGACAAAGCATTGTCTGAACTGAAAGTGAATCTTCAGATTGTACTTTATTTAAAAATGTTTCAGACAAAAGACAAAAATATCAGATAAACACTCCAGTGTCTGAAACTTTATCTGTAAAACTCTCTTTATGAAAAGGTTTCCATAATACGTCAAGTTATATATATAAAAACACTATTCAACCCCCCTTCTAGTGTTTCCTGTGGTTCCTACAATGTCAACACTTATGCGCAACAATTATGACTTTGGGTGGGATCCAATTACAAAGACATTCATCGCTTGTGATGAAGTATGGAAAGAGTACTTAAAGGTGAGACTAATTTGTAATCGTATATATTAACGGTTTACACGTTTACTGCATTATGTTATTTTCAATTTTCTAATAATGGATTTTTTTGCTAGTCCCACCTAAGTGACAAAAATCTTCAAGAAAAAAAGTATGGTTGACTATGAGGAATTGAAGATTGTTGTTGGGAGTGGAACTGCTAGTGGGAATGCTTCCATATCAGTAGACCCTGATAATACTGATGCTACAACTTTTGCGAAAGAGAATATAGATTCTGGGATGCTACAACTTTTTCAAATCCTTTGCATCATATAGGCTCCGTACTGTTTTCAAATCCTTTTTTTTTCTTTAGCTATTGGGTGTTTGAAAATGTAACATGTCCATAGTGTGTGCTTAAAAACATTAGATAGGTACATGTTCACAATTTATAACTCAAGTTTATAAATAGTACCTTCATATTTTATGTCCATTTTTTTTAAATTAATTTCTATTATTCATTGGATTAATCTCAGTTGAATCAAGTAGTGTTGTTTACATTCGGAAAGATACCAAATGTAGATTTTTTTTTTATATAGCGTAACTAGTTAGTTTCCAACAAAAAAAAGTTTAAAAAGGGCCAAAAGTTTAAAAAGGGACAAATTTTTCAATAATTTTTTCTGGAAATGAAGAGAAAGAGAGATAGAAGAATAATAAAGAGAAAGAAAGTGAAATAAATTATAATTGAAATAATAGGAAATGAAGAGATATCAAAGATGTGTCAAGTAAAAGGGCCAAAGATACATGGGTTTTATACATTTTAAAGAATAATTTAAAAAAAATTAAAAAAGACTATTTTTAAAAGAAAAAAATTTTTAAAGATAAAAATTAATCCATTTTTCACATAGTTTCATTTCAAAATGTATTTAAAAACTAAAAGTACATGAGTTTTATATGTTTTTTAAAATACACGACGTGTGAAGTAAAAGAGCTGAAACACATGAGTTATATGTTTTGTAAAGATTTAAAGTTAAAAAAATTAAAAAAGACAATTTTAAAGGACAATTTTTTTAAAGCTAAAAATATATTTAAATTTAATTCATTTTTCTCATAGTTTCATTTTAATACGTCTTTAAGAATTAAAAGTACATGAATTTTGTGTTTTATAAAAATTACATGTTAAAAAATTATAAAGACTACTTTTAAAAGAAATAATATTTTTAATGATAAAAATATATTTAAATTTAAATTATTTTTCTCAAACTTTCATTATTTTATAATAATAGTAAATAAGATATTTAAATTATATATACAATTTTAAAAAAATTATCTATGCTATATATATATACGCATTTTTTATACTAATTTTATATCTATGCTTGGAGGACTAGTATAGCTATGAATATGTGGATGAACGCTATTTAGGAGGACATAATATTATGGTGAATTAACTAATAACTGTATTATTTTTACTTTTATTTATCCCGACTTTTTTTTAATTATTTTTGTGTCTTTGACCCTTTTTTAAATTTGAATGTATGCAAAAGAATCTTGAATTCTTATCATATGTAAGAACTTCACGAAGTCTTGCAGAGTCTATAAAGTCCTATAGAGTCCACAAAGTCCCGTAGAGTCTATGATACAAATCCATTAAAATCCTGACTTAAAAATTCTTGAAATTCTTGCAGAATCCTTAAAGTCATGAAAATCCTATAAAGTCTTTTAAAAATCTGCATACTTTTTTCAGCTAAAAAAGTCTTTTAAAATCCTAAACCAATACACCCCCCTTAGAATAAGGGAAATGTTATTGTTGTTGTTTCGGTTGAAGATGGTTGTTGGTTTGTGGATTATTCACGAAGAAGAAAGTGTAGAAAGGATGTGGTACTTGTGGGTATCCATGAATACCCATCGGTGTCTAAAACCCATTAAAACCTCGCTTAATGGGTACCTGTGTAGGTTTAGGGCGGGTTTGAGGCATATTTATGTCCACGGGTGCGGGTACCGGGCAGCTACTACCCATGTATGTCCCGCCCCGTTGAAATCCCTACTATCAAATAAAGTGTGATAGTTGTTTGGAGGATAGTGATAACACCTCGTTTCTCGGATCTAGAATTGAAGCAAAGGAGCACAAAATGAGTTAAAATTTGGACCTAATGTGGCTGCAAGTGTAGCGGCCAAAATGAAAGAGAAAGGAAGAATTAAAGATAAAAATGTGTAAGAAAAGGAATGGAGATGAACGCCACTGCAGTAGGAAACTCCCACAACAGATAAGTTCGGTGCTAAACACCACTGATTCGGGGGAATCAGAGAAGTGATAAGTGCTAAAAATATGATAATTTTGTGTATAATTACAACACTTATCAAGGGTAAAATGTTAGATTTATTCCGCAAATTACCTCTTTTTAGTAATAAATTCAGATTTTGTGATTATTTGATTTAAATTTGAATTTGATGCTATTTTGATAAGAAATCTGTTGATTTTGCAGATAAAAAGGAAAGTTTTAAATGAAGAAACAAGATAGCATCTATTTGAAGAGAAAATCTGCAGATGAGATTTCAAATGGCATCAGATCAAGATAAAATTAGCAGTCATTTAAATAAGGATTCTGAAGATAAAATTCTCAATTTGAATTTGAAGATTAAATCAGCACAAGATCAAGCTAAAAAAAGGGAAATGAGGAAAGAAAATCAAACAAAGATAAAATTAGGAAGAGATCAAACTGAAAAAGAGGAAATCAGGATAAGCTGGAACGAGAACTACGCTCCACCTGTGCTGAGCGCAAGTGGAGCGCAATAATTCAGTAGCTCTCTGTTTCCTGCGCTTCATCTGCGCTGAGCACAGGATAAAGCGCAGGAATACGGAATCAGTTTTTCAAAGGATTTCAAACAAGATTCCTTCCAGATTTCAGGTAGCTTTCCAACTTCTATTTAAGGAACCTTTTGCATAGAGACCCGAAGGAGGGAGCAGAGCTAGAGCTGGAGAAAAGTGTGACAGTCTCTCCATTGGTTTGTAATGGCTACCATGAGTAGCTAAACTCTCCGATAGGATTGAATATAGTCGATTCAATCCCCAATTGTATTTGAATTCTCTCTGGTATCTATGAATCCCTATTTTTATAATATTGGTGTTTTCTATTTGTTCTTAATGCTTAGCTTCCGCCGTTGTGCCGGAGTTATAGGTTGGTTTTATGGGGCGCATTCGAGAGGTGGTTATATAAAATCAATAGCGAGTTTGGGGGAGCCTAGACATAAGAAACTTGAATTCTGATTGGTAAAAACACTTAATTCGCGACTTTGGAGACCAGAGTGAATTAATAGCTTAAACAAATAGATCTTTAATCCGGGGTAATTTATCACTATGGAGACCGGGGTAGATTATTTCTGAGTATTTTATCACTGTGGAGACCAGGGTAAAATAACTTTAATTTGTGCTTCAATATTATAATTGCATATTCATAAATATTATTGGGGTTCAAATATGAAAGGGGTGCGATAGACGGAGTTCAATCCTAATTCAAGTAATCTGCTCAACCTATCTCAATTTGTTGCTTTTCTTTATTTACTATTGAAACTCTCACAAACAACAAACCATATTCTCTCACTTGATAGTTGTGACCACTAGTATTTAGAATTGAACAGTTCCCTGTGGATACGACAAACCCTTCTACTTACTATTTTACTGATGTGATTCGGGTACGCTTGCCAGAACCCCAACAAGTATTTTTGGCGCCCTTGCTGGGGAACGGTGTATCAATTTTAAAATCTTGGGAGGTCTATCCTGTCAAGTTGTATATATTTTATTTTTATTTTTTTAGGATTTTTTATTTTATTAGGATTTTTAGGAAAAATTTATTTTATTTTATTCTTCTCACCCTTGTGCAAGTTCTTGATTTATGCTCTTGCGAGGACAGGTGTTCCGAAATCTATTGTTGTTTGATCCAGAAATAGAAAGAACATCCAGGACGAATAGGAGCAGAAACAAAAGAAGAAGACAAGGGAGAAATCAAATAGAAAACAAAAATATGGCTGAAGAACAACAAATTCCAAGAAGAAAAGTCTTAGGAGACTATGTCATGCACCAAGGACCTCGACACTACTCGAGTATAGCTATACCAGCTACAACGAAGTCCTTGGAGATTAAAGTTGCGCATTTAAGCCTCATTAGTGCCCACCAATTCACAGGATTGGATCATGAAGATCAACATACTCATCTTTCTAACTTCTAAGAATTGATTGGTACTATGAGATTTGAGGAAGGAGATTTGGAATATGTCTATTTACGATTATTTCCTTTTTCTTTAATAGGTAAGGCAAAGGAGTGGCTGAAATCGCATCCCAATCAAAGTCTGAACAATTGGAGTGTGGTAGAGGACAAATTTCTGAAAAGATTCTTTCCACCATCGCGCTACATTCAAGCTAAGTCAGACATCTGCACATTCAGGCAAGGAGAGGACGAACCATTATGTGAAGCCTGGGAGAGATTCAAGTCATTGCTGTGAAAGTGTCCAAACCATGGTTTTGAGGACATTGCCCAACTAAAAATCTTTTGCAATGGACTCAGACCCGATTCAAAGTCATACATAGATGCTGCAGCAGAAGGGACAATCTTGGAAGTGGATGCAGAGCGTGCTATTATCATAATTGACAATTTTGCACAGAATGACCAGCAAGTTCAATATTGGAGCCAACCAGTTCAAAAGAAGGAGTTACTTGAGCTAAATAGCACTGAAGCACTGTTAGCTGATAATAAATTCATCAAGCAACAGTTAAAAGCAATTACCAAGAGATTGGAAGCACTTCCTCAACAATTGCAAACAGTGCAGTCTCACCCTGACCCAACCCTACAGTTGATATGTGACTTTTGCGGAGGCAACCATCCCAATGGTCACTGCTCCTATCAAGATATTCAAGTGGAACAGGTCAACTATTTGGAAAACCAAGGGAGGCAAGATGACTTCTTCAACAATTCTAAAAGAAGCCAAGATAGAGGGTCCACAATGTATGACATAAGTTCAAGGATTGAGGAGAAGCTAGACAGACTCATACAGGATATGAATGCCAGTCAAAACACCATAGAGTCAGATTCAGAAATATGGCAACTCAAGTGGAGCAAGTAAGGAAGCAATTCGCTGCGCAAAAGGAGTATTGCAAGTCAATATCCACTAGAAGTAGTAAGGAGAAGGAAGATATACAGGCACCCCAAGTGAGAAGTTATAAAGAAGAGAGAGCAAGAAAATGAAGAAGAGAAAATTGAGGTAAAAGAGAAAAAGAAGGAGAAGGAAGATATACAGGCACCCCAAGTGAGAGAATTACCATATCCAAAGAATCCCTCTAAGAAAGACATAGACAAGCAATTTGTCAGATTCATGGATATTATGAAAAGATTGCAAATCAATATTCCATTAATGGAGGCCATGGAACAAATGCCTACATATGCCAAATTCATGAAGGAACTCCTCACTAAAAAGAGAAAATTTACTGATGAAACAATTGAGCTTAAGGCTAGATGCAGTGCCATAATTCAGAAGTCATTGCCACAAAAAACGAAAGATCCAGGGAGTTTCACCATACCAGTTACAATTGGAGCACTACCAGTGGGAAAGGCATTGCTCGACCTAGGAGCCAGCATAAATTTGATTCCTTTATCCATGCTAAAAAAGATTGGAGATCTAGAAGTGAAGCCTACAAGGATGACACTACAATTGGCTGATAGATTAATGAAATATCCATATAGGGTAGCTGAAGATGTATTAGTCAAGGTAGAAAAAATCATGTTTCTAGTTGACTTTGTAATCATGGATATTGAAGAGGATACTGAAGTCCCCCTCATCCTTGGGAGACCCTTTATGAAAACTTCTAAGGTTATCATCGATGTTGATGATGGCAAATTAAAGGTAAGGGTACAAGATGATGAGGTGAATTTCAATGTGTTTGAAGCAATGCAATATCCCAAAGAAAAGCAGCAGTGCCTCCAATTGGATGTGGTAGAAGAAACATCTGTAGTTGTTTAGGAGTTGTTAACAAAGGCAGACCCTTTAGAAAAAGCTTTAACAGGTATTGATTATGACCTTGATGAAGGAGAAAGGATTGAAGTTGAAAAATACTCAAGGCAATTGGATTTGGCTAAGACAGTACCACCTGATGAAGAAGATGCTGAAAAGTTACAACATGACATGAAAACTGAAAGTCAGAAGCTGGAACTAAAGGTATTACCTTCTCATCTCAAATATGCTTTCCTTGTTGATGATAAAAATAAACCTTTTGTTATAAGCAAAACTTTAACCCCTTCCAAGGAGGAAAAGCTACTCTCTGTTTTGAAGGCAAATGAAGGGGCAATAAGCTGGTCCTTATCTGATCTCAAGGGCATCAGTCCATCCTATTGTATGCACAAGATCCATATGGAGGAGGATTACAAGCCGGTTACACAACCCCAAAGGAGATTAAATCCCACCATGAAAGAAGTAGTAAAAAAGGAAGTATTGAAACTTCTTGATGCAGGTATGATCTACCCTATTTCTGATAGTGCATGGGTAAGTCCAGTACAAGTTGTTCCAAAAAAGCGAGCTATGACTGTTGTTAAAAATGATAAAAATGAATTAATTCCTACCAGGACAGTTACTGGATGAAGAATGTGCATAGATTATAGGAAACTAAATCAGGCAACAAGAAAATATCATTTTCCCTTACCTTTCATGGATCAAATGTTAGAAAGATTGGCAGGGTAGGCATTTTACTGTTTTCTAGATGGATACTTTGGGTATAACCAAATAGCGGTGATCCAGAGGACCAAGAAAAGACTGCTTTCACTTTTCCTTTTAGTGTTTTTGCTTACAGGAAAATGTCGTTTGGACTATGCAATGCACTGGCCACTTTCCAAAGATGCATGCTTGCTATTTTTGCAGATTTGGTAGAAAAATGCATTGAAGTCTTCATGGATGATTTCTCAGTTTTTGGATCTTCTTATGATGATTGCTTGAAGAATTTAGACACCGTACTGAAGTGGTGTGTTGAAACAAATCTGGTGTTAAACTGGGAGAAATGTCATTTCATGGTGACTGATGGTGTAGTCTTAGGACACAAAATTTCTGCAAAAGGCATTGAGGTGGACAAAGCAAAAGTAGAAGTCATTGAAAAGTTACCACCACCAGTGAATGTAAAAGGCATCAGGAGCTTCTTAGGGCATGCCGGTTTCTACAGACGTTTCATCAAGGATTTCTCAAAAATAGCCAAACCACTCAGCAACTTACTTAATAAGGATACTCCATTTAAATTTGATGTTGATTGCCTAAATGCTTTTAACTTGTTGAAATAAAGATTAATTTCTGCTCCTGTCATTATTGGTCCTGAATTGACGCTTGGTTTTGAACTCATGTGTGATGCTGGTGATTATGCCATAAGGGCAGTTTTAGGGCAAAGAAAATCTAAAGTTTTTCATGCTACACACTATGTTAGTAAAGTTTTGAATAAGGCACAAATTAATTATGCTACCACAGAAAAAGAATTACTAGCAATAGTATATGCTTTGGAAAAATTTAGACCCTATCTGATAGGATCAACTGTCACTGTGTATACTGATCATGTTGCAGTAAAATATCTCTTGACCAAACCAGATTCTAAACCAAGACTAATCAGATGGATTTTATTGTTGCAAGAATTTGATCTAGTAATTAAAGATAAAATGGGAAATGAGAATGTTGTAGCAGACCATTTATCGAGACTGGTAAATGAGGAAGTAACAACTGCACAGGCTGAATTGCATGAGGAATTCCCCGATGAGAAGCTTATGATGATTCATGAAAGGCCATGGTTTGCTGATATGGCCAACTTCAAAGCAGCAGGAGTATTACCCGATGATCTCACATGGCAGCAAAGGAAGAAGTTCTTAAGGGAGGCAAAAAGATATATGTGGGATGATCCTTATCTTTTTAAGATGGGAGCTGACAATATGCTAAGAAGATGTATTTCAGGAAAAGAAGCTCAAAGCATCTTATGGCACTGTCATAGTTCACCCTATGGAGGGCATTTCAACAAAGACAGAACTGCTGCAATGGTACTTCAATCTAGATTCTTTTGGCCAACTCTATTCAGGGATGTCCATCAGTATGTTCAGCAATGTGATAGCTGCCAGAGAACGGGAGGAATTTCTAGGAGAAATGAGATTCCACTAAATAACATTCTGGAAGTGGAGGTATTTAACTGTTGGGGAATAGACTTTGTGGGACCCTTACCATCTTCTAATGGAAAAGAATACATTTTAGTAGCCGTGGAGTATGTCTCAAAGTGGGTGGAAATAGTTGCAACTATAAAGGCTGACGCAAAAACAATTGTGCAATTCCTCAAGAAAAATATCTTTTCCAGGTTTGGTTCACCAAGAGTTCTAATTAATGATGGGGGTTCTCACTTCTGCAATTCACAATTACAAAAGGTTTTGAAGCATTATGGAGTAAGGCACAAAGTTGCATCACCTTACCACCCCCAAACAAATAGACAAGTTGGGGTCTCAAACAGAGAAATAAAGAGAATTCTTGAGAAAATAGTAAGTTTATCCATAAAGGATTGGTCTAGCAAACTTGATGATGCACTCTGGGCATATAGGACAGCTTACAAATCACCAACAGGTCTTTCACCTTTCCAGCTGATTTATGGCAAAGCTTGTCACTTACCAGTGGAGTTAGAACATAAGGCATATTGGGCTCTAAAAGTTTTGAATATGGATACAAAAGTAGCTGGAAAGAAGAGGATTCTGCAGTTGCATGAGTTAGAAGAGATACGACTCAATGCTTACGAATCATCCAGGATTTATAAGGAAAAGACCAAGGCATATCATGATAAGAAGCTCATTAAACAGAAGTTCTATCCAGGTCAATCAGTCCTTCTATTCAACTCTAGGATGAAGTTTTTCCCTGGAAAGCTGAGGTCAAAATGGTCTGGTCTATTCATCATTAAGGAAGCCAGTCCATATGGAGCTGTAGAATTAGAGGATCCTGATTCAAAGGAGCATTGGGTTGTGAATGGACAGAGATTGAAGCCCTATTTGGGAGATGAAATTGACAGATCTTACTATGTCATTCATCTTCAAGAACCTCCTTGAAGGAATAGGCGTCAAGCTATATGATGCTAAATGAGCGCTTTCTGGGAGGCAACCCAGTGTTTTATTTATCGTTTTTGCATTTTTTGTGTGTTAGTTAGTGTACCGTATTGGGCCACTTAGGGCCCAGGAAGTTTGGATAAGTTGATATCTTGTATTCAAATTTAAATACTTCAGAATTGGATAACATTTAAGGGACTCCAATAAAAGATCACATACACCTAAAAGATAGGATCAATCAAGAGGATAAGGAACAACCCAAACATCTCTATATATAACCGCTAAGGTGATCCTTAGGGGGCAGGTTTTGCAAGTTACCTAAAGCCTATTCTTCTCAAGAGTTCTGCCTCCAGAGCCTTGGAAAATTAGAACTCGTGACATGAACATTGGCGCCCACCGTGGGGCGACGGTAAAACGTCTCCCTGATCACAAGAAATACGACGTTGTTTCCTCCTATGGGAGTTTCGGTAACTCGATCGAATCAAACTCGCTCCAAGATGAGACACTCAAGACCCTGGAATAGGGCTCCATATGCAAACAGGTCTCAGCATTAACCTCTCCACCTCCATGGGCTATTCCGCTCTCTGCATTCAGCTCTCGCAATAAAGTAAGTTCCTTCCATAAAATAGGCATAGGATTTAATTTTTTTTTCTCTCAAAAATGTAAGGGAAAGAAACAAAATCATATAAGTGAAGATATAGGAAATTAAATTATGATTAATAATAAAATACTATGCCATAAGTTGAGATATGCAATTCGTTAAGTGTTTACCAATCTTTTTATTTTGTTAGTTCCTTAATTCTTTCATTGTTCGCTTAAAATTCATAGATAAATTGCATAAATAAATATACTATAATAGATGGAGCGAATTATCGTAATATAAGGAATAAATGTTTCAATTAGTAAACCAAACAGATTCGAAGTGATTGACCTTTTCTTAACAAAGAGAAGCTTAAAATTGTTTGTGCTTTATTGTCAATACATACATACATACATATATATACACATATATATTTATAATTTAAAAATGACTAGTTGACACATTAGCAAAATCTAAGTTAAGAAAATGTTAGAGGTTCTATTTTATTTAAGTACGATGTTCAATTTTTTTTTTAATTAGCATGTGATTAGAAATTTGTTTGTGTAGCCAACAATATGCTTTTTAGCACATATTTAATTTATAATAGTTTTGTTTTTTATTATTATAGTTGATGTTTCTACTTGATTGAAAAATAATAATAATAATAATAATAATAAAGGAAAATGATTTATGTAAGAATGTTATGTGTAGCATAATTATAGTAGGAAATTGTTTTTAAAATACTAATTATAGTATAAATGTAACATAATAGAACTTGAAACGATAGGTGTATAAATTCTAATTTGACTAATCAACTACTTGAGATATATTAGTCTTCATTATCTTTTTTTTTTTTTTTTATATTTTTACATGTTTGGTAATTTATTTTTGTTCCTATAAATAGCATGACTGTATTTTGATTACTTTAATTTATTCTTTATTTATTACATGATAATAGTATTTTTATTATTTATTTAATGTGTGTTTAGTACATTAAGGCGAAATTTTCCTCCTATAAATCCTAATAGTGTAATCAACCAAAATAATAAATTTAATTATCTAAATTAATTGGCTTAAATAAAATGTATTTAATTCCCACACACTTGTTTAGCCTTAATAAGTTTAGTCATTATAACCAATTTAAATAAATCATATCTATAAATTAAACTCATCGATAATTAAATAATATATATTTTATATATGCAAGAAATATTTTGTCTTATAGTACTATCAAATTCAAGCTGTCTGTCAAATTTAATACGCAATAAATTTCAATCAAATTATATAAGTTTCCTATTTTTATCATTATTGAAAATTGATTATTTTTCAAATAATGTTATTTTATACAATTTCCTTAAGTACCATATTAATAAACATGAATATTATTGTGATGACATTAATTATAATTGGTATCTTAATTACTAATATAGATTATTTTTGTTTGCAAATTACTCTCTCACAACCAATACGTTGTGACATGGTGGAAGATTGACGAAGTATAAAGTCTTGACTTTCGTCAAGTTTTCTACGGAAAAATGGAATATGAAAGAATATGAAGCTGCCGATAACCAACTCACGAAGTTGGAAAAATATGATATGGTTGAGTCACGAAGTCGACAAGCTTGTAGACTAAACTCACGATCCTTTAGTCTTTGCAAAGAATCCAGTTGGAGAAAATTCATAAGGACGATTTCCAACAATCCAGTTGGAGAAAATTTATAAAGATGACTCACAACGATCCAGTTGGAGAAAATTTGATAGAGACGATTCCTTGAAGTCGGATTCCCAACGATCCAGTTGGAGAAAATTCATAAGGACGATTCCCAACGATCCAGTTGGAGGAAATTCATAAGGATGATTCCCAACGATCCCGTTGGAGAAAAATGGATAGAGACGACTCCTTGAGGGTTAATTGTGGGACCAACTTGAGCACCATGATACCTTTCTAAGTCTCCAAAAGGGCCTAGATACTTAGAAATTTGTGCTCCTTTAGAGACCAATGAATCACGGATCTGACCGTATGGCACAGATACTTGGGGTGTTGTACCATAATGGGCTAAATTGGGCCCAAGGGGTTCGGAAAAAAAAAATATGCATAATTGAATTACAAGTATAAACGGTTCGGCCACCGACCCGTTATACTTGGGGGGCTGTACCGTATTGGGCCACTTTGGGCCCAGGAAGTTTGGATAAGTTGATATCTTGTATTCAAATTTAAATATTTCAGAATTGGATAACATTTAAGGGACTCCAATAAAAGATCACATACACCTAAAAGATAGGATCAATCAAGAGGATAAGGAACAACCCAAATATGTGTATATATAACCCCTAAGGATCACCTTAGGGGGCAGGTTTTGCAAGTTGCCTAAAGCCTATTCTTCTCAAGAGTTCTGCCTCCAGAGCCTTGGGAAATTAGGACTCATGACGTGAACAGTTAGGATTGTGTGTTTTTAGTTTAGGAATTATTAGGAATTGATTGAGTGATTGTGAGGGAAAGAAAATTGGTAATATTGATCATTGGAGACAGCAGGAAATTTGACTAAGTTTGGTAGAAAATCAATTCTGTTTTCTGCGCTCAGCGCAGGTAAAGCGCAGAAATGCTTAATTAGTCACTGTTTTCTGTGCTTCACCTGCGCTGAGCGCAGGTGAAGCGCAGAAGGACACTAACTGTGTTTCTGTTTAACTTTTTCTGTAGTTTCCAACATATCTGCACTGGCCTGGGGGCAGTCCTATTTTCCCGATGGGGAGTGGAGCTGGAGCTGAACCAGCTCATGATTCTGCAGCTGCAACCAGCCATTGTTTTACACGGTGTTTTTCTTTCTTTTACTCTCTAATATTTTATTTTCTTTTCTTTTTATTTGATAATTTTATATCTTATGCAACTTAGGATTTAGAAATTAGGATTTAAGGAAATAAATTTAAAATCTCAAAGTTATGCAGTCTAACTTACTGAAATAGGAAAGAAATAGGAATTTTGTGATTGAATCTATAATCAGTTAGGATTAGGATATTATGCAGGAAAGTATATCAGGGTAGTTAATTAATTTCAATGAGTGAATTCATCAAGGAAATTAACCAAAAAGTCGGTGAGTTGTGGGACCAAACACTTGATATGAGACTTTTCACCGTAGCTTGTCAACTGCTATTGCTTGAGTTTTTGGATTTTATTCTGCACATGATAAATGTGGAAGTGATAAAGGCAAATTTTTTATTATGAATTAATTGCTCAGTGCCAAAAAACCAACCCTTGAAAAATTTTTCCAATTTTTTTTAACCCATTTGAGCCTTAATGTTTCTTTACTTATGCACCCCAGCCAAAATAATGTCTATATCCTGTCCCTTACACACTTGGGATAGAGAGCAACGGTGCAGTTTGATAAAATGGGAGAATTGGTTGGTTATTTGAAAGTAAATTACTTGAAGAAATGCAAAGAGCAGGCACAAGAAAGCAAAGTGAGTCACTCCCTCAAGAATGAAAAAGAAAAAACAAAAAGTAAATAAAAAAGGGAGTGAACCATCAATAAAAAAAGAGGCCAGCTGAATAATGCAAATCAAGAATGAAATGGGGAATTGAGAGAAAGTTCAAGAAAAAGAAAGATAAAAAATTGGTCTATATTCTAGTATTTCTTTGCATATCCATAAAAACCATGAATTCTTGATAGCCCAGCCTCATTACAACCAAGAAAAGACCTTTTGATCCATATTGACCATGTGTATGTTTATTAACTAGAAACGACTATCAATTTTAGTTGTTCAACTGCTGTGAAAAATTGAGGGAAATAATTACTCGTGAGCATGAGAGATTTCCTTAATTTATCACTTATTGTTTTGATTACTACTTTTGAAAAAGTTTGAATGTGTTTTTATCCTATTTTGATTGATTTTTGGAAACATTACTTGATTCTGATTCTCAATCTGATATTTGGTAAGTGACAGTTGCCTAGCAAAGAGATGATGAAATTATTTCCTTAGTGAGAATCATGATTGGGAATTGAATCCACTTTTTATTGCAAAGTTTTTCTTGCTTGAGGACAAGCAAGAAGCTAAGTTGGGGGGTATTTTATAAGTGCTAAAAATATGATAATTTTGTGTATAATTACAGCACTTATCAAGGGTAAAATGTTAGATTTATTCCCCAAATTACCTCTTTTTAGTAATAAATTCAGATTTTGTGATTATTTGATTTAAATATGAATTTGATGCTATTTTGATAAGAAATCTATTGATTTTGCAGATAAAAAGCAAAGTTTTAAATGAAGAAACAAGATAGCATCTATTTGAAGAAACAAGATAGCATTTAAATGAAGAAACAAGATAGCATCTATTTGAATTTGAAGATTAAATCAGCACAAGATCAAGCTAAAAAGAGGGAAATAAGGAAAGGAAAGCAAACAAAGATAAAATCAGGAAGAGATCAAGCTAAAAAAGAGGAAATCAGGAAAAGTTGGAACGAGAACTACGCTCCACCTGCGCTGAGCGTAAGTGGAGCACAACAATTAAGTAGCTCTCTATTTCCTGTGCTTCATTTGCGCTGAGTGAAGGATGAAGCGCAAGAATACAGAATCAGTTTTTGAAAGTATTTCAAACAATATTCCTTCCAGATTTCAGATAGCTTTCCAACTTCTATTTAAGGAACCTTTTGCATAGAGACTCGAAGGAGGGAGCAGAGCTAGAGCTGGAGAAAAGTGTGACAGTCTCTCCATTGGTTTGTAATGACTACCATGAGTATCTAAACTCTCCGATATGATTGAATGTAGTCGATTCAATCCCCAATTATATTTGAATTCTCTCTGGTATTTATGAATCCCTATTTTTATAATATTGGTGTTTTCTATATATTCTTAATGTTTAGCTTCCGTCGTTGTGCCGGAGTTATAGGTTGGTTTTATGGGGTGCATTCGAGAAGTGGTTCTATAAAATCAATAGCGAGTTTGGGGGAGCCTAGACATAGGAAACTTGAATTCTGATTGGTAAAAACACTTAATTCGCGACTGTGGAGACCAGGGTGAATTAATAGCTTAAACAAATAGATCTTTAATCAGGGGTAATTTATCACTGTGGAGACCAGGGTAGATTATTTCTGAGTATTTTATCACTATGGAGACCAGGGTAAAATAACTTTAATTTGTGCTTAAATATTATAATTGCATATTCATAAATTTTATTGGGGTTCAAATACGAAAGGGGTGCGATAGACGAAGTTCAATCCTAGTTCAAGTAACCTGCTCAACCTGTCTCAATTTATTGTTTTTCTTTATTTACTATTGCAACTCTCACAAACAACAAACCATATTCTCTCACTTGATAGTTGTGACCACTAGTATTTAGAATTGAACCGTTCCCTGTGGATACGACAAACCCTTCTACTTACTATTATACTGTTGTGATTCTGGTATGCTTGCCAGAACCCCAACAATAAGTCTCCGGTTGGTTTGAGCAAGACCCACCAAGCCTTCTCTACTCACAATGTTGAGGAGGAATTTTGGCATAATGCCTTTACTCATAAAATCAAAGTTACAAAGTGAAGAAAGGCCCCTCCTATTTATAGGATAAAGGGGGCGGCCAAAAGGAGAAGAAAATAGAAGAAGACTAAAAATCCACTCCTAATGGGATTTAAACCCATGACCTCCTACTCACTTAGCTAAGCTATCTCCTAACCAATAAAGCTCACTAAAGTAGTGCCCCTATGTAGGCAAAATAAAGGAAAATTACAAAATAAAAAGAAAATACAAGAAAGTCCTACTCTAGGGTGGTGCATAGGACCATGTGTCCTCTCCCAGGATCAAGGGTGTCCTTCTGTAGGGTAGTATTGTCCTTCTGTAAGGTAGTATCCCTAAAAATGTATGTCACCAACTTCCCCATGTGATGTGGACATGGTTCATATCACCATGTCCCCCTTTAGCTTCTTAGCCCTTCCTCTAGTCATAGGGCCACTGAAGTCTCTAACAATTGTATCAGTAGGTGACTCCTGTGCCCTGCTATCATCCCCTCCCTCTTGCGAAGGATTTGACTTCAAATCTAGATAGTCATCACCTACATCAAATAGAGATAAGTCAGAAACATTGAAAGTAGTGCTTACACCATACTCACCAGGGAGGTCTATCTTGTATGCATTATCACCCAATTGCTCCAAGACCTGAAAAGGCCCATCACCCCTAGGAGATAACTTAGACTTCCTATGGGTGGGAAATCTCTCCTTGCGGAACTGTACCCAAATCCAATCCCCGGGTTCAAATACCATCCGCCTTCGACCCTTGTTGGCCATTTTTGCTTGAGAGGCCAATCTATGCTCAACATTGGCTTTTACTTGAGCATAGAGTTTCTTAATTGGGTTAAATCCATAAACAATCTCAAATGGAGTATGCAAAGTAGTAGAATGTTTAGTCCTATTATATGCAAACTCTATATGAGGTAGATATATATCCCATGATTTAAGACTCTTTTGAACTATTACTCTCAACAGAGTGCCTATTGTTCTATTAACAACTTCAGTTTACCCATCAGTTTGTGGATGACATGTAGTAGAGAAAAGTAATTTGGTGCCTAACTTGTGCCATAGTGTGCACCAGAAATGACTAAGGAACTTAGTATCTCTATCAGACACTATGCTTCTAGGTATGCCATGCCAACGAATTACTTCTCTAAAGAAAAGATCAACAATTACTTGAGCATCATTTACCTTTTGGCAGGGAATAAAGTGTGACATTGTTTTAAAAGAGATCCACTACCACAAAGATTGAATCCCTCCCTCGTTGGGTCCTAGGTAATCCTACAATAAAATCCATGGTTAGATCTAACCAAGGTCCCTCAGGAATAGGGAGAGGAGTGTAGAGGCCATAGGGGTTTACATTTGATTTTGCACTTTTACATTTTAAGCACCTATCACAATGTGTTTTAACTTGTTTGCTCATGTGTAGCCAATAAAAATGTTCTTGTAATACCCCCATTGTCTTGGGTACACCAAAGTGTCCCATAAGCCCTCCCTCATGGGCTTCCTTGACCAACAACTCCCTAATGGAGCTTTGAGGAATGCATAACCTATTTCCCTTGAAGAGAAATTCCTCGTGCCTATAGAATCTTGTTTCACAAGCATTATATTTATCAGCAAAGAAGGAATCATGCACATATAAGCCTTTTAGATTTTCGAATCCAAGAAGCTTTGCATCTAAGGTAGCTAGTAAGTTGTACCTCCTTAAAAGCGCATTAGCCACTATGTTGGCCTTTTCTTATATCTAATGACATAGGGAAATTGTTCAAGAAATTCAACCCATTTTGGATGTCTTTTATTAAGTTTCCCTTGTCCTTTAATATACCTTAAGGATTGCTATGTATCACAAATTCTTTAGGTATGAGGTAGTGTTGCCATGTTTGAAGTGCCCTTACCAAAGCATAAAATTCTTTGTCATAGGTGGGGTAATTCAACATTGCACCTTTGAGATTTTCGCTAAAGTAGGCTATAGGATGTCCATTTTGCATTAAAACAGCCCCTATACCCACAATAGATGCATCACACTCAATCTTGAAGCAATGGGAAAAATTTGGAAGTCCTAAGATGGGAGCATGCAGAAGTTTTTCTTTAAGTTTTTGGAAAGCATCATCTTGTGCCTTCTCCCATTTAAAACCCACATTTTTCTTAACCACTTCGTTAAGAGGAGCAGCAATTGTGCTAAAGTCCTTGACAAACCTCCTATAGAACTTGCCAAACCTTGGAAGCTCCTCACATCCCCCACGGATTTAGGGGTAGGCCATCCCTTAATGGCTTTGATTTTCTCTTAATCCAAATGCACCCCCTTTGAACTAATGACATAGACGAAGAAAGTAACACTTTCTTTATAGAAAACACATTTTCCAAGATTAGCAAATAAGTGTTCCTTTCTTAGAGCCTCAAGTACATTCCTAAGGTGATTGATGTGTTCTTCACAGCTTTTACTGTGGACAAGTATATCATCAAAATAAACCACTACAAACTTTCCTAAGAAAGCTCGAACTACATGATTCATTAGTCTCATAAATGTACATGGTGTATTAGTCAAGCCAAAAGGCATGGCTAGCCATTCATATAGCCCATACTTTGTTTTGAATGTCGTTTTCCATTCATCCACTTCCTTGATTCAAATTTGATGGTAGCCACTATTTAAATATGTTTTTGAAAAAATGCAAGCTCCATGTAATTCATCAAGTAAATCATCCAAATGAGGAATGAGATGACGATATTGAACTGTTATGTTGTTAACAACACGTCAGTCGCTACACATTCTCCATGTACCATCCTTTTTAGGTACAACGAGAACAGGGACAACACAAGGACTAAGAGATTCCTTAACCCAGCCCTTATTAATTAATTCCCCTACTTGTCTTTGTATTTCTTAGGTTTTAGTTGGATTAGTCCTATAAGCTGGCCTATTGGGTAACACAGCACCGAGTACCAAGTCTATTTGATGTTCAATTCCTCTAAGAGGTGGTAACCCACTTGGAATTTCTTTTGGGAAGATGTCCCCAAATTCTTCCAATAATTCCCTTATGTTTTGAGAAAGGTCTAGATCACCCAAAGGATCTTTTTCTTCCTCCTCATTGGTTTCCTTACTAAGGAGTAGGAACCAAGGTTTCCCATTGGACAAGTCTTTTTTTTATCTTATTTTCTTTAACTATTAGAATCTTTTTTACCTATTTTTCTAATTCCCTTTCTACTTGTTTAGAGTTTTCTTCTTTCTCTTTTTCTATTAACCTCCTAAGTTTGGTTTGGTCTTCCCTAACTTCGCTTGAGGTCATAGGCATGAGGACAATTTTCTTTTCTAAGTAGTGGAACTTATAGGTATTTGTGAACCCATCATGTTTTACCCTCCTCTCATATTGCCAAGGTGTTCCTAATAGGATGTGTGAGGCTTCTAAGGGTATTACATCAAAGGTCATTTCATCTTTATACTTTCAATATTGAACCTTAAGCTCATTTGCTTATCCACCTTAAATTCTTCCTCATCACTCACCAATTGAAGTGTATACCGTTTTGGGTGTGGGGTAGTGGGTAAGTTTAGCTTGTTAACTAACCTAAGGCTAGCTAGGTTACTACTACTACCACCATCTATGATCACTAAGCATACCTTATCTTCAATGTGGCACCTAGTGTAGAATAGGTTCTCTCTTTGGCTCTCTTCTTCCCCCAGGGTGTTTCTATGGTTTTCCTAAGCATCATTGTTACCCTTTGCCTCCTTCCTTCCATTCTCCTAAATTGATTTTAAGTGAGAGCTTTTAAGGCCCTTACCACTCACTATGTGTTTACACTCAATGTAATGTAATCACTCGTGTATGTCACTCTTTTTTGGCTTTTTCTATAATGAAGCACTCTTGCCTCTTTTACTCGGGTAAGGTTGGTTAGATCTTGAAAAGACCAAAAGCGAGACTCAAGCTAACTTTACCCAAATTAGGAAGCGCACGAGCAACAAATTAGGAAGCGTACAAGCAAGAAAAGCTAGGTATGAAAAAGGCTTATACACAAGAGTGGAAGTTCAAACAAGACAAACAAACACACAAGAATTGCAAAGAGAATTATTTTTGGTTTAAGTTTGGATTCAAAAAGAAGAGTTGCCAAATAGTTATTTTTTAAAACAGCGGATTACAACTAAAAAATGAACTGATACAAGAAATGAAAGAAAATTACAGCAAATTGAGAAACTGTATTGTTGGACTTTTTCTTTACTGTTTTTCTTTCCCTTTTTTTTCTATTTTTTTGTATTTTTTTTATTTTTGTGTCCTTTTTTACTTTTGCACCATTTTTTTTTGCTTTTTGTACCTTTTTTTTATTTTTTGCTATATATATATATTTGAATATTTTTCTCTTCTTTTCTTTTTCTTTGTCTTTTGCCCAACAGAAAATTACAGAAATTTGTACAAAATTACAAGAAATTGAAATCTATCTAATATAAAAATTTGCAAGAATTTTGCCTAAAAATGGACCAAAACGGTACCAAAAAACTGAAAAGAATTGTCTATTTTCTAAAATTTGTTTTGCAAAATGGAATGGCAACTTGAATAAAAATTTGCACCAAAAATTGCTTAGCATGCACCTTGGATAAGGTTGTGAGTTTTATCTATGGGCAAGTGTACCCGTCAATTAGAGTAAAATGGAGTATTTAAAACCCCAAGTATCGTCCCATAGAGATTAATTAACAATATTAATTAAATTAAATCCTTAAGTATGAGATAGGAGAGAAATATTAAGATTTGGATTTTGATTGAGAAAAATAATAATTAAATGAGAAAAGAGAGAAAGAAAGTTAAACAAGACAGTACACAATTACGATTAGGATTCAGTTATGGAAGTGCCAAGGGCATTTGGTTTCACTTAAGTGCTTACTAGATTTTCCCCTAATTTCCCTTATAAGTTATTATGTCAAGCTAATTTCCAATCACTTATTCTAATACTATCAATACCCAATGATCATGCAATATTGATAATCTTTCCCTTAAAACACTATCCCCAATGATCATGCAAGATAATGAATTAAGAAAAGCATAAAGAACCAATAAGTTTGTTAATCTAATACCTGATTGGAAACCTAGGATTAAGATTGATCATACAAAACCCTAGATCCAGTTTACCTTATAGATCCATTAACTGAGAATGGTACGATCGCCTATTACCCAACTAACTAAGATTTACCAAGGGTGATCAAGTCTTGATAAAATAAAACAATAAGGAAAATACAATTATAAAATGAAAACAATAACTTATAAAGGGAAAATGGGTTCAAATCAGGTTCACAACTTAAGATCCACCATAGCCCCTTGGCTAGGTAATTAGTTACTCATAATAAAATATAAATAAACCAAAACTAAAAATCCTAAGAATTCCATAACTACTAGGAAATACTAGAAGAAAAGAAAAACTCTTTTGACAGAATTGCTTCACTCCAAGAGTTTCCCAAATCCTATTGCAAAAAGCCACTGCTCTTGGAGAACCGAGATAGTAGGAGGATGAATAGATTAGGGAGATGATTGATGATTCCCATGATCTAGATTGAGATAGTCCTTTTATAAGAGTTGTTGGTGTCCTACTTTGATTCTCACTTGATTTCCTTCCAAAAATTATCATCAAATCTATTCTTGGCTAAAATCTTGTTAAAGATTCTCTTTTATTTCATCAAATCTTCTTTTCTTCACCAAATTCTCATAAAAGATTCTTCTTTTATTTCTGTGATAAAATAAGAGAAAATAAGTGAGATATCAAATAAAAATAATGATCATAAATGTCAGATAACCAACTTAAATACCCAAAATAAATCTATAAAATATCAGTTTATCAGATTACACAAAAAATTTTGCATACAACACTTCAAGCGAGCTGGATTGATTGTAAGGTTCAAACTGAGAAAACAGTAAAAAATTCAACAATTAATTTGGTGAACTTTTGGCCTCTTTTCTGAGCTACAAACCCAGCCTATACTTATGCGTTTTGCGTAATCAAACAGACGTTTCATAATGTTGTGCTAGAGTTCAATCCAAAATTTCAATTAGAATAGAAGAATAACAGACAGAACAAGAGCAGAAAATTGAACAAAACAAGGCCAAAAAATGTAGAGGGGCTGAACTGAAAATTGAGCAAAATTAAAGAGCAAAAATGTAAAGGGGATGAATTGAAATTAAAAGGATGGGGAGGACAGAAAGTAAATGACAGAAATGTAGAAGGGATGGCAGAAAGTAAAAGGATGGGGAGAAGCAGAAATTAAATGGCTGAAAATTAAAAGTGGAATAGTAAAGAGATGAGTTATGGATGAACAATTATATGGGGAGATGACATGAAAAGTGGATTGGGGAAGAATTATAGGTGAATGATCTTTGGAAAATGAAGACAACAGTGCCTCCACTTATCATAATCCACCACAAACAACAGTTATATCAAGAACAGTTCAAGAACAATCAAGAACAAGTATGAACAATTGAGCAAGCATTTCATCAAACACCTAGAGTGGTGGGATTAGCGGCCCAAAACAACCCCAATACTAGCTCAAATGAAGCACAAAGACAAGAAAACAAGAGTTGCAGTGCAACAGAAGAGCACCTCGGGCTCAGAACAATCCACAAGTCCAACAATTACATGGAAATTGAGCTTGAATATATAGATATACTAAGTGAAAAAATGAAAATTTTGCACCTAATGAGTGCAGCAATGGAAAATTCCACCAAACAGCTCCAAAATCAACAAGCTCTGATTACCACTTGATAACACCTCATTTCCCGGATCTAGAATTAAAGCATAGGAGCACAAAATGAGTTAGAATTCGGACCAAATGTGGCTGCAAGTGCAACGGACAAAATGAAAGAGAAAGGAAGAATTAAAGATAAAAATGGGTAAAAAAAGGAATGGAGATGAACGCCATTGCAGTAGGCAACTCCCACAACAGATAAGTTCGGTGCTAGACGCCACTTGATAGCAACTGCCAGTGGACTTCTGAGCTGGTAGCTGGGAGCTGGCGAGCTAGTGATGAGCTTGGACCTGTTTGGGACGCTTCGAGATGAGTCAAGCCTTGGTCAGCCATGTTTTGGTCAACCCTCCCATGGTCAACCTTTGACCTTTGACCAATTGACCCAAGTCAACATGAAGACTCCACTTAATTAGAAATTAAGTAGGATTTAATTGTATTAGGACATGTTTGTAATTTTCTTAATTCTCACTCTTGTTTTGGGCGCTAATTTTAGTGGGTTTATTACCTAAGAGTTGGCTTAGCTAAGTGTCTAGGAGGTCATGGGTTCAACACCCAATCAAGATAGTTTTTAGTCATCTTGTATTTTCCTTCCCACCACCTAGCCACCTCATTTTTCCTATAAATAGGAGGGGCCTCTCCTTCATTTGTAACTTTGAAATTGAAGTAAAGGCATTATGCAAAAGTTCCTCCTTAACTTGTGAGTAGAGAAGGTTTGGTGGTTCTTGCTCAAACCAACCAGAGACTTATCTGATTCTCCTGAATCAGTGGCGTCTAGCACTTGAACTTATCAGCTGTGGGGGTTGCCTGCACCAGTGGCGTTCACACCATCTCTTCCTTACCCATTTTCTCTTTTAATTTCTTTCTTTTTGCGTCCTTAAGCCCGCGACCTTTCTGAACCTTTTTTGTCACTTTTAATTAGTTCTAACTCTAATTTTGTCTTCATTGGCTCCAATTCTAGATCCGGGAACGGAGGTGCTATCACCACTGATTCGGGGGAATTGGATAATCTCCAGTTGGTTTGAGCAAGAACCATCAAGCATTCTCTACTCACAATGTTGAGGAGGAATTTTGGAATAATGCCTATACACATAAAATCAAAGTTACAAAGTGAAGAGAGGTCCCTCCTATTTATAGGAGAAAGAGGGCGGCCAAAAGGAGAAGAAAACAGAGGAAGACTAAAAATCTACTCCTAATGGGATTTGAACCCATGACCACCTACTCACTTAGCTAAGTTATCTCCTAATCAATAAAGCTCACTAAAGTATTGCCCCTATGTAGGCAAAATAAAGGAAAATTACAAAATAAAAAGAAAATACAAGAAAGTCCTACTCTAGGGTGGTGTATAGGACTATGTGTCCTATCCCAGGGTCAAGGGTGTCCTTCTGTAGCGTAGTATCCCTAAAAATGTAGGTCACCAACTTCCTCATGTCCTCTTTTAGCTTCTTAGCCCTTCCTCTGGTCATAGGACCACTGATGTCTCTAACAGTTGTATTAATAGGTGACTCATGTATCTTGCTATCAGATAGAGATAAAAAAAGAGAGAGAATGTAACATCCCGCATATTAGGAGCCCTAATAATTCATTAGACTGAAAACAAAAGAATTATATATATTAGAATTAAGGGAAAATAAGTTAAGAGACTAAGGTTAATTGAGGAGCTATGAGTTAAAACTCAAGTATAAAACCAAGTGTTAGCCTTAACCAGAAGTTTTAATAACTCGTTAGGTTAAAAATAAGATTATTGTGTTTGGTAATTAGAGGTTGAGTGGGGATTATGGAAATTAACTTAGAATTCTAGTTCCGGATAAAATGAAGAGTTTTGGGTTCTGGTAATCGATTACAGGGAGTCTGTAATCGATTACCCGAGAGCTAGTTTTTAGGTAATCGATTACTCACAGGTTGTAATCGATTACCTGAGAGCTGAATTTTAGGTAATCGATTACAAGGAGGTGTAATCAATTACCAGGAGATCTGGGTTTGTGGTAATCGATTACATGGGTATGGTAATCGATTACCCAAGGTATTTTCTAGCGTTATTTTAACGCTGGTAATCGATTACATGGGTATGGTAATCGATTACCGTTGCTAATATATATAAAGCCGTGAATGAAAAATTAGATCAAAAACTTTCTTTTCTTCTTCTTTCGGCCGAGCTAGAGAGAGAGAGAAGGGGTTAGAGAGAGAAAGCTTGGATTAGGGCTAAGAGAAGGGATTCAAAGCTACGAATCATCAGGGGAACATCTCTACTCATCAATTCCTCTTGATTTCATGAATTTGGTGAGTATAACTCACACACCCACTTTTCTCTTTGAGTTTGATTTCTCCCCAATGTATGAACCCTACTCTTTAATCCCTCTTCTATATGATTATTGTGGTTAGATTAGTAATGTAAGCATGAGATTGAGTAGTTTGGTTAGTATTTTCATGGAAAACCTTAGGGTAGCGAGATTTACGAAAGTAGCGAGATTACGAAATTAACGAAATACTCATTGTATGATCCCTACCCTTCGATTCCCTTCTATATGGTTGAAATGAATGGATTTATGAAGTTTATGCTAAGAATTGAGTAATTTGTGTTATGGATTGATTGTAAATCCCTTGGATTTCGAAGTTACGAAAGTTACGAAAGTTTTCGAAACACTCGAAATACTCGAAATTCTAGTTTTGGGTTATCAATTCATGTTTACTGGTTTTGACCGTGAGTTAATTAAGCCGGCCTTTGTGTTGTGAGTTAAAAATTAAGTAATTATGTGAAAACTTGACTTCGGTCCAGTAATGGGTGGGATTCGTCCCCGGGAAAGACGTTTCTCGTAGTCTGAGCTCAGTTCTAACTCCAGTTTAAGTGATAAGTTCATGCCTGCTGGGCACAGCAGTGAGTTGCATCATTAGTGCATTTAATTGTTTTTAGTTATGATTATGATAAAGATTTGAGTATTAAGTTTTTGAATATGTTATGTTAATTATATTTTATTTGATATGAATATGAGTGTGATACTTGGCTTCATATTAGTTAGTTAAGTTGATTTTTCCCACACTTTATGTACGCTTAGTTATGCTCGCTGAGATTATCATCTCACCCCACGTTTCGGGGATTTACTTTAGTTGTGCAGGAGTTCCAGGTAATGATATGGCAAGAAAGGTGATGGTAGAGCTGAGTTTTATTTGATAATAGAAGTTCCTTGTAATATAAATTAGTTCATTTGTATTTATGGCTAGCTGATTATTGGTGTATACACACATATATATATATATATATATATATATATATGTTTCTTAGCCGTGGAGGCTTAATAATGAGATTTGTAATATTCATGTTATTAATTTGTACTGGTTTTGCTGAGTTTCAGGTTGACCTTAGAGTTGGCAACATCCAGTTTTTAGGGGAGACTCTGCCAGATTTTCGGTATGAGTTCATTGAATCACACTTCTTCAAGTGTGGATTCTTCCCTAAAGTTTAAGTAAGATTTACTATTATTCATGAAATTGATGTTGTATCGAAATTGCTTAAGTTAATCGTTGGAAAGTTTAAGCGAATGTGTGACGATATCGAAAATTTAACGTAATGATTTCAAGAACTTCAGGGATAGTGTCTCCAACGGACATTATTTCTAAGTTTAGAAATTAGGGTGTTACAGAGAAAGTTAAAAATATAATGTAAAAGAAAAGGAGAGAGGAAAAAGAAGGAAAATGAGATAAGAAGATAGGTGATTTTGTCATGGTCCATATAAAAAGTAGTCCTTGATAAACCTTTATCATATCTAATATGATTTTAATATTAAAATATTTAATAATATATATTATAAATGAAATTTAATCTTTATACTAATGAAATTAGGGGTCTATGTGTTAGTGTATGCACTAGAGACCTATATATTTTATTTTGAACATCCATCACTTGTATCATATTATTTTATAAAGGCAATTCATTTATTAATTCTTTTATAATATAATTATTTTTCTTAGAATAGTAAACTTAAGCTTCATAAGAAATCAAGTAGATGACTTGATTGTGAGATCTTATGAAGAACTATTCTTAAAATACTCCCTGGTCAAGTATCATCTTAGGACAAAGGGACAGATAGACTAGTATGTGAGTTCATTGATGATCACATCTCACGGATCATGGATATGAGATATCATGCACTCACATAGGTACACGTTAAGACTAATGGTGTACTGGACATACCCACCTTAAGAACGTTGCATGGATTGTTACATAAGTGTCATGAACGTTTCTTAAATTGATATATGTTATATGAAGTCCTTTGACCTGAAATCACTACGATTCCTTCATAAGGAATTATGTGTTTTAAATATCATCAAACGTTGCCTGTAAGAAGGTGATCATAAAGTTGGTATTTGGACATATAATAAATTATGTGGAGGAATGTGAGTGCCCTAGATGAGATTTGTCCCTCCTATGTAACAGGAGTTATATTTGTAGGCCTCTTGATAAAGTGAGACTGCTAAATGCATGGCCATGCTCAGGAGAATAAACATGAGATGTTTATTTTCTGTACAGTCTACTTGGGGATCAAGAAAACATAAATTGAACTATACAAGGTTGACACATTCCATGCCCTTGTGTTCAATTAGATATTTGGACAAAGGAACAGATCATATAAATTATCATAAAATAGGATTCGTCAAAGTTGTTGATAATCTCAATATTTAGATAATGATGCATTGCTAGATACCGCTCACTATTTATGATATTAAATATAAAAAGGTTTATTTTAATATCATAACCAAATATTAAAAGCCTATTGGGTCACACGCATACAACAAGCCGCTAGGAAAAGATAATAATTCTAATTTAATTAGAATTATAACCTAATGGGCCAGACCCATATGTGTTAGGATAAGTGAGTAAGTGGTAAAACCTAGCCACCATTCTATAAATAGAGCATGAGATGCATTACCCTAGACACACGAGTAGTCGCTCTTAGTCTCTAAACACTACTAGCAGAGTTAAGGAGGGTTTCCTAGTTTGGCTGTTGGTGTGGACATCTTTAGAGATGTGGCTGCTATTGCCTCGTTCGTAATCCTAATAAGGTATGTCATTATGTTTTATGCCTTGATTCGTGTTTTCGCATTAACGATCATAACAAGGGAGGGGATCCAATTATTCCGCTGCACCCTGATCACATGCTTAATTCCCTTCACTGTGGCGGACCCAAAGTTAAAAGGGTCCGCTCTAAAATGACTATATAAGGTGATATAAGGGAGTGGATTGTGTAAAAATAAGAACTATTATTCTATTCTTATAGCTGGTGATTCTAATATGCACAAGTTGTAATGATACACAAGTTTTTATGACCATCAAATTTATTTATTTATATTGGATGATGGTAAATAAGAAAATCATTTTCAGTTTCCCACAGAATCATTAAAACAGAAACTACATTTTGTAATATGGTATAACACTTCAATCAATTTTTAGCTTGATCCATGGGATTCAATGTTAATAGTGATATAGGTTCTATGGAGGTTGGGTATACAATATGGGTTCTAATTTTCTGTTTATCTTTTCCTGAATTGAAAAGGCCTAGCATCCTATTCATTTCTGAAGGAGCTGTATTTGGATGAAAATAAATAAGACCAGTGTTGATCTGCATTTGAAAGAGTTGAAGTTCTCAGGAGCATAAACGAAAATTGCAATAAGTGAGTCATTGTTTTTGTTATGCGGATGACTTCATTAGGGCAAGCATGATGAAATAAGTGAGTCATTGTGTTACATTTGTCCGTCTATTGTTGACCGTAATAAGTTAGTCACTGTGTCTTTCTATTGTTGCAAGTATGACAATGAAGAATTAAAAAGGGTGTCCCTCGCGTCTACTAAATGCAGCACACAAACCCGAATGAGCAAGAGAAAGACTATGCTTTTTGGCAGCGATGATTTCAACGACCGTAGTTCTCTTCATCAAGAAGGGAAAAAGGGGAGAAGGCCTTAGGATCGTGAGTGCCATATTGTTTAGTCAAGCACATGGTGGACTGGTCAATATATGAGAGGCAGTGGCAACGACGAAAGTTGTAGCCATAATTGAATGCCGAGGGATGACCATGTGGTTGTGCAGTGGATGGCGGCAATGCCCGCATCAGAGATAGTGCACGGCGGTGAGGGGAACGACGACCATGGAAGGGTGTCTATTTGTGTATTTTCTCAATGACCATTGCGCAGTGTGCAGAGTGAGAAGACAAGTGAGAGAGAGTGAAGAGGCCTCACCATTGGAATTGCTGCCTTGGTTCAGAATAATTAATGCAAACTTTTAAGACAATTTTACAATATACAAATCTTTCAAAAACGAAAAATGGTAACAATTTAATCCTACAATGGCAAGTCAAAATTACTTGTTCACTATTGATTCATTTTAGCTATCTTTTCTGTTTTCAGATGTTGGCTCAATTTAAGAATATCTTACAATTTCACCGTTGGTCCATTTCTTTATGAGTAATAGTAGAGCAACTTTGAGAGTAGTGTCTATTGTTAATTTGCTAATGAAATTCAATTATTGATATAGGCTCGATTTGAATTACTTTCTACCTTACAATAGTTTTTTAATCACTATGCCAAAAGTAAGCATTTATTGCGCTAAATTTACCTCGGTTACAATAAGAAACTGGGATGAAAGAGTATTTATCGCGATTCCCAACTTGAACTGCAATAAAACTTTTAAAATTATGGTTTTTATAATTCTTTTCTAACAATTTTATAAATAATCAATGCGGTTCCGAAATCTAACTGCGGTAAATAAGTATCAACTAACCATTAATGCAGTTCCTTTACATAACCGTGTTAGTTTTTATTTTTTTTAATTCTTTCGAGTAATGGTAAGGCTTTTTCACCCTGATTCTCGCAATTAGGGCTGGTTTGGTACAAATAAGGGAGAGGGGCCAAGAGGAGAATGGTCGCGATTGAGACGCGACTATGGTGGTGCGCAGACGGTGTGGAGCCAAGAGGGGTGGGGGGCGTATGGAGGGCCGACAGGGATGGCACGCGTTGCAGCCGCAGGAATAATGGGGAGGTTGTTTGAGCGCGATGCATGCCTCAGTGGCTTGGGATGATTCTACAAGGCGAGAATGGAGACATGTATAGTGGTGGATGCGCGACGTGTGGGGAGAGACGCCGTGCCAATGGCTGTTCATGGTGGGGGACGAGTTGTCTTAAAAAGGAAGCGTGATTGCGCGTGGGTGGTGGTTCATGCGGTGGTCGTTCATGGTGGAGGTGTTGGCCATAGTTTGGTGGTTGTGAGGGTGGATGCACACAGGGTCGAACTATACTAGAAGACCTAAACCTAAGGGTATGATTATTTGTTTCTAGATTGCTTGCTTGTTTGTAGTTTATGTCTTTTAGCTAGTTTATCTATTTATTTAAATCATAGCAGACAAGGCAAAGAAAATTTGTTATGATGCATATGTATGATCTGCTTCTCTATTATATTATATGATTAAAATATACTATCCTTTATTAAATCCCTTCTCCTACCAAGTATAGTAAATTATTGTGTGTTGTGTAAGGAGTAGAGTAGTAAAACTGAGGGCCTTCACATGGGATAGGCAAAGTTTGTGAAACATGGATAGGCAGTAATTGGCAACCTGTAATGAGTTTATTGTTGTTTTTCAGTTTAACTTGGTGAAACATGCTTTTCTTGTTTGCCTCACCCCCTAAATTTGTGATGAACTACGAAATTTCTTCCAAAGTTAAGGAGGAAAAAGTCATTAACTTTTAGGTCTCAATATAAAACAAGGAACTGAGGTGAGGCACTACTCTCATGTTTATTTTGCAAGCAAATGTTGGCTTGGTAGATGGAATCATAGAAACTACAATATGACTTTTGGTGACCACTATTATACAACCGTGTGGTGAAGGACGTAAGTTACGACCGTGGGCTTTTATTGTAATTAATGTGGCACGCATCCCTTTTTGAGCAAAGTCTAGTTTTTTAAATTTTGCTGTTTAGTCCTAGATATATATTTGTGAGTTTATGCTGGAACCCTATTGCTTCAGACCCTTCTCCTCGCGCCGCACCTTCCATTGTGAGAGAATAACTAGTTGAGCAAAATCGTTCGCGCCGCGACCACACTGCTATAATTTTAGGTAATGTCCTCGACATGGATTTTATTTTTTGAATGGTATTTGTGCTATAATTTCAGGTAACCATCGCACCCTACACCTCTCTTACGCACTACTACGCCGCCGCCACCACTCACCACCACGAACAACAAGCTACTCAAAACTCTAATGAACCTACTGTTATAAATTTGTCGAACAATGAGGCTGAAATGATAAAAATACACGACCAAATAAGGGAGTTAGCATTATCTGCAAACTATACATTTCAACTGCAACAAGGCATCGTCTTCCTCACTTCGCTTCATTCGAACCAAAAAACACGATGAACCAATCATACAATGAAGACGTTAACGCCTTCAAAAACAAGTTCGTCCAAGTACTCCGCCTCACCGGAGAAAAAATTTTAGAGTCATAAAAATAAAGGGGTAGAAAGACGAAGGATTTGTAACCACCGGCTCAACTTACTGTTGTTTGTCATAAACCATCTCTCAGAATACTTAAATCACGGCGACGGAAGTACAGACCACGGCCTTCTAATATAACAATTCAATAAGGACCGCAAAGCAAATACAGAAATAACTAATAAAAAACCTATTATTGTCAGCGAACACAAATGCTAGCCGTTAGATTATATTGACAGATATCGCACGCTCAGCAATGCTCCAAAACCAAGGGTCGTAACTTACAACCCTTAAGTTACGGTCGTATAGTAAATTGCGCCATGACTTTTCTAATCACAATTTACTGGTGAGACTAAGATGAAAAGTTCGGTTAAAGTTTATGATCATATTTATTAGGGAAGAAACAATGTGGATAACATGGCATATTCCCGTAATTATTGAAAAATAGAGAGTCCTGTTTAGTCTCGTGATCTACAAAGTAGGAACAAGCAGGATCATGATTTGATCTTCAAAAGTACTTTTCACATCTTTTGGCCAGTTACCTGATAGAGTGCAAGCTATGGAATTAGATTTCGCTTTCACTTCTTCTCTCTCTCTCTATATATATATATATATGTCGTTATCTATTATACATCCTTCCTTAGAAAGAGGTAACTTACAACCGTGTTTTTACCCTTAGTACTAGGTTTGTGTGATCCCTTTTTTATAATTTTAAACAATTAAAATTAAATTAATTTTTGCTATTCAGTCCCAACTAAAACTAATACGTGACAGACCTAAACTTTGAAACGAAACAAAGTTTTTTTTTTTTTTTTGCATAAAACGTTCCAAAAATCACGTACTTCTGTAGCTAGTAACTATTGCTCCAAAAAAGAAAATAGCATTTGGGTTTAACTAAACAGTATTGTACCTACTGGCAACACGTTGTTATACCTTTAAATTAAAAGGTTTTTAATTGAATTTTATAATAATGTTAATTTCATAATAATGTCTTCAACACATCTTACCTCACAGCAACTGTAGTGTTGTCTCTAGCGGAGCATACTTGATGTTCATACAAAATTTCTTTAAATTTATAATTAAAAAGTTGGCTTAAATTTTAAATTTATTCTAATAAATATATAATAAATCAAAATACAAAATAATAATTTTATTCACGCAGATAAAAATAACATAGTTATAAATTTTATAATTCTAATTAAAAAATGTGCTCATAAGAAATAACAACCAAATAAATCATCCCTGTAATTATTAATTTTATATTAAAATGTCTAATGTAAAATACCAATCACTGTTTCATAAATAGAATATTTAAGTATTAGAAAATAATATACTTACGTTAATAAATATATAAATATTACATTTTTTTCACTGTAAATTCATAATTATGTAATTAAATATTTTGATAATTCAAGCAATTATAGTTTATAATATTTAATAATAATATAAAGAATAATTTGGTGTTTAAAATCACAAAGAATTATATATATCTATTAATGTTAATAATGTTAATAATAATAACACAAAGGTCTAATAAATATGAGCGTTGTTTTAAGTACAAAACAATGTTAGTATTAAGTAAAATAATAATAGTAACATAAAGTCCCAATTGTTCTAAAAACATCGTCGTCTTTATCCTTTTTGTTTATAAAAAGTAAAATAACTTATTTGAAAAGAAATAGTCAGAATAAATTGCTAAAAAGTATTAATTACATAGTCCTATTTAGAAGTTCAATTCAAATATTAATTATTTTTTTATTTTTACCCTCAATAAATGAAAACATTAACTATTTTTACATCCAGTATCATCTTCTGCAAATATCACCTACAACGTGAGTCTTCTCACTATTCTAATACCCTTCAAAATTCAAATGGTAAATGCTATTCTCATTTTCTTCAGATTAATTGGTTCATGTTTTGTTCACGTACTATAGCATATTAGGAGTTCACTAGAAACAGCACCACCTAAGCTCTATATTGTCAACTTTAAAATTTTACATACACAACGTGTAGGGACCCATATGCAATTTCATAGAATAAAGGCTGTCTCTATTATACATCCTCAAGTTTTGGGTTGTAACTTACAACCCTGCATTTTGGACTGTTAGATTTGCACTTAAAACAATCAAGGGTGAGGATCTTTGGATTGTCTCTAAGTAACCCGCTTGATATTTTATTCTATGAAATTGCATATGGGTCCCTACACGTTGTGTATGTAAATTTTTAAAGTTGACAATATAGAGCTTAGGTGGTGCTATTTCTAGTGAACTCCTAATATGCTATAGTGCGTGAACAAAACATGAACCAATTAATCTGAAGAAAATGAGAATAACATTTACCATTTGAATTTTGAAGGGTATTAGAATAGTGAGGAGACTCACGTTGAAGGTGATATTTGCAGAAGATGATACTGGATGTAAAAATAGTTAATGTTTTCATTTATTAAGGGTAAAAATAAAAAAAAATAATTAATATTTGAATTGAACTTCTAAATAGGACTATGTAATTAATACTTTTTAGCAATTTATTCTGACTATTTCTTTTTAAATAAGTTATTTTACTTTTTATAAACAAAAAGGATAAAGACGACGATGTTTTTTAGAACAATTGGAACTTTATGTTACTATTATTATTATTATTATTATTATTATTATTATTATTATTATTATTATTATTATTATTATTTTACTTGATACTAACATTGTTTTGTACTTAAAACAACGCTCATATTTATTAGACCTTTGTGTTATTATTATTAACATTATTAACATCAATAGATATATGTAATTCTTTGTGATTTTAAACACCAAATTATTCTTTATATTATTATTAAATATTATTAACTATAATTGCTTGAATTATCAAAATATTTAATTACATAATTATTATGAATTTACAGTGAAAAAAAACGTAATATTTATATATTTATTAACGTAAGTATATTATTTTCTAATACTTAAATATTCTATTTATGAAACAGTGATTGCTATTTTACATTAGACATTTTAATATAAAATTAATAATTACAGGGATGATTTATTTGGTTGTTATTTCTTATGAACACATTTTTTAATTAGAATTATAAAATTTATAACTATGTTATTTTTATCTGCGTGAATAAAATTATTATTTTGTATTTTGATTTATTATATATTTATTAGAATAAATTTAAAATTTAAGTCAACTTTTTAATTATAAATTTAAAGAAATTTTGTATGAACATCAAGTATGCTCCGCTAGAAATAATGCTAGCGTTGCTGTGAGGTAAGATGTGTTGAAGACATTATTATGAAATTAACATTATTATAAAATTCAATTAAAAACCTTTTAGTTTAAAGGTATAACAACGTGTTGTCAGTAGGTGCAATACTGTTTAGTTAAACCCAAATGCTATTTTCTTTTTTGAAGCAATAGTTACTAGCTACAGAAGTACGTGATTTTTGGAACGTTTTATGCAGAAAAAAAAACTTTGTTTCGTTTCAAAGTTTAGGTCTGTCACGTATTAGCTGGGACTGAATAGCAAAAATTAAATCAATTTTAATTGTTTAAAATTACAAAAAAGGGATCACACAAACCTAGTACTAAGGGTAAAAACACGGTTGTAAGTTACCTCCTTCTAAGGAAGGATGTATGCAGGGTTGTAAGTTACAACCCAAAACTTGAGGATGTATAATAGAGACAGCCTATATATATATATATATATATGGGAAAAATATTTTTTATCTTTATAGTTTTGATCAATTTTAGTCTTTGTCTCTGTACTTTAAATCCCGTGTTTTTTATCCCTAAACTTTCTAAACCCCCAAATCGTGGTCTCTGCCTGTCAATGAGATCTGTTAACCTGATGAGCTGGCTAACAAAAGTTACATGTCAGCCTCAATAGGGAGTCCCAAATAACTGGCTCATCATTTAATTAACTTTTTTTATTAATTTTTAATTATTAAAATAACCCTAATTACTAAATTAGGGTTTTCACCGGAGCAATTTTACCCAATAAAAAACCTAATTTTATAGTTATGGTTATTTTAATAATTATAAAAATTAATAAAAAATATTAATTAGATGAGTCAGCTATTTGGGGCCCACTATTGAGGCCAAAATGTAACTTTTATCAGCCATCTCATCATGTTCACCGATCTCGCTAACGATCAGGGACCATGGATTGGGGGTTTAGAAAGTTCAGAGACAAAAAATAAAGGATTTAAAGTATAGGGATGAAGACCAAAGTTGATCAAAACTATAAGGACAAAAAACATATTTTTCCATATATATATATATATATATATTCTGTATTATTTTGTTTCTGTATTGGACTTGGGTTTTGGTTGTAAATTATATCACTACAAATTTCAGGTTGCTTATTGTGGTTTGTGGGATTGTTTGGGAAGAATTGCTATTCTTGGATGTTTTGGGCTAAAATCAATGCTACATGGACGAGTACGCCAGGATTAAAGCTATAGTTAGTTAATTATCTAAAGCTAGCAATTATTCAGTCTTTAAAGTTGGCAATTAAAGCTTTAACAAGAAAATTATGCTACTGTTGTATCTTTGTAGCTTGCCATGTAGCAATTTCATATTTTGGTTTTTATGGTAGCTTCCAATACAAATTTTCCTCATGATTTCATTTCCATAATGTTTTTGTTGGTGATGGAAGTTCATTAATGTATTTAGTTATTTGAGTGTAAAGCAAATCCATAAATATACTTACTTCTTTTATACTTGTCATTTTTATTGTAATCTACTTTAGGCAATTCAAGTTAAAGACCATGAACTACCCTAAAATTATGCCCTTGGTTGCGATTTTTAATAAAAACAACTAGACATTAACTACAGAATAACTACAATATTCTATGACTTTTTTGCGACGGTTCCTTAATCCAACCACAGTAAAAAGTCCCAGATTTTTAAGCCTGTTCACCTTTTCTACTGTGGTTCATTTTCAGAATCGCATTAAAAAAGTTACTAAATTATCGCGGTTGGCGAAATGTAACAGCATTAATTACTTTTTATTCCACTACGGTAGTAACCACGTTAAATGGGCGTGTGGAACCATGGTAAAAGCCCATTTCTGGCATAGTGAATTGAGATGAGTGATTAAATTTGAATTTATAAAAAAGTTCACACAAGTTTATATGTATTTATGAAAAAGTTAATGAGAGAACTTCTGAAAGGGTTGAGTTGCAAAAACACTTATAAATGAAGTTGAATTATTTTACTTTTTTATTTATTTTATTTTCTTCTCTTAGTATTAGTAGAGAAGTTTATGATCAAGATTGACTCAATCATATTTTGAGTTAAATATGTTTTTGGTCCTTGTTAATATAGTAAAATTTGGTTTCGGTCCCTCTTTTATTTTTTCTTTAATTTTGGTCCTCGATTTTTTAAACCACATGTGTAACATCCCAAATTTTATTTAATAAAATAAAATTTATAAGAGTAGGAGAAATAAATAAATAATATTAATATTAATTAAACCATTTAATGAGTAAGAGTTATTTAATAAATATTAATAATAATAGAATTAGAATATTTATTGAGGAGAGTTATTTAATAAGAGATAATAAATAAATAATAAGAATAATAAATATAATAAGTGGGTTGAGAGTGGGCCTAGCCCAATTAAGTATGTATTTAAGGAGGGGTTCTCAGTTCACCCTAATCCTTATTCGTATAATCGTCAGAGAGCGAAAGGCCAAGGAGGGGAGAAACCAAGTCTCAAGAGGAGGTTGCTGAGGAGTAATCATCAAGAACCAAGAAAGAGTCTTCGATCTCTACTACAAGGTAACGGGGGGAGTAGTAGTGTGTTCCTCATATGTGCATGTAGGGAGTGTTTGGTAGTGGTGGGCAACCATAAGACCCATCTAAGGATTTAAAGTTGATTGATTTTCTGTTGATGTTGATTATTGATGATGAATACTGTGAATTGATGATTGTTGTGCAATCTTGGATGAATCTTGAATTGATTGAATGTGATAATATGAATAGAGAAGAGAGAGTTGAGAGGGGTTTGATGAATTGGGGTTTTAATGTGGAAAACCTTGAAAACGTGTTAAAGAATGATATTCTGGTTGAAATTGATGAGTAAAAACGTGTATAAATGTTGTTTTGATGAAAAAGAATGATTAAAGGTTGAATTGAGATGATTAGAAGTGGTTGAGATCGCAAGAATTGTGATCTGGGTCGCGTGTAATCGATTACCAAGGGAGGTAATCGATTACCAGAGTATTCTGGGCAGCGTTGAGTGAGTTTGGGTTGCTGGTAATCGATTACAATGGGTCTGTAATCGATTACCAGAGAGTTGAGTTGCTGGTAATCGATTACAGAGGTGTGGTAATCGATTACAAGAATTTGACAGCTTTCTCACCTGAGAAAGAATGCGTCTGTTAAGGGTGCAAATGAACTCGGAATACTATCATATAATATATCAAACTGAAGCCCCGAATCTTAGCTTTCTAATAGAAGTGGAATCACTTTAATTGGACAACTAGAACTCTAGATATTTCCGAATTAGTGAACCAAGGTCATTAATTTTAAAACTTGAAGACTCCAAAATTGAGGAATCGCCTCTGGTAATCGATTACAGCTGTTTGGTAATCGATTACCAGGTCAAAAATGAGTATGAGAGTGTTGTTTTTGTAATCATTGTGATCCTTTAATTATTTGGTGTTAATTATATAATTTGTTTGTGGAATTAAGAGAGTTAAGTGGCTGTTTATAGAGTATTGATTGTGGATGAGTTGATGATAGTGTATGTCACTTTATGATATTGATGTTGATGATAATAGTGTATGTCACTTTATGATGATGATGTTGATGATGATAGTGTATGTCACTTTATGATAATGATGTTGATGATGATATTGTATGTCACTTTATGATGATGATGTTGATGATGATAGTGTATGTCACTTTATGATAATGATGTTGATGATGATAGTGTATGTCACTTTATGATAATGATGTTGATGATGATAGTGTATGTCACTTGATGATGATGATGTTAATGATGTATGATGATGATGTTGATGATGAAAGTGTATGTCACTTTATGATAATGATGTTGATGATGATAGTGTATGTCACTTGATGATGATGATGTTAATGATGTATAATGATGATGTTGATGATGATAGTGTATGTCACTTGATTAAAAAGATGATGTTTAATGATGAGTGTATTGATGTATGATGATGATGTTACCTAAGTTGTGCAGACCCATAGAGGGGGGTACTACTTAGGAGAGATGCCTTGAGCATATGTGATGAGATATGGTTTGTGCGGGCCCAAGAGAGGGGCGTTGGGCAGCACTACCGGCCTCTGTGGCGATTAACAGTAGCGTTGTGTGTGGAGCTTACCGGCCTCTGTGGCGATTAACGGTAGCGTTGTGTGTGGAGCTTACCGGCCTCTGTGGCGATTAACGGTAGTGTTGTGTGCGAAGCCTACCGGCCTCTGTGGTGATTTATGGTAGCATGGTGTGTGAAGCCTAACGGCCTCTGTGGTGAATAACGGTAGTGTTGTGTGTGAAGCTTGTCGGCCTCTGTGGTGATTACCCTATGATGAGTATAATGATAGATGAATGATGTTTTGATGATGATGAGTATGATGATAGATGATTGATGTTATGATGATAATGAGTATGATGATAGATGATTGATGTTATGATGATAATGAATATGACGATAGATGATTGATGTTATGATGATAATGAGTATGATGATAGATGAATGATGTTGTGATGATAATGAGTATGATGATATATGAATGACACTATGATGATGGTGAGCTTGATGAATATATGATGGATGTATTTACGTGTTATATTGGGTGAATGATAGTATGAGACTTATATGTTGATGTAGATAAATAGTTATATATTGGTGTTGGGTAATTGTGATCGGGTGGTTTATCTGATGTTTTGGTGCTTGGTATGTTATATGATGATATTGTGGGTGAGGACAGGGTAGCCTCCTATATGTATATATGAGTTAGAGCTCTTTTCCTCACCGTTACTGTTGTTGTTTCAGGTGATGGTGATGACACTTTTGGTGTCAAACATTATTAAAGGGATGTGCTTTGATAGATGTGACATCAGAGTGTACTTGGGAGTCTTTTATTTTGTTTCTAGTTATGAGCATCTTATGAACTATTTTTGATGTCTTGTACGGAAAGTAGATTGTTTAGTTGTTTTTATTTATTTGGAGATTCCGCTGCATAATTGTTGGATTATGTTTGAAGATTACTTTCATGTAATAAAATTGTTTTCGAACTCGAGATTTTAAGTAAGAGTATTTGTGAACCTTTTTACCCATCGTGGGACAAACTCTTTTCTACATTCAATTTATTAAGCATATAAGAGTATGGGGTAGAAGGGTGTCACGTTAGTTGGTATCAGAGCAGGTCGGTTCACCGACCTTGAGTTATGAGTTTACTATGCTTTCGATGTGCTAATCTGATTATCTGATTGATTGCTTGAGTTAATTGTCTGTTTGTTTGATTGTTGTTTGTTTGACTTCTTTGCTCTTATGCGTTCCTTAGTATGTGTGCTTACCCTTTCTTGAATACATAAAGAGTAATGGTGGGGGTTTCCTAGTTAGTTTGATTTGTTTGCCTCTAAGTCAACTAGATATTATTTTTGGCATGGAATGGTTATCTTTCAACCATGTCCTATTGGATTGTTCTGGTGAAACAGTTGTCTTTGATCGACCTGTTGAGAGGAGTCTTTTCCAGAATTAGTCATCTCAGGAAAATTCAGGGACGAATTTTCTTTTAAGGAGGGGAGAGTTGTAACATCCCAAATTTTATTAAATAAAATAAAATTTATAAGAGTAGGAGAAATAAATAAATAATATTAATATTAATTAAACCATTTAATGAGTAAGAGTTATTTAATAAATATTAATAATAATAGAATTAGAATATTTATTGAGGAGAATTATTTAATAAGAGATAATAAATAAATAATAAGAATAATAAATATAATAAGTGGGTTGAGAGTGGGCCTAGCCCAATTAAGTATTTATTTAAGGAGGGGTTCTCAGTTCACCCTAATCCTTATTCATATAATCGTCAGAGAGCGAAAGGCCAAGGAGGAGAAAAACCAAGTCTCAAGAGGAGGTTGCTGAGGAGTAATCATCAAGAACCAAGAAAGAGTCTTCGATCTCTACTACAAGGTAACGGGGGGAGTAGGGTGTTCCTCATATGTGCATGTAGGGAGTGTTTGGTAGTGATGGGCAACCATAAGACCCATCTAAGGATTTAAAGTTGATTGATTTTCTGTTGATGTTGATTATTGATGATGAATACTGTGAATTGATGATTGTTGTGCAATCTTGGATGAATCTTGAATTGATTGAATGTGATAATATGAATAGAGAAGAAAAAGTTGAGAGGGGTTTGATGAATTGGGGTTTTAATGTGGAAAACCTTGAAAACGTGTTAAAGAATGATATTCTGGTTGAAATTAATGAGTAAAAACGTGTATAAATGTTGTTTTGATGAAAAAGAATGATTAAAGGTTGAATTGAGATGATTAGAAGTGGTTGAGATCGCAAGAATTGCGATTTGGGTCGCGTGTAATCGATTACCAGGGGTGGTAATCGATTACCAGAGTATTCTGGGCAGCGTTGAGTGAGTTTGGGTTGCTGGTAATCGATTACAAGGGGTCTGTAATCGATTACCAGAGAGTTGAGTTGTTGGTAATCGATTACAGTGGTGTGGTAATCGATTACCAGACTTTGACAGCTTTCTCACCTGAGAAAGAATGCGTCTGTTAAGGGTTCAAATGAACTCGGAATACTATCATATAATATATCAAACTGAAGCCCCGGATCTTAACTTTCTAATAGAAGTGAAATCACTTTAATTGGACAACTAGAACTCTAGATATTTCCTAATTAGTGAACCAAAGTCATTAAGGTTAAACTTGAAGACTCCAAAATTGAGGAATCACCTCTGGTAATCGATTACAGTTGTTTGGTAATTGATTACCGGGTCAAAAATGAGTATGAGAGTGTTGTTTTTGTAATCATTGTGATCCTTTAATTATTTGGTGTTAATTATATAATTTGTTTGTGGAATTAAGAGAGTTAAGTGGTTGTTTATAGAGTATTAATTGTGGATGAGTTGATGATAGTGTATGTCACTTTATGATGATGATGTTGATGATGATAGTGTATGTCACTTTATGATGATGATGTTGATGATGATAGTGTATTCCACTTTATGATAATGATGTTGATGATGATAGTGTATGTCACTTTATGATAATGATGTTGATGATGATAGTGTATGTCACTTGATGATGATGATGTTAATGATGTATGATGATGATGTTGATGATGATAGTGTATGTCACTTTATGATAATGATGTTGATGATGATAGTGTATGTCACTTGATGATGATGATGTTAATGATGTATGATGATGATGTTGATGATGATAGTGTATGTCACTTGATTAAAACAATGATGTTTAATGATGAGTGTATTGATGTATGATGATGATGTTACCTAAGTTGTGCAGACCCATAGAGGGGGGGTACTACTTAGGAGAGATGTCTTGAGCATATGTGATGAGATCTGGTTTGTGCGGGCCCAAGAGAGGGGCGTTGGGCAGCACTACCAGCCTTTGTGGCGATTAACGGTAGCGTTGTGTGTGAAGCTTACCGGTCTCTGTGGTGATTAACGGTAGCGTTGTGTGTGGAGCTTCTCGGCCTCTGTGGCGATTAACGGTAGCGTTGTGTGTGGAGCTTACCAGCCTCTGTGGTGATTAACGGTAGCATTGTGTGAGGAGCTTACCGGCTTCTGTGGCGATTAACGGTAGTGTTGTGTGCGAAGCCTACCGGCTTCTGTGGTGATTTATGGTAGCATGGTGTGTGAAGCCTATCGGCCTCTGTGGTGAATAACGGTAGTGTTGTGTGTGAAGCTTGTCGGCCTCTGTGGTGATTACCCTATGATGAGTATAATGATAGATGAATGATGTTTTGATGATGATAAGTATGATGATAGATGATTGATGTTATGATGATATTGAGTATGATGATAGATGATTGATGTTATGATGATAATGAGTATGATGATAGATGATTTGATGTTATGATGATAATGAGTATGATGATAGATGAATGATGTTATGATGATAATGAGTATGATGATATATGAATGACACTATGATGGTGAGCTTGATGAATATATGATGGATGTATTTACGTGTTATATTGGGTGAATGATAGTATGAGACTTATATGTTGATGTAGATAAATAGTTATATACTGAGTGTTGGGTAATTGTGATCGGGTGGTTTATCTGATGTTTTGGTGCTTGGTATGTTATATGATGATATTGTGGGTGAGGACAGGGTAGCCTCCTATATGTATATATGAGTTAGAGCTCTTTTCCT
The DNA here is from genome assembly GCA_026901365.1 of Sesbania bispinosa. Classification (NCBI taxonomy): domain Eukaryota; kingdom Viridiplantae; phylum Streptophyta; class Magnoliopsida; order Fabales; family Fabaceae; genus Sesbania; species Sesbania bispinosa. Next base: position 272,858 of record QLOH01000274.1, read on the forward strand.
CACCGTTACTGTTGTTGTTTCAGGTGATGGTGATGACACATTTGGTGTCAAACATGATTAAAGGGATGTGCTCTGATAGATGTGACATCAGGATGTACTTGGGAGTCTTTTATTATGTTTCTAGTTATGAGCATCTTATGAACTATTTTTGATGCCTTGTACGGAAAGTAGGTTGTTTAGTTGTTTTTATTTCTTTGGAGATTCCGCTGCATAATTGTTGGATTATATTTGAAGTTTACTTTCATGTAATAAACTTGTTTTCGAACTCATGAGATTTTAAGTAAGAGTATTTGTGAACCTTTTTACCCATCGTGGGACAAACTCTTTTCTACATTCAATTTATTAAGCATATAAGAGTATGGGGTAGAAGGGTGTCACAACATGCTTCTAGTCTTTGTTCTTTAACTTTCTTGTGATTTTTTCGAATAAATTATCAGTAGTAAATTTCCAAAAAATCAACAATTTTTTTATGTAAGATTATTATTGTGAAATTTCTCTATTTTACTATAGAAAAATCTATAAGAAGTTTACTGCAAATTTGAAAATCAAAAAGATTTTTCCTATGAATTTTGAAATTTAAATAAAATTTCAAAAAAAAATCTATAGGAAAATCTATAAAAAATATTGCTCCTGCCATCACATAAAAGCATATGATTTTTAGATATAAACAACTAAAACCAAAGAAAAAATAAATACGGAAATAAAACTAAATTTCACTATACCTTTACTTTTTAGGGACAAAAACATATTTAATCCTTATATTTTTGTTTGAGTAAACCACCACTTTAATCCCTGAAAGTGTGATCAACTGTCAATTTAGTCCCTAAAAGTGTTCAACGCCGGTCAGGTTAGTCCTTCTGTTACTGTGCATTAGTTAACAAAATGTGAAACAAAAGGACTGTAACATCCCAAAATTTAGAAATATAATTTAAATACGATGACGTTAGCGATAAAAATAGAAGTTACATAATAATAATAGTAAATATTAATATAACTGTATTTATGAGAAAATAATATAATATTATAAATATTAGGAGAGACGTCAGATTAGTAGGATCTTAATTAGATATGTTTATATTGAATATAATAATAATATTATTAAGAGATAAGTCATAAGATTGCAATTAACATTAATTGTTATAAATATAGTAATTGTTATATTAATAAAATAATATCAGGATTAATAATGATAATCTTATGAGAGAGATATGGTTAGTGTTTTAAATTAGGATAAGGTTTTAAAATAGGAATATTGAGAGATCACAATGATTAAGGGTAAGAATCAATACAAATTTAGGATAAGATTTAATTATAAGATTTGAATTTAAATTTGAATATAGACGGATAAGGACTCTATAATATCCTAATAATTCCTAATGAATAAATAAAATAAAATAAGATTTATGAAGAAAATAATAATAATATCATTATATTATTATGTTTAAAAAAAGATATTATTTAATTAAAAAGGGTAATGGGTGGGTAGGAGTAGGCCCAACACAGTTAGATATTTAAATAGGGGGATTGTTATCTATTTCACCCTATTAGCTTTCAAACGTTAGATAACCAAACCCTAGGGAGGAGAGAAGCAATTTCATAAGGAGGAGGTGTCGCAGAGTAGATTAGCAAGAGATTTCTATCTTTCGTTTCTGATCGTCAACTCTAAGGTACGGTGGGGGAGAGGGTGCTGCTTGTATGTGTATGTAGGGGTGATTGGGTGGTGAGAATAACCTCTAAAGTTTAATAATTGAAATCAATATGCGAATATGTGTTGTTTTGTGATGAAAATATGTGATTTGATGCCTATGAATGTTAATCTTGATGTTGAATCGAATAAGAATAGTGAGAATAGTGAAAAGGGGTTAATGAGGGTTTGACGATTTGGGGATTTTGATGATTAATTGTGAATTTGTTGTAAAGATTGAGTCTTTGGTCAATTTTATGCGGTATAATCGTATAATATTGATGTATTGATGATGAGGAATGATTAGAGGATGAATATAAGGGTTTAAAAGGGGTAAAAATCGCAAGAACTGTAATTTCGTGTCGCCAGAGGTTTTGTTTGCAGGTAATCGATTACCATGGGTGTGTAATTTTTACTTGCAGGTAATCGATTACAGGGGTCTTGTAATCGATTACCAGAGAGGTGTTTTGCAGGTAATCGATTACAGGAGTCCTGTAATCGATTACCAGAGTGGTTTTGGTGATCTTAATGTTTGACAATGATTGTTATACCTTAATTTGGTGTGAATATGAAGATATGAGTATGTCCTTGATGATAGATGTTTATTATGATGAATATTGATGATTTTTATGATGCTTATGATGATGATGATTGATGGATGATATTTATGATGATTATGAAGATGATGATTGAGTGATGATATTTATGATGATGATGTGTGATGATTTATGATGATACTAATGATTAACGATGTTTGATGATGATGATGATGTATATATCTTTACGATGTTGATTATGCATTGAGCATATGAGATGTGATTCGATGATGATTATGCATTAGGTATATGAGATGTGGTGTCTGAGATACACGAGCCCAAGAGAGGGGCGTTGAGCAACACTATCGGCCTGTGTGGTGATTAACGGTAGTGTTGTGTGTGAAACTTACCGGCCTATGTGGTGATTAACGGTAGGTAGACAGACCATGGTGGGGGACATTCTTGCACAAGCCTAGAGCGGGGTGAAGTGCAACTTACCGGCCTATGTGGTGTATAACGGTAGGGCTGTTCTTCGTGGGGCGGATGTCTCTGTACAAGCCTACCGGCCTGTGTGGTGATTAACGATAGTGTTTGTGTAACTTACCGGCCTGTGTGGTGATTAACGGTAAGGCCATCACTGGTAACAACTAGGGTGATTGACGAGGTGCACCCATTGTGCAGAGTTCCAAGTCATGATCCTTGGGATGGGGTGTTGACGAGGGTGTTGACGAGAATGATGAGGTTTGGTGTGCATGAACATGCATTGCATTTAATGATGAAATTGATTGTTGTTATGATGATATGAGTATTAATGACGACGTGAATATTATGTGTTAAGAATAGAGGATGTGTTTTCTTGGTGAACTATTATGTGTGACTTATATAATTATGATGAGTATATTGATGAGTGTCATATGATGATTATTGATGAATATTATGTGATGTGTATTTGATGAATGATTATATGATGAACATGATGTTGTGCTATGTGTGGGTGAGGATAGGGTAGCCTCTATGTGCATGTATGAGTTGATATTCTTTTCCTCACCGTTTCTATCTGTGGTTATCATTTACAAGTGACGACGATGACACCAACAGTGTCGAGTATTGAGTAATGGGGAGTCGTTCTGATACTTGTGACATTAGGGCTTAACATTAGGGGTTTGTGTTTATGTATTTGAGATTCAATTACGAACGTTGTTTTCATGTGCCTTGCATGGCTAAGACGGTTGTTTTGTTTAGATGTTAACTTTTGAGACTCGATGTTTATTTACTTTGGAAACTTTCGACTCTAATTTCTATTTTCTTGAAGTTGACTTTATTCAAATGACGTTTTGATGAGAGATATGTTAACCTTTTTACCCAATGTGGTTTGTTATTTTCTAAGTCTTCCGCTTCGTTGAATGTATAAGAGTTTGGGGTAGAAGGGTGTCACAAGGACTAGTCTGACCAATGTTGAACACTTTCAGGGATTAAATTGACAGTTGACCACACTTTCAAGTACTAAAGTGGTGGTTTACTCTTTTTTTTAGTTTGCTTGTGATCTCCTTTCTCTTTCTCTCTCTTTGTTTTCGTTTCTTTATGCAGATTAATCCCATTTTGGCCTGCCTTTCCACGTATTGGTTTTGTACTTTTGTTTCATCTTATCCTTTGACAAGTTGGATTCATTTTGGCCTATCATTTTACAAATTTGGTCCATTTCTTAACTAGTAAAAGGGATTATGAGAGAGAAAAATAAAAGGAACTTCTTATTATGATGGAGCAAACTCTAAGATACACAAAATAGTGGATCATAATTCGGCAGAGGTTATACTCTACTTCCAATCATAATTGGTCGCAACACACAACTTTTATTATTTTATCAGAACTTTCTCCCTCCTCAACCTAATGTAGCTCATCGGAGGGCCAATTCAGCCACAAATTCTGCAATGTTCTTATCAGAACTTCCTCCCTCATCAACAGAGTTCTTGGCCAGATTCTTCCATTTGATGGCATTGTTCTTTATTTCATTTCCCATTATAGTCCCCATTATTTCCTTTATGCAATGTTTAATCGTTTCTCTTCTAACTACCCCTTTCTCATCAGCAAGGGCTTTGAGTCCCATTTTCCATAAATCCACAATAAGCTTTGCATTTGTGATTTGATCTGTCCACAGTGGCATTGCAATTATTGGAACTCCTATGCTGAAAGCTTCAAGTGTGGAGTTCCAACCACAATGTGTGACAAAACACCCCACAGCCTCATGAGTTAAGACTTGTAATTGAGGACACCATGTGACTATTAAACCCTTCTCTGATGTCTCCACAAATTCCTTTGGAAGCTTACCCTGTTCAGAAGCTCTAACCACCCATAAGAAATAACTTCCACAATCTCTCAAACCCCAAGCTAGTTCCTCAGTTAGCTCCTCACTAAGACCTACCCTACTCCCAAAAGATACATACACAACTGACTCCCTGGGTTTATCATCAAGCCATTTGATGCAAGCTTCTGTGTTTGGACTAAAGATGCTAATTCCATAGTCCTTGTCATCATGGAGTCTTTTGTCCAAGAACATAGATGGCACACATGGTCCTATTGTCTTCAATGGCCAAATCTTCGCCAACCAATCAACAACCTAACCAGAATTTCATTTCAGATTTCAATCATCAATATCCAAAAGCTTAACTAGTAAATCATTCAAATCAAGATTGCAGTTACTCAAGTTTGCGTTGAAACTAACCAAACTCAAATTTGAATTTCCCAACTCAATTGTTCCAGCGTTGGAAACGTGAGTTTACCACATTTCTACGCTAAACCAAACATGACTTGATTTTGTGGTCACAATTGTAGTTACAGATTGCCATTTAAAATCTTGATTTCAAATGGGTAAATCCAAGTCAAATTAATCAATGCAATTTTCAGTTACTATACTATATAAGTCACATACCTCTGGCTCCAGTTCATAAAATGTGTTGGCAAGAACCCAATCTGCTTTATCAATCTTTGAAAATTGGTTTGTGAGTATGTCAAAGTAGCCTGGATCTGTTCCATATTTATACAAGAACGATGGCAAGTCAGCAGGAACAAGTTTTGGTAATCCTGGTAGTAAAATTTCTGTTTGTGAAAGAGGTAACTTTAGAGTTTTCTGAAAAGCATGGAAATTTATGTTGTTGACTGAACAAGCCTGAGTTAGGAACACAGCAACCTGGAGCCCAAATTTCTTGGCAACATCAAGAGCCCAAGGCAAAAAAGCATCATGGATAACACAATCTACAGGGTTGTTTGATTTTGCAAGTTTCTGAAGAAGCTCAGCTAGAGTTTGGGGTCCAATTCGCCAAAAGGTATCCTTGTAAGTCTCAATGCTCTTTGCTGCTGCAAGTCCTCCATCGTCATAGCCATCTGAGATGCTTTCAGTTTCAATGGAAGAGAGATTTATGTTTCTGATTGTCTTCCAAATGGAAACGGTATTTACCAGAGTGACCTTTACTCCTCTCTGCACCAAACGCTTGGAGAACTGAAGCATAGGATTGATGTGGCCTTGTGACGGATAAAGTAGGACCAAATAGTGAGCTACATGGTCTTTTCTTTCCTTCTCCATTTGTTAGCTTTCTCCGTGTTGTGTTTTACTTTCTATAATATATAAGAAATTAAGAAGAATGATTTACTTGTACAACCATAATCATGGAAGAATCGCGATTTTTCAACACTAGAATAGCATCCACTCTCACTACACTCAAGGCACATGGGTGAGTCAGTAAAGGTGGAAGGAAAAAAATTAAAGCAACAAAATATATTCGTATTTTTTTCTCTCTCTTTCTCTTTTTTTTTTTTTACTTTTATTTTTTTTAAATTTTTCTCCTTTATAGCAGTGGCTTTTTTTACATTTTTTATTTATTTTTATTACTAACTTTATTTTATTTATCTATCTTATCACATAAAAATATAAATTAAGAAATACAATAAATGTGTTTATTTATATTAAATTTATTATGTTTTTTTCAATATATCATTTATCTATCTATTTTATTCATTTATATTTTCATTTATTATCTCTCTTATTAAGTGTAAAAGTAGAAAAATATAATTAATAATCTTTTAAACTTCTAAATGTAACATAAATAGAAAGAAAAAAATCTTCAAATGGGATAGATAAATAAGAAGTGATTGGAATGATTCAGTCTTTGTATTACTATTATTATTGCTTAATATCAAAACTGGTTTGTAATTATAACAACACACCTATTTATTTTAGAAATTAATTTAAAATCTGTAGAAACAAACAGGGAAACACTAGAAGGGGGTTGAATAATATTTCAATAAAACTTTAACGTTTTCAGAAACCTTTTCGAAAACAAAGCGTTTTTATAAAAGCTTTCAGATGAAGGACTATAATCTGAAGATTAACGTTGAGTCTGCAACACCTTCAGACTGATAAAACTTGTTTTCTGGAAAAATCAGTTTTCGTTAAAGCTTTTATATGAGCCTATTCAATTCCCTTCTTATTAGCTTTAAACTGAATTTAAATAGTTCAGAGAAGAGAAAACTTAGCCAAAGGATTCATCCTGGTTCACTCACAACCACAGTGAGCTATGTTCAGTCTCAGAGCAAAACACAGCACCTGGATTTCCACTAATCTTCAGAAGATTACAAGTATTCTTTTCTGTCAAGACTTTTTAGGCTCTACAACAACAAGTATTCTTTCCACACAAGCCTCTTCAGGCTCAACAACCAAGTATTGTTTAACAAATAAGCCTCTCCAGGCTCAACACCAAAGTGTTTAAAAATAAAGGATTTGTTCAAGCTAAAGAACTAAAACCAGTTCGAGCTTAAACTGAGTAAGACTTAAGATATGAAAGTTTTTGTACAAGAAAGAATTTTATCAGAGTGCTTTACAGCATAAAACTTGTAGCGTAAGGGCTCTTTCTTTACAGCTTGTTCTCTCTATCTTGCATGATCTTGCATGAAGCTATTTATAGTTGCTTGAGATGAAGTCCGCTGAAATCACCGTTGAGAGATAACATTTAATGCTATTAATCTCGTTGTGAAACAACTTCTGATAGCTTCTGACACAGTACATGTAACATCCTGAATTTTATTAAGTAAAATAAAATTAAGGATAATTAACAGAGTAGAAGAAATAAATAAATAAGTAAATAATATTAATAAAATTAATATATTTAACGAGTAAGGGTTATCTAATAAGAATTAATAAAAGTAATAAATAGGATAAGTGGGTAGAGGATGGGCCCAAGCCCATTAAGCGTATAAGTATTCAAATAAGGAAAGGGTACCAATTCACCCAAATCCTTATTTTTCAAATCGTCGGAGAGCGAAGAGCCAAGGATGGGAGAAACTACATATCAAGAGGAGATTGTTGAGTGATCGAGAATCAAGAACCAAGAATCAAGATTGTTGCAGTTCGATCTTCACTCCAAGATAACAGGGGGAGTAGGGTGTTCCTCATATGTGCATGTAAGGAGTGTTTGGTAATGGTGGGCAACCATAAGACCCATCTAAGGATTTAAAGTTGATTGATTTTCTGTTGATGTTGATTATTGATGATGAATACTATGAATTGATGATTGTTGTGCAATCTTGGATGAATCTTGAATTGATTGAATGTGATAATCTGAATAGAGAAGAGAGAGTTGAGAGGGGTTTGATGAATTGGGGTTTTAAAGTGGAAAACCTTGATTCTGGTTGAAATTGATGAGTAAAAACGTGTATAAATGTTGTTTTGATGAAAAAGAATGATTAAAGGTTGAATTGAGATGATTAGAAGTGGTTGAGATCGCAAGAATTGCGATCTGGGTCGCGTGTAATCGATTACCAGGGGTGGTAATCGATTACCAGAGTATTCTGGGCAGCGTTGAGTGAGTTTGGGTTGCTGGTAATCGATTACAAGGGGTCTGTAATCGATTACCAGAGAGTTGAGTTGCTGGTAATCGATTACAGGGGTGTGGTATTCGATTACCAAAATTTGACAGCTTTCTCACCTGAGAAAGAATGCGTCTGTTAAGGGTGCAAATGAACTCGGAATACTATCATATAATATATCAAACTGAAGCCCCGAATCTTAACTTTCTAATAGAAGTGGAATCACTTTAATTGGACAATTATAACTCTAGATATTTCCAAATTAGTGAACCAAGGTCATTAAGCTTAAAGCTTGAAGACTCCAAAATTGAGTAACGGTCTCTGGTAATTGATTACAGCTGTGTGGTAATCGATTACCGGGTTATATTATGAATGAGAATGTTGTTTATATGATGATTGATGATGTTGTTGATTAATGTTGTGATGATAATATATGATGTTGTTGATTATGATAGTGTATGTCACTTGATGATGATGATGTTAATGATGTATGATGATGATGTTGATGATGATAGTGTATGTCACTTTATGATAATGATGTTGATGATGATAGTGTATGTCACTTTATGATAATGATATTGATGATGATAGTGTATGTCACTTGATGATGATGATGTTAATGATGTATGATGATGATGTTGATGATGATAGTGTATGTCACTTTATGATAATGATGTTGATGATGATAATGTATGTCACTTGATGATGATGATGTTAATGATGTATGACGATGATGTTGATGATGATAGTGTATGTCACTTGATTAAAAAGATGATGTTTAATGATGAGTGTATTGATGTGTGATGATGATGTTACCTAAGTTGTGCGGACCCATAGAGGGGGCTACTACTTAGGAGAGATGCCTTGAGCATATGTGATGAGATCTGGTTTGTGCGGGCCCAAGAGAGGGGCGTTGGGCAGCACTACCGGCCTCTGTGGCGATTAACGGTAGCGTTGTGTGTGGAGCTTACCGGCCTCTGTGGCGATTAACGGTAGCGTTGTGTGTGGAGCTTACCGGCCTCTGTGGCGATTAACGGTAGCGTTGTGTGTGACGCCTACCGGCCTCTGTGGTGATTTATGGTAGCATTGGTGTGTGAAGCCTACCGACCTCTGTGGTGAATAACGATAGTGTTGTGTGTGAAGCTTGTCGGCCTCTGTGGTGATTACCCTATGATGAGTATGATGATAGATGATTGATGTTATGATGATAATGAGTATGATGATAGATGATTGATGTTATTGATGATAATGAGTATGATGATAGATGAGTATGATGATAGATGATTGATGTTATTATGATAATGAGTATGATGATGGATGAATCTGTGTTATATATGATGATGTAAATGAGTTATATGATGATGTTATGAGTATAATGATGAAATGAGTATATTGTGTTGAGAATAGAGTATGTGCTTTCTTGGTGAATGACGTAGTGAGATTTATATGATGATATTGATGAGCTGTTAAGTGAGTTCATAGATAATTGTTATTTGATGGATTACTTGTTGTTTGGGTACGTGGTGTGGTTAATGATGATATTGATTATATGTAGGTGAGGATATGGTAGCCTCCTATGTGTATATACGAGTTAAAACTTTTTCCTCACTGTTACTGTTGTTGTTTCAGGTGATTGGTGATGACACCTTTGGTGTCGAGTTTAATTAAAGGGAGTGTTGCTCTAGTACATGTGACATCAGGGCATATTGTTGGGGTGTTCTTTATGTTTTTTTTAGTTAGGAATATTTTTATAAACCCTTTTGGAAGTTTTGAACGGCAAGTAGGAAGTTTAATTATTTTATTTTAGAGATTCCACTGCTTAAGTATTTGAGTACATTTGAATTATATTTTTATTCTTTTATTCTTTCGAAATAATGAGGTTTTCGAATAAAGAGTTATGTGAACCTTTTTACCCAATGTGAACTTGTTATATTTTCGAAATTCTTCCGCTACGTTATTATATAAGTGTTGGGGTAGAAGGGTGTCACAGTACAAGGTAGATATGCAATATTGTCTCTGTTCTGAGCACTGCAAAGACTACGTTGCAGACATTTCCTTTTTGGTGCATGTAATTCAAATGTGCAAGAAAGTCTCTGAGCAGCTTGCCTTAATAAGGTTAGACCAAAGACTTGTTTCAGAAGGCGTTGAACTGACTTGGGTCTTTATCAAAGATCTTCAGAGGGCTTCACTCTTCAGATGTCTTTTGACTTCAGACTCTATGCCACGTCACGTCTTCAGATGGTCTTCTTGGCTTCAGATGATTTCATGCTTCAGACGGACGAACCACTTCAGATGATTCTTACTTCTTCAGATAATAGATCACTTCAGATGGTCAACTTGCTGAAACACGAAAACTACGTTAAAAGCATAGCCAATTTTTTTGCAATTGATATCTTAACAGAATTTGTTAATCATTAAAACTCTAGGAAAGTGAGACTAAATCATTTTTAAATACTTAATGATATTTTTGAGACTCAACAAAATCTTTAAGAGAAAGTCGAACACTACTTTATATTGACAATAACACTTTTATTTATTTTAGAAATTAACAACACTCCTAGCAATTTACTCTCACTCTTTATATTCATATTTTTTAATTAGAATTATGAAATTTATAATTATGTTATTTTCACCTACCTAAATAAAATTGTTGTTTTACATTTTGATTCATTGTATATTTATTAGAGTAAGTTTAAAAGTGAAACCATTTTTTCAATTATAGGTTTAAACTGATTTTTTTATGAACCACATTTATACATCACGGGAGACGTCCTGCTCCTGCCATGGACATATTTTTAAATTTAAAATTATGTCAGCGATGATTTTGAAACAATTGGGTCTTTGTGTTACTACTACTACTACTATATTATTATTATTATTATTATTATTATTATTATTATTATTTTTATTATTGTTGTTGTTGTTACTTGATACCGACATTGTTTTGTACTTACGACAACAGTCCTAGCAATCTACTACCACTCTTTCTATATATATATATATATATATATATATATAGAGTCAGGATCTGTTGACACCAAATGTCAAATTTTAAGAGTTAGACCTCTTAGTAACTTTTTGTAAAATATGAATTTGACCAATCCAATCGTTGAATTGAAAGTTTTTATAAAGTAGATCAAGCTTATTTAATTTCATAAAAATCGAAAACTAATTGATACTTTATCAAACTAATTTATTTTAACGTATAACATGTTTTTAAAATATAAGTAATAACATACCTACGAATGTCCAAATTATCTGAAATTTAATATATATGATCATGAAGGTAATATAATATGATTCAACGGTTAGATTGGTCAAATTCTCATTTTACAGAAAGTTATTAAGATGTGTAACTCTTAAAGTTTGACACATGGTGTAAACGGATCCTGACTCACATATATATATATAGTTATCAGCGGTGTGATACTTGTTGTAACTTACACTGGTGTAAGTTGAACCCTCCTAATATATTTATATATATATTGTTTTACATTTTTTTCTTTAATTCTTTTTTGACACAGAAAAGACAAGTGTTGTCATTTATCTCTTTAATTTATTCATTTAAGTTTTCACTTATTATCTCTTTTATTAAGAGTTAAAGTAGAAAAATATGATTAATACTTTATTGAACTTCTAAATGTAGCATGTAAATAGAAACAAAAATATCTTCAAATGTGATAGATAAATAGGAAAAGAGTTAGTACGTATGCAATGAAATTATTCGCCCTATTACATGTGTCAAATTTTTAGCAATCTACTCCCACATATTTTATTTATATAAGTTGTTTATTTTTTCTGCTTTTATTCTACACAAAATGGATAAGGGTGATGATGGTTTTGGAACATTTAAGTTTTTATTATTGATATTATTATTATAATTATTAACGCTACTTTATATTGAAAATAACACTCCTATTTATTTTAGAAACTAGCAACTTTCAATAATCTATTTTATATAATCATGATGATGAACAAACATAATTCAACGGTTGGATTATTAAGAAAACATATTTGATTTGTAGTTATTAGCGGTGTAATACTTGGGGTAACTTACACCGGTGTAATTTGAACCCTCCTATATATATCTTTATCTTTATATATATATATATATATATAAGTAGTGAAAGTGGCAAATGAAATCTAAATTGAGGGCATAATAGTAAATTTCTTTAAGCAAAACTTCTAAAAATAGAAAGTGTGTTTGACATTTTAAATGATTAATTTTATGCATCACCATTAATTTACTATAGTAATTATATTAAAGTAAAAATCACTATAAAAATAAAAAATATGATAATAAAAAATAATAATAATAATTCAAAGCATATTTAATAATTTAAAAAAAATAATAAGAAATTTAAAACATTCTCAAATATTTTAAAAACTAATTTATAATTATGTTGATAGTAATTATAATAATTATTTAATTATAGTTATTTTTATATAAAAAATCAATATTATTTAAAGCTCATTTTAACAATTTTAATATTAAAAAAGAAAGGTTTATAAAATTAATAAAAACATAATACAAAATTTAAAACATAATAAAATAATTTCATAAAGGTAAAGCTTTATTGTAAAAAAATAAAAATATAATATGAAATTTGAAACAAACTCAAACACTTAAAAATTATTTAATAATTATAATAACAGTAATTGTATTAATTATTTAATTATAGTTACCTTTATTATATCAAACATTAATATTAAAGCCAATTTTAACAATCAATATAAAAAAAGTTTATAACATAAATAAAAATATAATACAAAATTTATACCATATTAAAATAACTTAGAAAATCATTTCAAAAAATTAAAAATGTAATACGAAATTTAAAACATGCTCAAATACTTACAAAATGCTCAAATTTTGTTAAAATAATTATAGTAAATTATTATATCAAAATATCAAATATCAGTATTAAAGGTCATTTTAATAGTTTAAATATATTAAAAAATGGTTTATAAGATAAAAAGTATATACTATGAAATTTAAAATAATATTAAAAAATATTTTATAATTACGTTAATAGTAATTATATTAATTATTTAATTAGTATTTTTCTGTGGGTTTCCTATTTTTGTTTAAAGGGTCTTTGTGACCTAGGATCAAGAACAACGTTTCTTAATTTTCATACTTTGCAAATATCAAAGTCCCAGCTAAATATTTGAAAATAATTAAATTGTGATTGGTTATGACCATTTTCATTTGGTTTTTGAGTTTTTTTTTAAATTTTATTGTTGACAATAATAAATGAAAGATTGAAAATGTTGCAGAATTTCTTTAATTAGTGATTTATCTTTGTATGTGTTGCAACAACTTACTCCATCCGGTCTCATTTATAAGCAAAAATAACTATATTCACACTTATTAAGAAAGTTAGTTAAACCCATTTAATTTTCTTGATTTCATCTAAAAAGTAATTGTATTGCCTAAATTACCCTACATTCAATTTTATTGAAACTTGTTTCAAGTGGACATACTCTCTTCTTCTTGGCACATGATTCATTAAATGGAGTGGTTGGAAAATATAATATGAATTAAATAAAGGGTAATTTGGGATGGTATCATTTAATATGGTGAAATTAGTTAACTTTTGCTTATATTTTAGACCACTATAGGTGAGTAATTTTTTGCTTATAATTGAGACCGGAGGAAGTAGTTATTTTGCAAAATTTCACTTGATAGGAAAATTAAAATTTGATTTGGTTATGGATAAAACTAGCTAGCAAAGTTTTTAAGTGGTTGATAAATTGAGCAATGCCTATAATCCATAAAATTTTAATTTTATCCAATTGCATTGCCAAAGGTGGGCATACATAAGTTGGCAAGAAAATTATTGGTGTTTAGAAACAAATATTATAGTTCGGTCTATTTGAATTTAAATTTTAAAATAAATAATGAACGTTACGTCTAAAAGCAATTCCAAGAATCTTAAAGTTTTATCCTATACAACTTGGAGCGCTAGAAAGAATACTCTAAAAGGTCATTCATGTTTTTTACATCATGTCTGTACTAGAGGTACTTCATAAGCAATAAAAAATCTCATTAAGGGGTCATTCCATAAGCATTAGAGATAATGGATTATATATTATATTGTATGAATTTTTTATTATAGATCAGATAACAAATAAAATAAAATAAAATATTTTCAAATAAAAAAAGATATAAAAAGAGCGTGTTATCAATAAAAGATGTAATCATTTAATTTAATACTATTTGATAATGAGAATGGAGAATATTAATCTTAAGTGGGAGAAAATTCATTCCATATGAAAGGGGTATGAGAGGGAAAATTTCAAAAATTGGTCATTTTCATGGATATGTACAAAAAATTTAAATATGATTTCCATGGAAAAAAAGTTGGTAGAGAGTATGATTGAAAATGGTGGTGAGACATATTTTAAGTTAGATAAATGGGTTAGGGGAGCAATTATAGGACAAATAGTTATCAACCTTAAAAAAGGAGTTAGTTATCCCATTAAAAATGTAATATATAAAAAATTCTTTGACAAACTACAAAAAAAAATAGTTCTTTTTTAAAAACATACTTTTGAAAGTTTAATCATTTTTTGGAAAATATTATGTAATCAATAAATTAAAATAATTTTAAAAGTTACTATAGTTTTTAACTTCTTTATAAATATAATTTAAAATATGATTTAACGGATATACACGGACAAAGGGAAGTAACTTGAGTTGTTAGGATATATTGTGCAAATGAAAAATTGAGGTAGGGATAAGAATAAAAGATGAATATAGAGAAAAATAACCATTCATATTAATATGTAATTTTTTAACTTTCATATATTATGAATTCTATTTATTAAAAAATTATTATATGCCTTTTTTTTGTCAAATAATTATTATATGTCTAATACGATAAAAATGCCCCGTGCATGGCACGGGTACACGACTAGTATATATAAAAGTAAGGTAGTGAAAGTGGCCAATGAAATCTAAAGTGAGGGCACAATAGTAAATTCATTTAAGCAAAACTTCTAAAAATAGAAAGTATCTTTCAGATTTTAAATGCTTAATTTTTTTTGGTTACTAAATGCTTAATTTTATGCATCACCATTAATTAACTATAGTAATTATATTAAAGTAAATATCACTATAAAAATAAAAATTATAAATAATAATAATTTAAAGCATATTTAATAATTAAAAAAAATAAAAATAATAAGAAATTTAAAACATTCTCAAACACTTTAAAAACTAATTTATAATTAAGTTGATAGTAATTATAGTAATTATTTAATTATAGTTATTTTTATATAAAAAATTAATATTATTTTAAAGCCCATTTTAACAATTTCAATATTAAAAAGAAAAGGTTATAACATAAATAAAAACATAATACGAAATTTAAAACATAATAAAATAATTTTAAAAAGCTAAAACTCTATTGTAAAAAAGTAAAAATATAATATGAAATTTGAAACATGCTCAAACACTTAAAAATTATTTAATAATTATAATAATAGTAATTGTATCAATTATTTAATTATAGTTACCTTTATTATATCAAACATCAATATTAAAGTCAATTTTAATAATCAACATTAAAAAATATTTATAACATAAATAAAAATATAATACAAAATTATAACATATTAAAATAATTTAGAAAATAAAATATTATTTAAATAGTTTAAATATATCAAAATATCAAATATTATTTAATAGTTTAAATATATTAAGAAAAAGTTATGGGTAAAACTAGCTAGCAAAGTTTTTAATTGGTGACTTATCTTTGTATATGTTTCAACAACTTGGTTATTTTACAAAATTTCACTTGTTAGGAAAATTAAAATTTCACTAGCTAGAAAAGTTTTTAAGTGGTTGATGAACTGAGCAATGCCTATAACCCATAAATTTTTAGTTATATTCAATTGTATTGCCAAATGCTGACATATATAAGTTCGCAAGAAAATTATTGGTGTTTAGAAAGAAATATTATAATTCAGTCTATTTGAATTTAAACCTTGAAATAAAATAATGAAAGTTACGTCTGAAAGCAATTCCAAGAATCTTAAAGTTTTATCCTATACAAAGAGGCATTCTTGGAGCACTAGAAAAAAATACTCTAAAAGGTCATTCATTTTTATTTTACATCATGTATGTACTAGAGGCATTCTATAAGGAATAAAAAGAATCTCACTAAGGGGACATTCCATAAGCGCATTAGAGATAACATATTATGTATTATATTGTATGATTTTTTTTATTATAGATTAGATAACAAATCAAATAAAATTAAATCTTTTCAAATAAATAAAAAGATATAAAAGACTATAAGATATAAGAGTGTGTTAGGAATAAAAGATATAATCATTTAATTTAACACTATTTGATAAATGAGATAGGGGAATATTAATCATAAGTGAATCTCTTTAGAGAAAAATTCGTTGTGTATGAAAGGGGGCATGAGAGGGAGAGTTTCAAAAATTTGGTCAATTTCATGGATATGTACAAAAAATAAAATATGATTTCAATGGAAAAAGAGTTGTTAGAGAGTATGATTGAAAATGGTGGTGAGACATATTTTCAGTTAGATAAATGGGTTAGGGGAGCAATTATAGGACAAATAGTTATCAACCTTCAAAAAGAGTTAGTTATCCCATTAAAAATGTAATATATAAATTTTTTTTTGACAAACTACAAAAAAGAATAATAGTTCCTTTTTTAAAAATGTACTTTTGAAACTTTTAGAATGTTTAGATAATCATTTTTTTTGGAAAATATCATGTAATCAATAAATTAAAATAATTTTAAAAGTTACTATAGTTTTTAATTTCTTTTATAAATATAATTTAAAATAGGATTTAACGAATATACACAGATAATATAAAAAAGTTTACATCTTAGGGTGGAATAAAGGAAAAAGGGAAGTAACTTGACTTTGTTAGGATATATTGTGCAAATGACAAATTGAGGTACGGATAAGAATAAAAAATGAATAGAGAAAAATAATCATTCACGTTAATATGTAATTTTTACCTTCATATAATATGAATTCTATTTATTAAAAAATTATTGTATGTTTTTTTGTCAAATAATTATTATATGTCTAATACGACAAAAATGCCCCGTACATGATACGGGGTGGTTTAGGATTCCGATAAGACCTCTAGGAATGATGTTGTTGCCTTGGAAATTTAGACAAAGAAAGGAAGATAATATGGGCACCTTTGTAACTCAGAATTAGTCAAAGAAACAAAACAATTAAATTAAGACAAACTCAACGTGTAATTGGCCCAAAGAAAGGTGCAGAAATATTGTTCAATTCAACTTACAATCTGAACCGCAAATAAGTGTAGAATTGAGTGATAATTCTGCACACAATAAGGAGCAGTAAAGTGCAGAATTGTTAGCGCAAAAATAGAACATAACATGTGCAAAATTTTTGTTATCCATTCAGCCCAAATGGAACCATAAAATAGGCGCAGAAATTTGATATCAACTTAACGTGACAGAAAATGAATAATTAAGCAGAATTATGCATGAATGAAATAGGCAAGGAATGGAATGGAAATGATGATTGACGTCACACTCCCAAGGATGGAAGATAAGTCTGGAGATTGAACACACAAAGGGGTGGAATGGACTTTGATAAATCTCAGATAATTGGGATACAAGAACCCAGGAGAATCTCTCTCAAAGTTGTTTCTTTTAACAAAAATGATATCTGCCCTCCTAGCCAAGTTGTGCGCACAATATAAAGGCTGTTTGCCTTAAAAAAATTGGTGCAGCCACCAGCTCAAAACATAGACATAAAACTACATAATTGCCTAATTAAAATACTATTGTAACTGCCCAAATCATTAACACAAATCAGCCCACCATTTGCAAAGCTAGCCGCCCACATGTAATGGTTTTGTAACAGCCCATTAAACAAAGTATTTGAAATAACAAAACAAATAACCAAGCCAACTTATTAAAAGAATGCTGGCTGCTCCAAATCAGCAAATTAATCACTCCTTTTTTTTTAGTATTATGGCAACTTCCATTCCATTAAGTCCATGTATCATTCTCTTCAATCATGATGCAATTAACAATTTTAATCTCCATTTCTTCAAGGTTTGGTTCTCTTGTCATAAGGCATCCTTGTTCTCATCATTCCCACCCTCTTGAAAAGGATTTGTCCTCAAATCAGAAGCATCATCATCTGCATCAAAAAGAGTTTAAGTCAGACACATTGAAAATAACACTTATACTGATTTCCCCCTATGTCATCATCACATGATTGAAACCAATCCATCCTCCTGGATCAAACACAACTTGTACAAATTCAGATTTGTCTTTTCTTCCTTATGCATTAAGGAAGCCTTCTTTTTTAGAGTCCAAGCCCAAACGCCAGGGTCGTAGACAAGTCTCTTGTATTCCTCTTTGGTTTTATCCTTATGAATGTTAGTCATAAACAACAAATCAAATAAAACCAAAGCAAGATTTCCATGAATATTTTCAATAAGCAACAAATCAAGAGTATTCAAATGATTATTTTGAAAAGCATTTTCATCAAGTAACCAGTCAACCCCAATTGCTCATGATTTTCATTTGTGATTTTAACCACACAATTATTATAAACATGTAACATTATATGACAATCCATAAGACTCCACGTGCTTGTTCTCAATTTTGTCATGAGTTTGGCTTCCAAAAGTGGGTTGGACATACAATGGAGCACTAGGAATGATATCAACATACTTCTTTCTCAATCATGGAAGCTTGTGGTGTGCTTCATTAGAATTTACATCCTCTTGCCCCTGTAAGATAACATCACAAACAAGAGAAGAATTAACATTAGGATTTAAAATTTCCTTGCTCCTTTTCTCTCTTTCTTTTTCTATTTCTTCTCTTTCTTTACTTCTTTTTCTCTCCTCTTTTCTTCTTTTTCTTTTACTTCTTGTTCTCCTCCTCTTTTCTTCTTATTCTCTTCTTTATTTCTCAATCTCTTCTTTTTCTTTTCTTTCTCTTTCTATTTTCAACTTCAATGTTTGTTGATCCTCACATACTTGACTTGGTGTTAAAAATTTTAACTTAAGCTTACGTCCCTCGTAACGCAAAGAAAGTGAAAGCATATCGGGATTGAGCTTTTTATTTCGCAGCCAAGACCATCCTAAGAGAAAATGAAATGATTCTATGGGAGCGATTTCACATGAAACTTCATCCATATACTTCCCAATAGAGAATTCAAACTTTGTTTGCCCAGAATGAAGATGTGTTGGTAAGCTGAGTTTCTCCACCAATCTTTGACTCACAACATTGTCGTAGCTTCCATAATCGAATGCAATCAAACACACATTACCTTCCACTAAACACCTTGAATAGAAGATCCCTTTAGAATCTGCCATTGTAAATCAAACAAATTAAAAGTAACAAGATAACATGTAGTTGCTGTTTGAGAAACCTTACCCATTTCAAGTGTTTGCACACAATTTAGGCTTTTACAAAAATGAAACACTCTTGCCTTTTTCCTCTCTATTCCTCCTTCAGTTCTTATCAAACCAAGAAGAGAAAACACAAAGTAATTCCACCAATTTGTATGCAGCCAACAAATACAAGAAAAGCTAACAAAAAGACTCAAAAAGATGACCAAAAAGAAAGAACAATCACTAGGACAACAACCAGAATTTTTTTTTTGACACAACAAGGAAAATAATTTGACTCAAAATGAAAATAAAGGAAGCAACAAAAATTTGGCAGAACTGGGCGCACAAACAGTGACACAAAACAACCACAAGGACACTCAAAACTTGCACAAAACTGACTCAACAAAGGTGCAGCCACAAGCAGAATTTTTTTGAGAAAAATAGGTGCAGCCACAAGTAGAATAATGGATAAATAAGGTGCAGCCACAAACACAGTTTTGAGCAGAAAATGTGCAGCCAATTTCAACAGTGAATACACAAACAAAGGACAGAAATTTGGCTTAAAGTGAAGCTAACAAGTGCAGCAAATTCCAGCAAGTATGCGTAGTATATAGTGCAGCCAAAAACAGAATGGAATTGACACGATTGCAACCAAGAAAGTGCAGCCAAAAATTCAGAATTGACAACTAACAAGGTGGAGTAATTTTTCCTTCAAATCAACCACAATATTACCTAAGAAAAGCAATTTCTAGTATGAACCATTCAGCCAAATTTTTTTTAACTCATTTGCATGCTTTCTATCTTTTGCTTTTCTATTCTATTTTTCAGAATTCTTCAACTATTTTTTTTAAGGCCTAATTTTTGCAATGGTTCAGCCTATGAAGAAACACAATAAGGTAATACGATGGTATGATAAAAATCAAGGAAAGAAATTACCCGGAGTGCAGCCTTGCAATTCCTAGAAACGGAAGCTTTGATGACCAAATGATGTGAATCCAAGGGGGGTGGTTTAGGATTCTGAATAGGACCTCTAGGAATGATGTTGTTGCCTTGGAAATTTAGACAAAGAAAGGAAGATAATATGGGCACCTTTGTAACTCAGAATTAGTCAAAGAAACAAAACAATTAAATTAGGACAAACTCAACGTGTAATTGGCCCCAAAGAAAGGTGCAGAAATATTGTTCAATTCAAACTTACAATCTGAACACAATAAGTGCAGAATTGAGTGATAATTCTGCGCACAATAAGGAGCAGTAAAGTGCAGAATTGTTAGTGAAAAAATAGAACATAACATGTGCAAAATTTTTGTTATCCATTCAGCCCAAATGAACCATAAAATAGGCGCAGAAATTTGATATCAACTTAGCGTGACAGAAAATGAATAATTGAGCAGAATTATACGTGAATGAAATAGGCAAGGAATGGAATGGAAATGATGATTGACGTCACACTCCTAAGGATGGAAGATAAGTCTAGAGATTGAACACACAAAGGGGTGGAATGGCCTTTGATAAATCTCAGATAATTGGGATACAAGAACCCAGGAGAATCCCTCTCAAAGTTGTTCTTTTTAACAAAAATGATATCTGCCCTCCTAGCCAAGTTGTGCGCACAATATAAAGGCTGTTTGCCTTCAAAAATTTGGTGCAGCCACCAGCTCAAAACATAGACAATAAAACTACATAATTGCCTAATTAAACTACTATTGTAACTGTCGAAATCATTAACACAAATCAACCCACCATTTGCAAAGCTAGCCGCCCACTTGTAATGGTTTTGTTACAGCCCATTAAACAAAGTATTTGAAATAAAAAAAAACAAATAACCCAACCAACTTTGTAAATGAATGATGGCTGCTCCAAATCAGCAAATTAATAACTCGTTTTTTTTTTTAGTATTATGGAAACTTCCATTCCATTAAGTCCATGTATCCTTCTCTTCAATCATGAATACAATTAACAATTTTAATCTCCATTTCTTCAAGATTTGGTTCTCTTGTCATAAGGCATCCTTTGTTCTCATCACTTTTAGTCCTAAACTATCAATAATTACTAGCTGTCATTTTTATTAACCTTATTAAATGCATTTTAATTTTATTACGTAATTTTCACCACTGGAATAAACGGCCAAGGTTGCATTTGGTCATCCTAAACTTCACTGGAGAAATCGCTTGAGTTACACAGTCATATGCCCAACGCTTGTGTATTCCGAAGACACTTTGTGATTGGCACCTTTCCACCTAGAAGCGTTGCATACCACCATGGCTTTGTTGAGTCTGAAGTTTTGATGAATGCAAACCTAAAATAAAATAAGTAATAACTTCAAAGAATGACTTACAAATGTGTTGACGTTTTGGATATACATATTGCTCATACTCAAAAGATTCATCTAAAACTTGTCTATCTGAAGACTTGCCACAATCTAAGGTCATTCTAAGATCTGAAGGAAGTCTGTCTGAAGTCTACTAAGATCTGAAGTTGGTCAAGTTTTGAATACTCAAGTTTGAAGATTAAGGATCTGTCTGAAGAGAAAATGGTTTAGACGATGATTCCCATCTGAAGACGAAGTCTGTCTGAAGTACAAGGGCATCTGACCTGGAAAGTCAAACCAGTACCGAACTACACACAACCCTCTGTACATCAAGAAAGCAAAACAAAAAGAATTGTTTTGGTTGAGTTTCAAAAGCAAGCACGAAAGAGGAAGCTCTACCTGCAAAGGTTGAAAAGTCAGAAAAGGTGTGCAAATCGTACTTTCGTCAGAAAGCTTCTCAACGGGCAAAAAGCTTATCTCTAAATGTCTTCTCCACGGATAACTCTAACTCAAGCCTATAAATACATGTATCAATGAAGCTACAAGTGTGCTTGCACACATGTGCACATGAATGCTCAAAAATTCTAAAAAGCAACCAAAGCAACCTCACTCCAAAAACAACCTGATACAACCAGAATTTTAAAGACTATTGCATAACAAATCTTGTGATGTAGATGAAGATAAAGATAGAAGAATGAAATGGTGAGCAACTAAGATAAAAAAAATGAAAATCAAAGATTTTCATCACGCAGCAACATCCATGGAGAAAGAAGACTTCAAAAGATGCTCAAGCTAAGAGACATACCCACTAGATTTCTTGTGTGTAGTCAAATCAAGCACCACATTGGAGAAAAGAATGTTGAGTCTCAAAATGTTCTTAAAGGAATAATATTGTTTTATGTCTCACAACCCCAAGTTTTAATGGATAACAAATTTACTTATTATAAGTTTCTGCTGAAGGTATATGTTCAGTATTTCAGAAGGTGCAATCTGAAGAAATCATATCCTTTGAAATGAGTGGAACCATACGAAGCAAGGAAACCTGCTGAGAGAATGCAACCTATTGAAAGTGGTGAAACTCCTGAAGTTGTGAGATGACGTACCGATGCCTGTTCGTCTTCAATATAATACTCTCAGAAAATTCTCCTTGAAGACTCAAGCCTCTTGTAGCAATCTCAGATTACTTGTGCCTCTTATTCTTCTGGAAAGTCAGAGAAAGTGCTTTTTGGCATATTTCAAATTTCTCACACCAAAAAGGCAAAGTCTGCAGAAAAGTACATGCGACTCAGAAAAAGTGAAGTCTGTGAGCTGACTCTACTACCTGCTACTGCTGAGGGATCAGGCTATGTGTCACAACGGGAGCATTTGCATTAAATGCTATCTCTCAACGGGAAATCGATTGGAGTTTAACGGAAGGAAGCTCCCCTCTCTATAAATACCAGACTCCATGAAGAAAGAAATAGAGAATTGAGAACAGAGAAATCAACACTGCTGAAACGCTACAGAAATTTATACTCATATGTTTCATTATTTGTTCATTGTACAACAACTTTTATATCTGAGTCTTACTCAGTCATTTGTACAAGTTTCCCAGTTCGAGCTCTAAACTTGTGTAGTTTCAGAGTTTGAGCATTCATCTTTCAAAACTGTATTTGATGGGTTAGCCTGAAGAGGCTGTGTTAAAAGAATACTTGGGTTTTCAGCCTGGAGAGGCTGTGTTCAAAGAATACTTGGTTGAGCCTGGAGAGGCTTGTCTGTAAAAGAATACTTGTTGAGCCTGGAGGCTTGTCTGTAAAAGAATACTCGTTGAGCCTGGAGAGGCTAGGTGTGCAAACAATACTCAGTGTTGAGCCTGGAGAGGCTAGGTGTGCAAACAGTACTCGGTGTTGAGCCTGGAGAGGCTAGGTGTGCAAACAATACTTGTAATCTTGCGGGATTAGTGAAAAATTCAGTGGTGTGTTTGCCCTTGGACTGGACGTAGCTCACGGTGTTAGTGGGTGAAACAGGATAAATCTTTGTTGTTAAGTTCTCTCAACTCTTCACTCTTTACTTTCCGCTGTTATCTGTTTATTTCTAACTGAGGAGGGTTCTGAAAAGTGAGTTTATAATTTGCACAACAAAAACAACTTTATTTATTACGCAAATCGTTTTAAAAAACAATTTTACTGGACCTGTTGAAGTGTCTCAGCAAGTCTCCGAAAACTCATTTTTCAGCAAGTTGCTTGCATCTTTTGAGAAAACTATGTTTACGGAAAGGTTTCCACAAAAAATCTATAAAGATTATAAAACACTATTCAACCCCCTTCTAGTGTTTCCTGTGGTCCTAATAGTTGTATCAGAGCTCAACTTCGGGTTGAGCATCTAACAAGTGCTGAAGGAGAAGATCCAGATGGAAACCTCTATAAGCAACTCTCATTACATAGCAGAAGGTGCCTCCGTCTCTAGGCCCCCTGCCTTCAACGACTCTGATTATCATTACTGGAGAGATCGTATGAAGCTCTTCATCGAAAGCAGCAATATAGATCTTTGGGATGTAGTCACTGATGGTGATTATATTCCCACCAACAATGGTGTGCCTATTGCAAAGTCAGAATGGACGGGTGACCCAGAAGGCACGTGTACAACTAAATGCAATGGCGAAACTCTACCTGATTTGTTCCATGAGCAAATCAGAATATGAGAAGGTGCATGGCTGCTCCTTTGCTAAGGAAATCTGGGATCCTCTGGCTGCAACTCATGAAGGAACTGACAATGTGAAACAGTCTAAAATCAGCATGTTAATGCATCAATATGAGATGTTCAAGATGCATGAGACTGAATCAATTGATCGGATGTTCGGTAGATTCTAGACCATCACCAATGGACTAAAATCTCTGGGAAAGACTTACGACTCAGGCGAAAATAATCGCAAAATCTTGAAGAGTCTACCGAAGATTTGGAGGCCCAAAGTGACTGCCATTCAAGAGGCAAAAGACCTTAACTCTCTTAGAATGAAGGAACTTTTGGGATTGCTCAAGGTCCATGAGTTAGAACTAGGAGAAGATGCTCCTAAGAAGAAATCACTTGCCCTGAACGCCAAGTCCAAGCTGGCTAGGTCGTGTGCTCAAAAGGCTTTGAAGGTAGATGAGTCCTCAGAAGAATCTGAAAACTCAGAAAGTGACTCTGACGATGATAATGATCTCGCTCTACTGAGTAGAAGGATCAAGAGGATGCTTCAGAAGAAGGCCAAATTCAGAAAGTCATCCTTATCTGACAACAAAATAGGTAAGTCAGGTAAGGAGACCTTCTCTGATAAAATAACTTGCTATGAATGCAAACAACCCGGTCACATGAAAGCTGACTACCCTAAGCTAGAAGGTTTTCTTCAAAGACGAAGAAATTTCCAAAGAAGAAGAAGGGTACATGGCAACATGGGAAGATCTTGATTTCTTCACCTCTGAAGAGGATGATGAAGATGCTGAAGAAGCCAACCTGTGTATGATGGCAAGCCTTCCTTCATCAGATAGCTCTGAATTAGAGGTAATACCTTAAACCCTGCAAGATATGTATGATGATCTGGTGGAAAGTTCTAAGGAACTTTTTCATGAGTACAAAGAACTATCAAGAGCATTCATTGAAGTGGCTACCAAAAATGAAGCTCTTGAAGTTGAAAATTTGTCACTCAAGGAAAAGCTTCTTATCTCTGACATTTGTGATTCAACAACTTTGAAAACTGAAAATGAGAATCTTAAAAAACAAGTTGCTGAACTCACAAGGACCTAGCTGCTTTTGTCAATGGAACCAAAAACCTGAATATGCTTCTGGGAAATCAAATGAATTCC
This sequence comes from Sesbania bispinosa, assembly GCA_026901365.1. Classification (NCBI taxonomy): domain Eukaryota; kingdom Viridiplantae; phylum Streptophyta; class Magnoliopsida; order Fabales; family Fabaceae; genus Sesbania; species Sesbania bispinosa. Next base: position 298,448 of record QLOH01000274.1, read on the forward strand.
AAAGACAAAAGTGGTCTTGGTCACTCAGAAACTTCGTCCCTGCATGAAGTTAAAAATGCTAATAAGGTTAAGAAAGGTAAGGGATGCCTTCACTGTGGTAAGTCTGGACACAATATGTCTCATTGCCGACACAAAAGGAAAGGTAGACCTCCTGCTAACAAGAAAGGACCCAAAAAGATATGGGTACCTAAAGCTTTAATTGTTCCTGTTGCAGATGTGTTTAACAGGAAAAAGGAGACACCACAAATGGTACCTGGATAGTGGCTGCTCGCGACACATGACAGGAGAAAGGTCTTTGTTCCAAAACCTTAGACCTAAGGATGGTGGTGTGGTGACTATTGGAGGAGATCAGAAAGGCAAATCACTGGCGTTGGTTCAGTAGGTATATCTCCTTTATCTGTTATCCACAATGTTCTTTTGGTTGAAGGACTTCAGCATAACCTGCTAAGCATAAGCCAATTATGTGACAGTGGTTTTGTTGTATCCTTCACTAGGGATGGATGTTTAGTCAGAAACTCCTCTGATCAAATCATTTTTATTGTCATGAGACACAACAAGTGTACAAAATTGATCTTGAGGACCTAGCATATCAAAATGTAACTTGTCTTATTTCTGTGAAATATGAAAAACAGATTTGGCATCAGAAACTTGGGCATGCCAGCTTGAGATTAATCTCAAAGCTCACAAAACACAATCTTGTGAAAGGTTTACCCAAACTTTCCTTCAAATCTAATATTCTTTGTGAAAACTGTTTAAAGGGGAAGTAAACCAGAAGTTCTTTTAAAAGCATAAATGTTGTTTCAACTACTAGACCCTTAGAACTTTTACATATTGATCTGTTTGGCCCTATAAGAACTGAAAGTCTTTCTGGTAAAAAGTATGGTTTGGTCATCGTTGATGACTTTTCTAGATTTTCATGGGTGATATTCCTCAAAAGCAAGGATGAGATTTTTGAAAACTTTGCCAGATTCTGTAAGAAGTTGCAAAATGAAAAAAGATTTTGCTTTTCTGCCATTAGAAGTGATCATGGAGGTGAGTTTGAAAACTCAAGCTTCAGTATGTTCTGTGATGAGAATGAGATCTCTCACAATTTCTCTATGGCAAGAACACCTCAGCAAAATGGGGTTGTTGAGGGAAAGAACAGAAGCTTGCAGGAGATGGGAAGAACCATGCTCATCTCAAGCAATCTTCAAAGGTCTTTCTGGGCAGAGGCTGTTCATACAGCTTGTTATATCCAAAACAGAATTTTGGTAAGGCCTATTCTCAATAAGACTCCCTATGAATTGTGGAGAGGAAGAAAGCCCAACATATCATATTTTCACATTTTTGGCTGTGAGTGTTTTATACTTAACACCAAAGATGATCTGGGTAAATTTGATTCCAAATCTGACAAAGGATTCTTCATTGGTTATTCAGAAACCTCTAAGGAATATAGAGTTTACAACTCTAGAACCCAATCTGTTGAAGAAACCATACATGTTAGATTTAATGATGCTAAAGAGACTGATAGGGAACTATCAGATCTAGAAGAGGATTTTGTAGGAATGGAGCTGAATCATACTTCAGAGACTTCAAGGGCTAAGGATGAAGCATCTGCTGAAGGACTCTCTGAAGTACCTGCTGAAAAGACAATTCCTCAACCTGCTGAACCTGACATTCTTCAGAAAGTCAATGCGAGTTTCAAAATGAGCAAGCTTTCCCTCGCTGGCGTGAGTGGAGGTACAGAAATAATCATCCTCGAGAGCAGATCATTGGTGACACTTCAGAAGGTGTAAGAACAAGGTCAAGACTAAGGGAAGTCAACAATCTTGCCTTTCTCTCTGAATTGAACCAAAGAATATTGAAGAAGCTCTGCATGATGAAGGTTGGATCCTAGCCATGCAAGAAGAGCTAAATCAATTTGCCAGGAGTGATGTTTGGACTCTTGTTCCTGAACCCCATGGGAAAACTATAATAGGAACCAAGTGGGTGTTTAGAAACAAACTATCTAAAGATGGTTAAGTTATCAGAAATAAGGCCAGACTTGTTGCTCAAGGCTACAATCAGCAAGAAGGTATTGATTTTACTGAAATCTTTGCTCCAGTAGCTAGGTAGAAGCTATTAGAATTTTACTTTCCTATGCAGGGAATAATGGCAGCAAACTATATCAAATGGACGTTAAGAGTGCCTTCCTAAATGGTTTCATTGAGGAAGAGGTATTTGTTAGACAACCCCCTGGTTTCGAAAATTTGACTTTTCCTGATCATGTTTTTAAACTGAAAAAGGCTCTGTATGGTCTAAAACAAGCTCCTAGAGCATGTTATGAAAGACTGAGCAATTTCTTACTCAAAATGACTTTGAAGAGGAAAAGTTGATACAACTCTTTTTAGAAAAATGTCTAGCAAAGGCCTGATTCTGGTCCAGATATATGTTGATGAATTATCTTTGGATCAACAAATTCCTCTCTGTGCACAGAGTTCTCAAAGTTTATGCAATCTGAGTTTGAAATGAGTTTAATGGGAGAACTAAAATTTTTCTTGGGACTTCAAATTAAGCAAGATTCTGATTGTATATGGATCCATCAAGAGAAGTGTACAAAGGAAATGCTTAAAAAATTTAATATGAATGATTGCAAGCCTATGACAACTCCTATACACCCCTCATCTATTTTAAATAAATGAAGGAAAAGAATCTGTTGACCCAACTATGTATAGAGGTATGATTGGATCCCTACTGTATCTTACAGCAAGTAGGCTTGGCATTATGTTCAGTGTTTTCTTGTGTGCAAGATTTCAATCTGATCCAAGGGTAACTCACTATCAAGCTGTAAAGAGGACTTTTAGATATTTGAAAGGTGCTACTAATCTTGGTCTGTGCTATAAGAGGAGTAAGGACTGCCGGTTAGTAGGATTCTGTGATGCTGATTTTGCTGGAGATAGAGTTGAAAGAAAATCAATAGTGGAGGATGTCACTTCATTGGAGAAATCTAATAAGCTGGTCAAGCAAGAGACAAAGGATGATAGCTCTTTCAACTGCTGAGGCTGAGTACATTTCTGCTGCAGGCTGTTGTTCACAGCTGCTATGGGTAAGTATTAGTTAGAAGATTTTATTATTCATATTAATCTATTCCAGTCTTCTGTGATAACACGAGTGCAATCAATCTTTCTAAAAATCCAATTCAACACTCTAGAGTAAAACACATTGAAATTAACACCATTTTATAAGAAACTATGTTCAGAAAGGGATTATTGATATACAATTCATTGATACAGAACATCAATGGGCTGATATATTCACTAAACCACTTGCTGAAGATAGATTCAAATTTATCAGACAAAATCTGAATATTCTCACACTTTCTGAAAGTTATGCATAATTATTATCCTGAATCTTTTCCTACTCATCTTTCACTTCTTCATAATCTCTGTTTCAGAGGATTAAGAAACTAACAAAATCTGAAGTTAAGTGTTTCAGAAGGATTCTCAGGTTCAGGGGGAGTATTAAGAAACTAACAAAATCTGAAGTTAAGTGTTTCAGAAGGATTCTCAGGTTCAGGGGGAGTAAATTTGAAGAGCAAATGAATCAAACAAAATCAAGAAGGAAGCTCTGCATCAGTATCTGATTTAGGGGAGCAATACTCTAATATCTTACTATCTCTTTCCTTCAGATATTTGATTTAGTTCTTAAAGCAATTTGTCATCATTAAAAAGGGGGAAAATGTTGAGTATCAAATGTTATTAAAGAATAATATTGTTTTAAGTTTCACAACCCCAAGTTTTAATGGATAACAAATTTACTTATTATAAGTTTCTGCTGAAGGTATCTGTTCAGTATTTCAGAAGGTACAATCTGAAGAAATCATATCCTCTGAAATTAGTGGAACCATCCGAAGCAAGTAAACCTGCTGAGAATGCAACCTGCTGAAAGTGGTGAACCTCCTGAAGTTGTGAGATGACGTACCGATGCCTGTTTGTCTTCAATATAATACTCTCAAAAAATTCTCTTTGAAGACTCAATTCTCTTGTAGAAGTCTCAGATTACTTGTGCCTCTTATTCTTCTGGAAAGTCAGAGAAAGTGCTTTTTGGGCATATTTCAAATCTCTCACGAAAAAGGCAAAGTCTGCAGAAAAGTACATGCGACTCAGAAAAAGTGAAGTCTGTGAGCTGACTCTACTACTGCTACTACTGAAAGATCGGCTATGTGTCACAACGGAGCATTTGCATTAAATGCTATCTCTCAACGGGAAATCGATTGGAGTTCAACGGACAGAAGTTCTCCTCTCTATAAACACACAGACTCCATGAAGAAAGAAATAGAGAACTGAGAACATAGAAATCAACTTGCTGAAACGCTGTAGAAATTTATACTCATCTGTTCATATTTGTTTCATTGTACAACAACTTCTATATCCTGAGTCTTACTCAGTCATTTGTACAAGTTTCCCAGTTCGAGCTCTAAACTCTAAACTTGTGTAGTTTCAGAGTTTGAGCATTCATCTTTCAAAACTGTATTTGTTGTGTTTAACCCGAAGAGGCTGTGTTAAAAAGAATACTTGGCTTTTCAGCCTGGAGAGGCTGTGTGTCAAGAATACTTGGTTGAGCTTGGCGAGGCTTGTCCTGTAAAAGAATACTTGTTGAGCCTGGAGAGGCTTGTTATAAAAGAAATACTCGTTGAGCCTGGAGAGGCTAGGTGTGCAAACAGTACTCGGTGTTGAGCCTGGAGAGGCTAGGTGTGCAAACAATACTTGTAATCTTGCGGGATTAGTGAAAAATCCAGTGGTGTGTTTGCCCCGGGATTGGATGTAGCTCACGGTGTTAGTGGGTGAACCAGGATAAATCTCTGTTGTTAAGTTCTCTCAACCCTTTACTCTTTACTTTCCGCTGTTATCTGTTTATTTCTAACTGAGGAGGGTTCTGAAAAGTGAGTTTATAATTTGCACACAAAACAACTTTATTTATTATGCAAATCGTTTTAAAAAGACAATTTTACTGGACCTGTTGAAGTGTCTCAGCAAGTCTCCAAAAACTCATTTTTCAGCAAGTTGATTGCATCTTTTGAGAAAACTCTGTTTGCGAAAAGGTTTACACAAAAAATCCGTAAAGATTATAAAAAACTATTCAACCCCCCTTCTAGTGTTTCCTGTGGTCCTAAAAAGAAAACTGAAGCAAAGAAGGAATATGTCTTTAATCTGTATATCTAGTGTTTTACACTGTTATCTTCTTTGTTAAATTAGAACGAAGAACATGTGTTCTAAGTTCTATTTTCTTCATTTGTATTTATTTTGTTGAAAAAAGCTTGAAGAGGCTAGGAAGAAAAAAATACTTGTTGTGATATGAATCCAGAGGGGTGGATTCATTTTCCCAATCTATCTAGGTTGGAAAAATTAACAAGAGAAGTAGGAATAGTAACCAAAAGAAAATGGATTGAGATAAGAGATGGTAAATAGAAACGATGAGGAGCCACAACCTAGAACGAGGTTGATAATCCAAGAAATGAATGCCACAAGGAAGAATCCTTGATAAATTCTTAAGAGAAGTAATTCTCAAAAGGAAAAACCAAATCTGATTTTTACTAAACTAGAGATTAATTTCTAATTACAATCAACCCCTATTTATATAACTACGTGACTACCCAAAATGTAACTCCTAAACATGAATTAAATAACCCACTATCATGCAATTACCACATATAAATAATTGCTTGTTATATTAATGCCTATTAAAAGAAACGTTACATAATTGAAAAGCCAATAGTCGAAGAGGTTATGGAATTCCTTTTCAGCTGTCCAGCTATAGGAACTCTGTTAACAAAATTTTATCCATCATAGTTCCAGGATCAAACGAACAAACTTTTCAGCTGTCTGGCTGCAGGACCAAATTTTACTTTCCACTATATTTATTCACTTGAAATTGAAATGGACAAACCCAACCTCCAGGATCAAACACAACTTTTAAAAATTCAGATTTGTTTGTTCCTTCGTTATGCATCAAGGAAGTCTTCCTTTTTGATGTCCAAGCCCAATCACCATGATCAACGACAATTCTTCTTTTCAAACAAACCTGCATAATTTCTTTGTCAAGCACATATGATTCAGCCCCAAAATGTTTATGAAAATGTGCAGCTTGTGTAACGTCCTAATTTCTAAATTCAAAAATAATGCCTTTGGGAGCACTATTTCCAAATTCGTGAAATCATTTCGTTCATTTCGCGTATCGACATACACATAATTCGCTTAAGTAATCCAACACTTACTAAAGCTCCAAACATTCATACATGAAACAAAGAAATAACCATAATCTATGTTCGCCACACAGGCTCCAGTCGATACAAATATCCAACAAAACATAACAAGTATCTAAGTACATAGAACATAACAAAGTGCTAAACTATCCATGCCATACAACTCCTACTAATCATCTCCATCCTGAGGGGTATCCTGCACAACTAAAATATTGTTTCCACGGAATGGGGTGAGACCAACGTCCCAGTGGGCATGAACAAAGACACTCCAGGAGAACATACATGCAGTTATCATGATTCTCAAACAACCATCATAATCAAACATCAACTTCACATCAATCAAGCACAACACAATAATAATAAAGCTGATAAATGCATGTCTGTGAAGTGTTGTAACCCGACCCGCGGTCTTTTCACTGTAACATGACTGTGATTGAGCGCTCGACCATGAATCCAAAGACCGTCGTCCAGGGAAACCTGAGATTAAGTTTTATCTGAATATGATGTACACATAACTTGATTTATTATCATGATTGAAGGTCCCCCATCTTCCCCTTGGCCTAGAGGTTGATGAGTTCGCCTCGTCTTGCTTAAACATGATTGCCCAAAGGCCTGAGATGGTCTGAAGAGCCCTGAATTAGCCCGGAGGCTCTGAAATGGCTGTAAGCCATGTGATTATTAACTCATAATGCATAACTGTGATGGCCAAAGGCCCATGATCATATATAAACATGCTTAAAGATCACTACACATACTCATCTAAGTCTCCTATCCTATGGTTCACGTAAATCATATACCAAACAACCATCACATTCACACTACCTAGGTTTATCTTAACATACACATCATGATTCAAAGAAAGAAAGGGGAAGGAAGAATAGGGGATCATGCTCTGAAATTCAAACAACAAAGAGACAGACAATCACACCCACCTAAGGGTCGAGAAAACGAAGAACGAACGGAAGATAGGAAGCGTTGGAGATGAGTAGATTAATGGGGAACTTGATCTTGGATGAGTAGAAATCGTTCTTGACCTTCACTGGGGCATTCTCTCACTAAAAGCTCTCTTTCTCTCTTGGAATAACGAAAAAGGGAAGAGAAATTGAGTGGGAAACTGCCTGCAGTCATGTTTTAAAAATGTTGTAACTGTCATTCTAGCTCAAGCGTGATTTTAGCTTGAGCGAGATGGTCATTTTAGCTCAAGCGAGCCATTTAGCTTGAGCGAGAATGCTCACGAAAATACACCCTTCTCTGGAGGATTCTCGCTTGAGCGAGATCCTTCTCGCCCAAGCGAGATATGCAGAATATCAAATCCTTATTTTTGCCTCCTAAGCTTTTTCTTATCCATCTACATTCAAATTTAAATTCAAATCTTATAGTTAAACATTATCCTAAAATTGATATTACTTTCCTATCTCTACTTCTTGTGATGTCATCATTCCTTTTGAAATATGATCTTAAATTAAAATGCTAAAACATATCTCTTTCCTGAGGTTATCTCAATCGATTATGATATTATTATATTAATTAATAATATAATAACTACTATATTTATAACAATTAAGGTTAATTGAAACCTTAATAATATGATTTATCTTCTAATAATTTTATATTATATTGTTATATTAATAAAAATTATTATATCTTCTAAAATCCAATCCTATACCTCTCTCTTAGTATCCATATTATCGTATCATTATTATATCTTTAATATTATAATATTATTTTATTAATAGTTACTGTTATTATTATAAAAATTCTCTTTTTATAACCAATATTATCGAAATACAGTTATAAGTATTTTTTTTTATTATTGTTATTATTTTTATTATAATTCTAGATTTCTAAATTTTTGGGATGTTACAATTCCACCCCCGTTAAATAAATTTTATCCTCAAAATTTGTCTTACTATTCTCTTAAACTTAAGTCTATGACACTATGTATTGGTAACCTATAGCTTGGGTTGGATATCATGTTTCTATTAATAATAACTGTAAACTAACTATTCGAAGTCCAGAATATAATTATATTCCTAAACTAAATCCATCTAATCATCAGTCAAATTTATCATAACCCATAGATCAATTTTCTATCATAAACCTAAGCTCCATGTCTCCAAGTATAAATTCTAAATATTTTTTAAGATCAAAGGCATATGCAACTACTAAATAATTAATTTCAACACATTCAAGGGTCATAGCCTAAATAACGATAAATGTGTGAGCCTTTAACTCATGATCATATCCTAATTATAAAACTATCTAAACTGTAAATATCCTTATCGAGATCCACCTAGATCCAATGATCAAATCAACAACTCTTAACTATATATACATAATTACTCAATTTCTAACAAGCTCAAGATTAGATCTTTATCTCTGAACCTTTTAACTATAAATATAAAATTATCATATCCCTATCACCCAAACCATCAAAGTAAAGAAATCTCTATCTCTAAAAAGATTAAATCTCTACCCCTTAAATCCTACAATATCAAATCTTTATCTTTAAAACTATCAATTAAAAATTAAATCTCTATATCTAACCCATAAAAACAAGCTTAACAGTTTTCCTCAAATAAAAGATCACTTAAACTTTGTGCAAAACATTATCCATCTTCCTAGGTTCTAATAATTTATCATCACTCTAAAAAGATTTCTATATTCAAAAGTAATTTAATCTCTTATAATATTTTACTCATATCCTTCATCAATTGAATACAACTGTAGACCAATATAATTTTATCCTAATATCTAAAGATCCACATATAGTTTTCATTCCATCTATTTCCCAGTTTTAATTAGTTGTAAAGATTTGTACACTTAAACTGTTTTATTTCTAAGGGTTTCTTTCTTCTATTTTCTTGTTAACTAATATAATTCTTATTCAACATTCTATATTTTACAATAGTACTTATACTATATATGCTTATTAACTAATAAAATACTTATTTAATTTTTTTATTGAGATATTGTTATAATTTCAAGTAAATAAACAGTATAAGGATTCTAGTAGCAAATTCCTAATATTGAATTATATGGACTTTGTAAAGTTATCCTTAATTTTCTAGTTTCATACCGTCATTATTTTTACTTTTTAACAATCTTTATTTATCTTCACAATATTTGATGGGGTAAGATATTTTAAAATACTATGATCTCTCTAATAATTATCTACCTTGTGTTATTCTAAAATTCCTATTTTCCTCTAACAATTCCTAATATATATATAGGGAAAGATAGATATTATTTACTTACGAAAGAATTATTACAATAAAAAATGTATATATCAATTCTAGTCACAAGGAGTCTACTACTAACAAATAAAATTAGTCACAATAATCAACATGATCATAAAAACTACATAACATTTATCCTAAAAAAAATTTATACTATCATAGAAAATTATTTTTAATATGTCACCACACGAATAATATCTAATTTCATCTTAGCTATATGTCCTAATTCCTTCCTGACTTTATCTACTTCCAACAAACCTTATCTTATTTTACAAACATTTTTATTTATCTTACTACATCTATTTCATCTGAATCCTCTAGTGCTATAAAGTAGTGTTTTTTTGTGAGGTAAGGGCCTAAAAGGTCGGAGGAAACAAAAATAGAAACAAAGGCCTAAGGCCCACTCTGGAAACAACTTCCAGAGCTATCAGAAACATAATGTAACATGGCACAAGGAGGGATATGCTTCTTCTGGCAACTCAAGGCCCTGCTTCGCGAAACAATCTGCAAGGCGATTACTATCTCTGGGAATGAGGTTCCAGCTTATGTCCGAGAAACTAGCTGCAATAATGCGGATCCGCTCGATCAACGAATACAAAGGGTGACGAGGTGGGCAACCATCTTCAATAAAACGAAGAGATTAAGCAGAATCCATTTCCACAGAAACCCTCTTCCAACCTTTTTGATGGACAAGGCGAAGGCCCTTCAAAATCCCCCATAACTCCGTCTCCAAAATCAAACAATAACCAAGGTTCCTCGCAACCCCACCAGGAACCGGCCCCAATCATCTCTAACAACACCACCACAGGCTCCAATGGATCGAGTGTGGGACAAAGCACCATCAGAGTTAAGCTTAACCCAACCCGAAGGAGGAGGATGCCAGCTGAGAGTCACAGCTCTGCCTAGGTTCACTTTAAATTTATTAACTGGATTCCTTAATGCTATCATAGCTGATTGTAACTGAGAACAAATTTTGTGCTTAATGGACTCCGTAGATAGCCGAATGTTGTTAAAAATGATATCATTTCTGTGTTTCCAGATGCCTTCAATGGTGAATCCAAAAACAAGATCTCTGCGCAGACAATCTCCATTTTGAGGTCGTTGCTGTAAAGCTTCCAAAGCCAAGCATTTAAAAATTGGGGTCTATAGAATTGCTGTAAGTGGGTTCTATTAATAAATCTTATCCAAATTTGAGAAGCTCCTTCACAGTCTTGAAATAGATGCAAAAGAGTTTCTGGATTACTATGACATATAGGACAACTATCATCTGTAGTTAAATGTCTTGCCTTCCTCTGAACATTAGTAAGTAGTCCTTGAGAAGCTAGTTTCCAAAGAAGAAGTCTAATTCTTTGGGGTCCTTGCCATTTCCAAATTAATTTCATTAAGGAATTAGGACTAGAACTTTTAACAGAAGTAATTCCTTCATAGGCAGACTTTATAGAGACCATCCATCACTAGAATTCCAAATCAACTTATCCATTTCTGAAGAAGGGTTAGGAGGAGAAATGGCTAATATTTTGCTACATATTGGTGCACGTAGCAAATTATGAAGATGAGCACTGTTCCAATCTCCTTGAGGAGTAATAAAGGATTGGACAAGAAGCTGAAGATCTTCCTCAGGCACAACTTGCAGGGCATGAAGGTAGAGGGGATCAACTGAAGTTGGCTGGAGGTCTCTAGAAGGGGGGGGGGTTGAATAGAGACATGTCAAATCTGTTCCTGTTCTTTCACACTAAAATTGATTGTTGAGATGTGCTCTCAAGTTCATTGACTTGGAGTCTCTGTAAAGACAGGATATATAAATAAATACAATTTTAGTGATGATTCTTATTTCTAGATTAATTCAGAATCTTATCTTGAATGTTGGTTCAGTTATTGTTGTTGTTACTAAGTTGTTTTAGTTAATTCAGGATAAGCTTAGTAAAGACAAGATAAGAGACAGGGGGCAGAGATCTTATCCTGGTTCACCCACTTCTTGGGCTACATCTAGTCCTCACAACACGTGAGATTTTCCACTATTGACAAACCCGCCAATACAAGTATTCTTACAGCCTCTTCAGGATGTCTCACTCACACTAAGCCTAGGCACTCCTATCTTAGCTGAGTCACAAGTATTCTTGCAGCCTCTTCAGGACGCAAACACCTCACTCTAAGACTAGGAACCCTTCTATCTTAGATGAGATAAGTTATAATGAAGGTTTATGATGAGTCTAGCTTACAAGCATACATAGTAGGATACAGAGATACAGAGATGGGTAAGCTAGTTAATCTCTCTCCTTTAAGATACAATGTAAGAGTGATACACAGAAGAGAGATGAGTAGAGACAATTGAGATGTGCACTTGAGATTTCAGTTGAGATGTGATAAGATGCTTGATGATCATACAGGTAATGCAGGGCAAGTCTCTCTCACTTCCAACTGTTTGATCTTGTCTCTTTTGTAAACATCCCGCAAAATTAGGAACTTTAATAACTCATTAGGCTAAAAATAAGATAATCATGTATTGGTAATTAAGGGACAGTGAGTTGGGGAATTAAAGGTTGAAAGTGGATTATAAAAACTAAGTTAGAATTCCATTCAAGTTAAAATGAAGGATTTTGGGTTGTTGGTAATCGATTACAGGGGTCTGTAATCGATTACCCGAGAGCTAGTTTTAGGTAATCGATTACTCACAGGTTGTAATCGATTACCTGAAAGCTGAGTTTTTGGTAATTGATTACCAAGGGTTGTAATCGATTACCAGAGTTCCAGAAACGTTTTCTAGTGTAATTTTCACCTCTGGTAATCGATTACAACATTACTGTAATCGATTACCAGCTGTCCAGTATAAATACGCGGACATGCAAAAATCAGAAAACTCACTTGTTCTTCTTCTTCCTTCGAACCCTAGAGGAGAGAGAGAGTTTCTAGAGAGAGAAAGTGGATTTTTGGAAGTGATTAAGGAGAATTGAAGCTAGAAAACATCAAGGGCACATCTCTATTCATCAATTCCTCCTTGATCTTCAAGAATTGGTGAGTAAAGTTCACCCACACACTCCCTTGTGATTTGAGTTTTCCCCAATGTATGAACCCTATCCTCTAATTCCCCTTTCTATTTGAGTATTGTGGTTAGATTAATGTTGATTGCATGAGATTGAGTAGTCGTTGTTAGGTTTTTCATTGAAAACCTTAGGGTAGCGAGATTTGCGAAAAGTAGCGAGATTACGAAATTGACGAATGCTCGTTGTATGCTCCCTACCCTTCAATTCCCTTTCTATTCGGTTAAATTGATTGGATTTATGATGTTTGTGCTTGAGTTGAGTAAATAAATGTTTAAGTGTTTGGAAAATCTTGGAATGTCAAAGTTGCGAACTTGCAATAATTACGAAAACTTACAAAACGATTGAAATGCTCGATGTATGAACCCCACTCTTCTAATTCCCTTTCTTTATGTTTGTATTTGAATGGAATAATAGATGTTAGGAATTTCTTGAAAAGATCTAGTTATTGTTGTGGGCGTATGCCCCATGTTCAGTTGTGGGAGTATGCTCTGATTTCAGTTGTGGGAGTAATGCTCTGATTTCAGTTGTGGGAGTATGCTCTGATTTTAGTTGTGGGTGTATGCACCGTTTTCAGTTGAGGGCGTATGCGCCGCAGCCCGTCGGCTGGGTTATGCCGATTATGTGTCTTTTGTTTAAGTTTTTCCATCCTGTTAAGTTACTAAGTGTTAAGTTAAATTTATATAACATGCCAATTGAGTTGATTAGGACATTATGATTCAAATGATTAGAATAGTTAGGTATGCCTTATGAATTGCACTAGGTGTTGTATTGCATATGATTGTTTACTCTCATTGCATGTTACATACTTTGCTCGCTGAGACTGTAGTATCACCCCACGTTTCAGGGATATACTCTAGTTTGTGCAGGAAATCCCAAGTTAAGGTGAAGGAATGGATGGAACTTTGGAGAAGAACTCTACTTTTAAGGAGAAGAAATGCTTAGTAGGAGTAGTTTCTTTTGATAATGATAGTTAACTAAGTTTCATTGTATTCAAATTATGTTTAGCCACGAAGACTTTGTTCTAGATATTATTTGTATTGGAGATATTCATGTATGTAATTAGTATCAGCTTAAGCAAATCGTTGGATAGCCTAAGCGATTTTTTGACGATATCGAGATCGTAAGCGAATTAATTTCAGAGAATTAGGAATAGTGTCTCCAACGGGCATTATTCTGAGTCCAGAAATTATGGCGTTACATTTTGGTATCAGAGCAGTTCAATCCAATTGGACTGTGGTTAGGTTAGTTGCCCATAACTTACTATGATCTCATAGTACACGTACTTGTTATAGGAACTGATCACTCCTATAGTGTGTACGATGTACATGGAGATTATGGTTAGTTATGTGAGTAGGATACCTTGGTCAGGAAGTTGGGACACTTCCTTATAACGGTTAGAGCCACCTATCTTGTATTAGAAAGAGAGTAACTTAGGTTCGTCCTACGGTATCCTAACCCTAGAAGCCTTATAGAATGTGACCCTGAAGCTCTAAGTAGATATTAGGTACCCTGAGTAAGTTAGTTGAGATAAAATCATCATTTTCTGGAGGATGGTTGTTGATTGAATTATGATGTAGTTTGATTGTGTAACTATATGATTTGAATGTACTGTGTAACTTGTTATGAGTTGTGACATTAGTTTGTATGATTAATTTCATGACATTTTGTGTTATAATGTAAGTGCTTGTTAAGTAATAAATCATGTAGTCGAGTTTCATTAGATGCAAACACTTGTTAAGGTCACACTAGAGGGAATATGGGAATGTTAGTCTAGATTAGATAGTTATCCTACTTAGAGTGAACTAGAGCTCACTTAGGTACATATGGGGAATAGGAACTATTGGAAGGGTGTTAGGGAGGGCATGAAGCCTTAAGGGGGGTAGCTTTATAGTAAGGACATAGGAAGCCACAGAGGGAACTCTTTCATTTCCTTCAGATCCTAATAGGCGAGTTGTTTAACCAATTAGTTAGCATATTAGAATGGAGTGAGTAGTGCAGGAACCTGTTAGGGAAACCAATATATGATTTTGAGAGAGGGTGAACTAATGTCGGAAGATGACTAGAGCGAATTTGGAGGACAAAATTTATTTTAGGGGGGTAGAATGTAAACATCCCGCAAAATTAGGAACTTTAATAACTCAATTAGGCTAAAAATAAGATAATCATGTATTGGTAATATAAGGGAAAGTGAGTTGGGGAATTAAAGGGTTGAAAGTGGATTATAAAAACTAAGTTAGAATTCCATTCAAGTTAAAATGAAGGGTTTTGGGTTGTTGGTAATCGATTACCAGGGGGTCTGTAATCGATTACTCACAGGTTGTAATCGATTACCTGAGAGCTGAGTTTTGGTAATCGATTACCAAGGGTTGTAATCTATTACCAGAGTTCCAGAAACGTTTTCTAGTGTATTTTCACCCCTGGTAATCGATTACAGCACTAACTGTAATCGATTACCAGCTATCCAGTATAAATACGCGGACATGCAAAAATCAGAAAACTCACTTGTTCTTCTTCTTCCTTCGAACCCTAGAGAGAGAGAGTTTCTAGAGAGAGAAAGTGGATTTTTGGAAGTGATTAAGGAGAATTGAAGCTAGAAAACATCAAGGGCACATCTCTATTCATCAATTCCTCCTTGATCTTCAAGAATTGGTGAGTAAAGTTCACCCACACACTCCCTTGTGATTTTGAGTTTTCCCCAATGTATGAACCCTATCCTCTAATTCCCCCTTTCTATTTGAGTATTGTGGTTAGATTAATGTTGATTGCATGAGATTGAGTAGTCGTTGTTAGGTTTTTCATTGAAAACCTTAGGGGGTAGCGAGATTTGCGAAAGTAGCGAGATTACGAAATTGACGAAATGCTCGTTGTATGCTCCCTACCCTTCGATTCCCTTTCTATTCGGTTAATTGATTAGATTTATGATGTTTGTGCTTGAGTTGAGTAAATAAATGTTAAGTGTTTGCAAAATCTTGGAATGTCGAAGTTGCGAACTTGCGATAATTACGAAACTTACGAAACGGTTGAAATTCTTGATGTATGAACCTCACTCCTCTAATTCCCTTTCTTTATGTTTGTATTTGAATGGAATAATAGATGTTAGGAATTTCTTGAAAAGATCTAGTTGTTGTTGTGGGCGTATGCGCCGTGTTCAGTTGTGGGAGTATGCTCTGATTTCAGTTGTGGGAGTATGCTCTGATTTCAGTTGTGGGAGTATGCTCTGATTTCAGTTGTGGGAGTATGCTCTGATTTCAGTTGTGGGTGTATGCACCATTTTCAGTTGAGGGCGTATGCGCCGCAGTCCGTCGGCTGGGTTATGCCGATTATGTGTCTTTTTGTTTAAGTGTTTCCATCCTGTTAAGTTACTAAGTGTTAAGTTAAATTTATATAACATGCCAATTGAGTTGATTAGGACATTATGATTCAAATGATTAGAATAGTTAGGTATGCCTTGTGAATTGCACTAGGTGTTGTATTGCATATGATTGGTTTACTCTCATTGCATGTTACATACTTTGCTCGCTGAGACTGTAGTCTCACCTGATGTTTCGGGGATATACTCTAGTTTGTGCAGGAAATCCTAGGTTAAGGTGAAGGAATGAATGGAACTTTGGAGAAGAACTCTACTTTTAAGGAGAAGTTATGCTTAGTAGGAGTAGTTTCTTTTGATAATGATAGTTAACTAAGTTTAATTGAATTCGAATTATGTTTAGCCATGAAGACTTTGTTCTAGATATTATTTGTATTGGAGATATTCATGTATGTAATTAGTATCAGCTTAAGCAAAATCGTTGGATAGCCTAAGCGATTGTTTGACGATATCGAGATCGAAGCGAATTAATTTCAGAGATTTAGGAATAGTGTCTCCAACAGACAGCTGAGATGAGCACTTGAGATGTCAGTTGAGATGTGATAAGATGCTTGGTGATCGTACAGTAATGCAGGCAGTCTCTCTCACTTCCAACTGTTTGATCTTGTCTCTTTTGTATCTCCAGTTAGAAAAACTAGCCGTTATCTGACCGTTTCTAGCTGTTGGAGTGCACAACAAGGAGACAGGCTTTCCAAGTAGGTGTACAGCAGCTTTTCAGGCTAAGTCACTGTGTCAGTGTCCTTGTGTCCTTGTTTAACTTTATGCTGACCTCACTTGCTGTCTTCTATCATTGAGCATGCAGTCTTGCTTCTGTCCAGAGTCAGTTATAACTTTCTTGTATCTCTGATGAGATCTCGTCTGTTCACGTCAGTCTATGAGACAGCGTCTCAAGCTGTTCTTGCATCTCAAGCTGAACTTGCATCTGTTCATGGCTTGCATCTCAAGCTGAGCTCGCATCCGTTCATGGCTTCATGCTTATGCTTGCTTGAACTATGATAGCTTCTGAACATAGGCTTGCATCTCAAGCTGTGCTTTTATCTGAATCTTGTTGGAGTGTTTCTTCATAGACTTAGTGATGAGATTGGTTGTATATTTTCTGTTCTAATTCAAACACATGTGTTGTATGTGTAATTGACTTGCTTGAGCTCTAGTCTGATCCTTAAAGCACTCAGCTGTAAAGCTCTTAAAGACTCTTAATGGCTTCTGATCTTGTGTTCTTGCTACCCATACTTAGCTTGTTTAAGTGGTCTAAGGATCCTTTCCGTCTTCATGTATTCATGCAGTAACTTAGATACAGAAAGTCTCTGCCACACTTGAGCACACAATTAGTAACACAGATGCATCTCATATGTATATTTAAACTTAGTCAGTTTGTCATATTAAAAAACTTCTTGGAGGTGAGCTTGTCTCAACAATATCCCCCTTTTTTGATGATGGCAAACTATGAGTTTAAATATCTGATGAGATAAGAATGAGTATGATGCATATCTAAGGTTAACTCCCCCCTGAGTTGAGCAATTGCTTTTGTAACAGAAATAGATAAGGGAAAGAGCTCCCCCTGATTTATGGACTTATTTTCTGTTTAAGTTTGAATGTTCAATTTGCAAAATGAGCCTAACATAAATATTCTGCAAAAAAAAAACTGAGAGTCATTTTTCATTAATCATCACGATTGAAGGAGTACATGCAGCAGAGAGATGCCATTGCATCTTAACCAAAAAGACTGAAAAAATGCTATTACATCTGATCCTTCTAAACTTAAGCATTAAGCAACAACTGTTTCTAACAACTGACCCTAATTAATAAACTGAACAAACAGTAGACTCTCATCAGATGCAATCTCTAATGCAATCTAACCAACTCTCCCCCTTTTGACATTATCAAAATGAAAGACTAGCAGAGCTAGGATGAGAGGGAAGAGATGTGCCTGAGCTAGGGCCAGAGGGTCGCAGCACAGTCGGGGAATCTCAGGCAGAGGAGGCAAATTGGAAAGATGAAGATTAATCTTCTTGTGAAATTCATTCAATGCATGCATTGCTTGCAGGATTGTGTCAAATCCTGCAAGAATGGCCTCCTGCCTCTTCTTGTGGTGCTTTAGCTTCTTCAAGATCTTCTTCTGATTCTGTTCAATGTTGGCTTGGAGGTTCTGGTGTTGTTGTTGTTGGTCCTCTTGTAATTGGTTCAGGAAAGTATTGATTGAATTGGATAAATGAGTAGGAATGGATGGTTCAGATGAGGGTGCCTCAGCTGGTTCAGGTCTGTCAGTGGGAGGTGCAGACTGATCATATTTGGGTTATGGTGAGCTGAGCAGGATGGTCTCAACAAAGAATTTTCCAGGAGTGGGAAATGAAGTAGGGATGGAGTAAGTTGGCTTTGGACTTACTGGAGTAGCTTGTTGAGTGGTGGTCACTTCAACAGTCTCAGTCTCAACTTGCTGCGACTCTTGGTGGGTCTCAAAGCTTGAGGTTGTGGTATCCTTTTCTAAGCTCATCAAAGTTTCAGCAACAATCTTACTGATAGGAGAGACTTCCTGTGGAATTATATCAGGTGGAGGAGATGGAGGAGGTAATTGAGGAGATGTTTGCTGCAGTGGTGAATGGTGCTCAATTTCTTATTCAAACATAGCTCCTTCTTCTTCATTCCTTGCTTCATCTTCTGCTTCTCCTCCTTGCTCATGGAGTTTCTCAGGTGTTGATTCAGTATGAGCTAGAGCAGTGAGATCAGATTTCGATTTCTTCTTCTTCTTTCTCCTAGTCTCAGTCTCTGTAGAGAGAGAAGGCTGAGCTTTCCTTTTCTTTTCCTTCACTGGAAACTCAGAACCTGCTTGAGTTTCACCACCAGCTGCCTTTAAGGCCTTCTTTTTCTTCTTTTTCTTGTCTGCCTCTGACATTTTGGATGATGGAGAAGCTTGTGTGGTTGTAGGGACAGGAGGAGGAGGATCATTTAAAGGAAAAGTAGGAGTGGGGATGTTCTTACCGTTTAAGCCAAGAGATTTCAGGTTTTTGTTTCCAACATAACCTGGTCTTTCTTCAGACTTTTCACAGCCGCTGAAATCAATCTTGAAATGCCTCATGATTCTGGTAGTGAGCATTCCAAAGGGAAGAGATGCGTTGATTTTGGAGTTGTGGAAGGCATGCTCCATATGCCTTAGAATGAGAAATGGGAGGTTCAGAGGTATCCCATGGTTGAGGTTATACATCACCATCAAGTCTTGATGATAAACCTTGTTAAAAGTGCCAGCCCTTGGCATGATGCACTTAACAACCAAATGAAATAGAAATTTACCAAATAGGTTCAGAGATGATGCAACATCTGTGATGAGACCACCTTTGAAGAGAGAGGTTCCTACATTGGCTGATGGAATTCCAACTTCATTCCACCAGTGTTCTTCATTGTACAACCTATTCCCAGCAACAGGTGCTTGGATGATGGCACCAAGAGTTTCCTCTGTCAGTTCTATGTGGACTCCTTTAATGTCAGAGATGATGTGTGGCTGTCCTTGAGATGATCCCTTAGCCTTGTAGCATGCTGCATAGAATGCACTAGTCATCTTTGGAAAAACTGACTCAGTCATGCCCAAGTATTCCTTCCATCCTTGTTTTTCCAGATAGGGACCAATGTCCCATCCTTCATCTCTTAGCTCTTGAAATGAGATCACTCTTCCTATTATGATCTTCTTGTCTACGAATCTTTTAGTAAACTTCTCCTCCACTTCAGCATTGGAAAAGAGATCAGATTGAAACGAAAGCTTCTTCCTTTCTACAACTTTTTCTTTCCCTTTCCTTGAAGCCTCTGGTTGAGTTAGGTCTATGTGAACAGGGGATTTAGGAGATGCAGTTTTGGTGACTTGTGAAGCAATCCTTTGGGATTTCATCCTAGGAGGCAAAGGGGTGCTCCTTTGGAAGATGTGGACTTGGAAGATGGAGAAGGTTGGGTAGGTTGGGAGGATTGTGAGGTTTCTGTTTCTGTTCTAGGTTGTGGAGATGGAGAACGACTTAGGGTTTCTTGGCTTGAATGGATGCTCTGAGATTTTGATCCTTCTTCTGATCCAGAACACATTTTTGCTTCTGGAGATGATGATGATGAGGATTTATCAGAATAAGGGAGTTTGAGAGCAGTGATTTTGATGCGCATTTGCAGAAGAGAGGAAATTGAGTTATGGGTTAGAGATGAGCTTTGAATAGAGAGAGATCTGAGAGGGAGAGGGTAGGAAAGAAGGAGTAAATACGCTAGTGGGAAGTTAATGAAAACGGTTGAAGAATGGTTGGCTCTTCTTTTTATAGCATAACGACTAGTTTGCCAAGTAGTGGGCAGTTGCTAGCCGTTGACTAACGACTCTTTCTTCCATTCAGTAACGTTCAGTAACGTCTCAGTAACCACATGAGACGTGAGTTGAGATGAGTCATGAGACGAGTCTGATAGAAGATGCGTCTGAGACCTTGTCTCTTCATAAATGACCCCTGAGTCTTGTTTCTAATAAGACTCTGAGCATATAGCTCAGTACTGAATTGCACTTAATTCATTACTTTTGATCAAGACTACAAACATTTAACAATTTTAAATTTTCAATGAATCTATCTTCCACTAAGGGTTTTGTGAAGATATCAGCTAGCTGACTTTTGGTGTCTACAAAGATTAATTCAATATTTCCTTTTTGTACATGATCTCTTATGAAATGATGTTTTATGTCAATGTGCTTAGACCTGGAGTGGTGAACAGGATTCTTTGCAAGGTTTATGGCACTAGTGTTATCACAGTAAATTGGAATTTTAGAGTACCTGACTGCATAATCTTGCAATTGAGATTTGATCCACAGTACTTGAGTACAGGATGCAGTAGCTGAGACATACTCAGCTTCTGTAGTGGATAAGGCAATGGTATTTTGCTTCTTGACAAGATCCACTGGTGCTCTTTCTATCCATCTTGTCACCAGCAAAATCAGCATCACTTTATCCTATGAGATCAAAACTTTTTCCTTTCTCATACCATAAGCCAAGATTAGTGGTTCCAATTAAATACCTAAATATTCTTTTAACAGCAGTGAGATGAGATTCTTTAGGATTAGATTGGTACCTTGCACATATTCCCACAACAAACTGAATATCAGGTCTGCTGACTGTTAAATACATAAGGGAACCAATCATACCTCTGTAAAGCTTATCTGAGACAGCTTTTCCAGCTTTATCTTGGTCAATCTTAGTTGAGGGGTGCATAGGAGTCTTCATTCTTCTGGCCTCACTCATTTTGAACTTGTTGAGCAGGTCTCTAGTGTATTTTTCTTGACTAATGAAGATCCCATCAGTTAGTTGCTTAATCTGTAGCCCCAAGAAGAATCTCAGCTCACCCATCATACTCATCTCAAATTCTCCCTGCATGAGACTTGAGATTTCTTGGCATAGAGATTTATTAGTTGAACCAAAAATGATATCATCAACATAAATTTGAACAATTAATAATCTTTGTTAATTTCCTTTTTAAATAAGGTAGTGTCAATCTTACCCTGGTGAAACCATTTTTAATTAAAAAGGAATTCAACCTGTCATACCAAGCTCTTGGAGCCTGCTTGAGACCATACAGAGCCTTGGAGAGTCTGAGCACATATTCAGGATGGTCAGGATCTTCAAATCCAGGAGGCTGTCTCACATAGACTTCTTCTTCTATGATTCCATTTAGGAAGGCACTTCTTACATCCATCTGGTACAATTTGAAGTCCTTGAATGCAGCAAATGCCGACAGGATCCTTATAGCTTCAAGTCTTGCCACAGGTGCAAAGGTCTCATCATAATCTATTCCTTCTTGCTGATTGAACCCTTGTGCTACCAGTCTGGCTTTGTTTCTCATGACCTTCCCTTTCACATTAAGTTTATTTTTGAAGACCCATCTGGTTCCAATTATGGATTGATGAGATGGTGGAGGAACTAGATTCCAGACTTGGCTTTTCTCAAACCGATTTAACTCTTCCTCCATAGCCTTAACCCAAGATTCATCATGGAGAGCTTCATCAATGTTCTTTGGTTCAGTCTCAGATAATAAGGCCATTAAGTTTTCATTGTTTCTGAATGAAGATCTAGTTCTGATTCTCTCTGAGGTTTCTCCAATGATTTGTTCTCTGGGATGAGATCTCACCAATTTCCAAGCTTCTAGGCAGTTGAGATGCATGCTCATTTTGGATCTCAATATTTTCTTGCCTTGTTTCTTGAGTTTCAGTTTGATCATCTGGCTTGTTTTCTTCTTAGAGGTTATGAGATGTCTCAAGGTGGCTGCTTCTGTGAGACAGTCCTTCAGGTTGAATATTTCCTCTTTGCTCAGATTGTGACGATCTCACTAGCTTTTGGTCAGGTGAGGATCTTTCCTCAGCTTATTGTGTTGAGATCTCTAGTTCTCTCATCATTTCTTCAATCTCTTCATCAACTTCTTTCTGAAAGTTTCCCTGTATCTCATTGAACACTACATGCACAGATTCTTCAGTAGCTTTGGTTCTTAGATTATATATTTTATAAGCTTTAGATGTTAGTGAAAATCCCAGGAAAATTCCTTTATCAGATTAGTGTCAAATTTGCCTAACTGATCTTTAGTATTTAAAATATAACAATCACATCCAAAAATATGAAAATAAGAGATTGAGGGCTTTCTGCCTTTCCAAAGGTCATAAGGAGTTTTATTCAAGATCTTCCTTATGGTAACTCTGTTTATAATGTAGCAAGATGTGTTGACAGCTTCTGCCCAAAGTATTTCTCATTTCCAGAGTCACATAATAAGGTTCTTGCCATTTCCTGAAGAGTTCTATTTTTTCTCTCAACTACCTCATTTTGTTGAGGAGTTCTTGGACAAGAGAAATTGTGAGTGATGCCATTTTTGTCAAAGAATTTTTTAAACTTGGCATTCTCAAATTCTCCACCATGGTCACTCCTTACAGATCCAATTCCATATCCTTTCTCAGATTGAATCTTTTTGCAAAAGGTTTTGAAAGACTCATAAGATTCATCTTTCTGAGATAGGAACAGAACCCAGGTGAACCTCGAGAAGTCATCCACTATAACAAAACCATATTTTTTTACCACTATGACTGGCAGTCTTAGTTGGTCCATACAAATCAATGTGGAGAATCTCAAGTGGTCTGGTAGTTGAGACATGAGTTTCAGATTGAAACTTGATTTGCTGTGCTTGCTTTTTATGCATGACTCACAAATCATATCCTTGTCAAATTTAACTTTAGGTAGTCCTTTGACAAAAGATTGATTGGCAAGATGACTCATGGTTCTCATGTTGATATGTCCAACTCTTTTGTGTCATAACCATTTTTCATGGTCATGAGACATGAGACATGTGAGATCAGACAGACTCTCAAGAGAGACTGAGTAAAGATTTTTATTTCTAGTTCCAGAAAGGACTTTGTTTCCATTTTTTGAATCTATGATCTCACAGAAATTTGGTTGGAAATTCACATGATAACCATTGTCACATAGTTGGCTAATGCTCAGTAAATTGTGTTTCAGACCTTCAACAAAATATACATTTTCAATTTGAGTTGAGTTGGTCTTACCAATCTTACCAATGCCCTTAATCTGGGCCTTACTGTTGTCTCCAAAAGAGACAACCCCAGTAGCCTTCTCTTCAAGTGACAGGAACTTGCTTTTGTCTCCTGTCATGTGTCTTGAACAACCACTGTCCAGTACCCACACCTTCTTTGACTTGGCTGCTGCCAGGCACATTTGTCACAACATGAGGTTTAATTTTAGGTACCCATTTATACTTGGGTCCTTCATGGTTAGTGACCTTTCTCTTAGATGCTACATGTCTTGGGTAGCATTCAGTGGCCTTATGACCAAATTTACTACAACAAGAGCATCTTTCTTTCTTCCTTTTCTTGCAGGAATGAAGAAATCCTTGTACCAGATCTCACTGGAAGACTTCTCATAGCCTAGTCCAGCTTTATCAAAATTCCTTTTTGAGACCCAATGAGTCTCTCAAGGTTTTTTGTTCCCTTAACAAATTTTGCCAGATCATCTATGAGAGTTCTGTTTTGTTTCTTGAGACTCTGGTTTTCTTCTGACAGATGCTTTAGCGTTTGCTCATCAGGAGGCTGCCTCATACTTTTTGTAAGTTCAGACAGCTTCATGTGATACAGCATGAGACTACTATTTTTATGGTTCAAATTCTCATTTCTTTTTCCAGAAATTTAACCTTTTCAAGAGCTATATCTAGCTCTGATTTTAAATGAGAGCTTTTTGAAACTAGGAGATTTGAATCATAAAGAAGATTCTCAAAGGCACACTTGAGTTCAGTTAGAGTAAGTTCAGAGTCTGAGTCACTTACCTCATCATTATCTGATGAGTCACTGTTTTCCATGAGACATATGTTGGCTGATTCTTCACTTGGACTGTCATCTCCTTCAGTATCATCCCAAGTAGCCATCATTGCCTTCTTCTTAGGACTTTTATTCATCTCTCTTATGAGCTGAGGGCACTCAGATTTCATGTGTCTAGGTTTTTCTGCACTCATAGCAGATGAATTGACCTTTCTTTTCTGATTTGATTTCTCCTCTTCTTGATTGAAACCTTTTCCTTCAACTTCCTCTAGCCCTCCACATGCGTCTTATCTTTCTTGAGATGTAAGCCAGCTCATCATCCATTTCACTTTCATCATCATCTTCTTCATCTTCTTCAGTTTTCTGTGTCATGAGATGAGTTTAGTGAAGTTTGTTGAGATGAGCTTACCTTCTTACCTTTGTAGTTGCTAGAGGTTGCTTTCAGAGATAGAGTCTTGGGACGTCTTATGTGGTCCTCTTCCATCAGTTCTTGCTCATGAACCTTTAGTGATCCAAGGAGTTCATCCAGTCTGAGGGTGCTCAGGTCTTTGGCTTCCTGAATAGTTGTAACCTTAGGTCTCCAGGGCTTGGGTAAGCTTCTCAGGATCTTTCTTACCATGTCTTGGTTAGAGTATGTCCTTCCCAGAGATTTTAGGTCATTTGTTATGACAGTGAATCTTCTCACCATGTCTTCAATGCCTTCATCTTGAAGAGCTCATATGTCTTACTAGTATGTTGATCTTGGCTTCTTTGACTTGATTTGTTCCCTCATGTTCAACCTCAAGAGCATTACATATTTCTTTGGCTGTTGTACATCCTGCTACCTTATCATATTTACTGCGACTAAGAGCACAGGTTAGCAGATATTTAGCTCTTGAGTTTAGAACATACCTTGCCTTTTCAGCATCTGTCCATCTATCTCTAGGCTTAACTACTCTTTGTTCAAGCTCATCAGTGCTGTAGGGTATGTAGGGTCCATATTCTATGATTTCCCATAATCAACATGTTGAGACTCAATGAACAGTCTCATCCTATCTTTCCAGTAATAGTAATCAGTTCATCAAAGGCAGGTGGCCTATTGGTGGAAGCTCCTTCAGGTATGAACAGGCTTGCACTAGGGTCCAGCCATGGATCTTTTTCTTCTTCACACAGGTGTGCTCAACCCCTTAAGAGGCCGAGCTATGATACCAACTGAAGTTGGCTGGAGGTCTCTAGAAGGGGGGGGGGGGTTGAATAGAGACTTGTCAAATCTGTTCCTGTTCTTTCAAACTAAAATTGATTGTTGAGATGTGCTCTCAAGTTCGTTGACTTGGAGTCTCTGTAAAGCCAGGATATATAAATAAATACAATTTTAGTGATGATTCTTATTTCTAGATTAATTCAGAATCTTATCTTGAATGTTGGTTCAGTTATTGTTGTTGTTACTAAGTTGTTTTAGTTAATTCAGGATAAGCTTAGTAAAGACAAGATAAGAGACAGGGGGCATAGATCTTATGCTGGTTCACCCACTCCTTGGGCTACGTCCAGTCCTCACAACACGTGAGATTTTCCACTATTGACAAACCCGCCAATACAAGTATTCTTACAGCCTCTTCAGGATGTCTCACTTACACTAAGCCTAGGCACTCCTATCTTAGCTGAGTCACAAGTATTCTTACAACTTCTTCAAGACGCAAACATCTCACTCTAAGACTAGGAACCCTCCTATCTTAGATGAGACAAGTTATAATGAAGGTTTATGATGAGTCTAGCTTACAGTATACACAATATGGATACAGAGATGGGTAAGCTAGTTAATCTCTCTACTTTAAGATAAAATGTAAGAGTGATACACAGAAGAGAGATGAGTAGAGATAGGTAATCTCAAGATGAAATAAGTCTGTTCAACAGACAGTTGAGATGTGCACTTGAGATGTCAGTTGAGATGTGATAAGATGCTTGATGATCGTACAGTAATGCAGGCAGTCTCTTTCTCACTTCAACTGTTTGATCTTGTCTCTTTTATATCTCCAGTTAGAAAACAAGCCGTTATATGATCGTTTCTAGCTGTTGGAGTGCACAACAAGGAGACAGGCTTTCCAAGTAGGTGTACAACAACTTTTCAGGCTAAGTCACTATGTCAGTGTCCTGTGTCCTTGTTTGACTTTATGCTGACCTCACTTGCTGTCTTCTATCATTGAGCATGCAGTCTTGCTTCTGTCCAGAGTCAGTTATAACTTTCTTGTATCTCTGATGATATCTTGTCTGTTCACGTCTGTCCATGAGAAGCGTCTCAAGCTGTTCTTGCATCTCATGCTGAACTTGCATCTGTTCATGGCTTGCATCTCAAGCTGAGCTCGCATCCGTTCATGGCTTCATGCTTATGCTTGCTTGAACTATGATAGCTTCTGAACATAGGTTTGCATCTCAAGCTGTGCTTTTATCTGAATCTTGTTGGAGTGTTTCCTTCATAGACTTAGTGATGAGCTTGGTTGTATATTTTCTGTTCTAATTCAAACACATGTGTTGTATGTGTAAATTGACTTGCTTGAGCTCTAGTCTGATCCTTGAAGCACTCAGCTATAAAGACTCTAATTCAATCATGGCATAGCAACATCTGAACTTACTTGATTAGTTCGCAGAACTGATTTCCCTAGATCATCTTTAGTGACAATGAGATCTTCCATGGCTGTATCAGTAGCAGCAGAATAATTTGCTGTAAGAAAAGAAATAATGTCACCTTTCTCAGCTGCCTTCTTAGAGATAAGCTTCATAGCAAATAGACGTTCTTGTTCTTTCCTATACTGTTCCTCCCTGGAGCTTGAGGGGATACTGGTTGTTTGTGGTATACTTTGAGGCTTCTCATTCTTGTCTTTAGGGATTGGTGTTGAGACTGACTTAGAAGACCCACCTCTGTTTCCAGAAACGTTAGCAATTGTTTGCTTTTTCAGTTGAGAGTTCTCATTTTTCTTTACAACTTTCTTTTTTGATTGAGAAGCTTGCGAATTTTTGCCTGCCTGTGGGTCTCTAACCCGGATAGGTTTAAACCAATTTAGGTTGTGTGTTACTGTCATCCATAGACTTACCCATTCTCAACTGGATCTTGATTCTGTAGCACAGCAAAACGAGACCCATTCTTAGGGTCAGGATCTGCCTGAACTTGGTTCTTCTTGGTTTGGAAATCACTTCTTTTTCTTGGCTGCTTTTTGACAAGCATCCATGGGCCATAGGGAGAAGCCTCCTCCTCCTGACTAGGATCCTTACGCAAGCCTGAAAATATTAGGGTCACATGGGGTATCCTTGTCTTCAACAGAATTATCGTGTTGGATCCCTTCTTCTTGCTTATCTGTAACTTGATTGTCTACCTTAATGCCTTCAATAGTCGAGCATAAATCAGCCTTATGAACATATTTACCACATTGAAAGCAAACAAGATGAAGGCCTATAAAGTAGTTTATTAGTTGCTATTATCACTACCTTTATCGAAATCTTAGCTATACTTCATAAATTTCTAGCTTCCCCTAAAAATTAAGTCGTATGATAATCTAATCTCAGAATCCTCCAATTTAAATCTAAATAAATCCTAACATTTTTTTAACAAATCCTATCCTTGAAAACATTTACTTCAATCTAACTAAGACCTTATATGGGAATCTAAATTATCCTAATTTGAATTCATCATAGACTATTCCCAATTTTTAAAAATCTAAATTCACCATCAACCAAAGCCTCCTCATTCTTTCAACTCATCTTGTAACTACGGATATAATCTAAACTGACATAAACCCAAATTAAGTTGATCATTTAATCCAAATCTAACTAATCCTAACAAAATTTCAAAATCACATCCTAATATTAAAACTCAACATCAAGGAGATACATATTTTTCCATATCACATAACCTAAAGAAATTCTAATCCTTGGTTTCAAATTCAAATTATGCAGATTATTCAAATCCTAGTTTAGATAAATCTTAATCCAAGAAATTCAAATTCAGTCAGGTAAAATCAAAACACTCCATCCTACTCAAGTAAATTACGTCACCAAAGGTGCAACTACCAACAACCATCAACATCAACATACACTAACAGGGATTTAAAGAAAGGAAATAAGAATGTGAGATTAAAGGTCCTAATTCAACTCCTTGAATTATCTTTAAGATTACACCTATCCGATGGTAAACACTTAACCAAGAGCTAGTGGTTACTCCCCCTTCACTAATGGCATTAGGTTTCTCTAACCTCCCATGAGTCCCACACTTCCCTTCTAACCTCTACCTGCCACTGAAAAACCCATTCCTAGGTACCTACAATCAACATCTACATACAAGACATTCAAATAACGCACACAAACAAACAGACATGTCATTCAATCATTCAATCAGAAACAAGTATCATGATCAATCTAACAATTCACACCACCGAGGTGTAAACACAAGCAAACAATGCTCTCCTACCCCACTAGGGAGTCTACTCAATATATTTCCTCCAAGCCTCCCTCTTGTTCTCACGTTCTAAACCAATTACGCATTCTCTCTCAAATTTATACTTTACCTTTCCTTTTAAGTGTGGCCTCCTAACCACTGAGAATTAAGGGTGACATTCTATAAGGTCCCAACTCCTTTAACAAGGTATCCTGTTCACGTCACTAACCATAATCCTGTGTACAACGCATCCATACAGGGGTGATCAGTCCCTATACTGGTTTACGGGGTACAGTGGGATCATAGTGAGTCACGGGAAACTAACTTAACCACAGTCCAATTGGATTGAACTGCTCTGATACCAAATGTAACGTCCTAATTTCTAAATTCATAAATAATGCCTGTTGGGAGCACTATTTCCAAATTCGTGAAATCATTTCGTTCATTTCGCGTATCGACATACACATAATTCGCTTAAGTAATCCAACACTTACTAAAGCTCCAAACATTTCATACATGAAACAAAGAAATAACCATAATCTATGTTCGCCACACAGGCTCCAGTCGATAGAAATATCCAACAAAACATAACAAGTATCTAAGTACATAGAACATAACAAAGTGCTAAACTATCCATGCCATACAACTCCTACTAATCATCTCCATCCTGAGGGGTATCCTGCAAAACTGAAATATTGTTTCCACAGAATGGGGTGAGACCAACGTCCCAGTGGGTATGAACAAAGACACTCCAGGGGAACATACATGCAGTTATCATGATTCTTAAACAACAATCATAATCAAACATCAACTTCACATCAATCAAGCACAACACAATAATAATAAAGCTGATAAATGCATGTATGTGAAGTGTTGTAACCTGACACCCAGGGTCTTTCACTGTAACATGACTGTGATTGAGCACTCGACCATGAATCCAAGGACCATCGTCCAGGGAAACCTGAGATTAAGTTTTATCTGAATATGATGTACAAATAACTTGATTTATTATCATGATTGAGGGTCCCCCATCTTCCCCTTGGCCTAGAGGTCAATGAGTTCGCCTTGTCTTGCTTAAACATGATTCCTCCTTATTGTGAGTAAAGAAGGCTTGGTGGTTCTTGATTAAACCAACCAGAGACTTATCTGATTCTCCATAATCAGTGGCATCTAGAACTAGGACTTATCTACTATAGGGGTTGCATGCTTCAGTGGCATCCATTCCATCTCTTTCTCTTTCTCTTCCATTTTTCTCTCTTTTTTGTTCCTACGAGGCCGCGACCTTGCTGCACAATTGTGACCCGTTTTCACCGATTATATGCTTGTTTACAGTTCCCCGGATCCAATTCTAGATCCGGGAAGGGAAGTGCTATCAAAGAGGGAGTTTGTATTAAGTTTATAAGCAATCTTATGAAAACTATTTACGAAAAGCTTTTTGAAAAACCTCTATCTAAAATCTTCAAATAAGGACACAAGCTTTAGACAACATCTGAATTACTATATGAAAGCCTTATAAACTTAGTTTTGAAAGGTTTCCATAAAAGCTATTAGTTTATAAAAACACTATTCAACCCCCGTTCTAATGTTTTCTTGTGTGTCCCTACAGGCTTGGATTTTGATCTCGGTGTAGGTAGCACTAGAAATCCATAGTTGTTGAATCTGATTAGGTTAATTGTTTTCATTTGGTATCGATACCATTTTGGAAAGATATTGGCCATTTAGTTGCATAGTCCATATACTCACTAATTGTCCATGTGAAGGCACCAGATGCTTTTCTCCTCCTCCATTTCATAGGATTGCGTACCGTGCCTGCAATTTTGATTTTTGTGCAAGTCACGAAGCCCATGGATGGCCAACCCTGTTCCATGATCCACTTTCATTTTTTATGACTAAAGTTCTACTTTATTTCTTTTTAATTTGATTCATTTTATTTAAGATAATTTTAGATTTATTATTTTTTTTCTTTATGTCTTTTGAATAGTAGTGGAAGAATAATTGCTCGAGGAGAAAGGATGAACCTGGTGTCTGGATGTCTTTTGTCTTTAGAATAGCAAGTAACTTAGGCAGTGGTGGGAAAATAATGTTAGTCAATGGCAACAACTCTGATTTAGGAATTCCAGGTTCTTTAATCAACTCTGGTTTTAGAAGGAATTTTAGATGCCCTAAACATTGGTATACCTTTTCCATTGATGGCACTTAATCTTAGTGAACTCTGGCATTTCTGGGCTCAGGCATTTTAAGCAATGTGAGATAAAATGGTGGCATAGTGCAAGCCTTTCCTTCTCTACCAAAACTCTATATGACAGAAAGATCAATCTGAGAGGTAAGTTGTTGCACACTTATCTCTATAAATTGTGTCTCTAATATGCATGGCATGTCACATCTAAGAGTGACCAATATACTCTTTCTTTGTGATAGTGTTTCAGTTTCTCTTGCTTGGCATTAATTTTCATGAGTCTTATTTTCTTAGTTATTTGTCACATTATGTTGGTGATTTAGCATATCTGCTTAGGATAATCATATTGGTTTATAATGCTTCACGAGTTTTATTAGGTGATTATTTGTTTAGCAACTTCAAAAGCTTGTTTTGTAACATATAATCTCAATCTCAAGGTGTTCACTTTTTTAATGTACTGTTAATAACTTTCTTTTTCCAATGATGTTTGTATAGGTGTGGCCGTT
Source organism: Sesbania bispinosa (assembly GCA_026901365.1). NCBI lineage: Eukaryota > Viridiplantae > Streptophyta > Magnoliopsida > Fabales > Fabaceae > Sesbania > Sesbania bispinosa. Next base: position 329,707 of record QLOH01000274.1, read on the forward strand.
GGAAGTGGACAACAAGTTATGACTGATTACATAAACTTGGCATGTTATTACATTGTTGGACTTCCTATTAGATTTTTCCTTTGTTTCAATTAGCATTATGGTGTCATTATCATAATGTTGTTGCCTATTAGTAATATATATTTTCTTCATCAAGAAAGGATGCTTGTATTTATAATATTTATTGTGTAGTTTGACATTATATCTTCACTTTTGTTGGAAAGGAATCTTGGCTTAAATCCAACTTATTTATTATTATTTACCTTTTCATGAAATATTTCACCTATATTCTAAATGGCTTTGTTGCTTACAGAGGCACACTGTGTGGCTATATTTTCACACTTTAGTCTTCCTATTTTCTTTTATGAAGACCAATTGGATTGATGATGTAATCAAGCAGTATTCTTTTTGTGGGTGAATCAATCAGTATTCTTTACCAATGCATGGTGTAAATAATCCAACATTTTAAGGTTAATATTGACATTTTATTCTTATTTCATTGAAGGAGCAAATGGTTCAGTAATTGCAAATATATTACTACATATACCTTATAATTTTTAAATTCCATACATTTATTCCAATTTATACTAACATATTACATTACACCCGCACGTGCGCGCGAGTTAGCATCTAGTTTATTTATTATTTCAGCAACCTATTAAAGCTAGCAACTTTCAAGTTGATATTACTTAAAAGTTGTTGAAATGATTAACATAATAACACAATTTTGTTTTAAAGCTAGAGTTGCTGATTTAAGTTATCAAATTTCCAATTGGTTTTCAAATCCAACATGATAACACAATTATGATTCTATTTCCTACTCTGGTTTTGTTATAATATATCTATTCTTAGTTTACTAATATAATTATCACTACAAAAAAGGTGATTTTAGTAGCAATTTTTTTTCTGGAGGTCACGATAAACTGCCACAAGATAAGAATTTTTTTGGCAATTTTTTAGCTTCCAGGATTTGATATTGATTTGTAGGGGTCTAAATTTTTTTTTGGCAATTGCGCACCGCTTCAACATAATTTTACACTTTTTTTTTTTGTTCGCTACCAGTGAAGTGAGACTTTAATAGACAAAGATCAGATATAATTTTTAGAGTTTTCTTTCCAACTCCAGTCTTTTCCCAATCTGAAATTTCTCTGTATCTCTCTGTCTCTCGCTCGGTGTTGTCTCACCTTGCATTTTTGCTTGAAATCACGAAGGAGCTCATCAGAGAAGCTTCTGTCGGCGAGCGCAAGCACGACTTTGACGATGACAAGATCGGTGTGGCTATCACAAGAGGAAGAATCGAGAAGTCTTTATAAGGTTTTCGTGATTCTAAACCCTAATCCCCAATTTCCCCTATCTAAGTTGCAAATCATATCAACTAGTTCGTGATTGTGCGCTCATTTCGATTGAATCAGCATTTCCTTCATTCAATTAGTTCATCTTGTTTGCCAAGGTAATCACGAATCGTCCATTTCTTTGCCATAACCGTATTGTGTTGGTCATTGCTTATTGGATCTGGATGCTTTCCCTCTAACTCTCCAACGTGTTTCTCTGTTTTCTCCCCCATAGCTATAAAATGAAACTATGTATTTATCTAGCCGAAGGTACAGGCAACGATCTGCTTCTACAAGGATCACCGATGACCAAATCATCGAACTTGTTTCCAAGTTGCGTCAACTTGTTCTTGAGATTCGAGATAGACGTTCTGACAAGGTACTTTCACAACCTTTTTTACTCTGTTTAACACATATATAATATATTATCATTGATGAGCTTTCACCTATTAACTAATTGATATTTTGTTTAAATAAGTTTAAGCCATTCCTTAGCATATTTATATCTAGATATATAGTTCAAATAAAATGTGTATGCTATTATATAGTTTCATGTAGGCTAAAGCAGCTAGCTAGCTAGCTCAAGCCACAAACAGAGAAAATAGGCACACGGGAATGTTGTCGCTTGTTGTTGTTGCTGGAACGAATATAGTGTAGGAAGGAAGAAGCTTGCTAACTAACATACATGGCATAAGGCTAGTAGCTCATGTAGCACATGTGAGGCATAGTATAATAATAGTAAATATACTAGTCTTGGGATATATTCTCAAAGTAAATGCGGTGCTAGTGAGTATTAACAATTTAAGTTTGTTCCATTGAAAATATTAAAGTCCAAGTAAATATTAATAATTATCAATTTTATGGTTTGAAACTCTCCAAATCTGTTTAATTATGATTGTTGGAATAAGGTGTTGGAAGGGTGAGTCATGTGAGGCCAAAGGGTTCTATTTTTGGGGTGATAACTCAACTTGCTGCAGTGAAAATGGAAGAGGGAACTTAATTTGTCAAGATAGCTCTTGGGAAGCAATAATCCAACAAGGGAACAATATTGGACTACTGGTGGTGGTACTTTTGCAGGCTGAACAGGTATTCCTGGTTTTAGCTCCTCTTCCACTACTACTACTAGTAACCAGATGTAGAGTTTTCAGATCCTGTGAAAAAAGGTTCTGGTTTTGTTAGTGTGGCTTCATTTTCATTAACCTAATTCAAGTGTGTATATATATACACACACTTGGATAATGTGATTTTCTTCTATTAAAAATTGATTAGATTTTTCTGTTAATTTCTAGCATTGCCATCTTTGTATGTGTAATGGAAACCATAGATTATTTTTAGATTATTTCTAGTCTTATGATGGTGGCTTTGGATTAGTTCCTGATGCAGAATCTCATGGTGGGTTGAAACAATCTTTTTGTCAAAGTTTAGATATGATTCTTTTTATAGTGAGAGGGGCTGTTGCTATTGGCTGAAATGTAGGGACATTTCTATGTTCTCACAGGACGTCTATAATTTAATTAATGACACATATTGTACTTAAGGTCTTGACTTATCCTTGAATTAACCTATGATGTGAAGTTCAGCCTTGTGTTTTTCCAAAAATTACCCTGATATAAAGTTCTGCTTGCTTAGTTCTGACTCGTAACCAATTTGATATTTGGTTTTAGTTTAGGAACAATAACAATTAACCACTTAACCATTTATAGTCTTTTTTTAATGAAATTTTGTTTCAATAAGAACTTTTTATATCTCAAGAACAAGTTTAACAGTTGTATGCCATGTCCCTAACAATGCTTGAATAGTATAATTCATAAAAATTATGTAAATGGCTTAAAAGTGGATGTAAGTTATGTTCTTGTTTTTGGTAAAATTATGTACTATTGTCTATTGTTCCATTTAGATTGCAGTCTGCAAGCACAAGGAGGAAAGAAATCAGCTTCTACTAATCATGCATTGATAACAAAAAGGGCAATGAATAGGTGTTAAGGTAAGAAGTATGCTTGCAACTTACACAGGAAAAGCAAAAGACCGGGTGTATAGTGTATACTATATTCTTGAGAATTTCAAGTGTTTGTGTTCTTGGCATTTGCAGGGAAAGAAAAGTACATTGAAGTGGAAAAATTTAAACTTGCAAGCATGTAATTCTTAAATATGTTAAGTGATATAGAAGGGTGGTTTTAAAGGATGCATGTAACTCTTCAGTCTCAGTTGAGTGAGGATTTTGAGGTCTATCTGGAAGGTAATGTTGCATGTGTTTTGTATAGAATTCTATCAATTAATGCTGGGCATATTAAAATTTTTTTAGTAATTTGGAAATTGATTCTATCTAGAAAGTAATGTTCTCTCTCTGAACTCTTCATTGAGGTTCCTTAAACTCAGTAGCTGATGGGCATATGTTTACTTTACTTGCTTGTTAAGCATGGGTCTAGTAGTCATGGTTTTAGTTGTTTGAGTAGCTAAGCCTGCTGACGATTAATGGCAAATAAATTGACTTTAATCATGTGGCATTAGTGAATTAATTGTACCTATATTGTTGTGCAGGAAATTAAGTTTGAATCAAATGTCATGTGTGAGCTTATTGATAAGAAATTAACAGTTCGAGCAAGCCGTGTAAAGTATATACACAATTGATGCATGTTTATTTACTGTATCAATTAATATTAAATTTCTCAATCTGATGCGTAGGCAATATATGGCCTTCATCCAACTTTTATTAATGCTATTGAATCTTCTCCAGGGACCAAAAGTGAACGCAATTGTCAATGATGATGCATACATAGGCATTGAGTGCGTCACATCTTTAGTGATCAATATAAATGTTACCATGGTCCTCCGTGAAGCACATTGTAGTAAGTATTTAATTTTAAAATTTGTTGTTTATCAAATCAAAATTTGAATATTGTTATTTAATCTGCTCAATAGCTACTATCTTGAATTTGGACTAGGAAAGGCTTCCTCTTTTCAAGTTCGAATATGTTTGCTTTCATTTTTTATCTTCTTATGATTGGGCTTTAATAGTAAACTATATGTAGGCCCCTGGAAAATGGTTTTCTTACATAAGTTTGCTTCCAATTTTGATTAAATTTATTACTTTCAATAAATTGTATATAAATTTAGATGGCCATTTGGATGAATTCTTTATGTGTACAAGACAGTAAGTAAAAAGTTTTTCAAATTCAATGTTGGGTATTTGCCCAAGACACCACAAAGAGGTGATTCGGAAGCGTTCCTCTAAAGTTTCTTGATTATGATGGCAAAGGTATTTCTGCCATGAATTTTTTAGTATTATGATTGATATTAGATCCAAATTTTATTGCTAGAACAAAGGTAATAATTAATATTATATTCAAAATTCAGTTTTATAATTTAAGTGGGTTGAGAGCAACCTAGTCAAGTGCTTTTGGGATGAAAAAATAATTTTGATGCCATGGACAAACAGAACGGTAACCTTTTTTATTCCTACATCAAGTGCATCTTTTGGCGGTCATAAGTGCCAAAAATATTAAAATTTTGTGGGGGTTGTCAACCGCCAATAATGTATAAAGTGATTTCTGGCAGTCCTGCCAGCATTCTAACAAAAACCCCCCACAAAGCAATTTGTGGCACACGTAATACTGTCACCTCATTTCACTGCCAGAATTAGATTTTGTTGCTTTAACCTCCACTAAATTACATTTTTTTTTGTAGATTTAAAGTAAATTCAGTGCTAAACGAGTAAACAACTTAATTAATCATATAAAGACTCACACTTAACCAATTTCTGTGTTATATACAATTAACCAATGTAATAAAAGAAATAACCACAAATGTACTCAATTAATCATATGATCTCATTTAATGCCATCAGCCCATAGAACCTATCATAGTAATAATCCTTATGTTCAATTGTAATAAAAGTTAAATGTTTGTATTTTTGACCAATTATTTAAAGTAATTGTGGTATTAATTAATTAAGCAACTCATTTAACCACATACTTAATTAATCATATAAAGACTCACACTTAACCACCTTTGGTGTTACTTGTAATTAACTGATGGCAAACTGCTTGAAGAGAGAATTAGAGTTGGGATAGCTTGGGCTAGCAAGGGGCGCAAGACCCACGAAGCACATTCATGAGGAGTTGACTTTTTTGCTTGGGTCAACTTTGACCTTCTCTACTTATGGGTCAAAGATTAATTTCTCATAATTTCTATTATTTTAAAATGTATTTTAATTTCCCTAAAAGAGGACCAACTAGTCATAGCCTTTACATCTGATTTCTTTGTATTTTAATTTTAGATGTAATTTCCTCACACATTAGGCATAAGGTTAGGAGGCTTGGGTTCAACTCCCATTTTAGGATAAAACTAATTTCCTTTCTTTTTCCTTCTCAAATAGCTGCCCTTTTTTACTATAAATAGGGGAGATCTCATTCATGTAAAGGCTAATTGATTTTCAAATACAAAACCAAGCTTTATTTCCCTCCTCTTGTGAGTTGAGAAGGCTTGGTGGTTCTTGCTTAAACCATGGTGGATCTTATCTGGCTCTAGGAGCTAGTGGCGATTCTTCTCTAAAGACTTATCTACTAAAGGGGTTGCCTTCACAAGTGGCGTCTTCTCCTTTTCTAATCCTCTCCATTTTAATTTATTCTCTTAAAATTCTGCACCTATTTCCTTCATTAATTCCCCATTTTACTCTGTTCTAATGGGCTTTCTGGTCCAATTCTAGATCTGTGAGCTACCTGCTATCATTAACCAAATTGATAGCATACATAACCACCAACGTACACATAATTAACCATTAATTCATACTCCCTCACTTACGTAATAATCCTTAAACTCAATTTAAATAAAAGTTAAATGTTTGTCATTTTGAACCATTATTTAAAGCAACTTTGATATTAACCAATTGAGGAGCCCATTTGTTACGGACTGGACTTCAGGACCCAATCAGATAAGCCTAAACAAGATCTATTCAAGGAACTAAGCCCATGCGACTAAGCCGGTCCAGATGATCACGTCCCTATACTGCGCACTACTGGATCATAACTTATGGATAATATCCCAAGGACCAAATCCCAAGATATTACACTATAAATATTGTAGACGTCAGGTATCAGGTACACAATTATTACACATTAACTACTATATTCTCGGATCAAAGCTGACTTGGGCATCAGAGTGTCTTTGCAGGTACTCCCCCTATTTCGTCGTGAACCGACCAGACTGACCTGCCGAAGTACATGCTCGAGTCCAAGATACCAGAATACCCGAGTCCGAGTTGTATACTTGAACATTTGGCGCTAGAAGGAGGGTCTCCCCCTTTACCATCATGACAGTTATCACTCGTCTTCATATGAGGACAAATCGACTCGAGCCTACCCTTGAAGGCTGGGTAGAAGACCTCACTTACCATGATGAGAGCTTTGGAGATGCTGGCCTATCTCAGCTTGCACCATGTAACGTCCTAATTCCGTAAACCTAGAAATATTTCCAGTTGGAGGCATATTCCCAAATTTGCAGAATTATTTTCGCGACATTACCGATATCGTCATACAATCACAACCATGCTTCATGTAAATCCAACATTTTACATAAGCTATACGCCAATCCATACATGCTCAATTGCTACCAAAATGCTAACAAGTGGCCAAAACTAGACAATTAAGCATATCCTAGTCAAATATCACAGGTCACTATACATATACCCTACTAGTAGCCAAAAGCATTCGAAAAAAGCCAAATTGATTATATACAATACTTTCAAATTTGTAAGTCTTCTATTGGAATAAAGATGGGTGAGAGTGATGGTCTTCCCCAGAGAGTCGATTCCTTCTAGTCCAAGTTCTTTTGATGGTCCTGCATAACTAAATTATTCCACAAAACGTGTGGTGAGACTTACGTCCCAGTGAATGTGATTATGCATACAGTGTAGGAAAACAAGCATATGAGAATACATCATTGAACATATAAACGTTGGGCATATATCCATGCATATCACAACACTCAAATCAATCAATTCAGCACTCATGGCTTCCATCTAGTGTTAAACACATACCTAGGGTGTCTTTTTACTTTCCTCTTATGAACTGAGTGCTCAGAACTTGAAACCAAGGACCGTCGTCACCGTCATCCTTGGGATTATAAAGACCTGAGAGTTGTTTTAATTATCAAACAAGGATGCAATGCATGTGCCATTTCCTTTCCTATAAGGTTTGAAGACCCATGAATTTCCTCTTTCCTCTTTTCGAAATACATGAATTTTCCTCTTTTTAAAACACATGAATTTTCCTCTTTTCAAAATACATGAATTTTGTGATGCGTTTAACCTCATGGTGCATATATGATAAGTACTAAACTATTGCAGTCAATACAGTTTCCTCATACAAAACCATAGGCTAAAACCTCATTCAAAGCATACAAACCACAATACACATAATCCCCAGGGCACATATGAGTAACTCATCAATCAAACCATACATCAAGTAAAACACACACAAAGGAGAAAAGGGAAGGAGAATGGGGAGCATATAGTGAATTCATACGAAATGGGAGTGAGTGGGTGAGCCACACTTACCTTTAAGACAAGGAAATGTATGTCTTAAAGGTTAGGGTTGAGTTCCTTGAGCTTCTTTCCTTGATAACCTCTCCCAAAGCTCCTCTCTTCTCCTTGGATCTCCTAGGGCATAAATGGGTTAGGGATAAATGTTTTTGATTTGGGGTCAAGTGACCTAGAATCTATTTTTAAAACCAAATCTACACGTTCTCGCTTGAGCGAGAATGGAAAATTGCCCTGCTGTCGCGTTCTCGCTCAAGCAAGAACCTTCTAGACCTTTCTCGCTCAAGTGAGAATCCTCTCACTTGAGTGAGAGCTGATCTTCGCTTAAGCAATCATATCCTTGCTTAAGCGAAAATAATCCATAGAACACCCCCTTCTCTGGATTATTTTCGCTTAAGCGAGAGGTTTCTCACTCAAGCGAAAATATTAGTACTCAAAATCTCCCTATTTGCTGATATTCTCGCTCAAGAGAGGACATTCTCGCTTGAGCGAAAATGCTCCTGATATAACCTTTTAAATTCAATTTTAACCCTCTTAGACCCAATTCCCTCATTTGAAACCTCTTCCCTTCCTTCTTCCTCATTTTGAACCTTTCAATCTCTCATGTCTTTAGCTTGATCCCTCCTAAGCTGTACTATAATTTGTGTTGGGCCTAACACGTGATTTCCCTCCTAAACCCCCTCTAAAATATTGAATTCTCATTCAACTTCCAACCTCTCTCTCTTGATAGGGTTCCCAACCTATGACTTCTACTATACTTTCTAGGCTATAAATTTGGGATGTTACACACCACAAGGCAATCAAGTCATACCCCAATGTCCTGACCCACGCGATGAAGTCATATATCGCCTCGAAGCTTACCTCTAGGAGAACGAAGAACAAGTCCCCAGACCACCTATATAGAAACTTGCTCCTATCCCACAAATAGACCCGGTTGTAAACCAACTCGAGGAACACATCCGACAGTTGGAACACAACATCAACCAACCTCAACCTCAACCCACAACCATTTCTCACCCAAACACAAACCATCATGCTGTCACTCAGCAAGAAGTTGTAGTTGACTATGTCTTAGGAAGGGGGTTGAATTGAGACATCTCTTAGTCTGTCGGATAAATTTAAACTTCTTTTCTGATTTGCTTCTAAGGTTGACTATATCTTGGATATCAGAAAATTTGTTATCAGAATTGAATAGAATTACGGTTAGAAGCAATAGTGTAGTATACTTGAAATGCTTGTAAGTTAACTATTTGTAAAATGCTTCTTACAAGTATATCGTAAAGCTCAGTTAAATCTTAATGTATTAAACTTTGGTTCATAGGATGATTTAGAAAAAGACACAGTCAGAAGTACTTTTAAGAAAAAGTTAGAAGTCTTCTTAATTAAGAACAAAAACCATGATGTAGTTAGAAGCAGCAGCTATAATATGAAAATAGCAGAGAAAGAGAGAAGGCATGTCGTAGTATGAAAGTAGCAACAGTTAGAAGTTGTGTTGCAATATGAATGTAATTACAGTTAGAAATAGTGTTGTAATATGAAATAGTTGGCAACAACAGTTAGAAGCAATTCACAACAATCAATTGGTTCTTTAGAAATATATTTGAATCTTAAGTCGATTCAGTTAGCTTAGTGTTGTGAAATGCACTTAAGACGCAGTTTGCACTAAATAGTTTAGAATGCAGATAAGTACATAGAGTGTAGGGAAGAGGAGAACACCAACAACCTCGGATATGGTCAGAAGCAACATTGTTTAAATGTGTTCAGTAGTTATGAAAAACTTGTTTGTTTAAAATGCTTTTCTTATGTAAGCTAAGAGTTTTAATGAATATTTTCAAGATATGTAACTTTGTTTCTGAGTTGGGTTTAGTAAATAGTTTCAGTTAGAAAAGCTCAGAAATAGTTTTGTAGTGTGTGTTTCAACAAAGCAATTAACAAGGATAGGGTCAGAAGAGAAATACTCAACAAGATTTATCCTAGTTCATCCAACAAACAATGGGCTACGTCCAGTCCCCACAAAAAGTGAGATTTCCACTAACTTATCAAAGTTACAAGTATTCTTTGTTATCAACTGCCTCTTCAGGCAACTCACCAAGTATTCTTCTTACGGAGCCTCTCTAGGCGTCTAAGTAGTTTTATAATAGCCTCTCCAAGCTTCTCCACTCAACACCACCGTCAAGAAACAATTTCTTACTTGGTGGAGTTACAACAGAATGAGATGAAAATGAAAGGTTTTGCTTGAGATTCTAACAACAATTGTGTGGATAAACTATGAGGTTCTCAAGCGGGTTACCATGAGTGTATGGTGATGAGCAGATCTCTCAATCACTCCAAGATTGTATATAAACCATTACAAATCAAGAGCAGTACCTACTACTAGATATTAGATAAGGTAGTTTAGGTAGGTATTGAGAATAGGGATGAGAAGAGGTCAAAAGCGACCGTATATTCTATATTGGGACCAATTCTTCTCCATCATCATTTTTTTGGTTCAGATCCTATATGTAGGCTTAGTAAAATAGTTGTTATGAAAACATTTCGTTACTAGCCATTACAATCCATTTGCTCATTGTTATAGCACTTTTTCGTACATTACTGCCTCGTCCGCAACAGTCAGATGCTTCTGAGTGTGACTTATACTTTTTCTTCTGAGTCTGACCAATCAATTTGCTTTGGAGTCTGACTTATGATTTTGCTTCTAAGTCAGACTTGTGCTTATGCTTATGAGTCTGACTTATGCTTTTGCTTATGAGTCTGATAGCTGGATAGGTGTAGGATCTAGAATTGAGCAAAACCAACCGATTAGAATCACAATTGAGCAATTAATTGCGAAATATAGGTGCTGGAACAACAGCTATATTCACGCAAGAAAGTGAAGGAAAATGAGAGAAAATGAAAGAAAAAGTGGAGAGGAAGAAATGGGAAGGACGCCACTGAAGCAAGAATCCACTTGCAGCAGATAAGTCCAATGCCAGACGCCACTAATTCAGGAGAATTAGATAAGTCTCAGTATGGTTTGAGCAACAACCACCAAGCCTCACTCAACTCACAAAGGGAGGAGAAAATTTGGCATAATGCCTTTACTTCAAAATTCAATGTGTGTTACAAGAGGAGAGGACTCCTATTTATAGGAAAAGAGGGGGAGAGGGGCGGATTTTTAGGGGCATCAAAAAGAAAGAACATAAAAGGTGAGTGAAAACACTCCTAAGTGGGTTTTGAACCCATGACCCCCAAGGTTTATGGCTAAGCTAAGTCTTAAGCCAATAAACCTCTCAAAATGGTGCCCACTCATGTAGGAAAATACAAGATGAGTCAAATTTCTATCCTATGTGGGAATAGAACCCATGACCTCCTAAGCCTTATAGCAAGGCAACCTACTAACCAATAAACCCACTAAAAATAGCGCCCAAGTAGGAGGAATTAAAAGAAAATTACAATTAATAAAAAGAAAATATAAGAGAGTCCTAATTAAGGGTGGTCCATAGGACAAGGGTCCTATCCAGGGTCAAGGTGTCCTTTTGTAGGGTAGTGACCTTTATTTTTTAGGGTAGTGACCCTTTATTTGTAGGACACTAATTTCTCCAACTCTTCCTTGCTTGAAGCTCACGCTTGAAGTTGGTGCATATCCTCCAATGTAGGTCTTGCAGGTCCAAGCTTCTAGCAGTGTGCCATCATTCCCTCCCCCTTGAAAAGGATTTGACCTCAAATATGAAAATTCAAAAAGAAGGCATAAGAATAATGAACTGGGCAGAAGAAGGAGATGGATGACAAAATTCAGGAAGTAAGAAGGTACATCCCTTAGTCTTTGGAGAGTAGAGTCAGAGTTCCACAATTAAAACTGTGGTATGAATGTCCTATTTCTTGGAAGTGAGATCACATCATGCTCATTGAACATAAGACACACATCTTGAGTATTATTGTAAAAATCATAGTGCATATGTTCATTCCATGAAGTATTCATGCAAGTTTGTTCAAGAGCCATATCCATGCTAAAGCACTCACTCAAGTAAGATGACACCTTTTTCATATTATCATATGCGTTCATGAAAGGTGAAATACCAAAAGAATCACATTGAGTATGCATATCAAGAAGCATATCATCATTTGAATTAGATGTCAAACAAGTTTTTCCATATGTGATAGCTTTATCAGCATTTTTATTCTTTTCACTAACTAGTTCAAGAGCATAATACACATCTTTATATGACACAATTATTTTAGGACCAAAATGTGTATGCACATTATAGATACAAACCAAAGGCACATGCATATTCAATTCACCTTTGTTATCATTCCTATCATGCAATCTAAATTGATCAAAGGAATTGATTAAACATGCATCTTTAGTAAGTTTCATGGTACTCTTAAACTTAGTTGGTTTTTTTAGACATGCAATAGGTTTCAAAGCATTATCAATATTGTTTACTTCTTTCACACATGCAATGCTTTGAGGCATATAATTGTGCATAGAGAGAGACATTCCATGCATAAAGAAAGTTAGTTTAGGGAACTCCCTCTCATTAGCTTGAGTTGTCCTCTTTGCAACACTAGAAGTACTTGCCATCAACTTATTCATGTCTTCACATAAAGGGTTAGCTATCAAATGATCACAAGATAAAATTAGTTCCTTTCCTAAATCCTTGTTTTTCTTTTCTTCTATTTGCACTCCTTCTACCTCATTTTCTTTTTCTCTCTTAAGCCCTTCTTCTTCTTCCCTTTCTAATTGTTCCTTCTTTTCTAATTTTCTTTTCTCTTCTATCTCAATTAAGGACTTTGAAAAGCATTTTGAAAATTTATCTTCGATTTCATTAGCAAATTTTTCTAACTTTCTTCCAATTCTATCTTCAAAAGAATCTCTTGTACTTTTCCTATTCTCTCTTTTATTATACCTTCTAAATTTCTTTTCTTCCTCATACCTTCTAAATTTCTTTTCTTCCCCATACCTTCTCCTTTCATGGTTAGAGTTATCATAACTCCTTTCTTTCTTCTTACTATCTTCAAAATGATATCTACTTATTTCTCTCCTTTCTTGCCTATACCTTTCTTCAACTTTATCATGAGAAGAGTGTCTTCTCACTTCTTTTTCTCTTCTAAATTCTCTCTTATCTTCATCTAGCTCCTTTCTCCACATTCTATAGGACATTTTAAATTGATTTTATTTGAAAGCTTTTAAAGGACCTCACCACTCACTAAGTGTTTACACTCAATGGAATGTAATCACTCGTGTATGTCACTCTTTTTTGGCTTTTTCTATAATGAAAACTCTCTTGCCTCTTCTACTCGGTTGGAGGTTGATTAGAAGTTGCAAAGACCAACATGAGTCTAAGTCTTAACCCTTACCCAAATAGAAGCGCACTAACAAAGAAAAATACCTACTGGAAGAAGATTGGAAAATCCTAAGACAAAACAAAGAATTGATATGACAAACAAGAAAAGCTGGCACTCAAACAAGCGTATACACAAGAGCAGACAACAAACAAGACAAGACGGAAGAAATTGCAAAGAGAATTGTTTTTGGTGATTTTTGAAAAAGAGTTGCCAAAATTGTCGTTTTTTAAGAAAAACAGCAAATACAACTCAATTACGGTATACAGGGAAATGAAACAAAATTACAGTAAAACTGTCACTGTATTGTTGGGATACTTCTTTGTTTTTGTTTTTCTATTTTTTTGAATTTTTGACTCTTTTTGGGTGTCTTTTGACTTTTTTTCCTTGTTGTTGACTTTTGCACCCTTTTTTGCTTTTTACACCTCTTTTTCTATTTTTGGCACGTACGTAACTTTTGTATTTTTCTTGCCTTTTCTTTCTTTTTTTTGTCTTTTTCCCAACAGAAAATTACAGAAATTTGTACACAATGAAAAGAAAATTAACTGTACCTACTGTTATATTTTTTGAATTTTCTGACAGTAAACTGGTCCAAGTGGCCCAGAAAAGTAAAAATAATGAATAAACTGATTTCTAAAAAAACTGTAAAAATGTGATGGCAACTTGATTTCAAAAATGGCCAAAAAAATTTGCTTAGCACTTCCTTGTTGATTATACAAAACCGATATGGTCACAGAAACGCGCTTGGTTCAATTTTAAGATTGGAATTAAAATTTGAAGGAAAATCAACAATTAGAATTTGTTGATCTTCTTCCAATACTATGAACCAAAAAAGATCCTATAGGTGAGCGTTTTGCACAATCAAACAGGGAAAGTCCAAGGTATAGATAGTAGTCAATCCAAATTTGCAATCAGAATGCCAATCAAACAGACATAACAAGAGTAGGAAATTGAACAACACAAGAGCCCAAAAATGCACATAAAATGGAAAAATTGTGCAAAAATAAATGGCAAGAAATTAAAGGGGGAAACTGAAATTAAAAGGATGGGGAGGACAGAAATGTAAATGGCAGAAAGTAGAAGGGGATGGCAGAAAGTAAAAGGATGAGGAGAGCAGAAATGTAAAGGGGGAAGCGGAAATTAAAAGGATGGGGAGGACTGAAAGTAAATGACTGAAAGTAAAGGGGGAAGCGGAAATTAAAAGGATGGGGAAGCAGAAATGTAAATGGCAGAATGTAAAGGGGAGAGCAGAAATTAAAAGGATGGGGAGAAGCGGAAATTAAATGGCGGAAAATTAAAATCGGAAAGTAAAGAGATGAATATGGGGATGAACAATTAATGGTGAAGGGGAGAAATGTAGGTGAACGATCTTTGGAAAAATGAAGACAACAATGCCTCCTCTTACCACACTTCACCACAAACAAGCAGTTATATCAAGCAATTTGCAAGAATTACTCAAGAACAAGTATGAGCAATTAAAAAGGCATTTAAACAAACACCTAGGGGGTGGGAATTAGCGGCCCAAAACAGCCCCCAACTAGCAAGAATTCAAGCAAATCAATCAAGACAGACAAGTGCTGATAGGAGCAGAAAGGCACCTCGGGCCCGGGAAACAGTCCAAGTCCAAATTACAATTGAAAAGAGGGATGAAATTACACTAAATGAGTGAAAATTCTTCACTAATTAGGTGCAGTATGCAGCGCCCAAAACAGCCCCAATTTGCTCCAAATTTGCTCAAATTCAACAAGCTCTGATACCAATTGATAGCCGGATAGGTGTAGGATCTAGAATTGAGCAAAACCAACCGATTAGAATCACAATTGAGCAATTAATTGCGAAATATAGGTGCTGGAACAGCAGCTATATTCACGCAAGAAAGTGAAGGAAAATGAGAGAAAATGAAAGAAAAAGTGGAGAGGAAGAAATGGGAAGGACGCCATTGAAGCAAGAATCCACTTGCAGCAGATAAGTCCAATGCCAGACGCCACTAATTCAGGAGAATTAGATAAGTCTCAGTATGGTTTGAGCAACAACCACCAAGCCTCACTCAACTCACAAAGGGAGGAGAAAATTTGGCATAATGCCTTTACTTCAAAATTCAATGTGTGTTACAAGAGGAGAGGACTCCTATTTATAGGAAAAGAGGGGGAGAGGGGCAGATTTTTAGGGGCATCAAAAAGAAAGAAAATAAAAGGTGAGTGAAAACACTCCTAAGTGGGTTTTGAACCCATGACCCCCAAGGTTTATGGCTAAGCTAAGTCTTAAGCCAATAAACCTCTCAAAATGGCGCCCACTCATGTAGGAAAATACAAGATGAGTCAAATTTCTATCCTATGTGGGAATAGAACCCATGACCTCCTAAGCCTTATAGCAAGGCAACCTACTAATCAATAAACCCACTAAAAATAGCGCCCAAATAGGAGGAATTAAAAGAAAATTACAATTAATAAAAAGAAAATATAAGAGAGTCCTAATTAAGGGTGGTCCATAGGACAAGGGTCCTATCCAGGGTCAAGGTGTCCTTTTGTAGGGTAGTGACCTTTATTTTGTAGGGTAGTGACCCTTTATTTGTAGGACACTAATTTCTCCAACTCTTCCTTGCTTGAAGCTCACGCTTGAAGTTGGTGCATATCCTCCAATGTAGGTCTTGCAGGTCCAAGCTTCTAGCAGTGTGCCATCAGAGTCTGACTAGTTTCCTTTTGAGGAGATTAAGCCTGAGGTGTCTTTCTGAAGTTCATTCTGAACTGATGGTCATTTCTTCTGTGGTTGATCACTTGATAATATTGAGTCCAAATGCATATAACATTTTCAAATCATGGATTCAACCTTTCTTTATCCATGTATGAGATGATACAGTTCAGAACCTTTATGTTTTAAGAACCTTTTTTACTATTGCTTCTATGATGAAAGTATTTTCAGATTATGCTATGAAGCTTCTGTTATAATTGTTGTTCTAATCAAGGATGATTCTGAAGTCTTGTCAGTGCGTCTTATTCTGAGCCTGACCAACTTGCATATAAGTCTGACCTTGTCTCCTTATAAACCTGACCAAGTTGCATTTGAATCTAACCTTTTTACATCTGCGTCTGACCTTGTCTACTTATAAACCTGACCAAGTTGCATCTGAATCTGACCTTTTTGCATTTGAGTCTGACTTAGCTTTACTCAGTTCTTCTCACCCAAATCCATAAATAAATTTTGGTTGACTTTTAAATGAGTCTTTGACTCTTTTTTTAAGGCTTTGGGCCCAAACCAAAGGCCCAAAGGTAGGATGACTCATGGGAGCCCAATTTTACTCACAATAAGTCAAAAAGTTGACTTTTATGTTGACTTTTATTTTGGTGAAAGTAGGAATCCGAATTTAGTCTTTTACTATTTTTAAAAATTTTCTTCATTTGCATTTTAACCCTTTTACTTATAAAATTATTCCTTAGTCCTTTTTGAACCATCAAGCCCATAAACATGTTTTCAACATACCCTTGACCTTTTCAAGATCAAAAAGGTATTCTTGATGAGTTTCATCAAGAACAACTCATGAACATCAAGAACAACTTGAATGTTCATCAAAACTTCAAAATTTTCACAACATCCAATCTTCACCAAATCTTCACACATTCATCAACAAACAATCTAAATGCCAAATATCATACTAATCCACTCAAAATCATCCACATACACATTAAAGTTCATAACTCTATTTTCAAGCTCATAAACACTATTTTTCAAAGATCAATCATCCAAAACAATTGTATACATCCAACCAACTTCATGCATGTTCATGGATTCATCATACACACACATTTCAAGTGCCAAAAAAATTTTTAAAACACATGCAGCCCCACATTCTCTCTAGGCCGAGAGCTATAGGAGGAAAAAGGGGAAAATTTTTCCAAAATTGTTTCTTGGCTTGCATGCATCAACAATCACAATCCAAGCACATTCCAAGCATCATAATGAAGTTAAAAACATGTAAACAACCCAGCTCCAAGAATCCAAAACATTTGCTCGAAGAAAAGCTCAAAAAGTGATTTTTTTCAAGGAAAAATAAGAGTAAAAACAAGGATTTTAAGGGCAAATCCTTGACTCTAGTTACCAATCCTACTAGAGTTCAAGTTCTCCCCCCCCCCCCTTTACCTCAAATCCTCAAGAGAATAGGTGCAGAATTTGATCCCAAAAACAGCCCCCAAAGATGCTCCCTTTAGTCACCAACAAGGATTTTTCAAGGCTAGAAGACTTAGAAATTGAAGCTTTGGTTCAAAGATGGAACCTTGGCTTGATTGTGTTTAAGGGAGGATGAAAATTTTTTTGAGAGAAAATGAGGAATGGCTCATGGCCAAGGAGAGGAAAGGATGAGAGAAATGAGAGAATTTCTTTGCATGTGAGAAAAGAAAGAAGAAATGGTGTAGTTAATGTCATAAATTCACCCTTTTTACACATGGTTTAGATGGAAGGAAAGGAAAGACAAGTGTCTCCCATGAACCAAGCTGCATATGCACGGTCTTCTAGGAGGAAAAAAAGGAAGGTTTGTGCAATTTTTCTGGCCCGGATCAAGAGTATTCGGGCCCGGTTCAAGGGACAGGAGGGGCAAAAAGGCCATTTTCACAGAAAAACCCCAAAAATTCCCAGAAATTCCCTAAAAATAGGAAATTTAATTCTAAATCCAAAAATATAAATTTTGACGATTAAAAATAATTTTAATCACTCAAAATCCAATAAAACACTCAAAACGGCAAAAACGGTAAAATGCGGTTGTTACATGTGTGTACTGGTTAGGTACTAATTCACATAGTTAAAGTTTCTTTTTGAGACAAGCCCTTGCGAGGTCATGTTAGAAGGAGTACGGAATGTAGTCCAAGTTAAGATAGAAACTCTACTTAAGGTAAACCAGTGGTAGCATAGGCACCCAAAAGGATTCCAAACCATTGGGAAAGTATATAGAGGACTTTAACTTAAGTAGGCTTAAGATCTTACCTAAAGTCAGCAAACTTAGCAGGGACATATAGACATTTAGATCTAAACTTAGAAGGGTTAGGAAATTGAGATTTCTTTTGAGCCAATGTAGGAATAGGTGTATTTCCTAAGCCACCCTGATAGTAGTCAGGGAACTGTCAGGCGAGTGAGAATTCTTTTAGCCATCTTACTCTTTGCCTTGTCCGTGGATTACATGGATAGATATTTAGACTCTACCAGATGGGTAGGTAGTCATGATGACTACCATTTCCTCACATTTTCATCCCATATTTAGAGAACACTTAGTGACCCTAGAGACAGAGTCTTACAACTCTAATATCATATAAACCCTTAGGAGAGGACACCATACTTATACCTTAAGACTACAACACTAATTGTTAACCATTAGGAGTTTGGGGACATGTTTAGGAGATAAATAAGTTAGAGATTCATAGAAAAGATAGTGAGTTCTCAGTTATCTAATATTACCATATTCTCAGGAGTTACAATTAGTAACCTCCTTATATTCTACCAATTGAGTAAGTTTTCTTGAAGGAACCATACCTTCACTCTCCTTTTTACCTTTAGAAAATACTTAATGATATTAGGAAGTAATGCCTTATAAGCCTGAAAATCTGGAGATTAACACATAAGAACACCTCACCCATACCTTAAGTCTAACCATATCGGTTTTAACCTCGAGGACTCGGAGAAGTACTCGGGAGAAGAATTAGGTAAAGGCTTTTAGCCAGGATAGTTAGTATGAACCAAATTTTTCTCGGAAATCCAACTCAGTAAATTCACTATCCAAAATCACCCAATTCAATTTATTAACACCAGTAGAGAGAAACCTTAGCCATAACTCTCTTAAGGGAGAGGAACCTTAATCAAGGAAGTTAAGAATTCTAGTATAGATTGCATAAGGTAGTGTAGATTTACCCACAACCCAAGTAAGGATAGGAAGTTCCCAATTAAGTCATATTAGGGGGAGTTGTGTAGAAAAGAATTAGGAATCACCTGAGAGAATTGTTAGGCATAAATTAAGTGGACCAAATATCTTAGTTAAGGATAACAAAGTAACGGGAATAACAGATTTTTAGAATTAATTAGGAAAGGGAAGGAATTTATAGTTGAGGTCTTAAGGGAGAATGAGTAGAACAAGTAGATTAACAGACAACCCTAGAGTTAGTTAACGATTTATTCAATAGCTATAGATGTTCTCCCAGTCACCCAAATACTTAGCCCCATCCATGAGTTCCATGAGGGAAATTCTAGGATTCTACACCTAATATTTATATGCTAGTGTCATAACCATGTTTACATAGGATCACATTCCAAACAAAAATAGGAATTTCTTTTCCACACCATAATAGTAATAACTCTGGAGTTGTTGGGGAAAGGAAACAAATTAGTTAGGTGCCTAAATGTAAACTTGATGTCTCTAGGAGAGAAATCAAGATTTAAGATATTGAGAAATATTAGAAAGAGCCTGAAGCTTTAAGGGGGGTAGTTTTATATCCAGGCCACGAGAGTCCGTAGAAGGCCCTTGGTACTTGTACCCAACCTGAAAGTTAGATTTGATTGTGCATGGATAGGCCTAGCCAGAGTGTTAGGAAGGGATTGAGATATTATTAGGCACACTCATTAGGATTAGAACTCTAAAATTATTTAGAAATCCTTATTTATAGTAGGACTAGGATGTGGATGACATTATGTCACTCTCCTTCTAATGAAACTTAGAACCAAATTAAGTACAAACCCCGATCGGTAGGGTGGGTTAGAGAAAGATCCCATTATAGGAAGATAGGAGAATTTATTGTGTTCATGCTGTGAGTTAAGAAAATTCAGTAATTATAAGAAAACTTGACTTCGGTCTAGTAATGGGTGGGATTCGTCCCCGGGAAAGACGTTTCCCGTAGTCTGAGCTCAGGTCTAACTCCAGTTTCAGTAATAAGTTCTATCCTGCTGGACACAACAGTGAGTTGCATTATTATTGCATTTTAATGATTTGAGTATTAAGTTCGTGAATATGTTATGTTAATTATCTTTAATTGATATGAATATGAGTATGATATTTGGTTACATATTAGTTAGTTAGGTTGATCTTCCTCCACACTTTATGCATGTTTAGTTATACTCGCTAAGATTATAATCGATTACCTAAAAACTAGCTCTCGGGTAATCGATTTCAAACTCCTTGTAATCGATTACCAGAACCCAAAACTCTTCATTTTGACCTGAAATAGAATTCTAAGTTAATTTTCGTAATCCCCACTCAACCTCTAATTACCAAACACATTAATCTTATTTCTAACCTAATGAGTTATTAAAACTTCTGGTTAAGGCTAATACTTGGTCTTATACTTGAGTTTTAAATCATAGCTCCTCAATTAACCTTAATCTCTTAACTTATTTTCCTTTAATTACTAATACTTAACCCTCTTATTATCAGCCTAATAAGTTGTTTAAAGTTTCTAATTTGCGGGATGTTACATTCTACCCCCCTTCTAGCAATTTTGCCCTCAAAATTGTACAAGAAACAGAATTTAAATTTACCTCAACTAAAAAGTTCCGGGAATCGTTCCCATAGCCTGGTGAAGAGTAACCCAGAACCTAAAAGTGAACCTAGAGTCCCTATTTGATATGAGGTTAGAGGAAATGCCATGGAGTCTGACGATCTCTCTAACATACAAACATGCTAATTGCTAAGGGAAAAGGTACTCCTAACTGGTAGGAGTTGAGCTGGCTTGGCCAGTCGGTCCTCATTCACCCAGATGGCATCACCAACAGCTTGGACTCGAGGCAAACCTATCACAACGTCCCTAACTATACTCTCCCACTTCCACTCAGAGATTACTAATGGTAAAAGGGTTCCTAATGGTTTCGATGTTCTATATAGACCTACTGACACATTAAACACTCAAAAGCCTAACCTACTATATTTCTTTCCACCTCCTGATACATCTTGGTAGAGCCAGGATGTACGAGAAACTTACCTCTATTAGCTTATTCTAACACCTGTTGCCTGAGGTTACCCCTTTTAAGGACACTATCTCTCCCTTGGAAGAGAATTATCCCAACTTCTGATCCAGAAAACCCTATGGTTGCCTTCCCTCTTGGAGGCTAGAGTCCAAACTCTGGGCCTCCCTAATTAGAGCTCTTAGCTCACTGGTGAATGCGATACTATGAAGTCTGACACTATGCTCCCCAATAGTTACTCCTAAATTTAGGTTCCTGAACTTCTTTAACAAACTCCTTTCATGTATCATCACGAGAGACACATGAAGAGACTTTCTACTCTATTTGAGTATACTTGACTGGCTTGGTTAAACAACACCCTTGATAAAATCTAATCATAGGAAAAGATTTTACACAACAACTAAGTAAGGATCCTAATTCCATACCCAAACCCATCAACTACCGGTTGGTTTCAAGTCTTATGTTCTTACTGATCTAGCTAGGTTTGAGAAATTCCAAGTGATTTACATGTTTATATTCTAAGCTCTACTATATTACTAACTATAAGTCATGCACACATAATTACTTAATCCCTCGAATCACTAAGTTTGTGTTGGCTAAATAATCCAACGCTCACGTCATGTTCGAGGAATTAAGTTCAAATAATCACATAAATAAAAATCGCACACAAGCGAGAGGAAGGTCACTCATTCTTCTAATAAAATAACGGAATCCTAACAACACTCATGCCATAAAAGTAGGTATAATACCTATCGATTACAGCATGAACATGGTAAACCCTCGTAGTCTCCTATCTTCCCTTACTGGGATCTTTCTCTATCTCACCCTACCGGTCAGGGCTTGTACTTAATTTGGTTCTAAGTTTTCACTGAAAAGGAAAGTGACATAATGTCGTCCACACCCTAGTCCTCCTATAAATAAAGATTTCTAAATGCTTTAGAGTTCTAACCTAGTGAGTGTGCCTATCATTATCTCAATCCTTTCTTAACACTCTGACCAGGCCTAACTATACACAATCAAATTTAATTTTCAGGTTGGTGAAACTTAGTTGGGTTCAAGCACTGAGTGCTTTCTACGGATCCTCATGGTCTGACTATAAAACTACCCCCTTAAGGGTTCAGGCTCTCCCTAATATTTCTCAGTGTTTAAAATCTTGATTTCTCTCTTGGAGTTACCAAACCTACATCCAAATATCTAAACTAATTTGTTTTTGCCTCAAGGAATTCATAGAGAATGCTAAGTATTTGGGTGGCTGGGAGAACATCTACCACTACTTGATAAATTCTTGGTTAACTCTAGAGTTGTCTACTAATCTACTTATTCTATTCACTTCCCATTAGGACCTCAATTGTAGTTTCCTCCCCTTTTCTATTAAATTCTAAAAGTCTATGTTATTTCCTCTACTTTGTTATCTTTAACTGAGGTATTAGGTTCACTCACTTTCTCTCTAACAATTCTCTCAGGTGATTCCTAACCCCTTTCTACAGGACTACCCTTAATATGGCTTTATTGTGAATTTCCTGCCTTACCTGAGTTGTAGGTAAATCTACACTACCTTACATAATCTATCCTAGAATTCTTAACTTTCTTGATTAAGGTTCCTCTCCCTTAGAAGAGTTATGGCTAAGGTTTCTTTCTACTGGTGGTAATAAGTTGAATTAGGTGATTTAGGATGGTGGAACTGTGACACCCCTAGTTACCACTAAGAATGCCACATGTGTTACACGTGACCAACGAAAGTACTATATGCGGGTTGTTAAAAATGTGGATTTTTTTTTTGAAATAGATTTGTAGTTGTCAACCTACTACATCTCTAATTCTGTTTTAAGTATTTATCAAATATTCTTTCCTTACTTGTGAAACCTGTTTTCATAAAACGTCGAGAGTAATCATCACGCCACGTAAGTGTACATCATACATACATTTGCAAGTCAACATATGGAAATAAATAGTGCATAAAGTTATATACAGAAATAGTGTACTTCTCGAGCCATACAATAGCAAAATCAAAATAAGAGTTCTAGAAGTGAACAGAAATAAATAAGACCTCAATAAAATACAAAAGAGAGGTCGCCAACTCAGAGCTGCCACTAACTAGACTCAAACAACACTATCCTACTCGTCGCTAGAGGGGTCCTCCTCCGGCTCCTCCTCCGGATCCTCCTCCTCCTCTGACGTATCATCAATGATAATCAACTCTAACTCATCCGAGAGGGAGCGGCCTTGCGCATCAGCACGCAAAGGCTGTGGGCCTGAAGCCTCAGAAGTGGGTGAGTATCTGGGGGAGTCTGGCCCAACCGAGTCTTCAATCCTGGATGACCGTGATGCCACAGACGATGCAGGACGGTGACGCGAAGGACGAAAGGTAGTATAACGCACTAAGATAGGTGGTGTCTGGAACTCGAGAGTCACCGGTACAACAAAGTCTACTTCAGGTAC
Source organism: Sesbania bispinosa (assembly GCA_026901365.1). NCBI lineage: Eukaryota > Viridiplantae > Streptophyta > Magnoliopsida > Fabales > Fabaceae > Sesbania > Sesbania bispinosa. The sequence goes on from QLOH01000274.1 coordinate 353,260, forward strand.
TAACGGGAGGCCAGGGTGAGTGATGATGACTCGGACCTCTCCGGTGAAGACACATCTTCTAGGGATGTCCGTCACCCTCCAGGAACCCCTGGCATCCAGCGTAGCTCCACCCTCATTGACGTCATATCGAGGATCTCCAATGCCGGCTATCGACGTAACGAAAGAGACACAACAACCAGATAGTAGAAAGGAAGGGGTGAGAACACATCACATGAACTCACAAAACATAGGATATGATGTACTAGAGCACACACACAGGAATTTCACACAATTCAAGCAACAAGTAAATACACATAACATCATCATGACGCATTCAAACTATTGCATGCCTTGCAATTACAATGCTATAACTAATGCATGAGGGCCCGGGGAAAAATCACCATCCACAGTGCACACAGCAACTGCCCGACCATGTATGTACAACGTATCAGGAGTTAGAGTCTGTACTAGCATTGGTACAAAGAGCATTGCTCATACATTTTGGCCAAATCATTTAAGCATTCTTCCAGACAATCTCAACTGACCCCGAAAATCATGAGAGCGACAGGAATAGCTAAGCTGGATTCCCCAATCTCGACAGTAGGGAGCTAATCTACGTCACCTGAGATCTTCCGGGAGCTAGGCTATCCTCAGGGCTGGCGTCCCTTTTGAGGACCCACTGGCGTTCTTTGCAAAACCAAGTTGCACCCTTCCCAACTGATTTCACACTGTACCAAGTGTCACTGCCATATAGGTCGTAAGGTCTTCAACCTCAAATATCATCAATGCTTATGATGCATGACACACAACAAGGTTTCAAAGCATACACATCCTTACAGGCAAAGCCCATCGAATCATTCTACGTCACCACTTTCCCGTGGTACGGCCCGATTCAATGTCTTCCCCTCACAAGGAAAACCAAACCCTATCTCGGGTTAAGACCGCACTCTCTCACTAAGCTTCTCAAGTCTTATGCAAAAAGAGTGTATTGGTTATAAATTTTTATGTTAGTTTGTACTAACGTTTTGTTCTTTGAAGTGATGATCACTTTCACTTGAGTCCTATAGCTTACTAAGACTTATAATTGTGTCTTATGGATAGTGTTACCTATCTTAATTCGTCTTGTATGTCTAATTAAGATTGGATTTAACAATTAATTATGATTAGTCTTCATTAACTAAACTATAATTAATCTTAATTCTCCTTAATTAAGTCTTAATCCTTACTTAAGATCCTAATTAATCCCTAATTATCCCTTAATCTCTTCCTTAATCTTGGATTAAGCTTTTAATTAAATTTGATTAAGGTTAATCATAATTAATTAGTTCTTAATCATCATTAAGGCTTAACTTCCTAATATTCTTAAGTATTTCCTAAGGGTGAAAAGAAAGAGCAGAAGTATTGTTTTCTCACGACAACTTACCCACTCGTTAGGGTTAAAGATATTACTAATGGTAAGTTATGGAATGGTACTAACATTAGATAATCGAAATCTCACTATCTTTACTAGGGATCTCTAGCTTATTCATCTCCTAAACATGCCCCCAACTCTCAGTGGCTAACAATTAATGTTGTAGTTTTAAGGTACAAGTATGGTGATCTCTCCTAAGGGTTTCTAAAATATTATGGTCGTAAGACTCTGTCTCTAGGGCCACTAAGTGTTCTCTAAATGTGAGATGTAAAGGTGAGGAAATGGTAGTCGTCATGACTACCGACCCGTCTGGTAGAGTCTAAAGATCTGTCCATGTAATCCATGGACAAAGCAAAAGGATAAGGCAGCTGAAAGAATTCCCACTCCCCTGACTGTCTCCCGACTACCCTCAAGGCGGCCTAGGAAAAATGTCTACTCCTACATCAACTCAAAAGAAACCTCAATTTCCTAACCCTTGTAAGTTTAGGTCTAAGTGTCTCTATGTCCCTGCTAAGTTTGCTAACTTTAGGTAAGGTCATAAGCCTACTTAAGTTAAATTCCTCTTAGGTGTCTCTGTGATCACTGGTTTACCCTACGTAGAGTTTCTATCTTAACTTGGACTATAGTCCCGCATTCCTTCTAACATGGCATCACAAAAGTTTATCTCAAAAGAAACACTAACTATGTGAATTACTACCTAACGTGTACACACACATTCTAACATAACGTGCCACAAAACCATTCAAACAACCAACATTATAATTCAAACAACCAGACACACACAAAACATTCAAATTATACAAGTCACACAACGAATACCACATTATAAGTCAAACAACAAATCAACATCTACAAGTAAAGAATCTATTTTAACTAACTACCTCAGAGGTGCCTAATGTTCACTAGGATTCCAGGGTCACATTCTATAAAGCTTCTATGGTGAGTATAATGTTCTTAGGAATAAACTTAAATTACTCTCTTTCTAATACAAGATGGGTGGCTCTACCCTTGTTAAGAAGTATTCTAACTCCTTGACCAAGGTAACCTACTCACATGACTAACCATAATCTCCGTGTACAATGCACACACTATAGGAGTGATCAGTCCCTATAATGAGTACACATACTAGAAGATCACAATAAGCCACGGGCAACTAGCCTAGCTACAGTCCAATTGGATTGAACTGCTCTGATACCAAAATGTAACGCCCTAATTTCTGAACTCATAAATAATGCCCGTTGGAGACACTATTCCCGAAGTTCTTGAAATCATTTCGTTAAATTTCCGATATCGTCACACATTCGCTTAAACTTTCCAATGATTAGCTTAAGCAATTTCAATACAACATCATTTTCGTGAATAATAGTAAATCTTACTTAAAATTTAGGGAAGAATCCACACTTGAAGAAGTGTGGTTCAATGAACTCATACCGGAAATCCGGCAGAGTCTCCCCTAAAAACCGGACTATTACCAGAATTCAGCTTAACCTGAAAATCAGCAAAACCAGTACATCTCAATATTTAAACCTATCATAACATTAAAACTAGGCCTCAGTGGCCAAATAAAGAATAATTACATTTATACAAGATACAACAATAGACCTAAATGAGTAAGCAAATAACAACAACAAATACATTAAGAAATAATCCTATTTATGAATCTTCCAACCGAAGTAAGTTTCACCAAAGGCACCTGCACAACTAGAGTAAATCCCTGCAACGTGGGGTGAGATAATAATCTCAGCGAGTATAACTAAACATGTATAGAGTGTGGGGGGAAAGATCAAGCTAACTAACTAATATGTAGCCAAATATCATACGCATATTCATATCAATTAAGGATAATTAACATAACATATTCATGAACTAAATACTCAAATCATTAAAATGCAATAATAATGCAACTCACTGTTGTGCCCAGCAGACATGAACTTATTATTGAAACTGGAGTTAGACCTGAGCTCAGACTACGGGAAACGTCTTTCTCGAGGACGAATCCCACCCAATACTGGACCGAAGTCAATATCTTTACATAATCAATCAATTTCTTAACTCACAACACAAGTCCGACATAATTAACTCACGGTCGAAACTGGTAAACATGAATTGATAACCCAAAACTGGATTTTCGAGTATTTCGAGTGTTTCGAAAACTTTCATAACTTCGAAATCCAAGGGATTTATAATCAATTCCTAGCATGAATTATTCAATTCCAGCATAAACTTCATCAATTCCATCATATTAACTAATTAGAAAGGGAATCGAAGAGGTAGGGTTCATACATTAAGCATTTCGTAATCTCGCTACTTTCGTAAATCTCGCTACCCTAAGGTTTTCAAAGAAACAACCAACCAAACTACTCAAATTCATGCATACATTACTAATCTAACCACAATTATCATATAAATGAGGGATTAAAGAGTAGTGTTCATACATTGGGGAGAAATCAAACTCAAAGAGAAAAGTGGGTGTGTGTGAGTTATACTCACCAATTTCTTGAAAATCTCAAGAGGAATTGATGGATTGGAAGTTCCTTTGGTGAATCCTAGCTTTGATTCTCCTCAACCACTTCAAATTTCTACTTTCTCTCTCTAGGAACACTCTTTCTCTCTCTAGGGTTCGAATGGTGAAGAAGGCAATTGAAAAATTCTGAGTTTTGCATGCAAACGGTATATATACTGGACAGTTGGTAATCGATTACAGTAATGCTTTAATCGATTACCAGAGGTAGAATTTACACTAGGAAACGTTTCTGGGAAACTGGTAATCGATTACATCCCTTGGTAATCGATTACAAAAAACTCAGCCCTCAGATAATCGATTACGTAATCGATTACACAAAATTTTGCTCTCGGGTAATCGATTACAACCTGTAAGTAATCGATTACCTAAACACTAGCTCTTGGGTAATCGATTACAAACCCCCTGTAATCGATTACCAGAACCCAAAACTCTTCATTTTGACCTGAAATGGAATTCTAAGTTAATTTCCATAATCCCCACTCAACCTCTAATTACCAAACACAATAATCTTATTTCTAACCTAATGAGTTATTAAAACTTCTAGTTGAGGCTAATACTTGGTCTTATACTTGAGTTTTAAATCATAGCTCCTCAATTAACCTTAATCTCTTAACTTATTTTCCTCTAATTACTAATACTTAACCCTCTTATTATCAGCCTAATAAGTTGTTTAAAGTTTCTAATTTGCGGGATGTTACAACCCAAGCACTCCAGCATACACATATAGTCGCACCCCTTCCCCCCGTACCTTAGAAATGATGATCAAAGATGAAAGACAGGATTTTTCCGACGATCTACACCTCTGCACCTCCCCCTTTTAGAGTTGCTTCTCTCCTCCTTAGAGTTTGGTTATCTGACGTTTTAAAGAAGGCTAGGGTGAAATAGATGACCCCCCCTATTTAAATATCTAACTGGGTTGGGCCTACTCCGACCCACCCGTCTCCCTTTTTAATTAAATAATACTTTTTCTGAAACATAATAATAAATATAATAATATTATTATTATTTCTACATAAATCTTATAGTATTTTATTTATTCATTTATTTTAGGAATTATTAGGATGTTACAGAATCCTTATCCAACTACACTCAACTTCAAATCTTATAATTAAACCTTATCCTAAATTTGTTATTAATCCTTGTCTTTAATCATTGTGATCTCATTATTCCTATTTTAATATTCAATCCTAAATTAAAATACTAAAGCATATCTCTCTCATAAGATTATCATTATTAAGTTTGATATTATTATATTAATATAATAATTACTATATTTATAACAATTAATTTTAATTGTAATCTTAATAATATGATTTATCTCCTAATAATTTTATTATTATATTCAATATAATCAAATTTGATTAAGATCTTAATAATCTGACGTCTCTCCTAATAATATTATATTATTATTATATCATAAATACGATTATATTAATATTTACTATTATTATTATAAAACTTCTATTTTTACAAATAACGTCCTCGGAATATAATTATACGTATTTTAATTATAATTCTAGATTTCTAAATTTTGGGATGTTACAGCTACTTGGCATAACTTTCATTCTTCTTTTCTATTTGTGCTTTCACTTTTTCATGCATTTTCTTGACATAATCAGCCTTAGCCTGCGCTTCATTATGCTTGAACATAGAAATGTTATGGAAAGGTAATAAATCAAGAAGAGTTAAAGGATTAAATCCATAAACTATCTCAAATGGTGAACAGTTTGTAGTACTATGGACAACCCTATTGTAAGCAAATTCAACATGAGGCAAACATTCCTCCCAAGACCTAATATTTTTATTTAAAATAGTCCTAATCAATGTGCCTAATGTCCTATTCACCACCTCTGTTTGCCCATCAGTTTGGTTCCAAGCTTTCCCCACAAAGTCCTCCAAAAATGGCTAAGAAATTTCGCATCCCTATCACTCACCATGCTTCTTGGTAATCCATGTAGCCTTACTTATTTCTTTGAAAAATAAATCAGCCACATGACAAGCATCATCCACCTTTTTGCAAGGTATAAAATGCGCCATCTTTGAGAACCTGTCAATCACAACAAAAACAAAATCTTTTCCATTCTTTGTTTTAGGCAATCCTAAAACAAAATCCATGGAAATATCAGCCCAAGGAAATTCTGATACAGGCAAAGGAGTATACAATCCATGAGGCTTAACTCTAGATTTTGTTTTATTACAAACAATGCAATTTTCACAAAATCTTTGCACATCACGTTTCATGTGGGGCCAAAAAAAATGTTCTTGTAAAATTTCCATGGTCTTTTGAATTCCAAAATGACCCATCAACCCACCCTCATGTGATTCACGCAAAAGCCATTCCCTAATGGAACTTCTAGGCACACATAATTTATTAGTTTTAAGCAAAAACCCATTTTGCCTAAAGTAACCATTTTCAGAATATTTTTCACATGCAGCAAAAATTCTAGCAAAATCATCATCATTTTCATACATGCTCTTCTTAGATTCAAGCCCAAACAACTTTGTTTCTAACATAGATAATAATGCATGCCTCCTAGAAAGTGCATCAGCTACTATGTTTCCTTTACCTTTCTTGTGCTTGATTACATATGGAAATTGCTCTAAATATTCTACCCATTTAGCATGTCTCTTGTTTAGGTTACCTTGTCCTTTCAAATATTTCAAGGACTCATGATCATTATGTATGACAAACTCCTTGGGTAGCAAATAATGTTGCCATGTTTTTAGAGCTCTTACCAAAGCATACAACTCCTCATCATAAGTTGAATAATTAAGTGCAGCTCCACTTAATTTTTCACTAAATAAGCAATTGGATGTCCATCTTGTAACAAAACAACCCCTATGCCTACATTTGATGCATCACATTCTAATTCAAAAGATTTTGCAAAGTTAGGCAAGGCTAGAATAGGCGCATGAGTCAGCCAATTTTTTAGGGCAGCAAAGGCCGCCTCTTGCTTCTCTCCCCATTGAAATCCCACATTCCTTTTAACAATTTCATTTAGTTGTGCAGCAAGTGTACTAAAATCCTTAATAAATCTCCTATAGAAACTTGCTAATCCATAAAAACTCTTTACCTCACTCACATTTTTAGGCGTTGGCCATTCTTGAATGGGCTTTACCTTTTCTTCATCCACTTGTACCCCTTTAGAACTCACAACAAATACTAAAAACACAACATGATCGGTACAAAAGATGCATTTGTCAAGGTTGGCATACAAATGTTCTTTTCTAAGCACATCCCAAACAGATTTTAAATGTTCAACATGCATGTCCAAACAAGTGCTATAGATAAGAATATCATCAAAATATACCACCACAAATTTTCCAATAAAATCCCTTAAAACATGGTTCATTAGTCTCATGAAGGTACTAGGAGCATTGGTTAATCCAAATGACATAACCATCCATTCATACAACCCATATTTAGTTTTAAAGGCTGTTTTCCATTCATCTCCTTCCCTTATACGAATTTGATTATAACCATTTTTAAGATCAATTTTAGAAAATATGCATGCACCATGAAATTCATCAAGTAAGGCATCTAACCTGGGAATAGGATGACAATACTTAATGGTGATGTTGTTGATTGCTCTATAGTCAGAACACATTCTCCACGTTCCATCCTTTTTGGGTACCAAGATAACATGAACAGCGCATGGACTCATGCTGTTTCTCACCCATCCTTTGCTTATTAGCTCAGCCACATGTCTCTCAATTTCTTTGGTTTCTTGTGGATTGCTTCTATAAGCTAGGCGGTTAGGCAATGATGCTCCTGGAATGAGATCAATATGATGCTCAATCCCCCTCAAAGGTGGTAATCCATCAGGAACATTAGCTGGAAACATATCTTCAAATTCCTGCAAAAGAGACTTAATAGAAGAAGGCAAATCATAGTTATCAAATTGGTTAGCATGCAACAATTGATTTTGACAAATTAATAGGTAGAGAGGTTGTCTTGCGCACAACACTCTCCTCACTACTTTTCTTTTGCTATACATAATTGTTTGCCCTCAAGTATTTCTCTCTTTTTCTTTTTACTCTCCTCATTATCATGTGTTTCGCTCTCTCTCTCTCTTTAACTATCTTTTCTCTCAATTTCTTTTGATCCTCACTCACTTCCTTTGGTGACAAAGGTTTAAGGACCACCTTTGTATCCTGAAAAATGAAAGAAATTTTATTAGTGTATCCATCATGGATGGCTTTTGTATCAAACTGCCATGGTCTCCCCAAGAGGATATGGCTGGCCTCCATTGGAACTACGTCACACAGTACTCTATCTTGATATTTTCCAATGGAAAATGGAATTTCAGCTTGCCTCTTCACGTGCACCTCATCTCCTTCACTAAGCCATTGAAGCTTGTATGGCCTAGGATGTGGCTTTGTGTCCATATTCATCTTTGACACCAATCTAGCACTGACCACGTTAGTACAACTGCCACCATCAATTATAACTAAACAAATCTTACCGTTGATAGAACACCTGGTATGAAATATGTTCTCTCTTTGGTTTGCTTCCATGGTCGTGGTTTGGCTTCCAAGAAGTCTCCTAATCATGTAGATTTCTCCAACTTCAGCACCGATGTCATCATGACTTGCCTCCTTTTCATCTTCTGAATCACTGGTATACTCCCCATTGTCGTTAAGAAGAATCGTCTTCTTTGTAGGACACTCAAAAGCATAATGTCCCAAACCTTGGCACTTGAAACATTTCACATCTTTTCCCTTCTTAGGAGCCTGTTCAGCGACCTTTGGAGGTATTTTCCCTTGAGAAGATGATGCTCCCTGATTAGGTGCTTCTACATCTTCCTTTTTAACTTTGTCCTTCCAATTTTGTGGGAAAGGTGGTAGGACTCTTGCTTGTTGCTCCTTTTCTTTTAAGTTGTTGCTCTATTTGAAGAGCTTTGTGTAACAAGTCATCCATCTCCACATATTCCTGCAGCTCCACAATATCCCTAATATCATTATTCAAACCATTAAGAAATCGAGCCATAGTTACCTCTGGGTCTTCTTCTATTTTGGCTTGCATCATGAGCACCTCCATTTCTTTGTAAAACTCCTCAACCCCTTTGCTCCCTTGGGTCAACTTTTGTAACTTCAACTTGAGGTCTCTTTGGAAACTAGAGGGAACATACCACTTTCTCATGACTCTCTTCATTTCTGTCCAAGTCTCCACTATTGGCTCTTCATTTCTGAGCCTCTCTTTCTGAAACTTATTCCACCACATAAGAGCATAGTCACTTTGTCAAAATGAGGACAAAGTGGTCAGGCATATTCCATACCAAGGATTCTTGTGAAGCAAAAAGAGTAAGATCTAACAACTTTGAATTTTCCAAGCTTCAGGAGGAGAAGACCTATGCAACTCAGCAAAAGACTCCAAAGAAGAGAAAAGTCAGGCCAAAGGAGTTAGCACAATGGTCTAACTCCAGACACAAGACAAAATGGGTAGATTCAAGTCACATTCAGAATTGGTCCGAGGCAAGAATATGGGTAGGGTCACTACCCAAAGGAGTCAAAGGTGCAGCACAAAGGCTCACTAAAGGATTCCAATATCAGCCACCTTGAAAAACAGGCGTCAAGCTATATGACGTTAAACGAGCGCTTCCTGGGAGACAACCCAGAGATTTTTAAGTTTTTAATTGTTTTCAATTTTGTTTGTTAATTAGGATTTAGGAAATTTTAAAATTGATTGGAATAAGTTTGTGGAAAATAAAATTTTTAAACAATAGGAAGTAGCACAAAACGTGATTGAAAATTGCAAAATTTCATTCTGTTTTCTGCGCTTCACCTGCGCTGAGCGCAGGAGAAGCGCAGGTACGCGTTGTTGCTTGAATTGAACAAAAAATAGGAGGAGTCATTCGTCCCCTGTTTTCTCTGTACCAACTCTCTACTTCCTAAGCCCTTATTTTCACTTTTTCCACTCACAAACCTCCATCAATTTTGAAACTTTCAAGTTTCAGGTATGTTTTCTTTAGTTTTCACCAATTGAAATCTTCATTTACTCTATCTTTATTAGACTCTCAGACCATGCAACTTGTGTTAGAAATACCAATTGACCTCAAACCAATCAGGAGTTACCAGACCCATATTCATGCATGTTGCTTGAAGATTTCCGGATATTCTTGCAGTGGCCTAGGAACAGGCCTATTCATCCAGTGGGAGGTAGAGCAGCAGTAGCTAGACAACAGGACAAGGACTTACAAGATACAGAGGATGAAGATTGACACTAGTGTTTTTCTTTCTTTTCGTTCTTTTATTTTCTATTTTCTTTTATTTTTTTTAGTTAATTAGGTTTTTTTGTTTTATATTTCAATTTTTTTAGGTTTTACGAATAGGGATTTAAGGAATTAATTTAAAAATCTCAAAGCTAAGCAGTCTAACTAACCAAATTAGGAAAGAAATAGGAATTTTGTGATTGAATCCATAATCAGTTAGGATTAGGATATTGTATAGAAAAATATATCAGGATAGCTAACTAATTTCAATAAGTGATTTCATCAAGGAAAATTAGCCAAAAAGCCGATGAGTTGTGAGACCAAACACTGATATGAGAGTTTTCACCGTTGTTTGTCAACTGCTATTGCTTGAGTTTTTGGACTTTATTCTGCACTTGGAAAATATGGAAGTGATAAAGGCAAAATTTTGTGGTTTAACTATTTGCTCAGTGCCAAAAAGCCAACCCATGAAATTTTTTTCCAATTTTTTTGGTAACCAATTGATGAGATTCTGGCAAGCGTACCAAAATTTCAGCAGTATAATAGTAAGTATGAGTTTATCATATCCACAGGGAACGGTTCGCTTCATATTTACTCGTGATCAGACTATCAAGTAGAAAACGGTATTTGAGAATTTATGGTGAGGAAAGTAAATTTGCATAGAGTAACGAAATAATTGAGAGAAGATAAAATACTTTACTTGGATCAGGATTGAACTTCGTATCATCGCACCCCTTATGCATGTGAATCCCAATATTATTTATGAATATATTTTTATAATACCTTAACCAAACTATGTTATCCCCTGCCGGTGTCCCATATCACGAGATACTCAAAAGTAATTCATGCGGGTCCTCCCAACTGACAAGTTACCCTGGCTTGATTGCTCTATATTTCCGTTCGTTAACACTATCAATTCGCCCTATAGACCCATAGTGTCAGCTATGAAGAGAATGCCTACTTCTTCTTCAATGATCCCTTTCTCCTATGACCCTATAGTAACTACTATGAGTACTTTTACCAATCAGAATTTTAGGTGTCCTATGTCTAGGCTTTCCCAAACTCGCTGTTAATTTTATAGAAACATATGTCACCTGAATCCTAAAATTAACCTATAACTCCGGCACACAAGCGGAAGTTATGCATTAATCAAAGATAAAAATACCGATATATAAAATAGGGATTCATAAATAAATACGAGAATTCACATACATTTGGGGATTGAATCAACTACATTCAATCCTATTGAGACGTTTAGCTACGCATGGTAGCCATTACAACCCAATGGAGAAGCTGTCACCTTGCTCCAATCCTAGCTCTACCTTTGTCGTCTCTCTAATCTTCTTCCTAAATGCTCCTTTTGCTAACCTCTATAGACTGTCTATAAGCCTCCACAAAGGGCTCTATTTATAGACTAAGGAAAGATATCTTGAATCTGGGAGAAATCTGATTTGAAAATAGATCTGAAAATAGATCTAAAACTAATTCCGCACAACTGCGCTTCATCTGGGCTCAGCGTATCTGTAGCGCAGGAAACAGTAAGCAAATTCTAAATCTGCGCTTCACTTGCACTAAGCACGAGTGAAGCGTGGAACGCGTAACTGATTGCTTTGTTTCTTCTTTTAACAACTTGATCTCTTCCTGATCTTATCCTTGTTTGCTTGGCTTTCCTTGTTTCCCTCTTTTTGATTTGATTCTGTGATTATTCTGCTCTTTGAATTTAAATTGGGAAGTTATTCGCAGAATCCTTTTTTAATTGGCAGCTGATCTTATCTTTATTTGCTCATATTTAAACTTCAAATCTGCAGATCCCTTCCTCAAATAATGCTATCTTCTTTCCTCATTCAAATCTTCTCATAAATCTGCAAATTTAACAGATTTTCTATTAAAATAGCATCAAATTCAAATTCAAATCAAATAATCACAATTATTACTAAAAAGGGATTATTTTGGGGCATAAATTACTATTTTAACATTGATAAGTGCAGTAAAAATACAAGAATTTATCATATAATTTGCACTTATCAAATACCTCCCAATTTAACTTCTTGCTTGTCCTCAAGCAAGAAACCTCTTTGCAAGCAAAAATCAATTCAATCCCCCTGTACAATTCTCAAAAATGGAGGACAATTTTTTTTCATCATCTCTTTATTAGGCAGAAGTCACTTTCTAGGTATCAGAAAAAATCAGAATTAAGAGATGTTACCCATGCTCAATCAAAATAAGATACAACAATTCAGTCAAATTTTCTCAGAAATAGCAATTAAAGCAATAAATGATAAACCAAGGAATTTCTCTTATGCTTACGGGTAACTGTTTCCCTCAATTTTTCCACCACAGTTGAACAACTAAAATGGATAGTCGTTTCTAGTTCCTAAACATGCTCATGGTCAATATGGATCAAAAGGTCTTTTTATGGTTGTAATGAGGTTGGACTATCAAGAAATCATGGTTTTTCAGGATAAGCAAAAAATACTTAGAATAGAGAGCATCTTTTGATTTTTCTTGAACTTGGAACTTCTCTCCATTCTCCATCTCATTCTTGATTTGTTTTACTTTGGCTGGCCTCTTTCTATGTTTGAAGATGCACTCCCCCCAACTTATTCATTTGATTCACTTTTTCTTTTTGATTTTTGAGGGAGTGATCTTCTTTTTGCTTTCTTGTGCCTGCTCTTTGTATTTCTTTGACTTTCAAATCACCAACCTTTTCTTCCCATTATTTCAAGTTGCACCTTGCTCTCTTTCCCAAGTGTGTAAGGGACAAGATATAGACATTAATTATAGCTGGGGTGCATAAGAAGAAACATTAAAGCTCAAATGGGTTACCAACAAAATTGGAAAAATTTTAACAAGGGTTGGCTTTTTGGCACTGAGCAAATAATATAATCAACAAAAACTGCCTTTATCACTTCCATATTTTCCACATGTAGAATAAAATCCAAAAACTCAATCAATAAAAATTGACAAGCAGCGGTGAAAAACTCTCAATTCAAGTGTTTGGGCTCTCAACTCACCGGCTTTTTGGCTAAATTCCTTGATAAAGCACTTACTGGTTTTAATTAACTATCCTGATAGGTTCTCCTGTGAAGTATCTTAATCCTAACTGATTATGGAATTAATCACAAAACTCTTTCTTCTTTCCTAATCTGGTTAGTTAAACTGCCTAATTTTAGAGATTTTTGAAAATTTTCCTTTAAATCCCAATTCCTAAAAATTTTAAAAATCCTAAAAATAAAAAGAAAAACAAAGAAAAATGTTGAAAATGCACTGCATAACAAAATGATGTCTCAGTGGGGCATATATATACAGTACATATCAGAATAAAAGAGAAATAAAAGAAAAGAAAAGAAAAAATAAAAGAAAAAAAAGAAAAGAAAAGCACCAAATCAAAATAAAATCAGTCTTCCATGTCAGTTGCTCCATCTCCAGCTGCTCCATCCTCCCTTGGAAGAATAGGCCTGTCCCCAGGCCACTGCAAATAAGCTCCAAACTGATCAGGGTGCATGCCTGGGTACGGGTCCGAGCGAGACTGATAGTGCATGCCCTGAAAATGTACAACTGCTTGGTGGAGACTGGACAACTGAGCCTGCATATGAGTGTTCTGGGCCAGAAGCTGCTGGGCCCAGACTGGAGTCTGTATGTCTGCTACTGGTGGTGGTGGTGGTGCCTCTGGTTGTTGTTGCTCATCCTGCTCCTCATTCTCCTCATCCTCTACAGGGATGCAGTGGGCCTCTATATATCCTCTAGTCATGGGTCTCAAGATGCGTACCGAATGGACTACCTCAATACCCCTAGACTCATAGATGGAAGTGATGAGTGATGGGAAGCCTAGACTAGTCCTGGAAGTTTCATTGCGCTGCTCTACAGAAGATATAAAATCTATTATCTTCTGTGAGATGACACTGGCGATGTCAATGTCCGTGCCAGTAATGATGCTATAGAGGAGGTGTGCTACTAGCATGATGACATCTGAAACATGTCATGAAGGGGTGATGTTGGCTAGTACCAACACTGTCCACATCTGTGTGATTGCTGTCATGTCTCGCCTAAGAATGCGAGCAGCCTCTCTATATGCATTCCTCTCGAAGGAACGACCTTGCAGGCATAGACACTCTGCGGTCTGAATATCCATGGGATCATTGCCGTGGATCCCCACTGCTCTCATCCTCTCACGGTGCTGGCATACCCTAAGTCCTCTATCCTCGGGCCATGGGAACTATAACAGAGAATTGATCGCATTGTGATCATAAGAAATCACCTGCCCTCGAACATAAGATTCCCGCCTAGTATGAATGCCATTGGCCTCAATAGCATTCGCATAAAATTCCCCAACAATGTTAGGGTCAAAATAATCATCTGGGCGACTGAGGCGGACCCAGTTCCATCTGACTATCTCTGCTCTGAAGTCCTCGTACTCATCAGGCTCCAAAATTACCGCCCTCTCCTTCATAAAGTTACAGTTCATCAGTGAACTGTAAGCTTCAAAGGATTCAACGTTCTTGAAACATTGAGCGTCGAATTCAGGGTCCTCTTGAGGTGCTTGCCTAGCTCTCTTGGCACCCCCCTTTACTCTACTGGAGGTGCCTGGTCCCTTACTAACTTTGGTGCGAGCCATCTACAACAATTTTAAACCAAGATTATTTCTATGCAAATCATAGATTGCTCATAATTAATGAAATAAGTGGCCAAATTAATTCAAAAATCAGAGCAATCATTCAATCAAGCACTTGTGCACACAATCTTGATTTTTAAGTTACCAATATGCCAATTAATTTATTTATTAAGAGCATGCTAAAGTGATCAATTAAAGCAGTCCTAATTAATTTTAAAGAACATGGCATTACAAATTGGTAACAAAAATTAAGCTAAAAAATCATGTTATCAATAACATGCAAAAAGGCACAGTTATTCATGCATGGGCATGCAAAGATATGAAACAATCTAAGCTTACATGCACCAAACAGATCAACTTGCAAGAATTCATTGAGCACTTCAAAAACTACCACCTAAGCACACCAACATATACCAATAAACATACCAAAGCAACAAACATACTAAACAAAGACTCTATTGACAAATTTCTTAACTTTGAAAAAAGGTCCTAAGAGCCTAAGTTTTCTACCCTAAGGTTTTGCTCAAATAAATGAAAAACTGAAAATTTTAATCGGTGCAAACTAATTAAAACTATAAAAACATACCTGGTGTAGCCTCAGAAATTGGAAGGAAGTGGAAATGGAAGTGAAAAGGTCAAAGATAAGGATGAGTTTTCAGAGAAAATGAGAGTTCACGAGTTGAGGAAAGATTGAAATGACCTTTCCTCTTTTCAAATTTCAAACTTATGGTGCAGCGCGCGCTTGCGCTACACTCTCGCTGAGCGAGAGTGCAACGCGTACTTCACAAGAATATGAAGCGTTCTGTTGCGCTTCACCTACGCTTAGCGCAGGTGAAGCGCAGAAAACAGAGAGCAATTTGATATTTCTGCGCTTTACCTTCGCTTAGAGAGAGTAAAGGGCAGAAAACAGAGACTATTTTTCAAATTTGCGCTTAACCAGCGCTTCACCTGCGCTAGGCGAGGGTGAAGCGCAGAAAACAGAGTTAAAATTCTATTTTCTGATTTCTACTGCTTCCTAACTCCAATTGTTTTTCATCCTTTACTCATTGAAATCAATCTAATTTCTAACAATTTCTTAATATACACAGGTATTGACTCTAAACAAAAATAAAAAACAAAATCAAAGAAAAAAATTAAAAATAAAAAATGTTGGGTTGCCTTCTAGGAAGCGCTTGTTTAACGTCTGATAGCTCGACGCCTGGCTACTTAGAAATTTATGGTGGCCTCAATTGGAGGATGATGGTTGACTCTGTTCCAGTTCTTCCTTTAAATTCCCATCCTCCATGCAAATTCATTATTTTCTCATTATCACTGTCTTCACTAACTTCTTCTTCTAATGCTGCCCTTTTTTCTCTTTTTGAATCTGAACTCCAACATGCTTTCTGGTTGTTTAACTCTCATTCTTGGTTTCCTCAGAAATCCAGAAACCTTTTTCTTCTTTTGATCCACAATGTTTGGAGCTTCTTTCTTTCTCACCTTTGGCAATTGTGATATGGATTCAAATTTATAGACCCCATCAGTAGGATCTATTTTTAACTTTTCTGGGTTTTTCTGTAGTTTGGGGATTCCTCTATCAATATGAAACACAATGCTCTCATCTTTAGAGCTTAATTGATATTTTCCCCGATCAACATCCACTATTGCCTTGGCAGCTTTCATGAAGGGTCTTCCCAAAATTAAGGGAACATCAATATCCTCTTCTTTTGTCTCTACAACATAAAAGTCAGCAAAATATACAAACTTGTCCACTTTAATTGGTAAGTCTTCAATCATTCCATATGGGCTTTGAGTGGACTTATTTGCAAGTTGTAACTTTACGTTGGCAGGCTTGACCTTCAAAATTCCCATCTTGTTAAAATACGATAGCGGCATCAAGTTGATGCTTGCTCCAAGATCCAATAAAGCATAAGTAGCTGGATGATTACCTAAAGAAAGAGGTACCGTGAACTTACCTGGGTCAAGTGACTTTCCAGTGGTGTAGACCTCTTCTGGTTCTCCTTCTTCTTTTTGCAAAATCTCTTCTGGCTTCTCCTCTAATTGAACATTCTCCTTGACGATCTCCTTTTTGGCACTTGTTCTTCAAATGTGACGCTTTCTTCTACATCACTTTCTTTTGTAATGTTGCCATCAGTAGCAATCAAATTGCAGTGCTCTTTTGGATTTGTCTGAGTGTATGTTGTAAAGTGGCCATTCTTGTGTTCTGCAATCTCTGTTGCTAGTTGGCCCACTTGATTTTCTAATGCTTTGATTGATGCTTCTGTGTTCTTCTTGAGTCTATCAAATTCTTGTATGAATTCATCAATCTTCTCTTCCAACCTGTTCAATCTGTCATACGTTGATGGTTGCTGCTGGTATGGTGTCTGTCTGTTCCCTCCATTCTGCCCCCATCCAGAGTTGTTTTGGTTATTCCTCCATCCTTGTGAGTACTGGTTGTTATTGTTGGAGAAATTTCCTTGCCTCCCCTAGTTACCCATAAAGTTGACTTGTTCGGCTTGGTTCTCTTGGTAAGAGCATTGACCATTGGGATGGTCGCCTCCGCAAAAGTCACAGATTAAAGGTTGGGCTTGAATAGGTTGTTTTCTGCTAGAATAGCATCACTATTGTTGAGTTCCAACACTCCTTTCTTCTGTATTTGAGCTGGCTATCGTCCAAACTGAGCTTGCTGATCATTCTGAGCAAAGTTATCAATGATTGAAATTGCTCGCTCTGCATCCACGGATAAGATAGTTCCTCCTGCTGCAGCATCTATGAAAGATTTGGAATTAGATCTGAGTCCCTTGCAGAAAATGTTGAGTTGGGCAATGTCATCATAGCCATGATTTGGACATTTGCGCAACATAGATTTGTATCTCTCCTAAGCTTCACATAATGGTTCATCTGATCCTTGTCTGAATGTGGAGATATCTAATTTGGCTTGTATGTGTTTCCCTGGTGGGAAAAATCTTGTCAAAAATTTTTCTTCAACCACATCCCAGTTGTTTAAACTTTGGTTTGGATGCGACTTCTACCACTCCTTAGCTTTTCCTATCAATGAAAAAGGAAACAAGTGTAAGTATGCAGATTCTAAATCACCTTCCTCAAAACCCATAGTGCCTATTAATTCATAAAAATTTGAAAGATGTGTATTTTGATCCTCATGATCCAATCTTGCGAATTGATTGGCACTGATAAGATTGAGGTGAGCAGCCTTTAATTCCAAGGACTTCGCTGTTGTTGGTAGAACAATGCTTGAATAATGGCGAGGTCCTTGATGCATGACATATTCTCCCAAGGTTCTTCTTCTTGGTTGTTGTTCATCTGCCATATTTTTGGGTTCTTCCTCAAGTATCCTTCTTCTCCTTCTCCTGTTTCCACTTCTGATCTTCCTTGTTGTCCTTTCTATTTCTGGATCAAATTGTAACTGATTTGGGGACACCTGGCCTCTCAAAAGCATAAACAAGAAAACTTGAAATGTGTAAGTGTGGAAGAGAATTTTAAAAATAAAAATTAGAAATAAAAACAAAAAGAAAAATTCCTAAAATTTCCTAAAAATAAAAATTTAATCCTAAGATAGAGTATATACAACTTGATAATTAGACCTCCCAAGTCTATATGAATTGATACATAGTTCCCCAGCAACGGCGCCAAAAATACTTGATGAGATTCTGGCAAGCGTACCAAAATTTCAGCAGTATAATAGTAAGTATGAGTTTATCGTATCCATAGGGAACGATTCGCTTCGTATTTACTCGTGATCAGACTATCAAGTAGAAAACGGTATTTGAGAATTTATGGTGAGGAAAGTAAATTTGCATAGAGTAACGAGATAATTGAGAGAAGATAAAATACTTTACTTGGATCAGGATTGAACTTCATATCATTGCACCCCTTATGCATGTGAATCCCAATATTATTTATGAATATATTTTTATAATACCTTAGCCAAACTATGTTATCCCCTGCCGGTGTCCCATATCACGAGATACTCAAAAGTAATTCATGCGGGTTCTCCCAAGCGACAAATTACCCTGGCTTGATTGCTCTATATTTCCGTTCGTTAACACTAACAATTCGCCCTATAGACCCATAGTGTGAGCTATGAAGAGATTGCCTACTTCTTCTTCTATGATCACTTTCTCCTATGACCCTATAGTAACTACTATGAGTACTTTTACCAATCAGAATTTTAGGTGTCCTATGTCTAGGCTTTCCCAAACTCACTGTTAATTTTATAGAAACATCTGTCACCTGAATCCTAAAATTAACCTATAACTTCGGCACACAGGCGGAAGCTATGCATTAAGCAAAGATAAAAATACCGATATTATAAAATAGGGATTCATATATAAATACGAGAATTCACATACATTTGGGGATTGAATCAACTATATTCAATCCAATTGAGACGTTTAGCTACGCATGGTAGCCATTACAACCCAATGGAGAAGCTGTCACCTTGCTCCAAACCTAGCTGTGCCTTTGTCGTCTCTCTAATCTCCTTCCTAAATGCTCCTTTGTTAACCTCTGTAGACTATCTATAAGCCTCCACAAAGGGATCTATTTATAAACTAAGGAAAGCTATCTTGAATCTGGAAGAAATCTGATTTGAAAATAGATCTGAAAACAAATCTAAAACTAATTCCGCACAGCTGCGCTTCATTTGCGCTCAACGCATCTACAACGCAGGAAACAGTAAGCAAATTCTGAATCTGCGCTTCTCTTGCGCTAAGCGCGAGTGAAGAGTGGAACGCATAACTGATTGCTTTGTTTCTTCTTTTAACAGCTTGATCTTCTCCTTGTTTGCTTGGCTTTCCTTGTTTCCCTCTTTTTGATATGATTCTGTGATTATTCTGCTCTTGGAATTTAAATTGGGAAGTTATCCGCAGAATCCTTGTTTAATTGGCTGCTGATCTTATCTTTATTTGCTCTGATTTAAACTTCAAATCTGCAGATCCCTTCCTCAAATAATGCTATCTTCTTTCCTCATTCAAATTTCTCATAAATCTGCTAATTTAACAGATTTTCTATTAAAATAGCATCAAATTCAAATTCAAATCAAATAATCATAATTATTACAATTATTACTAAAAAGGGATTATTTTGGGGCATAAATTACTATTTTAACCTTGATAAGTGCACTAAAAATACAAGAATTTAACATAAAATTTGCACTTATCACCCATTTGAGATTTAATGTTTCTTTTCTTATGCACCTCAGCCAAAGTTAATGTTATATCCTGTCTCTACACACTTGGGATAGAGAGCAAAGGTGAAATTGGATAAAATGGGAAGATTGGTTGGTGACTTGAAAAGTGAATTGATTCACTTAAAGAATTACAAAGAGCAGGCACAAGAAAGCAAAAGAAAATCACTCCCCCAAAAATCAAAAAGAAAAAGTGAATAAAAGTAAACAAGTTGGGGGGAATGAATCATCAAACAAGAGAAGAGGCCAGCTGAACAAATGCAAGTCAAGAATACAATGGAGAATTGAGAGAAGGCTCAAAGAACAAAGAAAAATTCAAAATTGCTCTCTATTCTAGTGTTTCTTTGCATATCTAGAAAAACCATGAATTCTTGATAGCCCAGCCTCATTACAACCAAAGAAAGAACTTTTGATCCATGTTAACCATGTGCATGTCTAATGACCAGAAACGACTATCAATCTTAGTTGTTCAACTACGGTGAGAAATTGAGGGAAACACTTACCCGTAAGCATGAGATGATTCCTTGATTTTTTCTTCACTTATTGTTTTGGTTGCTATTTCTGAAAAAGTTTGAATCTATTTTTATCCTGTTTTGGTTGAGTTTTGGAAATATCACTTGATTTTGACTTTCAATCTAACATTTGGAAAGTGACAGCTGCCTAGCAAGAGGTGATAAATTTATTTCCTTAATCATATTTTGAGAATCTTGACAGGGGAATTGAATCATTTGATTGCAAAAGGTTTTCTTGCTTGAGGACAAGCAAGAAGCTAAGTTGGGGGGAATTTGATGATTGAAAAATATATGATAATTTACTGTATAATTACTGCACTCATCAAGGGTAAAATAGTAAATTATTCCCCAAAAATACCTCTTTTTAGTAATAAATGCATAATTTGTGAATATTTGATTTGAATTTGAATATGATGCTATTTTAATAGAAAATTTGTTGATTTTGCAGATTTATGAGAGAGATTTAAATGAGAAAAGAAGATAGCATTATTTGAGGATAGGATCTGCAGATTTGAAGTTTAAATGAGAGCAAATAAAGATAAGATCAACAGCCTTTTAAACAAGGATTCTGCGGATAACTTCCCCAATTTAAATTTAAAGTCAAGATAAACACAGAACCAAGCCAAAAAGAGGGAAACAAGGAAAGCCAAGCAAATAAGGATAAGATCAGGAAGAGATGAAGCTGAAAAAGGAGAGAATCAAGGAAAGCTGGAACGAAAAATACGCTCCACCTCTGCTGAGCGCAGGTGAAGCACAACTACCAGGATTGCTCTCTGTTTCTGCGCTTCAGATGCGCTAAGCGCAGGTGAAGCGCAGGAACACGAGATTCGTTTTCAATTTGAATTCAAGTCAGATTCCTTCCAGATTTCAAATAGCTTTCCTTCATCTATAAATAGGTCCTTTTGCAAAGATCAAAGGGGCTTTTGGAGACCAGAGGCCGAGGAGATACGGTATAGCAGAGCAAGGGTTGGAGAAAGTGACAGTTTCTCCGTTGGTTTGTAATGGCTACCATGAGTAGCTAAACTCTCCAATAGGATTGAATGTAGTTGATTCAATCCCCGATTGTATATGAATTCTCTTTACTATTTATGAATCCCTATTTTTATGATATCAGTATTTTTATACTTTGCTTAATGCATAGCTTTCGCCCGCGTGTCAGAGTTATAGGTTAGTTTTATATGGTGCATTCAAGAGGTGGTCTATAAAATTAATAGCGAGTTTGGGGGAGGCTAGGAATAGGAAACTTGAATTCTGATTGGTAAAAGTACTCATAGTAGTTACTATAGGAATATAGTGAGAATCGATGATTGAAGAAGAAGTGTGACAGCCTCTTCATAGTAGTCACTATAGGAATATAGGGCGAATTGAAAGTGTTAATGAACGGAAAAGTAGAGCAATCAAGCCGGGGTAATTTGTCGCTTGGGAGAACCCGCATGAATTATTTCTGAGTATTTTATCACTGTGGAGACTAGGGTAAAATAACATAGTTTGGCTAGGATATCATAATTGTATATTCATAAATAGTATTGGGGATCACATACGAAAGGAGTGCGATGATACGAAGTTCAATCCTAGTCCAAGTAACTGTTTCTATCTCTATCTCAATTTATATTTTGTTTTTATTTACTTTCGCAATTCTCAACAAACAACCATCTGTTTTTACTTGATAGTTGTGACCACTAATCTTTATAAATTGAACCGTTCCCTGTGGATACGATACTCTTACGTACTATTATACTGTTGGGATTTTGGTTCGCTTGCCAGATTCTTTGAAAATAAAGTCATCTGAAATCTGGAAGGAATATGTTTTGAAATCCTTTGAAAAACTGAATCCGTATTCCTGCGCTTCAACCTGCGCTCAGCGCAGATGAAGCGCAGGAAACAGAGAACAATTTTAATTGTTGCGCTCCACCTACGCTCAGCGCAGGTGGAGCGTATTTCTCGTTCCAGCTTTCCCTAATTTCCTCCTTTTTCAGCTTGATTTCTTCCTGATCTTATCCTTGTTTGCTTTGCTTTCCTTATTTCCCTCTTTTTGGCTTGATTTTGTGCTGATTTGATCTTCAAATTTAAATTGAGAAAGTTATCTTCAGAATCCTTGTTTAAATGACTGTTGATTGTATCTTGATTTGTTGCCATTTAAAATCTCATCTGCAGATTTTCTCTTCAATAGATGCTATCTTGTTTCTCTTTTTAAAACTTCCTCTTTTATCTGCAAAATCAACAGATTTTCTATTAAAATAGAATCAAGTTCAAATTTGAATTAAATAATCACAAAATATTCATTTATTACTAAAAAGAGGTAATTTGGGAAATAAATTTACCAATTTACCCTTGATAAGTGCAGTAATTATACAAGAATTTATGATATATTTTTCACTTATCATCATGCGCCCCTGCACCAACACAGTTTGATGAGAGAATCATTCCTACAAGACTGGTTCATCTTAATGATTTCGATGAGGTAGGATTCAAGGTCTCTGAATTCTTTGATGCAGTTGGATGGACTCCATTTTTCAACAACATCTCCCTTTCCCTGACATGAGTAGAGTGTTCTAGAATTTTGGAACAACTCTGAGGTTGTTTCTAAACCTGACTACACCTGGATAAAAACCACTGTGATGGGCAGATCACTCTTTGTGGATTGCAACCTGCTGGCGGAAGTGATTGGTGTTCCTGCTAGAGGAGATCAGTTTTGTCAAAAATGGGAAGTCTATCATGGAGGATTTTTGGTGTATGACCAAATGTTGTTTGGTGGCAGACGCTTCAATCCCACCAAGCATTCCCAACTTCTGGAAATCCCCAGAGTGCTACTTGCCATTCTCAACTGCTGCATCCTTCCGAAAGGAAGTGATAATATTTATATCAAAGAACTTGAAAGGTTTGTGCTGAGTCATTTGTTGATGAAGAAGAAAATAAGTCTTCCATGGGTTCTTCTTTACCAAATGTTGTTCAGAAGAGAGATGGATGTTGAAGACAGATTCCACCACAACTCTCTGATCATGAAGATCCTGATACATAAAGGCTTTCCTATGGATGGACTCTTTGATCAAGCACCTCCTTCCTTCTTCACTCCTGCCATGTATGAACTGATGGATCAAGGTTTAGTGGAGAAAGAAGAAGCCCTAGAGAATAGGGTGGCTGAAATCTCTCCTGAGGCATCCCCTGTCAGAGGAAGAAGAACAAGAGCCTCTAATCCTCTAGGTGCTCATGGAAGGATCAGAAAGGTGTTTGCGGCGTACAACTTGAAGAGGTCCCATGCTCGCATTGGTCGGCTAGCAAAGAAGCTGAAGGAAACTCAAAAGGAGTTACTAAAGCTGAAGGCAGAGAAAGAGGGTGCCAGTGTTGCCGAGATCATGCCTGCTGAAAATATCTTTCTTTTGATCTTTCTTTTTGAAAGAGTCGTGTCATAGTCTTTTGATCTTTCTTTTTGAAAATACTTGTTGAAAATATCTATAATTTTGATTAATATGAATGTTCTTTTCCTCAAAATTCTTATATTGACTTTATTCAGCGTGTGTGATTTAATCTATATTCTCTGAATACGTTGAAATTAATCATTAGTTGCACACATTTATTGATCATACGCTTAACTTTCCAAGTTTAAATACCTGAATTTATTACTCTACTTCACGTGCTTCAGTTATCTGAACCCTTTTGAATAATGACAAAAGGGGGGAGAGTAAATATAACTAACAAATTCTCTTAAGCAAAGTTGTTTTTTAGAAGGCTATTTGTCTTTTCAGAAGCTAAGTGTTTTTCAGAAGAAAAGTATGTTATTCAGGGGGAGTTCGACACTCCATTCATTTATCTGAAAGAGGGGGAGAGAACCTCAACTTTTCTTTTTAAATCTCACTCTAATTACTTCAGATATTTGTCAGTCATATCAAATTTGTCATCATTAAAAAGGGGGAGAATGTTGAGTCTCAATATAAATTAAGTATTCAATTTAATTCAAGACTCTTTACCTTTGGTTTTAATGTTTAACAAATTTGATTATATGAAAACAGATTCTACTGAGAAAGGTAGTTTGTCTTTGTTATTGCAGCAACTCTGAAGTGAGCAAATCTTCAAGTTAAAGCAACTATCTGAAGAATTGATCAACCTGCTGAAAGTATGTGCATGCTGAATTTGTACCTGCAGAACACATACTCACTGAACTATCATTGGATGACGTGGCAATTCGAGCCTGCTGATAGGAAGAACTTGAATCTGCTGAAGACTCTCTCAACCCTCTGATGACGTGTACCATTCCTCATGCTGAGAAGTCTTACTGAAATTGTTCAACATAGTATCTGTTCAAGTCAGAAGACCTTCTGCGCAAAGACTTAAAGGTCTCTAAACGTCTTATGTTGTTGCCTACGAAAGGAAGTGTTTACAAAGTTCTTTCTGCGTCTCAAGAAACATGGTACACGGAAAAGGAACCTCTATACCTGCTGTGCGTCAGAGCATTGCTATCTATGCACACCTACTCTATTCAAGTCAAAAGCTATAAGCCATTTCTACACGGTAATCAAGCAACCTCTCAACGGTAACATTTCTGGCCTCTATAAATAGCTTCATTCAAGACTTTGAACGTGTCGGCAAAAGCTCAATAAGAATATTTATCAAGCCAACCCTCTGAAGAAACAATTCCTGCTGACCAAAATACAGAGAATAACTTCAGTCTAATATCTATACTCCTGTATCTCTGTTTTTCATTGTCCTTAGAATTTATCCTCTGTATCCTGAGTTATACTCAGTCATTCCTTTGTACAAGAGAACCAATGTTTAAGTTTCTCGGAAACTTAAACTATTTTTCATTGTAAACATTGTTAAGTGTCTGAGAGCCGGGAGAGGCTGTGTCCAAAGAATACTTAGTTTAGCCTGGTGAGGCTGTGTCCAAAGATTACTTAGTTTAGCCTAGAGAGGTTGTGTCCAAAGAAAACTTAGTTTAGCCTGGAGAGGTTGTGTCCAAAGAATACTTGGTTTAGCCTGAAGAGGCTTGGTTCAAACAATACTTGTAATCTTGCGGGATTAGTGAAAATCTAGTGGAGTGTTTGCCCTGGGAATGGACGTAGCTCACTGAGTTAGTGGGTGAACCAGGATAAATTTATGTTGCTAAGTTCTCTTAACCCTTAACTCTTTATATTCTGTTTTATCTAACTAAGGAGGGTTAAGAAAAGTGATTTTATTAATCTGCGGTGCAATACAAACTCTTTATCATGAAAAACATTTCAAAATTGTTTTTAATCAACCTTCTGAGTTGCATCAGCAAGTTGCTGAACTCCCAGTTTCGGAAGGTTGCCCAAATATTTTCAAACTCAGTTTGCTTGGTAAAAAGGTTTTCAGGAAAATCTGTAAAGATTATAAAACACTGTTCAACCCCCCTTCTAGTGTTTCCTATGGTTCTAACATAAGCTACTGAGGATTGATTCTTGAGTGATTTTACATTGGATTCTGAGGTTTATTTCAATTCAAATTCGTATTTCAATTTCTGCAATAGATTCAATTTCACCTTCTCCTTTAGAATTCTGGTTTTGAATCTTGAATTGGATTTGAACGCTTGTTGATAATTCAGTTCTGTTCTTCACTTGGAATTCTGGTTTAGTTTGCTTGATTCTAAACAACCTACTGTTTGCTTAATTCAGGAGGTAAAGGATTAGAAATCTCACACCAGTTCGCTTAGTTCTATCAAGTTCGCTTAGTTCTTGAGTGGGATATTTGATGAATTAATTGACGCTTGTTTAGTTAATTCAAATCTGTTTTGGAGTTTGAGATCGATGAATATTAACTGATGAAGGATCCAATTGTAAATGAACAAGAGAATCAATCTGTTTTCTTAAATCGTTTTACTCTTACTAACTTGTTTACAAAATTCTATTCCTGAACAATAATCAAACCCCTTATTTCTGTTACATTCTAAAATTCTGCACTTTTAAGACAATCTCTGAAATTTGGACCATCTGAAGCCATGATCTGAAGTACTGTCTGAAGCTCTGTCTCAAGACCGTCTGAAGTTCACCGTTTGAATTACCATCTAAGGACCTGTCTGAAGTTCCTTATCTGAAGTACTTATCTGAAGTACACCTTCTAAAATATACCTTCTGAAGTACCGTCTGAAGTTTTATTCTTAAGATCATCTGAAGTTTCACGTTCTGAATTTCTGGTCTGAATTCTGTTATCTGAATTTCTATTAAATTCCTTTAGAGACGACTTTGGGTTATCTAACCCTCACTACATTTTAATTCATATTATTTGGGGCCGTTGCCAGGGAATTCAATTCAAATACAATTTTCAGTTTTCAGACAGAGTTCTGTTTGTGTGTGAATTTCTGTCTTTGTGAGTTCTTTAATTCTGTTTTTTGTAATTCGTTTCTGCTTTGTGTTTGTAAAGTTAGAGTCAATTTCAATACTGTGTTTTTGTTCAGCTAACATTTGGTTTGTGCAGCTTGTAGTGAATTTCCATAATTCAAATTCTGGTAATACACATAACCTTGCTCATTTACCATTTTTTATGTTGAACTTTGTTCTTGTTGTCCAGCCTGTGTTTTGACGTGTGTAATATTTTGAGTCATTGTCTTTAGTGTGTTTAGTCATGTTATAATGTTCAGGTATTGTTCAAATGATGTTAGAATTGATTTGGTTTGATTCAGATTGAATTGCATAAGTTGATCAATCTGCTGTTGATTTTTGCAATTGAATCTGACTTTTTGGTTAACATAGTTAGAGGTAGAATTTTTTTGCCAAATTTTGTGTCCACTCTTATTTAGGTTAATAATGAATATTAGATACCCCAGTTGTTGCTAGATAGGTCCAGATTGTGAGATTACACTTTGTACTGGCTTAATCTGACCTGTTGACTTCAATTGGACATAACTTGAGCTAGGAAAGTCAGAATTGCACATATTTTATATGCTTTTGGGGTAGAAGAAGCTACTTTAGACGCCTATTGCGACACCCTTAGTTATACCACTAAGAGTATCACATTACGAAACGTAACCGTCAACTTACTGTTTTTAAAACTTAGAAAATACGAAAATATATTTTTTTTTTTGAAAAGGAGATTAGTCATCATCAACCTATCGCTTTCTAATTCCATTTTTTTTAAGTATTCATGAAAATGTCCTTATCTTAAGTCTGAAATTCATTTTCTAAAAACATCTAGACGATTCAATCATTCCGCATACATACACAACATACACGCAGATATAAAGGGGATCATGGGAAAGAAACATGATAAACATATATATAGAACCATAGTGTCAAAGTAATCTCGGAGTAAAAAATACCACCATACAAAACAAGAGTTCTAGTAGTAGACTATAATAATTAAGACCTCAGCCAAAACAAAACAAAACAAGAGGCCACTAAATCAGAGCTGCTACTAACTAGACTCGTAACTACCCCTAGTTACGCTATCCTACTCATCGTCATCCGTCTCAACAGGAATCCACCCACAACTCCTCCCTCCAGTACCCCCGAGGTTGATCATTCCAAAGTCTTCTGAGGGGTCGTCACTGGAAGAATCCTCTTCCGGCTCCTCATCCTCAGAGTCATCCTTCGGGTCTTCCTCTGGGTCCTCCTCCTCAGATATAGTGTCATCAATCACGATCATGTCTGGCTTGCTCGGGAGGGAACGGCCAAATGCGTCAGGATTACGAGCTGTGGAGGTGACACCTCTGGACCGGGAGAGTAACGAAGGGAATCTGGCTCGCCCATGGTCGCCATCCGTGAGGACTGTGACGATGTCGATGGAGAGGGGCGATGACGACGGTTGAGAAAAGTAGTGTAGCGACGGAGTCCGGGTGGAGTCTTAAACTCAAGGATCACAGGCACAGTGAAAACGACCTCCGGTACAAGGGGAAGGCTGGGGTGAGAGATGGTGGCGCGCACTTCCCCTGTAAACACGCAGCGTCTAGGAACGTCCGGAACTCGCCACTGCCCCCGTGGCTCCCATCTCAGTGCTACCCTCATGGTTGTCATCTTGAAGCTCTCCGGACCCAACTATCGACGTAGCGAAAAAGCACGACGACAGAAAACAGAAGTAGAAAAGGGAGGGTGAGAACATCACATAAACTCATGTTAAGTAGAACACAGTAACTAGAGCATCCATAAAATATTCACAAACATTCACATAATCTCAATCACAAGTATGCAGTTGATGCTATCATGATGTACATAACTAATGCATGAGGGCCCGAGAAAACATCACCAAAAGCAGAGCACACAACAACTGCTCGACCATATATGTACAATATATCAGGAGTATAGTCTGTACTAGCAAATAGTACGAAGAGCATTGCTCAATCTCTGGCCAAGACGATTTTCCGACTTCCAGACAAACTCACTGATTATGAAAACTTGAGAGCGACGGGATAGTCAAGCTTGTACCCCGCTTACACGACAGTAGGGGGCGAGCCTACGTCACTTGTGCCATTTCGGGACTCGACTTATCCTCAGGGCTGGTCTCCTTTACCGGACCGCTGGTGTTCTTTGCAAAACCCAGTGCACCCGTCCCATCCAGTTTCACACTGTACTAGAGTGGTATTGCCATATAGGTCGTAAGGCTTTTGAACCTTAATCATTATTGATGCACATGATGTATGTCATACCGCAAACACTTACAATATTACATCCTTACAGACAAGCCCATTGAATCTTTTTACGTCACCACTTTACCGTGGTGCAACCTCGTAGATTCAAGGTCTTTCTTTTGAGGAAAACCAAATCACACTCTCTTGCCAAGCTTCTCAAGTTTTATGTAGAGAGAAAGTGTTGGTTATAATCTTTTAAGGTAGCTTGTGCTAGCATTATTGATAATCATATTCACTTAAGTCCTACAATTTACTAAGGCTTATGGATATGTCTTATGAAAGGCATTACTAATCCTAATTCTATTTGTATGACTAATTAAGATTAGGCTTAACCTTTAATCATAACTAGTCTTCATTAATCGAATTTCAATTAATCTTATCCTTCTTTAATTAAGTCTTAATCCTTACTTAAGATCCTAATTAATTTCTAATTATCCCTTAATCTCTTCCTTAATCTTGGATTAGGGTTTTTAATTATGCTTGATTAAGGTTAAATTATAATTAATTATTTTTTTTGACCGTCGTTAGAGATTAATTACTTAATTAACACTTATATTGATATTAATTATCTTTAGACTTAATTAATTATTAATTAACCTAAGTAATTTAGGCTAATCAACTTAGGTGATTAAATTAGTTAAGCCTACTAATTAATCCTAAGTTCAATTTTCACAACTTAGATTAGTGTGGAAGTTCAACCCTAACCTAAGCTTAAGCCCATGAATTATTTTTAGTTGTCTTTTAAATTGAGTTTTGACTTTCTTTTTGAAGGCTTTGGGTCTAAACAAAAGCCTAAAGGTTATTGGACCCATGAGAGCCCATTTTTTTATTCATAATAAATAAAAAATGTGACTTTTAAATAGATTTTTATTTTAGTTAAAATAAAAATCCGAATTTAATTACTTAATTTAAAAACTTATCTTATTTGCAATTTAGTCCTTTTAGTTACAAATTTATTCTTTAGTCCTTTTGGGCCAATTTAGCCCAAAAACATGTTTTAAACATCCTTTTGATCTTTTCAGGATCAAAAGGACATTCTTGATGAGTTTTATTAAGAACTCTCATGAACACCAAGAACATGCTTCAAGCTCAAAACACCATTTTTTTTTCAAGATAAATCATCAAAACAATTTTGTAAATCCATCCAACCACATGCATGTTCATCAAATCATCATCTAAACACATTACAATCATCAAAACAATTTTAGAATACATGCAGCCCCATTTTCACTCTCTTGGCCCAGAGCATCAAGGAAAAAGGGAGAAATTTTGCAAAAATTTTAGCTTGGCTTGCATGCATCCAAATCCATCAATTAAACACATTTCAAGCATCAAAACAAACATGCAAACATCAATCACAACCCAACTCAACAGATCCGAAAATATACATTCAAAAGAAGTTCCAAAAGATGATTTTTCAAGTAAAAACAAGGTTAGAAAAGCAAGGATTCAAGGGTAAATCCTTGATTCTAGTTACAAAGCCTACTAGAGTTCAAGTTCTCCCCCTCTTTACCTCAATCTTCAAGAGAAAAATTGCAGAATTCTTGCTCCAAAAACAGCCAAAGACAGCCCCTCAAAGGTCCTCCTTCAAGTCTCCAACAAGGATCTAAAGGCTAGAAAGCTAGTGTTTCTAAGCTTACGCTCAAAAATGGAACCTAAGCTTGGTGGTGTTTATGGAGGGATTGAAGTTTTTGAGGGAGAAAAGGGGGAGGATGTCGCGGCCAAGGAAGAGAGAAGATGAGAGAAAAATGAAGGTTCTCCTCGCTTGCATGTAACAAATGAATGAAAAAGGAGAAAAAGTGCCTTTATATGACATAACTCACCTTTTCAAGCTATTGGTGGAATGGAAGAGATGGGAAAACAAGTGTCTCCCATGCATCAAGGCTGGTTGCACGGTCTTTAAGGAGAAAAAAAAAAGAAGGCTTGTGCAATTTTTCTGGCCCGGATCAAGAGAATTCGGGCCCGGGTCAGGGGCAGGAGGGGCAAAAAGGTCATTTTATCAGGAAAATCCCAAAAATTCCCAGAAAATTCCTAAAAATAGGAAATTCAATTCTAAACCCAAAAATATGAATTTTGATGATAAAAAATAATTTTAATAACTCAAAATCCAATAAAACACTCAAAACAGCAAAATCGGCAAAAATGGCAAAAACGGTAAAACACGGGCGTTACAACTCTCCCCCTCTAAAAAGAAATTTCGTCCTCGAAATTTGTGCGTACCTTCTTGAAATAATTGAGGGTGAGACTTTTTCATCTGTTCTTCCACTTCCCAAGTTGCATTCCCTTCATCAGTTGTACTCCAAATTACCTTTACTAACGGAATCTCCTTCCCTCTCAGCTGCTTTATCCTTCGGTCCCCGATTTGTACAGGTAACGCTTCATAAGTCAGGTTTTCTTTTAATTGTATCATGTCGGGCTGTATGACGTGTGAAGTGTCAGGAATATACTTTCGGAGTTGTGACACATGAAACATATTATGCAGGTTTGAAAGGAAAGGTGGCAAAGCAATTTGGTAAGCGACAAGACCAATTCTTTTCAAAATTTGGTAGGGACCAATGAATTTAGGCGTAAGCTTTCGAGATCGCATTGCCCTGCCAACCCCAGTTGTTGGTTTAACTCTCAAAAATATGTGATCTCCTTCCTTGAATTTAAGGGGTTTCCTCCTCTGATCATAGTAATTCTTCTGCCTGCTCTGTGATATTTTCATCTTTTCCTGAATCATCTTGATCTTTTCCGTGGTTTGCTGAATCATCTCAGGCCCCAAGACTAGGCCGTCGCCAGACTCGAACCAACACAAGGGTGTCCTACACTTTCTACCATACAGGGCTTCATAAGGTGCCAATCCAATACTAGAATGAAAACTGTTGTTGTAGGTGAACTCGATCAGTGCCAACAACTGATCCCAACTGCCTTGGTGTTCTAACACACACGCCCTCAGCAAATCCTCTAGGGATTGGATAGTTCGTTTAGACTGACCATCGGTTTGGGGATGATAGGCCGAACTGAGCCTCAACTTAGTTCCTAGAGCTTGTTGCAAACTACCCCAAAATCTGGATGTAAACCTAGGATCTCTATCTGACACAATGCTAGATGGAACCCCATGCAGTCTTACTACTTCCCTAATGTACAACTAGGTTAACTTTTCTAGAGAAGACTTAATATTGATGGGTAGGAAATGGGCAGATTTTGTTAACCTATCAACGATTACCCATATAGCATCAAAACCTGCCGGGGTTCTAGGTAAACCTACTACAAAATCCATAGATATGCTATCCCATTTCCATTCAGGGATATCCAAGGGTTGTAACTCTCCTGATGGTCGCTGATGTTCAATCTTAGCTTTCTGACAAACCAAACAAGATGCTACATAGTCTGCTACTTCCTTCTTCATCCCAGACCACCAAAACATTTTTCTCAGATCTTGGTACATCTTAGTCGCTCCAGGGTGAATACTCAGCCTACTCTTATGAGCTTCCTCTAAGATCAGTTTCCTTAATTCCTTATCATTAGGTACACATATCCTATTTTTGAATCTAACAATGCCATCAGTACCTTTATGGAACTCTGATTCTCCTTTCTTAGGAACTAGATCCTTCAAGTCTTGTAAAGGTTGATCCTTTCCCTGTGCTATACGAACTTGTTCCAAGAAATCACTCAAAATCTTCAAGGTTCCTAGAATGACACTCTTAGGACTAAACCCAACATCCAGGTTCAGGTCTCTAAATCCTTCTATCAATTCTAGTTCCTTAACCATCATTGCTGCCATATACAAGGATTTCCTACTCAAGGCATCAGCCACTACATTGGCTTTCCCAGGGTGGTATTGTAAACTAAAATCATAATCCTTTAAAAACTCCATCCATCTCCTTTGCCTCATATTCAACTTCTTCTGATCAAACAGATATTTCAAGCTCTTATGGTCACTAAAGACTTCAAACCTAGCGCCATACAGATGATGCCTCTATATCTTCAGAGCAAAAACTATAGCTGCCAACTCTAGATCATGCGTGGGATAGTTTACTT
This sequence comes from Sesbania bispinosa, assembly GCA_026901365.1. Taxonomy (NCBI): domain Eukaryota; kingdom Viridiplantae; phylum Streptophyta; class Magnoliopsida; order Fabales; family Fabaceae; genus Sesbania; species Sesbania bispinosa. The sequence goes on from QLOH01000274.1 coordinate 386,287, forward strand.
CGTGTGTTCTCAGTTGCCTAGAGGCATAAGCCACTACCTTCCTTTTTTGCATCAACACACAACCTAATCCTTGTTTCGAAGCATCACAATATACTTCAAAACTCTCCTGTGGGTCAGGTAAAACTAAAACTGGTGCCGAAGTTAACCTCCTTTTCAACTCTTAGAAACTATCCTCACACTTCTGGTTCCAAACGAAGGGTTGATCCTTTCTAATCAGACGAGTTAACGGAGTTGCTATCCTAGAAAAATTCTCAATGAACTTACGGTAGTAACCGGCTAACCCCAAAAAGCTCCTTATCTCCGTCACATACTTTGGTGCTTCCCACTGTAACATAGTCTCTACTTTAGCTGGGTCTACGCTAACTCCCCCACTAGAGATTACGTGACCTAGGAAGTTCACTTCCTTCAACCAGAACTCACACTTAGATAACTTAGCATATAACTGTTTATCTCTCAGGGTCTGTAAAGCTATCCTAAGGTGTTCCGCATGCTCTTCCTCACTCTTGGAATATATGAGAATGTCGTCTATGAAGACCACAACGAATTTGTCCAAGTAAGGATGGAAAACTCGGTTCATATAATCCATGAAAACTGCAGGTGCATTGGTTACACCAAACGGCATCACTAAATATTCGTAATGCCCGTAGCGTGTTCTGAAAGCTGTCTTCGGAATATCCTCAGACTTAACACGTATTTGGTGGTAACCTGACTTAAGGTTAATTTTCGAGAACACTGTTGCTCCTCTTAATTGATCCATCAAGTCGTCTATCCTAGGCAAAGGATACCTATTCTTTATCGTCACCTTACATGAGTCTGAAGGAGATGGTGTTGTTCCTCCTCAGGCTTATGCTGCAAATATTTATGGTTCTGGCAGACCCCCTCAGCAACAACAGTATAATCAAGATCTTTCTTCTAATAGGTATAATCCGGGTTGGAGGAATCATCCAAACTTGAGATGGGGGAATTCTTCTCAACAGCAGTCGCAACAGCCTTATATACCTTATCAGTCTCATGTTGCTGGACCTAGTAGACCTTACCAGCCTCCACATGTACAACAGCAGCAGTAGCAACTCAGTTGTGAACAACAACTGGCTGCAGCAATATATTCAACTTCAGCTATAGAGAGAGCAATTGTGCTTTGCCTTTTGCTGGACCAGCTGATCATGTTGTCTCCAATGAAGTGACAACCTCCACTGGTTGATTTTCTTTCTAATCTGTCTCCAGCAAAATCAGCATCACAAAATCCCACTAACCTGCGATCCTTACTCTTCTTATAGAAAAGACCAAGATTAGTAGTGCCATTTAAATATATGAAAATTCTCTTTACAACCTTGTAATGAGTAGTTCTTGGATCAGATTGAAATCTATCACAGAGGCACACACTGAACATTATGTTAGGTCTACTTGCTGTTAGATACAATAATGAACCAATCATTCCTTTGTACAAGGTTTGGTTTACTGGTTCTTCCCCTTCATCTTTGCTGAGAGCAGCAGAAGGATGCATAGGAGTTAGCATTGGTCTGCAATCACTCATGCTGAACTTCTTAAGCATTTCTTTTGTATATTTTTCCTGTTGGATCCATATACAATCAGATTGTTGCTTTATCTGAAGCCCTAGGAAGAACTTAAGTTCTCCCATCATGCTCATCTCAAACTCAGATTGCATAAGCTCAGAGAATTCCTTGCATAATGAAGAATCAGTAGAACCAAATATAATGTCATCCACATATATCTGAACCAGAATGAAATCTTTGTTAGACATTTTTCTGAAAAGAGTTGTATCTACTTTTCCTCTTTGAAAGCCATTTTTGATTAAAAAATTGCTCAATCTGTCATATCAAGCTCTTGGGGCTTGTTTCAGACCATAAAGAGCCTTTTTCAGTTTGAAAACATGTTCTGGAAAAGTAGTATCCTCAAAGCCAGGGGTTTGTCTAACATAGACCTCTTCCTCAATGAATCCATTTAGAAAGGCACTCTTTACATCCATCTGATATAAGGTGATGCCATTATTTACTGCATAAGAGAGTAAAATCCTAATGGCTTCAAGCCTAGCTACAGGGGCAAAAGTTTCAGTGAAGTCAATACCTTCTTGCTGATTGTAGCCCTGAGCAACAAGCCTGGCCTTGTTTCTTACCTTTTTTCCTTCTTCTGACAGCTTGTTTCTGAACACCCATTTGGTTCCTATTATAGTTTTCCCATGGGGTTTAGGTACAAGTGTCCAGACATCACTCCTAGCAAATTGGTTCAGCTCTTCTTGCATGGCTAGGATCCACCCTTCATCATGTAGATCTTCCTCAATACTTTTAGGTTCAATTTCAGAGAGAAGTGCAAGATTGTTCAAGCTTCTGAGCCTTGATCTTGTTCTAACTCCTTCTGAAGTGTCACTTATTATTTGCTCTCTTGGATGATGAGTTTTGTATCTCCAATCACGATTGTGAGGGAGTACACACTCTGTCTGAGACTCAACAATGTTGGTCTGAGAAGGTCCAGCTTCAGACACAGGTTCAGTCTTTTGCTCAGCAGGTCCTTCAGATGATCCTTCAGATTTTACATCTGGATTTATCTGCATACCTGCAAAATCCTCTTATAGATCTGATAGTTCCCTATCAGTCTCTTTAAAGTCATTGAACCTTACATGAATAGATTCTTCCACAGCTAAGGTTCTTGAGTTATATACTTTGTAAGCCTTATAGGTTTCAGAATATCCAATAAAGAAACCTTTATCAGACTTAGCATCAAATTTTCCTAAATCATCTTTAGTGTTAAGTATAAAACACTCACATCCAAAGATATGAAAGTAGGATATGTTGGGTTTTCTTCCTTTCCACAGTTCATATGGAGTCCTTTTGAGAATTGGTCTTACCAAAATTCTGTTTTGAATGTAACTTGTTGTGTGAACAGCTTCTGCCCAAAAGGATCTAGGTAGATTGCTTGAGATGAGCATGGTTCTCCCCATCTCTTGCAAGCTTCCGTTCTTTCTCTCAACAACCCCATTTTGCTGAGGTGTCCTAGCCACAGAGAAATTGTGTGAGATCCCATTCTCATCACAGAACAGTCTGAAGTTTGAGTTTTCAAACTCTCCACCATGATCACTTCTGATAGCTGATATGCAGATTCCTTTCTCATTCTGCACCTTCTTACAGAATTTTGAGAAATTCTCAAAGGTTTCCTCTTTGCTTCTTAGGAATATAACCCATGTAAATCTTGTATAGTCATCAATAATGACCAATCCATACTTCTTTTTGCTAAGACTCTCAGTTCTAGTAGGACCAAACAAATCCATGTGAAGTAGTTCTGAAGGTCTGTTGGTTGAAACAACATTCTTACTCTTAAAAGAGTTTCTAGTTTGTTTCCCTTTCAGACAATTTTCACATAAAATATCAGAGTTGAATGAAAGCTTGGGTAAACCTTTAACCAGATTGTGTTTGGTTAGCTTTGAGATTAATCTCAAGCTGGCATGCCCAAGTTTCTGATGCCAAATCTGTTTTTCATCTTTAATTGAAACAAAACACTTCACATTTTGACTTGCAAGTTCCTCTAGATCAATCTTGTACACATTATTGTGTCTCTTAGAAGAAAAGAGGATATGATCTGAAGCATCTTTGAGTATACAACCTTCTTTAGTGAAAGATACAACATATTCACTGTCACATAATTGACTTATGCTCAGAAGATTGTGTTGCAGTCCTTCCACTAGAAGCATATTCTTAATTAGGGAAAGAGGAGTCACACCTACTGTCCCAATACTAGTGATCTTCCCTTGCTGATTTCCACCAAAGGTGACCACTCCACCTACCTTGGGTCTAAGGTTTTGGAACAAACACCTTTCTCCCATCATGTGTCACGAGCACCCACTATCTAGGTACCATTTGTGGTGTTTCTTTTGTCCTGTTAAACACATCTGCAACAGGAACAATTAAACTCTTAGGTACCCATACCTTCTTGGGTCCTCTTTTGTTAGTTTTGGGTCTTATTTTCCCTCTGTGTGTACACTGGGACTCCACATGTCCAGGTTTGCCACAGTTGGAACACTCATTTCCTTTCTTGGGTCCTTTATCAGGTACTATAAAATTTAAGGATTCACAAGAAGATGTTTCTGAATAACCTAAACCACTTCTGTCTAAGGAATGCCTCTGAGAGCCTAATAATCTGTTCAGATTATCAGTTCCTTTGACAAATCTGGCCAGATCCAGAGTTAATTCTCTAATCTTGCTTTTGAGCTTTCTATTCTCTTTTACAAGATTATCAGAATTACTAGGATCTTGTTGAAGCAGCTTTTCTTTGAGAGCAAGAATTTCTTTTTGCAAATTTTCATTTTCTAAAGTAGCTTGAGTAAAAGCTCTTGAAAGTTCTTTAAACTCATTGAACAACTCTCTACTACTTTCAACAAGGTCATCATACTGATCTTGTAGAGTTTGAGGAATTACCTCAGAGTCTGAACTGTCTGAAGAAGGTAGACTTGCCATCAAACACAGATTTGCTTCTTCTGAAGTGTCATCCTCTTCTTCTGAAGTGGAGTCATCCAAATCTTCCCATGTTGCCATCAATCCTTTCTTTTCCTTAAACAATTTCTTCTTCTGAAAGGTTGACTTCCTTAACTTGGGGCAATTAGTCTTTATGTGACCTGGCTGTTTGCACTCAAAACAGGTAATTTTGTCAGTGTTAAAGGATTCTTTACCTGACTTACCTTATTTGAAGTTGGAAGGTTGAGATCTTCTTAATCTCCCTTTTCTTTATAGCATCTTCTTAATCTTCTCGCTGACAAGAGCAAGATCTTCATCTTCTGAACAACCTTTAGATTCAGTATCACAATCTAAAGTGTCCTCTGCTTGCATGGCTTTCATGTTACCATGCCTAAGCTGTCTGGCCTTGGAGTTCAATGCCAGTGATTTCTTCTTGGTGTCATCTTCCCCAAGTTCTAACTCATGGACTTTGAGAGAGCCCAACAGTTCCTCCATTCTAAGAGAGTTTAAATCTTGAATGGCAGTAACCTTGGGCCTCCAGGACTTTGGTAAGCTTCTTAGAATCTTTCGATTGTTATCTCCAGATTCAAAGGTTCTTCCCAATGACCTGAGTCCATTAGTTATCATATGAAACCTTCCAAACATTTGATCTATGGTTTCAGACTCTTCCATCTTGAACATCTCATATTGATGTACAAGCATACTGATCTTGGATTGCTTTACGGTCTCAGTTCCTTAATGAGCTGCTGCAAGAGTATCCCAGATCTCCTTGGCAGATGAACAACCATACACCTTCTCATATTCTAACTTGTTCAAGGAACATATCAGATAGAGTTTGGCCTTGGCATTTAATTGAACTCGAGCCTTCTGCTCCAAGGCCCATTCAGCTTTTGGTATGGGCAATCCAGCATGCATGGGAACATAGTCTCCATTAGTAACTACATACCAGACATCAATGTTGTTGCTTTCAATAAACAACTTCATACGATCCCTCCAATAGTGGTAATCCACTCCATTGAATGCTGGGGGTCTCGTGATGGAGTCTCCTTCAGTGATGTACTGTCTGTTGCTGGTAGAGGTTTCCTTATGGATCTTTGTCCTCTGCACTGATTAGGTGTTAACCCCGAGGATAAGCTCTGATACCAATTGTTGGAAAGCAGGGAAACACTAAAAGGTGGGGTTTAATAGTGTTTCAATGGAAACTTTTTTGTTTCAAATATTTTAAAGGTTTCACTATCTTCAGATGATAGCTACGAATTAGAGAGTACAAATAACTGAGACTTTCTCAGAATATGAAAATGAATAATTGTACAAAGAATATCAGAGTTTGATTTTTGCAGCGTGTAGTTTCTTTGATTGAAATGCTTCTCACCACTTCCTATTCAATTCTTCATGGGACGTATTTATAGTCTCCAAGGAGTAAATGCCCGTTACCAAATAGCATTTAATGCATTCAGAATACATTTGACACAGCTCTGTTCAAAGCAATATGAGCAGAAATAGGTGCAGCAGATCTGCGCACACAAAGCAATCTGGCAGGAGCAGCAACGTTGCAGACTTTCCTTAAATGTGCTAAACATTTGAACGAGGAAGAAAAGCAACACTGACTCTTATGCTGAAGTAGGTAAGATCTTGATTTGAACGTTCCTCGTACTCAGCAACGTCTTACAAGTCATACCATTGTCCTGAAGACTTTATCTTTCAGATGCAAGGAATGCTTCAGATGAACTTGTCTTCTTCTGAGGATAAACGCTCTTCAGACGATGTTTGGTCTTCAGACTATCTGAAGCTTCAAATGATGTTTCACGCTTTTTATGATCTGAAAAAAAGCAGAATATTGTGAAAGTATATTGCCACAAATCCATCTGAATTTTTATATTTGTTCATTAAAACACTTTAAAGGGAATAAGACTCAAAGTACTTAAGTATATAAATTTTTTAGTATATAAATTTTAGAGACTCAACAATGATTAAAAGAAAGTAAGTTTGAAGCTCAAAATAAATCTCTTTAAGGCACAACAGAGGTCTTTTTGAGTCAGCTTTCTCTCCTTGCACGGTTAGCACCAAAATATCAGAGAATATGATGAGAGAGAGAATTTCCAGAAGGTAGAAAATATAATTAGAGTGCTTTGTAGCTTTCTTCTGGGCTATGTGTTTATTCAGCAAGGGAAAGGGCTCCTTTTATAGAATTTTTAGGATTATAGTGGTTGGAAACCCTTCAAGGAGCATAGACACATCCAACTGTGAGGAAGGAACTGTCTTAATCAAGGTTTGCTCAGAAAACACTATTGTAGCAGGCTGTCACAGTCATGGACAACTGTATCTTGACCGAAGCTATCTTCTGGAGGACCTTTCTTCTATAGAAGTGAATTTCTTCCGATCTTTACCTCTCAGATTCATGGACAAGGTTATTGTAAACGTGATAACATGAAGGGATTGATTTAATCACACTTTATCACTTGCAGAAGAAGGAAACCTAAGAAATGTGAATTTATAGAAGACTGTTTCTTCTGCAGATATTTTGACAATGAATCTTCCTTCTAATATTCTGTTTTTGCAACATATGTTTCTTCTGGATAGGGTATTTGTATTTTAAAGAACTAGATTTGTTTTATGCTTCATGTTCTGTATAATGGATTGTATTAAGCCTTCTTCTCAACAGCCTTTTTTGCTTTCATCTGTTGATGTATCTTTTGTATTTCTATTGAAATGAATTCTCAGGTTGTTTCTCGATGATCCTTAATGTCTTCAGAAGATTGCATATGTTTGTACTGTCTCAATAAGCTCAAATGAAAATACTAGTACTTAAATCAGAATTATACAACTTGGACTATGAGGGATTGTCATCATTGAAACCCCTTAGGAGGATTTTGATCCTTACATTCCTTTCACCCAATTCCTTATTTCCTAATTCCTAAGTCCTAAGTCAAAAATACTAATCCTAATTGAATTTTTTTTATATTCCTAATTATAACGGGAATAAAAACTAAATTCTAATCCTAACATAACCAATAAAATACTCAAATAAAACAAAATAATAACCATAACGTAAATGTTGCATAAGGTACAAAATTATCAAATAAAGGAGAAAATAAAATAAAATAAAAGAAAGAAAAACACCGTGTAAAACAATGAAACATGAATTTCTCAATCTCTTAATCCTCATTGAAATATGCTCTTGTTCCCTCCTCATCAGCTCCAATGTCAGATGCAGTTGCAGAATCATCAAAGGATGGTACAACTCCAGCTCCACTCCCCCGGGAAAAAGGACTGTCCCTAGGCCACTGCAGGTATGTCTGGAACTGCTCTGGTGTCATACCTGGGTATGGTCCTCTAAAATTATGATATAAGAACTCATGGAGGTAGAGTTGTCCTCTATGGGTGGAGATCAGCTGTTGACACATGGATAGTTGGAGTCGCTTGATTCGCTCCTCCAATGGCTGGTGTGGCATGTCAGCTGGTGGTAGGTGTTGTGGTGGTGGAGAGCGATAGTGGTCTTGGGGTTCTTGAGGATGCTCCTGTTGAGGCTGCTCCTACTCCTCAGGTGTTAAACAATAAATCTCAATGTACCTTTTGTTGATAGGTTCTCTAATAGAAGCTGTAGGGTTCACCTCAACCCCCGGTACATGCATAGTGTTGTAATGAGAGCTGGGAACCCCAAACAAAATTTGGAGCGATCGCTGCGTCGTTCCACTGCTGTCCTAACGAATGAATGAAGTTTTTGAGACATTACTCTTGCTATGTCGACATCCGCAGCAGAGAGAATGCAATAGATGAGGTGTGTCGTATCGATAGTGACATCAGAAACATGGTTGTTGGGCCTGACATTGGCCAACAACAGGACTGTCCACATCTGAGATATGCTTCGCAAGTCCTTCCTCAAAATTCTAGCCGCCTCCCCATACTGATTAACTTCATACATACGCCCAGGTAAACAGAGGTACTGAGCAGTCTTCGTATCCAGCTCTTCATTCCCATAGCTCCCAATCTCTCTCATCAATTGATGGTACTGGCATGGCAAATCATCCTCATCATTAGGAAATGGGCTGCCCAGAAAGTCATTAATCCTATCACGATCGTAGGCTAACCATCTTCCCCTCACATAGGACCTCTTATCAGCTTTCCACCCGGCTCGCCCGCGGCAATGGAGTAAAACTCCGGGACAAGCTCTGGATCATAAAACTGATCTGGTTCAGCTACTCTCCTCCATCTCCTCCTGGTAATCTCCAAGTTAAACTCTTCGAACTCCTAAGTCTTGAGTTCTACTCTCCTTTCCACAATGAAGTTACAGTTTTTGATATAATTGTATTTATCCTGAGCCTGTGCATCCTTGAACCTTCCTGCATCAAACGGAGGGCCAGGCCTAGAACTGTCAGACCTTGCCCTCTTCCCTTTATTAATCCAGGAACAAGAAGGATTAGAACCTACTGTCATTTTGGTATGAACAATCTTATACAGCAAACTGACTAAGAATGGAAGAGGTTTGTTGGTGAAAAAGGGAAGAAGAAGGGTATATCTTGCAGAGGAATCGACTCCAAAAGCTCTGGAAAAACAGGGGAATGGGTGAAGTGACCCTTCCCCTGTCCAGAATTTGAATTTAAACTTAAACGCGTACCTGCGCTCAGCGTAGGTGGAGCACAGGTACCTTTTTGCAATTTAGCTCGTAACTGCGCTTAGCCTATGCTCAGCGCAAGTAAAGCGCAGCAAACAGAGAGTTTTTTAGCATTTCTACGATTTTCATGCACTCAACGCAGGCTTTATCTATATTTTTTACTTCAATTTTAGAAACAAAAGCCATATTATTGCATATGTCTTTAATAGAGTGTCTAGTTGTTACCCCTTTTGAAATATCTCCTATAACGTTATCAAAAGGATGATCTTTTAAGGTTTTCCACTCTCTTGGAAGATCTAAGTTTGTTTGATTCTCATTTATTGTAGAGTCTTCCATGTTTTTCTTCTCTTTTTCTTTAAGATCTTCTTCATCTATGTGAGTATTTTCTAGAGTATCTACAATATCATCAATTATTTCATTTTTATTATAAAATGAACTAGACTCATCAAAGGCTACATGAATTGATTCTTCTATTGTGAAAGTTCTTTTGTTATAAACTCTATAAGTTTTACTATTTAATGAATATCCAAGAAATATTCCCTCATCTGATTTAGCATCAAATTTCCCTAGGTTATCCTTTCCATTATTTAATACAAAGCATTTGCATCCAAAAATGTGAAGATGAGAGATGTTTGGTTTTCTACCATTGAATAGTTAATAGGGTGTTTTCTTGAAAATTGGCCTAATTAGGGCCCTATTCATAGTATAACAAGCAGTACTAACTGCTTCTGCCCAAAAATATTTAGGAATGTTTGAATCATTTAGCATGGTTCTTGCCAATTCTTCTAGTGACCTATTCTTCCTTTCAACTACTCCATTTTGTTGAGGAGTCCTAGGGGCAGAAAAATTATGTTCTATTCCATTTTCATCACAGAACTGGTCAAAGATTTTATTTTCAAATTCCCCTCCATGATCACTCCTAATGGATGCTATTTTAATGTTTTTCTTATTTTGAATCATTTTTGCAAATTTCTTAAAGGCATTAAAAGCATCACTTTTATTTGCAAGAAATAATGTCCATGTATATTTAGAGAAATCATCCACTAAGACTAGAGCATAATAACTCCCCCCAAAACTCATAGTTCTAGAAGGCCCAAAAAGATCCATGTGTATTAGTTGTAATGGCCTAGAGGTTGTTACTATGTTCTTTGATTTAAATGATACTTTTACTTGTTTTCCCTTTTGGCAAGCATCACAAAGTTTGTCTTTTTCAAATTTTATTTTAGGCAAACCTATTACTAAATCTTTTGATATTAATTTATTTAAATGATTCATATTAATATGAGCAATTCTTTTATGTCATAACCAAGATTCATCATTTTTACTAATAAGGCACTGGTTATGATTTGTAGTATTATCTAATTTTATCTTATATACATTATTTATTCTATATCCTATATACTTAATGTTTTTGTCATGTTTGGATTCAATAACACAATTTTGTGAGTCAAATGATACTAAGAATCCTTTATCACATAATTGACGAACACTAAGTAAATTATGCCTAAGGCCATCAACAAGTAGGACATTTTCTATGGAGGTTGAGTGATTTGTACCTATTTTTCCGATTCCCAAGATTTTACCCTTGTTGTTATCTCCATAGGTAACATGTCCACTATTCTTTGGAGTGATGTCCATAAGCTTTGAGATATCCCCGGTCATGTGCTTGGAGCATCCACTGTCGATGTACCAAGTATGTTTCATGGAATCCTACAAGTCACATAATTGTTTAATTTAGGTATCCAAACTTTCTTTGGGTCCTTAGTGTTAGTGCTAATTAAAGATCCTTTTGGGATCCACATCATATTTTTGAGATTTGTAGGATTCTTTCTAAAATAACAATTTGATGCACTATGTCCTTTCTTCCCACAATAGAAGCATGTTAAGAATGGAGAACTTGTGGATTGAGAAATTACAAAGAAGTTCTTATAATTCTTTTGTTGAGATTGAGGATTAAATCCTAATCCTGCTTTGTCAAATACGCACCTTTGATTTCTTAAAATAACATCTAAATTATTTTTACCAAAGGTGAATTTTGCAAGTGCAGTATTTAATTTTTCAATTTCATCTTTATGTATTTGGCATGATGTACATGGATGAATTTCTTTACTATTTTCTAAATTAATGATAGAACATAAATTTTCATTTTTAGAATTTACTAATTTAATTTCATTTCTAAGATTATCTAGTTCTTTATTTAATTTAGAAATTTTTTTCTCAAGTTTTGTAGTGGTTTTCTTATAAGATGAAACTAGTTTTGCTAACTTAAAAGATTCTTTGTGTAAATCATTAAATGCTTCTTGTAATTCATCAAATGAGATGGATACATTATTATTAGAAGATGTTACCTCTTCTTCACTTTCGTAGTCTCTGGCCATAAGTCCTAGGTTGACTGTTTCATTCTCTGAGTCACTGGAGCTTATGTCATTATCATCCCATGTGATGTAGGCTTTCTTTGCTTTATTATCTTTGAATGTTTTCTTGTTTGATTTTTCCATTCTCTTCTTGTAAATAGGGTAATCTAGTCTAAGATTCCCTGGTTGGTTGCATTCAAAGCATTTTTGGATTGATTGAGAATCTTCTCCTTTCTTCTTTGTGTTAGTTGTAGATCTTCTTCTATTTCCTCTATTTCTTAGGAATTTGTTGAATCTTTTAACGAATAGACTAAATTCTTCGTCATCGTCCAAATCCTCATCTTCAATGATTTCTTCTGATTCAAGGATAGATGATGATGAAGCCTTGAGAGCAATGCTTTTCTTATTTCTGTCATTCTCTTCATTTTGATTTAGTCTTATTAACTCCAACTCATGTTCTTGTAGTTTTCCAAATAGTGAGTGAAGAGTCATGGTTATGAGGTCTTTTGATTCCGCAATTGTTGTTACTTTTGGCTGCCACTACCTACTTAAACATCTCAAAACTTTGTTAATTAAATCTTCGTTTGGAAAAACCTTTCCTAATGATGCAAGATGATTAACTATATGAGTGAATCTCTTTTGCATGTCTTGTATGCTCTCATTTTGATTCATTCTAAATAATTCATATTCATGTGTGAGGGTGTTTATTCTAGATCTTTTGACATCACTTGTTCCCTCATGAGTTACTTCCAATGTGTCCCACATCTCTTTAGCACTTTTACAGTTTGATACTCTAAAATATTCGTCTATACCTAATGCAGATGTAATTATGTTTTTAGCCTTTAGATTGTATTGAACTTTCCTTTTATCCTCCTCACTCCATTGATCCCTAGGTGTTATCTTCACTTCATCCCCTAATTGCATTGACGGAACAAAAGGTCCATTTTCTATAGCATCCCATATATTTAGATCTATTGACTCTATGAATATTTGCATTCTTGATTTCCAATAATGGAAACCTTCTCCATTAAATACGGGAGGTCTGTTAAAGGAGTTTCCTTCTGCGAAAAGGGTATTTGATGAATCCATATGTGATCTTGAGGCTTCTAATCCTTAAACAAGATGCAAGCTCTGATACCACTTGTTAGACAAGTGGCCTCACTAACTTAAGAGGGGGGTGAATTAAGTTATTCGATTTTAACTAATCTTTTCGATTATTAATTTATATTGCCTTTATTATTCTTAAAATGCCTTTTCTAAGATGAAGTATGAATGATTATTCTTACTATAATGGAATTGTAATTGCAATAAGTAAATAAGAGTTAAGGAAAGAGGAATTTCAAACTCGATTTATACTGGTTCAGCCAACCACTTGCCTACGTCCAGTCCCCAAGTGTCCACTTGAGATTTCCACTATTTGTAAAGTCTTTTACAAATGATCAATCCTCCAACACCTTGGAACCCTTCCTTGTGTTGAGAATCAATCCACACATCAAGAGAGGCACCCTCTCTTTACAATACAATCACAAATTGAATCGATGAATACAATTAGACTCTCCTTTAGAGTAGATATCACAAGTTGAAAGCCTATAAGAATTCTTAAGATTTGAAAGTGTTTTGGCACAATTTTGATTGATGTAATAAATTTTCTCTTTTGAATTTCACATGAGTAATCTAGTCTGATTTCGAAAATGAGACATATATATATAAGGATGTTAATGAAACATTGTAAACCTTGATCAGAAGTCATGTCTCTTCAAGATTTTCAAAAACAGAACCCTGGTAATCGATTACAAGGGTTTGGTAATCGATTAAACAGTTCAATTTGCGAACAATTGTGCCTGAAATTCAAAATTTGAATTTCCTGCACTCTGGTAATCGATTACAGGATTTGGTAATCGATTACCAGTTCAAAAATTTTTGAAATTTGAATTCTGAACTTCTGGTAATCGATTACACCATGTTGGTAATCGATTACCAGTTCAAAAATTTTAATCTTTGAACTGATTTTTACTTTATAAAAATATTTTGTTTACTTTTATTTTTAGTGCCAAGTTCCTTGCAAATACTAAGATTTCTTTTGACATTTTTAACTAACTAAAACAAGCTTAACCTAATAGACCTTGTTGCTTGACTTGACTTGACTTTTGTTCTTGATCTTCTTGACTTGAATAAGTTCTTTCCTTTTGCTATTGTCAATCTTCCTCTTTTTCTTTCTTTCTCATTTGGCATCATCAAAACCTGCAATCCAGGCATCTACAGAACCTTGATGCTACGCCCTTAATTCCTCTGAACAACAAACTCCAAGATCCTATTGCTTCCTTTACATTTTTGACAAGGTTTAACTCTGACCATCTTGTCCTCATCTTGAACTTTAACCACACCACGACCTTTTTAGGTTTGAATTTTCTCTTCTTTGGTTTCTTGTTGCGAGTTGCATGAGTTATCTTCTTTTTTAGATTGGGAGAGGCTTGACGATCGTCTCTCCATCTTTCCACTTCATGCAGTTGTGGCCTACTGTCAATGTGGCAGACTCCTTCAGTAGAATCTACCTTAAAGCACTCTTGTTGACCTTTTTTATGTGGATTGGTTTTGAAAACATTGAAGGTGACCTCATCATCTTGTGCCCTGGCCTTTAGTTGCCCATCATCAACATCAATGTTGACTTTAGCAGTCTTCATGAAAGGTCCTCCTAGTATAAGAGGAACTTCAGCATCTTCCTCTATATCCATCACAACAAAATCAACCAGGAACATGAACTTGTCCACCTTAACCAGAACATCCTCTACTACCCCATATGGATACTTCATAGATCTGTCAGCTAGCTGTAGTGTCATCCTTGTAGGCTTTACTTCCAGATCTCCAATCCTCTTTAGCATGGACAAGGGAATCAAATTAATGTTGGCACCCAAATCAAGTAGTGCCTTATCCACCAGTACTGTCCCAATTGTGACTGGGATAGTGAAGCTTCTAGGATCTTTATATTTTTGAGGAAGTGATTTCTGAATTATCGCACTACATCCTACCTCCAGCTCCACTGTCTCATCAGTAAACCTTCTTTTCTTGGATAGGAGCTCTTTCATAAATTTTGCATAGGCTAGCATCTTCTCCATAGCTTCCATAAAAGGAATATTAATCTGCAGCTGCTTGAAGATATCCCTGAATCTCGTAAACTTCCTTTCCTTGTCTTTCTTTGAGGGATTCTCAGGGTATGGCAGCCTCTTCAGCTGAGGTATCTATAACTCACCCCCTCTCCCTCCTTTTCTCATTATTTTGTCCTTCACACTCTTTTTCTTTTTCTTTTTCTTTATTTTTTTATTATTTACACTCTCTCCTTCATTATTATCTTCACCCCCCTCACACTCATTTTTCTCTTCATTACTTTCTTTTTCTTTCTCCTCTAGAACTTCCTCTTCTACAACAAGGTTATCACCAATCCCTCTTCCTACTATTTTACCACTTCTGGTAGTAGTTGACTTGCATTGTTCCTTGGGATTAGTCTGTGTATTGGCTGAAAATTGACCTTCTTGTTGCTAGATAGCTGTTTTGCCAATTTCCCCACTTGAGTCTCTAGTCTTTTGATTGGAAATAGAAGATTGCATGAACTTCTCTAGTGTATCCTCCAGCTTTGATGTTCTGTCATGCACTGAAATATAGTGTTGTTGTTGCTGCTGATAAGGAGGTTGCCTATTAGAAGGCCATGAGTCTTGCTTCCACCCAAAATTCTAGTTCTGATTATTCCTCCAACCTTGTGAGAAATTATTTGAGAAGTTGTTGCTGTTGGAGAAATTGCCTGGTCTTCCTTGATTTGCCATGTAATTAACTTGCTCTTTTTGAATGCCTTGATAAGAGCAGTGACCATTGTTGTGTCTAACAAGGATTTGACTGAACTGCATGCAACTGCTAAGGAAGCTTGGACATCTGCTTCGCCAGTACCTCTATTTGCTGGGTGAGAATTTTGTTCTGAGCCAAGATTGCATCTGAAGTATTCAGTTCTAGCACTCCCTTCCTCTTCACTGGTTGTCTTCCATGCTGAGCTTGCTGATCAGTTGATGCTAATGCTTCAATAATCCTAGTAGCTTGCTCTGCATCCACAGACATCATTGTACCACCTGCTGCAGCATCCAGTATCATCTTTGTATCAGGCCTGAGACCATTGCAAAAGATGTTGAGTTGAGCTATGTCTTCAAATCCATGGTTAGGACGCCTCCTCAGCAAGGATTTGAATCTTTCCCAAGCTTCACAAAATGGCTCTTCTGGTCCTTGCCTGAATGTAGAAATGTCTGACTTGACCTTAATATAGCGAGATGGTGGGAAAATTCTGTTTAGAAACTTTTCTTCAACATTGTCCCAGCTAGTCAGACTCTGATTTGGGTGTGACTTCAGCCATTCCTTAGCTTTACCTATAAAAGAGAAAGGAAACAAACGTAAGTGTACAACTTCTAAATCCCCTTCCTCAAAACCCATAGTACCAATCAATTCATAAAAAGTTGAAAGATGAGTATATGGACCCTCATGATCCATTCTTGTGAATTGATGAGCACTGATTAGACTAAGGAATGTTGGCTTCATCTCCAAAGATTTTGTAGTGGCTGGTATAGGTATGCTTGAGAAGTGTCTTGGGCCTTGTTGCATAGCATACTCTCCTAATGTCCTTCTTGGCGGAGAGGGATTTTGTCGCTCCTCAGCCATATCTTCAGCTTCAATCTCACTTTGGATGGATGATTTGAGAGTGTTCGAATTGTCTCCTATAACTTGTCAAAGCTTTTTCTTCCTGATTTTGCTCTGGTTCCTTCTGGATGTCTTTTCAATCTTAGGATCAAATTCCAGTTGCTCTATAGGCACCTAACCTCGTAAGAGCATAAATCACAGAAACTATGGCAAGAATTAGCACAGAAGAGAGGAATATGAATAAAATTAATTGCAGAAAAATAAAAAAAATAAAAATAGTTACAATTCAATAAGATGAACTAAGAATTTAAATTGAAACATCGTTCCCTAGCAAGGGCGCCAAATATACTTGTTGAGATCTTGGCAAGCGCACCAATATCGCAATAGTATAATAGTTTTAAGAGTAGGGGTTGTTGTACCCACGAGGAACGGTTCAAAATAAATCCTTAGAAGTCAACTTACTAAGTAAATATGGTTGCAAAAGATTGAATTTATTTTATGAAAATAAAATTTAAAAGGTGCAGTAAAAAGAATCTAAAACAAAGAGAAATTTGGATGAAAGAATGCAGTTGAGAAACTAGGATTGAACTTCATCTATCGCACCCCTCTTGTATTATGGGAACCCAATACCATATAGAAATTTGCAATTAACAATAATGAAGCACAAATAATTTTCATTCACATTGATTCCTCAAATATGAAATTCTTAGAACAATCTCTTAAATACCGATCCCTCAGATATTTAACAAATTGCCTAGCATTAAGAAAAGTTGTTTAAAGCTATCAATATATTGAACCATATTCCTAATGATTCAATCTAATGAGTATTTTATCCAAATCAGATTTAAAGAAGTGCTTCCCAGCCAAATCAAGAAATCGAAATCAAAACTCCATTGAATAAATAGAATTTAGCATTAAGTACTGAATAAAAATACCAATATTGGTAAAACAATAATTCCTATATATTAGACATCCAAAATACAATTGGGGTTTGAATCGACTACATTCAATCCCACATAGGAGTTTAGCTACTCATGGTAGCAATTACAAACTGAAGGGAATCAAGCATGTGGTCAGGGTGCAGCAGAAATAAATGGATTCCCTCCCTTGTTAAAATCATTTTGCGAAAGCACGAATCAAGGCATAAAAGCTATTAAAACGAAAGGTCGTACCTTATTAGGATTATGAACGAGGCAATAGCAGCCACGTCTCTAGTGGTGTCCACGCCAATAGCCGAACTAGGAAACCCTCATCAACTCTGCTAGTAGCCTTAGAGAGTAAAAGGCGATTGCTTATGTGCATATAGGGTAGTGCATTTCATGCTCTATTTAACACCTTGTCTATGCATGAACTTTGATTTAGGCCAAGTAATGATCTATCTCTATAGATCCTGATACCTAACACATAGGTTGCTTCGCCCAAATCTTTCATAGAAAAACAATCTCCTAACCAAATCTTTACAGACTGAAGGGTAGGAATGTTATTTCTTATGAAGAGTATGTCATCTACATACAAAACCATAAAAACCACTATGCTGTCACTAACAATCTTGTAGACACAAGGCTCGTCTTCATTTTTAATGAAACCAAACTGCTTAACAACTTCATCAAAACGAAGATTCCAGCTTCTAGAAACTTGCTTTAATCCATATATGGATCGTTGCAACTTACATACCTTTAGGTATAACAAAAGCTTCAGGTTGTATCACATACAGATCTTCAAGAAGGCTTCCATTTAGGAAGGCTGTATTGACATCTACTTGTCAGATTTCATAATCATGGTAAGTTGCAAATAGCAAGCAAGATCCGAACAGATTTGAGCATGGCAACTGGGGAAAAGGTTTCATCATAGTCTACACCATGAATTTGCGTGAAACCCTTAGCCACCAATCGTGCTTTAAAGATACTTACATTACCATCCATGTCAGTTTCCTTTCGAAAATCCACTTGCACCCTATGGGTTTTATCCCTTCGGGTGGCTCAATCAAGGTCCATACCTTGTTAGTGTACATGGAATCCATTTCATATCTCATGGCATCAAGCCATTTCTCAGATTCTGGACTCAAAAGAGTTTCTTGGTATGTCACTGGGTCATCTTGATCCATTAGCAATACATCGCCTTCCTGAGACACATGGAACCCATATCTCTCAGGTTGGTGACGTACCCTGTCTGACCTACGCAAGTCTTGCGCTACTTGAGCAGGTGGCTGCACAATACTTTGTGGTATCTGCTCTTGTTCCATTATTGGCTCATTGCTACTCTGTGGTATTTGAATTTCTTCAAGTTCTACTTTCCTCCCACTCATTTTCTTAGATACAGATTCCTTCTCTAAGAATACAGCAGTCCCAGCGACAAACATTTTGCCTTCGCTAGGATTATAGAAGTAGTAACCCTTTAGTTTCTTTTGGTTATCCCATAAAATAAGCACTTATCTGATTTGGGTCCTAGTTTATGTGAAACTTGGCGTTTCACATAAGCTTCACAACCACAAATCTTCATAAAAGACATACTAGGTCGTTTCCCAGTCAATATCTCATGTGGTGTCTTTATAACAGCCTTAGATGGAACACGGTTTAGTGTGAACGTTGCTTTTAACAAAGCAAGACTCCAAAAGGAGTCGGGGAGATCAGTGTGATTCATCATAGAACGAACCATATCTAATAGAGTTTGATTTCTCCTTTCTCAAACTCCATTCCATTGAGGTGTTTCAGGAGGAGTGAGTTGAGACGTTATCCCACACTCTCTTAGATAGTCATCAAATGTTGGCTTAAGTATTCTCCACCTCGATCTTATCGAAGTGTTTTAATAGTCTTTCAAAGTTGGTTTTATATTTCATTCTTAAATTCCTTGAACTCTTCAAAGGACTCAGATATGTGTTTCATCAGATACACAAATCCATATCTGCTGAAATCATCAGTAGAAGTGATGAAGTATTGAAAACCTCCTTTAGCCATTGTGCCCATGGGCCCAAATACATCACTATGTATGAAACCAAGAAGATCACCGGACCTTTCACCCTTTTTCTGAAGAATGGGTTTTTGGTCATCTTCCCAATAAACAAGATTCACATATCTTAATTGATTCTAAATCAAATGAGTCCAAATAACCATCTTGGTGGAGTTTGGATATGTGTTTCTCATTTATGTGGCCCAAGCGACAATGCCAAAGATAGGTTGGGTTCAAATCATTTGCTTTGACCCTCTTAGCACTTATGTTATAGACAGACACTTCATATTGTTCAACTTTGCACAACCATAAAATATATATCACTCAAATAAATTGAACAACTATTGTTCTTTATTATGAATGAAAAATCACTCTTGTCTAAACAAGAAACGGAAATAATATTCCCACTAATGGCAGGCACAAAATAAAAATTATTTAGTCCAATAACTAGTCCAGTTGGCAAAGTTAAATAATATGTTCCTACGGCTAAGGCAGCAACTCTTGCTCCATTTCCCACACGTAGGTCAACTTCTCCTTTAGCCAATGACCTACTCCTTTTAGATCCTACACATTCACACAAATGTTAGATCCACATCCGGTATCCAATACCTAAGATGCAGAAGTAGGTAAATTGACTTCTATAACATAGATACTTGAAGCGGAAGTCTCACTTCCCTTCTACTTGATCTCCTCCAGGTACTTTACATAGTTTCCAATGTCTTGATTGGCCACAGTGGAAACACTTTCCTTCCTTAGCTATCCTGCCTATAGGCTTAAAAAAAGAGGTACTAGGCTTATTCTTGCCTTTGCCTTTGGATTGAAATAGGGCCTTTCGAACTTCTTCTTGCCTTTGCCTTTTCCAGGTTGGACCATCAATATGCCCTTCCCTTTACCTTTATTAATGCTTTTCTCAGTTGTTCTTAACATCCTTAGCAATTCTGGCAGTGGTTTGTCAAATTCATTCATGTTGTAGTTCATGACGAATGGACTATAACTGTCCTTCAACGATTGCGGGACAAAATCAGTGGCCAACTCTTGGCCTAATGGGAATCCAAGCCTTTCTAGGTTTTCAATGTACCTAATCATCTTTAGTACATGAGCACCAACAGGACTTCCATCTGCCAATCTACATCGATAAAGTGCCTTTGAGACTTCAAATCGTTCATGCCTAGCTTGGCCTTGATAAGGTCTCTTTAAATGTACAATCATATTGTACACCTCCATGTTCTCATGCCGTTTTCAGCATTCATGGTAGCAAGCATAAGGCAACCTACATCGAGAGCATCATCCAGATGCTTTCTAAAAGCATCCTTGTCAGCTTTCGAAGCATTTGCAGCGGGTGTTTCAGGAACAGGCTCTTCCAGGACATACAACCTTTCCTAAGGACAGCCCTTAGGTCTTATACCAGTCTAGAAAATTAATTCCAGACAGTTTGTCCTTCTCAAGGACAGATCGCAATAAAAGTTAATAGTTGTGTTCGTTGCCAAGGTAATTATGCACGTAAGTATCATATAACAAACATATTTAATAAGGTCTTTAAATAAATACGCCTCCCACTATTTTGATTCAAAACAAGTACCCTCAATATAAAGAATCGGAAAATCCCATCACTAGATTTTCTAGTGGGCCAAGATCCATATTTAACCTAATTTTAAGTCAGCTTTGGCTGATCGCTTAAGAAAAGGTTATTTAGGTAGGAACACGCTTTCCAATTATATCTCATACAACTCTTGGATAGTTAGGTGAATAACTCTTATTCTAATGCATCTTATGAATTAATGCCTAACTTAGTGCCTCTAGGTTCTTCAATCCTATTGAATATACCTAGTTAAGTCAAAACCCAATGATTGACAATTGGATATTACTTTTATCCCATCGCGTCTCACTAGAATAGATAAATGCACCCTGCTTTGGCAGAACCACACTTAATCGATTCTAACTTCGACGAGTGCCATACATTGGAAGGCAAAACATGACTTAATATTAGTGCCTTTGGGTTTTTCAATCCTATTGAATATACCCAATCAAAGACCAACGGTTGACAATCGGATATTACTTTTATCCTATCGTGTCTCACTAGAATAGATAAATGTACCCTGCTTTGGCAGACCCACACTTAATCGATTCTAGTCTTGACGAGTGTCATTTATTGGAAGGCACGCAAGCATTGAGGGATTTGATCGCTTTAATTTTACTCCTTTGTTAAACCATTTAACAAAAATACACAAGCATGCATCTCATACAAATACATGATATGCTTATGGCCTCCTAAAAACAAATACAAAATTACATCAACTATATAATCTTTTATATAATATTGAGCTCTCCAAATCTCCCACTGATGTGAATCCAACCAGGCATAAGAAGGCTATACAAGAAGCTACATGTGGGCGGCTGACTTATTTTGTCTGGACAGTTACAAAAATTTTTGCGGCTAAATCAATGCAAGGGGACAAAGAAATTACAACCATCAAGAAGAGAGTTGTTACAAATTGAAGGGGGGAGACAAGCATTGCAATGTAGCGGTTATACATTGAATGGAGCATCCACAATTCAATATTGGAGCCGTTATGTTTCTCCTAAGAGGTGGCCAATTGATGGCTGAATTATGTAACTTTAATCCTTGTTGGTTGTTATGTTTCTAAATTTTAAAAGAATTATTAGGAGAATTAAGTGGCTGAATGTGAAAAGCCATGCAAGGATTGTAGGAACCTTTAAAAGGGGCGCATCATGCCTGCAGAATTTACAAGACAAGTTTGAATCAGAATTTTATTTTATATTGGAGAGTGTTTCTCTAATTTTCTTGTTAATTCAAGAATTGAGTTTTATCAAAGGTCCTTCATCCCTTTGTGTGTATAACTCTTAGGATTATCTTCCATCCTTGAAAGTGTGACGTCTATCCTTTTCCATTCCATCTTCTGCCTTCTCCATTCACGCATTTTTCTTGTTTAACAATTTCCCCAATTTTCTTACTTATGAGCATTCCAACCTAGATAGATCCGTAAAACGAACCACCCCCCTTGGATTCTCGTCATTTGGTATCAAAGCTTCGGCTCTGGGTTTGGAATGGCGATGGAAATTTACTATACCAGGTGTTCCTTCGAAGGTCATTTGTTCTTGGTTGCAGTAGATCAATTCAACTTTAGAAATGTTGTGAGCAGCAGGGTGGTTGAGAAGTTACACCTGCCTACTGCAAATGGACAAGCAACGATTAAATTCTCTATTGGGAAATATGAAGACGAAGTTCTTTGTGATATTGCACCCATGGAGACATGCCATATGCTATTAGGGAGGCCATGGTTGAATAAAAAAAGTATAAATCCTGAGAGGCCTTCTATTTCTTTTATGCATGGTGGACGAAAGATTAAGTTGATATGTCTATCATCTGACGCTGTACATGCTGATCAGCTGACATTGAAAATAAAAATAGAAAAAGAAAGGAGAGAAAAAGAAGCAAGAGAGAGTGAAGAAAAAATGAGAGAAAAGAAGAAAAAGAAAGAGAACAAAAACAGAGAGAAGAAATAGAAAAAGAACTACAGAAAAATAGCGAGGAAATTTTATTTGTTAACGATTGTTCTACTGTTTGTGATGTTAAATTACAGGAACAAGAGGATGGGCATGTGAATGCAATACACCAACCCCTATGTTTGAAGAGGAAGCTTGTTGATATTGTTCCAAGTGCTCCATTGTACATCCAGCCCGATGTTGAAACACAACCTCTTGAGGATGATGAAAACCAACACATGGAGTTATTTGTTTTTACGAATAGTATCCAAGCTGCACATTTTCATAAACATTTTGGGGTTGAATCATATGTGCTTGACAAAGAAATTTTGCATACTTTGTGTATTGGTAATCATTATTGCTTGCAGGAAGGTGAGGGAGTGTTGACAAGAGAGGTGCTCCACGGATTGCAACCATTGGAAAGGAACAAATCTGAATTTATTCAAGTTGTATTTGATCCAGGAGGAAGCTTTTGAGTTTCTGCAGTAGTTAGTAAATTAAATTAAGCAAATAAATAAAGCTTTAAGATTCGGGACGAATCTTCTCGAAGAAGGAGGGTATGATGTGAATCCAACCAGGCATAAGAAGGCTATACAAGAAGCTACATGTGGGCGGCTAACTTGGAGTTATTTGGATGACTTATTTTGTCTGGACAGTTACAAAAATTGTTGCGGCTGAATCAATGCAAGGGGACAAAGAAATTACAACCATCAAGAAGAGAGTTGTTACAAATTGAAGGGGGGAGACAAGCATTGCAATGTAGCGGTTATACATTGAATGGAGCAGCCACAATTCAATATTGGAGCCGTTATGTTTATCCTAAGGGGCGGCCAATTGATGGCTGAATTATGTAACTTTAATCCTTGTTGGTTGTTATGTTTCTAAATTTTAATAGAATTATTAGGAGAATTAAGTGGCTGAATGTGAAAAGCCATGCAAGGATTGTAGGCACCTTTAAAAGGGGCGCATCATGCCTGCAAAATTTACAAGACAAGTTTGAATCATAATTTTATTTTATATTGGAGAGTGTTTCTCTAATTTTCTTGTAAATTCAAGAATTGAGTTTTATCAAAGGTCCTTCATCCCTTTGTGTGTATAACTCTTAGGCTTATCTTCCATCCTTGGAAGTGTGACGTCTATCATTTTTCCATTCCATCTTCTGCCTTCTCCATTCACGCATTTTTCTTGTTTAACAATTTCCCCAATTTTCTTACTTATAAGCATTCCAACCTAGATAGATTCGTAAGGCCCTTGGATTCTCGTCACCCACTGAATCCATGCTCCATGTCCTCTCGGTTACATTACATAACAAGAAGAAACCTCGTGACATACGAGGGGATAGAGATGAGAAGAGAATTACAAGAGGAATGTTAAGAGGTAAGGTACGACACGCAGGTCGTATTTAAATTAAAACAACTAAGGCCATAACCAGCCATCATGCAAACTCAACATCCATTGATTGTAAAACGAGTGATATAATAAGATGTATATATTAAGCGAGGTTTGATTACGCGCATACGAAATAACACACTACGCAGTATAACACTTAACCAATCATCAATAAGTGTCTCGCATCAAACGAATACTTCACGAACCTGTAAACAGGTAAGTCCCTCGTATCATTCAAATACGCTATTGTCAGCAAATTGATAAGTGGCATGTTTATCGCAACCAACATTTGAGTCGAGACAAGGTTTCAACAATTGAACCCTTTGACGCCCAAGACATGAACTCTTCATGTTCCATGGGACCCTCTAACACCAGAACATAAAAATATATATACATCGCACATAAAACAATCAATAACGGAATCAAAATAACTGAAACGTGTACTTGCGCTTCACCTGCGCCCAGCGTAGGTGAAGCGCAGATTCTAGTTTTAACTTCTGTAAGTTGCGCTTCACCTGAGCTTCACTTCCGCTTCACTTGCGCTTTACTTGCGCTCAGTGTGAGTGAAGCGCAGGTTCGAGATTCAAAATCCTGTATGATGCGCTTCACCTGCGCCCAATGCAGATGAAGCGTAGGTAACAGCGCTCGACGTCAGCAGAAAAATAAAATATCAACATATTCAAAACAATTAAAATCCTAAAACATGCTTATCGCAAACTAATGCTCTGATACCAATTGAAGGGAATCAAGCATGTGGTCAGGGTGCAGCGGAAATAAATGGATTCCCTCCCTTGTTAAAATCATTTTGCGAAAGCACAAATCAAGGCATAAAAGGTATTAAAATGAAAGGTCGTACCTTATTAGGATTATAAACGAGGCAATAGCAGCCACGTCTCTAGTGGTGTCCACGCCAACAGCCGAACTAGGAAACCCTCCTCAACTCTGCTAGGAGCCTTGGAGAGTAAAAGGCAATTGCTTATGTGCATATAGGGTAGTGCATCTCATGCTCTATTTAAAAAGTGGTGGCTAGGGTTTTACCCCCTCACTCACTTAACCCTCACACTTATGGGCCTGGCCCATTATGTTATAATTATAATTAAATTAAATTAGAATTATTATCCTTTCCTAGTGGCATGTTGTATGCGTGTGACCCAATAGGCTTTTTAATATTTGGTTATGATATTAAAATAAAACCCTTTTATATTTAATATCATAAATAATAAGCGGTATCTAGCAATACATCACTATCCAAATATTGAGATTATCAACAACCTTGACAAATCCTATTTTATGATAATTTATATGATCTGTCCCTTTGTTCAAATATCTAATTGAACACAAGGGCATGGATTGTGTCAACCTTGTATAGTTCAATTTATGTTTTTCTTGATCCCCAAGTAGACTGTTCAGAAAATAAACATCTCATTTTTATCCTCCTGAGTATGGCCATGCATTTTGCAGTCTCACTTTATCAAGAGGCCTACAGATATAACTCCTATTACATAGGAGGGACAAATCCCATCTAGGGCACTCACATTCCACCACATAATTTATTATATGTCCAAAAACCAACTTTATGATTACCCTGTTACAGGTAACGTTTGATGATAATTAAAACATATAATTCCTTATGTAGGAATCGTAGTGATTTTAGGTCGAAGGATTTCATATAACACTTATGAATTTAAGAAACGTTCATGACACTTATGTAACAATCCATGCAACGTTCTTAAGGTGGGTCTGTCCAGTACACCATTACTCTTAATGTGTACCTATGTGAGCACATGATAACTCATATCCATGATCCGTGAGATGTGATCATCAATGAACTCACATACTAGTCTAAATGCATCTTTGTCCTAAGATGATACTTGACTAGGGACTATTTAAGAATAGTTCTTCCTAAGATCTCACGATCAAGTCATCTACTTGATTTCTTATGAAATTTGAGCTTACTATTCTAAGGACATTAATTATATTATAAAAGAATAAGTTGCCTTTATAAAATAACATGATACAAATGATGGATGTTCATAAACATATAAGTCTCTAGTGCATATTCCTAACACAAACCACAAGAATTAAGAAGAAAGATTGCAGCGAAGCCTTCCAACTCTGTTGTCTTCTTTCCCTTGCTCCAAAATGGTCTTTGTTCTTCCCCAAACTGTTTCTTTCAAACTCCCTATCCAAAACTCCAAAAAAACTCTCCAAAAACTGCATTTGATAGCTCATTAAACGCTAGGTTTATGAGTCCTGCGCTCAGCCTGTGCTTAGCGCAGGTGAAGCGCAGGAAACAGTAACAATTGAGCAAGCCTGCGCTCAGCCTGCACCTAGCGCAGGTGAAGTGCAAGGAACAGTAACAATTTCCTCTGATTGGTTATCGTTTGAAACTTGCTCTATACCGCTCCTGTCTCTACTCACTGCTCACTTGATGCTTCAACTTGTACTTTATCTCCTCATCTGTAAAAATTAACAATTTCTTCTTTAAAATAGCATCAAGTTCAAATTAGAATTCCTTATCTACAACAGCCACAGACTAAGAAAAAGAAGGGTGATTTTGGAGAATAAATTCATGCAATTATTACTAACAAATGCTTTATTTATACAGAAATCTACTAAATCTTAACACTTATCAAACAGTTTGAAGTTTGTGTTTTCAAATCTCTATCATGGTCACTTCTGAGAGCTGAAATACGCGACACCCTTAGTTATACCGCTAAGAATATCACATTATAACGCGTAACCGTCGAACTTACTGTTTTTAAAAACGTCAAAATACGGAAATCTCATCCTAAGTGGGATTTGAACTCATTCCCCTAATGGCTTATGGCTAAGCTAAGCCTTAAGCCAATAAACCTAAAAAAAGCGCCCCTTTTAACAAGGAAAAGAAAGATGAGGTAATTTTCTATCTTAGGTGGGATTAGATCCCATGACCTCCTAAACCTTGTAGCAAGGTATCCTACTAACCAATAAAACCCAAGTATATGGGCGCCCCTAATTAAGAAAAAGACTAATATGTCCTAATTACATCATAAAGCTAATTACATTATAAAGTCCTAATTACATTGATTCCTAATTAAGTTGAGTCTTGTTTGTTGACTTTGGCTTCTTGGTCAATGGTCAAGGGTTGACCAAGGGTTGACCCTCATGAAGGAAGACTCATGCTTGGTTCAGCTCCAAACATTTCAAGCAGCTCCAATGTTGACTCTAGCCATCAGCTGTCAGTCTAGAGGTCCACTGACTGGTTGTCATCATCCCCTCCCCCTTGAAAAGCATTTGTCCTCAAATCTGAAAAATGAGAAGAATATAAGGTGGAAGAGAAATAAAAGAATGGATGACAAAGAGGAGAAGGTGGAGGCTTCTCTTTAGGATTAGTGAATCCTTGCTAGGTCTTCAACAATGGACATCCTTGCGCACCTAGTCAACATAGAAAAGAAGACTCATTATTCCCAAGCATGCAACCTCTAATGCTCATAGTAATAGTACTTGGGAATCATGTAGGGAGCTTTAGTGAAAGAAAGAAAGGAAGTGGACGAAAGAAGGGAAGTGGAAGAAGAAGAAGAAGAAATAGGAGAAAAGGTTAGAGGAGACTCCCTTGTAGTGTTGCTACGTCCTCCTTCCTTAATCAGCAGCTCCCTTCCTTGATCTCCTTCAAAACAATTAAGATCAGCAGTTTTGAATTGATGAAGTAATAACATGACTTCCCTTTTATTTTTTGTCTCTCTTTGGTTTTCACCTTTTCTATCATCACTCTTGATGTTTCTTCCTTCTTTTTCTTTCTATCCTCATCTTCTATTTTAAGTCTCTTAATTTTCTCAAGTTCTATCTCTCTCTTCATGTGAGCTTGATCCTCACATATTTCTTGGATTGACATTGGCATCAAAGTAATTTTAGCTCCATCATGTTTAAAAGATATTTGATTAGAGTGTCCATCGTGGATGGCTCTCTTATCAAACTGCCAAGGCCTACCCAACAAGATATGTGTGGCATCCATAGGTACAACATCACAAAGAACATTATCATCATAATCACCTATGGAAATAAAGATGAGAGTTTGCTTATTTACTTCCCTTTCCCCATCATCACATATCCAAGATAACTTGTATGGTCTGGGGTGGGGAGTGTTAGATAAACCAAGTTTTTCCACCATTCTTGCACTTGCAATGTTAGTGCAACTTCCACTATCAACAATTAGGGAGCAAATCCGTCCCTCTACCATGCATCTAGTGTGGAAGACAGTTTGCCTTTGTTCATCTTCTCTTATTATTTGATTTCCTAGGGACCTTCTCACCATGCAAAGTTTACCCTCGGTCCTATAGACTTTTTTCTTAATTTCATTCTCTTCTTCACTAGTTTCTTTTTCCTCATCCTCACTTTGCTCATTCTCACTTTCACTAGTGTACTCTCCATTCTCTTTAACCAACATTGCCCTCCTATTTGGGCATTGGGAAGCTATGTGTCCCTTGCCATCACACTTAAAACATTTGATGTTTCTTGTGGAGGTAGAGGGCTCTTCCTTTTTAGTAGAAGGAGTGGGGTTAGAAGTAACCCTAGGAACCTTAGGTTCCTCCTTCTCTTGGCTCTTTCCCTTATCTTCTTTTAGGGTTTCCTTGTTCCTAGTTGTAAAACTAGTGTTTCCTCTTTTATAGCCACCCTTTCTTTTTAGTTGAGTTTCAATTTTAATAGCTTGGTGTACCAAGTCCTCCATTTTTACATAAGGATGCAATTCCACTATGTCCCTTATGTCGAATTAAGTCCATTGATAAACCTAGCCATAGTTGCTTCACTATCCTCAACTATGTTGGCCCTAATTAAAGCAAGTTCCATTTCCTTAAAGTACTCATCTACACTCTTAGATCCTTGCTTAAGAGTTTGGAGTTTGATGTGCAACTCCTTAGTGTAATGTTGAGGTATGAACCTTTTTCTCATGATGGACTTCATTTCCTCCCAAGAGGAAACCAAAGGAGCATTGCACCTTCTTCTTTCAGCCTGAAGCTGATGCCACCAAACTAGGGCGTAGTTCTTGAATTCTAGAGAGGTAATCTTAACCTTTTCCTCTTCCCTATACCTATGGCAACTAAAGATTTGTTCAATTTTAAGTTCCCATTCTAGGTATTGTTCTACATCATTTCTACCATTAAAGGTTGGTACTTCTATTTTTACCCCTCTAAAACCTTGTTCCCTTCTAGGCTCTTCTTCTCTCCTATGCTCTCTCCTATGCCTCCTAGGATTCTCTTCATAATACTCTTCTCTTTCTCTTCTAGGGGTTTCCTCATAGTAGTCTTCTCTAAACCCTCTAGGTTCCTCACGCCTCCTAGGCCTTCTATGCTCTCTTTCCCTTTCCCTTTCCCTTCTCCTATAGGTTTGGCTAGAGTGTCTCTCTCCCTCACTACTCTCAGCATGGTACCTATCTTCACTCCTAACCACACTATACCTATCCTCACTTCCTCCTTCTTGAGAAGAATGCCTTCTCTCCCTCCTATTCCCACTTAGTTCTTTCCTAAGTTCACTCATCTCATGCCTCATTATTCTGGCCATGTCTTGAATTGCATGTTGCAAATCGGCCCTATATCTCAAAGTTCTAGGTGAAGGAGATGGTGAGTTCCTACTACCCATTGTTAAGATTTTTGATTTTCAAGAATTTGGACCTTTCCACTCACTAAGTGTTTACACTCAATGGAATGTTAACACTCGTGTGTGTCACTCTTTTTTGGCTTTTTCTATAATGAAAACTCTCTTGCCTCTTCTACTCGGTTGGAGGTTGATTAGAAGTTGCAAAGACCAACGTGAGTCTAAGTCTTAACCCTTACCCAAATAGAAGCGCACTAACAAAGAAAATACCTACTGGAAGAAGATTGGAAAAATCCTAAGACAAAACAAAAGAATTGATATGACAAACAAGAAAAGCTGGCACTCAAACAAGCTTATACACAAGAGCAGACAACAAACAAGACAAGACGAAAGAAATTGCAAAGAGAATTGTTTTTGGTGATTTTTGAAAAAGAGTTGCCAAAATTGTCGTTTTTAAGAAAACAACAAATACAACTCAATTACGGTATACAGGGAAATGAAACAGAAAATTACAGTAAAAATGTTACTGTATTATTGGGATATCTCTTTGTTTTTGTTTTTCTATTTTTTTGATTTTTTTTTAATTTTTTACTCTTTTTGGGTGTCTTTTGACTTTTTCTTCCTTGTTGTTGACTTTTGCACCCTTTTTTTGCTTTTTACACCTCTTTTTCTATTTTTGGCACGTACGTACTTTTTGTATTTTTCTTGCCTTTTCTTTCTTTTTTTGTCTTTTTCCCCAACAGAAAATTACAGAAATTTGTACACAATGAAAAGAAAATTAACTGTACCTACTGTAATATTTTTGGAATTTTTTGACAGTAAACTGGTCCAAGTGGCCCAGAAAAGCAAAAATAATGAATAAACTGATTTCTAAAAACTGTGAAAACGTGATGGCAACTTGATTTCAAAAATGGCCAAAAAAATTGCTTAGCACTTCCTTGTTGATTATACAAAACCGGTATGATCACAGAAACGCGCTTGGTTCAATTTTAAGATTGGAATTAAAATTTGAAGGAAAATCAACAATTAGAATTTGTTGATCTTCTTCCAATACTATGAACCAAAAAAGATCCTATAGGTGAGCGTTTTGCACAATCAAACAGGGAAAGTCCAAGGTAGAGATAGCAGTCAATCCAAATTTGCAATCAGAATGCCAATCAAACAGACATAACAAGAGTAGAAAATTGAACAACGCAAGAGCCCAAAAATGCGCATAAAATGGCAAAAATAAAGAGGAAAATTGGGAAAAATTAAATGGTAAGAAATTAAAGGGGGAAACTGAAATTAAAAGTATGGGGGGAGGACAGAAATGTAAATGGCAGAAAGTAGAAGGGGATGGCAGAAAGTAAAAGGATGGGGAGAGCAGAAATGTAAAGGGGGAAGCGGAAATTAAAAGGATCAGGAGGACTGAAAGTAAATGACTGAAAGTAAAGGGGGAAGCGGAAATTAAAAGGATGGGGAGAGCATAAATGTAAATGGCAGAATGTAAAGGGGAGAGCAGAAATTAAAAGGATGGGGAGAAGCAAAAATTAAATGGCGGAAAATTAAAGGCGGAAAGTAAAGAGATGAATATGGGGGATGAACAATTAATGGTGAAGGGGAGAAATGTAGGTGAACGATCTTTGGAAAAATGAAGACAACAATGCCTCCTTTTACCACACTTCACCACAAACAAGCAGTTATATCAAGCAATTTGCAAGAATTACTTAAGAACAAGTATGAGCAATTAAAGAGGCATTTAAACAAACACCTAGGGGGTGGGAATTAGCGGCCCAAAACAGCCCCCAAACTAGCAAGAAATCAAGCAATTCAATCAAGACAGACAAGTGCTGATAGCAGCAGAAAGGCACCTCGGGCCCGGGAAACAGTCCAAGTCCAAATTACAATTGAAAAGAAGGATGGAATTACACTAAAATGATGAAAATTCTGCACAAAATAGGTGCAGTTTTGCGCGCCCAAACAGCCCCAATTCAGCTCCAAAATTGCTCAAATTCAACAAGCTCTGATGACCAATTGATAACCGGATGGGTGTAGGATCTAGAATTGAGCAAAACCAACCGATTAGAATCACAATCAAGCAATAAAATCACGAATTATAGGTGCTGGGCAGCAGCCTATAATGCGTGGGAAAGCACAAGAAAATGAGAGAAAATGAAAGAAAAAGTGGAGAGGAAGAAATGGGAAGGACGCCACTGAAGCAAGAATCCACTTGCAGCAGATAAGTCCAATGCCAGACGCCACTAATTCAGGAGAATTAGATAAGTCTCAGTATGGTTTGAGCAACAACCACCAAGCCTCACTCAACTCACAATGGGAGGAGAAAATTTGGCATAATGCCTTTACTTCCAAAATTCAATGTATCAAATACAAGAGAGGAGGCCCCTTTATATAGGAGAGGGGGAGTGAGGGGGCAGCCACTTACATGAGGGAAGGGGGAGAAAAATAAAAGATGAGTGAAATCCCATCCTAAGTGGGATGTGAACTCATGCCCCTAATGGCTTATGGCTAAGCTAAGCCTTAAACCAATAAACCTCAAAAATAGCGCCCCTTTTAACAAGGAAAAGAAAGATGAGGTAATTTTCTATCTTAGGTGGGATTAGATCCCATGACCTCCTAAACCTTGTAGCAAGGTATCCTACTAACCAATAAAACCCAAGTATATGGGCGCCCCTAATTAAGAAAAAGACTAATATGTCCTAATTACATCATAAAGCTAATTACATTATAAAGTCCTAATTACATTGATTCCTAATTAAGTTGAGTCTTGTTTGTTGATTTTGGCTTCTTGGTCAATGGTCAAGGGTTGACCAAGGGTTGACCCTCATGAAGGAAGACTCATGCTTGGTTCAGCTCCAAACATTTCAAGCAGCTCCAATGTTGACTCTAGCTATCAGCTGTCAGTCTAGAGGTCCACTGACTGGTTGTCACCAAGTCTGTACTAGCGCGGTACTTATAATTTTCTTTTGGCCAATTTTTCCCGACTTCCAAACAATCTCAACTGACCCTGAAAACTTGAGAGCGACAGGATAGTCAAGCCTGTACCCCGTTTACTCGACAGTAGGGAGCGAGCCTACGTCACCTGAGTCATTTCGGGACCTGACTATCCTCAGGGCTGGCATCCCCCCTCGAGGACCCGCTGGCGTTCTTTGCAAAACCCAGTGCACCCGTCCCTACCAGTTTCACACTGTACCGAGTGTCACTGCCATATAGGTCGTAAGGTCTTTCACCTTGAATATCATCAATGCTTATGATGCATGTCACACAACGAGGTTTAAAAATAAACACCTCCTCACAGGTGAAGCCCCTTTGAATCATTCAACGTCACCACATCCTCGTGGTATGGCCCGATTCAAAGTCTCCCCTTCACAAGGAAAACCAAACCCTATCCCGGGTTGAAACCACGCTCTCTCACTAAGCTTCTCAAGTTTTATGTAAGAAGAGGGTGTTGGTTATAATCTTTTATAGTAGTTCGTACTAACGTTCTTTGATAATCATGTCCACTTAAGTCCTATAATTTACTAAGACTTATGATTGTATCTTATGGATGGTATTACTTATCCTAATTCTCCTTGTATGGCTAATTAAGATTAGGTTTAACTCTTAACCTTAACTAGTCTTCATTAACTGGATTACAATTAATGTTAATCCTTTTTAATTGAGTCTTAATCCTTACTTAAGATCCTAATTAATTCTTAATCATCCCTTAATCTCTTCCTTAATCTTGGATTAGGATTTTACTTATGTTTGATTAAGGTTAATCATAATTAATTAGTTCTTAATCATCATTATTGATTAATTACTTAATTAATACTTTCATTAAGGTTAATTAACTTTAGACTTAATTAATCATTCTTTACTTAATTAACTTAAGTGAATTAGGTTGATTAACTTAGGTAATTAAATTAGTTAAGCCCACTAATTAATCCTAAGTTTTTTTAACCTTTAATTACTTTGGATTAGAGTTGAAATCCAACTCTAATCTAAACCCAAATCCATAAATAAATTTTGGTTGACTTTTAAATGAGTCTTTGACTCTTTTTTTAAGGCTTTGGGCCCAAACCAAAGGCCCAAAGGTAGGATGACTCATCGGAGCCCATTTTTACTCATAATAAGTCAAAAAGTTGACTTTTATGTTGACTTTTGTTTTGGTGAAAGTAGGAATCCGAATTTAGTCTTTTACTATTTTAAAAACTTTCTTCATTTGCATTTTAACCCTTTTACTTATAAAATTATTCCTTAGTCCTTTTTGGACCATCAAGCCCATAAACATGTTTTCAACATACCCTTGACCTTTTTAAGATCAAAAAGGTATTCTTGATGAGTTTCATCAAGAACAACTCATGAACATCAAGAACAACTTGAATGTTCATCAAAACTTCAAATTTTTCACAACATCCAATCTTCACCAAATCTTCACACATTCATCAACAAACAATCTAAATGCCAAATATCATACTAATCCACTCAAAATCATCCACATACACATTAAAGTTCATAACTCCATTTCCAAGCTCATAAACACTATTTTTCAAAGATCAATCATCCAAAACAATTGTATACATCCAACCAACTTCATGCATGTTCATGGATTCATCATACACACACATTTCAAGTGCCAAAAAATTTTTAAAACACATGCATCCCCACATTCTCTCTAGGCCGAGAGCTATAGGAGGAAAAAGGGGAAAATTTTTCCAAAACTGTTTCTTGGCTTGCATGCACCAACAATCACAATCCAAGCACATTCCAAGCATCATAATCAACTTAAAAACATGTAAACAACCCAGCTCCAAGAATCCAAAACATTTGCTCAAAGAAAAGCTCAAAAAGTGATTTTTTTCAAGGAAAAACAAGAGTAAAAACAAGGATTTTAAGGGCAAATCCTTGACTCTAGTTACCAATCCTACTAGAGTTCAAGTTCTCCCCCCCTTTACCTCAAATCCTCAAGAGAATAGGTGCAGAATTTGATCCCAAAAACAGCCCCCAAAGATGCTCCCTTTAGTCACCAACAAGGATTTTTCAAGGCTAGAAGGCTTAGAAATTGAAACTTTGGTTCAAAGATGGAACCTTGGCTTGATTGTGTTTAAGGGAAGATGAAAAATTTTGAGAGAAATTAATGGAGAGTTCTCGGCCAAGAGAGAAAAGGAAGAGAGAAAATGAGAGAGTTTCTAAGCTTTGCATGTGTGAAAGAAAGAAGAAATGGTGAGTTATTGTGTAATAAATGCCAAAACTCATTTTTTTTACACATGGCTTTGGAGAAAGAAAGAAATTTACAAGTGTCTCCCATGCACCAAGCTGAACATGCACGGTCTTCTAGGAAGAAAAAGGGAAGGTTTGTGCAATTTTTCTAGCTCGGATCAAGAGTATTCGGGCCCGGTTCAAGGGACAGGAGGGGCAAAAAGGTCATTTTCACAAAAAAACCCCAAAAATTCCCATAAATTCCCTAAAAATAGGAAATTTAATTCTAAATCCAAAAATATAAATTTTGATGATTAAAAATAATTTTAATCACTCAAAATCCAATAAAACACTCAAAACGGCAATAACGGTAAAACGCGGGTGTTACAACTCTCCCCCTCTAAAAAGAAATTTCATCCTCGAAATTTGTGTGTACCTTCTTGAAATAGCTGAGGGTGAGACTTTTTCATCTGTTCTTCCAATTCCCAGGTTGCATTTCCTTCATCGGTTGCACTCCAAATAACCTTTACCAACGGAATCTCTTTTCCTTTCAACTGCTTTATCCTTCGGTCTCCGATTCGCACAGGTAACACTTCATAAGTCAGGTTTTCTTTTAATTGTATTATGTAGGGTTCTATGATGTGCGAAGGGTCAGGAATATACTTTCGGAGTTATGACACATGGAACACATTATGAATTTAGGTGTAAGTTTTCAAGATCGCATTGCCTTACCAACCCCAGTCGTTGGTGTAACTCTCAAAAATACGTGATCTCCTTCTTTGAATTCAAGGGGTTTCCTCCTCCGATCATAGTAACTCTTCTGCCTGCTCTGTGATATTTTCATCCTTTCCTGAATCATCTTGATCTTTTCCGTGGTTTGCTGAATCATCTCAGGCCCTAACACTAGGCCATCGCCAGACTCAAACCAACACAAAGGTGTCCTACACTTTCTACCATACAAGGCTTCATATGGTGCCATTCCAATACTAGAATGGAAACTATTGTTGTAGGTGAACTCGATCAGTGTCAACAACTGATCCCAACTTCCCTTGTGTTCTAACACACATGCCCTCAGCAAATCCTCTAGGGATTGGATAGTTCGCTCAGACTGACCATCTGTTTGAGGGTGATAGGTTGAACTAAGCCTCAACTTGGTTCCTAAAGCTTGTTGCAGACTACCCCAAAATCTGGATGGAAACCTCGGGTCTCTATCTGACACTATGCTAGACGGAACCCCATGTAACCTTATTACTTCCTTAATGTACAACTGGGTCATCTTTTCTAGAAAAAACTTAATGTTGATGGGTAGAAAATGATCAGATTTTGTTAACCTATAAACAATTACCCATATAGCATCAAAACCTGCAGGAGTTCTAGGTAAACCTACCACGAAATCCATAGATATGTTATCCCATTTCCACTCAGGGACATCTAAAGGTTGTAACTCTCCTGATGGTCTCTGATGTTCAATCTTAGCTTTCTGACAAACCAAACAAGATGCTACATACTCGGCTACCTCCTTTTTCATCCCAGACCACCAAAACATCTTCTTTAGATATTGGTACATCTTAGTTGCTCCAGGATGAATACTCAACCCACTCTTATGAGCCTCTTCTAAGATCAATTTCCTTATCTCCTTATCATCAGGTACACATATCCTTCCTTTGAATCTAATAATTCTATCAGTACCTTTACAAAACTCAGATTCTCCTTTCTTAGGAACTAGATCCTTCAAAACTTGCAAAGATTGATCCACTTCCTGTGCTACACGAACTTGCTCCAAGAAATCACTTGAAATCTTCAGGGTTCCCAATCTTATACTCTTAGGACCAAATCCAACATCTAGGTTCAGGTCTCTAAACTTTTCTATCAACTCTAGCTCTTTAACCATCATTGCTGACATATGCAAAGATTTCCTACTCAAAGCATCAGCCACTACATTGGCTTTCCCAGGGTGGTATTGTAGACTAAAATCATAATCCTTTAAAAACTCCATCCATCGCCTTTGCCTCATATTCAACTCCTTCTGATCAAACAGATATTTCAAGCTCTTATGGTCACTAAAGACTTCAAACAGATGGTGCCTCTAAATCTTCAGAGCAAAAACTATTGCTGCCAACTCTAGATCATGCGTAAGGTAATTTACTTCGTGTGTTCGCAATTGCCTAGAGGCATATGCCACTACTTTTCCTTTTTGCATCAACACACAACCTAATCCTTGTTTCGAAGCATCACAATATACTTCAAAACTCTCTTGTGGGTCAGGTAAAACTAGGACAGGCGTAGAAGTTAACCTCTTTTTCAACTCTTGAAAGTTATCCTCACACTTCTGGCTCCAAACGAAAGGTTGATCTTTCCTAATCAGACGGGTCAACGGGGTTGCTATTCTAGAAAAATTCTTAATAAACTTACGGTAATAATTGGCTAACCCCAAGAAACTTCTTACCTCCGCCACAGTCTTAGGTGTTTCCCACTGCAACACAGTTTCTACCTTAGTTGGGTCTACGCTAACCCCTCCACTAGAGATCACGTGACCTAGGAAGTTTACTTCCTTCAACCAAAACTCACACTTAGATAACTTGGCATACAACTTTCTATCCTTCAGGGTCTATAAGGCTATTCTAAGATGCTCTGCATACTCTTCCTCACTCTTGGAATATATGAGGATGTCGTCTATGAAGACGAATTTGTCCAAGTAAGGATGGAAAACTCGGTTCATATAATCCATGAAAACTGCGGGCGCATTGGTTACACCAAACGGCATCACTAAATACTCATAATGCCCGTAGCGTGTTCTGAAAGCCGTCTTCGGAATATCCTCAGACTTAACACGTATTTGGTGGTAACCTGACTTAAGGTCAATTTTTTGAGAATACAGTTGCTCCTCTCAATTGATCCATCAAGTCGTCTATCCTAGGCAAAGGATACCTATTCTTTATCGTCACCTTATTAAGCTGACGATAATCTACACACAGTCTCATGCTACCATCTTTCTTCTTAACCAACAACACTGGTGCTCCCCAAGGGGACCCACTAGGCCTAACAAACTGTTTTTCTAACAACTCTTCTAGCTGTTTCTTCAACTCAGCTAACTCTAAAGGGGACATCCTAAACGAAGCTATAGAAATAGGTCCGGTTCCAGGCATTAACTCTATGTTAAACTCTACCTCTCGCTCTGGTGGCAAACCAGGGATATCTTCAAGGAATACTTCAGGAAATTCTCTCACCACAGGCAGTTTACTGATGTCAGATTCCCGCTCTTCCTCCAAAGAAGAAAGTATCATGTAGATTTGAGCTCCTTCTCTCAAAAAAGCATTCACTTGGTTGGCGGACAAGAATCTCGTACTTACGGAATCAGGAGTAGAGGGAGAAAAAGAATCAAACACAACAGATTTATTATAATAGTCAAGTTGGACCCGATTGGAAGATATCCAGTCCATTCCCAAAACGATATCAAGCTGAGAAAGGGGTAAACAAATCAAATCAGCAGAGAAAGTTTTATCACCAATGGTGATTGGGCAGTTTAAACACGCTGATGAAGTGATTACAGGCTTAGCAGTAGGAGTAGAAACAACAAGATCGTAGGGTAATTTAACAACAAGCAATTTCAATCGTTTCACACACTCCAGAGAAATAAAAGAATGCGTCGCACCCGAATCATATAATACAATTAAAGGAATTCCACTTATGACGCACTTACCTTGGATCAGATCCTCGGATTCAGCAGCTTCAGCACCGCTCATGGTGAACACTCTTCCTCTGGTTCTGGGCCTTCCAGCTTTTGCATTCAGATTTCAGACAGGTGCACTTGCAACACCACTACCACTCCCTCTCAAAGCAGGACAATCCCTCTTAAAATGGCCACTTTGCTTGTAATCGTAGCAGACAGTTCCAGCAAACGAGTTTGCAGTCTGGCTCTTCACCGGACAATCTTTCAGAAGATGATTCTTCTTACAACGCGGACAACTGGCATAGTTGTTGCCCGTACTGCTTGCAGGACTCGCTCTGCTAGCAACTACTGATTGTGGCCTCGCGACGCTTCCCGATGACGAGCCATAGTTGTTCCTTGGGACGAAGTAAGGCTTTCTCCTGTCTTGTGAAATCTTGGGTTTGTTCCTCGGTGGACCAGAATTCTTCCACTGAGCTTGTCTTGCTTTGGTGTCATCCTCAAAAATACGACACATGTTGACCATCTTAGAGAATTCGGTGATCTGCTGATACCCAATAGCTTGCTTGATCTCTGGTCTCAAACCACTCTCAAACTTAGAACACTTGGATCCTTCATCTATCGTGTTCTGGAAGTACGGGCAGAACTTGGATAACTCTTCAAATTTTGCTGCATACTCCCCAACAGTCATGCTTCCTTGCTCAAACTTCAGAAATTCTATTTCCTTGTGCTTCCTCAGATCAGTGGGGAAATACTTCTGGAGAAAAGTCTCCTTAAACAGATTCCAGGTAATCAATCTTCCAGTAGCTTCCAACTGACTCCTGGTATACTCCCACCAGTGCTGAGCTTCCCCAACCATCAAAAACACAACAAAAGTTACCTTCTGCTCGTCAGGACATCCCATAGCCAAGAAAATCTTTTCCAACTCTTCTAACCAAAGTTGAGATCCATCAGGGTCATGACCTCCTTTAAATTGTGGTGGATTATTTTTCTTGAAGGTAGACAGTCCACGGTAAGCATCAGGAACATTGTTCTGATTACGGGTTTGGTTCATCTCGTTCAACGTTTGCTGCTGGTTCTCTGGAACATCTGCGATCCTCCCCAGGAGATCGTTCATCACAGGGTTACCTCTTCCTGCCATGGAATTCTGCATTCATAGAGTACGTCAGTTTCTTCCGTTTCATGCAGAACCATTTAAGCAAGAACAAATAACTCTACACACAAATCCTCATATTACAAAGGTAGTAATATAAGAGCAAACAGTTCACACAAGGCAATCAATTCACACAAACAAACAATCAACATAGAGTAAACACAGAGAGAAGGGCATTATAGGCCATACCCGAGGCCAAAAGGAAAGAACAACTCTGATACCACCTAAATGCGACACCCTCAGTTATACCGCTAAGAATATTACATTATAACGTGTAACCGTCGAACTTACTGTTTTTAAAAACGTCAAAACATGGAAATATTTTTTTTTGAAAGAGCTTAGTCGTCATCAACCCATTACATTTCTAATTTCGTTTTAAGTATTTACGAAATATCCTTTCCTTAAGTTCGAAACTCGTTTTCCAAAAACATCTAGACGATTATCACCTCGCGTACATACACAACATACACACAGTTATAAAATCAGTTAAAAGGAAAGAAACATCATAAATATATACATACATCACAGCATCAGTGTACTTCTCGAGCCAACAAGATAACCATACAAAACATGAGTTCCAGTAGTAGACTAAAATAAATAAGGCCTCAACACAATACAAAACAAGAGGTAGCTAGATCAGAGCTGCTACTACCTAGACTCACAACTACACTAGTCCTACTCATCATCCTCCGACTCAGCAGGAAGCCATCCACAACTCCTCCTCCCAGCACCTCCGAGAGTGATCATCCCGAAATCCTCTGAGGGGTCGTCGCTCGAAGAGTCCTCCTCTGGCTCCTCCTCCTCAGGATCCTCCTCCGGCTCCTCCTCCTCATCTGTGGTTTCATCTATCACGATCAAATCTGGTTCACTCGGGAGAGGGCGGCTATGCGTATCAGTACGCACAGGCTGAGAAGGTGATGCATCGGGAGAGGGAGAGTATCTTGGGGAATCTGGCTCAGCCATAGTCGCCATCTGTGACGACTGAGATGACATCGAAGGAGCGGGATGACGACGAGGGTTACGAAAAGTAGTATAGCGTCTGAGTCTTGGTGGCGTCTCGAACTCGAGGGTCACTGGCAGCGTGAAGTCCAACTCCGGAATCAAGGGAAGGCTAGGGTGAGAAATGATAAGGCGAACCTCCCCTGTAAACACGCATCGCCTGTCGGTCACCCGCCACTGACCTCGTGGCATCCACCGCAGCTGGATCCTAATGGTCGACATACTGGATATCCCTGATGCCGACCGTCGATGTAGCGAAGAAATACAACGACAGAAAATGACAGAAGCAGAAAGAAGGGTGAGAACATCACATGAACTCATAACAAGTAGAATACAACAACTAGAGCATACACAGGATATTCACACTTTTCAATCACAATAATACAGTTTATATCATAATGATGCATATGAACTAATGCATGTGGGCCTAGGGAAACATCACCATCCGCAGAGCACAACAGCAACTGCCCGACCATATATGTACAACGTATCAGGAGTTAGAGTCTGTACTAGCGCGGTACTTATAATTTTCTTTTGGCCAATTTTTCCCGAATTCCAGAAAATCTCAACTGGCCCTGAAAACTTGAGAGCGACAGGATAGTCAAGCCTGTACCCCGTTTACTCGATAATAGGGAGCGAGCCTACGTCACCTGAGTCATTTCGGGACCTGACTATCCTCAGGGCTGGCATCCCCCCTCGAGGACCCGCTGGCGTTCTTTGCAAAACCCAGTGCACCCGTCCCTACCAGTTTCACACTGTACCGAGTGTCACTGCCATATAGGTCGTAAGGTCTTTCATCTTGAATATCATCAATGCTTATGATGCATGTCACACAACGAGGTTTAAAAATAAACACCTCCTCACAGGCGAAGCCCCTTTGAATCATTCAACGTCACCACATCCCCGTGGTACGGCCCGATTCAAAGTCTCCCCTTCACAAGGAAAACCAAACCCTATCCCGGGTTGAAACCACGCTCTCTCACTAAGCTTCTCAAGTTTTATGTAAGAAGAGGGTGTTGGTTATAATCTTTTATAGTAGTTCGTACTAACATTCTTTGATAATCATGTCCACTTAAGTCCTATAATTTACTAAGACTTATGATTGTATCTTATGGATGGTATTACTTATCCTAATTCTCCTTGTATGACTAATTAAGATTAGGTTTAACTCTTAACCTTAACTAGTCTTCATTAACTGGATTACAATTAATCTTAATCCTCTTTAATTGAGTCTTATTCCTTACTTAAGATCCTAATTAATTCCTAATCATCCCTTAATCTCTTCCTTAATCTTGGATTAGGATTTTAATTATCTTTGATTAAGGTTAATCATAATTAATTAGTTCTTAATCATCATTATTGATTAATTACTTAATTAATACTTTCATT
Source organism: Sesbania bispinosa (assembly GCA_026901365.1). Taxonomy (NCBI): domain Eukaryota; kingdom Viridiplantae; phylum Streptophyta; class Magnoliopsida; order Fabales; family Fabaceae; genus Sesbania; species Sesbania bispinosa. Next base: position 428,183 of record QLOH01000274.1, read on the forward strand.
AAGGTTAATTAACTTTAGACTTAATTAATCATTCTTTACTTAATTAACTTAAGTATATTAGGTTGATTAACTTAGGTAATTAAATTAGTTAAGCCCACTAATTAATCCTAAGTTTTTTTAACCTTTAATTACTTTGGATTAGAGTTGAAATCCAACTCTAATCTAAACTCAAATCCATAAATAAATTTTGGTTGACTTTTAAATGAGTCTTTGACTCTTTTTTTAAGGCTTTGGGCCCAAACCAAAGAGGCCCAAAGGTAGGATGACTCATGGGAGCCCATTTTTACTCATAATAAGTCAAAAAGTTGACTTTTATGTTGACTTTTATTTTGGTGAAAGTAGGAATCCGAATTTAGTCTTTTACTATTTTAAAAACTTTCTTCATTTGCATTTTAACCCTTTTACTTATAAAATTATTCCTTAGTCCTTTTTGGACCATCAAGCCCATAAACATGTTTTCAACATACCCTTGACCTTTTTAAGATCAAAAAGGTATTCTTGATGAGTTTCATCAAGAACAACTCGTGAACATCAAGAACAACTTGAATGTTCATCAAAACTTCAAATTTTTCACAACATCCAATCTTCACCAAATCTTCACACATTCATCAACAAACAATCTAAATGCCAAATATCATACTAATCCACTCAAAATCATCCACATACACATTAAAGTTCATAACTCCATTTCCAAGCTCATAAACACTATTTTTCAAAGATCAATCATCCAAAACAATTGTATACATCAAACCAACTTCATGCATGTTCATGGATTCATCACACACACACATTTCAAGTGCCAAAAAAATTTTTAAAACACATGCAGCCCCACATTCTCTCTAGGCCGAGAGCTATAGGAGGAAAAAGGGAAAAATTTTTCCAAAATTGTTTCTTGGCTTGCATGCACCAACAATCACAATCCAAGCACATTCCAAGCATCATAATCAACTTAAAAACATGTAAGCAACCCAGCTCCAAGAATCCAAAACATTTGCTCAAAGAAAAGCTCAAAAAGTGATTTTTTTCAAGGAAAAACAAGAGTAAAAACAAGGATTTTAAGGGCAAATCCTTGACTCTAGTTACCAATCCTACAAGAGTTCAAGTTCTCCCCCCCTTTAACTCAAATCCTCAAGAGAATAGGTGCAGAATTTGATCCCAAAAACAGCCCCCAAAGATGCTCCCTTTAGTCACCAACAAGGATTTTTCAAGGCTAGAAGGCTTAGAAATTGAAGCTTTGGTTCAAAGATGGAACCTTGGCTTGATTGTGTTTAAGGGAAGATGAAAAATTTTGAGAGAAATTGATGGAGAGTTCTCGGCCAAGAGAGAAAAGGAAGAGAGAAAATGAGAGAGTTTCTAAGTTTTGTATGTGTGAAAGAAAGAAGAAATGGTGATTTATGGTGTAATAAATGCCAAAAACTCATTTTTTTTACACATGGCTTTGGAGAAAGAAAGAAATTTACAAGTGTCTCCCATGCACCAAGCTGAACATTCACGGTCTTCTAGGAGGAAAAAGGGAAGGTTTGTGCAATTTTTCTGGCCCAGATCAAGAGTATTCGGGCCCGGTTCAAGGGACAGGAGGGGCAAAAAGGTCATTTTAACAAAAAAACCCCAAAAATTCCCTAAAAATAGGAAATTTAATTCTAAATCCAAAAATATAAATTTTGATGATTAAAAATAATTTTAATCACTCAAAATCCAATAAAACACTCAAAACGGCAAAAACGGTAAAACGCGGGTGTTACAAAATACATAATTCTTTCTCATTCTATATCTTCTTACAGAATATTGTGAAATTCTAAAAAGTCCCATCCATGCTTCTGAGGAATATCACCCATGTATATTTAGAATATTCATCAACAATGACAAGTCCATAATTCTTACCACTAAAACTTTATGTTCTAGTTGGACCAAACAAGTGAATGTGAAGTAGTTCTAAAGCTCTGTTAGTGGAGACATCATTCTTGCTCTAAAATGAGCTTCTTGTTTGTTTCCCTTTCAGAAAGCTCTCACAAAAAATATTAGATTTGAATGAAAGCTTGGGTAATCCTTTAACAAGATTATGTTTTGTTAGTTTTGAGATTAATCTCAAGCAAGCATGCCCAAGTCTCTGATGCCAAATCTGTTTTTCATCCTCAACAGAGAGAAAACATTTCACATTTTGACTTGCAAGTTCCTCTAGATCAATTTTATACACATTGTTGTGTCTCTTAATAGTGAAGAGGACTTGATCATCAGAGTCTTTGACTATACAAACATCACTTAATTGACTTATACTACATAACCACTATCACACAATTGACTTATGATCAGTAGGTTGTGCTAAAGTCTTTCAACAAGCAAAACATTTTTAAAAGATAACAGAGGTGCCATACTTATTGTAGCTGCTCCAGTGATCCTGCCTTGTTAGTTTCCTCCAAAGGTGACTGATGAGAATAATTTTACATACATTTTGAATATATAATCTTAGCTTTATTGGGCTGTATTCATGATTAAATCCACCGTTTTAATTGGAAATACCTAATTGGGCTTATATGGGCTTTAATTGTAATTGTTGTTTAATTTCGGATTTTTAAGCCTATTGACCTACCTGCCTTGTTTTGATGATATCTGGAGCTATAGGTGGCCGATTTGGGTGATTCTAGTTGCGTTATAAAGCTAAGATTCGGGGCTTTAATTTGATATGCTACATGATGGTATTTGTGCGAGGGACGTAGGTGCAGTTTAATTTTGAAGTTGAGTTACGAAACCTGATGCGGGACAACTTTGTTTTCCACACTTGTATTAGTGTTTTGGGTCTGATACTTGTTAATCAGGGTCCAAACATCACTTTAATCTGATTAATCATGTGACTAGGATTAAGAGTTTAAATAGGGGTAGTTAATCTTTTGGAAAAGACCTTTCTTGGATTTTTCAAGATTTCAGATTGGAGACTCTCGAGATTCTTTACTTTTCTCTCTTCCTCTTTCTTTCTTCTTCCTTAATTTATAATTTCGTACTTTTTCTTCATCCTCCATAGAAGGCTGAAGATTAAAGATTGATATCTAGTGTAATTCACAATGGTTCTTGAAGTTTTGATGCATAGTAATTCAGATTCTTTCTTTGCACAGGTTCTATCTTCCCTAATTTCTTCAAACCTAGGTTATTGATCTGAAAACAAATTGTTTGCTTAATTCAATTCGTATTATGTTCTTAAAAAAGGAGTCATAATTCGGTTTGCTTAATTCTGAATTAGATTCAAGGTTTTCTTAATTCCAAGAATAAGAAATTAGGATTCATACAAGTTGGTTACTCTTTGTATGTGATATTCAAGAATTAATTAATGCTTATTCTGTTAATTCGAATTGTGAAAGGATTTAGGATCTGTTAATTTTTTAACTAATGATTGTATCAATTATGGAAGAGCTAGGGATTGATCTATTTTCTTGAATTACTTTTCTGAATTTCGAATTCTTGTTTTTGATCTTGAAACCACAAACAATCCCCCTTGTTGTTACTCTTGAAATTCTTGCTGTTAATCTTGAAATTCTGATTTTGCAATTGAATTCTCTGGGAAATGACTTTGGGTTAATTTAAACCTTACTACATTTTAAAGTTCAGGGGCTACTGTTACGGGTTTTTGAAAGTTCAGGGATATAAAACCAAGGAATTAAAGTTTAGGGACTAAAACCCAAGTTGACCAAAAGTTTAGGGACTAATAATATATTTTTCCCAGAAATAAATAGAGATTAAAATCTAAATAGATTTTGGCAGCGTTTTCTCTTAGGAATTTTCGCATGAGTTTATTATTATTTCCTTCTTGACGATCACTTGTTTTTATATGATTCCAAAATTCTTTTGTTATGAAGCTTGTCAACACTAAATGAAACTCTTATTGTTTCAGCTGGCAAGTGGACTACATGATGGCGCATTTCACCTTAAGGGAAGTACCTTCCTAATTCATCTATTCTTGTCATCCACTCCATCTCTCTATTATTCTACTTCTTACCCCTTTTTGCTTTCTCCTACTATAGGCCTCTACGCTGATTTCAGGTCAAATCCTTTTCAAGGGGAGGGGATGATGGCATGCTGCTGATGGGAACAACTGGGAGTCAAAGAGATTGGGCCAGTATCACTGGTGCTTGGGTGCATGAAGGCTCATCAAAGGAGAGTTGACTTCATAAATTCAACATTGACCATATTACTCTTGGTCAACCAAATAATTTTTATCATTTTAATTGTATTTTGAATTCCCTAAAATAGAGGTCCACCTAGTCATGGCCTCTAAACCTTAGTTTGATAGGATTTGCTTGTATTTGAATTTTATTTTATTTTTTCCTACATCTTACTCTCTTTGGGGCGCAAATTTACATGGAATTAGTGGCTAGGAGGTTGCTTTACTAAAAGCATTAGGAGTCATGGGTTCAAAGACCCATTAGGATAGTTTTTATTTCCTTTCATTTTCTACTTGAGTTGGCCGCCCCACTCTCCCTATATAAGGGGGCCTTCTCCTCACTTGTAACTCTTAATCAACATTTTTAATAGAGCTCATGCTTGTATTCTCCCTTGTGAGGTTGAGAGGCTTGATTGTTCTTGCTTAAACCTGTGTGATTCTTATCCGGTTCCACGAGCTGGTGGCGAATCTATACTGTTGGCTTATCTGTTGAAGGGGTTGCCTTCCTCAGTGGCGCCTACACCATCCCTATTCTCTTCCACTTTTCTTTCACTTTCTCTCATTTTTCTTTCACTTTCATGTGTGAATATGCTTGCTGCCCAACCGAATTAATTGCTTGTTTTTCACTTTTAACTGGTTGTTTTTGCTCAATTCTAGATTCGTAACCTTCCTGCTATCATCCTTGGTACTATAAGTTGTAGTATTTGAATAGGAGCGGGTTTCATCGGGAAACTTTATATTTGTATCTCTTGTGTAGGAGAGTGTGAAAAGGATATTGTAACTATTCTTAAATATAGTGAAATATATTTTTTGGAGTTTGTCTCGTGGTTTTTACCTCTATATGAAGAGCTTTCCATGTAAAATATTTGGTGTTACTTTTTCTACCATTTACATCTTTTTTGATTATTGTGCTACTCTGATGGTAGATCTAGCTTTAATAGATCTATTTTGGTATCTATTGCTATATTTAATTTACACTGTGAATCAATTCCCACGCTTAAATGTCGTTTGTAACACTAACATCTTGATTTAAAATTTAGAGGAGCTATAAAGCTAGACTATTAGATAAAGTAATTTGCGCAAAATTCATAATTAAGTAACTAAACATACATTATTTAATTTAATTTTCAATATATTAATTCAATATATAATAAAATATATAAAAACGAATATATAGCTTCATTCGAAGTGTTTTTTTCTTCATTTATTAATAAAGACTCAAAGCTCTATGGATGACAAAGTTCTCCCTCCGAGTATTTAATAGAGTTGAATATCTCAGGATTGTACTTGAGATCACTGATTAAACTGAAAGAATAGTTAATTACCAGTCGATCCACATGCTCGATGGTACTTGTAGTCTATGATTAAATTAAAGATAACTATTTTTTTTTCTCGGATGACATTCTAAAGAATTAATATCAAATTCATCGATGTGACTTTTTAAATCTTGAAAGGTTTGTTCATCTCGCTGAACTATTTAATGAACTATTTAACCATTAGAAGTTACTGCTTTTAGAATCTACTTTAAAATTCTCCCTTATTTTATAAAACGTTTAACGGTGAAATATGGAAATTTGATGTGAAGATGTGCAATTTTAAATTTTAAATTTTTAATCTCTTTCAGAAGTTATATCTTAAAAAATGCTACGTTACCTGTCGTGTCTTTTTAATATTCCTATAACAACAGACATGAAGGAACTCGTAAGCAGTTGTTCTAACTTAATCAGTTGTTTTAGAGTTTGAGTATTGATTATGCAACTGTGTTTAATGCTCGGAGGGAGAGTTTTACTGCCCGTAAAGATTCTGTCTACTCGAAAAAGATTGCCTCCGATATGAATGACATGCTTACATAAAATTAACTTAAAACATTAGTTATTGAGAAACTTTTTCACAAATAACCCTTACAAAACTAAAGAGTTATTAAATAATGATGAAACATATTAGAAAAGATAAATTTGAGAATAAAAGAAATAAAGACCCAAATAAAAATCGACATGTAAAATTCAAAGAAAAGATAAAGAAAATGAAAAACATTGCCATGCATCAAGGGAAACATGGACTTTTATGAAACAAAAATTGAATCATTTAATATTATTTTTAAGATTATGTTTATCATATTTTATTTAATTTAGATATTTATAGGTATATTATTTAATACTTTATATTTACCTATATTTTATATAATATATTATATGCATGTTAAAATAAAATAATGCGGTGAAGTATGTATTAATTAGTTTTGTTTTTTTATGAAATTTTGTAATTTTTATATATTTATATAGAAAGTTTCAATCAAATTATTATGTTGATAAAAATAAAATTTAATAAAAAGTTATTATGTCAAGTAATATATATATATATATATATATATATATATATATATATATATATATACTTTAAAACAATTGGGTACAGCCTTGGCTCTCCCTGCTCCTCTAAAGGTACGACAGTAATCGGTAAAATATTTTATTTTTTGAGAGCATAATAATTCATGGATATGTAATTTTTAGTTAAAATAATAAATCATGTCTCTGCTTATAGTGATCCGTAAAATGTTAATATATGATATTGAAGTTTAGAGTTATAGTTTCTTTTTGGGAAAATTTTAGTTCGACTCTTATATATATATTTTAGATTTATAGTAATAAAGTGGGTGGCCTCTATTATACATCCCTAAAAAAGGGGAGGTAAGTTACAACCCAATTTTTTATTTGAGATAATAGGTTCATGCGGCACTTAAAGTGTAATTTTAATAAAATTAATAAATCTCATATTTTGCTGTTTGATACTAAATTGAGGTAGAGGTTATGGCCAACACTGTTATGTCCCCAAGAAGCATAGTAAGCTTGCTGAATCTTATGGTTTAGGTGTAGGGACAGTGACATATTTGTGCGGTGGTTGGGAGTGACGCAGTGGCGTGATCAAGCACCTCTGAACGAAGCTGCGGTGTGGCCTTGTGCGAACGACAAGGTGGTGCTGTTGCGCGCCATGGCCTGGTGGTTGTCTTTGCAGCGGGACGACGCCATCGCATGCCTGCAACGACGCGCGACGACCACGGGGCAGGGCTCAAACGAGAGCGCAGTGTGGCCGAGCATAGCAACGACGAGACTGACTTGGAGCGCTTCATCGCGCTGGCTGGGTTTGGCTCATAGTGCCAGTGTGCGACCATAGAGGCTCTAGGTTGATGGCATTTCTCTGATGATGAAGATGACCATGGGAATGCATTGGAGATTACTATGACTAAGGACGGGTCTTGATTCTGTTACTGGATCTTAATCAATTAGTATATACTACCCTATTGTTTTGTTTTGAGTTTTGGTTTATTCATTTTTTATTTAATTATTGTATAAATTGTTGGTAAGGATTTCATATGTGATTGAATGGGGTAGTTTGGTAGGAAGGGTTGCAGGGAGGGAGAAATGTTGATGACATAGAGGAGATGATGGCATTGTCACTTTACGGTCTATGACATAATACATCAAGGATACAATTGCAAGTTCCATGATTTAGTTGTGTAAAATGGGCAACCGGATTCAAAAGACTTAATCTTCACATTTAATTAAAAAAAATAATATATCTAATGGCTGACATGGAGGGGTGTAACTTACATCCTTATTCTGAAGGATGTATAATAGGCTTGACCAATAAAGTGTGAGGTTTATAAAAGCATAGCTAGTCCACTATAAAATTCTCCCTTTTTTTTTTTATAAAACGTTACGGTGAAATATGAAATTTTGATGTGTTGATCATATTTCAAATCAATAAAGAGGAAGCATTGTAACGAATTATATATATTTCATAAGCCTTTATTTACCAATTTCAAGTTAAAGGAGAGTTAACCCACTAGGGTGGACCCAGTGCTTAGGGGTTTGGGTAGTTTAACGTGAGGTTCTAGGTTCAAACCTCATTGCTTTTCTTGTACACCAAAAAAAAGTTAAAGAAGAGTTGGGGTTGTTTGACATTAGTATTGTATATTAGAAGTCTCCGAAGCTTTAGGAGAGTTCATCAATGATATGGGTATGGGCCTCTAGTGTAATTCTATAGATTTTGATCCTTTTGTCACCTTTGTTTAATTGTTAAAAAAAGGTACAAAGCATGGTCAAAATTTTCGAATCCAAACTCTATACAGAATAAACCACCACTTTTGTCCTCGAAATATCACTTTTTTTCCTACTTAGTCTATAAAGTAAATAAAAATAAAAATTATCTATCGAACTTTTAAATATTCATCATATTAGTTCTCCAACAACAACTAATGTAACGAAATAATGAGAAAATTGGAGAACAAATGTGATAGATATTTGAAAGTTCAAGGACTACTTATACGATTGTTTTTATTTGGGGACTAATTAGGAAAGAAATCAGTTGTTTAGGGATGAATTTGAGTGTTTATTCCTTATATATATATATATATAAATAAGGAGAGTTCAACTTACACTGGTGTAAGTTACACCAAGTATTACACCGCTCAATAATTTGTTAGTAGATCAATATATCAAGTAATCTACCGTTGGATTGAATGTTAATATCATATAGATCATACATATAAAATTTCACGTTATTCCGAAATTATTTGATATGTCATTGAGATGTTTCAAAATTAACGTCATATATACATTTAAAATATATAAAAACCAGCCATTTGATTATAAGTTATTAGTTTCAAAATTTTACGAAATTTGACACAAATAATCATGATGATAAATAAACATAATTCAACGGTTGGATTACTAAAAAACATATTTAATTTGTAGTTATCAGCAGTGTAATACTTAGTATAACTTACACCGGTGTAAGTTGAACCCTCCTCTATTTTATATATATATATATATATATATATATATATATATATATATGCTCTCTCGGTCGACAAGCATTCCATCTCAATAAGGCCAAACCATTCTTTCATTTTCTTTTCCACCAAAAGGCTAGAAAAATTCACACACTTTCACTTATAGTATTATGCTCAACTATGTAGCAGCATATCATGATATGTTACTACATATATGTTGTTGAAACATAGAAGTGAGAAAATGGCGTTCTCTGCACCATTTCCTAGAGGTGGTGGAAATGGTTGGAAAAGCTACAAAAGCTTTGCCTTCCAAGTCCTCACAGGGAGGTGGTTCATGGTGTTTTCATCATTTATGATTATGTCAGTATCAGGAGCAAGCTACATGTTTAGCCTCTACTCGAGAGAAATCAAGTCAACTCTTGGCTATGACCAATCCACTCTCAATCTGTTAAGCTTCTTCATGGACTTGGGTAATAACATAGGCATTCTTTCAGGCCTAATCAACGAGGTCTCTCCACCTTGGGTTGTCTTATCAATTGGTGGGGCATTCAATTTTTTCGGGTATTTAATGATTTGGCTTATTCTGACCCAAAGAATTGCAAAGCCTCAAGTGTGGAACATGTGCTTGTACATCTTTATTGGAGCCAATGCTCATTGTTCTACCAACACTGGTACTGTGGTGACTAGTGTAAAGAACTTCCCTGGCATCAGAGGCATTGTAATGGGCATTTTGGAAGGTTATTTGGGTTTGAGTGCAGTAATCGTCACTCAGCTGTACTATGCCTTCTATAGTCACAACTCCAAATCTCTAATTTTGCTCATTGCATTGCTCCCAACAGCTACATCTTTTGTTTTCCTACCTTTTATAAGGACTCATAGGCGTATTCAACAGCCAAATGACTCCAAAGCTTTCTATAGGTTCCTCTATTTGACACTTGTCCTTGCAGGGTTCCTCATGATCATAGTCATAATGCAAAGATGTTTCACCTTCACACAGAGCGAGTATTATGTTACCACCTCTCTGATGCTCCTCTTGCTCATCCTTCCACTTGGTGTTGTTATTATGGAAGAACACAAGATTTGGAACAGAAAACAAGAACACATCAATTGTGAAGATCCTCCAAGGGACATGGATACAGAAAAGCCTAATAAAGTTAAGTCTGCACAGGCTCCACATGATGATCAAATTATCAGAAAACGAGTTTCCTTTTGGCAAAACTTATTCAAGCCCCCGGACAGGGGTGAAGATTATACAATTCTACAAGCCATTTTTAGCCTTGACATGGTGATTCTTTTCTTAGCTACTCTATGTGGATTTGGTAGTGACCAGGCTATGATAAATAATTTAAGTCAGATTGGAATGTCTTTAGGATATCCTGCACATACTATAACCACATTAGCCTCCCTCATGTCCATTTGGATCCTTCTAGGAAACATTGCACAAGGGATTGTCTCAGAATTTATCATAACAAAATATAAAGTCCCTAGGCCACTCATGCTGACATCATGCCTTATATTATCGTGTGTTGGTAACATTTTAATTGCCCTCAATGTCCCAAATGCTCTCTATGTAACCTCATTTGTTATTGGCTTTAGCTTCGGGGCAAAGTGGCCATTACTCTTTTCCATCATATCTGAACTTTTTGGTCTTAAATATTACTCAACATTGTACAATGTTGGGGGAATAGCAAGTCCAATTGGGACATACTTGCTTGGTGTAAGGGTCGCAGGATATCTCTATGATAGGGAAGCAACAAGGCAAATGGCAACATTGGGGCTAAAAAGAAAGCCAGGGGAGGAGTTGAGCTGTAATGGGGCTGAGTGTTATAAATTGGCTTTCATTATAATGACTGCAGTTTGCTTGTTTGGCGCAATTTTATCTCTCATTTCGGTGCTTAGGACTAGAGAGTTTTACAAAAGTGACATATACAAGAAATTTAAAGAAGAAGCTAGAATTGTTGAAACTAACATGGTTGTGCCTCTTAACAGGATTGGAACATCTGTTGCAGATGAAGAATAGATAGCTTTGAGAAATAAATGAATTGTCAATTCATCTCCCATATTAGTCTTGTTTCCTTTTATGAATATATATAGGGTTAAATATGTTTTTAATCCCGGAAATATGACCCAAATTTGATTTTAATCCCTAAAGTTTAAAACTGTTGGTTTGGATCCTTTATGTTATGAAATCACATAAGTTTAGTCCCTCTCATTAACAACATTAATTTTGATGTTGACGTGACAAACAAATTTATGTGTCTCAACTTCTCCAGTCACCTTTGATAAAAATGATTTGGTAATTGATAACACATACTAGGTTTTTTTTTTACAATTTCATTACATTTAAATAAACCCTAAGTGAAATCTGATTGGATGAGCTGAGATATTATTCAATTATCAAATCATTTTCTTTAAAGTTAGTGGACAAATTGACACAAAAAATTGTTTGCCACGTTAGCACCCAAGTTAACGGTGTTAAGAGAGGGATTAAATTTATGTGATTTCAGAACATAAGGGGCTCAAACCAACAATTTTAAACTTTAGGGACAAAAACCAAATTCGGGTAGCCCGATTTTTTGCGGGCTACCTGACATTTTTGCGGGTAGCGGGCTTTATCGGGCTAGGCTAAAAAACCTCGGAGCTATTCAATCTTCTAACACTACAAGAATGCATTGATTTAGACGCAGGAACGTAGTCGTCGCTACAACATTAAATGCGCAGCCCAGTGCATTAATACTTAGTGACGGCCTGGCCGTCGCTATGTAGCGACGGTAGCGACGGTTGGGTCGTCGCTACACTTAAAAACTAATTATTTTTTTCTAAAAATATTAAAATTAAGATTAGCGACAGCCGTATATTTTAATTAAAATTTAAATTTTGGGGCGCCTGAGCAGAATTTAGCGTAGCGACGGCCATAGAGACGACCAAGTCGTCGCTACGTTAAATTCTCAGACGCGTTAAAACCTTCTCCCTCTCCTCTTCTTCCTTCTTCCTCCACATTCCTCCTCCTCCTCCTCCTCCTCCTCCCTTTCCTTTCCTCCTCTCCGTTCAAGCCCTTTTTCTCTTCCTCTCCCTCTTTCAATTTCAAAATCTATCCAATTAAACACTCCTCCTCTTTCATAGGTTCGTTTTGAACCGATCAGAATCTGAATCAGTTGCACGTAGGTCCCTTTACACCTCCTTCCCTCTTCCTTCTCCAGCGTCGCAACCAGTAAGTTTTACGGTTTTAATTAGTTTATTAGTAATCAATAGTTTAGTAGTTTTATTAGTTTATTAATTTGATATAGGTATTAGTTTATTAGTTTTAAACATTGCTTTAGTAGGTATATTGTTTATTAGTTTTATTAGTTTATTAATGTGATATAGGTATGTTGTTTAATTTATTTAATGTGATATATTTATAGGTATGCTATTTAATATAATTCACTACAAAAAATAATTTATATAGATTAGAAGTAATTAGTAATTATTTAATTTATATAATTTATATAGATTAGAATTATTTAATTTATATAATTAGTAATTATATATTGTAATTTACTAAGCTATATCTATATTGTAATTAATAATTGTTAATTATACATACGGTACTCATTACTAATTACTAATTAGTAATTGTAATTTATATAATTATTTAATTTATAAATTGTATATAGTTATTTAATATAATTTATATATAGTTTATAGGTGTGTATTTTTATATTTAATTTAAACTTATTAAAATTAGGAAAAAATGTCCAGAATGCGTGGTAGGGGTGGACAAAAGGTCCCACCTATTAGAGGGAGGTCCTGTTAGGACCACAGGAAACACTAGAATGGGGGAGGTTGAATAATGTTTTATAATCTTTACAGATTTTCGGAAAACCTTTTGAACAAGCAAAACTGATTTGAAAATATTTGATCAACCTTCCGAAACTGGGAAGTTCAGCAACTTGCTGATGCAACTCAGAAGGTTGAACAAAAGCCTTTTTCTATTTTCTTTTAAAGAAAAGATTGTTTTCTGCTCGGATTATTAAAACAACTTTTCTTAAACCCTCCTTGGTTAGTAATAAACAGTTAACAGCGGAAAATAAAGAGTAAAGGGTTGAGAGAAATAAGACAAAGAATTTTATCCCGGTTCACCCACTAACACAATGAGCTACGTCCAGTCTAAGGGCAAAACTCCATTGGATTTTCCACTAATCCCGCAAGATTACAACGAGTATTATTTGCACACCTGGCCTCTCCAGGCCTAACGAGTATTCTTTTACAGACAAGCCTCTCCAGGCTCAACGAGTATTCTTTTACAAACAAGCCTCTCCAGGCTCAACGAGTATTCTTTGCACACCTGGCCTCTCCAGGCCCAACGAGTATTCTTTGTACACCTGACCTCTCCAGGCCCAACAAGTATTCTTTGTTTTCAACTGCCTCTCCAGGAAACTCTTGCGGTATTCTTTTATAGACAAGCCTCTCCAGGCTCAACGAGTATTCTTTCTTCCACCAAGCCTCTCCAGGCTCTCAAACACTTGAAAGTGTTTACAATATAAACTAAGTTTAAGCTTCTGAGAAACTTAAACTCAGGTTCTTCTTGTACAAAGGAATAACTGAGTAAAAACTCAGGATACAAAGTATAAATTCTAGGTACAAGGAAGGACAGAGATACAAATGTATAATTAGGCTCAATTTCTTCTATGTATTTGATAAGCAGAATTTGCTTCTTTAGTGAGTTGGCTTGATAGGACTTCAATATTGATCTTCTGCCAATTCTCTCTTGGGCTTTTCTATTGTTTATCTTGAGATTCATTTAAGCCCAGGGTTCACCAGAGGTTCGCCAATCTTCAAAATCTTCCATGAAGCTATTTATATGTCATGGTAAAATAGCCGTTGAAGATTGCTTAGTATACCGATGAAGAAATGTAGCCGTTGAAGATTGCTTGGTATACTTTCTTAGAGCCGTTGTGAGATAGCTTCTCTTTTGCTTATCTTCTGACTTGAGCAGAGTAGGTGTGAAACTATGATTCAGCTCTGTCACACAGCAGTTTGGCTCTTGAATATTTCTTGAGAGATTTTCTTAGAACTTCAGCAAGTTGATATTCCTCTCTCTCTTTTCTCTTAATGCAGGAAGTTTGGTATAAGGATAGAGATGATGAGATCCGTTAGACTTCTCCTTAAACCCATTGTGAGATTTACTTTTCTCCTTGTTGAGATGCGAGTTTCTGATAGCGTGTTGCAGAGATAGTACAGAACTAGGTGTGAAGCAGCGCTGACTCTATTTCTAACCTCTATTTTCTTTTCTGCAGTAGGCTTCCTCTTTTGTATTGGGAAGTAAAACCGTGCCAGCTAGCCTTTGTTTTATCTTGAACTGATTTGGCTAACCATAAGGTTTTGCAGAGACTTGAGTCTTTTAATGCATAAATCAGATTGACTCATAAGTCTTCAGAAGGTAGCATGCTGACAAGACTTTAGTGGCTTCTCATTCTTCAGAGAGTTCAATTTCTTCAGAGAGTTCGCCCTTTCCAGATGGTTGTCATACTTTAGCAAGTTTTCAGCAGGTTGTGTTCTTTTCTTCAGTAGGTTGCTTCTTCTTTACCGACAAACAGAAACCAATCCTTCATTGATCTAAGTGTTTTCTGGTTGACACTCTTCCATGAACTTTGCTGACTTTCTTCATTTGAGCTTGCGCAGTTTGTACCTCTTCTTCTTGGCAGGTTCTCATTCCCTCAGTTTGGTAGGTTGATCATCTTCAGAAAAATGCTTCTACAGAGTTCCTGAAATACAAAGAAAAATACCTTTCTTAGTAGAACCTGTTTCTATACAGTCTAATTTGTTAATCATTAAAACCAAGGATAATGAGTCTTGAATCTAATTTCAAATACTTAAATTAATTCTGACACTCAATAGGTCCATCCCTCCGGGCGAGTTGGCTGCACAGGTGGCCGTAGGGCCCACCATGGTATGTGTAAACAAACACAATTCTGTATTATTTTTGTATTTGTTATTAAAATAATTAATTTGTGTTCTTATTCTGTGTAGGCTCGACAACTTAGGCTGGAGGTAGAGCCCGATGAGTTTTTTGTGGCCACCCACATAGAAAAGGGTGGTGGCTGGGTAGATGACCGAGCGCGGTCTACCTATGTAAGTCCAAGTTTGTGCTTATTAGCGTTTTTTATATAATTTATTTGCAATTGAATATATAACTAACTAATTATACGTTTACCTGTACTCAATAGATAAATTACCAGGACCGCCTAAGGGAGGTGGAGTCACAGATGGGGGACAACTCCAGCTTTGATAGCTCCACCAAGCTACAAATCTGGAAGGATATTGCGGGTGGCAAGACCCGAGGCTGCTGTTATGGCACCGGGGACTTGTCAACCAACCTTCGTCCAGGTGTGACCAACCTCACTCAGGAGTCTCGGGCTCATATCAGCGGGAGTGACGGGTCTGGGTCACGACATTCGGCTGAGGAAGCGTTGCGCTAGGAAGCCAATGAAGCAAGGAGCAGGCTAGCAGGGCTGAAGCGAAGGTTGCACCGTTGGAGGAGGACTTCGCACGACTCCAACAACAGATGCACCAGTTGCTGGAGGCTCAGGCTGCTTAGGCTTGGCTTAGGCTAAGCTGCACCCCCACTATGATGACGCCCTGGATGAGCAGTCGTTCGATGAGGATGAGGATCATCCCCCGGCACAACATCAGCGTCGTCGCTGCCACCATTGATTTTTTTTATTATGTTTTTCTTATACTTTTATTGTATTATGTTTGAACAATCTTTGTGTATATATATTTTATATATATAATTTTTACCTCTATCGGTGTGTTTATATAATATTTTGAATTTTTATTTATAATTTTAAAATTAAAAAATATGAAAATAAAATAAAAAATAATAAATTTAAATAAAAAAAGTTTATCTTTAGCGATGACCATGACTGTCACTAGACAGAAAAAAATTAAAAAAATAACTATAATATGTAGCGACAACCATGTCCTTAGCGACGACTTGGCTTTCTCTACGTAGCGACGACCTATTTTTCTAATCGCTACAACATTAACAACGAGCCTTTTAGCGGCGTCCTTTAGGCTGTCACTAAGTCGTCGCTACATAGATTGTAGCGACGATTTTTCACTTTTAGTGATGGCCAAAAGCCATCACTAAATGTCGAATTTATTATAGTGTGAATTATGTGTTCGAACCTCAGAGTGCCATCAAGCTCGGTTTAAATGTGAATCAAGACCTTGATCCTATTTTGAGAACCAGATCGGTTGGGTGATGTCTGATCTGTAGAACCAGTTTCAGAACTAGCGAAACCCGACCAGTTCATGTGAGATGAGCCGAAAAAGTATTTTTTCAAAAAATATCTAAATGGGCAGAGCTGGGATTCGAACTCAACTTATGAGGAAGTGCAACAATAGTTTGACAACTACACTGCAACTTCTCTTTAATTATAATGTGTGAAATCTGGTATATATACCGTTGGACTTAAGCTACAAATGGAATATACAAATCACTCCTCAAGTCTCTCACACATTGAATGTTTTGGTTTTGTTGTAGAAAGTAGGTGCATCAATTTCAATTCATTTTGCAGTGCCAAACACGTTTCTATAGGTGTGGCACTTGTATTGATTGTTTTTAGCATTAGGCATTATGTATGTGTTTGATTATTCTTCCTTGATTGATCTTTCATTGTGAAAATTGAGTTCATGGTTATGTTTTCAAGTTTGGATAGCTTGGTAGCTAAATTACTCAACTTAGTGTTGATTTGCCTCTAGTTTAATCGATTACTTAAGTTTGTAATTGACCCCAACTTGACTCAAAGCTGAAAACTGCTTGAATTCAAGTTCAGGATCGATTTAATCAATTACCTGATATGGTTAATCGATTACCTGCATAACCTGAGAAGAGTTCTTTGTTGATTCGCTCTGGCTTAATCGATTACTGAAGCTAGTAATCAATTACCACAGAGTCTGCATAATTCTGGATGTTTTCTAAAGTGTTTGTAATTGATTTTTAACAGATTTTTTCTGTTTCTAACTAAAAAAACTGTTTTATACTCATGATTTTCAAAATAAAAAAGAGATAGCTAAGTTTTTCAAAAACAATACAAGAATCTCTTTTAGAAAATCTCTCCAAGAAATCATTAGAAAAACTCAGAAATTTTGCAGCACCAAGAACTCTTTGCTCAAGAAGATTAGACAAATGGTAGAAAGTGTTTGATATTATTCATGGAGTTTATCTGCACAAACAAGGTGCTATTATTCTAAACTTTGTTCGTTATTAATTTTTTTGTATTGTGATATCTCTTGAATAGGGTGTACAAAGAGATTGTTTGAAATCTTGTGATGTGGGTGTCATGAGTAAGGTTGATGTTCATATGACGGGGTATCATTGAAGAACATGCTCTTGTGGGGTGCAAGAGTCAAACCTTTGATTGTTGTTTGTAAGTCTTTCTTTAGGATTGTATGTGCAAGGTGTTTGTAATTAATACTATAGTGAAAGCAGGTTTGATGGGTTTCTGGCAAGCGAACCAAAAATCCAGTAGTATAATAGTAAGAAAGATATCGTATCCATAGGGAACGGTCAATTAACGTATACTCGTGATCTATTTATCAAGGGAAAACAATGGTTTTTGAGAATATTGTTGCGGAAATTATAAACTGAAATTCAATAATTAATGAATTAGAAAGGAAGAGTTAGAGCCACTTTACTTGGATTAGGATTGAACTTCATCTCATCACACCCCTCATGTATGTCGAGACTACCTATTATTTATAGGCTTTGAACTATAACACTGTAGACAAACTATATTGCTAAGACCCCGAGTTACCAGGCGCCACTCACACTCAAAGGTAATCCATGCGGGTTCTCCCAAGCGACAGACTTACCCTCGGCTTATTTTGCTTTCTTTATTCTGTTTGTAAAAGAACTAATTGATAAACGAGGCCTACTACTCTGGACGCACCTTCGCTAGAGTACTGTCACTACCCATCACTCATTAGAATACATTCACGTTTCGCTTCCTAGATTGACAATCAACTAATCCTTTACTATCGGTAATTTAATAACCATGCCTATCCTGTAGACGCCCTTCATTAGAGTACTCACACTACCCATCAATCACTAGCAACACCCATGTTTCGGTTCACTGGCTACCGAGTATTCTCATTCACTCAGAGGTTGAGTTTCCTATGTCTAGGCTCCCCCAAACTCAATCCTAGCTGTAACTTTAATTACAAACTAGCCTATAACTTCGGCACAAGCGCGAAAGTTAGGAATTAAGCACAGAACAAGATAACCAATATTATAGCTAGGGAACTGCATAAATAAATAGATAGAGTTCAACATACACTTGGAAATGGAATCGATTACATTCAATCCTAATGGAGAGTTAACTACACATGGTAGCCATACAAACCACCGAAGATGCTGTCACCATCTTCAACCCTTGTGAAGCGCTCCTCCTTTCCTACTCTAAAATTAGAACTGGTGCATTATCACTCGAATATAACTGAATTTCAATAATCGTGCACACTTGATCTGGTGCAAGAGGTTCCTATTTACAGGCTAAGGAAAGACAAAGGAAATTGGGGAGAAATCCAACTAAAAACAGCAACAGGGCAAGAATCTTCGTAACTTGCGCTTCACCCTGCGCTACAGCGCAGGTTGCAGCGCAGGATCCAGAGAGTTGCGCTTCACCTTGCGCTACAACGCAGGTTGAAGCGCAAAATGCGTCCTGAAGCTCCAACTTTCTCTTTTTAATTTTGATCTCTCCCTGAGACTGATTTTGGCTGATTTGTGTTTCCTTGTTTCCCTTTTCTTGATGAGATCCTTGCATTTATTGAGCATTTTTGATTTATTTGAGAACGTTGTCTGCAGAATCCTTGTTTGATTGGGAGTGATATCTTCATTAATTGCCTCAAATTTTCTTCAAATCTTTATTATATGTCTTCAATCAAACTCAAATCTTGCAGATATCTCCCTCATTTAATGCTATCTTTCCTTCAAATCCAATCCTTGCAAAATTCTGCAAAAATCAGCAATATTTCTATCAAAATAGCATCAAATTCAAATCTAAGATTAATAAATACAATTTATCTAATATTTAAAAAAAAGGGATTAAACTGGGGCAAAAATACCATTTTATCCTTGATAAGTGAACTAAAAAGTGCTCTAATTTATCAACTAATTTTCACTTATAAAAATACCCCCAACTTAACTCCTTGCTTGTCCTCAAGCAAGAGACCTCTTTGCAATCAAAAATCAATTCTATTCCCTGTGTAATCAAAAACAATTCAAAAACAAATTCAAGGAACTCTTCATCATCTCCTTGTTAAGCAGCAGTCACTTTCCAAACATAAGAAAAAATCAGGATTAAGAGATGTTACCAATCCTCAATCAGAATAGAACACAAACATCAATCAAACTTCTCAAAAATAGCAATTAAAGCAGTAAGTGATAGACCAAGGAAATCTCTCATTCTCACGGGTAAGTGTTTCCCTCAATCTTTTTCACCACCGTTGAACAACTAGAATTGATAGTCGTTTCCAATATCTGAACCTGCAAGTAGTTAATTATGGATCAAAAGGTCTTTTCTTTGGTTGTAATGAGGTCGGGCTATCAAGAAATCATGGTTTTTCTGGATATGCAAAGAACACTTTGAATAGAGAGCATCTTGTGATTGTGCTTGGGACTTCTCTCCATCTACCATGTCATTCTTGAATTATCACCTTTTTCAGCTGGCCTCTTTGTTTGAAGAAATACCCCCCCCAACTTATTCAATTCCACACTTTTGTGCAGATTTTTTTTAAACAATAACATAGAGAATTTATTTATGGGGGAGTATCCTTCTTTGTGATTTCTTGTGCTTGCTCTTTGAATCTTCTTGACCTTTAATTTCACCAACCTCTTGTCCCATTTTGTTGTGTTGCACCTTGCTCTCTATCCCAAGTGTTGAGGGACAGGATATAATCATTGAGTATGGCTAGGGTGCATCAAAAGAAACATTAAAGCTCAAATGGGCAATCAAAAAATGGAAACATTTAATCAAGGTTGGCTGTTTGGCACTGAGCAAAATAATATAATCACAAAATATGCATTTGTCACTACCATACCTTCCACTAGCAAGACAAAATTCAGAAACTCAAGCAATAACAGTTGACAAGCAGCGGTGAAAAGCTCTCAATTTCAGTGTTTGGGCTCACAGCTCACCGATTATTGGCTAAAATTCCTTGATAAAGCACTTACTGGTTTTAATTAACTATCTTGATAGGTCCTTCTGAGAAGTATCATAATCCTAACTGATTATGGAGTTAATCACAAAATCCTACCATCTTTCCTAGTCGGGTTAGTTAAACTACCTAATTACAGAGATTTTGAAAAAGTTACCTTGATTCCTAATTTCCTAAGGTCCTAAAAAGTCCTAAAAATTTAAAAATTTAACAGAAAAACAAAATAAGTACTGCCTAATATAGATGGTATCAGTGGTATATACAGTACATATCAAAAGAAAATAAGAAAATAAAAAGCAAAATAAGAAAATAAAATGAAAAAGAAAAAGAAAAAGAAAGAAAAGCACCAAATAGGAAAGAAAATAATCAGTCCTCATCCTGGTCCTGATCCATGTAAGCTGCTCCATCCTCAACTCCGGTTGGTCCATCCCCCCTTGAGAAAATAGGCATGTCCCCAGGCCACTGTAAGTAATCATGAAACTGTGCAGGGGTCATGGGGTCCACACGAGCCTGATAATGTCTACTCTGAAAATGAACAGCTGCTCGGTGAATAGTGGACATCTAAGCCATCAAATGAGTGTTCTGTGCCTCAAGTCACTGGGCCCAGACAGGAGCGTCCATGTCTGCTGGTGGTGGTGGTGGTGCCTGCTGCTGCTGTTGCTCCTCAACCTGTAACTCCTCAGCCGGGATACAGTTGGCTTCAATGTATGCTCTGGTCATGGGAAGTGCGATGCGAACCCTGGGGTTCACCTCTACACCCCTAGATCTGTGGAGTGAGGTGATGAGAGAAGGGAAGCCAAGCCTGATCTTGGAGTTAGGGGTCCGGCGCCCCACAGAAGATGCAAAGTCTGATATCTTCTGGGTGATGACTCGTGAGACATCGATAACGGCGGCGGTGAGGATAGTGTAGATGAGGTGGGCCATGGGCTACATCAGAAACATGCCCGATAGGATGAATGTTGGCCAGTATCAGCACTGTCCACATCTGAGCTATGCTCCTCATATCTTTCCTGTAGATCCTAGCAGCCTCCTGATATGCATTCCTTTCAAAGTAACGCCCTGGTAAGCATAACAGCTGAGCAGTCTCAATGTCAAGGGGATCATTGCCATGAAGCCCCACAACATTCATCCTCTCGTGGTATTGGCACACCACAAGGTCTCTGTCCTCCTCTATGGGATGTCCTAAAAGTGCATTGATTGCATCGCAATCAAATCTGATAACCTGTCCTCGAACATAGGACTCCCTCCTGCAGTTAACGTCGTGGTCTCCGATGGCGTTAGCATAGAATTCTCTGACAATGTCTGGATCAAAATAGTTGTCAGGACGACTGAGGCAGTCCCATCGCCTCCTGTGAATCTTAGCAGAGAACTCCTCATATTCCCCTCCTGGAGGATGACTGGTCGCTCTAGGATGAACTTGCAATAAGCAATGTCAGTGTATGCTTCAAAGGACTTGAGGTCCTTGAAGTGATGAGGGTTGAACTCAGGTTCCCTCTGGGGGGCCTTCCTCTTGGCACCCCCTGTGCCCCTCCTAGAGGAACTAGCACCACTGACATTCTTCGTGTGAACCATCTGCAAAGCAAAAGCAACTCAAAATTATTTATGCATCATAATATTTAATTGCGCATAATTATGAAATAAATGGCCAATATATTTCAATAATTAGAGCAATCAATTAACCAAAAAAATGTGCATAAAAATTTTGATTTTAATTATTACCCAATAAATGCCAATTAATTAATTAAGACATGCTACAATGATCAGTTAAAGCAAGTCCTAAACAATTCTAAACAGGCAAAGTGAGAACCAAACTCATGCTCAAAAATCATGTCATCAGTAACATGCAATATTGCACAATCATTTATGTATGGGCATGCAAAAATATTAGAACAATTAATTAAGCATACATGCACCAACAAAATAATTTGCAGGAATCATTGAGCACTCAAAAACTACCACCTAAGCAAACATGAATAACTCACAAAGAATCCTAACCACATGCAATCTAATTTAAAGCACTATGAACAATTATTTCTTTCCTAAAGGTTCCTTGAGTCCTAAGATTTCCTATCCTAAGGTTATGCTCAAATAAATAAAAAATCAAAATTTCAATCGGTTAAAAAGAAAGAAAAATATAAAAATATACCTGGTATAAGCTCAGAAACTGAAAATGAAGGCTATGAGTGAGAAAAGGCAAACCAAAGGTTAGGAATATCAGAGAAAAGGCAAGGGAGAGAACGAAAGGAAGTTCGAAATGAACTCCTTCGTTCAAAATGGGGATATAAATATCCCGCTTCCTGCGCTACACGCTGCGCTGCGGTGCAGAGTGGAGCGCTTACTGCTTCAGATGTTGAAGCGTTCCGCTGTGCTTCACCCTGCGCTACAGCGTAGGGTGAAGCGCAAAAGTCAAAGAGTCAGGTTTTTAATTTTAATTATGCGCTTCACCTGCGCTACAGCGCAGGTTGAAGCGCAGATCTGCAGTATTCTCTCTGCTTCTGCTACTCCTAGTTGATTTCATGCAATCCTTTTAGATTTAGATCCCCATTTTAACAATTTCCTAATTACACAGGTAAATCCTAAAATTAAAAATTACCAAAATGAAAATGAAAATTAAAACTTACAAAGACTGGGTTGCCTCCCAAGAAGCGCTTGTTTAACGTCTTTTAGCTCGACGCCTGGTTACTCAACCCTTTTATGGTGGCCTCAAGTGGAGGATGATGTTTGACTCCATACCAGTTCTTCCTTTGAGCTCCCATCCTCCATGCCAATTTTTGACTCTTCCATAACCGTCACTGTCTTCCTCAGTATCAGATGTTGATCTCTTTCTCCTCTTAAATTTGAACTCCCATATTGACTCTGGAGGCTTTATCCTCATCCTAGGCTTCCTCAGAAATTCAGAGCCTGGCAACTTTGTTGGATTTTTGGAAATAGCATCAGTTTGTTGTAACTTGGGCGTACCTCTATGAAACGTAATACTTTTATCTTTTGAGCTCAATTCATATTTTCCTCGATCAACATCAATGATCATCTTAGCAGCTTTCATGAAGGGTCTTCCTAAAATTAGGGGGACTTCAGTATCCTCCTCTTATGTCTCTGCAATGTAGAAATCTATAACATATGCAAATTTATCCACTTTGATTTGAATTTCCTCTAATATCCTATGAAGGCACTGAGCGGATTTATTTGCAAGAAGTAACCTCGCATTTGCAGGCTTAACCTTCACATTACTCAACTTGTTAAAATACGATAGCGGCATCAAATTGATGCTCGCTCCAAGATCTAATAAAGCATGAGTAGGAGGTAGATTACCAATAGAGATGGGTATAGTAAACCTACCTGGGTCAAGTGACTTACTTGTGACTAAGACCTTCTCTTCATGATGTTCCTTTTGTGCTGCTTCTTCATCTTGTTGAACAACTTCCTCTTGAAGCAATTATTCTTCAAAGATGATTTCTTCTTCCTCATCAAGTTCCTCCTCCTCTGACTTGTTGCCATCAGTAGCAATCAAGCTGCATTGTTCCTTTGGATTGGTTTGGGTCACAGATGAGAAGTGTTGTTGCCTGTGCTCTTCCATCTCAATCGCTAACTGACCCACTTGACTCTCTAGAGTCTTCATTGATGCCTCAGTAGTTGTCTTGAATCCACTAAATCTTTGCACAAGGTCATCAATTTTACCTTCCAAAGTGTTCAGTTTATCATATGTTGAGGGCTGCTGTTGGTAAGGTGGTTGTCGTGTTCCTCCATTCTGACTCCAACCTGAGTTGGTTTGGTTATTTCTCCAACCTTGTGAATATTGATTGTTGTTATTGTTGGAGTAATTCCCTTTCCTTCCCTGGTTACCTATGAAGTTGACTTGTTCTGGTTGTGTTCCTTGGCTAGCACATTACCATTTAGATGGTCACCTCCACAGAAATCACAAATCAATGGTTGGGCTTGGATGGGTTGTGAGTGGACAACTTTGAGTTGTTGAGGGAGTGTCTTCAACGTCTCATTGAGTGCTTCTAGTTGACGTTTAATGAACTTCTTCTCAGCTAACAAAACATCACTTTGATTGAGTTCCAGCACCCCTTTCTTTGGTAATTGCACGGGTTGTCTTCCACTTTGAGCTTGTTGATCGTTCTGTGCAAAGTGGTTGATGATTTCTAGCGCTCGATCAACTTATGCGGATAAGATAGTTCCACCTGCTGCCGCATCTTGAATCTGAACGAAGTCCATGGCAGAATATGTTGAGTTGGGCTATATCCTCATAGCCATGGTTGGGACAGTTGCGCAGCATAGACTTGAATCTTTCCCAAGCTTCACATAGTGGCACATCAATCCCTTGTCTGAATGTGGAAATATCTGTCTTGGCTTCTATCTGCTTCCCTGGTGGGAAGAATCTTGTCAAGAATTTCTCCTCAACCACACCCCAATTGGTTAGGCTTTGATTTGGGTGTGATTGTAGCCATTCCTTAGATTTACCTATCAAAGAGAAAGGAAACAAGCGTAAGTAAACAAATTCTAAATTACCTTCCTCGAAACCCGTAGTACCAATCAACTCATAAAAATTAGAGAGATGAGCATTCGGATTTTCATGATCCAATCCAGCGAATTGATGTGCACTGATGAGGTTGAGGTGTGCAGTCTTCAACTCCAAAGCTCTTGCGTTTGGTGGTAACACAATGCTTGAGAAGTGACGTTATCCTTGATGGGAGATATAATCTCCTAGCGTTCTTCTTGGACGTTTCGCTGCCATATTTTTGGGTTCCTCAACAATTATCCTTCTTCTCCTTCTCCCGTTCCTACCTCTGTTCTTTCGCGACGTCCTTTTATTTCCGGGTCGAACTGTAATTGATTGGGAGACGCCTGACCTCTCAGAAGCATAAACAAGAAACTTTGAAAAAGGTAAGTGTTGAAGAAAATAATATTAAACTTCCTAAGATAATAATAGATCCTAAAAATAATAAGAGTAATAAATAGAAGAATTCCTAAGAAAACAAATAAAAAAAATCGTAAAATAAAAACTTGATAACTAGACCGCCAAGGTCTACACGAATTGGAAACCGTTCCCCGGCAACGGCGCCAAAAATACTTGATGGGTTTCTGGAAAGCGAACCAAAAATCCAGTAGTATAATAGTAAGAAAGATATCGTATCCATAGGGAACGGTCAATTCACGTATACTCGTGATCTATTTATCAAGGGAAAACAACGACTTTTGAGAATATTATTGCAGAAATTATAAACTGAAATTCAATAATTTATGAATTAGAAAGGAAGAGTTAGAGATACTTTACTTGGATTAGGATTGAACTTCATCTCATCACAGACCTCATGTTTGTCGAGACTACCTATTATTTATAGGCTTTGAACTATAACACTGTAGACAAACTATATTGCTAAGACCCCGAGTTACCAGGCGCCACTCACACTCAAAGGTAATCCATGCGGGTTCTCCCAAGCGACAGACTTACCCTCGACTTATTTTGCTTTCTTTATTCCATTTGTAAAAGAACTAATTGATAAACGAGGCCTACTACTCTGGACGCACCTTCTCTAGAGTACTGTCACTACCCATCACTCATTAGAATACATCCACGTTTCGCTTCCTGGATTGACAATCAACTAATCCTTTGCTATCGGTAATTAAATAACCATGCCTATCCTGTAGACACCCTTCATTAGAGTACTCACACTACCCATCAATCACTAGCAACGCCCATGTTTCGGTTCACTGGCTACCTAGTATTCTCATTCACTCAGAGGTTGAGTTTCCTATGTCTAGGCTTCCCCAAACTCAATCCCAGTCGTAACGTTAATTACAAACTAGCCTATAACTCCGGCGCAAGCGCGGAAGTTAGGAATTAAGCACAAAACAAGATAACCAGTATTATAGCTAGGGAACTGCATAAATAAATAGATAGAGTTCAACATACACTTGGAAATGGAATCGAATACATTCAATCCTAATGGAGAGTTAACTACACATGGTAGCCATACAAAACACCGAAGATGTTGTCACCATCTTCAACCCTTGTGAAGTGCTCCTCCTCTCCTACTCTAAAATTAGAACTTGTGCATTATCACTGGAATATAACTGAATTACAATAATCGTGCACACTTGATCTGGTGCAAGAGATTCCTATTTATAGGCTAAGGAAAGACAAAGAAAATTGGGGAGAAATCTATCTAAAAATGGCAACAGGGCAAGAATGTTTGTAACTTGCGCTTCACCCTGCGCTACAGCACAGGTTGCAACGCAGGATCCAGAGAGCTACGCTTCACCTTGCGCTACAGCGTAGGTTGAAGCGCAGAATGCGTCCTGCAACTCCAACTTTCTCTTTTTAATTTGGATCTCTCCCCGAGACTGGATTTGGTTGATTTGTCTTTCCTTGTTTCTCTTTTCTTGATGAGATCCTTGCATTTATTGAGCATCTTTGATTTATTTGAGAACGTTGTCTGCAGAATCCTTGTTTGATTGGCAATGATCTCCTCATTAATTGCCTCAAATTTTCTTCAAATCCTTATTAAATGTCTTCAATCAAACTCAAATCTTGCAGATATCTCCCTCATTTAATGCTATCTTTCCTTCAAATCAAATCCTTGCAAACTTCTGAAAAAATTAGCAATATTTCTATCAAAATAGCATAAAATTCAAATCTAATATTAATAAATACAATTTATCTAATCTTTAATAAAAAGGGATTAAAGTAGGGAAAAAATACCATTTTATCCTTGATAAGTGAACTAAAAAGTGCTCTAATTTATCAACTAATTTTCACTTATCAGTAGGCCCCTTTTTGTGGCTAAACCAGTATAAACAACTATGTCATTTTCTCTATCCCTACTCTATTTCAATTTGAGTTTCTTGGCTTGTTAATCTGAATGTTAATCTTGAATTGTAAGTTCTAGTTTGATTCTTGATGTTATAGAAAACAAAACATTGAATATTGAATTGTGAAATTAATCTTGGTAATCAATTACCCTTTCCAATATATTGATCCGCTGCACTTTTGGTTTTAAACTTTGAAAATTTGTCTTTTGAAAACTTAATTTGAAATAATCTTGAAGGCAAAAAGAAAGGGGTAAAACGATTTTAGATTTTGTAAAAAGGTTTAAGTTTTTAGTGAATCTTTTCAACCCCCCTTCTAGATTCCCTCTCGGACCAACATATACACATATATAAATAATGAAACAATCTTTTTTATCGCAATTAAAAAAGTTTCAATTTTTTATGTACTATAAAATAAATTTATATAATATAAAATATAATTACACAATTATAATAAAAATATTATATTATTATTTTTATCTTAAAAAAACATGAAATATTATTATTTTATGATGATTTTAATTTAATTCATCTTATTTCTTAATATTTTTTTATCAATTTATTGTTTAATATATATGTATATGTAATATTAAAAATTATATATTTAATTACACTTATTCGATTCGATCACAATTTAATCAATTGTTGAATGAATGAACCAGTGTCTTCACCAGTTGAATTACCGGTCCGATTTTTTAAAATGTTGATTAAATATATGTTTATGTGGCTAACAAGAGTAGGACTGTGCAAAAAAAAAAAAACGGTATTCTAACCTAACCCATTACCAAATTTAAAAATATCGGGCACATTAAAACCCATTTTTGAACCAACCCATTTTGCTTTTAAAAATCGAATTCAGTTTTTAACCCATCAAAGGTGTTCGGTACCCGGTTTTAACATTTCCAAATACGATTTTGCGTTCACGCATTTCACGGTTTTGTATGCTTTCGAGTTGCGATTGGGAACCCTAATCCCCAATCATTCATCGCTTCAGTTTATGTCATCTCGATCGTGATTTCGTGCTTGTTTCTATCGATTAATCATCATCTGACTCGTTCCTGAAAGCTACGCTAAGGTATTTCACGTTGTTTCTAAAATTCACGAATCGTTTCTTCTCATTCATAATAATAATCATTCACGTTCGTGATTTCAGTTGGTGTGGCTTTCAGGGGATTTTCATGTCTGTCTTCTTTACTCAGTTGAGAGGCCATAATCTTGTCAAGAGCTCTCCAATCAGACACAATCTTTGAGAAGCTACAAGACAGGTAAATAGCCTAAATTTAAATCTTTTAGACAGGTTTCAAAAGTTGTCTAAAACTTTCTCCTTTGTCTAAAACACTTCAGAGAAGAGGTTTGAAAATGTTATTCTTAAAATATTTTCACAAGTGTTTATAAAACCTTAGTTCAAAACCCTCTTTTCGTTAGCTTAAACTGAATTTAAAGAGTACTCAACCAAGATTTATCCTGGTTTCACTCACTACCACTTGTGAGCTACGTCCAGTCCTAGAGCCAACTAGATTATGGATTTATCCACTTATCTGAATAGATTACAAGTATTCTTTTCTGCCAAGCCTATTAAGGCTCTAAACAATAGGTATTGTTTGCACACCTAGCCTCTTCAGGCTCTTTACAAGTATTATTTGCTCACCTAGCCTCTTCAGGCTCTAAACAACTAAGTGTTTACAAGAAAAGATGAACTTATAACACAAAGTTCTTCGTTTAGAATTGTACGAAGAAAGCAATGATTTAACACTGAATATGAAAGTTTTTGTACAAGTAAAATCAAAGTATATTCTTGTAGCATTTTCTTTCAAAGATTTTCGCGTAAGATTCCTTCTTTCACGGTTTGCTTCACAGAGATCATTGGTATTTATAGGCTTTGTTAAGTTTGAAAACGTAGTTGAGAAGTCCGTTGTGAGATAGAATTAAATGCTCTTCATCCCGTTGTGAGACATCTTTGACACAATACAAGGTTGCAGCGCTATTCAGACTTCTACAAAACCTATTGCGCAACATTACCTCATATGAGCAACATTACCTCATTTGTGTTCTTAGGTTGCGTTAAGGAATGAATCAGTCTTTAACTTGCCACGTCAGAAGGGTCTTGGCTTCAGATGGTTTGTCTTCAGATAACACTTCAGTCTTCAGATCACACTTCAGACTTCAGAAGATGCTTCAGAACCTTGATACTTCAGAACGCCTTGAGTACTTCAGACAGAGCTTCCTTCAGAACTATAATATACTTTAGACAACCTTTGAATAAAAGATGTTATGCATATCTGAAATAACAGAACTTCATTAAAATAAATGTGAAGTCTTAAAGAGTTTATCTTAAGTTTATAATTATCAAAATCTTATTTGAGGGAAGTTTTAGACTTTTAAGGTCTTGAAACTCAACAAATTCATGGCCTATCCTCCAGAGTTGTAGGGGTGACTGCAAGATCATAGGTCCTTCTAGCAATCTTAATCAATGCAGTTTCAGAGGCATACTCCACCGTTACACCTCCACTGATGGAAGGAACTACATCAAAAGGCTCATCAGAATCATAATCCTGTTCAGAAGGATGAGGTTTAGATACCTTCAAGATTTCAGATTCCTTAATAACCTTAGGAGGTGGAGGTTCTTCCTCTCCTCTCTATTCTTCTTCTTGATATCATTAGCAGCAACAGCTTGAACCGGGCAGCTTCAACACTAGCCCTTATTGTAATCCTCTTTTCAGCAGGATCAACATCAAGATTGATAACTCTAGGTCTCTTCTTTTTAGCAAACCTCTTATGCTTCCACTTCCTCTTCCTCCTAAATGCTTCTTCCTCCTCTACCCTTATGTCTTCAGCATAGGCTTCTTGAGCAGCGTTGGCAAGAATGAAATCTAGATCTTCTTGTTCTTTCCTCTTTTTCTCTTCTTTTTTTTCCTCCAGGGGATTTGCAAGAGCAACTATCTATTGCATCTCTAGATCAGGATATATCAGCAATTGGTTGTACATCTAGAATCACCTCTAGATTAGTAGAATTTATTACACCCTCCAAAACTGGACCTTGTTGGGTGTTTGCCTATCCCTTTGAAGTTGAGGTAGACAAAGTTCCAATGGGAACAGTTTCCCGATATGCCTTCTGAAATTTTTCTGATTGCCCTAAGGCATCTTACTGAACTTCTTCACACACACTAAGTTGTGTAACTGATTTTTCCAAAACAGTCTTATGAGGCTCCAAATCTTCAGTGTTCTTCAGCTAATCTTCGCCACTGTTGACTTCAGTTTAGGTTTCACCAAGCTAAGTCTCTTGTGTGGAGGAGGCACTTCTGAAATGGCCTTAGTATTTTCAATCTCTTGCCTTCCTGGGTCTTCATGCAACTCATTTTTCGGGATGTTCAGAGCACTCCTTCTAGTGGTTTGAGCCTTCATTTTAATGGCCCAACCTTGATGGATGGTTTTAGAGGAGGGGCTTGAATAGAGACTTTAAAATTTTGTTCCTGAAAACACACTTAAATTCAAACTGAGACGTGATCTCAAGTCTGATAACTTGGAGTCTCAAATGAGTTAGATGAGATGTAATCTCAACTTTTAACAATAATTCTGTAACCAAGTAGAGATGATTCTTTGGTTATTAAACTTGGTTTCCTTTGAATAAATTTAAGTTATTTTAGCAAATAGATTAGAGGCGTAAGATGTGCAATATAAATAAAGAGATAGGGAGAGAGATGCACACAGATCTTATCCTGGTTCACCCACTCCTTGGGTTACGTCCAGTCCCCATAAACTTGTGAGATTTCTACTATTGACAACTGAAGTTGGCTGGATGTATCTAGAAGGGGGGTTGAATAGAGACTTTTTCAAAAAATTTGTTCCTGAAATGTGCACACTAAAATTGAAAGTTGAGACGTGATCTCAAGTCTGCTTACTTGGGGTCTCTGTTAAGACAGGATATAACTGGCTTCAATTTTAGTTGTTTTGATAGTGTTCAAGTTGTCTCAAGGTCTCAAATCAGGTTTAGTTAGATGTTGAAATAATTACTTAGTTATTTAAATAGTTTATAGATAATCCAGATAAATCTAAAGGAAGAGAGATGGCACAGAGATCTTATCCTGGTTCACCCACACCTTGGGCTACGTCCAGTCCTCACAACACGTGAGATTTCCACTACTGACAACCCGTCAATTACAAGTATTCTTACAGCCTCTTCAGGACGTCTCTCACACCAAGCCTAGGCACCTCCTATCTTGGCTGAGCCACAAGTATTCTTACAACCTCTTCAGGACGCACACAACTCACTCTAAGACTAGGCACACTCTTATCTTAGATGAACAAGTTACAAGATTGTGAAGTTGAGATGGGTCTAGCTCACAAACATACAATGTATGGATAGGCAGCAGGCTTAGCTAGAAATACTCCTCTCTCAAGGAAGTGATAATATTACATTCAGAGAAGAGAGATGGATAGATACTGATAGGAATCCCAAGTTGAGATCAGATCTGAATATAAACTAGTTGAGACGTGCACTTGAGATGTCACTTCAGATGTGATGAGATGCAGTTGATGTTTAATAATTAGCGTGGTCTCTCATGATACACTGTTGACTTTAGCTCTTATATTTCAAAACAGAAACTAGCCGTTTTACGGCCGTTTCTAGCTGTTGAGAATCGTTGCTGAGAGAAGAGATTTTTCTGTTGAGAACAAAGCAGCTTTTCAGAGTCTGAAGGTACTGTGTCAGCGTACTTTTGTACTTTGTCTTGACCCTGTGTTGACTTTTATTCTGTCTTCTCATGCTATTTTTTAGTCTTCTTTTTTGTTGCTATGTATGGCTCTCTTTCCTTGCATCTGAGCTAAGATCTCATCAGATACGCCTGACCATGAGACAGCGTCTCAAGCTGAACTTGCATCTGTTCATGAGTTCGCATCTCAAGCTGTTCTTGAGTCTCACCACTGGAACAGTGATGAATCATACTGATCTCTTCTTCAATCAAGTTCTAGTCTCATTTTTGACTTGTGTTGCTCTTTGTGAGTCTGCTTCTCTTTCATGAGATAATCTCTGGACCTTGCATCTGATTTTGAGATGACGTCTCAAGCTGTTCTTAAATCTCTTGCTGTTGCAGGTTTGAGTTTTGCTTCTTATGCTTCCTTATTTCTGACTTTCTTGGTTTATACTTTAAGGATCCTTTTTTACAATTGATGTCCTAATCAAATCCTGTAGAAATAAAGACTAGAGGTCTCTGCCACATCTTGAGCACACAGTTAGTAATAACAAGATGCATCTCATATATTTAAACTTGATGGTTTGTCATATTAAAAACTCTTGGAGGTGAGTTTGTCTCAACAATCTCCCCCTTTTTTTATGATGGCAAACCATAGAGTTTAAATGTTGATTAGTTGAGATTTTAAATTATAGAAGCAGAATTAGCTCCCCCTGAGATGCATAATGCTATATTTTTTTAAAGAGATGAGCTCCCCCTGAGTTAGAGATCTAATCTGTTTAGAAATTCTGTTATGAATTCTTTCTTCATAAAGTTTAACTGAAACAGATTTAGCACAACTAAACAGATTCATAAAATTTAACTGAAACAGATTTAGCACAAGTAATGAGGGTAAACAAAGAGTCATTTCATTAATCAAAAGAAAGGAAGTACATAATTGCATAGAAAAAGATGCCACTGCATCTCATCAAAACAGAGAAAAGATGATATTACATCTTAACTATTTCAAAACAAAAGCCACACAAGGATGAAACTTAACTAATTACAAACTAAGACTCTTATCAAATAATTATCAGATAAATATCTAACCAACTTCTTGAGAATCTTCTTCTAGTTTTGTTCAATTCTGGAGTGAAGATTCTGTTGATGTTGCTGTTGTTCTTCATGAAGCTGATTGAGAAAGGTATTGATTGAGTTAGAGAGATTGTGGGAATGGAAGGCTCAGAAGATGGAGCTGGCTGTTGCTGTGCTGTTGGAGGAGTAGATTGATCATATTTGGGCTGAGGAGAGTCAAACAACACAGTGTCCACAAAGAATTTTCCAGGTGTAGGGAATGAGGTCTGTTGGGAGTGAGATGGTTCATACCTTGGAGGAGTCTTTTGTGTGCCAGGAGCCTCAACAGTAGGCATTTCATCGGTAGGGTTCTCATTTGCAACCACCTGAGTATATTGCATCTCATCATGTGTAGGAGTAGTATTTTCCAAGCTCACCAGGGTTTCAGCAATAACCTTTGTGACAGGAGAGACATCAGATGGATTGATTTCTTGATGAGGAGATTTAGGTGGTGTCTGGTGATGTTGAGGTTCAGTTGGAGTAGTGATTTGTGGTGGAGACTTAGGTGGGGGAGACTCAGGGACAGGTTCCTTCATAACAGGCGCAGGTTCCTTCATAAGAGGTGCTTCTGTGGTGAGTGGTTGAGGCTCTGGTTGGGTGAGAGCAGAAGCAGCCTGTTCAACCTTGGCCTTCTTCCTTTTCTCCTTCCTTGTCTCAGTCTCAGTTGAGACTGACTAATGAGATTTTCTCTTTTTATCCTTTTTAGGAATATCAGTTCCTGCTTGAGATCCCTCTATTGTCTCCTTGACTGCCTTCTTCTTTTTCTTCTTTTTATGGGTGACGGACATCTTTGAAGAAGGAGAAGCTTGTGCAGCAACAAGGATAGAAGGAGGATTAGCAAGAAGGAAAGTAGGAGGAGGGATAGACTTACCATCTAGTCCGAGAGACTTGAGATTTGTTTTTCCTACATATCCAGGTCTCTCATTAGACTTGTCACACCCACTGAAGTCCACTTTAAAGTGCTTCATGATCCTTGTAGTCAGCATTCCAAAGGGAAGAGAAGCAGTGATTTTGGAGTAGTGAAAGGCATGCTCCATGTGTCTCAAAATGAGAAAAGGAAGGTTAAGGGGAATACCATGCTTGAGATGATACATAACCATCATATCTTGGGTGTAGACCTTGTTGAAAGTTCCAGCACGAGGCATGATGCATTTTGCAACTAGATGGAATAGAAATTTTCCAAAGAGACTGAGGGAGGAGGCTGAATCTGTGATGAAACCACCCTTGAACAGAGAAGTGCCTACATTTGCTGTAGGGATGCCAATCTCATTCCACCAGTGCTCTTCATTATATAGCCTATTTCCAGCTACTGGGGCTTGAATGATGGCTCCCAGAGATTCTTCAGTGAGTTCAATGTGAACTCCTCTGATGTCAGAAATAACATGGGGTAGCCCTTGAGATGATCCCTTTGCTCTGTAACAGGCAGCATAGAAGGCTCTGGTCATCTTAGGATAGACTGACTCTGTCATGGACAGATAATCTTCCCATCTTTACTTCCTTAGATAGGGACCAATGTCCCATCCTTCATCACGCAGCTCTTGGGTAGAGATGACCCTCCCAATGATGATTTTCTTCTCAGCAAACTTCTTTGTAAACTTCTCTTCTACGTCAGCATTTTCAAATAGGTCTGACTGAAATGAGAGCTTTTTCCCTTCAACAACTTTGCCTTTGCCCTTTCTTGAAACTTCAGGCTGTGTGAGATCTATGTGGATAGGAGATTTTGGAGATTGATGAGATGTGGTCTGGGTAACTTGAGAGGCTACTCTTTGAGACTTCATTCTCAATGGAAGAGGTGTGCTTTTCTTAGAAGATGTGGATTTGGATGATGGAGATGGCTGAGATGGTTGAGATGACTGAGTCTGGGAAGGTTCAGACTCTGTGCTTGGTTGTGGTGATGAAGAACGGCTTAAAATTTCTTGGCTTGAGTGAACACTCAGTGATTGGGATTTCTCGGAGGAAGACATCTTGGCTTCAGGAGATGAGGACGAAGAAGATTTATCAGATTAGGGCAGTTTGATTCCAACAACTTTGATGCGCATTGAGAGGAGAAGGAAGATGAGATGAGGGGTTATGATTTTGTTTAAATAGAGAGTGGGGCTCAGAGAGAGAGAAAGAATGTGAGTAATGGTGAGTGGGCAATTAATAAAGCCGTTAGGAGGTGGTTGGCACTCCCTTTTATATGGTAACGACTAGTTTGCTAGTGAGTGGGGAGTTACTGCCCGTTACTTAACGGTTCTTTTACCCAATGAAATGTCTCAGTAAAAATGAGACATGAGTTGAGACACACCATGAGACGCTTCTTATCTGAGCTGCTTCAGGGAAGTCATCTTATCTTAGATAATCCCTCAGTCTCATTTCAATGAGACTCAGAGCAGGTCTCCTCTCATGAAATAAATCAAAAAAAAAAAATTAACTAAGAGAACACACATTCAATAATTTTAGATTCTCAACGAATCTTTCTTCCACTAAGAGCTTAGTGAAGATGTCAGCAAGTTGGCTTTTGGTATCCCCAAAATTAATTTCAATATTTCCTTTTTGTACATGGTCTCTTATAAAATGATGCTTAATATCTATGTGTTTAGACCTTGAATGATGAATAGGATTTTTTGCAAGGTTTATAGCACTTATGTTATCACAATAAATGGGGATTTTGGAGTACCTGAGTGCATAGTCTTGCATTTGAGACTTGATCCACAATATCTGAGTGAAGTAGGCAGCTGCTGAGACACATTCAGCTTCAGTTGTGGACAAGGAAATAATGTTCTGTTTCTTGCAGGACCAAAAGATGATACATTTCCCCAAAAATTGACAAGATCCACTTGTTCTTTTCCTATCCATCTTGTTTCCAGCAAAATCAGCATCACTATATCCTATGAGATCAAAACTTGAACCTTTCTCATACCAGAGACCAAGATTAGTGGTTCCTATTAGATATCTAAAAATTCTTTTGACAGCAGTAAGATGAGATTCCTTAGGGTCTGATTAGTACCTTGCACAAATGCCTACAACATACGGAATATCAGGTCTGCTTGCAGTTAGGTACATAAGAGATCCAATCATACCTCTGTAATTCTTGTCTGAGACAGCTTTACCAGTCTCATCTTTGTCAAGCTGAGTTGAGGGATGCATTGGAGTCTTCATTGGCTTGGCATCACTCATTTTGAATTTTGTCAGCAGATCTCTTGCATACTTCTCTTGACAGATGAAGATACCTTCTAACAATTGCTTTATTTGCAGCCCAAGGAAGAATCTTAATTCACCCATCATGCTCATTTCAAATTCTCCCTGCATGAGACTTGAGAATTCTTGACAAAGAAGCTCATTAGTGGATCTAAGAATGATGTCATCAACATAAATTTGAACAATCAATAAATCTTTGTTAATTTCCCTTTTAAACAATGTGGTATCAATCTGTCCTCTAGTGAATCCATTTTTAAGTAAAAATGAACTTAACCTGTCATACCAAGCTCTTGGAGCTTGCTTGAGACCATACAAGGCATTTTTGAGTCTGAGGACATACTCTTGATGATGGGGATCTTCAAAGCCTGGAGGTTGTCTTACATAGACTTCTTCTTCAATGATTCCATTTAGGAATGCACTCTTCACATCCATCTGATACAGTTTGAAATCCTTGTGAGCAGCAAAAGCCAACAGAATTCTGATGGCTTCAAGTCTGGCAACAGGAGCAAAGGTCTCATCATAATCAATTCCTTCCTGTTGGTTGTATCCTTGAGCCACAAGTCTTGCTTTGTTTCTCATGACTTTGCCTTTCTCATTCAGCTTGTTTCTGAATACCCATCTGGTTCCAATAATTGATTGATAAGAGGGAGGTGGAACCAGATCCCATACTTTGCTCTTTTCAAATTGGATCAGCTCTTCCTCCATAGCTTTAATCCATGATTCATAATTAAGAGTTTCATGCATGTCTTTGGTTCGCTATCAAGTTCTCAGCATCTCTGAAGGAAGATCTAGTCCTGACTCTATCTGAGGTTTCTCCAATTATTTGTTCTCTGGGATGAGATCTCACTAGTCTCCAGCTTCTGGGATGTTGAGATGCATGCTCATTCTGGATCTTTAGACTTTCTTATCTTGGTTCCCTGATCTCAGGATGTCCATCTGGTTTATCTTCTTCTTGGGGTACATGAGATGAGTCAGGATTAATGCTTCTGTGAGACATCATCTCAGACTGGGCTTCTCTTCTATGTTCAGGTTGAGATGATCTCATCAGTTTCGCTTCAGGTAAGGATCTCTCTTCAGCTTCCTGAGTTAAGATTCTCAGTTCTCCCATCATCTCTTCTATTTCTTCATCTACTCCTTTCTGAGAGTTGCCCTGTATCTCATTAAAGACTACATGCATAGATTCTTCAGTAGTTTTAGTTTTTAGATTGTATACTCTATAGGCTTTTGAAGTTTGTGAATATCCTAAGAAAATTCCTTTATCAGATTTTGTATCAAACTTGCCTAGTTGATCTTTAGTGTTCAGGATGTAACAATCACAACCAAAAACATGAAAGTATGAAATTGAGGGCTTTCTCCCTTTCCACAACTCATATGGAGTTTTGTTTAAGATCTTTCTTATAGTGACTCTATTTATAATATAGTAGGAAGTATTAACTACTTCTTCCCAAAAGTATTTTTCAATTCCAGAGTCATATAACAAAGTTCTTGCCATCTCTTGAAGGGTCCTATTCTTTCTCTCAACTACTCCATTCTGTTGAGGACTTCTTGGACATGAGAAGTTATGAGTAATGCCATTTTTATCAAAAAATCTTTGAAACTTAGCATTATCAAACTCTCCTCCATGATCACTCCTCACAGCACCAATTCCATACCCTTTCTCAGACTGAATCTTTTTGCAAAAAGTTTTGAAGGAATCATAAGATTCATCCTTCTGAGAGAGGAATAGAACCCAGGTGAACCTATAGAAATCATCCACAATTACAGAACCATACTTTTTACCACTGAGGCTTGCAATTTTAGTTGGTCCAAATAGATCAATGTGGAGGATTTCAAGAGGTCTGGTGGTTGAGACATGAGACTTGGACTTGAAACTTGATTTGTTGTGCTTGCTTTTCACACAGGACTCACATTTCATGTCTTTGTCAAATTTTACCTTAGGTAATCCCTTGACAAGAGACTGACTTACTAGCTGACTTATGGTCCTCATGTTAATATGTCCAACCCTCTTATGCCATAGCCACTTCTCATGATCATGAGACATGAGACATGTGAGATCAGATAGGCTCTCAAGTGAGACTGAGTAGAGATTTTTGTTTCTTTTTCCAGAAAAGGCTATTTTCCCAGTTTTAGAGTCTATGATCTCACTGTAAGTGAGTTGGAAATTATCATGATAACCATTGTCACACAACTGACTTATACTCAACAAATTATGTTTCAAACCTTCAACAAAATAAACATTCTCAATCTGAGCTGAGTTTGTCTTACCAATTTTACCTATGCCCTTGATTTGGGCTTTGCTGTTGTCTCCAAAAGAGACAACTCCAGTAGCCTTTTCTTCAAGTGACAGGAACTTGCTTTTGTCCCCTGTCATGTGCCTTGAACATCCACTGTCCAGCACCCACACTTTCTTTGACTTTGCTGCTGCCAGGCACATCTGTTACATTAAGAGATTTAGCTTTAAGTACCCGTTTATATTTGGGTCCTTCATGGTTAGTTACCTTTCTCTTAGATGCTACATGTCTTAAGTACCATTCAGTGGCTTTATGGCCAAACTTGCTACAACAAGAACATCTTTCCTTCCTCCTTTTCCTTGTAGGAATAAATAAGTCTTTGTACCAGATCTCACTTGAGGACTTCTCATAGCCTAATCCAGCTTTGTCAAAAATTCCCTTTTAAGACCCAATGAGTCTCTCAAGATTTTTTGTTCCTTTAACAAATTCTGCTAGATCATCTATGAGAACTGTTTTGCTTTTTGAGACTTTGGTTTTCTTCAGAAAGTTTCTTTAGCCCAAGTTCATCATGGGATTGACTCTGTGTTTTGACAAGCTCAGACAGTCTCATGTGAGACAGCATGAGACTGCTGTTTTTATGATTCAAAATTTCATTTTCTTTTTCCATAAATTTTACTTTTTCAAGAGTTGTATCTAGCTCAAATTTCAAATGAGAGCTTTTTGAAACAAGAAGGTTTGAATTTTAAAGGAGATTTTCAAAAGCACACTTGAGTTCACTTAAAGTAAGTTCTGAATCTGAATCACATACCTCATCATCAGATGAGTCACCATTTTCCATGAGACATATATTGGCAAATTGTTCATTTTGGCTTTCATCTCCTTCAGTGTCATCCCAAGTTTCCATCATTGCCTTCTTTCTTGGACTCTTTTTCTCCTTTTTGAGTAATGGACACTCAGACTTAATATGTCCTGGTTTTCTACATTCAAAACAGATGTATTGTCCCTTTCTTTCAGGCTTTATTTCTCCTCTTCTTGAGGGAAAGCTTTTTCTTCCACTTCCTCTGGCTCTCCACATGCGCCCGATCTTTCTTGAGATGTAGGCTAGCTCATCATCCATCTCACTCTCATCATCTCCTTCATCTTCTTCAGTTTCTGTGTCATGAGATGAGTTTAGTGAAGTCTGTTGAGATGAGCTTACCTTCTTACCTTTGGAGCTGCTGGATGATGCTTTCAAGGCTATTGTCTTGGGACGTCTGATGAGGTCCTCTTCCATCAGCTCCTGCTCATGAACCTTCAATGATCCAAGGAGTTCATCCAATCTGAGAGTGCTCAGATCCTTAGCTTCTTGGATGGCTGTGACCTTAGGTCTCCAAGGTTTAGGCAGGATTCTCAAGATCTTTCTTACCATGTCTTGATTTGAGTAGGTTCTTCCTAAAGACTTGAGGTCATTTGTGATAACAGTAAAACGTCTCACCATGTCTTTAATGCCTTCATTCTCATTCTTCTTGAAGAGCTCATACTATTTGACCAGTATGTTGATCTTGGCTTCCTTGACTTGATTTGTCCCTTCATGTTCTATCTTAAGAGCATCCCATATTTCCTTGGCTGAGGCACACCCAGCCACTTTGTCATATTCACTTCTGCTTAAAGCACAGGTGAGTAAGTATTTGGCTCTTGAGTTGAGTACATATCTTGCTTTCTCAGCATCTGTCCATTGCTCTCTGGGCTTAGCTGCCCTGAGCCCAAGCTCATCTGTAATGTAGGGCACATAGGGACCTATCTCTATAATTTCCCATAGATCAGCATGTTGAGACTCAATGAAAAGACTCATCCTGTCCTTCTAGTAGTAGTAGTTAGTTCCATCAAAGGCAGGTGGTTGATTGGTAGATGCTCCTTCAGGAATGAACAAGCTTGCACTTGGTCCAGCCATGGATCTTCTCCTCTTCACACGCAGGTGTGCTCAACCCCAAAGAGGCCAAGCTCTGATACCAACTGAAGTTGGCTGGATGTCTCTAGAAGGGGGGTTGAATAGAGACTTTTTCAAAAAAATTGTTCCTGAAATGTGGACACTAAAATTGAAAGTTGAGACGTGATCTCAAGTCTGCTGACTTGGGGTCTCTGTTAAGACAGGATATAACTGGTTTCAATTTTAGTTGTTTTGATAGTGTTCAAGTTGTCTCAAGGTCTCAAATCAGATTTAGTTAGATGTTGAAATAATTACCTAGTAATTTAAACAGTTTAGAGATAATCCAGATAAAGCTAAAGGAAGAGAGATGGCACAAAGATCTTATTCTAGTTCACCCACACCTTGGGCTACGTCCAGTCCTCACAACACGTGAAATTTCCACTATTGACAACCCGTCAATTACAAGTATTCTTACAGTCTCTTCAGGACGTCTCTTACACCAAGCCTAGGCACCTCCTATCTTGGGTGATCCACAAGTATTCTTACAGCCTCTTCAGGATGCACACAACTCACTCTAAGACTAGGCACACTCCTATCTTAGATGAACAAGTTACAAGAATGCGAAGTTGAGATGGGGTCTAGCTCACAAACATACAATGTATGGATAGGCAGCAGGCTTAGCTAGAATACTCTTCTCTCAAGGAAGAGATAATATTACATTCAGAGAAGAGAGATGGATAGATACTGATAGGAATCCCAAGTTGAGATCAGATCTGAATATAAACTAGTTGAGACGTGCACTTGAGATGTCACTTCAGGTGTGATGAGATGCAGTTGATGTTTAATAATCAGCGTGGTCTCTCATGATACACTGTTGACTTTAGATCTTATATTTCAAAACAGAAACTAGCCGTTTTATGGCCGTTTCTAGCCGTTGAGAACCGTTGCTGAGAGAAGAGATTTTTCTGTTGAGAACAAAGCAGCTTTTCAGAGTCTGAAGGTACTGTGTCAGCGTACTTTTGTACTTTGTCTTGACCCTGTGCTGGACTTTTATTCTGTCTTCTCATGCTGTTTTTGAGTCTTCTTTTTTGTTCTGAGTCTGGCTCTCTTTCCTTGCATCTGAGCTAAGATCTCATCAGATACGTCTGACCATGAGACAGCATCTCAAGCTGAACTTGCATCTGTTCATGAGTTTGCATCTCAAGCTGTTCTCGAGTCTCACCACTGGAACAGTGATGAATCATACTGATCTCTTCTTCAATCAAGTTCTAGTCTCATTTTTGACTTGTGTTGCTCTTTGTGAGTCTGCTTCTCTTTCATTAGATGAACTCTGGACCTTGCATCTGATCTTGAGACGACGTCTCAAGCTGTTCTTAAATCTCTTGCTGTAGCAGCTTTGAGTTTTGCTTCTTATGCTTCCTTATTTCTGACTTTCTTGGTTTATACTTTAAGGATCCTTTTTGACAATTGATATCTTGATCAAATCCTGCAGAAATAAAGACTAGAGGTCATCTGCCATATCTTGAGAACACAGTTAGTAATAACAAGATACATCTCATATATTTAAACTTAATGGTTTGTCATATGAAAAACTCTTAGAGGTGAGTTTGACAACCCTATCAATTACAAGTATTATTACAGCCTCTTCAGGACGTCTCTCACACTAGCCTTAGGCACCCCTACCTTGGTTGAGTTACAAGTATTTCTTACAGCCACTTCAGGATGCTCACACTCTCATTGAGACTAGGCTTCTTCCTATCTCAGTTGAGACTAGTTACAATGGTTGAAAGGATATTGATGAGTCTAGCTTAAAACATACAATGTATGGATAAACCGTGAGCTTAGCTAGAGATATTCTCTTCTACAAGGATAAGAAACTAAGAACTGAGAAGAGAAATAAACTGAGACTACAAGGTGTTCTCAAGTTGAGATCAAATCTGAAATAAGATAGACTAGAGATGTCAGATGAGATGAGGTGTAGGAACTATTCAATAATTAACGTAGTCTCTCACTTCTTCATTGTTGGCTCCCAGCATTTAATTCAAATGAAAACTAGCAGTTTCTGACCGTTAAGAGCCGTTGGAAAAAGAGAGAGACTTTTCTATTGAGAGGTACACTGCTCTTCTGTGCGCACTGTTACTGTGTCAGCGTACAGTGTCCTTTTCTTTGACTCTTGCTAGCTCATTCGACTTGCATCTTTCAGCTGAGTCTAAAACTGAGTCTTGCATTGATATCCTGAACATGTTTTTGAGTCTTATGTCTACATCTGATCTCTGAGCTTTCGTCTCAAGCTGACTTAGAGTCTCTTCTTTGTGCATCATCTTCTTACTCTGATCTTCTCTTGATTCTGAAGATAAGACATAGTCTCATCTCTTAGCAGATCTTGCATTTGACTTTGGATCCTTCTTTTAAAGTTTGTATATGAGTCTCTTGTCTGAGTAATATGTCTTAAGTTGAGCTTTAGTCTCAGTCTACATCTAAACATGTCTTAGCATCTATGCTTGAGTCTGCGTCTGATCTTGAGCCAAGCGTCTCAAGCTGACTTTGAATCTTTTCATTGCTCAACATTTTTATTTAAGTCTTTTGTCTTGGCATATCTTGATTCTGACTTCTATGCTTCGTGTCCTCAAAGATGGTCTTTGACCCTTCCTTTTTGATCATTTTCTGCAAATTTAAGGTCTAGAAATTCTGCCACAAACTTGAGCACACAATTAGTAAGATAACAAGATGCATCTCATACTTTCTTTTGTGATCATGTCAACTTAATGGTTTGACTGCATTAAAAACCTTAGGAGTGGGGTTTGTCTTAACAATCTCCCCCTTTTTGATGATGGCAACCCATGAAATTTTAGTTTAATATGAATTAGTTTTAAGTTTGAGTCTTGAGACTTAGC
This sequence comes from Sesbania bispinosa, assembly GCA_026901365.1. NCBI lineage: Eukaryota > Viridiplantae > Streptophyta > Magnoliopsida > Fabales > Fabaceae > Sesbania > Sesbania bispinosa. The sequence goes on from QLOH01000274.1 coordinate 471,152, forward strand.
TCCCTCTGAATTTACAATTTTCCTTTGAGAGGATCTTATCATTTTAAGAGCCGAGCTCCCCTGAGTCTAAGGTTCTTGTGACTGATTTTTAAATCAAAGATTTTGAGAGCTTTTAACAGAGAAATGATATCTAAGATTTAAAGAACTGTAATGCAATCAAAAAGAGAATTCATTAATCAGCAGGGGAATTACATCAGTTAATCAAAAAAATTCAAAGATCACAAAAGAAACAATTTTCAGCAAAGATGCCATTACATCTTATCAAAACAACAAAATGATGTTATCACATCTTAACTCTTCTAAGCTCGCATCTAAACTTTAAACTACTAAAGACTCTTATCAGGTAAGAACCTAACCAACTCTCCCCCTTTTCGCATTATCAAAAGTAAAAACTAGCCTAGCTAGCTAGAAGGGGAAGAGGATGAGTCAGAAGTAGATGCGGGTGGCCTGAGCACAATCTGTGGAAACTCAGGAAGAGGAGGCAGATTGGAAAGATGAAGATTTATCTTCTTATGAATTCATTCGAAGCATGCATGGCTTGAAGAACGGTGTCAAGCCCACTGAGAATAGCCTATTGCCTCTTCTTGTGCTTCTTCAATCTCTTGAGGATCTTCTTCTGGTTTTACTCAATTTTGGTGTTTAGATCCTGTTGTTGTTGCTACTATTCTCGTTGAAGCTAGTTGAGGAATGTATTAATTGAATCAGATAAATGTGTTGGAATAGAGGGTTCAAATGATGGAGCCTGTGGTGGTGCAGGTGGAGGGGCTGATTGATCATACTTTGGCTGAGGAGAGCTGAAAAGGGAGTCAACAAAGAACTTTCCTGGTGTAAGGTGAAGAGGTTGGAAAGGATGAGAAGGTTTATACTGCACAGGGGTCTTTTGTTGAGAGACAAGTGCTTCCTAAGTCTCAATTAAGTAGTCCCTTTCTCTTGCATAACCCTAGGGGTTGAGGTAGTTGTTTTCTCCTTCCATGCTTGCAAGAGCTTGAGCTGCAATCTTGGTGATGAGGGATGGTGAAGCTTGAGTGGTCATCTGATGAGGAGATAGAAGTGGAGTCCTGATTAGGTGAGGCTTGCTGAACTGGGTCTGATGTGCCTGATCTTGTAGTCTCAGGGATGAGATCATCTCTTCCAGTTTCTTCAGTTTGTAAGGGTTGAAGATCAGGCTGTGGTAAGAGCAAAAGAGACGTGCTCAGATCTTGTCTTCTTTTTCTTTTTCTTCCTTGTCTCAGTCTCAGTTTGAGAACGACAAGTTGAGCCTTCTCTTCTTCTCTTTCTTTTTCTGGATCTCAAATCCTTCTTGAGATCCAGAGGCTGCTTCTTTCATAGCCTTCTTCTTCTTTATAGTCTCAGACATTTTAGAGGAGGAGGAGATACTTGCACAGTAGGAATGTTAGCAGGATATCAATTGGAAAAGTTGGAGGTGGGAATAGACTTACCATCCAAGTTGAGAGACTTGAGATTGAACTTGCCTACGAACCTAGGCTTCTCCTTTGTCTCTTCACAGCCGCTCAAGTCCACTTTAAAATGCTTCCATGATCCTGTGGTGAGCATTCCAAAAAGGAAGAGGAATGCCAGAGACCTTTGGTGTTGTTGAAAGCATGCTCGATATGCTTGATAATGATGAAGGGAAGGTTTAGAGCAATTCCATGCTTTAAATGGTACATGACCATAAGTTCAATGGAGTAGACTTTGTTGAAAGTCCCTGCCTGGGCATGATACATTTGGAAACTAAATCAAAGATGAATTCCTAAAGGGGATTGAGAGATGAGGCAGAGGTGGTGATGGTTTGATTTTTTAACAGAGATGTGCCCACGCTTTCAGCAGGGAATAACCAGTTGAGTCCACCATTGTTCGTCACTGTAAAGCCAGATTCCCAGCAACTGAGGCTTAGATGATTGCTCCTAGGGACTCCTCTATAAGTTCAATGTGGACACCTCTAACATAGCCACAACATGAGGTAGACCTTGAGTGGCACCTTTGGCAATAGAACAAGCAACGTAGAATGCACGAGTCATCTTGGGAACTAGCTCTGTCATACACAGATAGTCTTCCCACCCTTGTTTCCTAAGATAGGGACCAATGTCCCAGTCTTCTTGCCTTAGTTCCTCAAGAGAGATGACCCTTCCAATCACAATCTTCTTTTCTTGGAACTTCTTTATGAACTTGTCCTCAACAGCAGCACTCTCAAAAATCAGATTGGAAAGATAGCTTCTTTCCTTTGCTTTTTTCAGTCACCTTCTCTTTGCCCTTCTTGAGAGGTTCTCTTTACATCTTATCAAAACAACAAAATGATGCTATCACATCTTAACTCTTCTAATCAAAATCACACATATTCAACAGTTTCAAATTTTCAACAAATCTTTCTTCCACTAAAGGTATAATAAAGATATCAGCCAATTGATTTTTAGTATCAACAAAAATTATTTCAATATTTCCTTTTTGAACATGGTCTCTTATAAAGTGGTGCTTAATGTCTATGTGTTCAGATCTTGAGTGATGAATAGGAATTTTTGCAAGATTAATAGCACTAGTGTTATCACAAAAGATTGGGATTTTAGAGTACCTTAGTGCATAATCAAGCATTTGAGACTTGATCCATAAGATCTGTGTACAACATGTTGCAGCTGAGACGTATTCAACTTCAGTGGTAGATAAGGCTATTGTATTCTGCTTCTTGCAAGACCATGAGACAAGGCACTTTCCTAGGAACTGGCAAGTTCCACTTGTGCTTTTCCTATCCATCTTGTCTCCAGCAAAGTCAGCATCACTATAGCCTACAAGATCAAATCTAGATCCTTTCTCATACCTAAGACCAAGATTAGTTGTTCCAATTAAGTATCTAAAGATTCTTTTCACAGCCGTTAGATGAGATTCTTTAGGATCAGATTAGTATCTAGCACATATCCCTACAACATACTGAATACAGGTCTACTGGCAGTTAGGTACATAAGAGATCCAATCATACCTCTGTATAACTTTTCTGAGACTGACTTACCATTCTCATCTTTGTCAATCTGAGTTGAGGGATACATGGGAGTCTTCATTGGCTTGGCATCATTCATCTTGATTTTTGTCAGCAGATCCTTTGCATATTTTTATTGATAGATGAATATGCCATCAGATCGTTGCTTGATTTGTAAGCCTAGGAAGAATCTCAGCTCACCCATCAGACTCATCTCAAACTCTCCCTGCATGAGACTTGAGAATTCTTGACAAAGAGATTCATTAGTTGATCCAAAAATAATATCATCTACATAAATTTGAACAATTAACAGGGTCTTTGATATATACTCCCTTTTGATTCAATAGGCGTGGTCTATCTGACCATCTTGTAAAGCCATTCTCAACTAGAAATGAACTCAGTCTGTCATACAAAGCTCTAGGGTTGCTTGTTTGAGACCATATAATGCTTTCTTGAGTTTTGAGCACATATTCTTGATGGTGTGGATCTTCAAACCTAGGGGGCTGTCCTCACATAGACTTCCTCTTCAATGATTCTATTCAAGAATGCACTCTTCACATCCATTTGATAGAGCTTGAAGTCTTTGTGGGCTGCAAAGGCTAAGAGAGGATTTTGATGGCCTCAAGTATGGCCACCGGAGCAAAGGTCTCATCATAGTCCTATATATACCTTCCTATTGGTTGTATCCCTGTGCTAACAGTCTTGCTTGTTCCTCAAACCTGCCTTGTTCAATTGAGTTTGTTCCTGAAGACCCAGTCTGTTCAGAATTATGGATATGATGAGATGGTGGAGGAACCAGATCCCGACATTGCTTTGTTGTCAAACTGGTTTGAGCTCTTCTTCCATTGCTTTGATCCAAGATTCTCATTAAGAGCTTCATGGATATCTTTTGGCTCCATCTCAGATAGGGAGAGCCGGATCAATAATTTCTGCATTTTTGAATGATGATCTAGTTCTCACCCTTTCTGAGGTCTCTCCAATAATTTGATCTCTTGGATGAGATATCACCAATCTCCAGCTTCTAGACATTCAGATGCGTGCACATTCTGAGTCTCAGTGCTTCCTTGATCTTGGTTCTTCTAGTCTCTATCTGTTCTTCAAGCTTGTCTTTAGCTTGAGAGTTTTGTCCATCTCAGGTTGGAGACTTCGGTGAGACCTTGTGTTGAGCTGACCAAGCCAGTCTCCAGTCTAAGCTTCTCTTCTTGGTTCAAATTGGGGAGTTTTCATCTTCATCTGTTCTGGTAAGGATCTTTTCTTTCTTCTGCTTCATTGAGTTGAGATCTTTAATTCTACCATCATTTCTTCAATCTCTTCATTTACATTCTTCTATGAAGTGTCTTGTATCATTTGAAAACTACATGCACAGATTCTTCAGTAGTTTTTGTTCTTAGATTATAAAACCATAAGCTTTGGAGGTAAGGGAATATCCAAGAAAAAATTCCCTTGGCAGACTTTGAGTCAAAATTTTCCCAACTGATCTTTTGATGTTTAGGATGTAACAGTCACAACCAAACACATGAAAGTAGAGATTGAGGGTGTTTCTTCCTTTCCATAATTCATATGGAGTTTTGTTTCAAAATCTTTCTATATGGTAACTCTATTTATATATACAAGAAGTGTGTTACAGCTTCTGCCCAAAGTATTTTTCATATACCAGAGTCATATAACAAAGTTCTTGCCATAAGAAGTTACGAGTGATGCCATTTTTGTCAAAGAAATTATTGACTTGGCATTCTCAAATTCTCTTCCATGGTCACTTCTCACAGCACAATCTCATACCCCTTCTCAGAGTTGATCTTTTGTGGCAAAATATTTTAAAGGATTCATAAGACTCACCTTCTGAGAGAGGAAGAGAACCTAGATGTATCTTGAATAATCATCCACTATTACAAAACCATACTTTTTACCACTAAGCTGGCAGTCTTAGTTGGTCCAAACAAATCAATATGGAGGGATCTGAAGAGGTCCTGGTGGTGGTGACAAGAGACTTAGGTTTGAAACTTGATTTGTTGTGCTTGCTTTTTATGCAAGACTCACATATCATGATCTTTGTCCAATTTTACTTTTGGTAAACCTCTAACAAGAGACTGATTTGCAAGTTGACTTATAGTTCTCATGTTAATATGTCCAACTCTCTGTGCCATAAACCACTTCTCATGGTCAATGAGACATGAGACAGGTGAGATCAGATAGGCTCTCAAGTGAAACTGAGTATAGATTTTATTTCTCTTTTCCAGAGAAAATGATTTTTCCAGTCTTTGAGTCTACGATCTCACAGAAAGTGGGTTGAAAATTTACATGATAACAATTATAACACAATTTACTAATACTCAGCAAATTATGGTTCATACCTTCACAAAGTAAACATTTCAATCTGAGCTGAGTTTGTCTTACCATTTTTACCTATGCCCTTGATCTGGGCCCTTGTTGTTGTCTCCAAATGAGACAACCCCAGAAGCTTTCTCTTAAGTGACAAGAACTTGCTTTTGTCCCCTGTCATGTGTCTTGAACATCCACTATCCAGCACCCACAATCCTTTTTGATCTTGCTGTTGCCAGGCACATCTGTAACACAAATAGATTTGTTTTAGGTACCCACTTGTATTTGGGTCCTGGATGGTTAGTAACCTTCCTCTTTGTTGCTACTTGTCTCAAGTAGCAATCTGCTACTTGTCTCAAGTAGCAATCTGAAGTCTTATGGCCAAATTTACTACAGCAAGAGCATCTTTCTCTTTTCCTTTTCTTGCTAGAACAAAGAAATCCTTGTACCACACTTCACTTGAAGACTGCTCATAGCCTAATCCAGCTTTGTCAAAAATTCCTTTTTGAGATCCAATTAATCTCTCAAGGTTTTTTGTTCCTTTTACAAACTTTGCTAGATCATCTATGAGAATTCTATTTTGTTTTAAGTTTGTTATTTTCTTCAAGAAGGTTTCTTGATTCCAGCTCAGAATGAGCTTGAGTCTTTGTCTTGATAAGTTTAGATAGTCTCATGTGAGACAACATGAGACTGCTTTTTTTTGTGATTCAAATTTTCATTTTCTTGTTCAAGAAACTTGACCTTCTCATGAGCTGAGCTTAGCTCAGATTTTAATAAAGAGCTCTTGGAGGCAAGAAGATTTGAATCATATAAAAGATTTTCAAAGGCAGACTTAAGTTCATTGAAAGAGAGATCAGAGTCAGATTCATATACCTCCTCATCTGAAGAGTCTCCATCAGCCATGAGACACAGATTTGGTGATTCATCATCTTAACTCTCATCCTCTTCTGTATCATCCCATGTGGCCATCATTGCTTTCTTCTTTGGGATTTTCTTTGTTTCCTTTCTGAGTTGAGGACACTCAGACTTGATGTGCACAGGCTTGTTGCACTCATAACAGATGATCTGTCATTTCTTTTCATTTTTAATTTCTCCTCTTCTGGAAGGAAACCTTCATCTTCCACTTCCTCTTGCTCTCCACATGCGTCTGATCTTTCTTGAGATGAAAGCTATCTCATCACCCATCTCAGTCTCATCATCATCTTCATCATCTTCTTCACTATCTATGTCATGAGATGAATTAAGTTAGATCTGTTGAGATGAGCTTACCTTCTTACCTTTGGTATTGCTTGATGAGGCTTTCAGAGCAAATGACTTTGGACGTCTGATGAGATCTTCTTCCATCAGCTCCTGCTCATGGACTTTGAGAGATCCAAGGAGCTCATCTAATCTGAGGGTGCTAAGATCCTTGACTTCTTGGATTGCAGTGACCTTAGGTCTCCAAGGCTTGGGCAGACTCATTAAGATCTTCCTTACCATATCTTGATTTGAGTAAGTCCTTCCCAAGGATTTGAGGTCATTGGTAATGACTTTGAACCGTCTCACCATGTCTTCAATGCCTTCATCTTCATTCATCTTGAAGAGATCATACTATCTGACCAGTATGTTGATTTTGGCTTCCTTGACTTGGTTTGTACCTTCGTGTTCTACCTCAAGTGCATCCCATATCTCCTTTCCTGATGCATAGCCAACTACCTTATTATACTCACTACGGCTTAGTGCACATGACTAGGTATTTGGCTCTTGAGTTGAGAACGTATCTTGCCTTTTCAGCATCTGTCCATGATTCTCTAGGCTTTGCTGCTCTTAGACCTGGTTCATCTGTGATGTAGGGTACATAAGGACCCAACTCAATAATTTCCCATTGGTCAACATGTTGAGATTCAATGAACAATCTCATTTTGTCCTTCCAGTAGTAGTAATCTGTTCCATCAAAGGCAGGAGGCCTGTTGGTGGATGCTCCTTCAGGAATGAAAAAACTTTTGCTTGGTCCATCCATGGATCTTTTCCTCTTCACACGTAGGTGTGCTCAACCCCAAAGAGGCCGAGCTCTGATACCAACTGAAGTTGGCTGGATGTCTCTAGAAGGGGGGTTGAATAGAGAGTTTAAAATTATGTTCCTGAAAACACACTTAAATTCAAACTGAGACGTGATCTCAAGACTGATAACTTGGAGTCTCAAATGAGTTAGATGAGATGTAATCTCAACTTTTAACAATAATTCTGTAACCAAGTAAAGATGATTCTTTAGTTATTAAACTTGGTTTCCTTTGAATAAATTTAAGTTATTTTACCAAACAGATTTGAGACATAAGATGTGCAATATAAATAAAGAGATAGGGAAAGAGATGCACATAAATCTTATCCTAGTTTACCCACTCCTTGGGCCACGTCCAGTCCCCACAAACTTGTGAGATTTCCACTATTGACAACCCTGTCAATTACAAGTATCTTACAGTCTCTTCAGGACTTTTCTCACACCAAGCTTAGGCACCCCTGCCTTGGTTGAGTTACAAGTATTCTTACAGCCCTCTTCAGGATGCTCACATTCTCACTAAGAATAGGCTTCTTCCTATCTCAGTTGAGACTAGTTAACAATGGTTGAAAGGATATATGATAAGTCTAGCTTACAACAGACAATGTATGGATAAACAGTGAGCTTAGCCAGAGATATTCTCTTCACAAGGATAAGAAACTAAGAACTGAAAAGAGAAATAAACTAAGACTACAAGGTGTTTCTCAAGTTGAGATCAGATCTGAAATAGATAGACAGAGATTTCAGAAGGATGAGATGTAGGAGCTATTTAATAATTAACGTAGTCTCTCACTTCTTCACTATTGGCTCCCAACATTTAATTCCAAATGAAAACTAGCCATTTCCTGACCGTTAATAGCCGTTGGAAAGAGAGAGAGACTTTTCGGTTGAGAGGTACAAACTGCTCTTCTGTGCGCACTGTTACTAGTGTCAACGTACAGTGTCCTTTTCTTTGACACTTGCTAGCTCATCGACTTGCATCTTTCACAGCTGAGTCTAAAACTGATTCTTGCATTGATATCCTGAACATGTTTTTGAGTCTGATGTCTACATCTGATCTCTGAGCTTTTGTCTCAAGCTAAACTTAGAGTCTCTTCTGTTGTTCCTCATCTTCTTAGTCTGATCTTCTCTTGATTCTGAAGATAAGACAAAGTCTCATCTCTTAGCAGATCTTGCATCTGACTTGGATCCTTCTTTAAGTTTGTATATGAGTCTCTTGTCTGAGTGTCTCAAGCTGAGCCTTAGTCTGAGTCTACATCTGAACATGTCTTAGCATCTATGCTTGAGTTTGCATCTAATCTTGAGCCAAAGCGTCTCAAGCTGACTTTGAATCTCGTCATTGCTCAACATTTTTTATTTAAGTCTTTTGTCTTGGCATATCTTGATTCTGACTTCTATGCTTCATGTCCTCAAAGATGGTATTTGAGCTTCCTTTTTGATCATTTTTGCATATTTAAAGTCTAGAAATTTTGCCACAAACTTGAGCACAATGTTAGTAAATAACAAAATGCATCTCAGACTTGCTTTTGCGATCATCTCAACTTAATCGTTTGACTGCATTAAAAACCTTAGGAGTGAGTTTGTGCTTAACAGGGCTAATCACCTTAATGCCCATGGACTTGTGTTTGTTGTTAATTTTTCAATATATTTTCAAAAATTCTCGTGATTCTCAAAAGTACAATTTGTGTCTAGAATCTGAATCTCTTAAAGGTTCTTTTTAAGAAATAGATTTCATAGAAGTTATATCCAATACATAAAGAAAAATTGAATATCTGACTGTTTGTTGAATTTAATTCCAAAAAGTGAAATGAAGAACAAATAGATAGAAAAATAAAGGAAAGTAAAGATTCAAAACTGGAAAATTAAGTTAAAAGTAACGCAAAGAAGAAAATAGAAAAAGATGCATAAAGATAAATAAAAAGAAAGTAAAAATGCAAATAAGAATTGCATTAATTGAAATTTGGGTGATACACATACTGGATTATCTCCGTAGTAACCAGTTAGTCGCTTCACATATTGGACTTTCGTGTTTCAGAGAGTTTTCAGTAAAATGAAATCCAACCCTTATTACATCAGAATTTTTCCTATATATAGACTTCTATGCTAACGCTATTTAACAGGATTTTGACCCGTCACAAACTTATTTGAAGTGTCAAATTTCTAAGTATGACACGTATACAAAGATAGCAACGATCATCTACTCTCAATAACTGCTTGCTTGAGATCTGACATTTGTCCTCCGGATGATAACTGCCAATAATTGTTCCATTTGAAATCTGATTAGTCTTCAAGAATTGCCTTTTAATATGTGCTTAGTCTTTCGAATTTCTTTCCAAGCTTATGACTTCATAAATTCTTCTAAGTTATCTAGAACCGTCTTTCTTTCCATGAGCTAACTCTTTGATTTCCATTTGAACTTTGAATCACATCTTGAAACTTGACCAAATCGGGAACAACTTATTTCTTTACTCCCACATGTTGTAGTTTTGTTTGGTCAAATTAGAATCGAAGCAGCCTTGACCACCATCAACACATGGGTTTGACTTGCTCACTGATTGGGCAATTTGCATACACATTAACTTCATTGTCCAAATGCTTCACTATTAATAGGGCTTGGCTTTTACATTTCTCATCATTATTCTCCTTTCTTTCTTCATCATGGAAAAGCTTTTCCTTTGGCTATTGCGTTCGAGGTAGCCAAAGCTATAAACTCTTTCATCCCTTTTTAAGGATTTTCCTTTGGGGTCGAACTTTGTTAGTAAAAATTTACTGTATTTCGTCTTCACTCACATCTTCCTCATTTTTCAATTGAATCGCATGGATTTTGCAATGCCTTCACCCTTGTGGTTCAATCAAAGCTTGTGGGAAAGGAGGAAGAAGACGCGGAGAAGAATAATACCAAGAAGTTGGGAACCTAAATTTTTGGAGATTTAGGATAATCTTTTACTCTATGTATCTCTGTAATTTCACGTATTTCAATTTCGAATTTCTTATGTAATTCGAATTACCTTTATATGTGAAAAAAAGACTTGCTTTATCTTATGTCTCATGTCTTCAAATTTGATTCTTTTCCATAAATGAATGAATTCATCTAGAATTCTTTCTTCTTGCTATATAAAGCATTTCGAATTCGAATATGTATTTCATATAAACGCTACTTTATAATTCGAAGCCTATTCAGAGATCAAAATCTCTATCTTTTGAACTTGAAATAATATAAACTCTTTAAATTTTACTAAGTTAACTTGAATCTTGATCAATAATAATTTTTTCGAATTTCTCTTCTCTTCATATGTCTTTGCCTTCGAGAATATTGATCTTTTATAACTTAGTAAATTTTGAGTTCATCCCAACAGATGGCCCCCTTAAAATATTAGTTTCGAGGAAATAGGTTGACTTCAGCAGAAACTAATATTTTAATAAAAATAGAGAATTCTTAAAAATATTTCTCTTAGGAAATCTTTCAACCTCCTTATTTCTATTGGTCTAGGCTGTAAAAATGAATAAATATCTGAGGGTTTTCTTTTCATAAAATGGGCATACTACTGCATACCATTTTCAAATGAACAATTCCTATTTTTAGGAAACTGAGCTGTACTGTTCACTATCAACCTATATATACATGCAGATACTAAACTTTGTCACTTACTCACGTAACTGCAAGCTTTCTCTCTCTCACTGCGACCTTTGCTCTTCATGGCGTCTCTGCGTTTCAATTCTTCACCAATCTCCGCGAACAAGAACTCCATTTTTTCAAGGTAATCTTTCATAACTTCGTTTGCTGTTAAAGTCCCTTTATTTTGATCACCATTTCTTCTTCTTTCTGCCAGGGGAGGTTCCCTTTTGAAGCTATGAACAGATACTTTCTTTCTTAAAGCTCAAATCTTTTTTGCCCTAAAGTTAGTTCTTAGTAATCAAGAACTTCTTTCTCTAATCATACATAGTTTAGGCTTTCAAAAATACATTCCTTTTCATTAAAAGAAAAATCTTTCTTTCGTTTGCTTTATTCATAGCATTCTGTCTTCAAGCTTGTGTTACGTACGTTTTTTCGTTTGCGCCCAGACTAATTTTTCGACTGCTTTGCAGTCATAGGGACTTAAAAATGGTATCTCAAAATGTATCTAAGCGTTCCGAGGCCAATCCCTAAAGCTTTTACTAATGGGAAACTGATTGATGTCAACATAGTAGCTTTGAATCCAGAACCAGAAGAAGATCCTGAACGTTCTTACCATCTGGAGAGGTCAATCCTTGATTTCCTTCTCAATTAGAAACAAAGAGTTATGTTTCCTTGGCCCTTACTTTCGACCAGCTAAGCTAGAAAGGTATACTTTCTTTCCTTCTACTCCTAAGGAACATATTCTTTTGCGTTCAAGGAACCTATTCGAACAAACTTCTTAATTACATCCTCTATATTTCGGAACTACTTCCTCCTCCCTCCTTTTTGAAGGCGAATGAAACATCTCAATCAGGAGGAAGTGATTCCCCTAACTCTCCTTCCCTTCAATCTGATCCAAAAACTGAGAGGAAGAACGAAGGTTCGTTCTGATTCGAAAATTTTGAAGGGAAAAGAAAGTTCGGATGAAAGGAAACAAGAAGAGAATAAAAGAGAAACTATTCATTCTCCAAAGTCTACCCCCACTTCAGCTAGTGGAATTTCAAAGATTATCAAAAAGAAAAAGATTGGCGCTTTCCGAAGTATTTATCTTCTCAATCTTTCTTGATCAATAACAACTTTTAAATTATTGAGTTTTATTCCTTATGGTCATGTGGCTCGAAAATATTATGCCTTTCGAGTGAAGCAGATTGCTCACAAGAAACCAAGACCAAAGAAAATGATTATTCCTGAAGGCATTGAGGTAGAACTCCAAAATTCTTCTTTATAAATTTTTCTTTTCTTTTCAAATCTTACTACCTTCTATTAATAAAAGCAGGTTGACACTATAAATTCTTCTTCAAAATCAGCTGCCAACACCAACCCCCAAAGAACATTCTGAACGAGCAGCAACTCATGAGGAAGAAGAGGATAAAGAACTAAGTGTAAGCTCTCCTCCTGAGTCTCGTATAGAGGCTGAGTCATCACAAGCTGGAAGAATAAGCCAAGAAAGAAGGGAATGAGCAAGTAAATGAAGAAATAGGGGTTGAACAAGATCCTAAACCTGTGGTCGAACAAGAGCCTAATCCTGAGTCTTCTCAGCTCCAAAAATCTCCAATAGAAAATCTAACTATGTCTAATAGTCCTTCAACCAAGGATCACCTTAAAAATCAAACAACAAATTATATTCCTCCTGCTCAACCTCAAGAAGGAGTAATTCCAGAGATTCACTTAGAAGTTCAAAGTGGAATGACCTCTACTCCCCAACCAACTCCTCTGAATACTTCAAAAGTAATTCCAAGTACTTCGAAGAAATCTCCAGCACCTTCAAGTCTCAAGGAGTGTCTCTATGTATTGGATGAGAATCTATTTGTTGTATTGGACCTACTTAGTGGTGAAGGTTCCATGACCTCTGCTCACATCAGATTCGAGGTCCTATCAACCATCTACTGAATCTATCCAGACCAGCTCGAAGAATTAAGGAACCTGGTCTTCATTGATGATTTTTTTTAATCTCTAGAAAGAGATGTCGAATATCAATTTAGACCAGAAATGAGACTTGAGGCTTTATATGCTCGAGAATCCAGCCTTACTACTAAAAAACTTATTGGGTTAAATTCTTTCAAAAATCTCTATTCCAAGGCGATGGGATATCTTGAAAGAACATCGAGCAAATGTTGAACGAGCTCTGAAGTACGTGTGGAAAATGAAAAACATGCTAGAGAAGTTGAAAGAATCAAGGGACAAGGTGTCTAAATACACGGAGAATCTTGGGAGTTTCTCTGCTCAATTGGTCAATATTGCAGAAAAGAGAAAAATTATTGAAGACAAGATCAAACAACTTCGTGATGTTGATGCCTTGTTAGCTATAGAGAGAAAATACTTGCAAAACTTCAATGTCCAAGGTTGAAATGAAGAAACTTGAGCTACTCAACTCAGTAAAATACGTTTCAAGTGAGTTAGTCAACTCGAATGAGTTGCTGACCAGTATTGATAAGAGAGATGAAATTTTGTTGTAGCAGTACAAAGAACTTGAAGCAAGTATTTAGAGCCACTGAAGGAATGTCCACCTTTGTGAGGTCTTTAGATAATTTTTCAAACTTTTGAACAACTTTTATTGGTGCCTTGGAGTCACCATTTATTAATATATTTCAGACAATTTTCAATTCATGCATGGTTGGTTTATATTCTTTCAAGTATGTTCCATTTATCACCTGTTAATTCTCTAATCGAATACGCATTATTTGAAAATACTCTTTCAACCTCAAAGGGTCCCTTCCCAATTTGGGGGACCACTTTCCAAATCGTTTGGACTTCTTATCAACAAGAAAAATTACTTTCCAACAAGATCTCCCTCGTTAAACAATTTAGACTTCAACCTCGATTGTAAACTCGAGATACTTGTTCCTTTTGTCTGATGATATTTTCTAAGGCTCTTAATCTAACCTCATCCAATTCATTTAATTAATCTAACATCAAGTCCTAATAGTCTTGTAGTAGGTAATCAAATTATTTTTGCAATCTGAGTGATTGTAAATGAACATCAATTGGCAAGACTAAATCATGTCCATAAACCAATTTATAAGGTGTAAATTTTGTTGCATCTCGAGGAGAATTTCAATATGCCCACAAAATTTGACCCAAAGTCTTATGCCAATTCCATGGTTGTTGCCCAATGTGTTTCTTGATCAAAGAAATAATTGTTTTATTTACTGCCTCTACTTGTCCATTGGACTTAAGCATAATACGGTGTCAAAGTAAGAAGCTTGATCCCATTTTCTTGGCAAATCTCTTAACCTTTTTACCTATAAACACGGTTCCTTGATATGTCAAAACAGATTCAGGAATACCAAAACGAAATCAATGTTTTCCTGAATAAAATTAATCACATCTTCTTGGGTAACGTCTTTCAATGGGACTAACTTCCACCCACTTTGTAAAATAATCTATAGCCACAATATATATTTTGTGTCCTCTTGATGATGAAGGATGAACTTGGCCAATCAAATCTATGGCCCATCCTCTAAAAGGCCATGGCTTTACGATTGAATGCAACTCACTTGCAGGTATTTGTCGTATAAAACCATGTTTTTGACATTCTTCATAGGCTTTCGAAAAATCATTACAATATTTAGCCATCGAAGGCCACCATAAGTTTTGCCTTTTCAAAACCCATTCCATTTTTCGACCTGCTTGATGTGATCCACAAGTCCCTTTATGAGTATCAACTAAAGCTTGATATGCTTATGATTCTCCCAAACATCGAAATAAATTACCATCAGGCGCTTTCTTATATAACTAATTGGCTAAAATTACAAAATGTAACGCCCTGTATTTTAATTTTCAATCAACTGACGAGCTAGGATTTTGTAAATATTCAATTAAAGACATTCTCCAATCATTAGCATCTAAGGTTTCGATATCTAAGATTTCGAAATTCATTACTGGCATATGCCTCTTTAATTAAATCAAACCCTCAAACTTAGAATTACAAAATCTATAACCAAAAGGCAATTTGTGCCAATTCATTGGCAATTTCATTATTCAGATCGAGAGGATGTGTTCGGATTCGATTTCATCAAAATACCTTAACAAATGAAAGTTTTAACAGGTATTTTCAATAATCTGGGATTCAAACACTTATATTGCTTTAGTGACTTGCTTGATCACTAATTGTGAATCCCCTCGAATCAGAACTTGTTTGACTTTGAAAGATATTAAAACTTCTAATCCTAATAACAAAGCTTCATATTCAGCCTCATTATTGGAACGATCCATCCCTACTCGAAACATTATTTTGTTGGTAATCCCTCAGGTGAAATTAAAAGGATTTCAATTCCAACTCCTACTTTATGTTTTGATCCATTGAAATAGAACTTCCAAGGTTCAAACCCACGAAGTCTAATTCATTAATTTGAATTGGAGGGATGATCGACTAAGAAGTCAGCCACAACTTGGCCTTTTACAACAGCTTTCAATGGAAGATATGTTAGCGAAAATTCAATTAAAGCTAACGGCCCATTTACCTACTCTACTGTGAAGAATAGGGTTTAATAATATATGCTTTATTATATCATAATGAGAAATTACATATACGTCTAAAGGTTCACATAGTACTTTAACTTCGTATATGAAAAATAAAGACATAAACATTACTTCTCAATTGCATTGTATCTAGTTTCAGCATCATTAAGAGTTCCACTAAGATAATACACTGCTCTTTCTATCCCATTCTGATCTTCCCGAGCAAGCATACTTCCTAATATTTCCTCTGATGCAGATATGTATAGCTTTACAGGCTTCCCTTGAATTGGAGGTGTCATGATTGGAGGATTAGTAAGAATCCTCTTTATCTCTTCGAATGCTTGTTGGTGTTCCTCTTTCCACTCAAATTTTTTCTTCCTTCCTATGCTTTAAAAGAGGAGGAAAACACCTTGGTTTTAGTAGAAAGGTTCGCTAAAAACCTTATATGAAAATAATTTTTTCCCAACAAGGACTGCAATTGCTTCTTATTCGAAGGAGGAGA
The DNA here is from genome assembly GCA_026901365.1 of Sesbania bispinosa. Classification (NCBI taxonomy): domain Eukaryota; kingdom Viridiplantae; phylum Streptophyta; class Magnoliopsida; order Fabales; family Fabaceae; genus Sesbania; species Sesbania bispinosa. The sequence continues at coordinate 487,089 of QLOH01000274.1, forward strand.
GGGTTCTAAAATTGCCTTTGCTTTATTTTGTAAATCTCCACACCTTTTTTATGAAATAAGAAGCCCAGAAAATTACCTGTAGACATACCAAAGGCACATTTAATAGGGTTCATTTTTAACTTATGTAGTCTCATTCTTTCAAATTCTTCTTTCAAATTTGAAAGGTGATCATTTTTCTATTTAGTTTTACTACTACATCATTTATATAGACTTGCATGAATCTCCCTATCAAATCATGAAAAATAGAATTCATAGCCCTTTGGTAAGCAACACCAGCATTTTTTTAGACCAAAAGGCATCATTACCCATTCGTAAGTGCCTATTGCACCAGGACATCTAAAAGTAGTTTTTGAAATATCATCTTCAGCAATAAAAATTTGGTTATATCCTCAATAACCATCTAACATACTCAAAAGTTCATTACCTGTTGCTGAATCTATAACATATCAGCCACAAGCATTGGATATTCATCTTTGGGAGTTGCTTTATTTAAATCTCTAAAGTCTATGCAAACTCTCAAAGAACCATTCTTCTTAATAGCTGGTATTATATTAGAAATCCAATTAGCATACCTGGCAGTTCGTATGAACTTGGCTTTCAGCAACCTCTCGATTTCACTCTTAATTTTCGATATAATTTCAGCTGCAAATCTTCGAGGCGCTTGCTTCACTGGTTTCCTGTCAGGAAACGTTGGCAACTTATGCTCTACAAGCTATTTTCTCAAACATGGCATCTCATGATAATCCCATGCGAAGTAGTCCTTATATTCTTTGAGTAATTCACCAACCTACCCTTGAAATCTCCTGACAAATTCTTACTAACAAAGGTTGGTTTGGGTCATTGACATCTCCGAAATTTACTTCTTCAAGAGGATCATGTGCCTCCATCTTTTCGATTCCATAGGACAATGAACCTTCGAACCCAAGAGGGGTATCATCATATATGCAATCAAGTTTTTCCATGAATACCTCTCTTTCTTCAGACTACATGTCTAAATTTTCCTTCGAAACTTGTTGTTCAACATCTGTGGTTATTAGTACCACTTTAAAACACTCTTCACATCCTTGTTTGAAATGAACCTCGGTCTCAAGGATCGTTCCATCATTTGCGGCATCCAGGGTCGTTTCAAACTTCTTCTCAGCAGTGTATGCTGAGGATCGAGCTAAGAAGCTCGATATTATTCTTCGTCTGAAATCCATCCAAAAGTTGGTGTGGCCCCTGATGGGCCAGCAAAACTTTGAATTATTAATCCATGTTCAATATTGAAAAAAGCTTTATGTGAAAACTTACCAGGTGCAAAACCACGTTTCTCAATCATACAGGGAGTTTGCTTCATTATTCACTTCTCACAATTCTTCGCTTTCACAAGTGTCTGCTTCTACCCTGTAGTAAGTTTGATTAGCCTCCACATATTATGGGATACCATCCTCATTCCATAAGCATAATTTCTTATGGACAGTCGAAGGTACTGTCCCCACTCCATGTATCCATTCTTTGCCTAGAAGCACATTATAATTTGATTTGGATGGCACAACTACAAAGAGAGTGGGTCTTTTCACTGATCCTATAGTTACATCGAAACACAAAAGTTCTTCTGATTTCGATGTCTTCCCACTAAAATCTGTAATAATCATATTATGTGGCGTCAAATCACATTTCTTTTTGTTAAACTTCTTTAATATAGAACGTTGCAACAAATTTATCGTTGCACCTCCATCAACCAAAACCTTGCCTATAGTCACCCCTTCAACTTGAGCCTGGATAAACAAAGGCTTTATATGAGACATCATTCCAGTAGAGGGTTTCTCAAACACTGCAGAATTTTGTTTAATGGCCTGTGTAGACAAACAGGTATAATATTTTTTAGGCTTTATATGAGACAATCAATCCTTCTTCATATTCCTTCTCAAATTCTGATGGCAGAATTGAAACCACCCCACATATATCCTCCAATCTACCTGGAAATCCAGTCTCGAAATCATCAGTGAGTAAATCTTCCTCAGCCAACATCTTCTCTTTTGGCATTACCCCTGACTTATCCTTTTACAAAATTTGATAGTATGTACGTTGACTAGAAGTGCCTTGTACTTGTATAAGTTCGGCATTCTTAGCATTTGTATTCTTTGGAAAGTTTGAAGAACTGTCCCCTTATTCGAATGTTGCCTTCCTATAACACTAATTTCTTCTCCACTGAGTCATAGTGATGAAAGGTTTATTATTGAATAAATTATTATATTGCCTCAGCACTTGAGGATTCTGACGATACTCTTGGCTATCAGTCACACGAATCCATTTATTAGGAGGATCATTCGAAGGAGGCACATATGTCTTTGGCTTTGGAATACATTTGCATAATTAATCTTAGCTTTCTTGGGCTCTAATTGTGATTAAATCCACTGTTTTAATTGGAATTTACCAAATTGGGCTTAATTGGGCTTTAACTGTAAATGTGTGTTTAAATTCGGATTTTTAAGCCTACTGACCTACCTGTCTTGTTTTGATGATATCTGGAGCTATAGGTGTCCGATTTGAGTGATTCCAGTGGCATTGGAAAGCTACTTCCGGGGATTTAATTTGATATGCTATATGACCTTATTCCCATGAACAAATTAGGAGGAAGTTGTTGTTTCAAAAATCGCCTACTGTTTGCTGTCTGTCACAAGTCCGAATTTGATTAGTTTTGTAATTAGTTTGTGGGCCGTTTTTAATTAATTTCGGCCCAATTAAGGCCTAAATCAGTTTGTTAATGAGTTAGGCTCTATAAATAGGTTTGTTGCTGAGTAGTTTGAACACTTTTCCTCATTTTTCAGATTTTAGAAAAAATAAGACTCTTCACTTTCTCCCTCTTTTTCTCTCTTCTTCCAATTTCGGTTTTGGTTCTTCTTCTCCTCTTCTTGTATTTTCGGATTCTCACTTCCTCCATGGAAGGCTGAGCATTGAGGATTGATTCTTAAGTATCATCAGCATTGGATGTTGAGGTTCTTTAATTGAATTTTGAATTTTAATTTTCTGTGCTATAATTCTAGGTTAATGAATCTTGAATTCGATGAATGCTTATTGAATTCGGTTTTGATTCATGATCTGAAATTCAAATTTCAGTTTGCATAATACTAAAATGTATCTACTGTTTGCTTAACTCAATAGGTTAGAGATTAGGTTCTTGATACAAATTTGCTTAATATTTGTATGAGATTGTTAAGAATTGATTGATGCTTCATTGATTAATTCGGATTTGCTAAGGAAATTGAAATAAATCTCTGAATCCATGAGACATCCAAATGCGAATGAGCTTGTGAATCAATCTGTTTTTGTTGAATTGAATTAGGAATTTCGAATTTTGTTTTTGGAAATTTGAAATTGTCATGAACAAACAAAATCCCCTGAATATGTGTGTGTGTGTTGCTATGAGATTGAAATTCTGAATTTGTAATTGGATTCCTTGAGAGAGACGACTTTGGGTTAATCAACTTACTGCACTTTAGTTCATTTATTATTTGGTTGAGTACGGCCTCAATCAAATTTGGCGCCGTTGCCGGGGAATTCAATTTAAATTCGGTTTCAATTTCAATTCTGTTTTGTGTGTAAAATTCTGTTTCTGTTTTTTTTCATATCTGTTTTGTAAATTCGTGTTTAGGAAGTGGAGTCATAATTCATATTGTGTTTTGGTATACAAACCTTGGCTGTGCAGATTCAGTTTGATCAAATTTGGTTCACAACTTTGAGGTAAGTAGCCTAATCTGTCATAGTTACCGTTCCATTGCTTTTAGTGAGGTTCAATTTGTGTTTTGAGTTGTGTGATGTGTTGAAGTCATTGTAATTAGTTTGTTTAGTCATGTTTTGATGTTTAAATTGTTTAGATGAAATTAGAACAGATTTAGTGTCATTTGGATTGAATTGCATAAGTTGATCAAGTGTTGTTGACTTTTTTTGCTGTTGACTTTTGCAATTAAATCTGACTTTTGTTTAGCATAGTTAGAGGTTGAATTTTTGTGCCAATTTTGTGTCCACATTTCTTTAGGTTAATGATGAATATTAGATACCCCAGCTGCTGTTAGATAAGTCCTGATTGTGAGATTACGCTTTGTACTGGCTTGTTTGACCTGTTGAATTCAATTGGACATAACTTGAGCTAGGAGTGTCAGAATTTCACATATTTTATATGATTTTGGGGTAGAAGAAGCTAGTTAGAGAGTCTAGGATTCCATTTGTGCATAATTCTGTTAGTGATAGTGAGTTGTCTGATAGTGTTTATTTTGCTGTTAGTGTGAGTGATAGTGAGTCTGTTTCTGTGTTTTCTTCTTCTTTCCTTGAGTCTGATCTTAATTGTGATACTATGCCTGAGAGAACCTTGAGAGAGCTTGCAGCACCTGATGTTAATATTCATACTTTATGCATTCAATATCCTGATATAGATGTGCCTTGTGAGCTAAAGTCTGGATTGATTCATTTGTTGCCCAAGTTCCATGGTCTTGCAGGTGAGGATCCACATAAACACCTTAAGGAATTTCATATTGTCTGCACCACTATGAGACCACCTGGAGTTCTGAGGATCATATTAAGCTGAAGGCATTCCCATTCTCCCTGCAAGATACAGCAAAGGACTGGCGGTACTACCTTCCACCAGGATCCATTACTAGCTGGGATAATTTGAAGAGGATGTTTCTGGAAAAAATTTTCCCAGCATCCAGAGTGACTTCAATTAGGAAGGAGATATGTGGTATAAGGCAGATGGACAAAGAGAGTTTGTATGAGTATTGGGAGAGGTTTAGAGAGGCTTTGTGCTAGCTGTCCACATCATCAGATTCATGAGCAGCTACTCTTCCAGTATTTCTATGAGGGCCTTATAAACATGGATAGGAAGATGATAGATGCAGCCAGTGGAGTAGCGCTTATAGATAAAACTTCAGTTGCAGCAAGGCAGTTAATTGAGAACATGACTTCTAATAACCAGCAGTTTGGTACCAGAAGCAATTCAGTGGCCTTGACTAGAGGAGTTCATGAGATGGGAGACCACTTATGTTGCTGATCATAGGAAGTTGGAGAACAAGCTTGATGATTTGGCTTCCTTAGTCAAGCAGTTAGCAGTGTCTCAGAAGGTTGCTAAATTATGTGGGATTTGTACTTCTGCTGATCATCCCACTGATGCTTGTCCCACCTTACATGAGTCTGAAGGAGATGTTTCTGTTCATCCTCAGGCTTATGCTGCCAATATTTATGGTTCTGGTAGACCCCCTCAGCAGCACAGTATAATCAGGACCTTTCTTTCAACAGGTACAATCCGGGTTGGAGGAATCATCCAAATTTGAGATGGGGGGAATTCTCAGCAGCAGTAGCCACACAGCAGCCTTATGTGCCTTATCAGTCTCATGCTGCTGGGCCTAGTAGACCTTACCATCCTCGACATGTACAGCAGCAGCCTACACCACCTACTGCTGCACCTTCCAAGAGTGAACCCTCCTTGGAAGAATTAATGAGGCAGATGGCGGTCAATAATCTGAATTTCCAGCAGAGGACAGAGGCCACTATTCAGAGCTTGGAGAATCATATAGGCCAGATGGCTACCACTCTTAATCAGCTGCAGTCTCAGGATTCAGATAAGCTTCCTGCTCAAACTGTTGTCAACCCGAAGAATGTTAGTGCAATCACTTTGAGGTCGGGTAAGAGTGTGCAAGCTCCTGATAGGCAATAGTCTGAGCAAGAAGATGAGATTCATACAACTGTAGACCCTGTGCAGGAGAGAGCTATTCCTAGTCCTTTGAGCAGCCCCAGTTCTCATGCAGCAGTAAGCAAACCTTCTATTCCTCTTCCATTCCCTCAGAGAGCTGTACAGAAGAGTAAAAAAAATGGAAGAGGCTGACAAGGAGATCTTGGAGACTTTCAGGAAAGTAGAGGTGAATATACCTCTACTTGAGGCTATAAAGCAAATTTCGGGATATGCCAAGTTCTTGAAGGATCTGTGCACCTATAGGAGGCGGCTAACAAGGGCAATAAGAGGATTATCATGGGAAGAAATGTCTCTGCACTCATTGAGAGACCTATGACTCCCATTCCAGAAAAATGCAAAGACCCAGGGACATTTACTATTCCTTGCGTTATAGGCAGTAACAAGTTTGATAATGCTATGCTTGATTTAGGAGCATCTATTAATGTTATGCCTTTATCTGTTTTCACCTCTTTGTCTCTTGGTCCTTTGCAGGCTACAAGTGTTGTCATTCAGTTGGCAAACAGGAGCACTGCCCACCCTGCAGGCCTTATTGAGGATGTATTGGTTCGAGTGAATGACCTCATCTTCCCTGCTGACTTTTACATATTGGATATGGAGGGAGGATATTCACTCACTGGTGCAGCCCCCATCATCTTGGGCAGGCTCTTCCTGAAGACAACTCGAACTAAGATTGATGTTCATGCAGGCACACTTACTATGGAGTTTGGAGACAGTGTGGTTCAGTTTAATATTTTGGATGCCATGAGGCATCCTGTTGAGGATCATTTTGTATTCCATATTGATATGCTTGCTGAACTTGTAGATGATAGTTTGTCTGAGTTTGTAGGACATTTGGACTTTCCGGACTTTTCTGATTTCAGTGATGTCTACACTTGTGATTTATATTCTGATTCATCTGTGTGTAGTATGTGTGCTAAGATAGATGAGTTAATATCTGTTGATATTGTTGATTGTGTTGATTGTTCTGATTGTCCTACAGGTTCTGGTATTGATGCACCAGTTGAGTTAATTGAGTCAGAATGCAGTGGCTTGATTACAGCAATTACAGATACATCTGACTTGATTGATTTGCAGGTTGCAGAGATTTCCACTAGTACCAGGTTGTTACCTTCTATTGTCCAGCCCCCATCAATGGAGCTGAAGCCACTTCCTTCTCACCTCAAGTATGCATATTTGGAGGATGAGCAGAAGCTTTCAGTGATCATTTGTACTGCTCTCTCAGCTGATCAGGAGCAGAGGTTGTTGCATGTGATTAGAGAGCACAGGAGAGCTCTAGGTGGACTTTGGCAGATATTCCTGGTATTAGCCCCTCCATGTGTATGCATCGGATTCTTTTGGAGGATCGGGTTAAACCTGTGAGACAGCCTCAGAGAAGGCTGAATCCCCATATTCTTGACGTGGTCAAGAAGGAGGTCACCAAGCTGCTACAGGCCGATATCATATATCCCATATCAGATAGCACTTGGGTGAGCCCGGACAAGTGGTACCGAAGAAATCTGGGATTACAGTTGTGAAGAATAAGAAGGATGAGCTGATTCCTACTAGGGTGTAGAACAGTTAGAGAGTTTGCATCGACTACAGGAGGCTCAACCAGGCGACCAGGAAGGATCACTTCCCACTTCCTTCATTGATCAGATGCTGGAGCGCCTGGCAGGTAAATCACATTACTGTTTCTTAGATGGTTTCTCTGGTTATTTTCAGATTTGTATTGCACCAAAGGACCAACATAAGACCACATTTACCTGTCCTTTTGGTACCTTTGCTTATAGGAGGATGCCTTTTGGTCTATGCAATGCTCCTGGTACTTTCCAGAGATGCATGATGAGTATATTTGTTGATTTACTTGAGCATTGCATAGAGGTTTTCATGGATGATTTTAGTGTATATGGCTCCTCATTTGATGCATGGTTGGATAGCTTGACTAGAGTGCTTGATAGGTGCATAGAGACTAACCTTGTTCTGAATTATGAAAAGTGTCATTTTATGGTAGAGCATGGTACAGTCTTAGGCCATATTATCTCTAGGAAGGCATAGAGGTAGATCCTGCAAAATTAGATGTTATTTCACACTTGCCTTACCCCTCTTGTGTGCGAGAGGTTCGATCTTTTCTTGGACATGCAGGTTTCTATCGCAGGTTTATTCAGGACTTCAGTCAGATAGCCCTTCCGCTGTCCAACTTGCTGCAGAAGGATGTTACCTTCGAGTTTGGAGAGCGATGCAGAGAGGCATTTGATCGCCTCAAGAGAGCTCTCACCACCACCCCCATTATTCAGCCACCGGATTGGACATTTCCATTTGAGTTGATGTGTGATGCATCAAACTATGCATTGGGAGCTATTTGGGCACAAAGGGTTGGTAAGCTGTCTCATGTGATAAATTATGCATCTAGGACTTTGGATGCAGCACAGGTAAATTACACTACCACTGAGAAAGAGCTGTTAGCAATTGTTTTTGCATTGGATAAGTTTAGATCATATTTGCTAGGCTCTAGGGTAATGGTTTTTACTGATCATGCTGCTCTTAAGTTTCTTTTGAAAAAGACAGATTCCAAACTCAGGCTGATCAGGTGGATGCTACTGCTCCAGGAGTTTGACTTGGACATCCAGGATAGGAGTGGTGCGCATAATCTTGTAGCAGACCATTTGAGCCGCATTGAGAGAGGGGAGGATGAGTTTCCTATTCGGGATGACTTTCTGGATGAGCAGCTTATGGCTTTGCATTATTCCCATCCCCCTTCCCTTACCCCTTGGTTTGCTGATATTGTTAATTATCTTGTTGCATCTGTTTTTCCACCCTTGGCATCTAGGGCTCAGAGAGATAGACTTAAGAGTGATGCCAAGTATTATGTATGGGATGACCCTTATTTATGGCGTTTTTGCAGTGACCAGGTTATCCGTAGGTGTATTCCAGATCAGGAGATCCAGTCTGCACTTCAGTTCTGTCATGCCCCACCTGTTGGAGGACATCTTGGACCCCAGAGGACAGGACAAAAGGTGTTGGATTGTGGATTCTATTGGCCTACGATTTTCAGAGACGCCTGGAGAGTCTCCTCTACATGCGAGCAGTGTCAGAGAGCAGGAGCGACCATTTCTAGCAGGCAACAGATGCCCGAGCAGCCTTTGTTGTTTTGTGAGATTTTTTATGTGTGGGGTATTGATTTTATGGGTCCCTTTCCTGTTTCTTTTGGTTTTATATATATATATTGCTTGTTGTGGATTATGTCTCCAAGTGGGTGGAGGCTATAGCCACAAGGACTAATGATGCTCGAGTTGTTGTGGATTTTGTCAGGTCTCACATCTTTTGCAGGTTTGGAGTGCCTCGAGCCATTGTTAGTGATCTGGGGACCCACTTCTGTAACCAGTCCATGGAGGCTTTGATGAAGAAGTATGGGGTGGTGCACAGAGTTTCTACACCATACCACCCCCAGACTAATGGACAGGCTAAGATCTCCAACAAGAGATCAAGAGGATTCTGGAGAAGATGGTGCAGCCTAACAGGAAAGATTTGAGCCGCCGCCTTGATGATGCTCTTTGGGATCATAGGACCACCTACAAAGCACCTCTTGGGATGTCTCCCTTTAGAGTTGTTTTTGGTAAGGCGTGCCATTTACCTATGGAGATTGAGCATCGGGCGTACTGGGCAGTTAGGGCTTGCAATTTGGACAATCACCAGGCAGGAGAGCAGAGGAAGCTTCAGCTGCAGGAGCTTGATGAGATCCGCCTATGAGAATTCTAAGTTCTACAAGGAGAAGACTAAGAAATTTCATGATCAATGTATTGCTAGAAAAGAGTTTGTAGTAGGCCAAAAGGTGTTGTTGTTTAATTCTAGACTTAAGCTCATGCCTGGTAAGCTTCGTTCCCGTTGGATTGGACCTTTTATTGTTATTCATGTTTATCCTTATGGTGTTGTAGAGTTGAAGAGTGAGTCCACCAACAAGACCTTCAAGGTCAATGGCCACCGTCTCAAGCTATTTCATGAGAGTCCCGCTTTGGTTGAGGAGACGGTTGAGGAGATGAGCTTGGAGCTTCCCACATTCCCTCAAGTGCAAATTTTTCCACCTTGATGAAGGAGTCTCTTTCCCCACTATTTTATTGCATTATGTCTTTTGTTCTCTAATTTGATTATTTTTACATTGAGGACAATGTGTAATTTAAGTGTGGGGGAGGAGATTTGTAGTTTTAGGACTTTAGGATTGATTTTAGGAATTAGTATGTGGTTAGGATTATATTCTTTGTTTGTTAGTATCTTTTAGGATTGTATATAAAAAAATAAAATAAAAAAACTGTTTGTTGTTTTACTGGCAAAAAAAAACTGCTACTTTACTGTATTTTTGGTGTTTTTCGTAGGAAATTTGCTATTTTTGAGTTGCTGTCAGCATTTTCATAGCTATTTTGTAGCTGCTGTTATCTGTAATTACTGTAAACTGTCTGTTTTGCTGTTTTGCTGTTGTTGTTGCTGTTTCTGCATTACTGTAGGCTGCTGTACGTTTTTACTGTTGCTGTTTACAGCAGAATTTCATTTTACAGCAGAATTTTGACAGTTATCCGAATTTTACAGCAAAAACAGAATTTTTGACAGTAGGAAAATAAGTACATTTGGCATGTTTTTCATTGGATTTTTAGGATTTGTGTTGGTAGTTGGCATTTTCATCATTTTTGGATAATTGGTTTCTTGATTTATGTTGTTTGGATTCCTTATAATTTAGTGAATAAGTCGGTTTTGATAATTATTGGGTTGAATCTTTTGTGATAGAGTTGTCCTTGGTGAGATTTTGAGCCTTATTGATGGATGGACCATTCTATGTCATTCTTTCTTTTTTCTTGTGTGATTTCACTCTTGTTTGCTTGTGCTCTAGAACTTGGCTTGACTCTTTGATTTGCAACTTTGTTCACATGCATGTATTGAGATGATTGAGGCATTTTTGTTGATAATTGAGCTACTAGCCATATTAGCCTACCTTGATGATTTTCCACTTGCTAGCCCCTTTGAGCGTATGGATCCCATTTCTTGTTTTTGAAACCTCATTACAAGCCTTGAAAGTGAAAAACCATGATTGTCCTTGCCTTAGAGGATAAAGGAGCTTTGGAATTGTTTTGGGAATAGATTCTTGAATGAGTGTGGGGGTGTACTTGAATTTCTTATCTTATCTCCTCATGTGGATATCATATTGTTGACCTTTGGCTAGTTACAAAAAAAAATTGAAAAGGAAAAAAAAAAAGAAAAAAAAGAAAGAATAAAGAAAAGCTCAAAAGAAAAGTATTAAAAAAAAAGCAAAGAAATAAAGAGTTCTTGAAATAAAAAAAAATGGGTCAAAAGGTAGAAAAGAGGAGTTCAATTGTAATCTTGAGATCTATGCTACTTGCATTTCTTCTTGGATTTATTCCCCATTACTCCTCTATTCTCTTTGGTTTTAACTTCTTATCCTTCAGTTTCCCTGCCATTACCTTGGCCCCAATACAGCCTATTTGAAGTCCTCTTGATCTTTACTTGCATGTGTTTCAATTGTTGTGGATATTAGAGTCTTGCCAAGCCTATGGTAGTGCTTGCTTTCATGAGTGCTTTGAGTGTATATACACAAGCCTAAACACTTGAGAGTTGGAGAGATTGTCTTGTGAGGATTCTATCACTCTTGATTCACCCCTTTGATTTGATTCACCCTCTTGTTTGCTAAATTGTAGGGAATTCCATTCATATTTTTCTTGATTCCATGATTCCTTGGATGTTATATTTTGCCTACTCCTATGCATTCCTTGGATCTCTTGATAGTTATGCCATTTGTATTTGCATTGTGCTCCCTAAATGATTTTTGGTTTCATGTGGTGTTTTGCACGGAGTGCAAAAGGGAAAGTGTGGGGGAATTTGATGATCACATTTTTATTCACACTTTTCATAATTAATATTAGCAATCTTGGGCTCTAATTATGATTAAATCCACTGTTTTAATTGGAATTTACCAAAGTGGGCTTAATTGGGCTTTAACTGTAAATGTTGTTTAAATTCGGATTTTTAAGCCTACTGACCTACCTGTTTTGTTTTGATGATATCTGGAGCTGCAGGTGTCCGATTTGAGTGATTCCAGTGGTATTGGAAAGCTAACTTCCGGGGCTTTAATTGGATATGCTATATTACCATATTCCCATGAAGAAATTAGGAGCAATTGCTGTTTCAAAATTGCCTACTGTTGCTGTCTGTCACAAGTCCGAATTTGATTAGTTTTGTAATTAGTTTGTGGGCCTGTTTTAGTTAATTTCGGCCCAATTAAGGCCTAATCAGTTTGTTAATGATTTAGGCTCTATAAATAGGTGTGTTGCTGAGTAGTTTGAACACTTTTCCTCATTTTTCAGATTTTAGAAAAAAAGACTCTTCACTTTCCCTCTTTTCTCTCTTCTTCCAATTTCGGTTTTGGTTCTTCTTCTTCCTCTTCTTCTTGTATTTTCGGATTCTCCACTTCCTCCATAGAAGGTTGAGCATTGAGGATTGATTCTCAAGTATCATGAGCATTGGATGTTGAGGTTCTTTAATTGAATTTCGAATTTCAATTTTCTGTGCAAATTTCTTCTTCTCCTAATCTCTATAATTCTAGGTTATTGAATCTTGAATTGGATGAATGCTTATTGAATTTGGTTTTTGATTCATGATCTGAAATTCACATTTTAGTTTGCATAATCCTAAAATGTATCTACCGTTTGCTTAACTCAATAGGTTAGGGATTAGGTTCTTGATACAAATTTGCTTAATCTTTGTATGAGATAATTAAGAATTGATTGATGCTTCATTGATTAATTCGGATTTGCTAAGGAAATTGAAATAAATCTATGAATCCGTGAGACATCCAAATGCAAATGAGCATGTGAATCAATCTGTTTTTCTTGAATTAATTAGGAATTTCGAATTCTGTTTTTGGAAATTTGAAACTGTCATGAACAAACCAAATCCCCTGAATATGTGTGTGTGTTGCTATGAGATTGAAATTCTGAATTTGTAATTGGATTTCTTGAGAGAGACGACTTTGGGTTAATCAACCTACTGCACTTTAATTCATTTTATTTGGTTGAGTACAGCCTCAATCAGGCTCCTGATGGGCCAGCAAAACTTTGAATTATTAATCCATGTTCAATATTGAAAAAAGCTTTATGTGGAAACTTACCAGGTGCAAAACCATGCTTCTCAATCATACAGGGAGTTTGTTTCATTATTCACTTCTCATAATTCTTCACTTTCACAGTGTCTGTTTCTACCCTGTAGTAAGTTTGATCAGCCTCCACATATTATGGGATACCATCCTCATTCCATAAGCATAATTTCTTATGGACAGTCGAAAGTACTGTCCCCACTCCATGTATCAATTCTCTGCCTAGAAGCACATTATAATTTGATTTGGATGGCACAACTACAAGAGAGTGGGTCTTTTCATTGATCCCATAGTTACATCGAAACACAACAGTTCTTCTGATTTCGATATCTTCCCACTAAAATCTGTAATAATCATATTATATGGCGTCAAATCACATTTCTTTTTGTTAAACTTCTTTAATATAGAACTTTGCAACAAATTTATCGCTGCACCTCCATCAACCAAAATCTTGCCTATAGTCAACCCTTCGACTTGAGCTTGGATAAACAAACGCTTTATATGAGACATCATTCCAATAGAGGGGGTTTCTCAAACACTGCAGAATTTTGTTTAATGGCCTGTGTAGACAAACAGGTATAATATTTTTTAGGTTCAGACACTTCATCCTCTATGAAGTCATCCTCCAATCCTTCTTCATATTCCTTCTCAAATTCTGCTGGCAGAATTGAAACCACCCAACATATATCTTCCAATCTACCTGGAAATCTAGTCTCGAAATCATCAGTGAGTAAATCTTCCTTAGCCAACATCTTCTTTTTTGGCATTACCCCTGACTTATCCTTTTACAAAATTTGAGAGTATGTACATTGACTAGAAGTGCCTTGTACTTGTATAAGTTGGGCATTCTTAGCATTCGTATTCTTTGGAAAGTTTGAAGAATTGTCCCCTTGTTCGAATGTTGCCTTCCTATAACATTGATTTCTTCTCCACTGAGTCATAGTGATGAAAGGCTTATTATTGAAGAAATTATTATATTGCCTCGGCACTTGAGGATTCTGACGATACTCTTGGCTATCAGTCACACGAATGCATTTATTAGGAGGAACATTCGAAGGAGGCACATATGTCTTTGGCTTTGGAATACAGGGGTTTGCCCCCTGGTCATCTCATAATTCCTTTGGAAAGGAGGTTTTCGAACTTGTACATTTGATATGGGTCTTATTGCCCTTTACATCTTATGATTTACAATCTGTTGATACTGATTTTACATTTCTAATGACTCAAAAGTCTTAGCCACCAATCTATCAAAAGCAACTCTGCATCGAGGACAAAGAGAAACATCAACAATCTCTTCTTTTTCACGAAGTAAGAAATCCACCAAAGTCTCATTATTCCTTTGAAAAATGTCCTTGACTTCCTTTTCAAATTTCTCAATCACAATGTCAATTTCTGTCTTCGATTCTATGGAAGGTTCAACTCCTACCATTTTTTGCTTCTCTTCAAACTTCAACCTACCTACTTAATAGCTTCTTGAATGAGATCCCTGAAACGAATGCAATTGTTAGTCCAATGACCAAATGCATTATGAAACTTACAATATTTCTTTCCTTTTCATTGCTCGAAAGTAGGAATCTTGTGATCTTCACTAAGGACAATTTGTTTATCCTTCAGTAAAATATCAAAGATTTCTGCAGCTTTCGAGACATCAAACAATAATTCTTTTTGGGATACTTACTCTATGAAGTTTGATTCCCATTATTATTATTATTATATGGTCTTAGGAAAGAGCATACATATGGAGGTCTTTATTTCAATTTAGCAACATCGATTTTGTTTTCATCGAAATCTGAGTTTTCATCGCTAAAATTTTCATTAACATCTACATAAGCAATCTTATCTCTTCTTCCTAACTTTTCGATTTTTGTATGCTTTTCTTTTTCTATCTTTAATTGTTCAATCTGCCTAACTCTTTCAGCCAATTGAGCCATGTCCCTTAGTTGTTGATTAATTAATTTCTTTCGTATTGAGTAATCAAAACCCCCTGCTGCAATCTTAACTAGTTCATTTTCAAGAATTGGTACAAGACATCTAGCACTCATTTGTCTAAATCTATTTAAATAATCTTCGAAAAATTCTTGAGAAGTCCGTCTAACAGTAACAAGATGCATAAGGCTAACCTTTGTTTCGCCTCTAAAGAATTGTTCATGTAACTGTCTTTCTAGTTAGTTCCATGTATAAATCGAACCAAGGGATAAGGTTTTGAACAATGCAAAAGCATTTTTTGTCAAGGAACTTGGAAAATATTTCATTTTTAAATTCTCATTATTAGCTATGGCCCCACATTCTACATGATACCTTGTAATATGTTCGACTGTTGACTCATTAACTTCCCCTGCAAACTTAGTAAATTTTGTGACTTTCCATCCCCTAGGTAACTCAGTTTGCAACACATAAGGTGTTAACGGAGAAACAAAACATGGTCTCGTGGCTTGGCCTACATCAAATCCATGTCGATTTAATACTAGTTCAACTATGTTTGCTATATTATGTTGCCCCCCCAATATTATTTTGCCTTATCCTTTCAAGAACCTCATCAACATTTTGATTTCGATTCAAGACTAATGGTTGGGCGTTCATATTTTAAACTGGTTCTCAAAGAATTGGTTGTTCATTATTTTCCCTTGCACCATTATCATTTCCTAAATTCTGATTCTGGTTTTGAGTAAGGCCAATATAGGCTTGTTATTGATTTTCAAGATCTAGGGGTGCCCCAAAAACATAAGAAATTCTTGCCATATGCCTAGCCAGTGTATTAGAATTCTAATTAGTATTTTCAATAAGTGGATTTATGACCGTTGTCAACTGAGTTGACAACATGTTAACCATTTCATGATTACTTTCATCCACCTGTTGTCTAATCGAATTCAAAGCAGTATTTGTCAAAGAATTCGATGTTTGGCCTGATATTCCTTGCAAATTTGTGTTAAACTCAGCAACACCATTTCCAAACACACCCAGATTCGAACAACTGGCATGATTGAACCAGGTGTCATAGTACTTGCGTACGTAACTGGGGCTATTCCTGAAACAGGAGGAACAAAACCAAAGGGAATTGGGGAGGTCTTATGCCTACATTTGCGGCCTGTATGCCCCAAGTTGGTAATGGATTTGTGATCATAACTTGAGACCTTATAAGATCTTTAGCCTGAGTAGTGTTAACTACTTGATCTCATTGGTCTTGGTTCACACTATTAATATTCTAACCTCCATTAGTTTCATTATTTTTTACAGACTCATTATTATTCCTTTGATTTGTAGGGCTTCCTTGGTTTGTAGAAACATCTCCAGTACCATTGCCAGAAGCATTTCCGGTTTGGTTATTGTTTGCCATTGAATTAGAAATGGTTTTAACCACTTCTTAAGATCATACAACTTCCAAAACTATTTCAGGAATTAGTCCCACCGAGCATGCCAATTTGTTTGTGAAAAATTTCAATATATTTTCGAAAATTCTCTTGATTCTCAAAGTATAATTTGGGACTAGAATCTGAATCCTCTTAAAGGTTCTTTTCTAAGAAATAGGATTACATAGAAGTTATATTCAACAGATAAAAGAAAATTGAATTTCTGACTGTTCGTTGAATTGAATTCTAAAGAGTGAAATGAGGAACAAACAGGATTAGAAAATAAAGATTCAAAACTGGAAATTAAAGTTAAAAGTAAATGCAAAGAAGAAAATCGAAAAATGCATCAAGATAAATAAAAGAAAGTAAAAATGCAGACTAAGAATTGCATTAATTGAAATTTGGGTGGATACACATACTGGATTTTCTCCTTAGTAACCAGTTAGTCGCTTCACTGATTAGACGTTTAGTGTTTCAGATAGTTTTCAGTAAAATAAAATCCAACCCTTTTTACATCAAAATTTTGCCTATATCTAGACTTCTATTCTAACGGCTATTTAACAGGATTTTGACACGTCTACAAACTTATTTGAAGTGTAAAATTTCTAAGTATGACACATATACAAAGATAGCAACGGTCATCTAGCTCTCAATAACTGCTTGCTTGAGATCTTGACATTTGTCTCCGGATGATAACTTCCAATAACTCTTCCATTTGAAATCTGATTAGTCTTCGAATTTCTTTCCAGGCTTATGACTTCCTAAATTCTTCTAAGTTATCTGGAACGTTATTCTTTCCTTGAGCTAGTCTTCGATCTCCATTTGAACTTCAAATCATATCTTGAAACTTGACCAAATCTAGAACAACTTATTTTCTTTATTCCCACATGTTGTATTTCTTATTGGTCAAATTAGAAGCAAACTTGACCACCGTCCACACATGGGTTTGACTTGCTCACCGATTGGGCAATTCTGCATGCACATTAACTTCACTGTCCAAATGCTTCACTATAAATATGGCTTATCTTTTATGTTTCTCTTCATTCTTCTCCTTTCTTTCATCATGGAAAAACTTCTTTCTTTGGCTACTGTGTTCGACCTAATCTTTAATGATTTCATTTTTTATAAGGTCGACGAGGTAGCCAAAGCTATAAACTTTTTCATCCCATTTTAAGGTTTCCATTGGGTCAAACGTTGTAGCAAAAAATTTATTGTATTTTGTCTTCACTCTATCTTGCTAATTTTTCAATTGAATCGCAGGGATTTTTTATCATGCTCATGCAATGCCTTCTCCCTCGTGGTTCAATCAAAGCTTGTGGGAAAGGAGGAAGAAGAGGCGGAGAACAATAATAGCAAGAAGATGGGAATCTAAATTTTTGTAGATTTAGGATAGTCTTTTACAATATGTATATCTGTACTTTTCATGTATTTCAATTTTGAATTTCTCATGTAATACGAATTACCTTTATATATGAATAAAGGACTTGCTTTTATCTTATGTCTCATGTCTTCAAATTTGATTCATATTCAATAAATGAATGAATACATCTAGAATTCTTTCTTCTTGCTATATAAAAGCATTTCGAATTCAAATACGCTACTTTATAGTTCGATGCATATTCAGAGATCAACATCTCTATCTTTGAACTCGAAATAATATAAACTCTTTAAATTTTACTAAGATAACTTGAATCTTGATCAATAATAATTCTTTCGAATTTCTCTTCATATGCCTTTGACTTCGAGAATATTGATCTTTTATAACTTAGTAAAATTTTGAGTTTCAGCCCAACAACTTGACATTTTCTACATCAAAGAACTGTGGTGCTTCGTGTAGTGTTGTCTGATGAGTGGGTACCTTAATACATGATACACTGGATTAGGGTGGTGTAAGGGAGACTAGAGGCTGAGTCATTGATCCTCTTGACAATGTGAGATACAATCAGTTTGGGGAGATTAATCTTCTCCTTCAACAACAGGTTTATCATGCAGAACCTTTCTATTTCAGACACGTGGTCCCTGCTTCCAGACTTGGGCAATATCAGACACCCAAGGATAGCATGAATGAACCTAGGATTTTCTAGAATAGCCTGAGACATTTGGTTTGATGGCTCTTCAACACCATAGAGCATGGGGTTGAACCTCTTGTATCCACCATTGCTCTTCTCTCAGCCAATGTAGAACACTTTACCAACAATTTCTACACCAGTGATAGTAGAAATGATACTATCTTTGACGGAAATGCTGACTCCCATAACCTTGCTCGTAATAGAGCGATAAGTAGGGTCCTCCTTGCTAAATCCAACCTTGGAGTTCTTCTAGAACTCCAAAACCCTTGATTCTGATCATTCTCCATCTACCTTCTCAAGGAAGGGAATCCAGCCAGCTTCTTTAAATTCAGAGAAAAGATCAACACCTTCGTCCCTCAAGTTGTAGATGTTAACAATCTTGCTCTTAACAATGTTTCCACCAGTAGGTTTCTTAGATGCCATTGAGAAGAAAATGCAGAGAGCAGAAAGCTAAGCTTACAGAGAAATATGAAGTTTCATATGAAGTAGAGAGTGAGTAGCAGTGTCCTAGCCAGCTTCTCTCTCCAAATATATAGGATGCAGACAGTTTGACAGTTATGACATGATTGTGCAAATCTTAGGAAACATGCGAAGTGCAAAAGTCCACCTTTTGAAAAAGTTAATTGTAACCATCTCAAATTGCCACATCATTCAGTTGGGTGAGATTTCATAACACCACTCAAAGTTTTAGACACATTCATTCAGACAAGCATTTCAGAACATGCATTTCAGACAGTCATGCAATTCAAACAAGTAATTTTTCAGATAGTGCATGATTTTTTTTCATATAGTGCATGAATGTTCAGATGACTTCTGATGAACTTAAATCTATCTTCAGTTACAGGTTTTGTGAATATATCAGCCCATTGATGCTCTGTGTCAATGAACTTAGTATCAAAAACACCTTTCTGAACATAATCTCTAACGAAATGATGCTTGATTTTTATATGCTTTGCCCTAGAATGTTGTATGGGATTTTGGACAAATTTATAGCACTAGTATTATCACACATAACTGGTATTCAATGTTTAGAGATATTAAAATCTTCAAGCTGATACTTTACCCACAAAAGTTGTAAACAACAGCTTGCTGCTGCAATATATTCAGCTTCAGCAGTTGATAGTGCAATGGTGCTTTGCCTTTTGCTTGACCAGTAGATCATGTTATTTCCAAAGAAATGACATCCTCCACTGGTACTTTTTCTTTCAATTCTGTCTCCGGCAAAGTCAGCATCACAATAACCAACTAACCTACAATCCTTACTCTTCTTATAGCAAAGACCAAGATTAGTAGTACCATTTATATATCTGAAAATTCTCTTTACAGCTTTGTAATGAGTAATTCTTTTATCAAAATGAAATCTTGCACACAAACATACACTGAACTTGATAGCAGGTCTACTTGCTATAAGATACAGTAATGAACCAATCTTTCCTCTATACATAGTTTGGTCAACAGGTTATTCTCCTTCATCTTTACTTAAGATTGAAGAAGGATTCATTGGAGTTAACATAGACTTGCAGTCATTCATGTTGAACTTATTAAGCATTTCTTTGGTATATGTTTCCTAATGGATCCATATACAATCAGATTCTTGCTTAATCTGAAATCCTAGGAAGAATTTTAATCCTCCCATCATACTCATTTCAAATTTAGACTGCATAAGCTTAGAAAACTCTTTGCATAATGAAGAATCTGTTGAGATAATGTCATCAACATATATCTGAACAAGGATGAAGTTCTTATTAGAAGCTTTTCTCTAAAAAGAGTTCTGTCAAACTTTCCTCTTTCAAAACATTTTTAATGAGAAAATTGCTCAATCTATCATACCAAGCCCTTGGAGCTTGTTTCAGACCATAAAGAGCCTTTTTCAGTTTGAAAACATGATTAGGAAAGGAAACATCTTCAAAACCAGGGGCCTTTCTAACAAATACTTCTTCCTCAATGTTTCCATTAAGGAAAGCACTTTTAACAACCATATAATATAGTTTGATGCCATTAATTGTGTCATAATAAAGTAAATTGCATAAGAAAGTAAAATTCTAATACCTTCAAACCTTGCTACTAGAGCAAAATTTTCAGTGAAGTCAATACCTTCTTGTTGGTTGTAGCCTTGGCCAACCAGTCTGGCTTTGTTTCTGACAACCTTGCCACCTTCATCCAATTTATTTATAAACACCCATTTTGTTCCAATAATTGTTTTCCCATGGGGTTTAGGGACTAGAGTCCAAACATCACTCCTAGAAAACTAATTCAACTCCTCTTGCTTGGCTAGGATCCACCTTTCATCATGTAGAGCTTCATCAATGTTCTTAGGTTCAATTTCAGAAAGCAAAGCAAGATTGTTGACTTCTCTAAGTCTTGATCTTGTTCTCACGCCTTCTGAAGCATCACCTCTGAGTTGCTCCTAGGATGATGAGGCCTATATCTCCAAGAAGATTTGCCTTCAGTTTGAGACTCAACATTTGTTGTCTGAAGTGGTTTGGTTTCAGATGGTTTTTCAGACGTAGGTTCAGACAGGTCTCCAGCCTTTTTCTGAGTCTCTTCTGATGGTTAGTTCAGATCCAAACCTACAAAATCATGTTCAAGATCTGATAGGTCACTATCAGTCTTTTCTTATCATTGAACCTCACATGGATTGATTCTTTAACTACTAAGGTTCTACAGTTGTAAACTCTATAAGCCTTTAAGGTTTCAGAATATCCAATGAAGAACCCTTTGTCAGACTTAGCTTCAAATTTTCCAATATCCTCTTTAGTATTGAGTATAAAGTGCTTTCTATGGTACACAAAATCGGAATTTTTGTACCAATACACAAGTTTTTGAACTAACACGTAGAAATAAAAAGCGTTTCTGCAGATGTTTGTCCCTTAGTGTTGAAAAAATTTCGTTTTTCAAAGAATCCCTTGTAACCATGTTTGTTTTTCATTTCCCCAAAATGTTGAGTCTTTTGTCCACTTTTGTTCACCTTGTCGGAGTATTTTCGTCGTAGGCCCAGTTCACTATCATGTAGGCTATGAACAGGGACACCTTAGTTTTGAAGTATATATTTAGTCCTTATTGCATAGTTTTGCTAAAGATTTTGCTACCAATTAGTTATGAATTTTTATCGATAAGGACTAAATTAGTGTATTTTCAATTTTTGAAGGACCAAAACCATTGGTTTTAAATTGAAGGGACTAAAACCAAATCTCGAGTATATTTCAAGGACTAAAAACATATTTAACCCTTAAGATTATTAGGGTGTATATATTTTTATTTGTTTTTATCTATACTCTTAACCTAAAATACTATTTAAAAATAATTAAGAGAAATCACTTTTATCAAAATAAATTTTATATGAATATAGAGATAGGTTTTGAAGATAAATGTTCTAGGTAGCCATGCTATAATGATTGGAATTGGACCCTTGAACATTGAAAAATGAGATTGGAAGACCATAATAATATCTAATTTCAATTATCGTTGCAGTAAAAGAAAATCAATTTATATAGATTATATTGATTATATTTAGAATATAATTGAATTCCATACATAAAGCATAATAACCTTCTTTTATAAAAAAATCATAATAACCTATAAATATCCTGAGAAGGACTTCTTTGAAAAAGGGAACAACTTCACGGAAACCTAGTAATTAGATTCGTCGACGTCATTTTGTAGTTTATAACACTATTGTTAACCATAAAAAAACAAATACCATGATTTTTTCCGAAAATAAAAATATTAAAATTACCAGTTTTCTTCAATCATCCAAGCTCATCTTCGACCACATGCTTACGGTATATGATGACCCTCGGTGATATTACTCAAAACTTTGTAACATTGTGGCCATTGTTGTAACCTTCACACTATCACACTTTATAACACTAGGTGATTTGAAAGTGTTGGAATTGTCTCCTGTAGCTTGTCCTTGCTTTTTCTTCCTATTTTTGCTTCGGTTCCTTCTAGATGTCTTTTCAATATCAGGATCAAATTCTAGTTGCTCTTTAGGCACCTAACCTTGCAAGAGCATAAATCACAGAAACTATGGCAAGAATTAGCACAGAAGAGAGGAATATGAATAAAATTAATTGCAGAAAAATAAAACAAAAATAGTTACAACTCAATAAGATGAACTGAGAATTTAAATTGAAACACCATTCCCCGGCAATGGCGCCAAAAATATTTGTTGAGATCTTGACAAACGCACCAATATCGCAATAGTATAATAGTTTTAAGAGTAGGGGTTGTCGTACCCACGAGGAACAGTTCAAAATAAATCCTTAGAAGTCAACTTACTAAGTAAATATGGTTGCAAAAGATTGA
This sequence comes from Sesbania bispinosa, assembly GCA_026901365.1. Lineage (NCBI taxonomy): Eukaryota > Viridiplantae > Streptophyta > Magnoliopsida > Fabales > Fabaceae > Sesbania > Sesbania bispinosa. The sequence continues at coordinate 509,670 of QLOH01000274.1, forward strand.
ATTAATTTTATGAAAAGTAAATTTAAAAGGTGCAGTAAAAAGAATCTAAAACAAAAAGAAATTTGGATGAAAGAATGCAGTTGAGAAACTAGGATTGAACTTCATCTATCGCACCCCTCTTATATTCTGGGAACCCAATAACATATAGAAATTTGCAATTAACAATACTGAAGCACAAATAATTTTCATTCACATTGATTCCTCAAATATGAAATTCTTAGAATAATCTCTTAAATATCGATCCCTCAGATATTTAACAAATTGCCTAGCATTAAGAAAAGTTGTTTAAAGCTATGAATATATTGAACCCTATTCCTAATGATTCAATCTAATGAGTATTTTATCCAAATCAGATTTAAAGAAGTGCTTCCCAGCCAAATCGAAATCAAAACTCCATTGACTAAATAGAATTTAGCATTAAGTACTGAATAAAAATACTAGTATTGGTAAAACAAGAATTCCTATACATTAGAGATCCAAAATACAACTGGGGTTTGAATCGACTACATTCAATCCCACAGAGGAGTTTAGCTACTCATGGTAGCAATTACAAACCACAAGAATTAAGAAGAAAGATTGCAACGAAGCCTTCCAACTCTGTTGTCTTCTTTCCCTTGCTCCAGAATGGTCTCTGTTCTTCCCCAAACTGTTTCTTTCAAACTCCCTATCCAAAACTCCAAAAGACTCTCCCAAAATTGCGTCTGACGGCTCATTAAACGCTAAGTTTACGAGTCATGTGCTCAGCCTGCGCTTAGCGCAGGTGAAGAGCAGGGAACAGTAACAATTGAGCAAACTTGCGCTCAGCCTGCACCTAGCGCATGGAACAGTAACAATTTCCTCTGATTTGTTATCCTTTGAAACTTTCTCTCTATACTGCTCCTGTCTCTGCTCACTGCTCACTTGATGTTTCAACTTGTACTTTATCTCAGCATAACTACATTATAAACAAATTGCTCAACTCACTTTCAATTCACCACCTCATTCTTGGTTTCTAATACTTCAATACAGACTTTTGCCTATTTTTTTTCTTGGTAATTCACTCCCTTATATATATATATATGCAATTTTTTAGGGAGTGAATTACATTACTCAATGTGTCCTTTTTCACAAACATTAAACCAACCAATACCCAATCTTATTGAATGAAATGCACCTATGCTCTATATCCCATGTGTAAAGTTAAGAAAAAATTCAAAAAAAAAATTAAGGTGCAAAATTCAAGAAAAAATTCAAGCTCAAATGGGTTATCAAAAACAGGTATAATCATATACAGGTTGGCTATTTAGCACTGAGTAATTTCAAATTTTCACAAGTTGCCTTAATCATCTCCATGTTTTTCATGTGCAGTAATAAACCAAAAACTCAGGCAATATCAATTGACAATTAGCAGTGAAAAACTCTCAAAGTGTTTATGGACTCACAAACTCACTGGCTTTATGGCTGTTTTCCTTGAGTAAATCACCTATTGCACAATTAACTACCTTAATTAATTTTCCTGCACAAAATTCTAATCCTAATTGATTATGAATTCAACCAGTTATTTCCTTTTTTTTCCTCCTAGTTTAGTCCACTTGGCTATACTAGACTTGAGACATTGATTTGAATTCCTTGAAGTTGAGAATCCAATCACAAGAAGGGGGTTGAATTGTGATTGCTAAAAATTTCTGCAAGATTCTTTTAATACTTGATCTGCTCAAGTAAGACTTGGCTAAGTATTAAAAGTTAATACACAAGAAGATGAGAGTTTAGAGTTTATGTGTAATGCAGAAGATATAGTCCCAATGGAGGAACACTTTGATAGTTACACTTACTTAGGTGTTAGATACTTTTTAAAATGGTTTTATGCACATGTAAACAATAAGTAAGGAGAGTAAGGGAAAGAAGATTGCAAGGGCAGATTTTATACTGGTTCACCTCTTCCAACCTGAGGTTACATCCAGTCCCTATACTAAGTAGGATTTTTTTACTCAAATTCCAATTTACACTTACTTTGGGTAGTCTTTACCTCTAGTATTCTTATATGGCCTCTTTAGGCATCTTTCAACCTTTTCTGACTGTATTCAAGACTTAATACTTACTACAACTTCTTCTGTAGAAGATTCAGTCTCTAAAACACTGCAAAATACCTTCTGCAGGTCTTATATTCACCCACACACTGTTGTAATATGAATTACTCTCAGTTTACAATCAAACTTCACTTCCAAAGGAGGCACTAACACTCTTAACCCTCCCTGTGAATTTACAGAAGAAATGATTAAAAGAAAGTAAGTTTGAAGCTCAAAATAAATCACTTTAAGGCACAGCAGAGGTCTTTTTGAGCCATCTCTCTCTCCTTGCATGGTTAGCACCAAAATATCAGAGAATATGATGAGAGAGAGAATTTCCAGAAGGTAGAAAATGTAATTGGAGTGCTTTGTAGCTTTCTTCTAGGCTGTGTGTTTTTTCAGCAAGGGAAAGGGCTCCTTTTATAGAATTTTTAGGATTATAGTCGTTGGAAACCCTTCAAGGATCATAGACACATCCAGCTGTGAGGAAGGAACTGTCTTAATCAAGGTCTGCTCAGAAAAACACTGTTGTAGCAGGCTGTCACAGTCATGGAAAGTTGTATCTTGACTGAAGCTATCTTCTGGAGGACCTTTCTTCTGTAGAAGTGAATTTCTTCTGATCTTTACCTCTCAGATTCATGGAGAAGGTTATTCTAACCGTGATAACATGCAGGGATTGATTTAATCACACTTGATCACTTGCAGAAGAAGGAAACCTGAGAAATGTGAATTTATAGAAGACTGTTTCTTCTGCAGATATTTTGACAATGAATCTTCCTTCTAATATTCTGTTTTTGCAACATATGTTTCTTCTGGATAGGGTATTTGTATTTTAAAGAACCAGATTTGTTTTATGCTTCATGTTCTGTATAATGGATTGTATTAAGCCTTCTTCTCAACAGCTTTTTTTGCTTTCATCTGTTGATGTATCTTCTGTATTTCTGTTGAAATGAAATCTCAGGCTGTTTCTCCATGATCCTTAATGTCTTCAGAAGATTTCATATGTTTGTACTGTCTCAACAAGCTCAAATGAAAATATTAGTACTTAAATCAGAATTATAAAACTTGGATTATGAGGGATTGTCATCATTAAAACCCCTTAGGAGGATTTTGATCCTTACAATCTCCCCCTTTTTGATGATGACAATCTTTCATTTTCAGGTTGTATAATTCTAAGATTTTTTATAAAGATGTTGAAAGCTCCCCCTGAGATTATGTTATGACTTCCTTTTAATTTGCATTAAGTACTGTTATAGTTAATTTAATCAGTAAAAGAAGCAATTATTATGCACAATAATTTTTTATCATTCAAAACAAAACATCTTTACTCAAAAGGGTTTCAAGTACAACCATCAATTATACACCAGTACCAGTATGCCAAAATACAACCATACATAAGAGATTTCCTAAGAACAGCACAACCATACATAAGAGATTTCCTAAGAACAACCCTAATTAACCAAATTAACAAACAACTACAGTACTACTTTTCCCCCTTTGTCATCAATCAAAAAGAAATGGGAGTAAGAGCTTGAGGAGAAGCAGAATCATCATCTTCCTACTTTGAAGGACTGGAGTGATCAGGGGATGATGAAGTAGTGGGCTGCAAGATGTTTTGAGGAGGCTGAAAGGGAGCAAAAGGCATTTAGGGAGCCTGGGGAGCAATTATAGGAAGCACAAAATTGTTAAACCAGAACTGATGTTGAGTAAATCTCTCAATCATCTCATTCATATAGTTTGGAGGGTATTCACATTTACAAATAGCTTCTTGATGTCAGACTTGATTTTCCTAACTTGATTCTCAAGAGAAGAGGATGAAGGTGCAGAAAGTTCAGCAGTAGACTTTGCAGCATCTTCAATCTTTTCAGGCTATGGAGGAGGAGGTACTTGGGCCTTCTCAGAGCTTAGCTGCTGAAGATAAGTCTCCATTGAGGAGAGATTAGTTAAAATTGTTGGAATGGCATCTCTGAGAGGTGCTGAGGGAGGAATAGAGGAATCCAGAATTGGAGAAGCAAGAAACTGATTCACCATGTCAGTTCCAAAGGTTCCAGCAGAAGGAATAGATTGTACTTTACTTTTAGGATCTGCTTCCTCTTCTTCTGGAGGTGGATTCAACTTTTCAGAAGATAGATTCTTTGCATTAACTTCTTTTGGAAGAGTAGGAGAAACTTGGAGATTGGCTAAGGATGTATCAAAGGAAGGAGACTCATAATAGCTTTTAGAGAACATGGCTAAGGCATTTGCAGGGGGTTCAACAGAAGGAGTGGTAGAAGAATTACCAGCAAGCTTCTTAGAAGATGTATTATCCTCTGCAGAATCTTCAGTGTTCTTCTGGATTCTCTTTCTCTTTATGCTAAAGGTTTGAAGGATTTCCTTGTGTTTCTCGGACCTATCAAGTACATAATCAACTTCTTCTTACTCTTCATCACTATCAGATTGTCTCATAAATTGAGATATATCTGGTATTTTAATGTGCATCTTCCTCACATTACTTCTGTCAAAATAAGTGAACTCCTCTTAGCTTTCTTCTCCTTCTAATGATACTTGGTGATGTCTGAAGATGATAGTGAGAAGCATTCCATATGGCAAGCACGCATAGGATCCAACTGGTTTTGCAGCAGAAATCATTGTTCTGAGTATGATATAAGCAAGTGAAATAGGTTTGCATTGCAGAAGATGATACATAATTAGTAAATCCTGATCAGACACCCTTTCTAAGGTTCCAGCTCTGGGGATTAAGGAGTAGCAACAGATTTTGTGAAAGATTCTACAAATGGGAGTGAGTTGACTAGAATGAAATTTGGATTCAGAGGTGCTAAGGACATTGTTAATGACTTCTTCTTTGGTAATACCTGCAGAGGTATACCAGGTTTCATCAAATAATGGGTTTGTGCAGTGAGGAAGCCCTCGAGCATCTTCTATTGATTCTGGAGTTAGGACAATAGTTGATCACTTGATATCAACAACCAAAGAATCACCATCACTCCTATATTGACTAGTAGAAGCATAAAATGCCTTTACCAGTCTGGGAACTACAGGTTCTTTGATCAGAAGAAAGTCTCCCCAGCTTTGCTTCTGAAGAAAATGATTTGTATCCCATTCTTCCTTCTTTACTTCTTTAAGTAGAAATATTTTTCCTAGAATGATGATCTTCCATTCCCATTTCTCATAGAAGTCTTTCAGCAACTCTTCATTGTCAAAAAGGTCTCTGTTGACATCATCTTCTTCTTCATATGGGTCACTCTCTTCAGTATCTTCTTTACTTATTTTCTGAGAGTCCTCCTCTTGTTCACTAGAAGTTGATGAATTTCTTTTGGCTGGTGATGGAGTGTCTGTCTTAATGGGTTTGTCAGGGTCATTTCCTATAGTATGAAACTCAGCTTTGAGTCTCTCAGACCTTCTAACACGAACAACATTTTCATAAACTGAGTTCTTTCCTTTTGAGGAGGAAGGTTAAACAGAGGATGATGGTTCAAGGAGAGGAGAGGATGTAGGGTCAGCTGGTGTAGGATTAGATGGTGGTTTTGAATAGGAAATGCGGTTTGCAGGAGCAGGAGAAGGTGGTTTAGTAGATAGAGGCTGCACGTCCAGAGTTTCTTCATAGGGAATAATCTGCATTTCTGGATTTGGTGGAGTTTCTTGGCTCTCTTGGAAATTCTCTCAAACACCAAAAGATGAGGCTTCCTTAATGTTTGCAAGTTGTTTGGTCCTCATGATATGAGTGAGCAAAATAGAGTATGGATTTGATGGGTCTGTGTTTGAAGCGATTTAAGTAGTTTATAGGATATCACAAATTGAAGGGAGTTGCTTGAGCAGAAGAGGAAGAATAGTGAGTATGGAATTCTTGTAGAGAAAGGCTTATAAGCTTCTCTGCAAGTAGTCGTTTGAGAAGATGAAGAGCGAGCATGAGAGAGAAAGAGATTGAAACTCTAGGCACAGTTTTTAAGGAAGCAGTTGTTGCTTCCAACAGTCAGAAAAAGCTTTTTCCCATTTTGTGCAATAACTCCTCCTTTTCACAGCTAGGGACAAAAGGAACCTTTTCTAGGATCAATTTCTATCCTAGGCTGTCTAATACATGTCAGCTATGAGATTTGACTTCAATTTATCATTTTAGATCATCTCCTAGGTTCAAGAGGGTATGATATTGACCTTTCCTAGTACAGAACAGCTACTGCTATCAGTTCAGGAGGAATTTCTTGACTAGTCAATTATCAGAAGATACCCTTTCTTCTGAATAACCAATGCTGCAGTAGCACCTTTTCCAAAAGATAGTTTTCTTCTTCAGTAAGTGATATTAAATATATCATGAATTCAAATTAATCATATTCAACATATTTCTAATAAAAATGAACCTTTCTTCTATCAGAGGTTTAGTGAAGATATCAGCAATTTGCATTTTAGTTTCAAGAAAATTTAGTTCAATATCATTTTTTTGAACATGATCTCTAATGAAGTGATGCTTTATATCAATATGTTTGGATCTAGAATGTTGAATAGGATTTTTAGATAAATTTATATGATGGAACCACAGGAAACACTAGAAGGGGGGGTTGAATAGTGTTTTAAAACTTTACGCTAATTTTCGGAAACCCCTTTTTTAAAATCATCTTATTAATCAATTAACCTATGCAGGTTATTATGAAAAACTCTTTTGCAAATAGTAAATAATATCAGAGTTAGATGTAGGCTAGTGAAAGAGAGTTTTTCAGAGACTTGCTGAACTTGATAAGTACAAATGTGCTTTCTGAAATCACATCAGAAGATTTACTGAAAACATTTTAGTAACTTGTTTAAAACTGATTTTGATAAGTAATAACTTCAAAATAGAAAACATGTTGTTTCAAAAATATTTTACACTAATGTATTAAACGTTTCAGTAACTTGCTGAATGCTGATTTGTTAAAGAACTTGCTGAACCCACTTCAGAAGGTTCAGTAAGTACTCTTTTTCAAAACGATTTGGTGAAGAATGGAGTTTTACTATGTTGATTGTGATTTCACTTTTCAGACCCTTCCCTAGTTAGAAATAATCAGATAATAGTAGAGAGTAAAAAGTTAAGGGTAGAGAGAATAGCTTCTAAAAAAGATTCAGACGATGAGTTTCAGTCTGAAGTTTTGATTACCTTCTGAACTAGGTTCAGACTCAAAGTAGTTTGAAAACGAGTTTAATTCAGAAGTAAAGTTCTCACTTAAATACTTTTAAATCCTCTTTGTTAGATGAAAACTGAATTGAAAAAGTTTAAGGGATAGAGAAGACACAACCAAGAATTTATCCTGGTTCACCCACTGACCCAGTGAGCTACATCCAGTCCCAGGGCAAACCACCACTGGATTTTCCACTATCTGATCATAGATACAAGTATTCTTTTATCATCAAGCCTCTTCAGGCTCTCAACCAAGTATTCCTTTTTAACCAAGCCTCTCCAGGCTTAAACCGAGTATTCTTTCTTCCTCCAAGCCTCTCCATGCTCTCTAGAGTATTCTTTCTTCCTCCAAGCCTCTCCAGGCTTAAACCGAGTATTCTTTCTTCCTCCAAGCCTCTCCAGGCTCTCTAGAGTATTCTTTCTTCCTCCAAGCTTCTCCAGGCTTAACTGAGTAGTCTTTCTTCCTCCAAGCCTCTCCAGGCTCTCTAGAGTATTCTTTCTTCCTACAAGCCTCTCCAGGCTCTCTAGAGTATTCTTTCTTCCTACAAGCCTCTCCAGGATCTCCAGAGTATTCTTTCTTCCTCCAAGCCTCTCCAAGCTCTCCAGAGTATTCTTTCTTCCCCCAAGCCTCTCCAGGCTCTCAGACACTTAATAGTGTTTTACAATGAAAAGTTTAAGTTTCCTAGAAACTTAAACCAAGGTTCATCTTGTACAATGGGTTAACTGAGTACTACTCAGGATATATGCAATAAATCTAAGTACAAGGTATAACAAAGATACAATTGTTTAATTCTAATCTCTAATTTATCTCCGTAGGATCAGAAGGTTGGCTTGATAAAATCTGTATTAAGCTTGGACAATTTCTTCTGTGGGCTTGATAAATGCCATAGTTCAAATGTAGATGATTTAGAGTTCATGGCAACCTATTATGGTCAGTTCCCAGTGAATGAATCTTTAAGAATTTGGCCGACCCATCAGCTAACTTCTAAGACTTTCTTGAGGCTATTTATATGTTCTGAAAATATAGCCGTTTGAAGATTGTTGATTTTAACCGTTGAGAAGAAAATGATTAAGCTCATGGAGCCGTTGTGAAATAACTTCTCATTTGATAGCTTCCTTCTTAATCAGATTAGGTATGCAGATGACTTAGTTCTGACACACTGTAGATAAGCTCTTAATCATGAGAGATTTTCTTCATCTTCAGCAGGTTGATATTTCTTCTCTCTCACTTCTTTCTTCATTTGTCTTCTTCAGAGTGTAAGGAGATAGGATATAAAGATCAGTTAGTCTACTCCTTTTGACCGTTGTGAGTTTTGCTTCTCTTTGCTTGGCTTTGACTAGTATAGGGGTGTAGATGTATTATTCGTTCTGACACACACAACATTTTAAATATTTTCTTGAGAGTAAGTTAATACTTCAGCAGGTTGGCTTGCTCCTTTCTCTCTTTCTTCTTCTTCTTATTTCTTTACAACAGGAAGTCTTTAGAAATGACAACGTTAGACTTCACTTTTGTCCTGTTGTGCTTTCTGCTTTTCTTTTCACTTGAGGTACATGCCTCTGATAGCGTGTTGCAGAGAAGATACAGAAGTAGGTGTGCAGCAACGCTGACCTATCTCTGACTTCTATTTGCTTTTCTACAGTAGGCTTCCTTTTTCATGTTGGGTTCTGAAGTTGAGTCCGAAGGCCTTTTTTTTTTCCTTTGCATCAATTTAGCTTCACCACTCATGTTTGTTGAGACTTGAGTTTCTTAAATAAATTATTCAGATTGACTCATAAGTCTTCAGAGAGTTGTATGACGTGTCTGGCTTCTTCTTCTAAAGAGAGTTTGAAATGCCACGTCATCACGTTCAGAAAGTATGTGTTTAGCAGGTTCCACTTTAGTACACACACACTTTCAGCAGGTTGCATTACTTCAGCTTGATTTAGCTTTTCATCTTGGAGACACTTTCAGCGAGTTCCTTCCTTCAGCGAGTTTCTTCTTCTTTGCTTCGGATGGTTGCTTCTTTATTCTTCATTCTTCATGAGCATGTGGTTTATCTTCATTTCATCTTTGTTGCTTCTTCATTCTCCTTTTCCTTTTCTTTTAGTTTTTTTCTTTAGTTCAATAGGTTGGTCGTTTTCGGCAAGTTCCTTTCTTCAGCAGATTGCTTCTTTGTTCTTCCTTCAGTATGTCTTCCTTCTTTGGCCGGTTACTTCTCTTCAAGTCTTTCTTTGATTCAGAAGGTTGAGTTGCTTCTACATGGTTCATTGTTTATTTGTCTGAAATAAATCATCTGAAGTATTCTTGCATCATCTGAATGAATGATCTGAAGTACATGTATCTGAGACCAAATGATGTTCTTTTGATTTATGAACTTTCATAGGCTTTAAGTTTGTCTTTATTTCTGTTTCCACAGATATACTTCTTTTTTCCACATTTTCTTCAGATAGTTGGTCGCGTTCAGATAGTTGCTTGAATGCTTTTTGTTGCTTTGTTCTTCGTTAACAGATTTCTTCTTTCAGCATGTCTTCTTGTTCGGATTTGCTTCATCTTGTTACCTGAAACACAATGCACAAAACAATACCTTTCTCAGTAGAACTTGTTCTTATATGATCTAATTTGTTAATCATTAAAACCTGAGACTAATGAGTCTTAAATCTAATTTAAATACTTAAATTAATTCTGAGACTCAACATTCTCCCCCTTTTTAATGATGACAAATTAGATACAACTTAACAAATATCAGATAGATCCAAATTGAGTATGTTTTTCAGAATGATGAGTTGAGATGGAAAGCTCCCCCTAAACTGGACAATATTTTCTATTAAAAAAATGTTTAGTTATATTTCTTTCCCTTTTTCAATTTTTACCAAGACGCTCGAATATATATCTGAAAAACATTTTCCTCTTTTCAGTAATTTGTTTAGTTATGCTTATGTTTTACCTTCCAGAAATTTGTTTAGTTATATTTCTTCTCCCCCTTTTGTCATTATTCAAAAAGGGTAGATTGGGTAAACAACTTTTAACAGATTTCAACAAGATTAAAACTGTAACACCCCGCGTTATTACCGTTTTGCCGTATTATGTGTTTTATTGAATTTTTAGTGATTAAAATTATTTTTAATCATCAAAATTTATATTTTTGAGTTTAGGAATGAATTTCCTATTTTTATAGAATTTCTGGGGATTTTTGGGATTTTTCTGTGAAAAATGACCTTTTATCCCTATTGTCCCTTGAACCGGGCCCGAATACTCTTGATCCGGGCCAGAAAATTTGCACAACCCTTCCTTTCCTCCTTCTAGAAACCGTGCATGTGTGTGTGTGTGTTGCATGGGAGACACTTGTCTCTTCCTTCCTTCCTTCCAGGACAAGTGTCTAGCTTAGGAAAATTATGGTATTAAACATTAAAACATTTATTCATTTTCCTTTCCTAACATGCAAGGTCTCCATTTCTTTCTCTCATTTCTCCTTTTCTCCAAGAAGAAGCCGTGAACTCCCTCTCCATTTTCTCTCAATCTCCATTTTTTTCTTCCAACACATTCAAAGCCAAGGTTCCATCTTTGAACCAAAGCTTTTAACACCTAGCCTCCAAGCCTTAAAAACTCTTGTTGGTGACCAATGGAAGGATTTTTGGGGCTATTTTGGGATCTGTTTCAAGGGCTGTTGCTGCACCTTATTTTGAAGAAATTTCTTAGGTAAAGGGGGGGAGAACTTGAACTCTAGTAGGATTGGTGACTAGAGTCAAGGATTGCCCTTCATCCTTGTCTTTAATCTTGTTTTTTCCCTTGAAAAATGAGTTGTTGGAACCTATCTCTTGGGAGATATGGTTGCGCTATTTCACTATAGCCTTGCATGGTGATTTTGATTTGTTTATGATGCATGAAAAATGCTTGGATGATGTTTTGGGTTACATGCAAACCATGTTTTTGCTTGAAAAAATTCTCCATTTTTCTTCCTTTATGGTTCGGCTATTTTGATTCCATGGGGTTGCATGTTTCTAAAATTTAATTGATGATGGAAATGTGTTTTGATGATGGATTTATGAACATGCATGAGGTTGTTTGAATTTATGAAATTGTTTTGGATGTTGATTCTTCAAAAATGATGTTTATGAGCTAAGAAATAAAGTTATGAACTTGAATATGTGTATGGATGATTTTGGATGAATTAGTATGATAATTGTTGTTTATAATGCTTGTGGATGATTGTGTTGAAATTTGGTAAAGTTTGGATGTTGTTGGAAAATTGGTGTTTTGATGAACATTAAAGGTGTTCTTGATGTTCTTGAGGTTGTTCTTGATGAAACTCATCAAGAATGCTTTTTGATCTTGAAAGGTTCAAGTGAAGATGAAAAACATGTTTTTGGGCCTAAATGGTCCAATAGGTTAAAACACTAAATTTACAAAAAGGATTTTAATTTAATTAATAAAATTTGGAAAATATAAAAGGAATTAAATTCGGATTCCAAGTGTAGTCCAAATAAAAGTCAACACAAAAGTCAACATTTTGACTTCTTATGTGTAAAAATGGGCTCCTATGAGTCATCCAACCTTTGGGCCTTGGTTCAGGCCCAAAATCCTCAAAAAGAGAGTCAAAGACTCATTAAAAGTCAACCAAAAATAATTTATGGAATTGGGTTTAGATTAGAGTTGGACTTCAACTCTAATCCGAGTTATTAAAATTAAAACTTAGAAATTAATTAGTGGGCTTAGCTAATGTAATTATCTAAGTTAATTAATCTAATCTACTTGAGTTAATTAAGTAAAGAATAATTAATTAAGGCTAAAGTTAATTAACCTTAATGAAGTGTTAATTAAGTAATTAAGCCTTAATGATGATTTAGAACTAATTAATTATGATTAACCTTAATCAAATATAATTAAAAGCTTAATCCAAGATTAAGGAAGAGATTAAGGGATAATTAGGAATTAATTAGGATCTTAAGTAAGGATTAAGACTAAATTAAAGAGGATTAAGATTAATTATAGTTCAGTTAATGAAGATTAATTATAATTAAAGGTTAAACCTAATCTTAATTAGTCATACAAGATGAATTAGGGTAAGTAATACTATCCATAAGACACTATCATAAGTCTTAGTAAGTTATAGGATTCAAGTGGAAATGAATACTGATTCAAAGAAGAACATTTGTACAAACTACCTTAAAAGATTATAACCAACACACTCTTTCCGCATAAGACTTGAGAAGCTTAGTGAGAGAGTGCGGTTCCAACCCCAGATAGGGTTCGGTTTTCTTTGAAGGAAAGACATTGAATCGGGTCGTACCACGGGTAAGTGGTGACGTTGAATGATTCGATGGGCTTTGCCTGTAAGGACTGTGTATGCTGATAAAGCATTGTCTGGTTTTCCTTGAAGGAAAGACATTGAATCGGGCCGTGCCACGGGTAAGTGGTGACGTTGAATGATTCGATGGGCTTTGCCTATAAGGATGTGAATGTTGTAGGCATTGTTGTGTGACATGCATCATAAAGCATTGTTGATGATCAAGGTTGAAAAACTTGCGATCTATATGGCAGTGACACTCGGTACTGTGTGAAACTGGTAGGGACGGGTGCACTGGGTTTTGCAAAGAACGCCAGCTGGTCCTCGAGGGGGGATGCCAGCCCTGACGATAGTCAGGTTCAAAAACGGCTCAGGTGACGTAGGCTCGCACCCTACTATCGAGTACGCAGGGGATCAAGCTTGACTATCTTGTCGCTCTCAAGTTTTCAGGGTGAGTTGAGATTGTCTGGAAGTCGGATAAAATTGGCCAAAAGAAAAAATAAGTATCGCGCTAGTACAAACTCTAACTCCTGATACGTTGTGCATATATTGTCGGGCAGTTGTTGTGTGCACTGCGGATGGTGATGTTTCCCTGGGCCCGCATGCATTAGTCTATATGCATCATGATGATATAAGTTGTATTCATTGTTGATTGAATTGTGTGAATATCCTGTGTGTGTCTGTATGCTCTAGTTTAATGTGTCCAACATGCTGTAAGTTCATGCGATGTTCTCACCCTTCTTTTCTATCTCTTGTTGCTGTGTTCTTCTCGTCACGTCGATAGCCGTTATCGGAGATTTGAGCTATGACATCGATGCAAGTGCGGCTACGGTGGATGCCGAGGGGCACCTGGAGGGTGACGGGCATCCCTCGCAGATGTGTGTTTTCGGGGGAAGTTCGTGTCATCATCTCTCATCCCGGACTTCCGCTTGTACCAGAGTTGGATTTCACTGTGCCTGTGACTCTCGAGTTCCCGACGCCACCTAACTTGGTGCGCTACACTACCTTCCGTCCTTCACGTCATCACCCCCGCTTCTTTTTGTCGTCGCGGTCATCTCGGATGGCTGACATGGTCGGACTAGACTCTCCTAGGTACTCACCTTCTGAGGCGTCAGATTCTCAGCCTATGCGTCCTGATGCGCAAGGTTGCTCTCTCACAAGTAAGCTAGATCTGATTGTGATTGACAACACCTCGGATGAGGAGGAGGCCCCGGGAGAAAATTCAGAGGAGGATCCATAGGAGGAGGAGCCGGAGGAAGATCCGTCTAGTGACGAGTAGGACTAGTGTGGTTTGAGTCTAGGTAGTATCAGCTCTGATTTAGTGACCTCTCATTTTGTATTTTGTTCGAGGTCTTGTTTATTTTGGTCTACTACCAGAACTCGTATTTTGATGTGGATATCTGGATAGCTCGAGAGATACACTGATGTTAGGTTGTATGTATATAATCATGTTGTTTCCTTTCTTATGCTGATTTTATAACTGTGTGTATGTTGTGTATGTGCGCGAGGTAATAACCGTCTAGATATTTTCGGAAAGCGAGTTTCAAATTAAGGAAAGGATATTTCATAAACACTTAAAATGAAATTAGAGATGTAATAGGTTGGTGACGACTAAACCCTTTTCAAAAAAAAAAATTCTGTATTTTGACGTTTCTGAAAACAGTAATTTCGTTGGTCACGTGTCATATATGTGATGTTCTTAGTGGTAAAACTAAGGGTGTCGCATTTAGGTGGTATCAGAGCTGTTCTTTCCTTTTGGCCTCGGGTATGGTCTATAATACCCTTCTCTCTGTGTTTACTCTTTGTTGATTGTTTTCCATGTGTGAATTGTTTGCTCTTATATTACTACCTTTGTAATATGAGAATCTATGTAGCGTTACTTGTTCTTGCTTGAATGGTTCTGCATGAAACGGAAGAAGCTGATTTACTCTGTGAATGCAGGATTCCATGGCAGGAAGAGGTAACCCTGTGATGAACGATCTCCTGGGGAGAATCGCGGACGTTCTAGAAAACCAACAACAAACGCTGAATGAGATGAATCAAGCTCGTAATCAGAATCATAACAACATTCCTGACGCTTACCGTGGGTTGTCTACCTTCAAGAAGAACAACCCGCCGCAATTCAAAGGAGGTCATGACCCTGATGGATCTCAGCTTTGGTTTAATTAGAAAAATTTTCTTGGCTATGGGCTGTCCTGACGAGCAGAAGGTAACTTTGGCTGTGTTCATGACGGTTGGGGAAGCTCAGCACTGGTGGGAGTATGCCAGGCGTCAGTTAGAGGCTACTGGGAGATTGATTACCTGGAATTTGTTCAAGGAGACCTTTTTCCAGAAGTATTTTCCAAACGACCTGAGGAAGCGTAAGGAAGTGGAGTTTCTGAAACTAGAGCAAGGGAGTATGACTGTTGGGGAGTATGCAGCGAAATTTGATGAGTTGTCCAAGTTCTGCCCGTACTTCCAGAACACCGTAAATGAGGGATCCAAATGCTCGAAGTTTGAAAGTGGATTGAGGCCAGAGATCAAGCAAGCCATCGGCTATCAACAGATCACCGAGTTTTCTAAGATGGTTAACATGTGCCGCATCTTTGAGGATGACACCAAAGCGAGGCAAGCTCATTGGAAGAATTCCAGACCACAGAGGAACAAGCCTAAGGTTACACAAGAAAGGAGAAAGCCTTACTTTGTCCCAAGGAACAACTTTGGCTCATCATCTGGGAGCGCTGTGAGACCACAATCAATGGTTGCTAGTGGGGGAAGTCCTGCAAGCAGTACCGGCAACAACTACGCCAACTGTCCACGTTGTAAGAAGAATCATCTTTTGAAGGATTGTCCAGTTAAGAGCCAGACTGTAAACCCACCCGCCGGAACCATCTGCTACTATTACAAACAAGGTGGCCATTTTAAGAGGGATTGCCCTGTTTTGAGATGAAGTAGTAGTGGTGTTGCAAGTGCACCTGTGTCGAATCTGAATGCACAAGCTGGAAGACCCAGAACCAGAGGCAGAGTGTTCACCATGAGTGGTGCTGAAGCTGCTGAATCCGAGGATCTGATCCAAGGTAAGTGCATTATAAGTGGAATTCCTTTAATTATATTATATGATTCGGGTGCGACGTATTCTTTTATTTCTCTGGAGTGTGTGAAATGATTGAAATTTCCTGTTGCTAAATTACCCTATGATCTTATTGTTTCTACTCCTACTGCTAAACCTGTGATCACTTCATTAACTTGATTGAACTGTCCAATCACCATTGGTGATAAAACCTTCTCTGCTGATTTGATTTGTCTGCCCCTTTCTCAACTTGATATTGTTTTGGGAATTGACTGGTTATCTTCCAATCGGGTCCATCTTGACTGTCATAACAAATTTGTTGTGTTTAATTCTTCTTTTCCCTCTACTTCTGATTCCGTGAGTACGAGATTCTTGTCCGCCAACCAAGTGAATGTTTTTTTGAGAGAAGGAGCTCAAATCTACATGATACTTTCTTCTTTGGAGGAAGAGCAGGAATCTGACATCAGTAAACTGCCTGTGGTGAGAGAATTTCCTGAAGTATTCCCTGAAGATATCCCTGGTTTGCCGCCAGAGCGAGAGATAGAGTTTAACATAGAGTTAGTACCTGGAACCGGACCTATTTCTATAGCTCCGTATAGGATGTCCCCTTTAGAGTTAGCTGAGTTGAAGAAACAACTAGAAGAGTTGTTAGAAAAACAGTTTGTTAGGCCTAGTCTGTCCCCTTGGGGAGCACCAGTGTTGTTAGTTAAGAAGAAAGATGGTAGCATGAGGCTCTGTGTAGATTATCGTTAGCTTAATAAGGTGACGGTAAAGAATAGGTATCCTTTGCCTAGGATAGACGACCTGATGGATCAATTGAGAGGAGCGACTGTATTCTCAAAAATTGACCTTAAGTCAGGTTACCACCAGATACGTGTTAAGTCTGAGGATATTCCGAAGACGGCTTTTAGAACACGCTATGGGCATTATGAGTATTTAGTGATGCCATTTGGTGTAACCAGTGCGCCCGCAGTTTTCATAGATTATATGAACCGAGTTTTCCATCCCTACTTGGATAAATTCGTTGTAGTCTTCATAGACAACATTCTCATATACTCCAAGAGTGAGGAAGAGCATGCGGAGCATCTTAGAATAGCCTTGCAGACCCTGAGGGATAGAAAGTTGTATGCTAAGCTATCTAAGTGTGAATTTTGGTTGAAGGAAGTGAACTTCCTAGGTCATGTGATCTCTAGTGGAGGGATTAGTGTAGACCCAGCAAAGGTAGAAACTGTGTTACAGTGGGAAGCGCCTAAGACTGTGACGGAAGTGAGAAGCTTTTTGGGGTTAGCCAGTTACTACCGTAAGTTTATTGAGAATTTTTCTAGAATAGCAACCCCGTTGACCCATCTGATTAGGAAGGATCAACCTTTCGTTTGGAGCCAGAAGTGTGAAGATAATTTTCAGGAATTGAAAAGGAGGTTAACTTCTGTGTCTGTCTTAGTTTTACCTGACCCGCAAGAGAGTTTTGAAGTGTATTGTGATGCTTCGAAACAAGGATTAGGTTGTGTGTTGATGCAAAAAGGAAGAGTAGTGGCTTACGCCTCTAGGCAACTGCGAACACACGAAGTAAATTACCCTACGCATGATCTAGAGTTGGCTACCATAGTTTTTGCTCTGAAGATTTGGAGGCATCATCTGTATGGCGCTAGGTTTGAAGTCTTTAGTGACCATAAGAGTTTGAAGTATCTGTTTGATCAGAAGGAGTTGAATATGAGGCAAAGGTGATGGATGGAGTTTTTAACGGATTATGATTTTAGTCTGCAGTACCACCCTGGGAAAGCCAATGTCGTAGCTGATGCGTTGAGTAGGAAATCTTTGCATATGTTAGCAATGATGGTTAAGGAGCTAGAGTTGATAGAAAAGTTTAGAGACCTAAACTTAGATGTTGAATTTGGTCCTAAGAGTGTGAAGTTAGGAACCTTGAAGATTTCAAATGATTTCTTGGAGCAAGTTCGTGTAGCACAGGAAGTGGATCAATCTTTGCAAGTTTTGAAGGATCTAGTTCCTAAGAAAGGAGAATCTGAGTTTCGTAAGGGCATTGATGGAATTATTAGATTCAAGGGTAGGATATGTGTACCCAGTGATAAGGAAATAAGAAAATTGATCTTAGAAGAGGCTCATAAGAGTGGATTGAGTATTCACCCTGGAGCAACTAAGATGTACCAAGATCTGAAGAAGATGTTTTGGTGGTCTGGAATGAAAAAGGATGTAGCTGAGTATGTGGCATCTTGTTTGGTTTGTCAGAAAGCTAAGATTGAACATCAGAGACCATCGGGAGAGTTGCAGCCTTTAGATGTCCCTGAGTGGAAATGGGATAACATATCTATGGATTTCGTGGTAGGTTTACCTAGAACTCCCACAGGTTTTGATGCTATATGGGTAATCGTTGATAGGTTAACAAAATCTGCTCATTTTCTACCCATTAACATTAAGTTTTCCCTAGAAAAGTTGTCCCAGTTGTACATTAAGGAAGTAATAAGGTTACATGGGGTTCCGTCTAGCATAGTGTCAGATAGAGACCCTAGATTTACATCCAGATTTTGGGGTAGTCTGCAACAAACTTTAGGAACCAAGTTAAGACTTAGTTCAGCCTATCACCCTCAAACGAATGGTCAGTCTGAGCGGACTATCCAATCCCTAGAGGATTTGCTGAGAGCATGTGTGTTAGAACACAAAGGAAGTTGGGATCAGTTGTTGGCACTGATCGAGTTCACCTACAACAATAGTTTCCATTCTAGTATTGGGATGGCACTGTACGAAGCCTTGTATGGTAGAAAGTGTAGGACACCTTTGTGTTGGTTTGAATCTGGCGATAGCCTAGTGTTGGGGCCTGAGATGATTCAGCAAACCACGGAAAAGATCAAGATGATTCAAGAAAGGATGAGAATATCACAGAGCAGGTAGAAAAGTTACTATGATCGGAGAAGGAAACCCCTTGAATTCAAAGAAGGAGACCATGTCTTTTTGAGAGTTACACCAATGACTGGGGTTGGTAGGGCAATGCGATCTTGAAAGCTTACACGTAAATTTGTTGGTCCCTACCAAATTTTGAAAAATATCGGTCTTGTTGCTTACCAAATTGCTTTTACCGCCTTTTCTTTCTAATCTTCATAACATATTCCATGTGTCACAACTCCGAAAATATATTCCTGACCCTTCGCACGTCATAGAACCCGACGTAATACAATTAAAAGAAAATTTAACTTATGAGGTATTACCTGTGCGAATCGGAGACCGAAGGATTAAGCAGTTGAGAGGAAAAGAGATTCTGTTGGTTAAGGTTATTTGGAGTGCAACTGATGAAGGGAATGCAGCCTGGGAGTTGGAAGAGCAGATGAAGAAGTCCCATCCTCATTTATTTCAAGAAGGTACGCACAAATTTCGAGGACGAAATTTCTTTTTAGGAGGGGAGAGATGTAACACCCGGGTTTTTTACCGTTTTGCCGTATTGTGTGTTTATTGAATTTTGAGTGATTAAAATTATTTTTAATCATCAAAATTTATATTTTGAGTTTAGGAATGAATTTCCTATTTTTCTAGAATTTCTGGGGATTTTTGGGATTTTTTTTGTGAAAAATGACCTTTTTGCCCCTATTGTCCCTTGAACCGGGCCCGAATACTCTTGATCCGGGCCAGAAAATTTGCACAACCCTTCCTTTCCTCCTTCTAGAAACCGTGCATGTGTGTGTGTGTTGCATGGGAGACACTTGTCTCTTCCTTCCTTCCTTCCAAGACAAGTGTCTTCCTTCCTAACATGCAAGGTCTCCATTTCTTTCTCTCATTTCTCCTTTTCTCCAAGAAGAAGCCGTGATCTCCCTCTCCATTTTCTCTCAATCTCCATTTTTTTCTTCCAACACATTCAAAGCCAAGGTTCCATCTTTGAACCAAAGCTTTAAACACCTAGCCTCCAAGCCTTAAAAACTCTTGTTGGTGACCAAAGGAAGGATTTTTTGGGCAGTTTTGGGAGCTGTTTCAAGGGCTGTTGCTGAACCTTATTTTGAAGAAATTCCTTAGGTAAAGGGGGGGGGGGAGAACTTGAACTCTAGTAGGATTGAGGACTAGAGTCAAGGATTGCCCTTGAGCCTTGTCTTTAATCTTGTGTTTCCCTTGAAAAATGAGTTGTTGGAACCTATCTCTTGGGAGATATGGTTCGGCTATTTCACTATAGCCTTGCATGGTGATTTTGATTTGTTGATGATGCATGAAAAATGCTTGGATGATGTTTTGGGTTACATGCAAACCATGTTTTTGCTTGAAAAAAATTCTCCATTTTTCTTCCTATATGGTTCGGCTATTTTGATTCAATGGGGCTGCATGTTTCTAAAATTTTAATTGATGATGGAAATGTGTTTTGATGATGGATTTATGAACATGCATGATGTTTGAATTTATGAAATTGTTTTGGAAGTTGATTCTTGAAAAATGATGCTTATGAGCTTAGAAATAAAGTTATGAACTTGAATATGTGTATGGATGATTTTGGATGAATTAGTATCATTATTGTTTATAATGCTTGTGGATGATTGTGTTGAAATTTGGTAAAGTTTGGATGTTGCTGGAAAATTGGTGTTTTGATGAACATTTAAGGTGTTCTTGATGTTCTTGAGGCTGTTCTTGATGAAACTCATCAAGAATGCTTTTTGATCTTGAAAGGTTCAAGTGAAAATGAAAAACATGTTTTTGGGCCTAAATGGTCCAATAGGTTAAAACACTAAATTTACAAAAAGGATTTTAATTTAATTAATAAAATTTGGAAAATATAAAAGGAATTAAATTCGGATTCCAAGTGTAGTCCAAATAAAAGTCAACACAAAAGTCAACATTTTGACTTCTTATGTGTAAAAATGGGCTCCTATGAGTCATCCAACCTTTGGGCCTTGGTTCAGGCCCAAAATCCTCAAAAAGAGAGTCAAAGACTCATTAAAAGTCAACCAAAAATAATTTATGGAATTGGGCTTAGATTAGAGTTGGACTTCAACTCTAATCCGAGTTATTAAAATTAAAACTTAGAAATTAATTAGTGGGCTTAGCTAATGTAATTATCTAAGTTAATTAATCTAATCTACTTGAGTTAATTAAGTAAAGAATAATTAATTAAGGCTAAAGTTAATTAACCTTAATGAAGTGTTAATTAAGTAATTAAGCCTTAATGATGATTTAGAACTAATTAATTATGATTAACCTGAATCAAATATAATTAAAAGCTTAATCCAAGATTAAGGAAGAGATTAAGGGATAATTAGGAATTAATTAGGATCTTAAGTAAGGATTAAGACTAAATTAAAGAGGATTAAGATTAATTATAGTTCAGTTAATGAAGATTAATTATAATTAAAGGTTAAACCTAATCTTAATTAGTCATACAAGATGAATTAGGGTAAGTAATACTATCCATAAGACACTATCATAAGTCTTAGTAAGTTATAGGATTCAAGTGGAAATGAATACTGATTCAAAGAAGAACATTTGTACAAACTACCTTAAAAGATTATAACCAACACACTCTTTCCGCACAAGACTTGAGAAGCTTAGTGGGAGAGTGCGGTTCCAACCCAAGATAGGGTTCGGTTTTCCTTGAAGGAAAGTCATTGAATCGGGTTGTACCACGGGTAAGTGGAGATGTTGAATGATTCGATGGGCTTTGCTTGTAAGGACTATGTATGCTGATAGAGCATTGTCTGGTTTTCCTTGAAGGAAAGACATTGAATCGGGTCGTGCCACGGGTAAGTGGTGACGTTGAATGATTCGATGGGTTTTTCCTATAAGGATGTGAATGCTGTACGCATTGTTGTGTGACATGCATCATAAAGCATTGTTGATGATCAAGGTTGAAAACCTTGCGACCTATATGGCAGTGACACTTGGTACAGTGTGAAACTAGTAGTGACGGGTGCACTGGGTTTTGCAAAGAACGCCAGGGGGTCCTCGAGGGGGGATCCCAGCCCTGAGGATAGTCAGGTTCCAAAACGGCTCAGGTGACGTAGGCTCGCACCCTACTATCAAGTACGTAGGGGATCAAACTTGACTATCCTGTCGCTCTCAAGTTTTCAGGGTCAGTTGAGATTGTCTGGAAGTCGGATAAAATTGGCCAAAAGAAAAATATAAGTATCTCGCTAGTACAGACTCTAACTCCTGATACGTTGTGCATATATGGTCGGGCAGTTGCTGTGTGCACTGTGGATGGTGATGTTTCCCTGGGCCCGCATGCATTAGTCTATATGCATCATGATGATATAAGCTGTATTCATTGTTGATTGAATTGTGTGAATATCTTGTGTGTGTATGCTCTAGTTTACTGTGTCCTACATGTTGTGAGTTCATGCGATGCTCTCACCCTTCTTTTCTATCTCTTGTTGTTGTGTTCTTCTCGTCACGTCGATAGCCAGTATCGGAGATTTCAGCTATGACATCGATGCAAGTGCGACTACGGTGGATGCCGAGGGGCACCTGGAGGGTTACGGGCATCCCTCGCAGATGTGAGTTTTCAGGGGAAGTCCGTGTCATCATCTCTCATCCCGGACTTCCGCTTGTACCAGAGTTGGATTTCATTGTGCCTGTGACTCTCGAGTTCCCGACACCACCTAACTTGGTGCGCTACACTACCTTTCATCCTTCACGTCGTCGCCCCGCTTCTTCTTCGTTGTCGCGGTCATCTCGGATGGCTGACATGGTCGGACTAGACTCTCCTAGGTACTCACCTTCTTCTGAGGCATCAGATTCTCAGCCTATGCGTCCTGATGCGCAAGGCCGCTCTCTCACAAGTAAGCTAGATTGATTGTGGTTGACGGCACCTCGGATGAGGAGGAGGCCCCGGGAGAGAATTCAGAGGAGGATCCAAAGGAAGATCCAGAGGAGGAGGAGCCGGAGGAAGATCCGTCTAGTGACGAGTAGGACTAGAGTGGTTTGAGTCTAGGTAGTATCAGCTCTGATTTAGTGACCTCTCATTTTGTATTTTGTTCGAGGTCTTGTTTATTTTGGTCTACTACTAGAACTCGTATTTTGATGTGGATATCTGGATAGCTCGAGAGATATACTGATGTTAGGTTGTATGTATATATTCATGTTGTTTCTTTTTCTTATGCTGATTTTATAACTGCGTGTATATTGTGTATGTGCGCGAGGTAATAATCGTCTAGATGTTTTCGGAAAGCGAGTTTGAAATTAAGAAAAGGATATTTCATAAACACTTAAAATGAAATTAGAGATGTAATAGGTTGGTGACGACTAAACCCTTTTAAAAAAAATAATTTTGTATTTTGACGTTTCTGAAAACAGTAATTTCGTTGGTCACGTGTCATATATGTGATGTTCTTAGTGGTAAAACTAAGGGTGTCGCAAAAACATTGTCAAATATGATCGGATTTTAAGAAGAATATCACTTCAGACCAGAGCAGCTGATTTTAAGATGCACAGAATAGAGATTACTAATAGAAAGATCTTTGTATAGATAATATTAAAGTTTTGTAAACAAAGGATTTAGTAAAGGTTTTTGACAAGGATTAGTTAGGGGATTGGCTTCCACTGGTCTTATCTTCGTCTTCAATCCTCACTTCTTTTCTAAACTTTAGCAAGGCAGTCCTTATCTTCTCTAACTTCAGACGTAACACAGTATTCTCCATCTTTAGCCTCTTGACCTCTGAGTCTTCCAAGACTGGTCTTCTTTCAATTGCATCAATTATTACTAAGTTATGACCATTGACCTTGAAGATTCTAGGAAGCTTATGGTCGTAAAGGTGTTCGATGTGAACCGTGTGATACTGGAGAAGCTTCATGATGATGGTAATGTAAGGGAGGATTTCTGGAAGGTCTCTTCTTCTTATCATCTCAAAGAGAATGATCCAGGGGAGATTTATTTTTCTCCTCATCAGAAGATTGATTACACAGAATCTCTCCATCTTGGAGATGTGGTTATCTCCCACACTAGGGACCACACAGCATTGCAGTATATTAAAGAGAACTTTCGGAATATCCTTCATCCCAGACTCACAGTAGATTAGTTTGTTAAATCTACCAGCACCACCATGATGGATCTCCCAGATGTCAGAAAACATTTCACCTTGAGCCTTGACCTCCAGTACCTCCTCCAGAATTGCAGTGTTAACAGTAATTTCGTGACCCTACACTTGGGCCTTCAGGTAAGTTCTGTTGTTTTCCTCTACCTTCCTCACAGTGTTCGAAAATTCCCGAACACTATCTTCATGCCATCTACAGTCAATGGCTTTGAAGAAGGGTAGCCATCCAGCCCTTTCAAATAGATCAGCAATGTCAAAGCCATCATCAAAGAGGGTTTTGAAATCTACAACTTGTGTTTGAAAGATGGTTGTAGAGGATGCCATTTGAGAAGTGGGGAGAGATGAATCTTCTTGAAGATTTAGAGAGAAGTTAAGAGCTTGAGAGAGAGAGAAATGATGTTTGAACTGCTTCTCTCGTTGCGAATTTATAGGCTTAGATGGACTCACATAGCCTTCAATGATGGTACATGCAGTACCGACATAGGAGAACGTGCATCGTGAAGCTGACAGGTGAAAAGCCATCTCCTTTAATTACCCTTGACATTAGAGTTTACGGTTTTTCAAGGACTTTTGAAATTACAACTTTTCGAAATACCGGTTATACAAAATTATTAAAAAAAATATTATGCCAAAAAAATATATATATATATATAATTATATTAAAGGCAGATATTTTTATGGAAACACAATTAATGCCGAAATATCAACCAATGTTACTAGAAAAGATACTTATAAAGCATAGGTTAAAGAGACGTATCTGCTGAGACGTATCTGCTGAGACTCAACTTTTATTCAAATACAGTCTTGTTGCTTTTATTCTCTGAAATTGCTTGTTGTGCGTCAAAGACATCATCTTGATCTTTGTGTTCTATAACCTTTCTGAATTACTCTCTATCAGAAACAGCAGTCACCATGGCCTGTCCTTCAAGGGTTGAGGTAGGCTCAATGAATTAAGTAGCAATCTCCTCAGCACTTCTGACCCACAATTTCAGCAAGTTCGTTGTGAACCTTCTGAACAGGTTCAGAGGCTAGGAGTGATGCCACATCAGTCATTCTTTTAGATGGTGTTGCCTTCTGATGATCAGCTTTATAAGTTCTCTTTACAATCTGTTTGCTGAAACATTCACAAACCAAAATACCTTTCAGCATCATCTGAATTTGCTTAATTAAATTTGTTAATAATTACGGAAATATCTTAAGAATCTAGCGTTAAGTTCATCAAACAACATTCTCTCCTTAAATCATATATTTGTGGGAGTTTATCTTTCTCTAAAGTTTTTCATTGAAAGAGACTCCCCCTGAGTTTGATATTACTTTCTGAAGATTGCTTGGTTTAGAGTTTTTTATTAAAATGTTCTTTTTCCTTCTTTTGTTATTAGGGAAGTATTTTTAGCAAGTTAGTAATTTTTAGTTTTAAGTACTTTTATTAATCTAAAGAAAATATAATATAAACGACATAGTTATAAAAACACATATTTAATCATAGGCAACGTAATCAGAGAAGATATAAACAGTAATAGGAATACTATAATATAGAATTCTAATCATGCAGAAAATATGGGTTTTGTTAAAATATAAATCTTTTAAAACAGAATATTATATGAAAAGAAAATGACAAGGCTCTTTGAATCAATTAAGGACTATCAACAGGTAGTTTCTCATTAGCACTGGCACACTCCTTTTCTGCTTTAAGCTTCAGTAGCTCCTTCTGAGTTTTCTTCAACTTCCTTGCTAACCGATTCACACGAGCGTGTAGACATTTCACATTGTAAGCAGCAAACACCTTTCGAATCCTTCCATGAGCACCCAGATGATCAGAGGCTCTTGTCCTTTTCTCTTTGACATGAGATGCCACAAGAGGAACTTCAGCCACCCTGTTCCCTAGGGCTTCTTCCCTTTCAGATAGAGTCCAGTCTGATTGAGCAAACATAACCGGAGTGAAGAAGGAAGGAGGTGCTTGATCAAAGAGATTGTTCATAGGAAAGCCCTTGTGAATCAAGATTTTCATGATTAAGGTGTTGTGGGGGAAGAGATCCTTAACATCCAATTCTTCTCTTAATATCATCTGATATAGAAGAATCCATGGAAGATTGATCCTCTTCTTCATCAATAAGTTTTCCACCATAAACCTTTCAATGCCCTTGATATAAGAGTTATTACTTCCTTTCGGAAGGATACAACAGTTGAGAATAGCAAGGAGAACTCTGGGGATATCCAAAAGTTGAGAGTGCTTGGTGGGACCAAGGCGTCTTCCACCGAACAGCAACTGATCATACACCAGGAAGCCTGCATGGTGTACTTCCCAATTCTGACATAAATTTTCTCCCCTTGAAGGAACACCAATTATTTCAGCAATCACTTTGTAGTCCACAAAGATGGATCTCCCCATTACAGTCGTGTTGATCCCAGTGTGTTCTGGATCAGAAACAACTTCAGAGTTGTTCCAAAATTCCATAACACTTTCCTCATGCCACGCAGAGGAAATGTTGTTAAAGAATTGGGTCCATCCAACAGCATCAAAGTACTCAGTAATATTGAATCTTGCTTCTTCAAATTCAGAGAGACGAACCATCCTCGAAGGAATGATTTTCTCATTAATCCTTGATGGATTTGAATCACATGAAGTAGCAGATTCCGCAGCCATTTGAGCAGATTTAAGGTTGTTGGAGAGATTGATTTCTGCTCTTGAGGATTTACTGATTGGAGTGTAGTTCTCATGATGATCCATCAATCCTTATAAATAGTCGTGCTTGGAGCATTGATGATGATGGTTACATGAACTGATAAGTTATGGAGAGACGTGCATCGTGCCACTTTGAGGAGATGGTTAATAATCCATTAATTCAATTAGAGCCAGATCATAGTTTTGTCAAAATGGTTAAATTTTAAAGACATTTCAACTTCCAAAAAAAATAATGATTTAACATAATTACTCAAACCAAAAAGATAATCTGATAAATGATTTTCAGCAAGTAAGTACATTTCAGATAAATACATATCAGCAAGTCCATTTCTCATACAACAGAGACTATATGCAATTTTCAGATGATTCTTATAAATATATATCACATAATTGCATATAGGTTGAGATAGGAAAGATGTTACCAAAGAGGGAATTTGAATTGAATGTGCTTTCCTTTTCTCATCATGCCCTACTGAAAGATACTTCAATAGCTTGAATAATGAGTTTAAGAGAATATATTCTTTTCTGATTTGTTTATCCACTTTATCTCAGAGTTGCTTCAGCTTGATGAGGTTCCCATCTTCTGAGGATCTACTCCTTCAGCATTTGTTAGATGCTCAACCCGAAGGTGAGCTCTGATACAATTTTGTTGGAACCACATGAAACACTAGAAGGGGGGTTGAATAGTGTTTTAAAACTTTACGCTAATTTTCGGAAACCCATTTTTTAAAATCATCTTAATAATCAATTAACCTATGCAGGTTATTATGAAAAACTCTTTTGCCAAATAGTAAATAATATTAGAGTTAGATGTAGGCAGTGAAAGAGAGTTTTTCAGAGACTTGCTGAACTTGATAAGTAATAATTTCAAAATAGAAAACATGTTGTTTCAATAATGTATTACACTAATGTATTAAACGTTTCAGTAACTTGCTGAAAGCTGATTTGTTAAAGAACTTGTTGAACCCCCCTCAGAAGGTTCAATAAGTACTCTTTTTCAAAACGATTTGGTCATGAATGGAGTTTTACTATGTTGATTGTGATTTCACTTTTCAGACCCTTCCCTAGTTAGAAATAATCAGATAATAGCGGAGAGTAAAGAGTTAAGGGTAGAGAGAATAGCTTCTGAAAAGATTCAGACGATGAGTTTCAGTCTGAAGTTTTGATTACCTTCTGAACTGGGTTCAGACTCAAAGTAGTTTGAAAACGAGATTAATTCAGAAGTAAAGTTCTCACTTAAATACTTTTAAATCCCCTTTGTTAGATGAAAACTGAATTGAAAAAGTTTAAGGGATAGAGAAGACAGAACCAAGAATTTATCCTGGTTCATCCACTGACCCAGTGAGCTACATCCAGTCCCAGGGCAAACCACCACTAGATTTTCCACTATCTGATCATAGATACAAGTATTCTTTTATCATCAAGCCTCTTCAGGCTCTCAACCAAGTATTCCTTTTTAACCAAGCCTCTCCAGGCTTAAACCGAGTATTCTTTCTTCCTCCAAGCCTCTCCATGCTCTCTAGAGTATTCTTTCTTCCTCCAAGCCTCTCCATGCCCTCTAGAGTATTCTTTCTTCCTCCAAACCTCTCCAGGTTCTCTAGAGTATTCTTTCTTCCTCCAAGCCTCTCCAGGCTTAAACCGAGTATTCTTTCTTCCTCCAAGCCTCTCCAGGCTCTCTAGAGTATTCTTTCTTCCTCCAAGCCTCTCTAGGCTCTCTAGAGTATTCTTTCTTTCTCCAAGCCTCTCCAGGCTCTCCAGAGTATTCTTTCTTCCTCCAAGCCTCTCTAGGATCTCCAGAGTATTCTTTCTTCCTCCAAGCCTCTCCAGGCTCTAAGACGCTTAATAGTGTTTACAATGAAAAGTTTAAGTTTCCTAGAAACTTAAACCAAGGTTCATCTTGTACAATGGGTTAACTGAGTACTACTCAGGATACATACAATAAATCTAAGTACAAGGTATAACAGATATACAAGTGTTTAATTCTAAGCTCTAATTTATGTCTGTAGGATCAGAAGTTGGCTTGATAAAATCTGTATTATGCATGGCCAATTTCTTCTGTGGCTTGATAAATGCCATAGTTCAAATGTAGATGATTTAGAGTTCATGGCAGCCCATTATGGTCAGTTCCCAGTGAATGAATCTTTAGGAATTTGGCCGACCCATCAGCTAACTTCTAAGACTTTCTTGAGGCTATTTATATGTTCTGAAATATAGCCATTTGAAGATTGTTGATTTTACCGTTGAGAAGAAAATGATTAAGCTCATGGAGCCGTTGTGAAATAACTTCTCATTTGGTAGCTTCCTTCTTAAGCAGAATTGGTGTGCAGATGACTTGGTTCTGACACACTTTAGATAAGCTCTTAATCATGAGAGATTTTCTTCGTCTTCAGCAGGTTGATATTTCTTCTCTCTCACTTCTTTCTTCATTTGTCTTCTTCAGAGTGTAAGGAGATAGGATATAAAGATCAGTTAGTCTACTCCTTTTTGACCGTTGTGAGTTCTGCTTCTCTTTGCTTGGCTTTGACTAGTATAGGTGTGTACATGTATTATCCGTTCTGACACACACAACAATTTAAATATTTTCTTGAGAGTGAGTTAATACTTCAGCAGGTTGGCTTGCTCCTTTCTCTCTTTCTTTTTCTTCTTATTTCTTTACAACAAGAAGTCTTTAGAAATGACAACGTTAGACTTCACTTTTGTCCTGTTGTGCTTTCTGCTTTTCTTTTCACTTGAGGTACATGCCTCTGATAGCGTGTTGCAGAGAAGATACAGAAGTAGGTGTGCAGCAGCGCTGACCTATCTCTGACTTCTATTTGCTTTTCTACAGTAGGCTTCCTCTTTCATGTTAGGTTCTGAAGCTGAGTCTGAAGGCCTTTGTTTTTTCTTTGCATCAACTTAGCTTCACCACTCATGTTTGCTGAGACTTGAGTTTCTTAATTAAATTATTCAGATTGACTCATGAGTCTTTAGAGAGTTGTATGATGTGTCTGGCTTCTTCTTCTTCAGAGAGTTTGAAATGCCACATCATCACGTTCAGAAAGTATGTGTTCAACAGGTTCCACTTTAGTACACACACACTTTCAGCAGGTTGCATTACTTCAGCTTGATTTAGCTTTTCATCTTGGAGACACTTTCAGCGAGTTCCTTCCTTCAACGAGTTTCTTCTTCTTTGCTTCGGATGGTTGCTTCTTTATTCTTCATTTTTCATGAGCATGTGGTTTATCTTCATTTCAGCTTTGTTGCTTCTTCGTTCTCCTTTTTCCTTTTCTTTTAGTATTTTTCTTTGGTTCAGTAGGTTAGTCGTTTTCAGCAAGTTCCTTTCTTCAGCAGATTGCTTCTTTGTTCTTCCTTCAGTATGTCTTCCTTCTTTGGCCGGTTACTTCTCTTCAAGTCTTTATTTGATTCAGAAGGTTGAGCTGCTTCTACATGGTTCATTGTTTATTTGTCTAAATGAATCATCTGAAGTATTCTTGCATCATCTGAATGAATGATCTGAAGTACATGTATCTGAGATCAAATGATGTTCTTTTGATTTATGAACTTTCATAGGCTTTAAGTTTGTCTTTATTTCTGATTCCACAGATATACTTCTTCTTTCCACATTGTCTTCAGACAGTTGGTCGCGTTCAGATAGTGGCTTCAATGCTTTTTGTTGCTTTGTTCTTCTTTAGCAGATTTCTTCTTTCAGCGTTTCTTCTTGTTCGGATTTGCTTCATCTTGTTACCTGAAACACAATGAACAAAATAATACCTTTCTCAGTAGAACCTGTTCTTATATGATCTAATTTGCTAATCATTAAAACCTGAGACTAATGAGTCTTAAATCTAATTTAAATACTTAAATTAATTCTGAGACTCAACATTATAGCACTAGTGTTGTCACATAAGATAGGAATTTTTGAGTACCTCATGGAATAGTCCTCCATTTGATGTTTAATCCATAACATCTGAGAACAACAACTTGCAACAGAAACATATTCAGCTTCTGCAATAGACAATGCTATGGTAGGTTGCTTTTTGCATGACCAGGATAATATAGATTTTCCAAGAAATTGGCATCTACCACTTGTACTTTTTCTATCCAATTTATCTCAGCATAATCAACATCACAAAATCCTGTGTGATCAAAGTCTGTACCTTTCTTGTACCAAGACCAAGATCAGTAGTTCCAACAAGATATCTAAATATTCATTTTACTGCTGCAACATGAGATTCTTTTGGAGAAGATTGGAATCTAGCACAAAGTCCTACTGAAAACAGAATATCTGGTCTACTAGCAGTTAAATAAAGCAATGAACCTATCATACCCATATATTCCTTTTTTGAGACAAAGCTTTTCCATTTTTATCCAAACTTAGAATTGTTGAAGGATGCATGGGAGTTCCCATGGATTTTGATCCTTCCATTTTGTATCTTCTAAGAAGATCCCTAGTATATTTCTCTTGATAAATAAAAATTCCAGAACTTTCTTGTCTTATTTGAAGTCCAAGGAAGTACTTGAGTTCTCCCATAAGACTCATTTCAAATTCTCCTTTCATTAATTCTGAAAATTCTTCACACATCTTTAAATTTGTGGAGCCAAATTCATCAACATAGATTTGTACAATTAGTAAATCCTTTTTAAGAGTTTTTCTGAACAAAGTAGTATCTATTTTTCCTCTTGTAAAATCATTTTTCAGAAGAAAGTTACTCAACCTTTCATACCAAGCTCTTGGAGCTTGCTTTAAACCATATAAAGCTTTGGTTAGTTTGAAAACATGATTTGGAAGCTTGTAATTTTCAAAACCAGGAGGTTGATGTACATACACTTCCTCAGTAATGTATCCATTTAAAAATGCACTTTTAACATCCATTTGATATAATTTAAAATTTTTATATGCAGCAAATGCAAGAAGAATTCTAATAGCTTTTAACTTGGCTACTGGTGCAAAGGTTTCATCAAAGTCAATACCTTCTTGTTGATTGTAGCCTTGAGCTACTAGCCTTGCTTTATTTCTGATCATATTTCCTACTTCATCCATTTTGCTTTTGAAGACCCATTTTGTTCCTATTATGGAATGATCTTCTGGGGGAGGAACAAGGGTCCATACTTTGTTCTTATCAAATTGATAAAGCTCTTCTTTCATGGCTTTAACCCGTGATTCATCTTCAAGGGCTTCATCTACATTTTTTGGCTCAATTTGGGATAAAAAAAGTTGAACCATGTTCATTTCTTAATTGAGCTCTAATTTTACTCCTTCTGAAGTACTTCCAATAATTTGTTCATGTGGATGATCAGTGATTAACTTCCAACTTTTAGGAAAATCTTCTTTATGTACACAGATATCTTTTGCAGACTCTTCAGTAGTGTTTCTTGATCAGTCACACCTTCTAGAGTATTTTCACTGTCAGAAGATTTCTTTTGCAGCTGATCAGGCTCATCATCTAATTCATTCTTATGTTTTCCTTTAGAAGAAGGGTTAGTATCATTGAAGATTGTTGAGTCTCAGAATTAATTTAAGTATTTAAATTAGATTTAAGACTCATTATCCTTAGGTTTTAATGATTAACAAATTAGATCATATAAAGACAGGTTCTACTGAGAACGGTATTGTTTTGTGCATTGTGTTTCAGGTTACAGGATGAAGCATCCATCTAAAGACAAGAAGATGAAGATAGCCAAAGAAGCAAGCAAAAGACAGGAAGAGGAAATCCGGAGAAAGACAAAGCAAATCTGAACAAAAAGAAACACTGAAAGAAGAAATCTGCTAAAGAAGAACAAAGCAACAAGAGCATTAAAGCAACTATCTGAACACGACCAACCATCTGAAGAAAATATGGAAAGAAGAAGTATATCTGTGGAATCAGAAATGAAGACAAGCTTAAAATTCATGAAAGTCTGTCAATCAAAAGAACATCACTTTGTCTTAGGCAAGATCATTCAGACGATGCAAGCATACTTCAAATCATTCTTTCAAAAGATGCAAGCATACTTCAGATCATTCATTCAGAAGATGCGAGCATACTTCAGATGATTTATTTCAGACAAATAAACAATAAACCATGCAGAAGCAGCTCAACCTTCTAAATCAAAGATAGATTTGAAGAGAAGGAACCGGCCAAAGAAGGAAGACATACTGAAGGAAAAACAAAAAGGCAATATGCTGAAGAAAGGAACTTGCCAAAAATGACAAACCTACTGAACCAAAGAAAAAAGACTAGAAGAAAATAAAGAGTACATCTGGGGAAAGCTGAAATGAGGATAAACTACATGCTCATGAAGAATGAAGAAGAAAGAAGCAAACATCTGAAGCAAAGAAGAAGAAACTCGCTGAAGGAAGGAACACACTGAAAGCTTCTCCAAGATGAAAAGCTAAATCAAGATGAAGTAATGCAACCTTCTGAAAGTGTGTGTCTGCTGAACACATACTTTCTGAATGTGATGACGTGGCATTTCAGACACTCTGAAGAAGAAGAAGCCAGACACGTTATACAACTCTCTGAAGATCTATGAGTCAATCTGAACAACTTATTAAGAGACTCGAATCTCAGCAAATATGAGTGGTGAAGGTAAATTAATGCAAAGAAAAACAAAGGCCTTCGGGCTCAGCTTCAAAACTCAACATGGAAAAGGAAGCCTACTGCAGAAAAGCAAATAGAAGTTAGAGATAGGTCAGCGCTGCTGCACACCTTCTACTGTACCAACTCTGCAACACGTTATCAGAAGTCTGAATCCTTACAAGAAGAAAAGCTAACTTCATTATGGATAAAGAAGAAACTCAAAGGACAAAATCATCATCTCCATCCAGACTTCATATTAAGAAAAGAAGAGAGAGAACCATCATTCTGAAGAATCAAATAAACTCTCAGAAATACACTCTCAAAGTAAAGCCATTGTGTGTGTCAGAATCAACGATACATCTACACACCTATTCTATGAAAGGCTAAGAGAAGTAGAACTCAAAACAGTCAAAAAGGAGTAGACTAACGGATCTTTATATCCTATCTCCTTACACTCTGAAGAAGACAAATGAAGAAAGATGTGAGAGAGAAGACATATCAACCTGCTAAAGATGAAGAAAATCTCTCATGATTAAGAGCTTATCTACAGTGTGTCAGAACCAAGTCATCTGCACACCTAACCTGCTTAAGAGAGAAGCTACCAAATGAGAAGTTATTCCATAACGGCTCTATGAGCTTAATCATTTCTTCTCAACGGTAAAATCAACAATCTTCAAACGACTATATTTTCAGAACATATAAATAGCCTCAAGAAAATCCATGAAGGATATAGAAAAAGGAAGAGAGACGTTGGCCGAGCTTGCAAGATGAATCTTTAAAAAGTGTCAACTAAAAACAGAAGAAGACAACCATGCATTCCTGAATCCTATTCCTCATCATGGTTTGTCATCAACCTTCACAGAAGAAATTGGCCAAGCTCAATAAATATTTTATCAAGCCAACCTTCTGATCCTACAGAGATGAATTAGAGCTTAGAATTAAACACTTGTATCTCTGTTATACCTTGTACTTAGATTTACTCCATGTATCCTGAGTAGTACTCAGTTAACCTATAGTACAAGATGAACCTCAGTTTAAATTTCTAGGAAACTTAAACTTTTTATTGTAAACATTATTAAGTGTCTGAGATCCTGGAGAGGCTTGGAGGAAGAAAGAATACTCTTGAGAGCCTGGAGAGGCTTGGAGGAAGAAAGAATACTCCGGTTTAAGCCTTGAGAGGCTTGGAGGAAGAAAGAATAGTCTTGAGAGCCTGGAGAATCTTGGAGGAAGAAAGAATACTCTTGAGAGCCTGGAGAGGCTTGGAGGAAGAAAGAATACTTGGTTTAAGCCTGGAGAGGCTTGGTTAAAAAGAAATACTTGGTTGAGAGCCTGAAGAGGCTTGATGATAAAAGAATACTTGTATCTGTGTTCAGATAGTGGAAAATCCAGTGGTGGTTTGCCCTAGGACTGGATGTAGCTCACTGGATTAGTGGGTGAACCAGGATAAATTCTTGCCTGAATCTTCTCTATCCCTTAAACTTTCTCAATTTAGTTTTCATCTAACAAAGGGAATTTAAAAGTATTTAAGTAAGAACTTTACTTCTGAATTAAAGTCGTTTCAAACTACTTTGAGTATGAACCCAGTTCAGAAGGTAATCAAAACTTCAGACTGAAACTCATCGTCTGAATATTTTCAGAAGCTATTTTCTCTACCCTTAACCTTTACACTCCGCTTTTATCTTATTATTTCTAACTAGGAAAGAGTCTGAAAAGTAAAATCACAATCAACATAATAAAACTCCAATCTTGACCAAATAATTTTAACAAGAGTACTTACTGAACCTTCTGAAGTGGGTTCAGCAAGTTCTTTAACAAAACAGTTTTCAGCAAGTTACTGAAACGTTTAATACATTAGTGTAAATCATTTTTGAAACAACATTTTTTCTATTTTTAAGTCCTTCTTTAACAAATCAGTTTTAAACAAGCTTCTAAAATATTCTCATTAATCTTCAGAATCTATTTCAGAAAGCACATTATACTTATAAAGTTCAGCAAGTCTCTGAAAAACTCTCTTTGAATAGCCCTTGGCAAAAGAGTTTTTCACAATAACATGCATAGGTTATTTGATTAATAAGATGGTTTTACAAAGGGGTTCTCCGAAAATTAGCGTAAAGCTTTAAAAACACTATTCAACCCCCCTTCTAGTGTTTCTTGTGGTTCCAACAATTGGTATCAGAGCTCACCTTCGGGTTGAGCATCTAACATATGCTGAAGGAGTAGATCCTCAGAAGATGGAAACCTCATCAAGCTGAAGC
Source organism: Sesbania bispinosa (assembly GCA_026901365.1). Taxonomy (NCBI): domain Eukaryota; kingdom Viridiplantae; phylum Streptophyta; class Magnoliopsida; order Fabales; family Fabaceae; genus Sesbania; species Sesbania bispinosa. Next base: position 544,660 of record QLOH01000274.1, read on the forward strand.
AACTCTGAGATAAAGTGGAAAACGAATGAGTAAAGAGTATATTCTCTTTAACTCATTATTCAAGCTGTTGAAAGCATCTTCAGAAGGGCATTGGTGAGAAAAAGAAGCTACGTTCAATTCAAATTCCCTCATTGGTAACATCTTTCCTATCTCAGCCTATATGCAATTATGTGATATATATTTATAAGAATCATCTGAAAATTGCATATAGTCTCTGTTGTATAAGAAATTGGAAGTTGAAATGTGTTTAAAATTTAAACATTTTGTCAAAAACTATGATCTAGCTCTAAGTGAATTAATGGATTATCAACCGTCTCCTCATAGTGGCATGATGCACGTCTTTCTATAATTGTTCAGTTCATGTAACCATCATCATCAATGCTCCAAGCATGCCTATTTATAAGGATTGAAGGATTATCATGAGAACTACATTCTAATCAGTAAATCCTCAGAGCAGAACTTCATCTTCGTCAAGAACCTTAACTTTCGAAATTCAAAATCCTTGCTCAAATGGCTGCTGAATCTGCTACTTCATGTGATTCAAATCAATCAAAGATTAATGAGAAAATCATTCCTTCAACGATGGTTCGTCTCTCTGCATTTGAAGAAGCAGGATTCAATATCTCTGAGTACTTTCATGCTGTAGGATGGACCCCATTCTTTAACAATATTTCCTCTGCATGGCATGAGGAAACTGTTATGGAATTTTGGAATAACTCTAAAGTTGTTTCTGATTCCAGAACACACTGGATCAACACGACTGTAATGGGGAGATCCATCTTTATGAATTACAAAGTGATTGCTGAAGTAATTGGAGTTCCTTCAAGAGGAGAAAACTTCTGTCAAAATTGGGAAGTACACCATGGAGGCTTCCTGATATTTAATCAGTTGCTGTTTGGTAGAAGACGCTCTGGTCCCACCAAGCACTCCCAACTTATGGATATTCCCAAAGTTTTCCTTCTTGTTCTTAACTGCTGCATCCTTCCTAAAGGAAGTATAACTTTTTCATCAAGGAAATTGAAAGGTTTGTGGTGGCAAACTTGCTGTTTGAAGAAGAAGATCAATCTTCCATGGATTCTTCTATATCAGATGATATTCAGATAAGAGTTGGATGTTAAGGATCTCTTCCCCCACAACACCTTAATCATGAAAATTTTGATTCACAAGGCCTTTCTGATGTGAATCCAACCAGGGGGCGGCCAGATTACATAAATTTTGAAGGCTGAATTATGGTTCAAGAGACAAGGGGAGGTTACAAAATAATTTAGCATTCAAGAGCTGTTACAACACTTGAAGAGGGGCGGCTAGCATTCAATATGGGGGTTACAAATTGATGGAGCCACCAACACTTAATTTTGGGGCTGTTATGTCTTGCAATTGGAGCGGCCACTCATGGCTGAATCAAGTACGATTATTCTTTTTTTAGTGTGTTACAAAATCCATGTTAAATGTGCGGCCACATGTGGAGGATTGTAGGCTGAATTTTATTAGTTTTATTTCCTGAGTTTAATATCTTTTAGTAGGAGTTCAGTGGGCTGCATGGTAGCTGAATCGAGGGGGCATTTTAGGAAGAAGTAGGTGTGAATTGCATGGCCGCATTCATACCCTATTAGACCTTAGTTTGTAAGGATTATAAATACCCATGTACATGCATGCAAAAAGTTAATTGGAATTCAGAATTTTTATTTCATATTGGAGAGTGTTTCTCTAATTTTCTTGTTAATTCAAGAATCGAGTTTTATCAAAGGTCCTTCATCCCTTTGTGTGTATAACTCTTAGGCTATCTTCCATCCTTGGAAGTGTGACGTCTATCCTTTTCCATTCCATCTTCTGCCTCTTTCCATTTTTCTCGTTTTAAACAATTTCCCAAATTCTTACCTATGAACATTCCAACCTAGATAGATCCGTAAAACGAATCCACCCCCCTCGGATTCACATCATTTAGTATCAAAGCTTCGGCTCTGGGTTTGGAATGGCGATGGAAATTTACTATACCAGGTGTTCCTTCGAAGGTCATTTGTTCTTGGTTGCAGTAGATCAATTCAACTTTAGAAATGTTGTGAGCAGCAGGGTGGTTGAGAAGTTACACCAGCCTACTGCAAATGGACAAGCAACGATTAAATTCTCTATTGGGAAATATGAAGACGAAGTTCTTTGTGATATTGAACCCATGGAGACATGCCATATGATATTAGGGAGGTCATGGTTGAATAATAAAAGTATAAATCCTGAGAGGCCTTCTATTTCTTTTGTGCATGGTGGACGAAAGATTAAGTTGATATGTCTATCATCTGACGCTGTACGTGCTGATCAGCTGACATTGAAAATAAAAATAGAAAAAGAAAGAGAAGAGCAGATGAGAGAAGAGAAAGAAAAAGAGAAAAGAGAGAAGAAAGAAATAGAAAAAGAAGAGAAGAGAAGATGAGAGCTGGGAGTGAAAAGGAAAGGAAACATAGAGAGGAAGATGACAACTCTAACGTTACATTTCTTTCTTTTGATGTTTTAAATTTACAGGAACAGGAGGAAAAGTTTTCTTGTTTGAAGAAGCAAGTCGACATCATTCCTAGCGTACCTTTACACATTCAGCCCAATTTCAGAATCAAATTCAAGACACCCTACACCTGGAGATTGGGGTTCATTGTTGGTTGAAGTTACCGATTTCATAGTCACCACTTGAATAAGATTCAATTCCAATTCATTGAGTATGTGTATGGTTATGAGTTTGAAGAGGTTTTGTTTGTTTCGTTGATGATTAATTGCTTACCAGCATGCAAAGTTAAAGATGGATACAAGCAACATTTTTTCGACCCAGGAGGGAGCAATTGAGTTCATGCAATAGTTAGTGAATTAAATAAATTAGCCAACAAATAAATCCTTAAGATTCGGGATGAATCTTCTCGAAAAGGAGGGTATGAAGTGAATCCAACCAGGGGCGTCCAGATTACATGAATTTTGAAGGCTGAATTATGGTTCAATAGACAAGGGAGGTTACAAAATAATTCAGCATTCAAGAGCTATTGCAACACTTGAAGAGGGGCGGCTAGCATTCAATATGGGGGTTACAAATTGATGGAGCCACCAACACTTAATTTTGGGGTTGTTATGTCTTGCAATTGGAGTGGCCACTTCATGGTTGAATCAAGGCCTATTATTCTTTTGTTAGTTGTTACAAAATCCATGTTAAATGTGCGGCCACATGTGGAGGATTGTAGGCTGAATTTTATTAGTTTTATTTCCCAAGTTTAAATCTTTTAGTAGAAGTTAATTGGGCTGCATGGTAGCTGAATAGATGGGGCATTTTAGGAAGAAATAGGCGTGAATTGCATGGCTGCATTCATACCCTATTAGACTTAGTTTGTAAGGATTATAAATACCCATGTACATGCATGCAAAAGTTAATTTGGAATTCAGAATTTTTATTTCATATTGGAGAGTGTTTCTCTAATTTTCTTGTTAATTCAAGAATCGAGTTTTATCAAAGGTCCTTCATCCCTTTGTGTGTATAACTCTTAGGCTTATCTTCATCCTTGGAAGTGTGACGTCTATCCTTTTCCATTCCATCTTTGCCTCTTTCCATTTTCTCGTTTAAACAATTCCCAAATTTCTTACCTATGAACATTCCAACCTAGATAGATCCGTAAAACGAATCCACCCCCCCTCGGATTCACATCATTTGGTATCAAAGCTTCGGCTCTGGGTTCGGAATGGCGATGGAAATTTACTATACCAGGTGTTCCTTCGAAGGTCATTTGTTCTTTGTTGCAGTAGATCAATTCAACTTTAGAAATGTTGTGAGCAGCAGGGTGGTTGAGAAGTTACACCAGCCTACTGTAAATGGACAAGCAACGATTAAATTCTCTATTGGGAAATATGAAGACGAAGTTCTTTGTGATATTTCACCCATGGAGACATGCCATATGATATTAGGGAGGTCATGGTTGAATAATAAAAGTATAAATCCTGAGAGGCCTTCTATTTCTTTTGTGCATGGTGGACGAAAGATTAAGTTGATATGTCTATCATCTGACGCTGTACGTGCTGATCAGCTGACATTGAAAATAAAAATAGAAAAGAAAGAGAGAGAGCAGAGATAGAGAAGAGAGAGAAGAGAAAGAAAAAGAAGAGAAGAGAAGAGAAGAAGAAAAGAAAAAGAAAGAGAAGAGAAGATGAGAGCTGGGAGTGAAAAGGAAAGGAAACATAGAGAGGAAGATGACAACTCTAACGTTACATTTCTTTCTTTTGATGTTTTAAATTTACAGGAACAGGAGGAAAAGTTTTCTTGTTTGAAGAAGCAAGTCGACATCATTCCTAGCGTACCTTTACACATTCAGCCCACCTTTCAGAATCAAATTCAAGACACCCTGCAACTGGAGAGAGTGGGGTTCATTTGTTGTTTGAAGTTTCCGATTTTCATAGTCACCACTTGAATAAGATTCAATTCCAATTCATTGAGTATGTGTAAGGTTATGAGTTTGAAGAGGTTTTGTTTTTTCGTTGATGATTAATTGCTTACCAGCATGCGAAGCTAAAGATGGATACAAGCAACATTTCTTCGACCCAGGAGGGAGCAATTGAGTTCATGCAGTAGATAGTGAATTAAATAAATTATCCAACAAATAAATCCTTAAGATTTGGGATGAATCTTCTCGAAGAAGGAGGGTATGATGTGAATCCAACCAGGGTCGGCCAGATTACATGAATTTTGAAGGCTGAATTATGGTTCAAGAGACAAGGGAGGTTACAAAATAATTCAGCATTCAAGAGCTATTACAACACTTGAAGAGGGGCGACTAGCATTCAATATGGGGGTTACAAATTGATGGAGCCACCAACACTTAATTTTGGGGCTGTTTGTCTTGCAATTAGAGCAGCCACTTCATGGTTGAATCAAGGCCTATTATTCTTTTGTTAGTTGTTACAAAATCCATGTTAAATGTGCGGCCACATGAGGAGGATTGTAGGCTGAATTTTATTAGTTTTATTTCTTAAGTTTAATATCTTTTAGTAGGAGTTAAGTGGGCTGCATGGTAGCTGAATAGAGGTGGCATTTTAGGAAGAAATAGGCGTGAATTACATGGCTGCATTCATACCCTATTAGACTTAGTTTGTAAGGATTATAAATACCCATGTACATGCATGCAAAAAGTTAATTTGGAATTCAGAATTTTTATTTCATATTGGAGAGTGTTTCTCCAATTTTCTTGTTAATTCAAGAATCGATTTATCAAAGGTCCTTCATCCCTTTGTGTGTGTAACTCTTAGGCTTATCTTCCATCCTTGGAAGTGTGACGTCTATCCTTTTCCATTCCATCTTCTGCCTCTTTCCATTTTTCTCGTTTAAACAATTTCCCAAATTTCTTACCTATGAACATTCCTACCTAGATAGATCCGTAAAACGAATCCACCCCCCCTCGGATTCACATCATTTGGTATCAATGCTTCGGATCTGGGTTTGGAATGGCGATGGAAATTTACTATACCAAGTGATCCTTCGAAGGTCATTTGTTCTTGGTTGCAGTAGATCAATTCAACTTTATAAATGTTGTGAGCAGCAGGGTGGTTGAGAAGTTACACCTGCCTACTGCAAATGGACAAGCAACGATTAAATTCTTTATTGGGAAATATGAAGACGAAGTTCTTTGTGATATTGCACCCATGGAGACATGCCATGTGATATTAGGGAGGTCATGGTTGAATAATAAAAGCATAAATTTTGAGACGCCTTCTATTTCTTTTGTGCATGGTGGACAAACGATTAGGTTGATATATCTATCATCCGACGTTGTACGTGCTGATCAGCTGACATTGAAAATAAAAATAGAAAAAAAAGAGAAGAGAAAATGAGAGAGAGAAGAAAGAAAAAAGAATAAAGAGAAGAAATAGAAAAAAAAGAAGAGAAGAGAAGATGAGAGCTGGGCGTGAAATGGAAAGGAAGCATAGAGAGGAAGATGACAACTCTAATGTTACATTTCTTTCTTTTGATGTTTTAAATTTACAGGAACAGGAGGAAAAGTTTTCTTGTTTGAAGAAGCAAGTCGACATCATTCCTAGTGTACCTTTACACATTCAACCCACCTTTCAGAATGAAATTCAAGAGACCCTGCACCTGGAGAGTGGAGTTCATTTGTGGTTTGAAGTTACCGATTTTCATAGTTACCACTTGAATAAGATTTAGTTCCAATTCATTGAGTATGTGTATGGTTATGAGTTGGAAGAGGTTTTGTTTGTTTCGTTGATGATTAATTGCTTACCAGCATGCGAAGCTAAAGATGGATACAAGCAACATTTCTTCGACCCAGGAGGGAGCAATTGAGTTTATGCAGTAGTTAGTGAATTAATAAATTAGCCAACAAATAAATCCTTAAGATTCGGGATGAATCTTTTCGAAGAAGGAGGGTATGATGTGAATCCAACCAGGGGCGGCCAGATTACATGAATTTTGAAGGCTGAATTGTGGTTCAAGAGACAAGGGAGGTTACAAAATAATTCAGCATTCAAGAGCTATTACAACACTTGAAGAGGGGCGACTAGCATTCAATATGGGGGTTACAAATTGATGGAGCCACCAACACTTAATTTTGGGGCTGTTATGTCTTGCAATTGGAGCGGCCACTTCATGGTTGAATCAAGGCCTATTATTCTTTTGTTAGTTGTTACAAATCCATGTTAAATGTGCGGCCACATGTGGAGGATTGTAGGCTGAATTTTATTAGTTTTATTTCCTGAGTTTAATATCTTTTAGTAGGAGTTAGGTGGGCTGCAAGGTAGCTGAATAGAGGGGGCATTTTAGGAGAAGAAATAGGCGTGAATTGCATGGCTGCATTCATACCCTATTAGACTTAGTTTGTAAGGATTATAAATACCCATGTACATGCATGCAAAAAGTTAATTTGGAATTCAGAATTGTTATTTCATATTGGAGAGTGTTTCTCTAATTTTCTGGTTAATTCAAGAATCGAGTTTTATCAAAGGTCCTTCATCCCTTTGTATGTATAACTCTTAGGCTTATCTTCCATCCTTGGAAGTGTGACATCTATCGTTTTCCATTCCATCTTCTGCCTCTTTCCATTATTCTCATTTAAACAATTTCCCAAATTTCTTACCTATGAACATTCCAACCTAGATAGATCCATAAAATGAATCCACCCCCCCTCGGATTCACATCACTTTCCGATGGACAATCTTTTTGATCAAGCACCTCCTTCCTTCTTCACTCTGGGTATGTTGCTCAGTCAGACCAGACTCTATCTGAAAGGGAAGAACCCCTAGAGAACAGGGTGGCTGAAGTTCCTCTTGTGGCATCCTATGTCAAAGAGAGAAGGATAAGAGCCTGTGATCATTTGGGTGCTAACGGAAGAATTAGAATGGTGTTTGTTGCATACAATGTGAAACGTCTGCATGCTCGTGTGAATCAATTAGCAAGAAGGTTGAAGAAAACTCAGAAGGAACTACTGAAGCTTAAAGCAGAAAGGGAGAGTGCCAATGCTAATAAGGAACTACCTACTAATAGTCCTGAATCCATTCAAAGAGCCTTATCATTTTCTTTTAATATTTTTAAAGGATTTATTTTAATACAACTCATTTTTTTTATTAAATTCTATATTGTAGTGTTCCCATAACTGTCTATGTTTTCTGCTCACATTGCCTATAAGTAAGTATTCATTTTTCTGACTGTGTGTTTATATTATATTTTCTTCAGATTAATAAAAATACTTAAAACTAAAATTTCTAATCTGCTGAAACACTTTGAACCCTCTAATGACAAAAGATGGAAAAACTTTTCTTTAATAACAAAACTCTTGAATCGAATGGCTTTTCAGAAAGTAATATCAAACTCAGGGGGAGTCTCTTTCAATGAAAAATATTTAGAGAAAGATAAATTTCCACAAGTATATGAGAGAGTGTTGTCTGATAAACTTAAAACTAAATTCTTAAGATATTTCTGTAATGATTCAGATGCTGCTGAAAAGGTATTTTGGTTTGTGAATGTTTCAACAAACAGGTTTTCAAGAGAACTTATAAAGCTGATCATCAGAAGGCAACACCATCTAAAAGAATGACTGATGTGGCGTCACTCTTAGCCTCTGAACCTGTTCAGAAGGTTCTCAATGAACTTACTAAAATTGTGGGTCAGGAATGCTGAGGAGATTGCTACTTAAGTCTCTGAGCCTACCTCAGTTCTTGAGAAAAAGGGCATGATGATTGTTGTTTCTGATAGAAAGGAAGTCAGAAAGGATATAAAGCATGAAGATCAAGATTATGCTGCTGATGCGAGAATGAAAGCAACAAGACTATCCTTGAAGATAAGTTGAGTCTCAGCAACTACAAAATCCTGAGTATCCCTACTGGTAACATTGTTCTACATTACAACTTAAAAGTCTGTGCCAATGTGAAATTTGTCTGTAACCAAATTACACCTTGTTAATTTGAGAATACTTGATGGAATTTTTTTTAAAAAAAAATTATATTTAAAGTATTCTATTTAAATATTTATTCTTTTTCTTTCTCCTTTCAAAAGAAGTTAAAAATCCTTTTGATTTCTACATTTAGCGTTAATGATCCGATTCCCTATGAATGTTGGCTCTTCACTTGTCCAGTCAGTGATGCACGTTACACTTCTTCCAATGTCTGAAACCGTCATCATTAATGCTATTTGAGCCTATTCATGTTCCGTGTAAAATCGTCCAAAAGTTTCAATCTCTGTGTCTCTCTCTGTTATCTCTTGCCTCAAAGTCCTATAAAATCTCAAGAGCCTTCAATACAGACTCATCAGTTCAAAGTTCTTCTTTCACTTTGGATGAGATCTGGGTGTATGCTCTCTGAGGGATAATGAAGAAACGGGAGGAAACAGAAGAAGTGACCCTGGAACATGATTCGGAGAAGATCGATCTCCCATGGATGATGTATGGAATGATAAGAAAGGTAAAGGTTTCTTTTGGAATACCTGCCCCTTTATGCTTGGACCATGGAGATCTTATTGCATCACAAGCATACTGGAAGACCACTGGTAGATCCCATAATAACTAAACTTATGAAGGGAATCACTTCAAATGTGGTCCTGATGATAAAGGTTGTTGCTGGTGGTCGAAATATTGTGTTAAATGATGCACATCCACTGTTCCAGTTGTTAAAAGAAGATTGCATGCTCAATGCACGGTTGTGGAACAGACACAGGCTCAAGAGGCACTTTTGAGGCTTCGGTGAAGAAGTAATGGCAGCTGAGACTGAAGAGGAAGCTGCTTATAAGGCTATGCCTCAGCCTATCATAAGAATCAAGAGAGTTAGCATTGATAAACATATATTTTCATGTAATTATGATATTTTTCAAGATGTTCTTAAAATGTTAAATAATATAAAGATTTGTCTTTTAGTAATCTCTATTTTGAGCATCTTAAAATCAGCTGCTTTGGTCTGAAGTGATATTCTTCTTAAAATCCAATCATATTTAACAATGCATTAATCTTGTTATCTGTTAAAAGTTGTTTACCCAATCAAACCTTTTTAAATAATGACAAAAGGGGGAGAAGAAATATAACTAAACAAATTTCTTTCAGATAAAACATAAGCTTAACAATTTACTGAAAGAAAAAGAGGAAAATGTTTTTCAGATATATTCAAGCATCTTGGTAAAAATTGAATAAGGGGAGAAATATAATATTGTCCACCTTAGGGGGAGTTTTCCAACCTAAATCATCATGAAAAACATACTCAATTTGGATCTATCTGATATTTGTTAAGTTATATCTAATTTGTCATCATTAAAAAGGGGGAGAATGTTGAGTCTCAGAATTAATTTAAGTATTTAAATTAGATTTAAGACTCATTATCCTTAGGTTTTAATGATTAACAAATTAGATCATATAAAGTCAGGTTCTACTGAGAAAGGTATTGTTTTGTGCATTGTGTTTCAGGTTACAGGATGAAGCATCCATCTGAAGAAAAGAAGATGAAGATAGCCAAAGAAGCAAGCAAAAGACAGGAAGAGGAAATCCGAAGAAAGAGACAAAGCAAATCTGAACAAGAAGAAACGCTGAAAGAAGAAATCTGCTAAAGAAGAACAAAGCAACAAGAGCATTGAAGCAACTATCTGAACGCAACCAACCATATGAAGAAAATATGGAAAGAAGAAGTATATCTGTGGAATCAGAAATGAAGACAAGCTTAAAAGCCATGAAAGTCTGTGAATCAAAAGAACATCACTTTGTCTTAGGCAAGATCATTTAGAAGATGCAAGCATACTTCAGATCATTCTTTCATAAGATCCAAGCATACTTCAGATCATTCATTCAGAAGATGCAAGCATACTTCAGATGATTCATTTCAGACAAATAAATAATAAACCATGCTGAAGCAACTCAACCTTCTAAATCAAAGATAGAATTGAAGAGAAGGAACTGGCCAAAGAAGGAAGACATACTGAAGGAAGAACAAAAAGGCAATATGCTGAAGAAAGGAACTTGCCAAAATTGACCAACCTACTGAAGCGAAAGAAAAAGACTAGAAGAAAAGAAAGAGTACAGTTGGGCAAAGCTGAAATGAAGATAAACTACATGCTCATGAAGAATGAAGAAGAAAGAAGCAAACATCCGAAGCAAAGAAGAAGAAACTCGCTGAAGGAAGGAATTCGCTGAAAGCTTCTCCAAGATGAAAAGCTAAATTGATGTGGACATCAGTCAAGCGGTCAAGAGGTTAGGTGGGCCCTTGACAAGGGCGCAAGCTAGGAAGGCTAAGGAGGCACTACAACTTGTCATCAAAGAAATCCAACCTCAAAATATGAAGAGCATTAATGGAAGTACTCAGTTCATTAATTGCACTCAGGTTGAAGAGAATGGAGCCATTAATGAAGAGACAGTTGCATTTAATGCAACTACCAGTTGAAGCACCTTCAAGGGCAAATGATGTGGCATTGTGGGCGGCCACATGTGGCATTGTGGGCGGCCACTTTCTTTTTATGTTGCTGAATAAATTGTTTTATTTGCTTTCAATAAGGATTAGGAAGTTACAAAACATTTAGTTATTGTTTTTGATGGTTACAAGACAAGGTTGTAATGAGGTTAAAATGCATTAAAACTGTGTTTACTAGCCGTTGGGAGGAAGCTTGCTAGGTGCGCATGAACCTGGCCATTTTTGGAGCTACATGGAAGCCTAAAGTCTCACTATACTTGCGGCACATATGCTTATTTTGGCTGAGTTATAAGTAATCAAGAGGGGCCAACAAGGTTGTAAATGGCTGCATGAATTGTCATCAAAGTGGCGGCTAACATTCATGAGATGGGGGTTACAAATTGAAGCCAAACTTAACCACAATGGGCTGTTATGGGCGGCCACTTCATGGATGATTCAATTGGCCAATTATTCCATGTTTTGGAGGTTATAACTCAAAGGATAATGCAACCACATGTGCAAGAAAAGCTGGCTGGTTTTTGCGGCTGCATAAGCTAGGAATAGACCTAGTTTTTAGTTAGTTAATTTGCTATTTTCCTTATTTATTTTTGTAGTAAAATTATGTGTGCATGGGAATTGTATGAGGGGCATTTTAGGGATATTTGGGCGTGTAACCCTAGCTGGTTGCATGACTAATGAACCAATTGTAACTCTTATAAATTCATGTTTCATGCATGCAAGAAAGGTTAGAATATTGATGCAGAAAATTACTTTTACTTTGAGAGTGTTTCTCTAAGTTTCTTGCTAGTCAAGAATGAAGATTATCAAAGGTTCCTCACCTTTGTGTGTATCTTCAAGGACTTATCTTTCAAGTCTTGAAAGTGTGACATCCACCTTCTATCTCTTCTATTTCTTCTACGTTTTCTATTTGTTCAAAACCTATTTTTACTATACGTATAACTTGGATTATATGTGATTTATTCTTCACGTTTTCAAAGGGTGAATTTTGTTTTGACAAGGTTACTATTGGTCAATCATCTATTTCATTTTAATTGGTGTTAGAAAATCAAGAAAAAAAAGAAAAGAAAATAGCAAAAGAAAAGAAAAAGAAAATATTGCGAAGAACAGAAAGAGTGCTTGTCAAGAAAAGTGATATATTAATTCAGAATACTAAGGTCCAGTCAACATAGAACCTCAAGGTTCATATCATTGGTATCAGAGCTCCGGTTATTAGAATTTTTCTGAGTTTTTCCTAACAAATACTATTTTTCTTCTTAGCTTTTCTTGTTTCATTTTTTTTCTGACTACACGCAGGTGAAGAATTATTTGATTTATTTTCCTCATTGGTGTGGTAAGAAATTCAAGAGAAATAGAGTGGAAAAACGCAAGAGAGTTACGTTATAGAAAAAGCCAAATTTTGTGTGCAAACATGAGTGTGGTGAGGTTTCTAAACAGTTAACCTTATTTTTTTCCCTATTACGTTTGTTTCTTGTTCTTTGTCATGGCAGAAAGGAAATTTGAAAATCGTGACCTTCAAACACAAATTGCTACTCTCTATTCAGAATTAGAGAGACTGATGAAGCAACAACATGATGAGCTGCATGCTAGGTTGGATGAGTTAGAGATCAAACCAACACCTGATGCAGAGGACGAAAGACCACCAAGAAATGAAGGAAAAATACAAGGTGTCAAGCTGACTATTCCTTCTTTCAGAGGTTGCAGTGATCCAGAAGCCTACATGGAGTGGGAACTCAAAATTGAGCATTTTTACGTGTAACACTTATACAGAGGCGCAAAAGGTAAAGCTTGCTGCAACTGAATTTTCTGACTATGCACTTGTTTGGTGGAATAAGTTACAGAAAGAAAGAGTCAGAAATGGAGAACATATGGTGGAGACTTGGGATGAGATGAAGAGGATTATGAGGAAACGATATGTTCCCTCTAGTTTCCAACGTGACTTGAAGCTGAAATTACAGAAACTGACTCAAGGCAGTAAAGGAGTGGAGGAGTATTATAAGGAGATGGAGATGCTGCAAATTTAAGCCAATATAAAAGAGGACCCTGAAATTACTATGGTACGTTTTCTTAATGGTTTGAGCAGTGACATTAAGGACATTTTTGAGTTACAGGAGTATGTGGAAATGGAGGAATTCTTACATAAGGCTCTTCAAGTGGAGCAACAGTTAAAAAGAAAAGGAGCTGCCAGGAGAAGTTCTACTAATTTGCCTGCAAATTGGAAGGACAGAATTAAAAAGGAGGTGGCTAAATCCTCAAGCCGTGCAGTGCCTAGTCCTCCAGGTAAATCCACTAACCAAAATGTTGAACAGGTTGCAAAGAAAGGAAGGGAGGTGACTTGTTTCAGGTGCCAAGGAAGGGGGCACTACGCCTATGAGTGTCCTACTAAGAAGACCATTCTTCTTAAGGACAATGGTGAATACACAAGTGAATCAGAGGATGAGAGGGAGCCCAATGATGATGATACAGGTGCTGATGTGGGAGAAGTCTATATGATTAGAAGGCTTTAGGAAGCCAAACCGTGGGAAGGAGGAGAACCAAAGGGAGAACATCTTTCACACTGTTCAATCAATGGTAAGATTTGTTTGGTGATTATTTATGGTGGTAGCTGCAATAATGTGGTTAGTTCCAGATTGGTGAACAGGATGAACTTGGATAAAACGCCTCATCCTAGGCCATATAAGCTTCAATGGCTTAGTGAAGGTGATGAAGTGCATGTGAAGAGGCAAGCTGAAATTCCATTTTCTATTGGAAAATATCAAGATAAGGTGACTTGTGATGTGGTACCTATGGAGGCAATCCATATTCTCCTTGGGAGGCCGTGGCAATTTGACACTAAAGTTATCCATGATGGCTTTACCAATAAAATTTCTTTCATGTACCAAGATAAAAAAATTGTTTTGAAACCATTGACACCTAAAGAGGTTAGTGAGGATCAAAATAAATTGAGAGAAAAGATTGCTCAAGAGAGGTTGAGTGAAACACTTGAAAAAGAAGAGAGGCAAAAAAAAAAAGTGAAACACTTGAGGGCAAACAATTGTGTTTAGCAAAAGAAAGAGAAGTGAGGAGAGTGTTATGCACAAGACAACCTCTTTACTTATTGTTTGATACAACATTTCTTTTAACTGCTAACCAATTTGACCAATTTGAGTTGCCTTCTGTCGTTAAATCTCTTGTAGGAATATGAGGATGTCTTTCCAGAAAATGTTCCTGATGGTTTACCTCCCTTAAGAGGAATTGAGCACCATATAGACCTCATTCCTGGAGCCTTATTGCCAAATCGGCCAGCTTATAGGAGTAATCCTCAAGAGACCAAAGAATTGAGAGGCAAGTGAATCAGCTCATAAGCAATGGATGGGTGAGGAATAACATGAGTCCATGCACAGTACCAGTCATTTTGGTACCAAAAAAGATGGGACTTGGAGAATGTGTTCAAATTGTAGGGCAGTCAACAATATCACCGTTAAGTATCGTCATCCTATTCCCAGGTTAGATGACTTACTTGATGAACTTCATGGTGCATGTATATTTTCTAAAATTGATCTTAAAAATGGTTATAATCAAATACGTATAAGGGAGGGAGATGAATGGAAAACAACCTTTAAAACTAAATATGGGTTGTATGAATGGTTGGTTATGCCATTTGGGTTGACTAATGCTCCTAGTACCTTTATGAGATTAATGAACCATGTTTTAAGGGATTTTATTGGGAAATTTGTGGTTGTGTATTTTGATGACATTCTTATCTATAGCACTTGTTTGGACATGCATGTTGAACACTTAAAATCTGTTATGGATGTGCTTAGAAAAGAACGTTTGTATGCCAACCTTGATAAATGCATTTTTTATACCAACCATGTTGTGTTTTTGGGATTTGTTGTGAGCTCTAAAGGGGTTCAAGTGGATGAAGAAAAGGTGAAGGCTATTCAAGAATGGCCCACGCCTAAAAATGTGAGTGAGGTGAGAACTTTCATGGCTTAGCAAGTTTTTATAGAAGATTTGTTAAGGATTTTAGCACCTTGGCTGCACCCCTAAATGATATTGTTAAAAAGAATGTGGGATATAAGTGGGGGGAGAAGCAAGAGGCGGCCTTTGCTGCCCTTAAAGATAGGCTCACACATGCGCCTATTCTAGCCTTACCAAAATTTGCAAAATCTTTTGAGTTGGAATGTGATGCTTCTAATTGGTATTGGTGCTGTTTTGTTGCAAGAAGGGCATCCAATTGTTTTTTTAGTGAAAAATTAAGTGGACCGGCACTTAATTATTCTACTTATGATAAGGAATTATATACTTTGGTAAGGGCTCTTAAGACTTGGCAACATTATTTACTTCCTAAGGAATTTGTAATTCATAGTGATCATGAATCTTTGAAGTATTTAAAAGGCCAAGGAAAATTAAATAAAAGGAATGCTAAATGGGTTGAATTTTTGGAACAATTTCCATACGTCATAAAGCATAAAAAAGGAAAAGGAAATATAGTTGCTGATGCTCTTTCTAGGAGAGTTTTTGCTTGCTATGCTTGAAGCTAAATTGTATGGACTTGAATCTTTGAAAAGCATGTATTGTGATGATATGGTTTTTTTGATTTGTATGTGGCGTGTATAAAAAAATCAGAAAATGGATTTTTTAGGCATAATGATTTTTTGTTTAAAGGAAATAAATTATGTGTGCCTAAAAGTTCAATAAGAGAAATGCTTGTGAGGGAGTCACATGAAGGGGGATTAATGGGACATTTTGGAGTGCAAAAGACTTTAGAAATTTTGCAAGATATTTTATTGGCCTAATATGAAACGTGATGCTCATAAAATGTGTGACCAATGTATTGTTTGCAAAAAGGCTAAGTCTAAGGTTAAACCTCATGATTTATATACTCCATTACCTGTTCCTGAATTTCCTTGGACTGATATTTCCATGGACTTTGTTTTGGGACTTCCAAGAACAAAGAATGGAAAAGACATTGTTTTTGTTGTGGTTGACAGGTTTTCAAAAATGGCTCACTTCATACCTTGCAAGAAAGTGGATGATGCTTGCCATGTAGCAGATTTATTTTTCAAGGAAATAGTCAGGTTGCATGGAATGCCAAGGAGCATAGTGAGTGATAGGGACTCAAAATTTTTGGGTCATTTTTTGAGAACTTTGTGGGGAAAGCTTGGAACCAAGTTATTATTTTCTACTACTTTCCATCCTCAAACTGATGGTCAAACAATAGTTAATAGGACACTAGGTAATTTGCTTAGGACAATTTTGAACAAAAACATTAATTCTTGGGAGAATTGTTTGCCTCATGTTGAATTTGCTTATAATAGGGTTGTTCATAGTACTACCAATTGCTCACCTTTTGAGGTAGTATATGGATTTAACCCTTTAACTCCTCTTGATATATTACCTTTGCCTAATATTTCTGTGTTTAAGCATAAGGAAGCGCAGGCTAAGGATGAATTTGTCAAGAAAATGCATGAAAAGGTTAAGGCTCAAATTGAAAGAAAAATGAGAGCTATGCCAAGCAAGCAAACAAGGGAAGGAAGAAAATGGTGTTCTAACTAGGGGATTGGGTATGGGTACACATGAGAAAAGAAAGGTTCCCAGAACAAAGGAAGTCTAAGCTTCAACCAAGGGGAGATGGACCTTTCCAAGTGCTTGAAAGGATCAATGATAACGCCTACAAAATAGACTTGCCTAGTGAGTATAATGTTAGTGCAACCTTTAATGTTCCTGACTTAACTCTTTTTGATGTAGGTGAGGACCCTTCAGATTTGAGGACAAATCCTTTTCAAGAAGGGGGGCGTGATGTGGACATCAGTCAAGCGGTCAAGAGGTTAGGTGGGCCCTTGACAAGGGCGCAAGCTAGGAAGGCTAAGGAGGCACTACAACTTGTCATCAAAGAAATCCAACCTCAAAATATGAAGAGCATTAATGGAAGTACTCAGTTCATTAATTGCACTCAGGTTGAAGAGGATGGAGCCATTAATGAAGAGACAGTTGCATTTAATGCAACTACCAGTTGAAGCACCTTCAAGGACAAATGATGTGGCATTGTGGGCAGCCACATATGGCATTGTGGGCGGCCACTTTCTTTTTATGTTGCTGAATAAATTGTTTTATTTGCTTTCAATAAGGATTAGGAAGTTACAAAACATTTAGTTATTGTTTTTTGATGGTTACAAGACAAGGTTGTAATGAGATTAAAATGCATTAAAACTGTGTTTGCTAGCCGTTGGGAGGAAGCTTGCTAGGTGCGCATGAACCTGGCCATTTTTGGAGCTACATGGAAGCCTAAAGTCTCACTATACTTTGCGGCCACATATGCTTATTTGGCTGCTGATAAGTCATCAAGCGGGGCCAACAAGGTTGTAAATGGCTGCATGAATTGTCATCAAAGTGGCGGGCAACATTCATGAGATGGGGGTTACAAATTGAAGCCAAACTTAACCACAATGGGCTGTTATGGGCGGCCACTTCATGGCTGATTCAATTGGCCAATTATTCCATGTTTGGAGGTTATAACTCAAAGGATAATGCAGCCATATGTGCAATAAAAGCTGGCTGGTTTTTGCGGCTGCACAAGCTAGGAATAGACCTAGTTTTTAGTTAGTTAATTTTCTATTTTCCTTATTTTTTTTATAGTAAAATTATGTGTGCATAGGAATTGTATGAGGGGCATTTTAGGGATATTTGGGTGTGTAACCCTAGCTGGTTGCATGACTAATGAACCAATTGTAACTCTTATAAATTCATGCTTCATGCATGCAAGAAAGGTTAGAATATTGATGCAGAAAATTACTTTTACTTTGAGAGTGTTTCTCTAAGTTTCTTGCTAGTCAAGAGTGAAGATTATCAAAGGTTCCTCACCTTTTTGTGTGTATCTTCAAGGACTTATCTTTCAAGTCTTGAATGTGTGACTTCCACCTTCTATCTCTTTTATTTCTTCTACGTTTTCTATTTGTTCAAAACCTATTTTTCCTATACATATTACTTGGATTATATGTGATTTATTCTTCAAGTTTTCAAAGGGTGAATTTTGTTTTGACAAGGTTACTATTGGTCATTCATCTATTTCATTTTAAATTGGTGTTAGAAAATCAAAAAAGAAAAAGAAAAGAAAATAGCAAAAGAAAAGAAAAAGAAAATATTGCGAAGAACAGAAAGAGTGCTTGTCAAGAAAAGTGATATTTTAATTCATAATATTCTAAGGTCCAGTCAACATAGAACCTCAAGGTTCATATCATAAATCAAGATGAAGTAATGCAACCTTCTGAAAGTGTGTGTCTGCTGAACACATACTTTCTGAATGTGATGACGTGGCATTTCAGACTCTCTAAAGAAGAAGAAGAAGCCAAACACGTTATACAACTCTCTGAAGATCTATGAGTCAATCTGAACAACTTATTAAGAGACTCGAATCTCAGCAAACATGAGTGGTGAAGCTAAATTGATGCAAAGAAAAACAAAGGCCTTCGGGCTCAGCTTCAAAACTCAACATGAAAAAGGAAGCCTACTGTAGAAAAACAAATAGAAGTCAGGGATAGGTCAGCACTGTTGCACACCTTCTACTGTACCAACTCTGCAACATGCTATCAGAAGTCTGAATCCTTACAAGAAGAAAAGCTAACTTCATTATGGATAAAGAAGAAACTCAATGGACAAAATCATCATCTCTATCCAAACTTCATATAAAGAAAAGAAGAGAGAGAACCATCATTCTGAAGAATCAAATAAACTCTCAGAAATACACTCTCAAACTAAAGCCATGTGTGTGTCAGAATCAACAATACATCTACACACCTATTCTACGAAAGGCTAAGAGAAGCAGAACTCACAACGGTAAAAAAGGAATAGACTAACGGATCTTTGTATCCTATCTCCTTACACTCTGAAGAAGACAAAAGAAGAAAGATGTGAGAGAGAAGAAATATCAACCTACTAAAGACGAAGAAAATCTCTCATGATTAAGAGCTTATCTACAGTGTGTCAGAACCAAGTCATCTGCACACCTAACCTGCTTAACAAAGAAGCTACCAAATGAGAAGTTATTTCACAACGGCTTGTTGAGTCTCAAAAAAATCATAAGGTTGTTTATGATGTTTTAAGACAACTAGATTCCCAAGTTTTAATGGTTGACAAATTTGACTTAAAGTATTTATCATAGATACACATATGCTTTAATGTTTTATCTATGATTTCAGCAAGAGTCACTATGAGCCTACATAAAAAGACTAAGTGTTGAAGCTGTCTGAAGAAGCAGAATTCGTCTGAAGAGTTGAAGCTGTCTGAAGTAGCTCAACCCGTCTGAAGTATCAGTGCCATCTGAAGTCTCATTAATGACGTAGCACCCTTTGCTGAAGTTTGTGAAGACTTTTCTGAACCTCTGCTGCACGTACCTTTTCAAACACGTTTATAGCAAGGAACACAGAGACCTTTCCTGGTGTTTTTGAATTTCATACACCACTGAGGAAATCTCTGCAATGCAGCCTCTGCAGCAACATTTGTAGCAGCTTTATGGTAGGAGCAACCTTGTACCGTGTCAGAAATATCAGAGCTCTCAGAAGCATTTCTCACAACGGATTAAATAGCATTTAATGCTATCTCTAAACGGTGGTATTTCAACGGATTGAAAATTGGGTATAAATACCCCTCCTTTGAAGACCATCTTGAGAGAAGAATTTTGTGAAAAAGAACAAAAACTCTACAAGTTTTTTGCTACAACAACTCTGATAACATTTATCTCTGTACACATATTGTAATATCCTGAGCATACCTCAGTTTTTCTGTACATCTGTAATTGTTTAAGCTTCAAGACTGATATAGTTTGTAAGCTTAAGCATTTTATCTTCTCTGTATTTGTTTGTAGAGCTTGGAGAGGCTTGCTTGAAAAAGAATACTTGGTTGTAGAGCCTGGAGAGGCTTGACTGTAAAAGAATACTTGGTTGTAGAGCCTCGAGAGGCTTGACTGTAAAAGAATACTTGGTTGTAGAGCCTGGAGAGGCTTGACTGTAAAAGAATACTTGGTTGTAGAGCCTGGACAGGCTTGACTGTAAAAGAATACTTGGTTGTAGAGCCTGGAGAGGCTTGACTGTAAAAGAATACTTTGTTGTAGAGCCTGAAGAGGCTTCACTGTAAAAGAATACTTGTAATCTTGAAAGATTAAGAGAAAATCCAATTGCTAGTTGGCATTGGGACTGGACGTAGCTCACAGTGGTAGTGAGTGAACCAGGATAAATTCCTTGGCTAAGTTTTCTTACCCTTATCTCTTATCAATTCTTTTATACTAATAAAGGGGTCAGAATAATTAATCTAATATTTTATAAAGGCACAAAACATCTTTTAAAATCAGTTTTTACAAGGCGTCTGAAAACTTCAGACAGCCCTTTAAGAGCCTGTCTGAAATCGTGTTTTAACACCTGTTGTGAAAAGCTTTCTAAAATATTTAGAAACACTATTCAACCCCCCCCCCTTCTAGTGTTTCCCTGTGTTCTACAGTTGGTATCGGAGCTCTACTCAGGGTTGAAGCACCTAACAAGTGTTTGAGGACTGAAAGATCCAAATGGAAGCTTCTAACAGCAACATGCAATACATCACAGAAGGAGCCTCTATCACAAGACCCCCAGCATTCAATGGAGTGGACTACCACTACTGGAGCGATCGTAAGAAGTTGTTCATTGAGAGCAACAACATTGATGTTTGGGATGTGGTCACTGATGGAGACTATGTGCCTATGCTAAATGGTGTGCCTATACCTAATACTGAATGGACCTTGGAGCAGAAGACTAGGGTCCAGATGAACGCTAAAGCCAAACTCTATCTGATATGTTCCTTGAATAAATCAGAATATGAGAAGGTCCATGGATGCACTTCTGCCAAGGAGATTTGGGATACTCTTGCAGCAGCCCATGAAGGGACTGAAACTGTCAAGCAATCCAAAATCAGCATGCTTATACATCAGTATGAGATGTTTAAGATGGAAGAAACTGAAACCATTGACCAAATGTTTGGGAGGTTTCAGACCATAACCAATGGACTCAGGTCCTTAGGAAGAACCTATGAATCTGGAGACGACAACAGGAAGATTCTAAGAAGTCTACCTAAGTCCCGGAGACCCAAAGTCACTGCCATTCAAGAGGCAAGAGATTTGAACATTCTGAGAATGGAAGAACTGTTGGGATCTCTCAAAGTCCATGAGCTTGAGCTTGGAGAAGATGATAACAAGAAGAAGTCTCTAGCTTTAAACTCCAAGGCCAAACAGTCTAGGCATGGCAGCATAAAGGCCATGCAAGCTGAGAAAACTTCAGAAGAAAATGAAGATTCTGAAGATAGCTCAGAAGATGACAATGATCTTGCTCTTTTAAGCAGAAAGATCAAGAGAATGTTGCAGAACAGAGGAAAGTTCAGAAAGAACCAACCTTCATCATCCAAATCAGGTAAGACAGGTAAAGAGTCTAACACTGATAAAATTATTTGCTTTGAATGTAAGCAACCAGGACATACGAAGGCTGATTGCCAAGACTGAAGAAAAACAACTTCAAGAAGAAGAAGTTTTTCAAAAAGAAGAAAGGTCTTATGGCAACATGGGAAGACCTTGATGAATCAACCTCAGAAGAAGAAGACACTTCAGAAAAGGCAAATCTGTGTCTCATGGCTAGTCTACCATCTTCAGACAGCTCTGAAGCTGAGGTATTTCCTCTTACTCTACAAGAAATGTATGATGATCTAGTGGAAATTTCCAAGGAACTTTTCCAAGAGTATAAGAATCTATCCAAAGCCCACACAGAAATGTGTAACAAATATGAGGCACTTGAGATAGAACATATTATGCTCAAAGAAAAAATTCTTGAGACTGAAAACTGCAGTTCACAAGCTGTGTCTGAAGAGAATAAGAAACTTCAGAAGCAGGTTGTGGAACTGACAAAAGATCTGGCCAAATTTGTCAAAGAAACTAAAAATCAAATATAATGCTTGGAAATCAAAGGCATTCCCTTGACAAAAGTGGACTAGGCTTTTGTAATCATAACATGTCTGAACCTCCCACTGTCTTAAATTTTTCTAAAGGCAAAAAGAAGGTTATTGGGTGTTCTCACTGTGGTAAGCCTGGACATAATGTGGCTCAGTGCAAACACAAGAGAAAAACAAGGCCCAAAGCTAACAAGAAAGGACCCAAAAGAATATGGGTACCTAAAAACTTAATTATTCCTGTTGCAGATGTGTTTAACAGGACAAAGGAGACCCCACAAATGGTACCTGGACAGTGGGTGCTCGCGACACATTACAGGAGAAAGGTCTTTGTTCCAAAACCTTAGACCTAGAGCTGGTGGAGTGGTCACCTTTGGTGGAAATTAGCAAGGGAAGATCACTGGAATATGGACTGTAGGTATATCTCCTTCATCCCTTATTAAAAATGTACTCCTAATGGAGGCACTTCAGCATAATTTACTGAGCATAAGTCAATTATGTGACAGTGGTTATGTGGTATCCTTTACTAAGGAAGGATGCATAGTCAAAGACTCCTCTGATCAAACCCTCTTTACTGCTAAGAGACACGACAATGTGTACAAATTGATCTAGAGGATCTAACAAGTCAAAATGTAAAATGTTTCATTTCTGTTGAAGATGAAAACAGATTTGGCATCAAAGACTTGGGCATGCCAGCTTGAGATTAATCTCAAGGTTAGCAAAACACAATCTTGTTAAAGGATTGCCCAAGCTTTCATACAAATTTGACATTTTATGTGAAAGTTGTTTGAAAGGGAAACAAACAAGACATTCTTTTAAGAGTAAGGATGTTGTTTCAACTAGCAGACCACTAGAACTTCTACACATTGACTTGTTTGGTCCTATTAGAACAGAAAGTCTTAGTGTTAAGAAATATGGTTTGGTCATTGTTGATGACTATTCTAGATTTACATGGGTGTCATTCCTAAGAAGGAAGGATGAGACTTTTAGGAATTTCACAATATTCTGCAAGAAGGTACAGAATGAGAAAGGATTTGTATTTCTGTTATCAGAAGTGATCATGGTGAAGAGTTTGAGAATGCAAACTTTCAAATGTTCTGTGATAAGAATGGGATCTCAAACAATTTCTCTGTGGATAGAACACCTCAACAGAATGGGGTTGTTGAGAGAAAGAATAGAAGTTTGCAAGAGATGGCAACGACCATGCTCAACTCATGCAGCTTACCAAGATCCTTCTGGGCAGAAGCTATTAGCACACATGTTACCTTCAAAACAGAATATTGGTAAGACCAATTCTGAAAAAGACTCCCTATGAACCGTGGAAAGGAAGAAAACCCAACATATCATTTCCACACCTTTGGTTGTGAATGTTTTATACTCAACACCAAGGATGATCTTGGAAAATTTGATGCAAAGTCTGATAAAGGATTTTCATTGGATATTCTGAAACATCTAAAGCCTATAGAGTGTATAACTCTAGAACTTTAACTGTTGAAGAAACTATTCATGTTAAATTCAATGATAACAACGAGAATGATAGGGAACTATCAGATCTAGAGGATGATTTGTTGAGAATGGAGTTGAATGACCACAGCAGCTTGAAGGATGAGCAGCTGTCTGAAGTACCTACTGTTACTAAACCTCTTCAGACAAATGTTGAGTCTCAGACAGAACAAACAGATTTGATACCTCCTCAGAAACCTGATTGGAGATACAAATCACATCATCCTAAAGAGCAAATAATTTGCAGCACTTCAGAAGGAGTTAAGACAAGATCAAAATTCAAGAATCTGAATTCTCTGCTCTCCTATCTGAAATAGAGCCAAAGAGCATTGATGAAGCTCTGCATGATGAAGGGTGGATCCTAGCCATGCAAGAAGAGCTGTGAATCAGTTTGCTAGGAGTGATGTCTGGACCCTTGTTCCTAAACCCCATGGGAAAACTATTATTGGAACCAAATGGGTGTTCAGAAACAAGATGCCTGAAGAAGGCAAGGTACTCAGAAACAAGGCAAGACTAGTTGCTCAAGGATACAACCAGCAAGAAGGTATTGACTTCACTGAAACCTTTGCCCCAGTGGCCAGGTTAGAAGCAATTAGAATCCTTTTATCTTATGCTGTAAATAATGGCATCAAGCTATATCAAATGGATGTTAAAAGTGCCTTCCTCAACGGTCTCATTGAAGAAGAAGTCTTTGTTAGACAACCCCCTGGTTTTGAAGATATGCTTTTCCTGAACATGTTTTCAAACTCAAAAAGGCTCTCTATGGTCTGAAACAACAAGAGCTTGGTATGACAGATTGAGCATTTTCTATCTCAAATGGTTTTGAAAGAGGAAAAGTGGATACAACTTTTTAGAAAACAGTCTAACAAGATCTTATACTTGTTCAGATATATGTTGATGACATTATCTTTGGTTCAACTGACTCTTCATTATGCAAGGAGTTTTCAGAGTTAATGAAATCAGAGTTTGAAATGAGTTTAATGGGTGAACTAAAATTTTCTTAGGACTTTAGATTAAGCAAGATTCTGACTGTATATGGATCCATCAAGAAAAATATACAAAGGAAATGCTTAAGAAGTTTAACTTACATGATTGCAAACCCATGTCAACTCCAATGCATCCCTCTGCATCTTTAAATAAAGATGAGAAGGAAGAACCAGTGAATCAAACTTTGTATAGAGGAATGATTGGATCATTATTATATCTAACAGCAAGCAGACCTGACATAATGTTCAGTGTATGTCTGTGTGCTAGATTTCAATCTGATCCAAGGAGTACTCACTACAAAGCTGTAAAAAGAATTTTCAGATATCTTAAAGGTACTACTAATCTTGGTCTGTGCTATAAGAAAAGTAAGGATTGTAGGTTAATAGGTTACTGTGATGTTGATTTTGCTGGAGACAGAATTGAAAGAAAAGCACTAGTGGTGGATGTCATTTCTTTGGAGAAAATATGATAGCTGGTCAAGCAAAAGGCAAAGCACAATTGCCTTATCAACAGCTGAAGCAGAATACATCTCAGCAGCCAGTTGTTGCTCACAACTGTTATGGGTGAAGTATCAGTTAGAAGATTTTAACATTACTATATCTGCTATACCTTTTGTGTGATAATACAAGTGCTATAATTTGTCTAAAAATCCCATTCAACATTCTAGGGCTAAACATATAGAAATAAAACATCATTTCATTAGAGACTATGTTCAGAAAGGTGTTTTTGATATTCACTTTATTGATACAGAGCATCAATGGGCTGATATTCACAAAACCTCTGACTGAAGATAGATTAAGTTCATTTAGAAATAATCTGATCATACATGCATTTTGATTGTGTGTGATATGATCTGTTAAATGATGTGTCTGAAATTTTCAGCTTGTCTGAAACAGTGACTTGTCTGAAATTTTGGGTTGTCTGAAATCTATTGGGTGTCTGAAATCTATCACTTGTCGAAGTAAACAATGACGTGACTTTCTGAGACGGTTTAAAAATCCATTTATTTTGTCTCTTCCGTCTTGCAGTTTTCCTATGTCTGCGCGCAGCAGTACATGCCATCATTACTTCATGGGTTCTATAAATACAGAAGCTAGTGGGTCAGAGAACTTCACCGTTCCTAACTTCTGTATTCACCTCTTGATATCCTCTTTCTACAAGCAATTTTTTCTCTCAAGTTCCTCATAAAACTCTTCAATGGCAACTAAGAAATCTGCTGGAAGCAACATTGTGAAACTAAGGGTGGTCCTGGAGGATCTTCATCTCTGTGAATGGACTTATTTGCTGATTCGATCAGCTGGGTGACTCTTATTTCAACCACAACTTGGACAAACAGTGGCATCTGCAAGTGTGCTGGATTTCTGGTCTAACTTCCAGAGGACTACCCAATCCTCAAGGTGTCTCACCAGCATAAAAGCAATGTGCAAAGGAGTTCTGTTTTTAATTGATAATGATATTCTTTGCTCACATCTGTGAGGTAAGAGCTGAAGGAGCTGTCTTTACTCTTGGTTGGGAATCAAGGAATGGTGGGCAGAAGCAGTTTACAGAGCTGCTCTATGGCACTCTGCACCAGTAAGCTTGGATGCAAAGCATATATCAGGCAAAGCTAGGGTTTTTCATGCTATCTTAGGGTGCTCTGTAATCCCTAAGAGTGGTAGCAGAAACCACGTGTCTGAGCATGAAAGGTTCTGTCTCATTCACCTGCTGCAGAAGAAGAAGGTGAACCTTCCCAACATCATCTTACACATATGCAGAAGAAGCTCAGAGATTCTGCTGGGAGCTTACCTCACAATACCATCATCACCAAGATCTTGCTGCATTTCAAAGTCCCCATTGAGAGGCTTTTTGATCACCTTTCACAACCTGTGTTTGGTGAATCAAACCTCAAGAGCATGGGAGTGAAGCTGACTCCAAGACCTCCCTCTCCATCCATGAAGGAGGGCCTTCTTCTTGAAAGCTGCTAGAAGGAAGACAACAATGGAGGTTCTTGAGAATGAACTCAGAGGAGACATAAGGAGGAATGAGTTCAAGCCATCAAAACCCTCTCCTCAAGCAAAATTGAAGAAGCTACCTGTGAGGAGTGCTGCTAAGGTAGCATCTGCATGTGCAGAGTCAGGTGTCTGAACCTGTTCAGAAGGCATCACAAAGGCCATCTGAAATTGTGGGTCAGTTATCTGAACCTGTACAGATTCCACAACCTACTTCTGAAATGGAAGGACAGGCTCAAGAGGCAGATGAAACTGATGCAGTTGTTTATTCTGTATCCCTTAAAGGAGGGTCAGGGTGAGAAATTCAAAGGAGCTAAAGTTTATTCTGTATCTTCCCCTCTGTCTGAAATGATGAGTCCATCAAAGTGGGAATCTTTACCAGAGTTCATCAGAAACCAAGGAGGAGGGCCTGGATTATCTACTTCAAGATTGGATGTGGTCCTCTTACTGGAAGATCAGAGAAGATGTTGGATCTTTCTTCGGGATCAACTGGTCCTGATTTGATTCTGAAGTTGAACTTGGAAAGTCAACCAATGTCAAATATCACTATCTAAGAGATCACTTTCCCCCACCTGCTGACTCTTTTAATGAAGACTGGGTAGTACGAACCCCATTGGCACCTTCTTTTGCCCTGTGTTCAGGCCATTTGAATACAGATTGAAGCCAGGCTTTGGAGTGCTTAGATTTGTTTGCCCCTACATCCAGCTAATCCTCTATGAATCTGAGCAAGACTTGTTTGAGGAAAATCTGAAGCTGAAGACCAAGTTAAGAAGCTTGAAAAGAAGTATGTTGATCAAGAGAAGAGGACTAAGCATCTAATTGCTACACAAGAGCAGATTCTTCAAGAACAGCAGCTTATCAGGTCTGGTCAGCAAGAATTGAAAACCTCAGTGGAAGCAAGCAATAGACAAGGCCAAGGAAGACTTGATTTCCTTTCTGACTGAGGCCTTGCTGAAAAAGAAGGATTAAACTGTTAATTTAGCCATTTGTCTTTGCTTATTTTCATGTTTATGACAAGTGTCTGATTGTCTAATTCTTTATCTGAACATTCATTAAATAACAATCAGTGGCTTATCTCATATTTTGAGTTGATTCATTATGCTCTGATACATATGTTTTCTCTGAATATATTGCTCTGTTACTGTTTTTGCTCTGATATTTCCCTTTTGATTGATGACAAAAGGGGGAGTATTCAAACTAACAAATCTGAAGTGGTTACAGGACTCAGGGGGAGTATATAAGCTTTTGAGTACATAAGTAATAATCTGTTACAGAACCTGACCAGAAACTATTAAAGGATATTTCTATCTCAGGGGGAGCTATTCTTATACTCAAAAAACTGGATATACAGATTTGTATATTGTTAACCAAATTTGTCATCATTAAAAAGGGGGAGAATGTTGAGTCTCAAAAATATCATAAGGTTGTTTATGATGTTTTAAGACAACTAGATTTCCAAGTTTTAATGGTTGACAAATTTGACTTAAAGTATTTATCATAGATACACATATGCTTTAATGTTTTATCTATGATTTCAGCAAGAGTCACTATGAGCCTACATAAAAAGACTAAGTGTTGAAGCTGTCTGAAGAAGCAGAACTCGTCTGAAGAGTTGAAGCTGTCTGAAGTAGCTCAACCCGTCTGAAGTATCAGTGCCATCTGAAGTCTCATTAATGACGTGGTACCCTTTGCTGAAGTTTGTGAAGACTTTTCTGAATCTCTGCTGCACGTACCTTTTCAAACACGTTTATAGCAAGGAACACAAAGACCTTTCCTGGTGTTTTTGAATTTCATACACCACTGAGGAAATCTCTGCAACGCAGCCTCTGCAGCAACATTTGTAGCAGCTTTATGGCAGGAGCAACCTTGTACCGTGTCAGAAAATATCAGAGCTCTCAGAAACATGTCTCACAACGGATTAAATAGAATTTAATGCTATCTCTAAATGGTGGTATTTCAACGGATTAAAGATTGGGTATAAATACCCCTCATTTGAAGACCATCCTGAGAGAAGAATTTTGTGAAAAAGAACAAAAACTCTGCAAGTTTTTCGCTGCAACAACTCTGATAACATTTATCTTTGTACACATATTGTAATATCCTGAGCATACCTCAGTTTTTCTGTACATCTGTAATTGTTTAAGCTTCAAGACTGATATAGTTTGTAAGCTTAAGCATTTTATCTTCTCTGTATTTGTTTGTAGAGCCTGGAGAGGCTTGCCTGAAAAGAATACTTGGTTGTAGAGCCTGGAGAGGCTTGACTGTAAAAGAATACTTGGTTGTAGAGCCTAGAGAGGCTGTGACTGTAAAAGAATACTTGGTTGTAGAGCCTGGAGGAGGCTTTGACTGTAAAAAATACTTGGTTGTAGAGCCTGAGAGGATTGACTGTAAAAGAATACTTGGTGTAGAGCCTGAAGAGGCTTCACTGTAAAAGAATACTTGTAATCTTGAAAGATTTAAGAGAAAATCCAATTGCTAGATGGCATTGGGACTGGACGTAGCTCACAGTGGTAGGAGTGATGTGAACCAGGATAAATTCCTTGGCTAAGTTTTCTTACCCTTATCTCTTATCAATTCTTTTTATACTAATCAAGGGGTCAGAATAATTAATCTGATATTTTATAAAGGCACAAAACATCTTTAAAATCAGTTTTTACAAGCGTCTGACAACTTCAGACAGCCTTTAGAGTCTGTTGAAATCGTGTTTTAACACCTGTTTGTGAAAAGCTTTCTAAAATATTTAGAAAACACTATTCAACCCCCCCTTCTAGTGTTTCCCTGTGTTCCTACACGGCTCTATGAGCTTATCATTTCTTCTCAACGGTTTTAAAATCAACAATCTTCAAACGGCTATATTTCAGAACATATAAATAGCCTCAAGAAAATCCATGAAGGATATAGAAAAAGGAAGAGAGACGTTGGCCAAGCTTGCAAGATGAATCTTTAAAAAGTGTCAACTAAAAACAGAAGAAGACAGCCATGCATTCCTGAATCCTATTCCTCATCATGGTTGTCATCAACCTTCATAGAAGAAATTGGCCAAGCTCAATACAGATTTTATCAAGCCAACCTTATGATCCTACAGAGATGAATTAGAGCTTAGAATTAAACACTTGTATCTCTGTTTATACCTTGTACTTAGATTTACTCCATGTATCCTGAGTAGTACTCAGTTAACATATAGTACAAGATGAACCTCAGTTTAAGTTTCTAGGAAACTTAAACTTTTCATTGTAAACACTATTAAGTGTCTGAGAGCCTGGAGAGGCTTGGAGGAAGAAAGAATACTCTTGAGAGCCTGGAGAGGCTTGGAGGAAGAAAGAATACTCGGTTAAGCCTAGAGATTCTTGGAGGAAGAAAGAATAGTCTTGAGAGCCTGGAGAGGCTTGGAGGAAGAAAGAATACTCGGTTTGAGCTTGGAGGTGCTTGGAGGAAGAAGAATACTTGGTTTAAGCCTGGAGAGCCTTGGTTAAAAATAAATACTTGGTTGAGAGCCTGAAGAGGCTTGATGATAAAAGAATACTTGTATCTGTGTTTCAGATAGTGGAAAATCCAGTGGTGGTTTGCCCTAGGACTAGATGTAGCTCACTGGATAGTGGGTGAACCAGGATAAATTCTTGCCTGAATCTTCTCTATCCCTTAAACTTTCTCAATTTAGTTTTCATCTAACAAGGGAATTTAAAAGTATTTAAGTAAGAACTTTACTTCTGAATTAAACTCGTTTTCAAACTACTTTGAGTATGAACCCAGTTCAGAAGGTAATCAAAACTTCAGACTGAAACTCATCGTCTGAATATTTTCAGAAGCTATTTTCTCTACCCTTAACCTTACACTCCGCTTTTATCTTATTATTTCTAACTAGGAAAAGAGTCTGAAAAGTAAAATCACAATCAACATAATAAAACTCCAATCTTGACCAAATCATTTTAAACAAGAGTACTTACTGAACCTTCTGAAGTGGGTTCAGCAAGTTCTTTAACAAAACAGTTTTCAGCAAGTTACTGAAACGTTTAATACATTAGTGTAAATCATTTTCGAAACAACATGTTTTCTATTTTTAAGTCCTTATTTAACAAATCAGTTTTAAACAAGCTTCTAAAATATTCTCATTAAATCTTCAGAAGCTATTTCAGAAAGCACATTAATACTTATCAAGTTTAGCAAGTGTCTGAAAAACTCTCTTTCAATAGCCCCTTGCCTAACTCTGATATTATTTACTATTTGGCAAAAGAGTTTTTTCACAATAACCTGCATAGGTTATTTGATTAATAAGATGGTTTTACAAAGGGGTTTCCGAAAATTAGCGTAAAGCTTTAAAACACTATTCAACCCCCCTTCTAGTGTTTCCTGTGGTTCCAACAAAGATAACATGCATGCTTTCTTAGTTTGATTCTTAGTGTTGTACACTCTATATGCTTTTGAGGTAGTAGAGTATCCAAGAAAATGCCTTTTCCAGATTTTGCATCAAATTTTTCAAGATTTTCCTTATTGTTTAGAATATAACAATCACAGCCAAAAACATGAAAGTAAGCAATGGTGGGTTTTCTCCATTTCTATATTCCATATGGAGTTTTATTTAAAATGCTTCTGATGGAAACCCTGTTAAGTATATAGCAGGATATGGAAACTGCTTCGGCCAAAAAGTATTTTTGAATTCCACTATCACTTAACATGGTTCTGTCCATTTCTTGAAGAGTTCTATTCTTCCTTTCTACAACTCCATTTTGTTGAGGAGTCCTAGGGCAGGAGAAATTGTGTGAAACACGATTTTCATCAAAGAATCTTTTAAAAGAGAAGTTCTCAAATTCCCCTCCATGATCACTCCTAACAGAAGCAATCAATTGGCCACTTTCATTTTGTATTTTCTCGAAGAAGATTTTGAAAGCATCAAACGATTCATCTTTGGTGGTGAGAAATAGAACCCATGTGAATCTAGAATAATCATCCACTATAACAAGCCCATACTTCTTTCTTCCTAAACTAGGTGTTTTAATAGGACCAAATAGATCAATATGTAATAGTTCTAAAATTCTCTTGGTAGTGATTACATTCTTAGGGTGGAAGCTTGATTTAGAATGTTTCCCTTTAATACAAGCATCATATACTTTGTCTTTTTCAAATTTTATTTTGGCACTCCTTTAACTAGATCTAGTTTAGAGAGTTTAGAAATATTCTTCATATTTAAATGAGCAACTTTTCTATGCCAAGTCCATTTGTCATTTTCAAAGAAGCAAAGCAAGTATGATCTGATAATTCTTCTAGGCATATATTATATAAATTCTTATTTCTGATTCCTGAGAATGGTACTCTTTTAGTGGATGATTCTCTGATTTCACAGTATGTAGGTTGAAACATAACTTCATAGCCACTGTCACAAAGTTGACTTATGCTAAGAAGATTATGTTTTATCCCTTTCACATAATACACATTATTAATTTGTGTAGAATTTTCCATACCTATCCTTCCAATACCTTTGATGTGAGCTTTGTTGTTGTCTCCAAAGATTACTGTTCCACCTTCCATTTTATGGAGCTGAATAAATTTGCTTTTGTCTCCAGTCATATGTCTTGAGCAGCCACTGTCCAAGAACCATTGCCCTTTCTTCTTGACAGTTCTTGCTTGTTCCTACATCAGAAGACAGTAAGGATTTAGGTACCCAAATTTTGTTGGTTCCTGAGTGGTTAGATACCTTTCTTCTGAAACTCCTCTTTCTTCTGTAACAGTTATGAGAGATGTGTACAATTTTGTTACACCAAGAGCATTTGGGAGGTTGCCTTTTGGTAGGGACAAAAACAATTTTGTGAGTGTTTGATGATTGATCCTGATCATATCCTAGTCCTCTTTTATCAGAACTTTCCCTACTATTTCCAATAAGTTTATTTAAGTTATTTGTACTATTAACAAATTTACTTAAGTCTAGTTGTAGCTCATTTATCCTTTTCTGCAGAAGATTGTTTTCTTTCTGCAAAGCATCAGACTTTCTTTCTTCTGCAGAATCAGTTTTAATAGCCTTAATTTGTTCTGATAGTTTAAAATGAGACTGTTGTAAGCATTGATTTGTCTTAACTAGTCTTTCATTATCCTCTTTTAATTTTTCATTTTCTTCTATTGTTTTAACTAATTGTTCTCTAAGCAATGAACATTTTGAGCAAGTGTGTGTGAGTCAGATAGCAGGTTTTCGAATGCATCTTCTAATTCCCTATATGCAGAGGGGTTGTAGGTAATTACCTCATCATCTTCATCTTCTTTTCCAGCCATAAGACACACATTTGCTACTTCTTCTTCAGTTTCTTCTTCAGATGAACTTTCAGAATCATCCCAAGTTGCCATCATTGCCTTCTTTTTCTTCTGAAACAATTTAGGGTCCTTCTTCAGCTGAGGACATTCTGCTTTGATGTGTCTAGGCTTATTACACTCATAGCAGATTATTTGATTTTTGGTTCCTTCAAATTTTTGTCCTTCTTTTCTGAAGTTGAAGTATTTATTGCCTTTGCCTTTTCTTCTGATTAATCTCTGAATTCTTCTGGAAATAAAGGCAAGTTCATCATCATTGTCAGATGATACTTCTTCTTCAACTGCCGCTTTATCTTCAATTGAATTTGTATTCTTTCTTCTAGAAGTGCTGGCTTTTAGTGCAATATATTTTTCTTTCCTTGGCAGTTCATCCATGAGTTCTTGCTCATGAACTTTTAGTGATCCAAGGAGTTCATCTAATTTTAGAGCAGCAAGATCTTTGGCTTCTCGTATTGCTGTTACTTTTGGTCTCCAAATCCTTGGAAGACTTCTAAGGATTTTTCTAACTTGTTCTTGATTGGAATAGCTTTTTCCTAGAGATTTCAGGTCATTGATGATGATAGTAAATCTGCTGAACATTTCATCTATAGATTCATGTTCAGCCATGTTGAACATTTCATATTGATGGATTAGTATATTGATTTTTGACTCCTTGACTTAATCAGTTCCTTCATGTGCAATTTTGAGTGTATCCCATATTTCTTTTGCAGTAGAACATCCAGCAACCTTGTCATATTCTCCTTTGCTAAGAGCACAGAGAAGAAAAAACTTGGCTTTGGAGTTTAGAAGATATCTCTGTTTATCTTTTGTAGTCCAATCTTCTCTTGCTTTAGGTTGAGGAGCTTCTTCTTGAACTTTTGATTCTCCTTCTTTAGGCTCAACTGGAATTCTTGTTCTTCTTGCTACTGGAATAAAGTGTCCTTTTTCAATAATATCCCAAAGATCAATATCTTGGGATTCTAGAAACAGTTTCATTCTATCTTTCCAGTAATAGTAATCCTTCCCATCAAATGCTGGTGGTCTGTTTGTAGAAGATCCTTCTGGGATAAACATTGCAGCTCCATGGTTGGCCATTTCCCTTGATATTTTCCTCTCTCACTGTTAAGCGAGTTCAACCAAAGAGGCAAGCTTTGATACCAATTGAAGTTGAGAATCCAATCATAAGAAGGGGGTTGAATGGTGATTGCTAAAAATTTTTGCAAGATTCTTTTAATACTTGATCTGCTCAAGTAAGACTTGGCTAAGTATTAAAAGTTAATACACAAGAAGATGAGAGTTTAGAGTTTATGTGTAATGTAGAAGATATAGTCCCAATGGAGGAACACTTTGATAGTTACACTTACTTAGGTATTGGATACTTTTTAAAATGGTTTTATGCACATGTAAACAATAATAAGGAGAGTAAGGGAGAGAAGATTCCAAGGGCAGATTTTATACTGGTTCACCTCTTCCAACCTGAGGTTACATCCAGTCCCAACACCAAGTAGGATTTTTTTACTCAAATTCCAATTTTACACTTACTTTGGGTAGTCTTTAGGATGACATAGCACAACAGCAGCCTCCTACTGAAGCAATCAAGGATATCACTGGACCAATGACTAGAGGACGAGCTAAGAAGATTAAGGAAGAGATGGGAAAGTTGGTGACCTACATTTTTAGGGATACTACCCTACAGAAGGATATCACTACCCTACAGAAGGACAACCTTGACCCTGGAATAGGACACATGGTCCTATGCACCACCATAGACTAGGATACTCTTAATTGATTGTATTTTTCCTCCTACTTGGGCGCTCACATGCATAGGTTTATTGGCTAGTAGGTTGCCTTGCTACAAGGTTTAGGAGGTCATGGGATCTAATCCCACCTAAGATAGAAAAATTACCTCATCTTTCTTTTCCTTGTTAAAAGGGGCGCTATTTTTTAGTTTTATTGGCTTAAGGCTTGGCTTAGCCATAAGCCATTAGGAGCATGGGTTCAAATCCCATTTAGGATGGGATTTCACTCTTCTTTTATTTTTCTCCCCCTTCCCTCATGTAAGTGGCCGCCCCCTTACTCCCCCTCTCCTATATAAAGGGGCCTCCTCTCTTGTAAAAACACATTGAATTTTGAAGTAAAGGCATTATGCCAAATTTTCTCCTCCCTTTGTGAGTTGAGTGAGGCTTGGTGGTTGTTTCTCAAACCATATTGAGACTTATCTAATTCTCCTGAATTAGTGGCGTCTGGCATTGGACTTATCTGCTGCAAGTGGATTCTTGCTTCAGTGGCGTCCTTCCCATTTCTTCCTCTCCACTTTTTCTTTCATTTTCTCTCATTTTCTTGCATTTTCTTGCGCATTATAGCTGCTGTTCCAGCCACTATAATTCGCAATTTTGGTGCCTTTAATTGATTCTAATTGGTTGGTTTTGCTCAATTCTAGATCCTACACCCATCCGGCTATCAATTTCCCCTCCCCCTTGCGAAGGATTTGACCTCAAATCTAGATAGTCATCTCCTACATCAAAGAGAGAGAGATCAGAAACATTGAAAGTAGCACTTACACCATACTCACCTGGAAGATCAATTTTGTAGGTGTTATCATTCAAGCGCTCCAAGACTTGAAAGGGTCCATCACCCCTAGGAGAGAGTTTGGATTTCCTTTCATTTGGGAATCTTTCCTTGCGGAAATGAACCCAAACCCAATCCCCAGGTTCAAATATCATCTGCCTACGCCCTTTGTTAGCGGCCTTTGTTTGGGAAGCCAATCTGCGCTCAATATTATCCTTTACTTGAGCATGGAGTTTCTTAATAAACTCGGCCTTAGCTTTACCGTCTTTGTGTTCCACAAAAGAAGAGTTAGGAATAGGCAAAATATCAAGAGGAGTTAAAGGGTTAAAACCATAAACAATCTCAAATGGAGTATGCAAAGTAGTAGAATACTTGCTCCTATTATATGCAAACTCTATATGAGGCAAGTATAAGTCCCATGATTTTAAACTCTTTTGAACCATAGCCCTTAATAATGTGCCTATTGTCCTATTGACAACCTCTGTTTGTCCATCAGTTTGTGGGTGGCATGTGGTAGAGAACAGTAATTTGGTACCTAGCTTGTGCCATAGTGTGCGCCAGAAATGACTAAGGAACTTAGTATCTCTATCAGACACTATGCTTCTAGGTATGCCATGTAAGCGTACTATTTCTCTAAAGAAAAGATCAGCAATTTCTTGTGCATCATTTACCTTTTGGCATGGAATGAAATGTGACATCTTTGAAAAATGATCCACTACCACAAAGATTGAATCCTTTCCTCTTTGGGTCCTAGGTAAACCTACAATAAAATCCATGGTTAGGTCTAACCAAGGTCCTTCAGGAATAGGGAGAGGAGTGTAGAGGCCATAGGGATTTACCTTTGATTTGGCACTTTTACATTTTATACACCTATCACAATGTGCTTTAACGTGTGTGCTCATATGTGGCCAATAAAAATGTTCTTGTAAAATCCCTAAGGTTTTGGGTACACCAAAGTGTCCCATAAGCCCTCCCTCATGGGCTTCCTTAACCAAAAGCTCTCTAATGGAGCAATGGGGAATACACAACTTATCCCCTTTGAAGAGAAACCCTTCATGCCTATAGAATCCATATTTTGCCATTGTTTCACAAGCTTTTTACTTTTCGGCAAAGAAGGAATCATGGTCATATATTCCCTTTAAATTTTCGAAACCAAGTAGCTTTGCATCTAAGGTAGCTAACAAA
This sequence comes from Sesbania bispinosa, assembly GCA_026901365.1. Classification (NCBI taxonomy): domain Eukaryota; kingdom Viridiplantae; phylum Streptophyta; class Magnoliopsida; order Fabales; family Fabaceae; genus Sesbania; species Sesbania bispinosa. Next base: position 581,007 of record QLOH01000274.1, read on the forward strand.
CTATACCTCCTTGAAAGAGCATCGGCCACTATGTTGGCTTTGCCTTTCTTATACTTGATGACATAGGGAAATTGTTCAAGAAATTCAACCCATTTTGCATGTCTTTTGTTAAGTTTCCCTTGTCCCTTAATGTACCTTAAGGATTCATGATCAGTATGTATCACAAATTCTTTAGGTAGGAGGTAATGTTGCTATGTTTGAAGTGTCCTCACCAAAGCATAAAATTCTTTGTCATAGGTTGGGTAATTCAACATTGCACCTTTGAGTTTCTCACTAAAATAGGCTATAGGATTTCCATCTTGCATTAAGACAGCTCCTATTCCTACATTAGATGCATCACACTCGATTTCAAAAGATTTAGAAAAATCTGGTAGTCCTAAAATGGGAGCTTGCATAAGTTTTTCTTTGAGTTCTTTGAAAGCATCCTCTTGTGCTTTCTCCCACTTAAAACCCACATTTTTCTTAACCACTTCATTGAGGGGAGCAGCTATTGTGCTAAAGTTCTTGACAAACCTTCTATAGAAGCTTGCCAAACCATGGAAGCTCCTCACATCTCCCACGGATTTTGGGGTGGGCCATTCTTTGATGGCTTTGATTTTCTCTTCCTCTACTTGTACCCCTTGAGAGCTAATGACATAGCCTAAGAAAGTGACACTTTCTTTATAAAAAATACATTTTCCAAGATTAGCAAATAAGTGTTCCTTTCTGAGTGCCTCAAGTACATCTCTAAGATGACTGATGTGATCTTCGCAGCATTTGCTATAGACAAGTATATCATCAAAATAAACAACCACAAACTTGCCTAAGAAAGCTCGAAGCACATGATTCATTAATCTCATGAACGTACTTGGTGCATTAGTTAAGCCAAAAGGCATAACTAGCCATTCATACAACCCATATTTTGTCTTGAATGTCATTTTCCATTCATCCCCTTCCTTGATTCGAATTTGATGGTAGCCACTTTTTAAATCAATTTTTGAAAAGATGCAGGCTCCATGTAATTCATCAAGTAAGTCATCCAATCTTGGAATGGGATGTCGGTATTTGACTGTTATGTTGTTAACAGCATGGCAGTCAGTACACATTCTCCATGTACCATCCTTTTTTGGTACAATGATAACAGGAACAGCACAAGGACTGAGAGATTCCTTGACCCAACACTAATTAGTTCTCCTACTTGTCTTTGTATTTCCTGGGTTTCAACTGGATTTGTCCTATATGCTGGCCTATTGGGTAGAACAGCACCAGGTATGAGATCTATTTGGTGCTCAATTCCTCTAAGAGGTGGTAATCCACTTGGAATATCTTTTAGGAAAATGTCCCCAAATTCTGCTAAGAGATCTCTTATGTTTGGAGGAAGATCAAGAGCGATCAAGGGATCTTCTTCTTCTTCTCCATTGGTTTCCTTACTAAGTAGTAGGAACCAAGGTTCTTCTTTGGTGGCTTATTTGTTTATCTTATTTTTATTTATTACGTGAATCCTATTAATCTCTTTTTCTAATTCCTTTTCTATTTTTCTAGACTCTTCCTCTTTTTCCTTGTCTATGATCTCCTTAAGTTGGATTTGGTCTTCTCTAATTTCACTAGAGGTCATAGGCATTAAGGTGAATTTAACCCCTTGGTGGCGGAACCTATAGGTGTTGGAATACCCATCATGTTTCACCCTTCTCTCATATTGCCATGGTCTTCCTAAAAGGATGTGAGAGGCTTCTAAGGGTATGACATCAAAGGTTATTTCATCTTGGTAATCCCCAATTTTGAACCTTAAGCTCACTTGCCTATCCACCTTAAATTCTTCCTCATCACTCACCCATTGAAGTTTATAAGGTTCTGGATGTGGGGTAGTAGGTAAGTTTAGCTTGTTAACTAACCTAAGGCTAGCTAAGTTGCTACTACTTCCTCCATCTATGATCACTAAACATAACTTATCTTCAATTTGGCACCTAGTGTGGAATAGGTTCTCTCTTCGGCTCTCTTCTTCACCCAAAGGTGTTTCTAAGGCTTTTCTAAATAACATGGTTGCCCTTTCCCCTTGCCTCCTTCCTTCCATTCTCCTAATTGATTTTATGTTAAAACTTTTAAGGACCTTTCCACTCAACTAAGTGTTTACACTCAAAGGAATGTTAACACTCGTGTATGTCACTCTTTTTAGGCTTTTTCTATAATGATACTCTCTTGCCTCTTCTACTCGGTTGGAGGTTGATTAGAAGTTGCAAAGACCAACGTGAGTCTAAGTCTTAACCCTTACCCAAATAGAAGCGCACTAACAAAGAAAATACCTAATGGAAGAAGATTGGAAAATTCCTAAGACAAAACAAAAGAATTGATATGACAAACAAGAAAAGCTGGCACTCAAACAAGCTTATACACAAGAGCAAACAGCAAACAAGACAAGACGGAAGAAATTGCAAAGAGAATTGTTTTTGGTGATTTTTGAAAAAGAGTTGCCAAAATTGTCGTTTTCAAGAAAAACAGCAAATACAACTCAATTACGGTATACAGGGAAATGAAACAGAAAATTACAGTAAAACTGTTACTGTATTGTTGGGATACTTCTTTGTTTTGTTTTTCTATTTTTTTTTTTTGAATTTTTTGACTCTTTTTTGGTGTCTTTTGACTTTTTCTTCCTTGTTGTTGACTTTTGCACCCTTTTTTGCTTTTTACACCTCTTTTTCTATTTTTGGCACGTACGTACCTTTTGTATTTTTCTTGCCTTTTCTTTCTTTTTTTTGTCTTTTTCCCCAACAGAAAATTACAGAAATTTGTACACAATGAAAAGAAAATTAATTGTACCTACTGTAATATTTTTGGAATTTTCTGACAGCAAACTGGTCCAAGTTGCCCAGAAAAGCAAAAATAATGAATAAACTGATTTCTAAAAACTGTAAAAACGTGATGGCAACTTGATTTCAAAAATGGCCAAAAAAATTGCTTAGCACTTCCTTGTTGATTATACAAAACCGGTATGGTCACAGAAACGCGCTTGGTTCAATTTTAAGATTGGAATTAAAACTTGAAGGAAAATCAACAATTAGAATTTGTTGATCTTCTTCCAATACTATGAACCAAAAAAAATCCTATAGGTGAGCGTTTTGCACAATCAAACAGGGAAAGTCCAAGGTAGAGATAGCAGTCAATCCAAATTTGCAATCAGAATGCCAATCAAACAGACATAACAAGAGTAGGAAATTGAACAACACAAGAGCCCAAAAATGCGCAAAAATGGCAAAAATAAGAAGGAAAAATTGCGCAAATATAAATGGCATGAAATTAAAGGGGGAAACTGAAATTAAAAGGATGGTGAGGACAGAAATGTAAATCGCAGCAAGTAGAAGGGGATGGCAGAAAGTAAAAGGATGGGGAGAGCATAAATGTAAAGGGGGAAGCGGAAATTAAAAGGATGGGGAGAGCAGAAATGTAAATGGCAGAATGTAAAGGGGAGAGCAGAAATTAAAAGGATGGGGAGAAGCAGAAATTAAATGGCGGAAATTAAAGAGATGAATATGGGGGATGACAATTAATGGTGAAGGGGAGAAATGTAGGTGAACGATCTTTGGAAAAATGAAGACAACAATGCCTCCTCTTACCACACTTCACCACAAACAAGCAGTTATATCAAGCAATTTGCAAGAATTACTCAAGAACAAGTATGAGCAATTAAAGAGGCATTTAAACAAACACCTAGGGGGTGGGAATTAGCGGCCCAAAACAGCCCCCAAACTAGCAAGAAATCAACCAATTCAATCAAGACAGACAAGTACTGATAGCAGCAGAAAGGCACCTCGGGCCCGGGAAACAGTCCAAGTCCAAATTACAATTGAAAAGAGGGATGGAATTACACTAAAATGATGAAAATTCTGCACTAAATAGGTGCAGTATGCAGCGCCCAAAACAGCCAAGAACAGCCCCAAATTTGCTCAAATTCAACAAGCTCTAATGACTAATTGATAGTCGGATGGGTGTAGGATCTAGAATTGAGCAAAACCAACCGATTAGAATCAATTAAAGGCACCAAAATTGCGAATTATAGTGGCTGGAACAGCAGCTATAATGCGCAAGAAAATGCAAGAAAATGAGAGAAAATGAAAGAAAAAGTGGAGAGGAAGAAATGGGAAGGACGCCACTGAAGCAAGAATCCACTTGCAGCAGATAAGTCCAATGCCAGACGCCACTAATTCAGGAGAATTAGATAAGTCTCAATAAGGTTTTAGCAACAACCACCAAGCCTCACTCAACTCACAAAGGGAGGAGAAAATTTGGCATAATGCCTTTACTTCAAAATTCAATGTGTTTTTACAAGAGAGGAGGCCGCTTTATATAGGAGAGGGGGAGTAAGGGGGCGGCCACTTACATGAGGGAAGGGGGAGAAAAATAAAAGAAGAGTGAAATCCCATCCTAAATGGGATTTGAACCCATGCCCCTAATGGCTTATGGCTAAGCCAAGCCTTAAGCCAATAAAACTAAAAAATAGCGCCCCTTTTAACAAGGAAAAGAAAGATGAGGTAATTTTTCTATCTTAGGTGGGATTAGATCCCATGACCTCCTAAACCTTGTAGCAAGGCAACCTATTAGCCAATAAACCTATGCATGTGAGCACCCAAGTAGGAGGAAAAATACAATCAATTAAGAGTATCCTAGTCTATGGTGGTGCATAGGACCATGTGTCCTATTCCAGGGTCAAGGCTGTCCTTCTGTAGGGTAGTGATGTCCTTCTGTAGGGTAGTATCCCTAAAAATGTAGGTCACCAACTTTCCCATCTCTTCCTTAATCTTCTTAGCTCGTCCTCTAGTCATTGGTCCAGTGATATCCTTGATTGCTTCAGTAGGAGGCTGCTGTTGTGCTATGTCATCACTTTACCTCTAGTATTCTTATATGGCCTCTTCAGGCTTCTTTCAACCTTTTCTGACTGTATTCAAGACTTAATACTTACTGCAACTTCTTCTGTAGAAGATTCAGTCTCTAAAACACTGCAAAATACCTTTTGCAGGTTTTATATTCACCCACACACTGTTGTGATATGAATCTACTCTCAGTTTACAATCAAACTTCACTTCCAAAGGAGGCACTAACACTCTTAACCCTCCCTATGAATTTACAGAAGAAATGATTGTTGGAAAGCAGGGAAACACTAAAAGGGGGGTTGAATAGTGTTTCAACGGAAACTTTTTTGTTTCAAATATTTGAAGGTTTAACTTCTAAAAATCTTCAGATGATAAGTATCAGTCTGATGGTTTTGATTAGCTTCTGAAAAGCTTTCAGATAAAGAAGATTATAAACTTGACTTGATTCTGATAATAAGTTCTCACTTGAATACTTTTTCAATCCCCTTGTTAGAATAAAACCAGAATTGAAATAGCTGAAGGGATAGAGAAAACTTAGCCATTAATTTATCCTGGTTCACTCACAACCACCGTGAGCTACGTCCAGTCCCAGGGCAAAACCAGCACCTGGTTTTGCACTATTCTTGCAAGAATACAAGTATTTTTTTCTTTCAAGCCTCTTTAGGCTCTACAACAAGTATTGTTTCTTTCACCAAGCCTCTCCAGGCTCTACAAAAAGTATTGTTTCTTTCACCAAGCCTCTTCAAGCTCTACAACAAGTATTGTTTCTTTCACCAAGCCTCTTCAGGCTCTCAGACACTTATCCAAGTGTAACCCAAGCATTCTTTCAGACAGAAAGCCTATCCAGGCTTAACAACCCAAACTGTTCTAAGTTTAAACAAGAAAGGGATTTAGTTCACTATCTTCAGATGATAGCTACGAATTAGAGAGTACAAATAACTGAGACTTTCTCAGAATATGAAAATGAATAATTATACAAAGAATATTAGAGTTTGATTTTTGCAGCGTGTAGTTTCTTTGATTGAAATGCTTCTCACCACTTCCTTTTCAATTCTTCATGGGAAGTATTTATAGTCTCCAAGGAGTAAATGCTCGTTACCAAATAGCATTTAATGCATTCAGAATACGTTTGACACAACTCTGTTCAAAGCAATCGGAGCAGAAACAGGTGCAGCAGGTCTGCGCACACAAAGCAATCCGGCAGGAGCAGCAACGTTGCAGACTTTCCCAAAATGTGCTAAACATTTGAACGAGGAAGAAAAGCAACACTGACTCTTATGCTGAAGTAGGTAAGATCTTGATTTGAACGTTCCTCGTACTCAGCAACGTTTTCCAAGGTCAAACCATTGTCCTGAAGACTTCATCTTGCAGATGGAAGGAATGCTTCAGATGAACTTGTCTTCTTCCGAGGATAAACGCTCTTCAGACGATGTTTGGTCTTCAGACTATCTGAAGCTTCAAATGATGTTTCACGCTTTTTATGATCTGAAACAAAATAGAATATTGTGAAAGTATATTGCCACAAATCCATCTAAATTTTTATATTTGTTCATTAAAACACTTTTAAGGGAATGAGACTCAAAGTACTTAAGTATATAAATTTTTGAGTATATAAATTTTTGAGACTCAACAATCTCCCCATTTTTAATGATGACAAATATAAAATATTCTGAAATCTGTAAAAGGGTTTAAAAAGATTTGGAGTTTAGAAAATTCTCCCCGTTAACCAGATGTTCCTTCTGAGATACATGTTCTTCTTCTGAAATAATCGTTCTGAAGCATTCTCTGAAGAACCCATGCCTTTTTCTTCTGAAATAATCGTTCTGAAGCATTCTCTGAAGAACTCATGCCTTTTTCACTTTGCACTTTCAGAAATTTGTTAGTCTTAAACACAACCATATTTAAAACTCCCCCTTTTGTCATCAATGAAAAAGGGTAAGCAACAGACAGAGCAATAAAGTCAAGACAACAAACATCAACACAAATAAATGCAACAACCATGTCATGCATTAAACTTGTTGAAAATGTGTCAAACAACTAAGACATAACAACATCATTAACTACATGGAAAGCCTTCTCAGAGCCTGCTCGAATATGGCTTGCATGGCTTGCTTCTGATTATCCAGCTCAACAACAATTGCTTCCTTCATCTCATTGTGACTAGCCTTGATCTGTGCATGTGCAGTGATAAGCTGACCTGACCTTTGTATGAAGGCATCCTTCTGAGTACTCAGAGCATAGTGCTCTCTGGAAAGAGCAACCAATTCAGCTTCAAGATTTTCTTCATAGAATATCAAGGAGATGTGCCTGTTGGTGAAGCGGTAGTATTGAAATCCATAAGGAAGATTGAACTTTAGAGGATCTTTGACTTGGATGAGATACTCAGGTCTGTTGAAAGGAAAACTTACTACCCATTCAGGATGGAATTCCCTGGTAGAGAAGTCAGACATAGGAAATCTCCCCCTGAAGAAGGTAGGTGTCTCCTAAGTGGTATTCTTCCCAACTTTCACCAAAGAGTCAACATCATCCCACCTAGCTCCAGATGAGCCGCCTTCCTTCTCAACCAGGTTCCAGTGGTAATTCCACATTGCTTCAGACAGAGAATGATCTATCCCTTGTTTTTCAGTAATGTAGTCATACAACCCTTCCAAATCTTCATCAGATAAGACCCTTGGTTCAAATTTTTATCTGATACCACACCTTTGCCTTTCCAAGGAGAGGTCTCAACAAAAGGATATCTAGGGATAATCCTGTCAGGCTGTACCAGAATAGAAGTGGAAAGCTTTGTGTGTACATTTCTAGGAGGTTTGAAATCTTTCTTCCCAAAGGAGCTTGAGTATTTGTCAACTAGCTCAGACTCAAGGCACAACATCCTCACAGCAATCCAGTCTTCATAGGATAAAGAGTGTTGATCCTGAGAAAAAGGATCCAGTATTCTCCATTTGTGACAAGGGTTGAGCACTCCATACTTTATCTTCTGCAAAGCATCTGATATGCTTCCTCCCCCTGAACTGATAAGTCTTCTTTTTCTTGCTTCAGCAGCAGACTCCAAAATCAGCCTTGAGGGTGGATGTTTGATGATTGGAGCAGCTTCTTTGAAGAACAGCAATTCTTCATAAAGGTTGGGAAATATGGGAATTATGGGCCTTTCTTCAAGAGGAACATTGTAAAACTTGTGTGGTATTTCAGCTGCCCACATTAGTTGCTTTTCGTTCTCAACAGTTAGACTTAGATCAAAGGTAGCTTCTCTTCTCAAATCTCCAGATTTCTCCTTCAACAGCTCAGCCCTAGTCAAAGGAATATTACCTCCAAACCATACACAGCTTGAATCTTCATTATCAGAGTTAAGTTCAGCATATCCTAAGAGAGATGAAGATGAAGATGAATGTGATGGTGAAGGTGGGGGTACTACTTCTATGGTGCTTACCACCTTAGGTGGAAGAGGAGGAGCTTCATCCTCTGAAGTGGATACATTGCCAAAAATCACTCTAGGCCTTTTAGCAGGAGCCACAGGGCCTTCATCAGGTTGCTTCTTTAACTTCAGTTTCTCCAGCTTCTTTATCCTCTGAATCTCAGCTACTTTCAGAAACTCAACTGCATCCTCTAGCTGGATGCTTTTGCTTCTAATGACTCTCTGAGGAGCCTTATCAAAAGGAACAAACAGTTTTCTCCTCTTTTGTCTTCTTCCTTGAGCACTGGCTCTTCTTCTCTTGAGCCTGTTTTCTTGCTTAATTCTAGCATCTTCCAAAACAGCTTGCTGAGCAGCAACAACAATTGCAAAGTCTTGTTTTTCTTGTTCTTCCTTCTACTTTCTTTCTTCTTCTTCAATTTGCTCTACTACCTTCCTGATATCAGCCTCAGGTAAACTGGTAGCAATAGGAATAGCCTGAATAGGCTCAGATTCATCAACAGCTACAACACCAAGGTGTTCAGATTCTAACTTGTTGTTGTCCTCCTTCTATCCTCCCAGAGTGAGAGTAGGATGAGTAGCAACAGTAGAAGTTTCAGTTTCCTGACCCACAATCTCAGAAATGTGATCAAGCACATTTTGAGCAGGTTCAGACAATCTGATTTGAACTTCCTTTTCAGTAGATACTTGCTTCTGAAGCACTTTGGTTCTCTTTTTCTTGACAATCTTGGTGGGAGTTTGTGATGAGACAAACTTGTCTTTATGAGGATCTCTAGTCAGCTCATCCTTAAGAATCTCTAAGACCTTCTGAGGGCTTTTTCCAGTTCTTCTAGACTTGTCTTTTACAGTTTCTTCTAGCAGGGTCTTCTCAGGTGAGGGCTTCTTCACAGCAATGCCTATCCTCTTAATGTTCACTAGAGAGAATATGGCAGGACCCCTATGATCATAAAGCTTCTCAATGTGAACTTTGAATTTTAGAAGAATCTTGGTGATGGTGTGAGTATAGCTTGTTGCTGAATCATTCACCCTCTTTAACATGTTGTAGAGGATGATCCTGGGAAGGTTCAGAGGCTTCTTATCCAGGAGATTAATCACACAATACCTTTCAAGTTCAGAAACATGATTCTTGCTTCCATGCTTGGGCAAAATACAGCAACCCAAAATAGCATGGAGAATCCTTGCCTTAGGATGCATGAGAGAGCTCTTCAGTTCCGTGGGATCTTCAATCCCGTACAGCTTCTTGGTGAACTTCTTAGTTCCACCATTCCTCAACTCCCATTCTGGAGAGAACATTTCTCCAGAATTTGGAACACCAGTTACAGAAGCAGTGGTGTCAGCATTCACTATGATCTTCACACCCAGCACAATGGTCTTCAGCCCTTGATACTTCCCATCCTGAGTTGAAATATCTTCAGCATTTTTCCAAAAGTCAACCACATTTTGTTCATTCCATGCACAGTCTATGGCAGAGAAAAAATTGGTCCATCCACATGCTTTAAATATCTCAGAAAGATAGATGCCACCAGCTTGAAGTTCATCAAGGCTCACAGTCCTGGAAGGCACAACCTAACCTCCCGCAGACTTCTTGGACGCCATTGATGAAAGTTTGAGAGAATGGGTGCTTAAAGAGACAGAGAGCTTAGGGCACAAGGAATAGCAAAGACTTGCAAAAGAGAGAATGTGAGTAGAACCTGTAACCGTTGACAACACGTCTTTAAGATGATGTGCATGTTCAGACACAACATACATTCAGATGATGCATGTTCAGATGCAAGCAATCATTTTTCAGACAAAGCTAAGATATTCAGATTATCTCTTATGAACTTAAATATATCTTCAGTCAGGGGTTTTGTGAATATATCTTCCCATTGATGTTCAGTATCAATGACCTTTATATCAAAAACTCCTTTCTGAACATAGTCTCTAATGAAGTGATGCTTGATTTCTATATGCTTTGCCCTAGAATGTTGAAAAGGATTTTTAGATAAGTTTATTGAACTTGTGTTATCACACATTACAGGAATGCAATTAACATCAATATTAAAATCTTCTAACTGATATTTTACCCATAGCAGTTGTGAACAACAACTGGATGCAGCAATATATTCAACTTCAGCTATAGAGAGAGCAATTGTGCTTTGCCTTTTGCTGGACCAGCTGATCATGTTGTCTCCAATGAAGTGACAACCTCCACTGGTTGATTTTCTTTCTAATCTGTCTCCAGCAAAATCAGCATCACAAAATCCCACTAACTTACAATCCTTACTCTTCTTATAGCAAAGACCAAGATTAGTAATGCCATTTAAATATCTGAAAATTCTTTTTACAGCATTGTAATGAGTAGTTCTTGGATCAGATTGAAATCTAGCACAGAGGCACACACTGAACATTATGTCAGGTCTACTTGTTGTTAGATACAATAATGAACCAATCATTCCTCTGTACAAGGTTTGGTTTACTGGTTCTTCCCCTTCATCTTTGCTGAGAGCAGCAGAAGGATGCATAGGAGTTGGCATGGGCCTGCAATCACTCATGTTGAACTTCTTAAGCATTCATTTTGTATATTTTTCCTGATGGATCCATATACAATCAGATTGTTGCTTTATCTGAAGTCCTAGGAAGAACTTAAGTTCTCCCATCATGCTCATCTCAAACTCAGATTGCATAAGCGCAGAGAATTCCTTGCATAATGAAGAATCAGTAGAACCAAATATAATGCCATCCACATATATCTGAACCAGAATGAAATCTGTTAGACATTTTTCTGAAAAGAGTTGTATCTACTTTTCCTCTTTGAAAGCCATTTTTGATTAAAAAATTGCTCAATCTGTCATACCAAGCTCTTGGGGCTTGTTTCAGACCATAAAGAGCCTTTTTTAGTTTGAAAACATGTTCTGGAAAAGTAGTATCTTCAAAGCCAGGGGGTTGTCTAACATAGACCTCTTCCTCAATGAATCCATTGAGAAAGGCACTCTTTACATCCATCTGATATAAGGTGATGCCATTATTTACTGCATAAGAAAGTAAAATCCTAATGGCTTCAAGCCTAGCTACAGGGGCAAAAGTTTCAGTGAAGTCAATACCTTCTTGCTGATTGTAGCCCTGAGCAACAAGCCTGGCCTTGTGTCTGACCACTTTTCCTTCTTCTGACAGCTTGTTTCTGAACACCCGTTCAGTTCCTATTATAGTTTTCCCATGGGGTTTAGGTACAAGTATCCAGACATCACTCCTAGCAAATTGGTTCAGCTCTTCTTGCATGGCTAGGATCCACCCTTCATCATCCAGAGCTTCCTCAATACTTTTAGGTTCAATTTCAGAGAGAAGTGCAAGATTGTTCAAGCTTCTGAGCCTTGATCTTGGTCTAACTCCTTCTGAAGTGTCACCTACTATTTGCTCTCTTGGATGATGAGTTTTGTATCTCCAATCACGATTGTGAGGGAGTACACACTCTGTCCGAGACTCAACAATGTTGGTCTGAGAAGGTCAAACGTCATACACAGGTTCAGTCTTTTGCTCAGCAAGTCCTTCAGATGATCCTTCAGATTTTACATCTGGATTTATCTGCATACCTGCAAAATCCTCTTCTAGATCTAATAGTTCCCTATCAGTCTCTTTAAAGTCATTGAACCTTACATGAATAGATTCTTCCACAGCTAAGGTTCTTGAGTTATATACTCTGAAAGCCTTAGAGGTTTTAGAATATCCAATAAAGAAACCTTTATCAGACTTCACATCAAATTTTCCTAAATCATCTTTAGTGTTAAGTATAAAACACTCACATCCAAAGATATGGAAGTAGGATATGTTGGGTTTTCTTCCTTTCCACAGTTCATATGGAGTCCTTTTGAGAATTGGTCTTACCACAATTCTGTTTTGAATGTAACATGTGTGAACAGCTTCTGCCCAAAAGGATCTAGGTAGATTGCTTGAGATGAACATGGTTTTCCCCATCTCTTGCAAGCTTATGTTCTTTCTCTCAACAACCCCATTTTACTGAGGTGTCCTAGCCACAGAGAAATTGTTTGAGATCTCATTCTCATCACAGAACAGTCTGAAGTTTGAGTTTTCAAACTCTCCACCATGATCACTTCTGATAGCATATATGTAGATTCCTTTCTCATTTTGCACCTTCTTACAGAATTTTGTGAAATTCTCAAAGGTTTCCTCTTTGCTTCTTAGGAATATTTCCCATTTAAATCTTGTATAGTCATCAACAATGACCAATCCATACTTCTTTTTTCTAAGACTCTCAGTTCTAGTAGGACCAAACAAATCCATGTGAAGTAGTTCTAAAGGTCTGCTGGTTGAAACAACATTCTTACTCTTAAAAGAGTTTCTAGTTTGTTTCCCTTTCAGACAATTTTCACATAAAATATCATATTTGAATGAAAGCTTGGGTAAACCTTTAACCACATTGTGTTTGGTTAGCTTTGAGATTAATCTCAAGCTGCCATGCCCAAGTTTCTGATGCCAAATCTGTTTTCATCTTCAATTGAAACAAAACACTTCACATTTTGACTTGCAAGTTCCTCTAGATAAATCTTGTACACATTATTGTGTCTCTTAGCATAAAAGAGGATATGATCTGAAGCATCTTTGACTATACAGCCTTCTTTAGTGAAAGATACAACATATCCACTGTCACATAATTGACTTATGCTCAGAAGATTGTGTTGCAGTCCTTCCACTAGAAGAACATTCTTAATTAGGCAAAGAGGAGTCACACCTACTGTCCCAATACCTGTGATCTTCCCTTACTGATTTCCACCAAAGGTGACCACTCCACCTGCCTTGGGTCTAAGGTTTTGGAACAAACACCTTTCTCCCGTCATGTGTCGCGAGCACCCACTGTCCAGGTACCATTTGTGGTGTTTCTTTTGTCCTGTTAAACACATCTGCAACAGGAAAAATTAAACTCTTAGGTACCCATACCTTATTGGGTCCTCTTTTGTTAGTTTTGGGTCTTATTTTCCCTCTGTTCTACACTGGGACTCCACATGTTCAGGTTTGCCACAGTTGGAACACCCATTTCCTTTCTTGGGTCCTTTATCAGGTACTATAAAATTTAAGGATTCAGAAGAAGATGTTTCTGAATAACCTAAACCACTTCTGTCTAAGGAATGCCTCTGAGAGCCTAATAATCTGTTTAAATTATCAGTTCCTTTGACAAATCTGGCCAGATCCTGAGTTAATTCTCTAATCTTGCTTTTGAGCTTTTTATTCTCTTTTACAAGATTATCAGAATCACAAGGATCTTGCCGAAATAGCTTTTCTTTGAGAGCAAGGTTTTCTTTTTGCAAATTTTCATTTTCTAAAGCAGCTTGAGTAAAAGCTCTTGAAAGTTCTTTAAACTCATTGAACAGCTCTCTGCTACTTTCAACAAGGTCATCATACTGATCTTGTAGAGTTTGAGGAATTACCTCAGAGTCTGAACTGTCTGAAGAAGGTAGACTTGCCATGAGACACAGATTTGCTTCTTCTGAAGTGTCATCCTCTTCTTCTGAAGTGGAGTCATCCAAATCTTCCCATGTTTCCATCAATCCTTTCTTTTTCTTGAACAATTTCTTCTTCTGAAAGGTTGGCTTCCTTAACTTGGGGCAATCAGTCTTCATGTGACCTGGCTGTTTGCACTCAAAACAGGTAATTTTGTCAGTGTTAAAGGACTATTTACCTGACTTACCTTGTTTGAAGTTGGAAGGTTGAGATCTTCTTAATCTCCCTTTTCTTTGTAGCATCTTCTTAATCTTCTTGCTGAGAAGAGCAAGATCTTCATCTTCTGAACAGCCTTCAGATTCAGTATCACCATCTGAAGTGTCCTCCGCTTGCATGGCTTTCATGTTACCATGCCTAAGCTGTCTGGCCTTGGAGTTCAATGTTAGTGATTTCTTCTTGGTGTCATCTTCCCCAAGTTCTAACTCATGGACTTTGGGAGAGCCCAACAGTTCCTCCATTCTAAGAGAGTTTAAATCTTGAATGGCAGTAACCTTGGGCCTCCAGGACTTTGGTAAGCTTCTTAGAATCTTTTGATTGTTATCTCCATATTCAAAGGTTCTTCCTAATGACCTGAGTCCATTAGTTATCGTCTGAAACCTTCCAAACATTTGATCTATGGTTTCAGACTCTTCCATCTTGAACATCTCATATTGATGTACAAGCATACTGATCTTGGATTGCTATACGGTCTCATTTCCTTCATGAGCTGTTGCAAGAGTATCCCAGATCTCCTTGGCAGATGAACAACCATACACCTTCTCATATTCTGACTTGTTCAAGGAACATATCAGATAGAGTTTGGCCTTGGCATTTAATTGAACTCAAGCCTTCTGCTCCAAGGTCCATTTAGCTTTTGGTATGGGCAATCCAACATGCATAGGAACATAGTCTCCATCAGTAACTACATCCCAGACATCAATGTTGTTGCTTTTAATAAACAACTTCATACGATCCCTCCAATAGTGGTAATCCACTACATTGAATGTTGGGGGTCTCGTGATGAAGTCTCCTTCAGTGATGTACTATCTGTTGCTGGTAGAGGTTTCCTTATGGATCTTTGTCCTCTGCACTGATTAGGTGCTAACCCCGAGGATAAGCTCTGATACCAACTGTTGGAAAGCATGGAAACACTAAAAGGGGGGGTTGAATAGTGTTTCAATTGAAACTTTTTTGTTTCAAATATTTTGAAGGTTTCACTATCTTCAGATGATAGCTACGAATTAGAGAGTACAAATAACTGAGACTTTCTCAGAATATGAAAATGAATAATTGTACAAAGCATATCAGAGTTTATTTTTGCAGCGTGTAGTTTCTTTGATTGAAATGCTTCTCACCACTTCCTATTCAATTCTTCATGGGACGTATTTATAGTCTCCAAGGAGTAAATGCCCGTTACCAAATAGCATTTAATGCATTCAGAATACGTTTGACACAGCTCTAATCAAAGCAATCTGAGCAGAAAGAGGTGCAACATGTCTGCGCACACAAAGCAATCTGGCAGGAGCAGCAGCGTTGCAGACTTTCCTTAAATGTGCTAAACATTTGAACGAGGAAGAAAAGCAACACTGACTCTTATGTTGAAGTATGTAAGATCTTGATTTGAACATTCCTCGTACTCAGCAACGTCTTCCAAGGTCAAACCATTGTCCTGAAGACTTCATCTTTCAGATGCAAGGAATGCTTCAGATGAACTTGTCTTCTTCTGAGGATAAACGCTCTTCAGACGATGTTTAGTCTTCAGACTATCTGAAGCTTCAAACGATGTTTCACGCTTTTTATGATCTGAAACAAAGCAGAATATTGTGAAAGTATATTGCCACAAATCCATCTGAATTTTTATATTTGTTGATTAAAACACTTTAAAGGGAATGAGACTCAAAGTACTTAAGTATATAAATTTTTTAGTATATAAATTTTTTAGACTCAACAATTATTAAGAGAAAGTAAGTTTGAAGCTCAAAATAAATCTCTTTAAGACACAACAGAGGTCTTTTTGAGCCAGCTTTCTCTCCTTGCACGGTTAGCACCAAAATATCAGAGAATATGATGAGAGAGAGAATTTCCAGAAGGTAGAAAATTAGAGTTCTTTGTACCTTTCTTCTGGGCTGTGTGTTTATTCAGCAAGGGAAAGGGCTCCTTTTATTTTTAGGATTATAGTCGTTGGAAACCCTTCAAGGAGCATAGACACATCCAACTGTGAGGAAGGAACTGTCTTAATCAAGGTCTGCTCAGAAAACACTATTGTAGCAGGATGTCACAGTCATGGACAATTGTATCTTGACCGAAGCTATCTTCTAGAGGACCTTTCTTCTGTAGAAGTGAATTTCTTCTGATCTTTACCTCTCAGATTCATGGAGAAGGTTATTCTAACCATGATAACATGAAGGGATTGATTGAATCACACTTTATCACTTGCAGAAGAAGGAAACCTGAGAAATGTGAATTTATAGAAGGCTGTTTATTCTACAGATATTTTGACAATGAATCTTCCTTCTATTATTCTGTTTTTGCAACATATGTTTCTTCTGGATAGGGTATTTGTATTTTAAAGAACCAGATTTGTTTTATGTTTCATGTTCTGTATAATGGATTGTATTAAGCCTTCTTCTCAACAACATTTTTTGTTTTCATCTGTTGATGTATCTTCTGTATTTCTGTTGAAATGAATTCTCAGGCTGTTTCTCCATGATCCTTAATGTCTTCAGAAGATTGCATATGTCTGTACTGTCTCAACAAGCTCATTTGAAAATATTAGTACTTAAAACAGAATTATGCAACTTGGATTATGAGGGATTGTCATCATTGAAACCCCTTAGGAGGATTTTGATCCTTACATTCCTTTCACCCAATTCCTTATTTCCTAATTCCTAAGTCCTAAGTCAAAAATACTAATCCTAATTGAATTTTTTTTATATTCCTAATTATAACGGGAATAAAAACTAAATTCTAATCCTAACATAACCAATAAAATACTGAAATAAAACAAAATAATAACCATAACGTAAATGTTGCATAAGGTACAAAATTATCAAATAAAAGAAGAAAAGAAAATAAAATAAAAGAAAGAAAGAAAAACACCATGTAAAAAAATGAAACAGGAATTTCTCAATCTCTTAATCCTCATTGAAATATGCTCTTGTTCCCTCCTCATCAGCTCCAATGTCAGGTGCAGCTGCAGAATCATCAAAGGATGGTACAACTCCAGCTCCACTCCCCCCGGGAAAAAGGACTGTCCCCAGGCCACTGCAGGTATGTCTGGAACTGCTCTTGTGTCATACCTGGGTATGGTCCTCTAAAATTATGATATAAGAACTCATGGAGGTAGAGTTATCCTCTATGGGTCGAGATCAGCTGTTGACAAATGGATAGTTGGAGTCGCTTGATTTGCTCCTCCAATGGCTGGTGTGGCATGTCAGCTGGTGGTAGGTGTTGTGGTGGTGGAGAGTGGTAGTGGTCTTGGGGTTCTTTAGGATGCTCCTGTTGAGGCTACTCCTGCTCCTCGGGTGTTAAACAATAAATCTCAATGTACCTTTTGTTGATAGGTTCTCTGATAGGAGCTGTAGGGTTCACCTCAACCCCTGGTACATGCATAGTGCTGTAATGAGAGCTGGGAACCCCAAACAAAATTTGGAGCGATCGCTGCGTCGCTCCACTGCTATCCTGACGAATGAATGAAGTTTTTGAGACATTACTCTTGCTATCTCGACATCCGCAACAGAGAGAATGCAATAGATGAGGTGCGTCGTCTCAATAGTGACATCAGAAACATGGTTGTTGGGCCTAACATTGGCCAACAACAGGACTGTCCACATCTGAGATATGCTTCGCAAGTCCTTCCTCAAAATTCTAGCTGCCTCCCCATACTGATTAACTTCAAACATACGCCCAGGCAAACAGAGGTACTGAGCAGTCCTCGTATCCAGCTCTTCATTCCCATAGCTCCCAATCTCTCATCAATTGATGGTACTGGCATGGCAAATCATCCTCATCATCAGGAAATGGGCTGCCCAGAAAGTCGTTAATCCTATCACGATCGTTGGCTAACCATCTTCCCCTCACATAGGACCTCTTATCAGCTATGCCACTCGGCTCGCCCGCATCATTGGAGTAAAACTCCGGGACAAAATCTGGATCATAAAATTGATCTGGTTCAGCTACTCTCCTCCATCTCCTCCTGGTAATCTCCAGGTTAAACTCTTTGAACTCCTAAGTCTTGAGTTCTACTCTCCTTTCCACAATTAAGTTACAGTTTTTGATATAATTGTATTTATCCCGAGCCTGTGCATCCTTGAACCTTCCTGCATCAAACGGAGGGTCAGGCCTAGAACTGTCAGACCTTGCCCTCTTCCCTTTATTAATCCTGGAACAAGAAGGATTAGAACCTACTGTCATTTTGGTACGAACCATCTTATACAGTAAACTGACAAAGAATGGAAGAGGTTTGTTGGTGAAAAGGGGAAGAAGAAGGGTATCTCTTGCAGAGGAATCGTTCCAAAACCTCTCAAAAAAAAGGGGAATGGGTGAAGTGACCCTTCCCGTATCCAGAATTTGAATTTAAACTTAAACGCGTACCTACGCTCAGCGTAGGTGGAGCGCAGGTACCTTTTTGCAATTTAGCTCGTAGCTGCGCTTAGCCTACGCTCAGCGCAAGTAAAGTGCAGCAAACAGAGAGTTTTTGAGCATTTCTACGCTTTTCATGCACTCAACGCAGGTGAAGCGCAACAGATAGAAACAAATTGTATTTCCTACGCTTTTCCTGCGCTTAGCATAGGTGAAGCGCAGGAAACAGAGACAAATTGTATTTCCTGCGCTTAGCGCAGGTGAAGCGCAAGAAACAGAGACCTATTGTCTCCAACGCTTAGTCAATTTTTTGTTGTCTCCAATTTTCACCCTGTTCTTGCTCACACTCACTCAACGCAATCTTACCTAAATTCCTTAACCAAACCACACATAATCCTAACTAAACATAGAACAACACACAA
Source organism: Sesbania bispinosa (assembly GCA_026901365.1). Lineage (NCBI taxonomy): Eukaryota > Viridiplantae > Streptophyta > Magnoliopsida > Fabales > Fabaceae > Sesbania > Sesbania bispinosa. The sequence continues at coordinate 599,732 of QLOH01000274.1, forward strand.
AATTGAAATAAAAAAATGCAAAAACAATAGCTAAAACGCTGGGTTGCCTCCCAGGAAGCGCTCGTTTAACGTCATATAGCTTGACGCCTATTTTTTTTTTATGAACGTCGAAATTGGAGTTTTATGGTGAACCTTGGGGCTACGCCCTTAATTCCTCTGAACAACAAACTCCAAGATCCTATTGCTTCCTTTACATTTTTGACAAGGTTTAACTCTGACCATCTTGTCCTCATCTTGAACTTTAACCACACCACGACCTTTTTAGGTTTGAATTTTCTCTTCTTTGGTTTCTTGTTGCGAGTTGCATGAGTTATCTTCTTTTTTAGATTGGGAGAGGCTTGACGATCTTCTCTCCATCTTTCCACTTCATGCAGTTGTGGCCTACTCTCAATGTGGCAGACTCCTTCAGTAGAATCTACCTTAAAGCACTCTTGTTGACCTTTTTTATGTGGATTGGTTTTGAAAACATTGAAGGTGACCTCATCATCTTGTGCCCTGGCCTTTAGTTGCCCATCATCAACATCAATGCTGACTTTAGCAGTCTTCATGAAAGGTCTTCCTAGTATAAGAGGAATTTCAGCATCTTCCTCTATATCCATCACAACAAAATCAACCGGGAACATGAACTTGTCCACCTTAACCAGAACATCCTCTACTACCCCATATGGATACTTCATAGATCTGTCAGCTAGCTGTAGTGTCATCCTTGTAGGCTTTACTTCCAGATCTCCAATCCTCTTTAGCATGGACAAGGGAATCAAATTAATGCTAGCACCCAAATCAAGTAGTGCCTTATCCACCGGTAGTGTCCCAATTGTGACTGGGATAGTGAAGCTTCTAGGATCTTTATATTTCTGAGGCAGTGATTTCTGAATTATCGCACTACATCCTACCTCCAACTCCACTGTCTCATCAGTAAACCTTCTTTTCTTGGTTAGGAGCCCTTTCATTAATTTTGCATAGGCTGGCATCTTCTCCATAGCTTCCATAAAAGGAATATTAATCTGCAGCTGTTTGAAGATATCCCTGAATCTCGTAAACTTCCTTTCCTTGTATTTCTTTGAGGGATTCTCAGGGTATGGCAGACTCTTCAGCTGAGGTATCTGTAACTCACCCCCTCTCCCTCCTTTTCTCATTATTTTGTCCTTCACAATCTTTTTCTTTTTCTTTTTCTTTATTTTTTTTATTATTTACACTCTCTCTTTCATTATTATCTTCACCCCCCTCACACTCATTTTTCTCTTCATTAATTTCTTTTTCTTTCTCCTCTAGAACTTCCTCTTCTACAGCAAGGTTATCACCAATCCCTCTTCCTATTATTTTACCACTTATGGTAGTAATTTACTTGCATTGTTCCTTGGGATTAGGTTGTGTATTGGCTGAAAATTGACCTGCTTGTTGCTAGATAGTTGTTTTGCCAATTGCCCCACTTGAGTCTCTAAGTTCCTGATTGCAACTTATGTAGTCTTCTGATTGGAAAGAGAAGATTGCATGAACTTCTCTAGTGTATCCTCCAGCTTTGATGTTCTGTCATGCACTGAAATATAGTGTTGTTGTTGCTGCTAATAAGGAGGTTGCCTATTAGAAGGCCATGTGTCTTGCTTCCACCCAAAATTCTAGTTCTGATTATTCCTCCAACCTTGTGAGAAATTATTTGAGAAGTTGTTGCGGTTGGAGAAATTGTCTGGTCTTCCTTGATTTGCCATGCAATTAACTTGCTCTTCCTGAATGCCTTGATAAGAGCAGTGACCATTAGGATGGTCACCTCCGCAAAAATCACAAGTCAATTGTTGTGTCTGACAAGGATTTGACTGATCTGCATGCAACTGCTGAGGAAACTTGGACATCTGCTTCGTGAGTGCCTCTATTTGTTGGGTGAGAATTTTGTTCTGAGCCAAGATTGCATCTGGAGTATTCAGTTTTAGCACTCCCTTCCTCTTCACTGGTTGTCTTCCATGTTGAGCTTGTTGATCAGTTGATGATAATGCTTCAATAATCCTAGTAGCTTGCTCTGCATCCATAGACATCATTGTACCACCTGCTGCAGCATCCAGTATCATCTTTGTATCAGGCCTGAGACCATTGCAAAAGATGTTGAGTTGAGCTATGTCTTCAAATCCACGGTTAGGACACCTCCTCAGCAAGGATTTGAATCTTTCCCAGGCTTCACAAAACGGCTCTTCTGGTCCCTGCTTGAATGTAGAAATGTCTGACTTGACCTTAATATAGCGAGATGGTGGGAAAATTCTGTTTAGAAACTTTTCTTCAACATTGTCCCAGCTAGTCAGACTCTGATTTGGGTGTGACTTCAGCCATTCCTTAGCTTTACCTATCAAAGAGAAAGGAAACAAACGTAAGTATACAACTTCTAAATCCCCTTCCTCAAAACCCATAGTACCAATCAATTCATAAAAAGTTGAAAGATGAGTATATGGATCCTCATGATCCATTCTCATGAATTGATGAGCACTGATTAGACTAAGGAATGTTGGCTTCATCTCCAAAGATTTTGTAGTGGCTGGTATAGGTATGCTTGAGAAGTGTCTTAGGCCTTGTTGCATAGCATACTCTCCTAATGTCCTTCTTGGCGGAGAGGGATTTTGTCGCTCCTCAGCCATATCTTCAACTTCAATCTCACTTTGGATGGATGATTTGAGAGTGTTCGAATTGTCTCCTATAACTTGTCCTTGCTTTTTCTTCCCGTTTTTGCTCTGGTTCCTTCTGGATGTCTTTTCAATCTTAGGATCAAATTCCAGTTGCTCTATAGGCACCTAACCTCGTAAGAGCATAAATCACAGAAACTATGACAAGAATTAGCACAGAAGAGAGGAATATGAATAAAATTAATTGCAGAAAAAAAAATAAAAATAAAAAAAATAGTTACAACTCAATAAGATGAACTAAGAATTTAAATTGAAACATCGTTCCCCGACAACGGCGCCAAAAATACTTGTTGAGATCTTGGCAAGCGCACCAATATCGCAATAGTATAATAGTTTTAAGAGTAGGGGTTGTTGTACACACGAGGAACGGTTCAAAATAAATCCTTAGAAGTCAACTTACTAAGTAAATATGGTTGCAAAAGATTGAATTTATTTTATGAAAAGTAAATTTAAAAGGTGCAGTAAAAAGAATCTAAAACAAAGAGAAATTTGGATGAAAGAATGCAGTTGAGAAACTAGGATTGTACTTCATCTATCGCACCCCTCTTGTATTCTGGGAACCCAATAACATATAGAAATTTGCAATTAACAATACTGAAGCACAAATAATTTTCATTCACATTGATTCCTCAAATATGAAATTCTTAGAACAATCTCTTAAATACCGATCCCTCGGATATTTAACAAATTGCCTAGCATTAAGAAAAGTTGTTTAAAGCTATCAATATATTGAACCATATTCCTAGTGATTCAATCTAATGAGTATTTTATCCAAATCAGATTTAAAGAAGTGCTTCCCAACCAAATCAAGAAATCGAATTCAAAACTCCATTGAATAAATAGAATTTAGCATTAAGTACTGAATAAAAATACCAGTATTGGTAAAACAATAATTCCTATATATTAGAGATCCAAAATACAATTGGGGTTTGAATCGACTACATTCAATCCCACATAGGAGTTTAGCTACTCATGGTAGCAATTACAAACTGAAGGGAATCAAGCATGTGGTCAGGGTGCAGCGGAAATAAATGGATTCCCTCCCTTGTTAAAATCGTTTTGCGAAAGCATGAATCAAGGCATAAAAGGTATTAAAACGAAAGGTCGTACCTTATTAGGATTATGAACGAGGCAATAGCAGCCACGTCTCTAGTGGTGTCCACGCCAATAGCCGAACTAGGAAACCCTCCTCAACTCTGCTAGTAGCCTTAGAGAGTAAAAGGCGATTGCTTATGTGCATATAGGGTAGTGCATCTCATGCTCTATTTAACACCTTGTCTATGCATGTACCTTGATTTAGGCCAAGTAATGATCTATCTCTATAGATCCTGATACCTAACACATAGGTTGCTTCGCCCAAATCTTTCATAGAAAAACAATCTCCTAACCAAATCTTTACAGACTGAAGGGTAGGAATGTTATTTCCTATGAAGAGTATGTCATCTACATACAAAACCAGAAAAACCACTATGTTGTCAATAACCATCTTGAAGACACAAGGCTCGTCTTCATTTTTAATGAAACCAAACTGCTTAACAGCTTCATTAAAACGAAGATTCCAGCTTCTAAAAGCTTGCTTTAATCCATATATGGATCGTTGCAACTTACATACCTTTAGGTATAACAAAACCTTCAGGTTGTATCACATACACATCTTCAAGAAGGCTTCCATTTAGGAAGGCTGTCTTGACATCTACTTGCCAGATTTCATAATCATGGTAAGTTGCAAATAGCAAGCAAGATCCGAACAGATTTGAGCATGGCAACTGGGGAAAACGTTTCATCATAGTCTACACCATGAATTTGCGTGAAACCCTTAGCCACCAACCGTGCTTTAAGGTATCACTTTGTATGGACCTTAGAAATTTCTAAGTAAAGTATCACTTTTCTTGATAGACAACTTTCTATTCTTTTCAATACTTTTCTTTTCACTATTTTCTTTTCTTTTTCTATTTTTCTTTGGAATTCGAATACTGAGTAAAATAAGATAGAAAGATAACAAATTCTATTCTTGACAAAAACGATATTCAACCTTGGAATACTTGAAAATAAGTCACATATATTTCAATTAGTACATAGAGGAAAATAGGTTTTTGAACTAAATAGAAGAAGTAGGAAAATTAGAAGAGATAGAAGGTAGGTGTCACACTTTCAAGACTTGAAAGATAAGCCCTTGAAGATACACACACAAAGGTAAGGAACCTTTGATAATCTTCACTCTTGACGAGCAAGAAACTTGGAGAAAATCACTCTCAAGTATAAGCAAAAACTTGGTATATTTCATCTACCCTTTCTTGCATGCATGAAGCATGTATTTATAGAGTTTACAAAGTGAAATAGGGCCATGCATTCAGCTGCATATTCACTCCCAAAAACTCCCAAAAATACCCCTTACACACTTCCCATGCAACCCTAATTTAACTACTAGGAATTAAATAAATTAAGCTAATAAAACTCAACCCTAACTAGCTTATTTGGCCGCAATTTCCATGCAGATTCCTTGGCACATGTGACTGCATTATTACATGAAATGTAACCAAAAAAACATGGATTAAATTGGCTCTTGATTCAGCCAATAAGTGGCCGCACAAAACAGCCCACAATTCTTCAAGAATCCATCAATTTTGTAACTCTCATTTCATTATTGGCCGCCCACTTGATTGCCTATTCATTCAGCCATTTACATCCACCATAAACCCTATTTGATGACACATGAATCAGCCTTGAATTGCACATGTTGGCCGCACAATATAAAGGCATATAACTCAGCCATTTACTCAATTGTTGGCCGCAACATTGAAGGAATATAACTCATCCTTCCATGCACATGTAGTCGCCCACCTTTTGCTTGTTGGAAGGTCTTCATGTGGCTTCAAAATGGACCAGGTTCATGCACCAGAAACAAGCCTTCCTAACGGCTAGTAGACAAGGTTTTAATGCAATTATGACCTTGTTTTGTAACCACCAGAATAGGAAACGTAAGCACCAAAAATTAAACCCTTGTGTCTTATAACTCCCACAAGTTTATTGAATCAACATAAATCAAAATAAATCAGCAATTTAAATAATATGTTGGCCGCCCCACATGGCCCTCATCCATGATAAACGATGGCTCTTCAACTGGTAGTTGCATTAAAGGCATCTGACACTTCATCAATGGTTCCTCCTTCTTCAACTTGAATGCAATTAATGAACTGGTCACTTCCATTAATGCTCTTAATGTTTTGAGGTTGGACTTCTTTGATGACAAGTTGTAGTTCCTCCTTAGCCTTCCTAGCCTGCGCCTTTGTCATGGGTCCCCCTAGCCTTTTGACTGCATGATTGATGTCCTCATCATACCCCCCCTTCTTGAAAAATATTTGTCCTCAAATCTGAAGGGTCCTCACCTATATCAAAAAAAGGTAAGTAAGACACATTGAAAGAGGCACTAATCTGATACTCACCAAAAAGGTCAATTTTGTAGCCATTGTCTTCGATCATTTCTAGGACTTGAAAGGGTCCATCTCCCCTAGGTAGAAAATTGGACTTCTTTTGCTCAAGGAGCCATTTCTTACGCATATGCACCCACATCCATTCACCGGGGTGGAAGACAACTATCTCTTTTCCCTTGCTGGCTTGATGGGCATAGCTTCCTTGCTTCTTTTCAATTTGTTCCTCCAATCTTTCATGCATCTTCTTGACACTTTCTACCTTGGCTTGTTGTTCATTATGCGTAAACATAGAATTGTTAGGCAAAGATAATAATTCAAGAGGAATTACATGGTTAATTCCATAAGCTATCTCAAATTGAGAGTATTTTGTAGCACTATGGATCGCCCTATTGTAAACAAATTCATCATGAGGAAAACATTCCTCCCAAAATTTAATATTTTTGTTCAAAATAATTCTAAACAAGGTTCCCAAGATCCTATACACCACTTCGGTTTGCACTTCCTTTTGAGGATGACAAGAAATAGAACACAGCAACTTAGTTCCAAGCTTGTCCCACCAAGTCTTCCAAAAATGGCCAAGAAATTTCACATCTCTTTCATCTACCATGATTCTTGGAATAAGGTCTTTATGATGTTTAATCCCCTTCAAAAGTGGTATTCCATCAGGATCAATAGCTGGATACATCTCTTCAAAATCCTGCAAAAGAGAATTAATAGACAAAGGCAATTCATGGTTATCAAAATGGTTAGCATGAATCAATTGATTTTCTCAATTCAATAGATAGAAAGTTTGTCTCGTGCAAAGCACCCTCCTCACTTCCTTCTCTCTTGCTAAACATATTTGTTTGCCTTCAAATATTTCTCTCATTTTCTTTTTATTTTCCTCACTCTCAAATGTTTCAATCTCTTTCTCTTTTTTTATCTTTTCTCTCAATTTCTTTTGATCTTCTCTCACTTCCTTTGGTGACAAAGGCTTAAGGACCACTTTTTTATCCTGAAAAATGAAAGAAATTTTGTTAGTAAAACCAGCATGGATGGCTTTTGTCTCAAATTGCCACGGTCTTCCCAAGAGGATACGGCTGGCTTCCATTGGTACTACGTCACATAGCACTTTATCTTGATATTTTCTAATGGAAAATGGAATTTCAGCTTGCCTCTCCACGTGAACCTCATCTCTTTCACGAAGCCATTGAAGCTTATATGGCTTAGGGTGTGGCTTTATATCCATGTTCATCTTTGACACCAATCTAGCACTAACCACATTAGTACAACTGCCACCATCAATTATGACTAAGAAAATCTTACCATTGACAGAACATCTAGTGTGAAAAATGTTCTCCCTTTGGTTTTCTTCCATGGTCGTGGATTGGTTACCAAGAAGTCTCATAATCATGTAGACTTCTCCCATTTCTGCACCTGTGTCATCTTCACTTGCCTCCTGTTCATCTTCTCACTCATTAGCATATTCTCCATTGTCCTTAAGAAGAACTGTCTTTTTTGTAGGACATTCATAGGCATAGTTTCCCAATCCTTGGCCCCTGAAACAAGTTACCTCTCTTCCTTACTTTACAACCTGTTCAACATTTTTGTTAGAGGATTTACCTTGTGAAATAGGCACTGCTTGACTTGAGGATTCAGCCATCTCCTTCTTAATTTTGTCCTTCCAATTTGCAGGCAAATTAGTAGAACTCCTCCTGGAAGCTCCTTTTCTTTTTAATTGTTGCTCCACTTGAAGAGCCTTATGCAATAGGTCCTCCATTTCCACATACTCCTGTAACTCAACAATGTCTCTAATGTCACTGTTCAAGCCATTTAGAAAACGTACCATAGTGATTTCAGGATCCTCTTCCACGTTGGCTTGAATTTGCAGCATCTCCATCTCCTTATAGTACTCCTCCACTCCTTTACTTCCTTGAGTCAATTTCTGTAATTTCAGCTTCAGGTCACGTTGGAAACTAGAGGGAACATGTCGTTTCCTCATAATCCTTTTCATCTCAGCCCAAGTTTCCACCATTGGTTCTTCATTTCTGACTCTCTCCTTCTGTAACTTATTCCACCAAATAAGTGCATAGTCAGAAAATTCAGTAGTAGCAAGCTTTACCTTTTGCGCTTCTGTACAGGTATTACAAGCAAAAATGTGCTCAATTTTGAGTTCCCACTCCACGTAAGCTTCTGGATCACTGCAACCTTTGAAAGATGGTATAGTCAACTTGACTCCTTGTATTTTTCCTTCATCTCTTGGTGGTCTTTCTTCTTCTGCGTCAGGTATTGATTTGACCTCCAGTTGGTACAACCTAGCATGCAACTCATCATATCGTTGCTTCATCGGTCTCTCTAATTCTGAATAGAGAGCAACAATTTGTGCTTGAAGGTCACGATTTTCTATCACTCTTTCTGCCATGAAAAAAGAACAAAAAACAAACATTACAGAGAAAAATAAGGTTAACTGTTTAGAAACCTCACTACTCTCGTGTTTGCACACAATACTTGGCTTTTCTATGACGTAACTCTCTTGCCTTTTTCCACTCTATTTCTCTTGAATTTCTTACCACACCAATGAGGAGAATAAGTCAAATAATTCACCAACCTGCGTGCATTCAAGAAAAAAAATAATACAAGAAAAGCTAAGAAGAAATAGTACTTGTTAGAAAGAAAAATTCAGAAAAATTTCTAATAACCGGAGCTCTGATGACCAAATGATGTGAACCTTAAGGTTCTAATTTTGTATGGACCTTAGAAATTTCTGAGTAAAGTATCACTTTTCTTGATAGACAACTTTCTATTCTTTTCAATGCTTTTCTTTTCACTATTTTCTTTTCTTTTCTATTTTTCTTCGGAATTCGAATACTGAGTAAAATAAGATAGAAAGATAACAAATTCTATTCTTGACAAAAACGATATTCAGCCTTGGAATACTTGAAAATAAGTCACATATATTTCAAGTAGTACGTAGAGGAAAATAGGTTTTTGAACTAAAAAGAAGAAGTAGGAAAATTAGAAGAGATAGAAGGTAGGCGTCACACATTCAAGACTTGAAAGATAAGCCCTTGAAGATACACACACAAAGGTAAGGAACCTTTGATAATCTTCACTCTTGACTAGCAAGAAACTTAGAGAAAATCACTCTCAAGTATAAGCAAAAACTTGGTATATTTCATCTACCCTTTCTTGCATGCATGAAGCATGTATTTATAGAGTTTACAAAGTGAAATAGGGCCATGCATTCAGCTGTATATTCACGCCCAAAAACTCCCAAAAATACCCCTTACACACTTCCCATGCAACCCTAATTTAACTACTAGGAATTAAATAAATTAAGCTAATAAAACTCAACCCTAACTAGCTTATTTGGCCGCAATTTCCATGCAGATTCCTTGGCACATGTGGATGCATTATTACATGAAATGTAACCACAAAACATGGATTAAAATGGCTCTTGATTCAGCCAATAAGTGGCCGAACAAAACAGCCCACAATTCTTCAAGAATCCATCAATTTTATAACTCTCGTTTCATTGTTGGCCGCCCACTTGATTGCCCATTCATTCAGCCATTTACATCCACCATAAACCCTATTTGATGACACATGAATCAGCCTTGAATTGCACATGTTGGCCGCACAATATAAAGGCATATAACTCAACCATTTACTCAATTGTTGGCCACAACATTGAAGGAATATAACTCATCCTTCCATGCACATGTAGCCGCCCATCTTTTGCTTGTTGGAAGGTCTTCATGTGGCTTCAAAATGGACCAGGTTCATGCACCAGAAACAAGCCTTCCTAACGGCTAATAGACAAGGTTTTAATGCAATTATGACCTTATTTTGTAACCACCAGAATAGGAAACGTAACTGTTGAGTCTAAGAATTAGTCTGAGCATTCAAACTTAACTTAAGACTCAGTATCCTTAGGTTTTAATGATTAACAAATTAGACTAGATTAAAAGAAAACAGGTACTACTAAGAAAGGTATTGTTTTGTAGATTGTGTCTAGGGTTGAAGTACTCATCTGAAGTGTAGAAGAACAAATGTGAATCAGAAGATGAAGCGAAGCACTGAATCTGAAGAAAAGTAAAAACTTGATCATCTGAAGACAATTTGAAGACTTGAAGAAAAACTGAAGATCTGAAGACAATCTAAGGACTTGAAGACGAACTGAAGATCTGAAGATAATCTGAAGACTTGAAGAAGCACTGAAGATCTGAAGATAATTTGAAGACCTGAAGAAGCCTTGATCATCTGAAGACAAGCTTGCATCAGAAGGATAACAGAGGAGAAGAAAAGAAGACTAGACCATCTAAATCATATTCACCGTCTGAAGACTTGAAGCCAATAGAAGAACTTGATTTCGTCTGAAGAGTGACTATTATCTGAAGATTCGAAGATCATCTGAAGCACTCTGTGTATCTGAAGGCGGAAAGTGTCAGAGTCAAGAGTTGACCTCTTGTAGACGTTGGTAAGTGTGAAGAACACTCTACCCAATGAATTACTCACAAAAATCAGAACTACTTTCTTGCCTCGTTCAAAAGTCTTGCACAAATAAGGAAACTCTGCAACTACTGTTGCACCTGCAACAAAAAGCAATTGTGTGCGCAGACCTACTGCACCTGCTGCTGCCCAGAACGAATCAGAAGTCTGAACAAAAGTGACGAGAAAGATGTTTGAACTAAGTTTGTTAAATTCAACATCTTTATCCATCTGAATCACAGAAGAATAAGAAGAGACAAAGAAGAACAGAGTTGCAACCATCGGAAGAACGAAACCTGCTGAAAGAATCTCTAATCTGAAGAACTAAGAAGTGCATGAAACAATCATCTGAGATAAGCATATGTTGAAGCTGATGATATCAAGCCGAAACAATGCAACCATCTTAAAGATCACTGATTGTCTGAAAGTATGTGAAGATTAAAGAATTCAATCTTCTAAATACACATACTCTCCAAACAAAATGATGAAACACTTCAGACTATCTGAAGATATGAAGACTCTCAACTCTCTGACTACGTGGAAAAATCTTACACGACGAGAAGTCTTAACAAAAGCAGAGACCACGTGATCAACAACTGGAAGATTTGCTCAGATATTTAAGGAACTCTGCTCAAGAAAGAGAAAGGAGAAAATAGCAGAAGCTAAGCAAAAAGAAGTTTGCACAAAACAGGGAAAAGGACAAGTTTAACGGATCCTTATACAATATCTCCTCACACTCACAGAGAAGAAAGAAGAAAGAAATGAGGAAGCAGAAAGAGAAAGAAGATATCAACCTGCTAAAGGAAAATCTCTCAAAAAGAGCTTATCTAAAGTGTGTCAGAGCTAAACTATCTGCACAACTATTCTGCTTAAGAAGAAGCAACCGTTTAGAGAAGTTATTTCACAACGGCTATATGAGCCAAATCACTTCTTCTCAACGGTATTATCAACAACCTTCAACGGCTATATTTTATCAGAATATAAATAGCCTCGAGAAAGACTTTGAAGGTGGCGATACAGAAGCCCAAGTGAGATCTGGCTGAAGCTCAATACTTTACTTAGCAAATTCCTTGAGGATGTTTTACCTCACTTAGAAGGCGAGATTGTACCCAAATTCATACACTTGTATCTCAGTCTTATCCCTGTACTTAGAATCCATTTCATGTATCATCAGTTGTACTCAGTTAAACTGTAAGTATAGGATAAAATTAAGTTTATGTTTCTCAGAAACTTAAACTTAGTTTATGTTGTAAACACTTTATCTGTCTGAGAGCCTGGAGAGGCTTGGTGGAAGAAAGAATGCTTGTCATTGAGCCTGGAAAGGCTTGTCTGTAAAATAATACTGCATATGTTGCTTGGAGAGGCATTTGAAAACAAAAGAATACTTGTTGTTGAGCCTGGAGAGGCTTGTCTGTAAAATAATACTACATAAGTTGCCTGGAGAGGCAGTTGAAAACAAAAGAATACTTGTTGTTAAGCCTGAAGAGACTATAGTAAAAGAATACTTGTTCAGCCTAGAGAGGCTTGTCTGTAAAAGAATACTGCATGAGTTGCTTAGAGAGGCAGTTCAAAACAAAGGAATACTTGTGTTTACGCCTGAAAAGGCTGTGGCAAAAAAATACTTGTATCTGAGTTCAGATAGTGGAAAATCCAGTGGTGGTTTGCCCTGGGACTGGATGTAGCTCACTGAGTTAGTGGCACATCCAGGATAAATTCTTTACTAAGTTTTCTTTTCCTTAAACTCTTTTATTTTCAGCTTTATATATTTCCTAAGGGGATTAAAAAGTAATTTTTAAATCAAACTCTAATTCACCAATTTCAATAAAACAGTTTTCAGAAGATAAACTAACTTTTAATTTATCTTATATCATTTGAAGTATTGCAGAAAATGTACTTTGAAGAACCTATGAAATAACTCTCTGAAATGAGTCTGAAAAGAACTCAGTTCAGAAGTTAGAAACAGACTTTAGACGACCATTAATCATCTGAAGTAGTTCAAAGACAGTTCTGAAAAGATTTTCTGAAATAATCTTCAGAAGGTACCTTGAGATGTTTTTCAGATAACACAATTTCTAAATAAGAAACTAAGTTAAATGAAAGATTAATAAAAATATTTTTTAAGTATTTTAGAAAGCTTAACAACTTCAGCATACTTACTAAAACCTTGAAAAACTTATTTTCTAAGCTTCCGCACAACACAAATAACTCTGAGTATTTATAAATCAAGTTTTTCAATACAACTTGTCATGATTCATTTAATATTTAGCAAAAAGGTTTTCAAGATTGGTTTAAAGTTCTTAAACACTATTCAACCCCCCTTCTAGTGTTTCCTGTGGTTCTAACAATTGGTATCAGAGCTCACCTTCGGGTTGAGCATCTAACAAATGCAGAAGGAGTAGATCCTCAGAAGATAGATACCTCACCAAGCTGAAGCAACTCTGAAGAACAAAGAAATGAGTATGTTCTATTAAAGCTCATTATGTAAGCTACAGAAGCATCTCTCAGAAGAGCATGATGAGAAAAGGAAAGTACACTCATCCCAAGTTACATACTGGTAACATCCTTCCTATCTCAGTTTAGATGTAGTTATTAAACTGCTTTGAAAATTACGAATTGTTATTGAAATTGTTAATGCATGATTGTCTTAATATGTGTGAAAACCATTTATTGTATCGTGTGTTAAGTAATTGAAGAGTCTTTAGTTTTTAAATCATTTTCTCAAAAAATTATGATACGGTGCTACGTGAATCAATGGATCATCAATCGGTTTCTCATAATTGGCACAATGCACAACTCTCCATGTCTACTCAGTGCATGTAACCGTCATCATCAATGCATCAAGCATGTCCTTTTGACTATTTATAAGAATTGGAAGATCATCATGAGAACTACACTTCATTAATCCTCAAGAGATAGAGTCTATTGTCTCCAAATCCATCAATCTCTCAGTACAACCTTGCTCAATTAGCTAACATGTCTGCATCAAGTAACTCAAATTCTTCATTGATCAACGAGAGAATCATTCCTTCAAAGATAGTTAATCTCTCTGACTTCGAAGAGGCTAGTTATAGAATTTCTGAGTACTTTGACGCAGTCGGCTGGACTCCATTTTTCAACAACATTTCCTCTTCATGGCATGAGGAAAGTGTTCTGGAATTTTGGAACAACTCTGAGGTTGTGTTTGAACCTGGTCACATTGGACTTAAGACGATGGTGCTGGGAAGAACTCTACTTGTTGACTGCAAATCGCTGGCTGAAGTGATCGGTGTTCTTGCAAGAGGTGACCAGTTCTTTCAACGATGGGAATCAGTAAATGGTGGAACCATTATCTATGATGAATTACTCTTTGGTGGATGACGTCTTGCTCCTTATAGGCATTCTCAACTCCTGGATACTCCCAGAACTCTTCTCGATGTACTGAACTGCTGCATCCTTCCAAAAGGAAGCAACAACTTGGTTATAAGACAGCTAGAAAGGTTTGTGCTGGGTCATCTATTGATGAAGAGGAGAATCAGTCTCCCTTGGGTTCTGCTATTTCAGATGTCATTCCGGAAGGAAATGGGCAATGAGAACCTTTTTCCCCACAACACCCTGATTATGAAAATTTTAATGCACAAGGGCTTTCCAGTGGAAAGTCTCTTTGACCAACCATCTCCTGACTTCTTTACTCTGGTTATGTTTGCTAAGTTAGACCGGACTCTGTCTGAACAAGAAGAAGCTTCAGAGAACCAGGTGGCTATCCCTTCTCTCTTTGCATCCCATGCCAAAGAGAAAAGAGTTTCTGTTCATTTGAGTGCTCATGGAAGGACAAGGATGGTGTTGGCTGCATATAATCTGAAAAGGGTAAATGCTAGGGTGAATAGGCTTGAAAAGAGACTGAAGATAGATGAGAAGGAATTACAAGAGCTGAAATCAGAATAGGATAATGCACATGCCAATGAGGACCCATCTGCTGATGGTCATTGATTTTGCTTTAGAATGCCTTGTCATCATCTTAAAATTTGTTTTTCTTTAATAAAATCTTAAACTTTTATTTTGCATTAATCTACAAGTTTCTCTTTGTCTATATTATTTGTGTGTTCGTTTAAATGTGACGTTCACATTACGATAATATCCCTCATAAATAAAATAATTAACTTGCTGAATTATGGTAAAATAAAATTATTAACTTAAGTTATTTCCTTGATGATTAACAAATTTAATTAAGTAACATCAGATGCTGCTAAAAGGTATTTTTAGTTTGTTTATGTTTCAGAAATGCAGATTTTATAGATAATCCTAAGATGAAGATGGAACATCAGAAGGCAACACCGTCTGAAAGGGTAAATCAAGACAACATTGTCTGAAAGGATGGCTAGTATGATATCATCCCCATTCTCTGAACCTGTTCAGAAAGTTCTCAATGAACTTACTGAAATTGTGGGTCTGAAATGTTAAGGTCGTTGATACTCTATGTACTAAGCCTACCTCAACTCATGAGAAGACAACTCTGACTTAGTACCATCCCTATTCTCTGAACCTGTTCAGAAAGTTCTCAATGAACTTACTGAAATTGTGGGTCAGGAATGTTGAGGTGATTGATATTCAAGCCATTAAAAGTCTATCTCAATTTTTGAGGATCAGACAATGATGATTGCTGCTTATGAAGAAGAAACGTCTAAAGCAAGAAGATCAAATATTATGCTGTTGATGCGCTACAGACAACTTCAGAAGATGGAAAGGACAAAACTGTCTTTGAAGACAAGATTGAGTCTCAGCAGATATACTTCTTCAACCCAACAATCAACAAATATATCTTATGGTAACATTGTTCTATCTTGTAACTTAGAAATGTGTGTATGAAAACTGCATCTTGCTTATGTAACAATATCTGTTGAACTCTTGTGTATGTCGTCTTGAAAGAATTCACATTTTTCTTTGTTTGTGAGTAATTGTTAAAACGTACCTTGTGTCCTTCAATTAAAACGTTGTTCTCTTTAAAAGTCTCTTATTTCTTTTATGAAAAGTTTTTCTCTAGATTTTTTTTAAGTTTTTTTTGTGGCATGTATATATGTATCTTTTCCTTACTTTCTTTCAGAAACGTTTTTCAAAACTTTCTTATCAACACTGATGACTCGATTTCCTATGACTAATAGCGCTTCACCTATGACCTATCAATGATGTACGTTTTCGGTACTCCCAAGGTCTGAAACTATCATCATTAATGCTATCCAAGCCCATATGAATCCCGTGAACAACAATCCAAAAGATTTAATCCCTTCACTTCTCGCTTTTACCCCTGCTTCAAAATCCTATAAATTCACAAGAGCTCTTTACACAAACTCATCTCTTCAAAGCTCCTTCATAGCTTTGCCTAAGAGTGTGAGCGTGTTGCTCTCTGAAGGACAATGAAGAAGCTAAGGAATGCAGAAGAAGAAGCTCTAAAACACTTTGAGGAATAGATCAAATCATCTTGGATGATGTGTGGAATGATAAGTAAGGGAAAGGGTTCATCTGAAAACTCGTTTCTCTATACTTGGACCATGGAGATCTTGTTGCATCACCAGTACACTGGAAGACCACTGGTAGAAGCTAGTACAGCCAATCTTATGAGGGAAACCACTTCACATGTGGTCCTGATGATAAAGGTTGTGACTGGTGGTTGAAATACAGTGTTAAATGATGCACCTCCACTGTTTCAGTTGTCACAAGGGGATTGCGTGCTGAACGCACGGTTGGGAGGAGGATACAGGCTCAAGAGGCACTTCTAAGGCTTTTCAGACAAAGAAGTAGTGGTAGCTTTGAAAGAGATGAAGCTGCTATTAAGGCTATGCCTCAGCCTTTCATAGGAATCAAGAGAGTTAGCGTTGATAAACAAAATGTATTATTTTTTTTTGTTTTTCAAGAGAATTTGTTTTGTAAATAAAGTCTTTTCAAAACAAGTGGTTTTTCTGGGTAATTTCTTTTTGTTGAATGTATTTCTTTCCTCTGAACTGTGTTTCAGAGTACGTATCTGTATATTTCTGTACATACTTAAATGTCTTTGGTGTATATTTCAGAATCTCTTCTTAACTGCTGATTGGTATATATTATCAGTTGATATAATTTAATCACATTTTACCTTTTGGTATCAAGAATCTGAGAAATAATAATAAGGGAGAAATAATGTTGTTTAATTTATTACAAAAAGGGAGAAATATATAACTAACAAAATGCTTGAAGTCAAGTAAGATAGAAACTAAGAAGATAACAAGCTATATAAAAATCTTGTCATAACACGTGGAATCCTTAATTCTTAATAAAGAATAACATGTGGTATCCCTAGATCTTAATGATTAACAAACAATTAACAACTGGTATCTAAAAGATTAACAACTGATATCTGAAAAACTAACATTTGGCATCAAAAGGGGGAGAATATAATTGGCATCTAAAGAATTAATGTTTTTCTCAAGGGAAGTAATATAAAAATGGGGGAGTTGACAACTCTTAGAATATAATCTCTTTGCTTACTCTTGTTGAAATTGACTGTGCCTTTGCTTAATCTGTTTCTTTTTAATAATGACAAAAGGGGGAGAAATATAACTAAACAAAATTCCTGAAAGTAAAAATGTTTTCAGAAATATAAGATGATAAAAGATATCCAGTTTAGGGGGAGTTTTCACAATTAACAAAGACTCATCTGAAACATAACATAATCATTCTGTGACTTGAATCTTTTATGATATTTGTTAGTCATATCTAATTTGTCATCATTAAAAAGGGGGAGATTGTTGAGTCTAAGAATTAGTCTGAGCATTCAAACTTAACTTAAGACTCGGTATCCTTAGGTTTTAATGATTAACAAATTAGACTAGATTAAAAGAAAATAGGTGCTACTAGGAAATGTATTGTTTTGTAGATTGTGTCTCAGGTTGAAGTACTCATCTTAAGTGTAGAAGAACAAATGCGAATCAGAAGATGAAGCGAAGCACTGAATCTGAAGAAAAGTAAAAACTTGATCATCTGAAGACAATTTGAAGACTTGAAGAAAAACTGAAGATCTGAAGACAATCTAAGGACTTGAAGACGAACTGAAGATCTGAAGATAATCTGAAGACTTGAAGAAGCACTGAAGATCTGAAGATAATTTGAAGACCTGAAGAAGCCTTGATCATCTGAAGACAAGCTTGCATCAGAAGGATAACAGAGGAGAAGAAAAGAAGACTAGACGATCTAAATCATATTCATCGTCTGAAGACTTGAAGAGCATAGAAGAACTTGATTTCGTCTGAAGAGTGACTATCATCTGAAGATTCGAAGATCATCTGAAGCACTCTATGTATCTGAAGGCGGAAAGTGTCAGAGTCAAGAGTTGACCTCTTGAAGACGTTGGTAAGTGTGAAGAACACTCTACCCAATGAATTACTCACAAAAATTAGAACTACTTTCTTGCCTCGTTCAAAAGTCTTGCACAAATAAGGAAACTCTGCAACTACTGCTGCACCTGCAACAAAAAGCAATTGCGTGCGCATACCTACTGCACCGGCTGCTGCCCAGAACGAATCAGAAGTCTGAACAAAAGTGACGAGAAAGATGTTTGAACTAAGTTTGTTAAATTCAACATCTTTATCCATCTGAATCAAAGAAGAATAAGAAGAGACAAAGAAGAATAGAGCTGCAACCATCTGAAGAAAGAAACCTGCTGAAAGAATCTCTAATCTAAAGAACTAAGAAGTGCATGAAACAATCATCTTAGATAAGCATATGTTGAAGCTGGTGATATCAAGCTGAAACAATGCAACCATCTGAAAGCTCACCGATTGTCTGAAAGTATGTGAAGATTAAAGAATTCAATCTTCTGAATACACATACTCTCCAAACAAAATGATGAAACACTTCAGACTATCTGAAGATATGAAGACTCTCAACTCTCTGACTACGTGGAAAAATGTTACACAACGAGAAGTCTTAATAAAAGCAGAGACCACGTGATCAACAACTAGAAGATTTGCTCAAATATTTAAGGAACTCTGCTCAAGAAAGAGAAAGGAGAAAATAGCAGAAGCTAAGCAAAAAGAAGTTTGCACAAAACGGGGAAAAGGACAAGTTTAACGGATCCTTATACAATAATACTGCATATGTTGCCTGGAGAGGCAGTTGAAAACAAAAGAATACTTGTTGTTAAACCTGGAGAGGCTTGTCTGTAAAATAATACTGCATATGTTGCCTGGAGAGGCAGTTGAAAACAAAAGAATACTTGTTTTTAAGCCTGAAGAGGATATGGTAAAAGAATACTTTTTGAGCCTGAAGAGGCTTGTCTGTAAAAGAATATTGCATGAGTTGCCTGGAGAGGCAGTTGAAAACAAAGGAATACTTGTGTTTACGCCTGAAGAGGCTGTGGCAAAAAAATACTTGTATCTGAGTTCAGATAGTGGAAAATCCAGTGGTGGTTTGCCCTGGGACTGGATGTAGCTCACTGAGTTAGTGGGTCATCCAGGATAAATTCTTTACTAAGTT
Source organism: Sesbania bispinosa (assembly GCA_026901365.1). Classification (NCBI taxonomy): domain Eukaryota; kingdom Viridiplantae; phylum Streptophyta; class Magnoliopsida; order Fabales; family Fabaceae; genus Sesbania; species Sesbania bispinosa. The sequence continues at coordinate 618,774 of QLOH01000274.1, forward strand.
TTCTTTTCCTTAAACTCTTTTATTTTCAGCTTTATATATTTCCTAAGGGGATTGAAAAGTAATTTTTAAATCAAACTCTAATTCAACAATTTAAATAAAATAGTTTTCAGAAGATAAACTAACTTTTAATTTATCTCATATCATTTTAAGTATTGCAGAAAATGTACTTTGAAGAACCTCTGAAATAACTCTCTGAAATGAGTCTGAAAAGAACTCAGTTCAGAAGTTAGAAACAGACTTCAGACGATCATTAATCATCTGAAGTAGTTCAGAGACAGTTCTGAAAAGATTTTCTGAAATAATCTTCAGAAGGTACCTTGAGATGTTTTTCAGATAACACAATTTCTAAATAAGAAACTAAGTTAAATGAAAGATTAATAAAAATATTTCTGAAGTATTTTAGAAAGCTTAACAACTTCAGCATACTTACTAAAACCTTGAAAAACTTATTTTCTAAGCTTTCGCACAACACAAATAACTCTGAGTATTTATAAATCAAGTTTTTCAATACAATTTGTCATGATTCATTTAATATTTAGCAAAAAGGTTTTCAAGATTGGTTTAAAGTTCTTAAACACTATTCAACCCCCCCTTCTAGTGTTTCCTGTTGTTCTAACAGTAACCACCAAAAATTAAACTCTTGTGTCTTATAACTCCCACAAGTTTATTGAATCAACATAAATCAAAATAAATCAGCAATTTAAATAATATGTTGGACGCCCCACATGGCCCTCATCCATGATTAACGATGGCTCTTCAACTTGTAGTTGCATTAAAGGCATCTGACACTTCATCAATGGTTCCTCCTTCTTCAACTTGAATGCAATTAATGAACTGGTCACTTCCATTAATGCTCTTAATGTTTTTAGGTTGGACTTCTTTGATTACAAGTTGTAGTGCCTCCTTAGCCTTCCTAGCCTGCGCCCTTGTCATGGGTCCCCCTAGCCTTTTGACTGCATGATTGATGTCCTTATCACAATAGCAGCCACGTCTCTAGTGGTGTCCACGCCAACAGCCGAATTAGGAAACCCTCCTCAACTCTGCTAGTAGCCTTAGAAAGTAAAAGGCGATTGCTTATGTGCATATAGGGTAATGCATCTCATGCTCTATTTAAAAAGTGGTGGCTAGGGTTTTACCCCCTCACTCACTTAACCCTCACACTTATGGGTCTGACCCATTATGTTATAATTCTAATTAAATTAAATTAGAATTATTATCCTTTCCTAGTGGCATGTTGTATGCGTGTGACCCAATAGGCTTTTTAATATTTGGTTATGATATTAAAATAAAAACCTTTTATATTTAATATCATAAATAGTGAGCGGTATCTAGCAATACATCACTATCCAAATATTGAGATTATCATCAACCTTGACGAATCCTATTTTATGATAATTTATATGATCTGTCCCTTTGTCCAAATATCTAATTGAACACAAGGGCATAGATTGCGTCAACCTTGTATAGTTCAATTTATGTTTTTCTTTATCCCCAAGTAGACTGTTCAGAAAATAAACATCTCATGTTTATCTTCCTGAGCATGGTCATGCATTTTGCAGTCTCACTTTATCAAGAGGCCTACAGATATAACTCATGTTACATAGGAGGGACAAATCCCATCTAGGGCACTCACATTCCACCACATAATTTATTATATGTCCAAAAACCAACTTTATGATTACCCTGTTACAGGTAACGTTTGATGATAATTAAAACATATAATTCCTTATGTAGGAATCAAAGTGATTTCAGGTCAAAGGACTTCATATAACACTTATCAATTTAAGAAACGTTCATGACACTTATGTAACAATCCATGCAACGTTCTTAAGGTGGGTCTGTCCAGTACACCAATACTCTTAATGTGTACCTATGTGAACACATGATATCTCATATCCATGATCCGTGAGATGTGATCGTCAATGAACTCACATACTAGTCTAAATGCATCTTTTTCCTAAGATGATACTTGACTAGGGACTATTTAAGAATAGTTCTTCATAAGATCTCACGATCAAGTCATCTACTTGATTTCTTATGAAATTTGAGTTTACTATTCTAAGGACATTAATTATATTCTAAAAGAATAAGTTGCCTTTATAAAATAACATAATACAAGTGATGGATGTTCATAAACATATAAGTCTCTAGTGCATATTCCTAACACAAACCACAAGAATTAAGAAGAAAGATTGCAGCAAAGCCTTCCAGCTCTGTTGTCTTCTTTCCCTTGCTCCAAAATGGTCTTTATTCTTCCCCAAACTGTTTCTTTCAAACTCCCTATCCAAAACTCCAAAAAAACTCTCCCAAAACTGCGATTGACGGATCATTAAACGCTAGGTTTATGAGTCCTGCACTCAGCCTGTGCTTAGCACAGGTAAAGCGCAGGAAACAGTAACAATTGAGCAAGCTTGCGCTCAGCCTGCGCCTAGCGCAGGTGACGTGCAAGGAACAGTAACAATTTCCTTTGATTGGTTATCCTTTGAAACTATCTCTATACCGTTCCTGTCTCTACTCACTGCTCACTTGATGCTTCAACTTTTACTTTATCTCCTCATCTGTAAAAATCAACAATTTCTTCTTTAAAATATCATCAAGTTCAAATTAGAATTCCTTATCTACAACAGCCACAGACTAAGCAAAGAAGGGTGATTTTGGAGAATAAATTCATGCAATTATTACTAACAAGTGCTTTATTTATACAGAAATCTACTAAATCTTAGCACTTATCAAACAGTATGAAGTTTGTGTTTTCAAATCTCTATCATGGTCACTTCTGATAGTTGAAATACAGAATCATTTCTCATTCTATATCTTCTTACAGAATATTGTGAAATTCTCAAAAGTCTCATCCATGCTTCTGAGGAATATCACCCATGTATATTTAGAATATTCATCAACAATGACAAGTCCGTAATTCTTACCACTAAAACTTTCTGTTCTAGCTGGACCAAACAAGTGAATGTGAAGTAGTTCTGAAGCTTTGTTAGTGGAGACAACATTCTTGCTCTAAAATGAGCTTCTTGTTTGTTTCCCTTTCAGAAAGCTCTCCCAAAAAATATTAGATTTGAATTAAAGCTTGGGCAATCCTTTAACAAGATTATGTTTTGTTAGTTTTGAGATTAATCTCAAGCAAGCATGCCCAAGTCTCTGATGCCAAATCTGTTTTTCATCCTCAACAGAGAGAAAACATTTCACATTTTGACTTGCAAGTTCATCTAGATCAATTTTATACACATTGTTGTGTCTCTTAATAGTGAAGAGGACTTGATCATCAGAGTCTTTGACTATACAACCATCACTTAATTGACTTATACTACATAACCACTGTCACATAATTGACTTATGCTCAGTAGGTTGTGCTAAAGTCTTTCAACGAGCAAAACATTTTTAAAAGATAACAGAGGTGACATACCTATTGTAGCTGCTCCAGTGATCCTCCCTTGTTAGTTTCCTCCAAAGGTGACTGATGAGAATAATTTTACATACATTTTGCATATATAATCTTAGCTTTATTGGGCTGTATTCATGATTAAATCCATTGTTTTAATTGGAATTTACCTAATTGGGCTTATATGGGCTTTAATTGTAATTGTTGTTTAATTTCGGATTTTTAAGCCTATTGACCTACCTGCCTTGTTTTGATGATATCTGGAGCTATACGTGGATGATTTGGGTGATTCCAGTTGCGTTAAAAAGCTAAGATTCAGGGCTTTAATTTGATATGCTACATGATGGTATTTGTGCGAGGGACGTAGGTGCAGTTTAATTTTGAAGTTGAGTTACGAAACCTGATGCGGGACAACTTTGTTTTTCACACTTCACTACAACATTTTTGGTCTCCGACAACAACAAAAAACCATTCCTGAAAGCAAAAAAACCGTTCCTGAAAGTTTAGGCAACGGTTTTGCAGGCGTGGAGTTATCGGTCGTTGTCTATTCCCTTAGGCAACGGTTTTTTGACGTTTCCAGCCACGGTAAGCATAATCGTTGCTTAAAGCATGTTTAGGAAACGGTTTTCAAGCCTACTCCCAATAAACCTTAGGCAACGGTCTATTAGCATAGGCAACATTTGCTTAAACGTTGTTGATCATTATATCCAACGGTTTTACTATAACCGTAAGCAATGGTTTTTTTAAGACTTTAGCTACGAAAATGTCCATAGCTAATGCATAGCTAGTTGAAAAGTCTATTCTTCCATATTCAACAACCTCTTCCCTGCAACCTAAATATTTTATTATAGAAACTGTTTTTATCTTAAATTAGATAAAAAAAATAGAGAAAAATAAATAAATAACACCATTAAACATAGATTTGTTGTTAATGATTTTAAAAATAACAAGAAGACAAACTAAGAGATTGCTTACTTATGACTATCATAATCCATGACTTATTCATTGCTTCAAAATTTTTATTCTAAATTTAAATATAAAACATCAATTAATAAATTGATAAACTTAAGACATGATAAAGTCGAACATAAGACAAGAAAGAGGCAACTTTGAAAATTAATATATACAATCAAAAAACTTTGTAAATTAACTCCAAGCTTTAGGTAGATAGTTCTAATTGATTTATCTTTAAATTAAATGAAAAATCACAGGAAAATAATTGTATCATTTTTTTGTCAATAAATAATTGTTTCATTTCAAACCAGATCAAATAAAGTCTAGAAATTCAATATCTAAGAGAGTTAATAATACAACATACATACCTAAAAATAAGTTCCTTGAATTGGTTGAAAGGCTCCCTGCACATGTATTAGTCTCACGTCTAATTAATATATATATATATATATATATATATATATATATATTACCAAACCTAATATAAGATCAAAAATTTTAAAAGGTTCCCTGCACATGTATTAGACCTTATTTATATATATATATATATATATATATATATATATATATAATATTAGACGTGAGACTAATACATGTGCACAGGGATAAATATATGAATCAAATTGACATAATTTAATAGTAGTAGTTTTGTTGCACTGCAGTTCAAAGTTTTAATTTTTTTTATATCACGTACTAGGGAGGCTTGTTTGATTTTGTCTGAGTTGGCCATTTGTTTTCATTCATTACAAATGCACAGACAACCTTTCGCGTAATACTAAGCCTCAAGTCATGTCAAACTCAAACCCCAAGAATCACTAACCAGAAAATCCAAAATTAATTCAACAACCCAGATCCTAACCATAACAATAGAAAATACTTCCAACACAAATTCTACCCAGAAAACAACAAGCCCTTAATCCCCAACAACAAACATTATCCACAGAACCCAGAAAACAACATAGTACCTCAGAATTCATACCCCCAGCACAAAATAGAGAAGTTAGAACCATCCAGCTTAGCAACCTCTATACAGAATCTCCACCCCTCAATCAAGTTAAAATGTACTCTTGTGAAAAAAACAACAGCAGCAGAGGGAGAAATCATACTTGTGAAAACAGCAGAGGGAGAAATCATACTTGTGAAAAAAAATTAAGTCTTTGATGTCAATATGTTGACAGAAGCCAAAATGTTTAACCAGTTTCCAAAGTGTCAATAAGACAGCAGCACCACATCTAAAAGATCCAACCAAACCAATTTAATATGAGCAATTCAAATTTAATTTTACCCTAAATACAAACCAAACCAAACCAAACAAATCACTGAACAACAAACCAGATTACCACTTGGAACTTGTAGATGAAAAAAAGAAATGGTGCATAATCAATTGGAAACAGACTAGATAGCAATACTCCTAAGGAAGCTCTCCTAAGTTCTAAATTACGGAGTGTCTAATGCTATAATAATGTCTCTGATTTGTATTCCCTGTTTGAATTAAGAAGTGAGCATAATGCCACAATGTAACACCATCATTAGGGGAACAAGAAAGCCCAAAATGCACTTAGATAGGAAATCAAGCACTCAAAATGCAATGGGGGGAACAAGAAAGCCATAAATGCATTAGACAACACACAATACTAATCAAGGATAACTCCATGACCAGTTCCCTATGGCGGTTGAGGTCCTTCAAGTAATTAGAGCAAGTATAATCTTCTAAGTCATATGCCTCTAACATGAGAGATTTTGGTGCAACTGAATTTAGATTGGGTTCTATAATCGCCTCTTCACCCTTTAGTAGCTGCACACTCAATACTTAGCAAAGATACAGGTCAACTTCTAGCATACATAGGTGAAACAATGTATCAATTAAACAAATATAAAATGTAAAGGATGCTAATTTTCATACCTGATTCATGTATGGCCGGTTGGAGGATGAATGGTGGACACACATAGAAGCTGTCATCATCACTCGCTTCATTTCAGTAAGATCATAGTTCTCACCTAATCTGGGGTCTGTCATCACCTTTGTCTTCCTCAAATTATTATCAGTATGTAAACTAAAGTTGAACATTGCAGGCTATAATATAAATATCTTGATTGCCAAAGCCCGCAAGTGTTCAATCTAAAAGAGACATTGATCATTCGTATTGTATTCACCTAGATGGGAAACTCACTTTGGATATTTCCATGAGATGAGATAAAAGTGTTTATGAAGACTTACCCAGATCACAAGACTTTGCCTACCATCTGAATTAAAAAAATAATAATAAAAAAAAAAACTTACCTTTCCCGGCATTGCATCAGTCAAATCATCTTCTTCACTTCCCTTTTTTTTATGGTGCAGGGTTCCTGTTTCTTTTTCTTCTACAAGTAGAACCACACCAATATATAGGCTCCAATCCTCCAACCAAAACAAGGTTAGAATCACAATCACCAACAAAGTCACAACAAGCAAGGAAAAAAATAGTTCAGAGAAGTTCAAATCATGAGACTACATAACATCAATCAACATATATTAAGCTATTAGGAATGGTTTAAGAAGGACCCAAAAAAGTGGTGAACATAAACAGACATATTGATGTAAAGGGCCAAATGTACTTCTAAGCAGAATCTGCAGACTTCTAAATTATAAAAATGTTCCAACTCAAGATGCTTAATATAGATTGCGTAAAAAATTCACCATATAATTATATATAAATGCAGACATACATGCTTCAGATGAACTGCGACATATTTAAATACTAATTTGAAATCCAGAAATATTAATATGCTAATGTATGCTCACCTTGATTAATTTTGGATTAGCTTCAAGAACACGCTTCAGACTGCAAAACAAAAATGGATAAAGAAGTTAAAAAACTTTTATGAAAATTTTACAACTTGCTCAAATGTCTGCAAAAAATTACCGAACATAAGGGGGGAAGAAAGTGGTGTCTGTCTCCAAATTGACATTGGTAGAAAATATGCACATTTAGGAGACGCAACAATTATAGGGAATGAAATTTCATAATCAAGATGTACCTCTCCTCATCAGCAGCAGCAAACAAGAGTGAGCTCATAGGATCACCACTTGAAGCTTCACTTGATTTAAGTTGAAACTGTAACCCAATATAGTTTTCCTCAGAAGAACAATTAAAATCATAGCCCCAGATCTAACAATTACCTCAATGGTCGAAACTGAATCGTGACCAAAATGCTATCCCCTGACTTCGACGTATCCAGAGGTTCAGCAATCAGCTCCTCCGTCCCGAACGCCACCAGGGAACGACCACCATAACTGCGCGGAGGCTGAACGGACGTGGATGCAGACGCACACGGAGCGCGAAACAGGGCTGAACGAATGTAGACGGCGACGGAGCGGAGGCGCAGAGCCGATATGGAGTCTGCGGCTAGCCAGCTACTAGTGAGAGACAGAGAGAGAGAGTCAGTGAGAGACAGAGAGAGGGTTCTAGGGTCTCATGGACTCCACTTAGTAAATATTTTTTTTTATGGGAAATTCTAGGGTATCCTCCCGTGAGAGAGGGTTTTAGTACCTTCTTTTTGATCATTTAATCTATTTTTTTTTTAATTTTTTTAAATGGTCTTAGTATTTTTATAGTTATAGGACAATATTTAACTATTAGAATTTGTATTTTTAATTTTTTAAAAGACTTTTTGACCCCCTATAACCATTATCATGTATTTTTTATTGTATTCCCATATTTTTTTACATTCTCATTTGCAATACACATGTGACTTATTTAAAATCTATTTTATGTCTTCGAACTAATTTAGGACGGAGTACACGGCTTGCTCCTATGTAGTTTTGGCCTATTCAATAAAAAAATGACAAGAAGGTACCAAAACCTTCTTTAGTTGGAGGGTACCAAATTGTGACCTTTTTTTATTTAAGACCTAAAATTTTAGGCGGGTAGGGTTCATAGAGCGTTGCATATTACAACCTTCGGGATCGGTTTTCAAATGAATCGAGTGCAGTTAAGAATTAGTTGGCTACGGTTTTAAAATTATTGATTAGGAAATAGTCCACAGTCAGAAAAAGTGTTGCCTTTCCCATGTTTAAGCTACGGTTTTATAAATGTTACCTAAAATGAGCTTCTTGTTTGTTTCCCTTTCAGAAAGCTCTCACAAAAAAATATTAGATTTGAATTAAAGCTTGGGCAATCCTTTAACAAGATTATGTTTTGTTAGTTTTGAGATTAATCTCAAGCAAGCATGCCCAAGTCTCTGATGCCAAATCTGTTTTTCATCCTCAACAAAGAGAAAACATTTCACATTTTGACTTGCAAGTTCCTCTAGATCAATTTTATACACATTGTTGTGTCTCTTAATAGTGAAGAGGACTTGATCATCAGAGTCTTTAACTATACAACCATCACTTAATTGACTTATACTACATAACCACTGTCACATAATTGACTTATGCTCAGTAGGTTGTGCTAAAGTCTTTCAACGAGTAAAACATTTTTAAAAGATAACAGAGGTGACATACCTATTGTAGCTGCTCCAGTGATCATCCCTTGTTAGTTTCCTCCAAAGGTGACTAATGAGAATAATTTTACATACATTTTGCATATATAATCTTAGCTTTATTGGGTTGTATTCATGATTAAATCCATTGTTTTAATTGGAATTTACCTAATTGGGCTTATATGGGCTTTAATTGTAATTGTTGTTTAATTTCGGATTTTTAAGCCTATTGACCTACCTGCCTTGTTTTGATGATATCTGGAGCTATACGTGGATGATTTGGGTGATTCTAGTTGCGTTAAAAAGCTAAGATTTAGGGCTTTAATTTGATATGCTACATGATGGTATTTGTGTGAGGGACGTAGGTGCAGTTTAATTTTGAAGTTGAGTTACGAAACCTGATGCGGGACAACTTTGTTTTCACACTTGTATTAGTGTTTTGGGTCTGATACTTGTTAATCAGGGTCCAAACATCACTTTAATCTGATTAATCATGTGACTAGGATTAATAGTTTAAATAGGGGTAGTTAATCTTTTGGAAAAGACCTTTGTTGGATTTTTCAAGATTTCAAATTGGAGACTCTCGAGATTCTTTACTTTTCTCTCTTCATCTTTCATTCTTCTTCCTTAATTTATAATTTCGTATTTTTTCTTCATCCTCCATAGAAGGCTGAAGATTAAAGATTGATATCTAGTGTAATTCACAGTGGTTCTTGAAGTTTTGATGCATAGTAATTCGTATTCTTTCTTTGCACAGGTTCTATCTTCCCTAATTTCTTCAAACCTAGGTTATTGATCTGAAAACAAATTGTTTGCTTAATTCAATTCATCTTATGTTCTTAAAAGATGAGTCATAATTCGGTTTGCTTAATTCTGAATTAGATTCAAGGTTTGCTTTATTCCAAGAATAAGAAATTAGGATTCATACAAGTTGCTTACTCTTTGTATGTGATATTCAAGAATTAATTGATGTTTATTCTGTTAATTCGAATTTGTGAAAGGATTTAGGATCTATTAATTTGTTAACTAATGATTGAATCAATTATGGAAGAGATAGGGATTGATCTATTTTCTTGAATTACTTTTCTGAATTTCGAATTCTTGTTTTTGATCTTGAAACCACAAACAATCCCCCTTGTTGTTACTCTTGAAATTCTTGCTGTTAATCTTGAAATTCTGAATTTGCAATTGAATTCTCTGGGAAATGACTTTGGGTTAATTTAAACCTTACTACATTTTAAAGTTCAGGGGCTACTGTTACAGGTTTTGAAAGTTCAGGGATATAAAACCAAGGAATTAAAATTCAGGGACTAAAACCCAAGTTGACCAAAAGTTCAGGGACTAATAACATATTTTTCCCAAAAATAAATAGAGCTTAAAATCTAAATAGATTTTGGCAGCGTTTTCTCTTAGGAATTTTCGCATGAGTTTATTATTATTTGCTTCCTAAAGATCACTTGTTTTTATATGATTCCAAAATTCTTTTGTTATGAAGCTTGTAGATCAACACTAAATGAAACTCTTATTGTTTCAGCTACTCCTCTACTGGAAAGTGGACTACATGATGGCGCATTTCACCTTAAGGGAAGTACCTTCCTAATTCATCTATTCTTGTCATCCACTCCATCTTGCTATTATTCTACTTCTTACCCCTTTTTGCTTTATCTTACTATAGGCCTCTACGCTGATTTGAGGTCAAATCCTTTTCAAGGGGAGGGGATGATGGCATGATGCTGATGGGAACAGCTGGGAGTCAAAGAGATTGGGCCAGTATCACTGATGCTTGGGTCCATGAAGGCTCATCAAAGGAAAGTTGACTTCATAAATTCAACATTGACCATATTACTCTTGGTCAACCAAATAATTTTCATCATTTTAATTGTATTTTGAATTCCTAAAATAGAGGTCCACCTAGTCATGGCCTATAAACCTTAGTTTGATAGGATTTGCTTGTATTTGAATTTTATTGTATTTTTCCAACATCTTACTCTCTTTGGGGCGCAAATTTACATGGAATTAGTGGCTAGGAGGTTGTTTTACTAAAAGGATTAGGAGTCATGGGTTCAAAGACCCATTAGGATAGTTTTTATTTCCTTTCTCTTTCTACTTGAGTTGGCCGCCCCACTCTCCCTATATAAGGGGGCCTTCTCCTCACTTGTAACTCTTAATCAACATTTTTAATAAAGTTTATGCTTGTATTCTCCCTTGTGAGGTTGAGAGGCTTGATTGTTCTTGCTTAAACCTGTGTGATTCTTATCTGGTTCCACGAGCTGGTGGCGAATCTACACTGTTGGCTTATCTGTTAAAGGGGTTGCCTTCCTCAGTGGCGCCTACACCATCCCTATTCTCTTCCACTTTTCTTTAACTTTCTCTCATTTTCTTTCACTTTCATGCGTGAATATGCTTGTTGTCCAACCGAATTAATTGCTTGTTTTTCACTTTTAACTGGTTGTTTTTGCTCAATTCTAGATTCGTAACCTTCCTGCTATCATCCTTGGTACTATAAGTTGTAGTATTTGAATAGGAGCGAGTTTCATTGGGAAACTTTATATTTGTATCCCTTGTGTAGGAGAGTGTGAAAAGGATATTGTAACTATTCTTAAATATAGTGAAATATATTTTTTAGAGTTTGTCTCGTGAGTTTTACCTCAATATGAAGAGCTTTCCATGTAAAATATTTGGTGTTACTTTTTCTACCCTTTACATCTCTTTTGATTATTGTGCTACTCTGATGGTAGATCTAGCTTTAATAGATCTATTTGGTATCTATTGCTATATTTAATTTAGACTGTGAATCAATTCCCACGCTTAAATGTCGTTTGTAACACTAACATCTTGATTTAAAATTTAGAGGAGCTATAAAGCTAGACTATTAGATAAAGTAATTTGCGCAAAATTCATAATTAAGTAACTAAACATACATTATTTAATTTAATTTTCAATATATTAATTCAATATATAATAAAATATATAAAAATGAATATATAGCTTCATTCGAAGTGTTTTTTTCTTCATTTATTAATAAAGACTCAAAGCTCTATGGGTGACAAAGTTCTCCCTCCGAGTATTTAATACAGTTGAATATCTCGGGATTGTACTTTGTTGAGACAAGCTCACCTCCAAGAAGTTTTTAATATGACAAACTGATTAAGTTTAAATATGCATATGAGATGCATCTTGTGTTACTAACTGTGTGCTCAAGTGTAGCAGAGACTTTCTGTATCTAAGTTACTGCAGGAATACATGAAGACAGAAAGGATCTTTAGACCACTAAGATCAGCTATAACATAAGTAATAGTGGCACAAGAACAGAAGCTATAAAGAGCTTTACAACAGTTGTGAGCTTCAAAGATCAGACTAGAGCTCAAGCAAATCAATTTACACATACAGCACGTGTGTTTGAATTAGAACAGAGAATATACAACCAAGCTCATCACTAAGTCTATGAAGAAACACTCCAACAAGATTCAGATAAAAGCACAGCTTGAGATGCAAGCCTATGTTCAGAAGCTATCATAGTTCAAGCAAGCATAAGCATGAAGCCATAAACAGATGCAAGCTCAGCTTGAGATGCAAGTCATGAACAGATGCAAGTTCAGCTTGAGATGCAAGAACAGCTTGAGACGTTGTCTCATGGACAGACGTGAACAGACGAGATCTCATCAAAGATACAAGTAAAATATAACTGACTCTGGACAGAAGCAAGACTGCATGCTCAATGATAGAAGACAGCAAGTGAGGTCAGCATAAAGTCAAACAAGGACACAAGGACACTGACACGGTGACTTAGCCTGAAAAGCTGTTGTACACCTACTTGGAAAGCCTGTCTCCCTGCTGTGCACTCCAACAACTAGAAACGATCACATAACAGCTAGTTTTCTAACTGAAGATATAAAAGAGATAAGATCAAACAATTGGAAGTGAGAGAGACACTGCCTGCATCACTGCAAATCCATTAAGCATCTTATCATATCTCAACTGACATCTCAAGTACACATCTCAACTGTCTGTGAACAAACTCATCTCATCTTGAGATCACCTGTCTCTTCTCATCTCTTTTCTGTGCATCACTATTATATTGTATCTTAAGTAGAGAGATTACCTAGCTTACCCATCTCTATATCCATACTGTGTATGCTTGTAAGCTAGACTCATCATAAACATTTACTGTAACATGTCTCATCTAAGATAGGAGGATTCCTAGTCTTAGAGTGAGGTGTTTGCATCCTGAAGAGGCTGTAAGAATACTTGTGGCTCAGCTAAGATAGGAGTGCCTAAGCTTAGTGTGAGTGAGACGTCCTGAAGAGGCTGTAAGAATACTTGTATTGGCGGGTTTGTCAATAGGGGAAAATCTCACGTGTTGTGAGGACTAGACGTAGCCCAAGCAGTGGGTAGTTGAGACAAGCTCACCCTAAAGAAGTTTTTAATATGACAAACTGAGTAAGTTTAAATATCCAGATGAGATGCATCTTGTGTCACTAACTGTGTGTTCAAGTGTGGCAGAGACTTTCTACATCTAAAGTTGTTACAGGAATACATAAAGATAGAAAGGACCTTTAATCCACTTGAGAAAGCAAGGATACAAGCAAAGTAACACAAGATCAGAATTCACAAGAGCTTCACTGATTAAGACATAATCTGAATCAGAATAGATGTGGTGCAACCAAATCTTATGGCTAAGACTATGAGAAACACTTCAAAAATCAACACATCACGAGATGCAAGATTTGTATGTTCAGATGTCGTCTCATGGTCAGATGAGGACCCAGCTAAGATGCAAGAAGACTTAGAACTAAAAAGAGACTCAAGCACAAGCTTGAGATGCAAGCCATGAACAAATGCAAGTTCAGCTTGAGATGCAAGAACAGCTTGAGACGTCGTCTCAAAGTCAGACGTAGAAGGATGAGATCTTAGCACAGATGCAAGAAAAGTAAGTCAGACTCTGAACAGAAGCAATAATTTAAGCTCAGCTGAGAAGACAGCAAGTAAAGTCAGCATGAAGACAAACAAGGACACTGACACAGTACCTTAAAGACTGAAAAGCTGTTGTCTGCCTACTGTAAAGACTGTGCCTACTGTTGTACCCTCCAACGGACTGTAACGGCCATATAACGGCTAGTTTCTCAAGTCTTGATATAAAAGAGACATTATCAAGAGCTGAGAAGTGAGAGAGACTGCTTACACTTTCGTGAAATCATTAAGCATCTTATCACATCTCAACAGACATCTCAAGTGTATCTACCAGCTGTCTGAGCACAGACACATCTCATCTTGAGATCATACATCTGTCTCTTTCATCTCTTCTCTGTGAATATCTTTCCAATACTGTAACCAGAGTTGAGACCTAGTCTAGCTCATTTACTTTTATATCCATACTTTGTATGAGCTTAGGCTAGACTTATCACAAACATCTATCTGTAACCTGTCTCATCTAAGATAGGAGTGTGCCTAGTCTTAGAGTGAGGTGTGTACGTCCTGAAGAGGCTGTAAGAATACTTGTGACTCAGCTAAGATAGGAATGTGCCTAGGATTAGTGTGAGTGAGACGTCCTGAAGAGGCTGTAAGAATACTTGTATTGACTGGTTTGTCAATAGTGGAAAATCTCACAGGTTGTGGGGACTGGACGTAGCCCAAGGAGTGGGTGAACCAGGATAAGATCTCTGTCTCTTGTCTCTTACCTTATTCTTATATATGCTTATCTTGAATCAATTAATACAGCTTGATAACTAAAGATACAGTTGAATTGATAATCAAGATAAGACTTTAAATTAAGGTCTAGACAAAGATCTTTACCAAAATTGATAAACTCCATCTTGTCTTAACAGAGACTCCAAGTTAACAAACTTGAGAGCACATCTCAACTATCAATTTTAGTGTGGAATTGCAGGAACAGATTTGGAAGGTCTCTATTCAACCTCCCCTTCTAGAGACGTTCAGCCAACTTCATGGGTGAACCAGGATAAGATCTCTGTCCCCTGTCTCTTATCTTGTCTTTACTAAGCTTATCTTGAAGTAACCAAAAAACTAAGTAACAACAGCAATAACTGAACCAACATTCAAGATAATATTCTGAATTAATCTAGATATAAGAATCATCACTAAAATTGTATTTATTTATATATCATGTCTTTACAGAGACTCCAAGTCAACGGACTTTAGAGAACATCTCAACAATCAATTTTAGTGTGAAATTGCAGGAACAGATTTGAGAAGTCTCTATTCAACCCCCCCTTTCTAGAGACATCCAGCCACTTTCAGTTGGTATCAGAGCTCGGCCTCTTAAGGGGTTGAGCACACCTGTGTGTGGAGAGGAAAAAGATCCATGGCTGGACCTAGTGCAAGTCTGTTCATACCTGAAGGAGCTTCCACCAATAGGCCACCTGCCTTTGATGGAACTGATTACTATTACTGGAAAGATAGGATGAGACTGTTCATTGAGTCTCAACATGTTGATCTATGGGAAATCATAGAATATGGACCCTACATACCCTACAGCACTGATGAGCTTGAACAAAGAATAGTTAAGCCTAGAAATAGATGGACAGATGCTGAAAAGGCAAGGTATGTTCTAAACTAAAGAGCTAAATATCTGCTAACCTGTGCTCTTAGTCGCAGTGAATATGATAAGGTAGCAGGATGTACAACAGCCAAAGAAATATGGGATGCTCTTGAGGTTGAACATGAGGGAATAAATCAATTCAAAGAAGTCAAGATCAACATACTAGTAAGACAGTATGAGCTCTTCAAGATGAATGAAGATGAAGGCATTGGAGACATGGTGAGAAGATTCACTGTCATAACAAACGACCTAAAATCTCTGGGAAGGACATACTCTAACCAAGACATGGTAAGAAAGATACTGAGAAGCTTACCCAAGCCCTGGAGACCTAAGGTCATAGCTATTCAGGAAGCCAAAGACCTAAGCACCCTCAGACTGGATGAACTCCTTGGATCACTAAAGGTTCATAAGCAGGAACTGATGGAAGAGGACCACATAAGACGTCCTAAGACTCTAGCTCTGAAAGCAACCTCTAGCAACTACAAAGGTAAGAAGGTAAGCTCATCTCAACAAACTTCACTAAACTCATCTCATGACACAGAAACTGAAGATGATGATGAAAGTGAAATGGATGATGAGTTGGCTTACATCTCAAGAAAGATAAGACGCATGTGGAGGGCTAGAGGAAGTGGAAGGAAAAGGTTTCCATCAAGAAGAGGAGAAATCAAATCAGAAAGGAAAGGCCAATTCATCTGCTATGAGTGCAGAAAACCTGGACACATAAAATCTGAGTGCCCTCAGCTCATAAGAAAGATGAAGAAAAGTCCTAAGAAGAAGGTAATGATGGCTACTTGGGATGATACTGAAGAAGATGACAGTCCAAGTGAAGAATCAGCCAACAAACAGTGACTCATCAGATAATGATGAGGTAAGTGACTCAGACTCTGAACTGACTATAACTGAACTCAAGTGTGCCTTTGAGAATCTTCTTTATGATTCAAATCTCCTAGTTTCAAAAAGCTCTCATTTAAAATCAGAGCTAGATATAGCTCTTGAAAAGGTTAAATTTCTGGAAAAAGAAAATGAGAATTTGAATCATAAAAATAATAGTCTCATGCTGTCTCATATGAAGCTGTCTGGACTTACTAAAAGTATGAGGCAGCCTCCTGATGAGCAAAGGCTAAAGCATCTGTCAGAAGAAAACCAGAATCTTAAGAAACAAAACAGAACTCTCATAGATGATCTGGAAAAATTTGTTAAGGGAACAAAAAACCTTGAGAGACTCATTGGGTCAAGGAATTTTTGATAAAGCCGGACTGGGCTATGAGAAGTCCTCCAGTGAGGTCTGGTACAAGGATTTCTTCATTCCTGCAAGAAAAAGGAAGAAAGAAAGATGCTCTTACTGCAGTAAATTTGGTCATAAGGCCACTGAATGCCACCTAAGACATGTTGCATCCAAGAGAAAGGTCACTAACCATGAAGGACCCAAGTATAAATGGGTACCTAACATTAAATCTTATGGTGTGACAGATGTGCCTAGCAGCAACCAAGTCAAAGAAGGTGTGGGTACTGGACAGTGGCTGTTCAAGACACATGACAGGAGACAAAAGCAAGTTCCTGTCACTTGAAGAGAAGGCTACTGGGGTTGTCTCTTTTGGAGACAACAGTAAGGCCCAGATTAAGGGCATTGGTAAGATTGGTAAGACCAACTCAGCTCAAATTGAAAATGTATATTTTGTTGAAGGTCTGAAACACAATTTACTGAGCATTAGCCAACTAAGTGATAGTGGTTATCATGTGAATTTCCAACCAAATTTCTGTGAGATCATAGATTCAAAAACTGGAAACAAAGTCTTTTCTGGAACTAGAAATAAAAATCTTTACTCAGTCTCTCTTAAGAGTCTGTCTGATCTCACATGTCTCATGTCTCATGACCATGAAAAATGGCTATGGCACAAAAGAGTTGGACATATAAACATGAAAACCATGAGTCCGCTTGCCAATCAATCTCTTGTCAAAGGACTACCTAAAGTTAAATTTGACAAGGATATGATTTGTGAGTCATGCATAAAAAGCAAGCACGGCAAATCAAGTTTCAAACCTAAGACTTGTGTCTCAACTACCAAGCCACTTGAGATCCTTCACATTGACCTATTTGGACCAACTCAGACTGCAAGTCTCAGTGGTAAAAAATATGGTTTTGTCATTGTGGATGATTTCTCAAGGTTCACCTGGGTTCTGTTCCTATCTCAGAAAGATGAATCATATGATTCTTTTAAAACTTTTTGTAAAAAGATTCAATCTGAGAAAAGATATGGAATTGGATCTGTAAGAAGTGATCATGGTGGAGAATTTGAGAATGCCAAGTTTAAAAAATTCTTTGCAAAAATGGCATTACTCACAACTTCTCTTGTCCAAGAACTCCTCAACAGAATGGAGTAGTTGAGAGGAAGAATAGAACTCTTCAGGAAATGGCAAGAACTTTACTATGTGACTCTGGAATTGAGAAATACTTTTGGGCAGAAGCTGTCAACACATCTTGCTACATTATAAACAGAGTTACCATAAGGAAGATCTTGAATAAAACTCCTTATGAGCTTTGGAAAGGCAGAAAGCCCTCAATCTCTTACTTTCATGTTTTTGGATGTGATTGTTATATTTTAAATACTAAATATCAGTTAGGCAAATTTGACACTAAATCTGATAAAGGAATTTTCCTGGGATATTCACTAACATCTAAAGCTTATAGAATATATAATCTGAGAACCAAAACTACTGAAGAATCTGTGCATGTAGTGTTCAATGAGATACAGGGAAACTTCCAAAAAGAAGTTGATGAAGAGATTGAAGAAATGGTGAGAGAACTAAAGATCTCAACACAAGAAGTTGAGGAAAGATCCTCACCTGACCAAAAGCTAGTGAGATCATCACAATCTGAGCAAAGAGGAAATATTCAACCTGAAGGACTGTCTCACAGAAGCAGCCACCCTGAGACATCTCATAACCTCCAAGAAGAAAACAAGCCAGATGATGAAACTGAAACTCAAGAAACAAGGCAGGAGACTATTGAGATCCAAAATGAGCATGCATCTCAACTGCCTAGAAGTTGGAGATTAGTGAGATCTCATCCCAAAGAACAAATCATTGGAGAAACCTCAGACAGAATCAGAACTAGGTCTTCATTCAGAAACAATGAAAACTTAATGGTCTTATTATCTGAGACTGAACCAAAGAACATTGATGAAACTCTCCATGATGAATCTTGGGTTAAGGCTATGGAGGAAGAGTTAAATCAGTTTGAGAAAAGCCAAGTCTGGAATTTAGTTCCTCCACCATCTCATCAATCCATAATTGGAACCAGATGGGTCTTCAAAAATAAACTGAATGAGAAAGGGAAAGTCATGAGAAACAAAGCTAGACTGGTGGCACAAGGGTTCAATCAACAAGAAGGAATAGATTATGATGAAACCTTTGCACCTGTGGCAAGACTTGAAGCTATAAGGATCCTGTTGGCATTTGCTGCATTCAAAGACTTCAAATTGTACCAGATGGATGTAAAAAGTGCCTTCCTAAATGGAATCATAGAAGAAGAAGTCTATGTGAGACGGCCTCCTGGTTTTGAAGATCCTGACCATCCTGAATATGTGCTCAGACTCTCCAAGGCTCTGTATGGTCTCAAGCAGGCTCCAAGAGCTTGGTATGACAGGTTGAGTTCCTTTTTAATTAAAAATGGTTTCACCAGGGGTAATATTGACACTACCTTATTTAAAAAGGAAATCAACAAAGATTTATTAATTGTTCAAATTTATGTTGATGATATCATTTTTGGTTCAACTAATAAATCTCTATGCCAAGAATTCTCAAGTCTCATGCAGGGAGAATTTGAGATGAGTTTGATGGGTGAGCTGAGATTCTTCTTAGGGCTACAGATTAAGCAACTGACTGATGGGATCTTCATTAGTCAAGAAAAATACACTAGAGACCTGCTCAACAAGTTCAAATGAGTGGGGCCAGACCAATGAAGACTCCTATGCACCCCTCAACTCAGATTGACCAAGATAAAGCTGGAAAAGTTGTCTCAGACAAGCTTTACAGAGGTATGATTGGTTCCCTTATGTATTTAACAGCCAGCAGACCTGATATTCAGTTTGTTATGGGAATATGTGCAAGGTACCAATCTGATCCTAAAGAATCTCATCTCACTGCTGTTAAAAGAATATTTAGGTATTTAATTGGCACCACTAATCTTGGCTTATGGTATGAGAAAGGAAAAAGTTTTGATCTCATAGGATACAATGATGCTGATTTTGCTGGTGACAAAATGGATAGAAAAAGCACCAGTGGATCTTGTCAATTCTTAGGAAAATGCCTTATCTCCTGGTCATGCAAAAAGCAAAATACCATTGCCTTATCCACTACAGAAGCTGAGTATGTCTCAGCTGCTGCATGCTGTACTCAAGTACTATGGATCAAATCTCAATTGCAAGATTATACAGTCAGGTACTCTAAAATTCCTATTTACTGTGACAACACCAGTGCCATAAACCTTGCAAAGAATCCTGTTCACCATTCTAGGTCTAAGCACATTGACATCAAACATCACTTTATAAAAGATCATGTGCAAAAAGGAAATATTGAATTAATATTTGTAGATACCAAAAGTCAGCTAGCTGACATCTTTACAAAACCCTTGGTAGAAGAAAGATTCATTGAAAATTTAAAATTGTTAAATGTGTGCTGTCTTGATTAAAATGATGAACTAAGCTCAACTTAGTACTGGGTTATATGCTGAGAGTCTCGTCAGAGATGAGACTCAGGGGTCATCTGTGAAGAGACAAGGTCTAAGATGCATCTTTTATTAGACGCATCTCATGACACGTCTCAACTCACGTCTCATGAAATCACTGGGACGTCATTAAGTAAGGTAATGAGAGAAAATGTGTCGTTGAGAAACGGTCAGTAACTGTCCTTTCATTAAAGACTAGTTGTTGCAACTATAAAAGAACATGCTCAACCACCACAATAACTCCCCACGAAGTGCAGTTACTGCTTCTACTCTCTCTCTCTCTGCTCTTAGACTATTTAAGTCTCCTCTCACACTCTATTCTCACTTTCTCTTCTCTCTCAATGGGTATCAAAATCACTGCTCTAAAACTTCCTTATTCTGACAAATCTTCATCTTCTTCCTCACCTGATAAAATGTCTTCCTCTGAACAAACTCAATCTCTTAGTGTACATTCAAGCCAAGAAAACTTGAGCCGTTCTCCATCGCCACAGCCTAGCACAGAAACTGAGCCCTCACTATCCACTCAACCTACCCAACCTTCTCCATCTTCTAAATCCACATCCTCCAAGAAGAGCACTCCTCTGCCTCCCAGAATGAAATCCCAAAGGATTGCTTCCCAAGTCACCCAAGCTGCACCTCATAAATCCCCTGTTCACATAGACCTAACTCAACCAGAATCCTCTAAGAAAGGGAAAGAAAAGGCTGTAGAAGGGAAAAAGCTTTCTTTCCAATCAGATTTTTTCAACAATGCAGAAGTTGAAGACAAGTTTACAAATAGATTTGCTGAGAAGAAAATCATTGTGGGAAGGGTTATCTCATCCCAAGAACTGAAAGATGAAGGGTGGGACATGAGTCCCTATTTGGAAAAGCAAGGATGGAAGGACTATCTGACTATGACAGATTCAGTATTTCCAAAGATGACGAGGGCATTCTATGCAGCATGCTACAAGGCTAAGGGATCATCTCAAGGACAGCCACACATCATCTCTGACATTAAGGGAGTCCACATATAACTGACAGAAGAGACTCTTGGTGCTATCATCCAAGCACCTATGGCTGGGAATATACTGTACAATGAAGAACACTGGTGGAATGAAGTTGGAATTCCATCAGCCAATGTAGGAACCTCTCTCTTCAAAAGTGGTCTCATCACAGACGCTGCATCATCTCTGAACCTATTTGGTAAATTTCTGTTTCATTTGGTTGTTAAGTGCATCATGCCTAGGGCTGGCACTTTTAACAAGGTTTATCATCAAGACTTGATGGTGATGTATCACCTCAAGCATGGGATACCTCTGAATCTCCCATTTCTCATCTTAAGGCATATGGAGCATGCTTTCCACAAGTCCAAGATCAATGCATCTCTTCCCTTTGGAATGCTCACTACCAGAATCATGAGGCATTTCAAAGTTGATTTTAGTGGATGTGACAAGTTTGATGAAAGACCAGGCTATGTTGGAAAGACAAACTTGAAATCTCTTGGCTTAGATGGTAAGACTATACCTTCCCCTACTTTTCCTTTATCTGATCCTTCTCCTCCTGTACCTACCACAACACAGGCCTCTCCCTCATCCAAACTGTCTGAAGTCAAGAAGAAGAAGAAGAAGAAGGTCTCAAAGGAAGATGCTGAGGGATCTCAAGAAGGTTCAGAGATCCCTGTTAAGGAAAAGAAAAGGAAAGCTCAGTCTTCTGTATCTACAGAGACTGAGACTAGGAGAAAGAAGAAGAAGAAAACCAAGTCTGATCACACTGCTCTAGTTCATACTGAACCAACACCTGTCACAGTTGAGAAACTCCATGAGCAAGGAGGACAAGCAGTAGATAAAGCAAGGAATGAAGAAGAAAGAGCTATGTTTGAACAAGAAACTGAGCACCATTCACCACTGCAGCAAACATCTCCTCAATTACCACCTCCATCTCCTCCTCCTGAGATAATTCCACATGAAGTCTCTCCTACCAGTAAGATTGTTGTTGAAACCTTGGTAAGCTTAGAAAAGGATACCACAACCTCAAGCTTTGAGACCCACCAAGAGCCGCAGCAAGATGAGACTGAGACTGTTGAAGTTACCACCACTCAACAAGCTACTCCAGTAAGTCCAAAGCCAACTTACTCCATCCCTACTTAATTTCCAACTCCTGGAAAATTCTTTGTTGAGACCATCCTGCTCAACTCACCACTACCCAAATATGATCAGTCTGCACCTCCCACTGACAGACCTGAGCCAGCTAAGGCACCCTCATCTGAACCATCCATTCCTACTCATCTGTCCAATTCAATCAATACTTTTCTGAACCAATTACAAGAGGAACAACAACAACACCAGAACCTCCAAGCAAGAATTGAGCAGAATCAGAAGAAGATTCTCAAGAAGCTGAAGCATCACAAGAAGAGGCAAGATACTCTCTTTGCAGGATTTGACATAGTCCTGAAAGCAATACATGCATCCAATGAATTTCACAGAAGGATGAACCTTCATCTTTCCAATTTGCCTCCTCTGCCTGAGTTTCCTCAAACTGTGCTGCGACCATCTGGATCTACCTCAGCCTCATCCTCTTCCCTGTCATCCTAGCTATGCTAGTCTATCATTTTGATAATGTTAAACGGGGGAGAGTAGGTTAGATATATCTAATGAGAGTCTTAGGTAGGAAAACTTCACAGTTTTTGAAGGATATGATCAGTTTGACAGTTAAAGATGTAATTGGCATCTTTTCACTGCTTTTTGTTGAGATGCAGTAGCATCTTTTGCTTTGTAATTCTCTAAATTTATGATTAATGAAAATTGACTTTCAGGTATCTGCAGTATATTTTCTGTTTGGTTTGTTTTTAAGCAATCTAATTGACATTTTAGCTCACAATTGAATATTAAATCTCAAAACAGAAAATAAGTCCATAACTGAGGGGGAGCTCTGTCCCTTATTCATTTCTGTTACAAAAGCAATTGCCCAACTCAGGGGGAGTCAACCTTAGATATGCATCATATTCATCTCATCAGATATTTAAACTCATAGTTTGCCATCATCAAAAAAGGGGGAGATTGTTGAGACAAGCTCACCTCCAAGAAGTTTTTAATATGACAAACTGACTAAGTTTAAATATGCATATGAGATGCATCTTGTGTTACTAACTGTGTGCTCAAGTGTAGCAGAGACTTTCTGTATCTAAGTTACTGCAGGAATACATGAAGACAGAAAGGATCTTTAGACCACTAAGATCAGCTATAACATAAGTAACAGTGGCACAAGAACAGAAGCTATAAAGAGCTTTACAACAGTTGTGAGCTTCAAAGATCAGACTAGAGCTCAAGCAAATCAATTTACACATACAACACGTGTGTTTGAATTAGAACAGAGAATATACAACCAAGCTCATCACTAAGTCTATCAAGAAACACTCCAACAAGATTCAGATAAAAGCACAGCTTGAGATGCAAGCCTATGTTCAAAAGCCATCATAGTTCAAGCAAGCATAAGCATGAAGCCATAAACAGATGCAAGCTCAGCTTGAGATGCAAGTCATGAACAGATGCAAGTTCAGCTTGAGATGCAAGAACAGCTTGAGACGCTGTCTCATGGACAGACGTGAACAGACGAGATCTCATCAGAGATACAAGTAAAATATAACTGACTCTGGACAGAAGCAAGACTGCATGCTCAATGATAGAAGACATCGAGTGAGGTCAGCATAAGGTCAAACAAGGACACAAGGACACTGACACAGTGACTTAGCCTGAAAAGCTGTTGTACACCTACTTGGAAAGCCTGTCTCCCTGCTGTGCACTCCAACAGCTAGAAACGGTTACATAACGGCTAGTTTTCTAACTGAAGATATAAAAGAGATAAGATCAAACAGTTGGAAGTGAGAGAGAGACTGCCTGCATCACTGCAAATCAATTAAGCATCTTATCACATCTCAACTGACATCTCAAGTACACATCTCAGCTGTCTGTGAACAGACTCATCTCATCTTGAGATCACCTGTCTCTTCTCATTTCTCTTCTGTGCATCACTATTATATTGTATCTTAAGTAGAGAGATTACCTAGCTTAGCCATCTCTATATCCATACTGTGTATGCTTGTAAGCTAGACTCATCATAAACATTTACTGTAACCTGTCTCATCTAAGATAGGAGGATTCCTAGTCTTAGAGTGAGGTGTTTGCGTCTTGAAGAGGCTGTAAGAATACTTGTGGCTCAGCTAAGATAGGAGTGCCTAGGCTTAGTGTGAGTGAGACGTCCTGAAGAGGCTGTAAGAATACTTGTATTGGCGGGTTTGTCAATAGTGGAAAATCTCACGTGTTGTGAGGACTGGACGTAGCCCAAGGAGTGGGTGAACCAGGATAAGATCTCTGCCCCCTGTCTCTTATCTTGTCTTTACTAAGCTTATCTTGAAGTAACAAAAAAACTTAGTAACAACAGCAATAACTGAACCAACATTCAAGATAATATTCTAAATTAATCTAGATATAAGAATCATCACTAAAATTGTATTTATTTATATATCCTATCTTTACAGAGACTCCAAGTCAACGGACTTGAGAGCACATCTCAACAATCAATTTTAGTGTGAAATTGCAGGAACAGATTTGAGAAGTCTCTGTTCAACCCCCCCTTTCTAGAGACATCCAGCCACTTTCATACTTGAGACCACTGATTAAACTGGAAGAATAGTTAATTACCAGTGAATCCACATGCTCGATGGTACTTGTAGTCTATGATTAAATTAAAGATAACTATTTTCTTTTCTCGGATGACATTCTAAAGAATTAATATCAAATTCATCGGTGTGACTTTTTAAATCTTGAAAGGTTTGTTCATCTCACTGAACTATTTAATGAACTATTTAACCATTAGAAGTTACTGCTTTTAGAATCTACTTTAAAATTCTCCCTTATTTTATAAAACGTTTAACGGTGAAATATGAAAATTTGATGTGAAGATGTGCAATTTTAAATTTTAAAATTTTAATCTCTTTCAGAAGTTTTATCTTAAAAAATGCAACGTTACATGTCGTGTCTTTTCAATATTCCTGTACGGCAGACATGAAGGAACTCGTAAACAGTTGTTCTAACTTAATCAGTTGTTTTAGAGTTTGAGTCCTGGTTATGCAACTGTGTTAAATGCTCAGAGGGAGAGTTTTACCGCCTATAAAAATTATGACTACTCAAAAAAGATTGCCTCCGATATGAATGACATGCTTACATAAAATTAACTTAAAACATTAGTTATTGAGAAACTTTTTCACAAATAACCCTTACAAAACTAAAGAGTTATTAAATAATGATGGAAACATATTAGAAAAGATAAATTTGAGAATAAAAGAAATAAAGACCCAAATAAAAATCGACATGTAAAATTCAAAGAAAAGATTTAAAGAAAATGAAAGAACATTGCCATGCATCAAGGGAAACATGGACTTTTATGAAACAAAAATTGAATCATTTAATATTATTTTTAAGATTATGTTTATCATATTTTATATAATTTAGATATTTATAGGTATATTATTTAATACTTTATATTTACCTATATTTTATATAATATATTATATGCATGTTAAAATAAAATAATGTGGTGAAGTATGTATTAATTAGTCTTGTTTTTTTATGAAATTTTGTAATTTTTATATATTTATATAGAAAGTTTCAATCAAATTATTATGTTGATAAAAATCAAATTTAATAAAAAGTTATTATGTCAAGTAATATATATATATATATATATATATATATATATACTTTAAAAAAATTGGGTACAGCCTTGGCTCTCCCTGCTCCTCTAAAGGTACGACAGTAACCGGTAAAATATTTTATTTTTTGAGAGCATAATAATTCATGGATTTGTAATTTTTAGTTAAAATAATAAATCATGTCTCTGCTTATAGTGATCTGTAAAATGTTAATATATGATTTTATTTTTGGTGAATTAAAATTTAGGGTGAGGGATGGTGTCCCAGTCCAAGGTAGGGAATGATTCCGGGCTCAAAGAGCACTTACAGAGGTACTTACATTTTACCTCACCCCAAGGAGACGAGTGGGGATTCGAACCTACGACCTGTCAGTTAATATATGATATTGAAGTTTAGAGTTATAGTTTCTTTTTGGGAAAATTTTAGTTCGACTCTTATATATATATATATATATATATATATATATATATTTTGGATTTATAGTAATAAAGTGGGTGGCCTCTATTATACATCCCTGAAAAAAGGGAGGTAAGTTACAACCCAGTTTTTACCTGAGATAATAGGTTTATGCGGCACTTAAAGTGTAATTTTAATAAAATTAATAAATCTCATATTTTGCTGTTTGGTACTAAATTGAGGTAGAGGTTATGGCCAACACTGTTATGTCCCCAAGAAGCATAGTAAGCTTGCTGAATCTTATGGTTTTGGTGTAGGGACAGTGACATATTTGGGCGGTGGTTGGGAGTGACACAGTGGCGCGATCAAGCACCCCTGAACGAAGCTGCGGCGTGGCCTTGTGCGAACGACAAGGTGGCTGCTGGTGCGCGCCATGGCCTGGTGGTTACTAGATCTTAATCAATTAGTATATACTACCCTCTTGTTTTGTTTTGAGTTTTGGTTTATTCCTTTTTATTTAATTATTGTATAAATTGTTGGTAAGGATTTCATATGTGATTGAATGGGGTAGTTTGGGAGGAAGGGTTGCAGGGAGGGAGAAATGTTGATGGCATAGAGGAGATGATGGCATTGTCACTTTACGGTCTATGATATAATACATCAAGGATACAATTGCAAGTTCCATGATTTAGTTTTGTAAAATGGGCAACCGGATTCAAAAGACTTAATTTTCACATTTAATTAAAAAAATAATATATCTAACGGCTAACATGGTGGGGTGTAACTTACATCCTTATTCTGAAGGATGTATAATAGGCTTGACCAATAAAGTGTGAGGTTTATAAAAGCATAGCTAGTCCACTATAAAATTCTCCCTTTTTTTTTATAAAACGTTACGGTGAAATATGAAATTTTGATGTGTTGATCATATTTCAAATCAATAAAGAGGAAGCGTTGTAACGAATTATATATATTTCATAAGCCTTTATTTACCAATTTCAAGTTAAAGGAGAGTTAACCCACTAGGGTGGACCCAGTGCTTGGGGGTTTGGGTAGTTTAACGTGAGGTTCTATGTTCAAACCTCATTGCTTTTCTTGTACACAAAAAAAAAAAGTTAAAGAAGAGTTGGGGTTGTTTGACATTAGTATTGTATATTAGAAGTCTCCGAAGCTTTACGAGAGTTCATCAATGATATGGGTATGGGCCTCTAGTGTAAATCTATAGATTTTGATCCTTTTGTCACCTTTGTTTAATTGTTAAAAAAAGGTACAAAGCATGGTCAAAATTTTCGAATCCAAACTCTATACAGAATAAACCACCACTTTTGTCCTCAAAATATCACTTTTTTTCCTACTTAGTCTATAAAGTAAATAAAAATAAAAATTAGCCATCAAACTTCCAAATATTCATCATATTAGTTCTCCAACAGCAACCAATGTAACGAAATAATGAGAAAATTGGAGGACAAATGTGATAGATATTTGAAAGTTCAAGGACTACTTATACAATTGTTTTTATTTGGGGACTAATTAGGAAAGAAATCACTTGTTTAGGCATGAATTTGAGTGTTTATTCCTTATATATATATGAGGAGGGTTCAACTTACAAGTATTACACCGCTCAATAATTTGCTACTAGATCAATATATCAAGTAATCTACCGTTGGATTGAATGTCAATATCATATAGATCATACATATAAAATTTCACGTTAATCCGAAATTATTTGATATGTCATTGAGATGTTTCAAAATCAACGTCATATATACATTTAAAATATATAAAAAACCAACCATTTGAGTATCAAGTTATTAGTTTCAAAATTTTACGAAATTTGACACAAATAATCATGATTATAAATAAACATAATTCAACGGTTGGATTACTAAAAAAACATATTTAATTTGTAATTATCAGCGGTGTAATACTTAGTATAACTTACATTGTAAGTTGAACCCTCCTCTATTATATATATATATATATATATATATATATGACAAGCATTCCATCTCAATAAGGCCAAACCATTCTTTCATTTTCTTTTCCACCAAAAGGCTAGAAAAATTCATACACTTTCACTTATAGTATTATGCTCAACTATGTAGCAGCATATCATGATATGTTACTACATATATGTTGTTGAAACATAGAAGTGAGAAAATGGCGTTCTCTGCACCATTTCCTAGAGGTGGTGGAAATGGTTGGAAAAGCTACAAAAGCTTTGCCTTCCAAGTCCTCACAGGGAGGTGGTTCATGGTGTTTTCATCATTTATGATTATGTCAGTATCAGGAGCAAGCTACATGTTTAGCCTCTACTCGAGAGAAATCAAGTCAACTCTTGGCTATGACCAATCCACTCTCAATCTGTTAAGCTTCTTCATGGACTTGGGTAATAACATAGGCATTCTTTCAGGCCTAATCAACGAGGTCTCTCCACCTTGGGTTGTCTTATCAATTGGTGGGGCATTCAATTTTTTCGGGTATTTAATGATTTGGCTTATTCTGACCCAAAGAATTGCAAAGCCTCAAGTGTGGAACATGTGCTTGTACATCTTTATTGGAGCCAATGCTCATTGTTCTACCAACACTGGTACTGTGGTGACTAGTGTAAAGAACTTCCCTGGCATCAGAGGCATTGTAATGGGCATTTTGGAAGGTTATTTGGGTTTGAGTGCAGCAATCATCACTCAGCTGTACTATGCCTTCTTTAATCACAACTCCAAATCTCTAATTTTGCTCATTGCATTGCTCCCAACAGTTACATCTTTTGTTTTCCTACCATTTATTAGGACCCACAGGGGTATTCAACAGCCAAATGAATCCAAAGCTTTCTATAGGTTCCTCTATTTGACACTTGTCCTTGCAGGGTTTCTCATGATCATAGTCATAGTGCAAAGATGTTTCACCTTTACACAGAGCCAGTATTTTGTCACCACCATTCTGATGCTTCACTTGCTTTTCCTTCCGCTTGTTGTTGTTATCACAGAAGAACGCAAGATTTGGAAGAGCAAACAAGAACACAACAATTGTGAAGATCCTCCAAGGCACATGGACACAGAAACACCTAATCAAGTTGAGTCTACACAGGCTCCCCATGATGAAGAAACTATCAAAAAACGAGTTTCCTTTTGGCAAAACATATTTAAGCCCCCGGACAGGGGTGAAGATTATACAATTCTACAAGCCATTTTTAGCCTTGACATGGTGATAATTTTCTTAGCTAATTTATGTGGACTTGGTAGTGACCAGGCTGTGGTAAATAATTTAAGTCAGATTGGAATGTCTTTAGGATATCCTGCACATACTATAACCACATTTGCCTCTCTCATGTCTATTTGGATCTATCTAGGTAAAATTGCACAAGGGATTGTCTCAGAATTTATCATAGCCAAATATAAAGTCCCTAGGCCACTCATGCTGACATCATGCCTTTTATTATCTTGTGTTGGTAACCTTTTAATTGCCCTCAATGTCCCAAATGCTCTCTACGTAGTCTCAATCATTATTGGCTTTTCATTTGGGGCAAAGTGGCCGTTACTCTTTACCATCATATCTGAACTTTTTGGTCTTAAATATTACTCAACATTGTATAATTTTGGGGCAATAGCAAGCCCAATTGGGTCATACTTGCTCAATGTGAGGGTTGCAGGGTATCTTTATGACAGGGAAGCAACAAGGCAAATGGCAGCATTGGGGCTAAAAAGAAATCCAGGGGAGGAGCTGAACTGCAATGGGGTTGAATGCTATAAATTGGCTTTCATTATAATGACTGCAGTTTGCTTGTTTGGGGCGCTTGTGTCACTCATTTTGGTGCTTAGGACTAGAGAGTTTTACAAAAGTGACCTATACAAGAAATTTAAAGAAGAAGCTAGAATTGTTGAAACTAAAATGTCTCAGAACAGGATTGGACCACCTACAGCAGATGAAGGCTTGATCTTTGGCAAGGAAGTAGTAAAAGAAATTTGAGAATGAGAGCAACAGCTAGAGCGACTACTATAAAACTTAAATCACCAATAAATTGCACTTTATTGTGAGTGGATGTTCTTGTAATGTTATGTTCTTCTATACAGCAAATATAGGATAATTGTATTACATTATTGGTTCAGAATAAATGAATTGTCTATTAGAAATTTTTAATTTCTAATAATTATTTTTATGGGCTACATATCAAATATTAAAATATTTATATTAATTATTTACGTCAATTGGGGTGATCGCTAGTGATCTGCATTAGGTGAAGCGGTTTAGACTACCATAGTAATTAATGTGGGCCCACATGAGTGGATACCGAGTTTGACCTATTTCGGCATAATGGGAACCCTAATAGGTGGGTAAAAATAAGCCACTTTAGAGGTGTTGGTCCCAAAGACACCAAATCAACCGCCGCCTCCTTCTTATCATGATTCTTGGCACTTTAGTCGTGATTTTGGGAATTCAACAGATTTGATTGGGGAAGGCCACAACACAATATTTTCTCTAACCCTTTGGTTTGTGCTCTTCCGTTCGACACTCAATTAGGTTTATGACGACGTTCGTTACTTACCCAAAGATTTTTGCTGCATTTTGACAAAGCGTAATGAATTCAGGTATTTCTTAAAACTCATAGTTCTCAATAACCTGACATAATGAATTTAGTAATAGGTATAAAATTCCCAACATTATCAAGTCATCTCCCCTAGGTATTAGTCTTGTTTCATTTTATAATGATATGTGTTGTGTGTGTGTGTTTCTTTTGTTACCATTCGGGACACATGGCGAAGGACTGTCCGAAGAAGAAGACCAAGGTCCGAATTTCAAGCTCCCAGGGAGATTATCATTCTTAGGGACGGAGGCACACTAAGGCCAAGAAGCGGAAGGTGAGGTACGTATCTAATTGGAAAATCGCATCTATGTCGTGTTTTCTGTGCTAAGCCATACTTCTTCCATACCCATTAATTGTGTAGACTGTTAAACAAGAAAACACCTCTGATATGAATCCTCTTGCTTTGTTTCGAATTCAGTTTAGGACCTCTAGGATATATCTTGCTGACTTGTAAAATTAGTACAAGGAAAAGGAGTTAAAATTGCGTAGAAATAGTATCCAAAATTTATGCGTGAAGCCAAGGAAATAAAATAGGTGCAAATTGAGACAAACTCAGCGTGAATCAAATGAGATAGATGGAGCAGTTTGTTTTGGTCCAAACTCAGCGTATCAATTAGAACAGAACTAGCACCGGACCCATGCGATTGCACGGGTTGATTAACATTTAAATTTTATATTTATATATATATATATGTATGTATATATCTAATTATTTTATTTTATTGATTCACTTTAATTCAATGTTTTTTATTATGTAATTTTATTAAATGATTCACTTTAAAATGTGTATATATTTTTGTAATTAAATGATTTTTATTGAATCAATTGATATTTAAATTGAAGATTGCCACTTTTGTTATTATTAAGTTACCACTGCTATTATCATTATTAAATACATCAAAATTAAATAATTAGGAGGAATCTGAACATTCACTTTCACCTGAGCCACCGAATTCAGCAAAGTGATATGAATTTATATATTAGTGAGAAATACAAATTGCATATATTAATGGGAAAAAGAATGAAAAGATTATGGTCACTTGGAATGGGTAAAAATAGAGCTAAGAATTCTATATATGAATAAAACTCGGAAATTTCTCATCTCCAGGTGGTATGGGAAAGAAAGTTCCCTAATGTAATTAAAAAATTGTATAGGCATTTGTAAAAAAAAAAAAAAAAATCTCACAGCAACATGTCAAATGCAAGTTAAGGTAACTTATTTCCATCAAGTTTACTTAAAAAGTGTGAGTTTATATTAACAAATTCTAATAATACATATTACAAATATCAGAATGGTCATTGACGCACATTTGACAGGTTTGCAATTGATCAAGAAATTAATGACATATTTTCGGCCTATATTAAATTCGGGTTTGCAAAGGTCTAATTTGCCAAAGAAGAGTGTGAAGCTTTCTTTTCCATTCCAGATTTTACTATTTCCTATGAGCTGCACACAAGTATATAATATAACTACATGAGAAGGATACCTTTCTCTGACTAATTGTAAGCAATTTGATTCAGCTATAAGGTTGAAGCATGCCAAATAAAACCAAATGAAAATTATGCAATTCAAGAAAGACTTCAGTCATGATTTCAAATTATTTTATTGCCTGCATATAATGTTTTCCTTCTACCATCATGATTTCAAATTATACAACCAACACCATAACCACTTGTTCATAAAGTTGCATCTGTAGCTCTGCATTAAAGCTCATTTGTTTGTGCTGGTTGCTACCAAATAGATCTGCGCCAAAGTATTAGATAGTGCAACATATGCCCTTGGTCATCCTTAGCATTTAGCTTAAAAAGATATTTTGCAACAAATTTTGCAATCTCTATATTACAATGGAGTCTTCCTGAACAAAGTAAAGCAGCCTACACATCAGAATTGGTTCATTTAATAATATGGCTAAAAACTTATATATGATCCTTAAAAAAAATATAGGTATATTAAAAAAATTCAAATGAGTACAAAAAGAGAAATAATACTTCCTGATAAAAGGTCAACTTATTCTTCAATTCCTAGTAGGTCTAGCAGAGGAATGATTTTTCGTAGCCTGAGTTGCATTCATCCAAAGATTTCATAAAATTTTAGTCATATATTTAGAGAACTGCATTCAATCAAATGATGAAAATTTATTTTTCAACCTGGACTATAGGTGCCTATATTAAAATGTAAATTAAAAAAAAGCATTTATCATTGCACTCATATTCTTCCTGTAAATGCAACATACAAATCTGGAAATAAAACTAAGTATAATTGCACCATTGGTCATGACATTAGAAAATTTTCTATAATATTAGAAAAGATAAAGTGTAAGTGATCTGTGCATGTCTGCTGGAAGCAAGGATGGGATAAAGTCCTTCGATAGAAATACTTGGATCCCTTGCTTTCATTTTGGAACTTTCTGTTTTGTAGTGCATAATAAAGATGACCAATCATATGACTGGATATTAAAGATATATTTGAAACAAATTTGAACTACCTTGTCAACTCTCCATATCAGAATTTATCTTGTTGTGCTTCAAGATTGTGGGAAATTTGACATCTATTTGTCTCCTTAACTGCATTGCCTATCAATTTCATCCATATCTGCAAGTGTAACGGTCTTCAAGATAAAAGAACTACACATTATAGGGTCAGCTATTTTAAGTGTACTAAATATATTACATTTACCAAAATATGCTACTGGTTATAATGCAAAATGGCAAAGAAGGCAATATCATATTCAACCAAACCTGTTTGTTTTGTTACAACTAATCTAATATCATCCAACCCTATGTCAGTTGTCATGGAGTTGTATTTTCTAAGCATGACACAATTTTGAACTACACAACCGACCAAAACACTTGCAAAAAAACAGATTCCAGTCAGATGGGTACATGATTCACAGGAAGTTCATATTTTTCCCTCAAAATTAAATAGATGTGAATACCATAGAATAAATCTGAAACTTAAAATTAAATACCCTAAAATTAAATAAATCTGAAACTTACAAAAAAAATACATTAAAATGAAAATAATAAAAGTTAAATGAGGATACCTTAGAGGAATACTTGGAACATTTCCTCTTGAGGGGAAGCAGAGGATCTCCCCATCGGAGTTACCTATAAAATCAAACTTTCAAAATAAAAAATGATAGTAGCAAAAAAACAAAAGAAAGGGAATAAGAAAATAGGCGAAGAGGAATTAGGGAAAGGGAAATGTACAGAAAGCAAGGGTACAAGAAAATTTAATGTTTTTCGTTAATGAACAAACCCAATTGGCATATTTTCCCCCTTTTTGCAAGTGATGATTGTTTCAGCAATGAGGCAAGGCAAGTGACAGATGATCAATGATCATGATGGTGTCATGGAAGAAAAAAATAAAGGAAGGTGAAAAGAAGAGAAAGGGAAGAGAAAAAGAAATCAATTGGATACCTTCTTTATGTTGAAGAACCAGTCGCTGTTGACGGAAGAGGAACGGACGACACGGAGGCGGTGCGTGAGCGCGGTCGCGACCACAGCCTGGGATAGCCTATGGCCACCATGGAGAGACATTATGGAGCGGTTAGAAGAAAAAAGGAAAAGGTAACCAGAAGTTTTTGAGAGAGGAGCGGAGGATAGAGAAAGACGACGCGTAGAGAGCAGTTGAATTGAAAGCGCATCCAATTTTTGTTGTTGGAAGTTTTTAATTTTTTGCTTTCATTTAAAGGAGACGGGGAAGTTGATTTGTGAAATGTTGAGACGTGGAGGTCTAATATTTAGATTTATTATATATTTAGATTAGATTAGGTGCAGAATGAGCATGAAAATGGAAAGAAATAAATAGGAAGAAAAAGATGGTTTCTAGGCGTCAAAGATAAGCCTTAAGACATCACATGAAGGGGTGATTTTCCATTGATAAATCTCTTAATTCTTGGATTGTGAAGAACCCAGAAAGAAGATCTCAAGAACTTGTAAAATTGCAATTGAAATTCTGATTGATGTCTAAGCAACATGCGCAGCCTATATGAAGGCTTTACACGTTCAGATTGGTTACATAAAAACCACTAAAATAAAATACCAATTAAAATAAATTATTGTACTTAAAAAAACTAAAATGTAACTGCCCAAATGTTTTTAAAATCGGCCCACAATTTGCACCAAAGTTGGCCGCCCCATTAGAGTGAAAATGTAACAACCAAATGATGCTTTAATTTGAATCAAAACTCATCCATATGTCATCAATTCTGGCCCCATACAATCAGCTCCATTTAGCACTCCAACCGCCCTTCCATTAAGGTCATGCACCATTCCCTTCAGTCAAGATGCAATTGATCAATTTCTGCTTTGATTCTTCAAGGTTTGGTCCTACATTAATAGTTGCTGCCAATACTTGTTGTAGAACTTCCTTGGCTTTCCTTGTCCTTACCCTTGTCATAGGTCCTCCAAGTCCTTCAAGTGCTTCATGGTCCTTCCTCTTGGTCATGTTCTCATCAACCTTCTTTTATTTCCTTCTTTACTTGTCCTACCCGGCTAAGAGACACTCTATTCTTCCTCTTTTATGGTTGGCACTTTTCTAGCCATTCCGGGGAAAGTCTCCGGAATTAACTTGAGTTCTCCTCTCTTCACGCGACCTGAGTTTTCCTTCGGGAAAGTCTGGAGGGGTCTTTGACCCCATCAGGCGTACCGATTCCAATCAGTTGACCTTCTCAGCTTCACACCTTCAAACAAGGAAGAAGGCTTCCTTGTTCAGATTTTTTATGCCCTCATCTTATAGTTGTGGTTTCGAATAACAAAGGGAAGATAGAGTTCACCATGAATTTCTTTTCTGAACTGAACCTGCAACTTAGGTACCAAAGGTCATCATTGTTAAGATTAGAGGATTCGTAGGTGAGTAAGAGAGAATGGTTAGTGTTAGGCATTAGAGTGAGTAAAGGGGATAATGGAATTAGCTAATCCTTCCTATTAGGGTAAGAATTTTGTAGGACCAACCTAGAGAGACTTTGATGTTCCATAGAACGCCCAAAAGGAGAGTTCCGTAGAATTAAGAGATAGAGAGTATGGGGAGAGGTGCAGACTACAGACCCGAATTTAGGGCAGAGTGAGAGAGAGGAGACCCTAGTGAGTCTAAAGGTCAATGTTGAGCCAAGAGGAGGGTACAGAGATACCAAACCGCCGGGGATAACTCTTACCTAGTTAGCAGGATCAGAGTGCGCAACATGAGTCCCAAACGGTTACCAGTAGGTCTTATGTACCTTAAGGAAAGGAAATACCCGAGGGGAGTCAGAGTCTTTGGAAGGAATAGGGGTGGATAGTCTCGGACCCTCATGTTAGAATCCATTAGAGGCCCTCACTGGTTGCCAGTTTCAACTGTCATCAGTAAGGATAATTTACTCAACTACTTCCTTTTCCACCAGCGTATACAAATTTGTATCGCAAGCACAAGACACACCCTAAGCCAACACCAGCACGATGAATCATACACTGATGTTTTTGAAACCCTATTCATGTATAAATGTTTTCATGGGCCTTTAGCCAAGAGTAATTTCATGGGTCTATGAACCAAAGAGAGGTCTTCGGACCAAAGAGGAAAAGAGGAACGAGGTAATCACATTGACCCCTAGGCCAAGCGGTAAATGGGGATCCTTAATTAAAAGGAACCACATGCATATCATCCTTGTTTGATAATAAAACTTAAGAGGGTGAGCTTGGACGGCGGTCCTTGGTCATATGGCCGAGTGCTCAAAAGATGTAATAGTGATAAGACACCCTTAGTGTGGGTTAAACACTAGATTTGCTCCAAAGGGAGGAGGATTTGATGGATTTTCTTGTTGTGTTATACATTATTATACGGTCAGATGTCTACTGGTTGAGCTGTTGCATTTCCATTTGCCTGTAATCCCCACACTGTATGCATGATCACATTCACTGGGACGTAAGTCTCACCACGCGTTGTAGATTTCATTTTAGATGTGCAGGGTGCTATACTTGGAAGTCAAGCCGGATGGCTTGGAGGCTCCACATGGGTTGCCCCCTTTGGGTTGCCATGTTGTTTCCCATAGAAGTTTTGAGGATATTGTGTATATGTAGGTTGATATTTGATGAGCAAGCTGTAGTATTGTATCCTTGGCCACTAAGTGGTGGTTAAACTACAATCTTGATTTTGTATTTTTATTTTCGCTTATGTAAACGTTGGATTACTTAAGCACCTTCTTGTGTTTGATTGTATATTGATATTAGTAATGGCACAAAATAATTTCATAAACTTGGAAATATGTCTCCAACGGACATTATTTCTTAGTCCATGGAATTATGACGTTATAGTCGACGGCCACCACGGTGCCCCACAAGGATCCTCACTGAGTGCTACATGCACAGAGCCTCTGCATACCGTTCCTTTGGTCGAATCGCAGAGTCAATCGCTGATTGTAACATAACACTTGCATTGGACCCAACTTGCAGACACTTTTATGGTGATCACTTGTGAAAAATGCGCAGAATCATGACATTGCCATTTTTAACCAACAAGGTTATCAAAAATTACCGTAACATGTGGGAAGAAGAGATGGATTTGGTAGTGAGAGACCTTAAGGCCAATCAGAAAGTGAGAAGCGAAGGGATAGTTATCAGAAGGCGTCTTTGGTTTATGCTTATACAGGAGGTGGGGGAAACAGTAGGCAGGTAGCTTTTGGGGGAGGGGACGAGGGGGAGTGGGAGAAGGGGATATGTTGGGGTGTGCAATTTTCTGCCGGACCGCTAGAAATACACTAATTGATACATTCAGCGTCTGACATACACCAATTAAGAAGGAGGACTAATTGTAAAAGGAAATTTGGGGAGGATGCTTTAATAAAAAAAATATAGGAACTAAAAGCAAAACTCACTAATTTTACATGGACCAAAAATATATTTTATCCTAAAATTTCATTGTATTTCAAAATTTAAAATATATGTACATCTCTTAAAATTGTACAAAAATTAACAAATGAAATTTGCAATATAAGCTATTACATAGACCAACATAAAAAATCCATATTACTTATAATAGGAACACCAACTTTCAATTTTATCTCGTGATTTGGAAGTCTAGAAGCAATGGTGGTGTTAAGAAATCCAAAGGTATAAACATCATTAGGTGTACCTAATTGTCCTTCAATAGAACATGTGTTTCTTGAACTGAAATAGGATTTTAATTCTTTAGGAATGAATACTTGGAGTGGAGCACATGTTTAAGTGCTTATATATTAGAGTGTGATTGGACCTTACAATAACTTGTGTAACACTTGGGATCACACACATAAGAATGGGTGATAGCAATTGATGAAAGGATCCATCTAGAATTGGAAGCAAACAAGGATGAATGTTAGCGCACAATCAGAGTATGGTCACAGTTCAAATAAGGAAATAAAGAGAATGAAAAGAAAAAATGGAGAAGAGGAAGAGGTGAAGAAGATGCCACAAGCTGAAGGAACCCCTTAGGTTGATAAGTCTTGGTGAAGAAACGCCACTAGCTCTTGGAGCCAAATAAGTTTCATTATGGTTTAAGCAAGCACCATAAACTCTTCTCAATTCACTAAGAGGAGGAACAAAGTGTTGGCTTCTATTAAAATGCAACCTAAAAAAATACCAAGAGTGAGGCCATACCTATTTATAAGGAGAATGGGGTGACCAAGTGCGAGGAAAGTACAAGGGAAATTAATTCTATCCTATGGGTGCTTTGAGAGCACAACCAATAGCTAAAGTAACGCTTATGCTAAGAAAGGAAAAACAAGGAAATAAAATAAAAACAATCAAAAGGAGGTTATGAGGCTAGGCAAGAACCCCTTACACTTAAATTCCTATTCTAAAATGGTGGATTGGGTCGTACGCCCCTCATAATGGTCACTAGTGTCCTTCCTAAGATCCATATCTTTGAAAGCATAGGACACTAGTTTAGAAAGCCCTTCTTTAATTTTCTTGGCTCTTCCTAGGTCAACTCAAGCTTTCCAAGGCTCATTGTTCCATATATATATATATATATATATATATATATATATATCAAACTCATTTGCCATCAATAGGCCACGATGGGCTGTTTAAATGTAAATCCACAAATTTCCCCTAAACGTGATATTGTACCTTATAGGCTTTTTATTCCTACTCTTTTTAACTTTTTTTTTAATTTTAAATTTAAATCTTTAAATTAAGTTAATGCTTATTCAAAATTGGCTAATTTTTTAATTTCAGAATTGACTTGGAGTGTGTTTGATAAGATATTTTATTTTGATGAAAGTTGAAATTAGTAGCTGAAATGATTTCATCAATGTTTGGTAATGTAGTTTTTTTAGGTAGCTACTAGCTTGTTTTTTAGAAACTACTTGAGATAGCTCTTTTAAAAAAGTTTCATTTTTCAGCTAATAGCTAAAAATTTGTTACAGCTTTATCTCTCAGCAACTCTCACTCATCATTATTTAATAATTAATTATGTTCTTATATGTCATTTAACCATTTTCACCTAGTTTTATCTAATATTTTCAATCAAATTAGCTAGCTTTTCAACTTTCAATTAGTTTTTCAGTTAATTTTATCAAACACACTATTGGTCAATAGATATTTCATAATCCACTTTTTTATCCTCTTATAACTGTTTCTTATCTTCTCTTATATGTATCTTATCCACAACTTATCCTATCTTATCCGAAAAAACGGTTTTTCCTATTCAGACTTTACATTTTCAAATTTTTTTATCACATTATCGGTTTTCTATTTTGAAAATACATGATGCTTTTCTCTTTCTCTCTTCACTAATCTGTCTTTTTGTCACTTCCTTTATTGGTTTGATACCTCGGCCACATGTAGGAGGAGCCTGTTATATCTTGCAGGGTCTCACTCCAAGTGTATAAACTCTTAAAGACAACATACATCTTCCCGTTTTAGGCTACATAATTTCTTGGGTTCCGAAAATATCATATAGTTGCGACTAAAATATGTGCACCTAATGATAAAATTATATAAATAAGGAGAGGAATTGCTTGGTAACGAAATATTAGGGGTGTTCATATCCAATCTAATCCAATGCAAACCGCATAAATCGAACCGACGAATCGAAAACCGAATCAAACTAAAATCCAAAAAATCGAAATCCGCAAAAACCGAAATTATTTTATTGGATTGGATTGATTTTCAGATCTTAAGTTGAAAACCGATCCAATCCAATTCAAACCGAACTTATATACATACATATATTATTATTTATAAAACAATCATATATATATATTTATACATTTATACATATATCTTTATAAAATTACTTATACTAATATACTTTTTATAATTTTATTATCTAACATCATGTTACTATTTCTATAAAATATCAATTTAAAACTAGTTTTAAATTAGTTTTCATGTCTCATGTCATTCTTTTTATATAATTGTATATTTATTTTAATAAATATATGTTTCAATAAAAAATGTTTATTATTATTTCATAATTTTATCACTTTCATCTAATATTCATTGTCTATTTAAAAAATTGAAAACCGATCCAATCTAATCCAATTTAAATTGGATCGGATTTGAAAAAATATCAAAACCGATCAGATGATGAAATGATAAAACCACTATAATCAGATCAGATGATTTTTTGCCTCAAAATGGATCCAAATCAAACCGCGAACACCCCTACGAAATATCATTCTATCAAGGTCTTGATTGACTTACAAAATGAGAAACTAACACTATGTTTGGTTGTAGTGTAGAAATAGAGAAGAGAGAAATAGAGAAGAGAGAAGTAGGAAAGAGAGAAATAAGGTTGAGATAGAGATGATTTATGACTGAGTGGTTTGGTATGAGAGAAATATGTAAGAAATAGGAGAGAAATGTGAATTTGAGTTGTTTGGTTTGATTAAATAGATAGAAGAGAAATGGTATATTCAATTAATTTAGTTAGAAGAAGTTCCCACTACGAACACTTTTGAAAATCAATTTCTTAGTTAAAACTTAGTTAAAGAAATTGATTATGTGCTATTTTTTTATAAACAGTCTAAGAATAATCGATTTTAAGAATGGAAAATCAATTTTGTTTTTGGTCAGAGACCATAAAATCGATTATTGGGAACACATAATCGATTTTTGGCTTAGTCAGATCTGTAGTTTCTAATTCAAAACACCTTCTCCGATATAGCTTCTGCCGAGAAGTTTCTCTTCAGAGCTTGGAGTCTTCAAAGCAGCCCAACTCAAAATTCCCCACCTTTTCGCATCTTATGCTCCCAAACCCCAACGACCAAGAAGAAGAACGAATGCCCCTTCGTAGACAATTAGCCACATAAACAAAGTAACAAACCCTTCGCACAAGTTAATCTAAAAAATTCAACACCCCCTTTTCGTTTTCTCCCTCAACGCATGGAATGGTATATAAAGAAATGAATTCACAGAGATCTGCCCTGATAATCCAATCCGCACAGCATCAACAAACCACCAAAACGCCCGTCGCACCTCCCCGCCGCGACCAGAGAGCAGAATGCATGGCGCCTTTTCTTCCGCTTCAATGGCGACCCAATACGCAAATGGGGTATGAAGGTTAGGCAGGTTAGAGTTCACCTCTGTTAGTTGCATTTCTCTACTAACTCTCTCCCATTTGGGAGAGAAGTCTTGAACGCTGGGGCCCACAAGTTTTTTAACTTCTTCACTATCTCTCGGTGCAAAAAAACTGGGGAATTGCACTATCTCTACCCTATTTCTATCTTCACCCCTTATTTCTCTCCCACCTCTTCAGAACCAAACAGAGCGTAAATGGAAACACTATGATATTTTAAAGGAACCAAAAGTTAATAACTAAAAGTGTAATTGACTAACTGTGTTTGGTGAAACAGTCTGCGGCGTTAACCAAATTATGGTTTTGTGCCATTCCCTGCCAAATGATATTGATAGGGCTGGTTATAATGAGGGAGGCCCAAGAGGTCATATCATTGATCAAGTGAATCATGGGCCCACAATATGGAGGGTTTATTCTAGAAGGAATAAGAGAGGAGAATGAAACTTGCTGACATGGATAAATGAGGAAAAGGAGGTTTGGAGGTGGTTACTGAGTAGAATTGGTTATAGTAGAGGAATGTGTGTAGTGGAGAGTATCTTTTAGAGAATCGATTGTTAGTTATGGGTAGTGAGCTCTAGCTCACTATAGGAGCTCTGCTCTGGGGCAATAGAATCATTTTTCTATTGTAGTAATTTCAGCCATTAATACATACTTCCATTTTGATATTAATTCATACTTGCTTCTGTTTTTATTTACTGTTTTGTATCAAATTGGTCTGACCTGCCGGATACGAGAGTAAGGTGTTGGTGTGTGGGATCAGCGTAGAAGGAGGGGAGCAGAGGTGAATGCCACCAAAGAAGAAGGTCGAGAAAGGAGGGAACATGGAAGCGAAGGTAGCAGCACTCGGGACTGAAATAGCAAGCCTCAAAGTAACTATGAATGAAAATCAAGAGAGGCTTATGGCGTTGTTGATCCAAAGCCTTGAAAAGAAGAAACAAGAGGGAGAAGAAGACTCGAACGGTGACGGTAAAGGGGACGAAACGACACCGGATGATAAGGAGAAGGAGAACGAGGTAACACCTTGCAACACTCTTGGTTCGGGTCTGAAAAAACCACAAGGGGAGACGTTAGAGGAATTTCGACAATCCATCAAGAAGGTGGAGTTGCCCATGTTCGACGGTGACGACCCTGCTGGGTGGATTTCTTGCGCGGAAGTCTATTTTCGAGTTCAAAATACCAGTCCAGATGTACGAGTGAACCTTGCACAGTTGTATATGGAAGGTTCGACGATCCATTTTTTTCAACTCGCTATTGAATGAAGAGGATGAATAGACGTGGGAGCGCCTCAAAATAGAACTGTTAGAGCGATATGGAGGACTTGGAGAAGGTGATGTGTTTGAACAATTATCATCTCTAAAGCAGACGGGAGGGGTTGATGAATGCATCCAGAGTTTCGAACGATTGACGACACAGATCGAAAAATTACCAGATGACCAACATTTTGGGTACTTTTTGCACGGGTTAAAGGAGGATATAAGAGGACGCATACGAAGCATGCGTGCAATGGCCCCGATATCTCGTTTGCGGATGATGAATATAGCGAGAGCGGTGGAAATGGAAATACAAGGACGAGAGCGGAGTCACAGTCCTATGAGGAAGAAGGAGTACAAGAGCGAACTTGGAACTTACCCGAGCCCAAATGGAACTTACCCGAGCCCAAAGTCTCAGCCCAATTCGGGCCAAAGGGTAAATCCTAATAGCGGGTCAGGTTGGGTTTATGTACGGGGCGGAAAATAAATGAATGGGCCAGACTACGTTAGCAAAGGTGGGGGATCCAGTCACAAACAGGATGTTGGGAACAAAAGGAATGAAGGGCCACGTGACAGAGGAATTAGACACTTGTCCTATAAGGAGTTAATGGATCGCAAGCAGAAGGGATTATGCTTTAAATGCGATGGACCTTTTCACCCCATGCACAAGTGCCCGGATAGACAGCTCAGAATCATGGTCTTGGACGAATTGGAAGATGAAGATGAAGAAGGAAACGTGCTAGCAATGGAGATGGAAGATGATGATGCAGTCGAAGGAGAATGTAATGCGATGAGCCTTAACGGTATGACCAATACTAAAGGTCATAACTCGGAGACATTAAGGATGAAAGGGAGGATTAAGGGTGTTCCAATTCTTATTTTGGTGGACAACGGGGCCATC
Source organism: Sesbania bispinosa (assembly GCA_026901365.1). Taxonomy (NCBI): domain Eukaryota; kingdom Viridiplantae; phylum Streptophyta; class Magnoliopsida; order Fabales; family Fabaceae; genus Sesbania; species Sesbania bispinosa. The sequence goes on from QLOH01000274.1 coordinate 662,220, forward strand.
ATAATTTCATATCCAAAAGATTGACAAAAGCGATGGGGTGGCCAGTGGACGATTCCAAGGAGATGAGGGTCAAATTGTGTTAGGAATATGCACTAGAGACTTATATATTTATGAACATCCATCACTTGTATCATGTTATTTTATAAAGGCAAACTTATTATTTTAGAATATAATTATTGTCCTTAGAAAGGTAAACTTAAACTTCATAAGAAATCAAGTAGATGACTTGATCGTGAGATCTTATGAAGAACTATTCTTAAATAGTCCCTAGTCAAGTATCATCTTAGGACAAAGATGCATTTAGACTAGTATGTGAGTTCATCGATAATCACATCTCACAGATCATGGATATGAGATATCATGTTCTCACATAGGTGCACATTAAGAGTAATGATGTACTGGACAGACCCACCTTAAGAACGTTGCATGGATTGTTACATAAGTGTCATGAACGTTTCTTAAATTGATAGATGTTATATGTACTCCTTCGACCTGAAATCACTACGATTCCTACATAAGGCATTATATGTTTTAATTATCATCAAACGTTACCTGTAACAGGGTAATCATAAAGTTGGTTTTTGGACATGTAATAAATTGTGTGGTGGAATGTGAGTGCCCTAGATGGGATTTGTCCCTCCTATGTAACAGGAGTTATATCTGTAGGCCTCTTGATAAAGTGAGACTGCAAAATGCATGGCCATGCTCAGGAGGATAAACATGAGATGTTTATTTTCTGTACAGTCTACTTGGGGATCAAGAAAATATAAATTGAACTATACAAGGTTGACACAATCCATGCCCTTGTGTTCAATTAGATATTTGGACAAAGGGACAAATCATATAAATTATTATCATAAAATAGGATTTATCAAAGTTATTGATAATCTCAATATTTGGATAGTGATGTGTTGCTAGATATCGCTCACTATTTATGATATTAAATATAAAAGGGTTTTATTTTAATATTATAACCAAATATTAAAAGCCTATTGGGTCACACGCATACAACAAGCCACTAGGAAAGGATAATAATTCTAATTTAATTTAATTAGAATTATAACATAATGGGTCAGACCCATAAGTGTGAGGGTTAAGTGAGTGAGGGGGGTAAAACCCTAGCCACCACTCTATAAATAGAGCATAAGATGCACTACCCCAGACACACATGAGCAATCGCTTCTTACTTTCTAAGGCTACTAGCAGAGCTGAGGAGGGTATCCTAGTTTGGTTGTTGGCGTGGATACCAATAGAGACGTGGCTACTCTTGCCTCGTTTGTAATCCTAATAAGGTACGACATTTCGTTTTAATACCTTTTATGTCTTGATTCGTGTTTTCGCAAAACGATTATAACAAGGGAGGGAATCCATTTATTTCCGCTGCACCTTGACCACATGCTTGATTCCCTTCAAATTGGAGGATGGGCAAAAAACTAGAGCCTAGGGAAAATGTAAGGATTTGAAGGTGGAGGTAGGTGAAACCGAAGTAATCATTGATGCCCATTTGTTTGACTTAGGAGATGTAGATATGGTGTTGGGAATGGCATGGTTGTCGACTTTAGGAGAGACCTTGGTGGATTGGACAAAGAAGACAGTGAAGGTGAATTTACATGATGGTCCTGCGGAGTTTAGGGGGAGCAGCAAAGTGTCACAAACCGCTTTTCAGAGTTTGTTTGGGGGAAGCCAAGTGGTGATTGAGGGGCTGTATTTATCCACAACAGTGCAAGCATCCCGTATTAATGAGGAGCGGGAAAAAGGCAATAAACTGACCCTACGATAACAACAGGGGTTGAAAGTAATATTAGAGGAGTTTGCTGAAGTTTTTAAAGATCCACATAGGTTGCCACCTAAGAGGAGTAAAAATCATGCCATAGTACTTCTAGAAGGGCAAGGGCCGGTGAATGTAAGGCCCTATAGGTATCCTCACCATCACAATAATGAAATTGAGAAACAAGTTTCAGAGATGCTACAAATGGGGATAATTCAGCATAGTCAAAGTGCCTTCTCTAGTCCTGTGATTCTGGTTAAAAAGAAAGATGACTCTTGGAGGATGTGTGTGGACTACAGGGCTTTAAATAAAGTCACAGTACCCAACAAATTTCCTATACCCGTGATAGATGAGTTGTTGGATGAGGTGCACAGAGCACAATATTTTTCAAAGCTAGATCTCAAATCTGGTTACCACTAGATGAGAGTTAGAAAGGAGGACGTGCATAAGACTACTTTCAGGACACATGAAGGGCACTGCGAGTACTTAGTAATGCCTTTCGGGTTGATGAATGCACTGTCAACTTTTCAATCTTTGATGAATGACATATTTAGGAAGATGCTGAGAAGGTTTGTTTTGGTCTTTTTTGATGGCATCTTGGTATATAGTCTCAGTTGGGAAACTCACCTTGAGCATATGGCAGCAGTCTTGAAGGTTTTACAGCAGCAACAGTTAGTGGCTAACAAGAAGAATGTCAGTTTGCTCAAACCACCATAGAATACTTGGGACATCTTGTATCCAAGAAAGGAGTAGCCATGGACCCCAACAAAGTTAAGTGTGTGTTGCAGTGGCCTATCCCATAGAATGTCAAAGGAGTGAGGGGGTTCTTGGGGTTAACAGGATACTACAGAAAATTCATTAGAGATTATGGAAAGATTGCCAAGCCATTAACAGAACTTACAAAAAAAGATGGGTTCAAATGGGATTCTAGGACCCAGAAAGCTTTTGACTTGCTCAAGACAGCCATCACTACAGCTCCTATGTTGGCGCTTCCCGATTTCAGCCAGAAATTTCTTATTGAGAGTGATGCATCAGGATCGAGCTTGGGGGAAATTCTGATCCAGAAAGGCACAAGTCAGCATATGAAAAGGAGCTTATGGTTGTGGCTTTGGCCATACAACACTGGAGACCCTATTTGTTAGGTAGGCAATTCACAGTTTGTACTGACCAGAAGAGTTTGAAGTAGTTATTGTAGCAGAGGGTATCCACTATGGATCAACAAAATTGGGCAGCCAAATTGTTGGGATATCAGTTTGATATTATGTACAAGCCTCCTGGGACAGAAAACAGAGGAGCCGATGCTTTGTCAAAGGTGCATGAGGAAGGGGAATTGTGTAGCGTCAGATACTATCATGAGTGGGTTGATAGTGACTTGATTTTGGCAGAGGTGCAACGAGATAAAAGATTGAAGGAGATTATAGAAGAAGTGTCTAAGGATGCCAATGCTAGACCTGGGTTTTCTTATACTCATGGGGTTTTGTTGTCTAAAAACAGATTGGTGATTTCTACACAATCTACTTGGATACCCAAATTGTTAGAAGAATTCCATAGAACTCCACAAGGAGGCCATTTTGGATTTTATAGAACTTATAGGAGAATTGTTGCAAATTTATTTTGGTTTGGCATGAAAGGAGTAATCCATGAATTTGTCAAAGGATGTGATATTTGCCAAAGACAAAAGTACCAAGCTGCATCTCCAGCAGGTATATTACAACCCCTTAGCATCCCTGAGCAGATTTGGGAGGAGGTATCAATGGATTTTATCACAGGGCTCCCTAAGTCCAAAGGCTATGAAGCAATACTAGTGGTAGTAGACAGGTTATCAAAATATGGCCACTTTATTCCCATGAAGCATCCATACACTGCTAGGTTGGTGGCTGAGAATTTTACCAAGGAGATTGTAAGACTACATGGGGTGCCAGCTGCAATTATCAGTGATAGGGACCCAATTTTCATCAGCAATTTCTGGAAAGAGTTATTCTGATTGCAGGGCACTAAATTGAAAATGAGTACTGCATACCATCCCCAAACAGATGGTCAGTCTGAGGTGGTGAATAGGTGTTTAGAGACTTTTCTGAGGTGTTTCATTGTTGACCAACCTAAAACATGAGTCCATTGGTTGCACTGGGCTGAATTTTAGTATAACACAAATTTTCATGAATCCACAGGGGTTACCCCTTTTGAGGCAGTCTATGGACGGAAACCACCTGTACTAGTCAAATTTTTAAGGGGTTAAACTAGAGTGGAAGCTGTGCAAAGGGAACTAGCGGATAGAGATGAGATCTTGCGACAATTGAAGCAACACCATACGAGAGCTCAAGAGAGGATAAAGGCTCAAGCTGACCAAAAGAGACAGGAGAGGAGTTTCGAAATTGGGTAATGGGTTTTCTTGAAGTTGAGACCTCATAGGCAAGGTTCAGTGATGTCCAGAATTTGTCCTAAATTATCTCCACGGTACTATGGCCCTTTTCAGGTGTTGGATCGGATTGGAGCAGTGGCTTATAAACTGAAACTTCCAATAACTTCAAAGATTCATCCTGTGTTTCACGTTTCCTTACTCGAAAAGGCAATAGGAGACTATAATGTGGACAAGGAACTTCCCCTAGGAGTGGACGGGGATTGCAGTGAGGTAACTGAACCCAATTCTGTTTTAGCTAACAGACAAGTGATTAAAAATGGCGAGGCAACAAGCCAGGTTCTGATTCATTGGAGAGACAGAACTGCAGAGGAAGCTACTTGGGAGGTTGAATTCTCAATCCGAAGTCAATTCCCAAAATTCAGTCTTGAGGACAAGACTGAAATTGAAGGAGGGGGTAATGATAGGGCTGGTTATGATGAGGGAGGCCCAAGAGGTCATATCATTGATCAAATGAATCATGGGCCCACAGTGTGGAGGGTTTATTCTAGAAGGAATAAGAGAGGAGAATGAAACTTGCTGACGTGGCAGAATGAGGAAAAGGAGGTCTGGAGGTGGTTATTGAGTAGAATTGGTTATAGTAGAGGAGTGTGTGTAGTGGAGAGTATCTTTTAGAGAATCAATTGTTAGTTATGGGTAGTGAGCTCTAGCTCACTATATGAGCTCTGCTATGGGGCAATAGAATCCTTTTTCTATTGTAGTAATTTCAGCCATTAATACATACTTCCATTTTTATATTAATTCATACTTGCTTCTGTTTTTATTTACTGTTTTGTATCAGATATGATACTGGAAAGACCCGACTGCTGCTCCGTTTCTGGACGAGTAAGACAGAGTGAGAAATGAGAAAGAAAAATAAGAGTAAATTCTTTTTATTATGACTGAGGCACGGGGCAAACTCAGCTTATACAACTAAAAAATTGAGAAACAAGAGAAAATAAATGATATAGGAGATGGTATATATACCAATTTAGATGCCAACTCTTGTACTTTTTTTTTCTTTTTCACAACAACGAATTCCCATTTCTCACCTTAATTTAAATTGAAAACCAACATAATTTGGCATATCATAGTTTGACAGCTCACAGTCTGACACACACTACTTTTACCAGAACTTCCTCTCTCATCAACATAAATACATAATGAAGCTCAGCAGAGGGCTAATTTAGTCACAAATTCTGTGATATTCTTATCAGAACTTCCTCCATCATCAACAGAATTCTTGGCCAGATTCTTCCATTTGATGGCATTGTTCTTTATTTCAACTCCCTTTTCAGTCTCCATTATTTCCTTTATGCGATGTCTAATTGTTTCTCTTCTAACTACCCCTTTCTCATCAGGAAGGGCTTTGAGTGCCATTTTCCATAAATCCACAATAAGCTTTGCATTTGTGATTTGATCTGTCCACAGTGGCATTGCAATCACTGGAACTCCTACACTCAAAGCTTCCAATGTGGAGTTCCAACCACAATGTGTGACAAAACACCCCACAGCCTCATGAGTTAAGACTTCCAATTGGGAACACCATGTAACTATTAAACCCTTCTCTGTTGTGTCCACAAATTCCTTTGGAAGCTTACCCTGCTCAGAGTCCCTAACCACCCAAATGAAATAACTCCCACAATCTCCCAAACCCCAAGCTAGTTCCTCTGTTTGCTCCTCACTAAGACCTGCCAAGCTCCCAAAAGAGACATACACAACTGATTCTTTGGGTTTATTATCCAGCCATTTGATACAATCCTCAAAATTTGGACTGAAGATGCTAATCCCATAGTCCTTGTCATCTTGGAGTCTTTTGTCCAAGAACAAAGATGGCACACATGGTCCTATTGTCTTTAATGGCCAAATCTTTGCCAGCCAATCCACAACCTAAATGAAGTTTCATTTCAGATTTCAATCATCAATATCCCAAAAATAAATAATCAACACTACAATGGATAAAAGTAAAACCAAATCAAATTATTCAATAGAATAGAAATTTAAGCTATGCAAGTCACTTACCTCTGGCTCCAGTTCATAAAATGTGTTGGCAAGAACCCAATCAGCTTCATCAATCTTTGAAAATTGGTGTGTGAGTATGTAAAAGTAGCTTGGATAGGTTCCATATTTATACAAGAACGATGGCAAGTCAGCAGGTGCAAGTTTTGGTAATCCTGGTAGCAAGATTTCTGTCTGTGAAAGAGGTAACTTTAGAGTTTTCTGAAAAGCATGGAAATTTATGTTGTTGACTGAACAAGCCTGAGTTAGGAACACAGCAACCTTGAGCCCAAAATCCTTGGCAACATCAAAAGCCCAATGCAAGAAAGCATCATAGATAACACAATCAACAGGGTTGGTTGAGCATTGAAGCTTCTTAAGAAGCTCATTCAGAGTTTGTGGTCCAACTCGCCAAAAAGTGTCCTTGTAAGCCTCCATGCTCTCTGCTGCTGAAAGTCCTCCATCATCATAGCCATCAGAGATGCTCTCAGTTTCAATGGAAGAGAGATTTATGTTTCTGATTGTCTTCCAAATGGAAACGGTATTTACCAAAGTGACCTTTACTCCTCTCTGCACCAAACGTTTGGAGAACTGAAGCATGGGATTGATGTGGCCTTGTAAAGGATAAGGTAGAACCAAACAATGAGCTACATGATTGTTCCTTTCCTTTTCCATATTGTTTTGCTTTCTCTGTGTTGTGCTCTTTGTCCTACTCCTACCAGAATGTGTTGATTGTGTTCAAATAAATTGGACATGTGAGAGTGGCTGAATGCTGCTTTTAATTATTTAAATAAAAAATATTAACAAAAAAAGCTTAAGAATATCTTGATAATACAAAAGGTATATTTTTAAATAATTAGAAATATTATATTATTATTTGTTTAATTCGTTAGAAAGAAAGGAAAATATATTATTATGGATTTTTTTATTAAGTATCCTAAAAAATTATAATTATGCATTTAATATTGTGTACTAATTATGCGATACATTGATGGATAATTTATAAATCTGGGTAATAAAAACTATTTAATGGTCAAATTTTAATTAATAAAAAATTATTTTATTAATAATAAAAATTCAAAATATAGAAAAACACAACTGTATGACTTTTACAAAAATAATTTTAATTTAATTAGTAAAATATTATTTTAATGGTAATTTACATATATTTTATTATGTTTAATTAAGTAAAAAAGTTTAATATTAATTATAAAATTAATAAAAAATTAATCACATAACTAATTAAATAGAAAATATATTAGATTATTTTCTATATCTTTTCACAAAACAATAAAAGTATATGATTGTTCTTACAAAGACTATAGAAACCCTACAACAAAAATGCGGCAGAGTAACGACATAGCCTAAGTGAGAGTCTAGTGTGTTTCTTCTTAGCTGCGTTGGTCCTTATATAGATGTTTCATAGAGCATCTTGTTATTTATTGCTCGCAATCCCTGAACGGGATCCTTGGTGCTTGATTGCCTTAAGTCAAGTCAATGATTGCCTGGGTTTCCTCCATATCTGTGATGACTTGCGAGATGTTTGGAGATAATTGATGTGTTAACTACTACGAATGATTTCCCTTGATTCTGTCCTAATTTGTCAGACCAATCGATATTACCGGTCGTTCTAATATATGTATGATGGGTCGGGCGGTACGCTACATAGCCCCTCAAGCTATGAAGCATTTATGTGAAATAGCTTTGTAGTGTGGACGACCCTCTTTATGGATCGGTTTGATGATGACAGCTACATTTGCCATTCCAGAATACGCATGATGGGTCGGGCGGTACGCTACATAGCCCCTCAAGCTATGAAACATTTATGTGAAATAGCCTTGTAGTGTGAATAGCCTTCTTTCTGGATCGGTTTGATGATGACTTGGCCTGTCTAGTCGCTGAATTTTGGCGGAAATTAATTTTTTATTCAAATTTGAAATATGGCCGTCAGATCACAAATCTTGTTCTAGAAAGTTAATCTAGATCGTAAAAACCTTTCAACTGTCACATCCATCCCCTCGACCTCTCAACTTCTTCTTGCTGAAAACTGTTCAGTTCATCCCACATTTCCCCGGACCTCTTTTTAAGGTTTTTTTCTCATCCGCTCAGGTGCTTGCTTTGAGGTTGTCTTCTTCACATTATTCTCCAGGTATCACTTCAATCTCTATTTTCTTCCTTTGCTTCATAGTGTTTGTCCCGTGTGGATTTTACTTTTATCAGAATCTTTGTGGGAAAATTGGCTGTTTATTTCATGGATTCTAACTGGGAAAGTGGGGAGAGTGAAACGGAAATTTTGCGAGTTCCGGGGGGTGGAAACTCTTCGCTGCCCGAAGACTCCGATGCGGGTCCGTCTGAAGGTGAGGAACAGGTGGTGGGAATGGCTGTGAATGAGGCGGAGCAGGTGGGTTCCGGCCCTGTGGTTAAAAAGAGGCCGGAGGAGATTTGTACTCGCGGCCAAGGAGCGTTGAAGGGGTATTTTATTAAAATTGATTCTGAAAATAGGGATGAGGATGATTATGACTTTGTTTCTTTTCCATGGGTGGAATCGTTGGTGACTCAAACCCGATCTATTTATGCCGATGAGAAGACTATCAGCTTGTTCGTTGATTGTCGAGATGTTGTGGATGGCGACTTCCCCAGTAATGTAGAGTGTACTTGGATGATGGAGGATGATCGAGTCTGTTCTCGAGTGTCTTCTGCTGAATGTCGACCCTTCGTCCTGGTTTATGATATTTTCTTTACGAAACTGAAGATGAAGATTTCATTTAGTGATTTTTAGTGTTCTATACTCCGTCTTTTGAATGTTGCTCCCACACAGTTACACCCCAATTCATGGGGTTTTATCCGTGCATTTGAGATCTTGTGTGAATATTTTAGGATCACCTCAACCCCCAAGAAATTTTTTTTATTTCTTTCAAGTTAAATTTACCCGTCCTCTGGACTTAATTCCTATAAACAGCCGATGTAAGCGCAAAATTTTGATCGCTTATGCTCAGTCATTTTAACATTTCAAAGATCACTTCTTTCGGCTCAGGAGTGAGGAGGGCAAGCTCGAGTTTTATAGAGATAGCTCGGGTAACCTAAAATTTCCTCTATATTGGTCCCCTTGTCCTGTGGGAATATTAGGTGTTGATTCTGCTGCACTTTCCGCTGAAGAGATGACCAAAGTAAAATTTTTGAAAGAGACTCCCCCTTTGAGGTGTATTAAACTTATTCGGCTAGGGGACGACCCAGTGAAATTAAAAGCTTTTATGGGTATGCCTGTTTTATATCATTTGTGGTTGATTTATCCTTGTGTCTTAACTTATACTTTGATGTTGGATTTGTAGGTCAAATGGCCCCTAAATTGGACAAGAAAGCTTTGGTTCTTGAGATGAAGAGGCAGCGACTGGCAAATGCTGAAAAAGAAAAAGCTGAAGTAAGTCTATCTACTGCCGCACCTGGGGCGACCCATGTCATTCCGACTAAGGTTAATATTCCGTCTAGCTCGGCCGCCATATCTCGTAAACGAGGTCATACAAAGAAGACTCTTGTTCTAGAGGAAGGTTTGGTTGATGTGTTTCAAGCTTTCACGGGTTCTGGTGCTGATATTCGCTCCCTGTGGGATAACCGGTTCGATGTTGATTCGGTCATAGATGAGCGTTTGACGCTTAAAAATGATGTTAAGAGGCTTGAGAAAAGAGGCGACCGATCCGCCCACGTGATGCTTCAAGTTTATGGGGCCCAGATGGAATTTCTGGGTCAGTATTTGGAATTAAAATCAAAGTCTGAGAGGTCGCATCATTCCGATCTGGGAGACAAGGTGGCAAATTTAGAGACCCAACTGAAGGGGTATGAAGAAATGAAGATGAAAGTTGCTGGATTGGAAGGTAAGGTTGCCCTCCTTGGTCAAGAGAATACTAAGTTAAATGAGGATAAGACGACCGCTGAAAAAGGCCTGACCGATATGACTATGGAGAGGGATCTGTTGAAAGTTGGTCTTGATGAGGAAAAATTAAAGGTTAAAGCTACAGAAGATAAATACAATGCTGACTTTCAACAACTTAATTCCGATGCTGCTAGGTCGTATGGCCTTGGGTTTGAGCAAGCATTAATTCAAGTCAAACATTTCAATCCAACAGTTGATGTCTCTGAGTGTGATCCTTTAAAGGAGTTGGTGAATAACGCTCTTGTCGATCTTGGTGATAGCGAGGAAGAGGTTAGATCAGTCGATAAACAAAACAATGAGGAGGTGGCTGATTCTCAGGATCCCGAGGCTGTTAGGCCGACCGAGAAAATTTCGAGAGTGGAAAATGAAGAGCAGGGGGATGCCCCGTTAGCATGATGTAATAGATTGAATATGCACGTTTCTTATTTTTTGGTATAAACTTCTCTGTAATAGCTCCTTTGACTGTCTTTAATGCATTTTTCAATTGCACGTGTTGTTTAATTTTTTAACGCTTTGGCCGGTGCTGTTAGCTGATTCGTTGTTCGTTTCTCGGATTCCATTAAATGTGATTTTGAATGAATCTTCTGTCACGCACGAGGCTGGATACGGTTATGGCAGTATAAATAGGTGTTCTAAAGTTTTTCATAATTCGCATTGACATTTCACTTTTCTGCTTCCATTAGTTTGGGTTATTATTCATTTGCCTGTAGCAATAAACATTCCGATGTTGTGAGCAGATTTCTGGGGTTGCTAAATGTTTTTGATCTGCATCTTTCAGTTCTTCGTAGAGAACTACAATTTCTGTTAACCTGTGTGACCCAAATTGATTAACGCAGGATTTGGGTCGGTCGGTTAACTGACATTGTAATTTTTTACCTATGGCGTATTCCTGCTCGCGATATTCAGGGAAGGAGGGCGATTCGTATTACACCAGAAGACGCTATTTCCCATTAGCGTATTCTAGTTTTGCCCATACTTTGGGTCACACAGTTTAACAAAATTCGAGGGTATCCTTAACTAAAAGGGTACCCTTAACGGGGTTGATTTGGCAAGGAAACAAGGCTAGTTCTGGCCGTGTGTTTCCTTGCCTTCCCTTTATGCAAAAGATGGGAGACTGTTTATGTAAGGAGATCCATTTTTTAACTTGGATTTTCTTGCATCTTTCTTCCTCTCTTTTGGTTATGCCTGGGATACTTCAAAGTGTAACTCGTAGACTGCAAGCTGTTCAAGTTGGTGGGAGGCTTCGGAGAAACCGGTCCTCACCGTATTCTTGTGACATCCAGATTTTGGAGTGAGCAGGCCACGGGGATTGCTAGAGGTAGTCTTCTGGTGTAATCTAGGGGTCTTCCTGGGTAGCATCAACTCCAGCCTCTTCTCTTTTTGTAGTAGTAGGAGCTCTGTAATTTGTTGTTAACTTTGTAGTCATGTGGGTTGTTGGTAGTCTTCCGGTGTAATGTACCTTTGAATTATAAATGAGAATTTTTATTGTGTTGACATAATTTCCCATTGATAACAGCGATTTGCGCATTCTGTTTTATTAACTTCAAGTAATAATCCAAATGATATTCTAAAAGTCGGTAAGGCGAGGTGACTTTTTTGCGTGAACACAGTATGTTGAATTGATGTAATAACCAAGTGCTTACGTGGTCAATTTTATAAGCTTTTCCCCGAGGTTTGCTCGGTTTTTATGCTTTTTGGAGACGTTGGCGAAATGCTTTAAGTATAAGTCATTACCCCGAGGTTTGCTCGGTTTTTAGGCTTTTTGGAGAATGTTGACGAAATAATTTAAGTATAAGTCGTTACCCCGAGGTTTGCTCGGTTTTTATGCTTTTTGGAGACGTTGGCGAAATGCTTTAAGTATAAGCCGTTACCCCGAGGGTTGCTCGATTTTTAGGCTTTTTGGAGAATGTTGACAAAATAATTTAAGTATAAGCCGTTACCCCGAGGTTTGCACGGTTTTTTAGGCTTTTTGGGAGAACCTTGGCGAAATAACTTAAGTATAAGTCGTTACCCCAAGGTTTGCTCTGTTTTTAGTCTTTTTGGAGAATGTTGATGAAATAATTTAAGTATAAGCCGCTACCCCGAGGTTTGCTCGATTTTTATGCGAAATGAATTGTCCGTAAGCCGTTACCCCGAGGTTTGCCTCAGATTTTAGGTTCTTTGGCGAAATGATTTATTCGTAAGCCGTTACCCCGAGGTTTGCTCGGTTTTTAGGCTTCTTTGGTGAAATGATTTATTCGTAAGCCGTTACCCCGAAGTTTGCTTGGTTTTTAGGCTTCTTTGGCGAAATGGTTTGTCCATAAGCCGTTACCCCGAGGTTTGCTCGGTTTTTAGGCTTCTTTGGCGAAATGGTTTGTCCGTAAGCCGTTACCCCGAGGTTTGCTCGGTTTTTAGGCTTCTTTGATGAAATGATATATTCATAAGTCGTTACCCCGAGGTTTGCTCGGTTTTTAGGCGAAATGATTTATTCGTAAGCTGTTACCCCGAAGTTTACTCGGTTTTTAGGCTTCTTTGGCGAAATGGTTTGTCCGTAAGCCGTTACCCCGAGGTTTGCTCGGTTTTTAGGATTCTTTGGCGAAATGGTTTGTCCGTAAGCCGTTACCCCGAGGTTTGCTCGGTTTTTAGGCTTCTTTGGGGAATGGGTTTTTAGGATTCTTTAGCGAAATGATTTATTCGTAAGCCGTTATCTCGAGGTTTGCTCGGTTTTTAGGCTTCTTTGGTAATTTTGGAAAAAGAGAAATATTATGAAGAAAAGATTTTATTGGTTTATAGTCTGCACCGTGCCTTGTTAAAACCTTCCAGGCCAAAACCCTCCTTAGGGATAAAAGACCGTGGCAGGAAAAAGAGTACGGCGGATGACTTTCATCTTACAAAGTCATTGGCATTCTTAACTGACATAAAACCTGAGGTGAGTAGCATTCCAAGTCCGAGGAATCTATTTCCCTATTAACTTTTCTAATTCATAAGCTCCTTTGCCAACCTCTCTTTTTATTCTGTATGGGCCTTCCCAATTTGGTGCTAGCTTTCCTTCATGTGTATTTTTTCTGGCTTGCTCGACTTTCCTACGGACTAAGTCTCCTTGTTTGAATTTTCTCTGAACTACCTTGGAGTTATATTTTCTTTCCATTCGGATTTTGCAAGCTTGCTCCTTCAAGTGTGCTATTTCTCTTTCTTCTTGAAGGAGGTCTAAATTTACCCTTAAATCATCCATTGTCTGTTGAATGGTGAAGCCCTCAACCCGAGGGCTGATCATTGATATTTCAACTGGAAGCACGGCGTCTGAGCCATATGTTAACTTGTAGGGTGTTTCTCCTGTTGATGATTGTGGGGTTGTGTGATAAGCCCATAGTACTGTGTGCAACTCCTCAGCCCACCTTCCTTTTGCATCGCCCAGTCGTTTCTTCAATCCATTCAAGATGACTTTATTGGCTGCTTCTGCTTGACCATTCGACTGTGGGTGCTCGACTGATGTCTTAATAGGGTGGGTTCCGAACTGTGTACACAGTTGTTTATATTGTGTGCAGTCAGATTGCTTTCCGTTATCAGTGATAATTGTGTTTGGGAGACCATGTTGACATATCACACTTTTCCAAGTGAACTTTTTTATCTTTCCCGCAGATATAGAGGCTACTGGCTCGGCCTCGATCCACTTTGTAAAGTAATCAACTGCTACTATTAGGAATTTAACTTGTCCTGCAGCCAAGGGAAATGGACCTAGAATATCTATTCCCCACTGTGCGAAGGGCCAAGGTGCAGTTATCTTGTGTAGGAACTCCGGGTTGGAGTGTTAGCTGAGCATACCTTTGGCACTTGTCACACTTTTTAACGAAGGTTTTTGCGTCATTCCTTAGTGTTGGTCAGTAGAATCCTGCTCTGATGATTTTGGCGGCCAATGTCCTTCCTCCTATATGACTCACGCAAACCCCTTCATGTACCCTCGGTCAATATGAATTGTTGATATTTTTCCGGTATGCACTTAAGCAGGGGAATCGAGAATCCTCTTCTGTAAAGTTCTCAATGAAGGTATAAAATGCTGCATGCCGCATTATTTTCTTTCTTTTGTCTGGGTTAGTCGGCAATTCTGCTTCTTTGAAATATTGCAGGTAAGGTGTTAGCCAAGAATCGACTTCTTCTATGTTGGCGTTGATCAGACTGTTCTCCTCTATGCTTGGTTGAGACAAGGTCTCTTGTATTACTGTCTTGTTGCAACCCGGTTTCTTTGTGCTTGCCAATTTGGACAGCAAATCGGCCCGTAAGTTCCGTTCCCTGGTTATGTGGGTTATCTTGAATTCGGCAAAGAAATCGATTAACGATTGCACCTTTAATAGATATTTTGTCAATTGAGGATCTTTAGCTTGAAATTCTCCGCCGACCTGCCCTGTAACTAACTGTGAATCACTGAATACGGTTATCCTATTAGCTCTAATTTCCCTAGCCATATTGAGTCCGGCAATCAGGGCTTCATATTCTGCCTGATTGTTACTAGCTCGAAACTCGAACCTCAAGGATTGTTCCAATATCAGATTGTTTGGGCCTTCTAAGATTATCCCAGCACCGCTTCCTTTGATGTTTGAGGCTCCATCAACGTACAAAACCCATTATTGTTTTTCGAGTTGCTCAGCTGGAGTAAGTTCTACTATAAAATCAGCCAAAATTTGTGATTTGATCGGGCCACGAGGTTGATACTTCACTCCAAATTCTGAAAGTTCGATCGACCACTTAATCATTCTCCTTACAAGGTCAGGTTTGTGCAGTATTTGTCTGATGGGTTGGTCAGTTCGTACGACCACTTGATGAGTTTTGAAATAAGGTCTGAGCCGCCTCGCCGCCATTACCAGGGTCAGGATGATTTTTTCAATTTTTGATATCTGAGTTCAGGACCTTGCAGAGCTCAGCTTACAAAGTAAATTGGGTATTGTTGATCACCTTACTCCTGGACTAGGGCCGCACTAATGGCGTAATCATTGACCGCTAGATATAACAAGATATCTTTGCTGAACTCTGGCCTTCTGAGTATTGGAGGGGAGGATAAGTATTCCTTGATTCTAGTGAATGCTTCTTCACACTCGTTAGTCCAATCAAATTGCTTATTCTTTTTTATGCAATCAAAAATTGGCTTTAACTTTTCACCTGATTTAGATAGAAACCGGGATAAAGCTACTACTCGACCGACTAATCTCTGGACCTCTTTTGTGTTCGTCGGGCTCCTCATTGACATGACCGCTTGACATTTCTCGGGGTTTGCCTCTATACCTCGGTCGGTCAACATGAACCCCAAGAATTTTTCGAATTGAACTGCGAAGGAGCATTTTTCTGGATTTAAACGCATATTGTATTTTCGCAATTGAGAGAAGATTTCTGCCAAGTCTTCCACATGCGCGCGATCCTCGGGGGATTTGACCACCATGTTATCGATGTACACCTCGATATTTCTCCCGGTTTGGTCTATGAAAACTTTATCCATAAGTCGCTGGTAAGTAGCTCCTGCATTTTTCAAACCGAAAGGCATAACCTTGTAACAGTAGTTTGCCATGTCTATGACAAAAGCGGTTTTATCTTCATCAATTGGGTTCATTCTAATCTGATTATAGCCCGAGTATGCATCTATTATACTCAGATATTTATACCCTGAGGCTCCGTCAACCAAGTGATCAATGCTGGGTAGAGGATAGGAGTCCTTTGGGCAGGCCTTGTTTAGATCGGTGAAATTTGTACACATTCTCCATTTTCCATTCGACTTTTTGACCATAACTACATTCGATAGCCAAGTGGTGTATTCCACTTCCTTGATGAAGCCTGCTTTTAATAACTTCTTTGACTCTTCCAATGCTGCTTGTCTTCTTTCAAGCCCGAGCTTATGCTTTTTCTGGGCGACAGGCTTGCTGGTAGGGTCAATCATCAGTTTGTGGCACATAAAATCAGGGTCTATTCCAGGCATATATGCTGGAGTCCAAGAAAACAAATCAACATTTTCTCTAAGGAGATGGATAAGCGTTTGTTCGTCCTTTTCAGGGAGATTCGCCCCAATGCGGGTTCGCTGCTCCGGATCCCGACCGATCTGAATTTGTTTCAACTCTTCGGTAGGTTGAGGTCTCCTGTCACCAAAGTCTTCTCGAGGATCTAGATCCGCGAGGTGGATCCATAGGGATTTCTTCTGAGTCGACTGAGTGTTTCCAGACTTGAATAATTTCAAGCTATTCACATAGCATTTTCTCGCATCAACCTGTTCTGCTTTCATTACACCTATCTTATGATTGTCCACAGGGAATTTCACGGTTAAATATGGAGTAAACACAATTGCCCCCAACATGTTTAGGGTTGGTCTCCCAATAATAATATTATAAGAAGTTAATGCATTAACCCTCAAATATTTAACGTTTACCGTTTTATAATTACCATTGGATCCAAAAGTAGTTCGGAGGTTTATGTATCCGCGAACCTCTACTTGCTCTCCAGAGAACCCGACCAGGTTTCAGTCAATGGGCTTGACCACATCAGTCGGTAATGAGAAATCTTCATAAGCCTTCCAGAATAAGATATCTGCCGAGCTTCCTTGATCAATAAGGGTTCTTCTGACCGAGCATCCTTCAACATTTACCCTGACAACCATTGGATCGTCTTGGTGGATGTCGTTCATACCTGCAAAATCTTTGTCAGAAAAAGTTATCACTGGGTATGACATATTGACCGGGCCATCCAGCTTTTCTGCAGAGAAAAACTTCACGTAAATGTCTCCTACGAGCGGAGCTCGTTGATCCTCCTCCTGCAATAGTATGTATCGAGCCAGCCCGACGCCTTGGTGTGGAAGGGCCCGGGTTTTGTTCTGGAGATTCCTCTCTACTCTGTCTCCTGTGGTTCTCTCTCCTGTCCCTATGTTGACGACCATCATATGTATAGTGGCCTAGATGACCAAGCCTGATTAACTGTTCGATTTGATTTTTAAGGGTCCAACAATCTTCTGTATCATGACCGAAGTTCCTGTGAAAGTCGCATCTTTTCGTTCTGTCGACTCCCTCGGGAATGCTTTTAGGGGGAGGGGGCAGAGTGATGATCCTTGAATGATACACATCTCTTAAGATTTGGGCTCTCCTGGTGTTCAGAGGGGTAAAATGGTCGAAAATTGGTCCTGGTTTAGGAGGTTTTTTATGTTTCCCCCCTTTCTTTGTCTGGTCGTGGTTGAAAGAGTTTGGTTGGCGGGGTTGGGCATGTTCGGTTGAATGCTCTGCGTGAGATTGCTCTTTTCTAGTGGGTTTAGTCAACATTGCCCTTAATCGTCTTTTTGCCAGTGCAGCTTCTTCAACATCAATCTGTCCCGCGGCTTTCTTCCGAAAATCAACAAGATCAGTCGGTTTTGACTTAGCTAAATCATCTGCGAACTGACCTTCCTTTAGGCCATTAACAATTGCTCTTAGGTGAATTTTGGGATCGAGCTCCTTCACCTCCATTGCCTCCTTATTAAATCGATTGATGTAGTCTTTTAAAGGTTCATCGTCTTCCTCAAGTATGCTAAACAGACTGTCTTCTGCTTTCTTAAATGGACAACTTGAAGAAAATTGACCCAAAAACATCGCACTAAATTCGTCAAAATCATGTATGGAATTGCGGGTTAAGATCGAATACCATTATAAAGCCGGACCTGTTAGGGTACCTGGAAACACCTTACACAAAATGGGGTCAGTAGCACCTGTCGTTAACATTACTATATGGAATCTGGTTAAGTGAGTATTTAGATCGGTCGTTCCGTCATAAGTGGGGAGATCAGGAAACTTAAAGTACCTGGGAAATGGGGTAGACATAATAAAATCAGAAAAAGGGTGATAATGCTTATCTGATACGGGATTTTGATCCCGGATTATGCGCGATCCTCCACGCTGTGTGGTCTGTTGAGTCTCTGATGAGCGAGAATTCTCCCTCTCCTCTTCTTCCTCTTCGCCTCCACTTGGATTCTGTAAATCGTTAATCTGTTGACACATGAGCCTGTTTTCGTCTTGAACTCTCCGGTTCTCTTGCCTCAGTTGTTCCATTTGTCGTATGAGATCTTGCAGAGTTGGGCCATCCTCGTTCTCGGATTCGTCATTGTTGTTTGCTCTAGTTTTCACCATTCTCAAATCTTGTGGTACTCTAGGAAAGTTTTACTAGAGCCCCACGGTGGGCGCCAAATGTTCTTACAAAGACTATAGAAACCGTACAACAAAAATGCGGCAGAGTAACAACATAGCCTAAGTGAGAGTCTAGTGTGTTTGTTCTCAGTTGCGTTGGTCCTTATATAGATGTTTCATAGAGCATCTTGTTATTTATTGCTCGCAATCCCTGAACGGGATCCTTGGTGCTTGATTGCCTTAAGTCAGATCAATGATTGCCTGGGTTTCCTCCATATCTGTGATGACTTGCGAGATGTTTGGAGATAATTGATGTGTTAATTACTACGAATGATTTCCCTTGATTCTGTCCTAATTTGTCAGACCGATCAATATTACCGGCCGTTCTAATATATGTATGATGGGTCGGGCAGTACACTACAATGATTATATATATGAGAAAAGATGTACATAAAAAAATATTCTTATTTTCAATAAGAAAAAAAAATAATCTTCATTATATAAAAGTAAATTGTTAAATCTTTAATTACCAAAAAAATGTAAGTTGCTAAATATTTTACATCATATAAAAATTATTATATAAATAAAAAAACGATAGCTTTTGTCCCTGTATGAGAAGTACCAGACAAATAACTTTAGCTATCATTGTTACAATCTGAATTATCATTGATTGGTGGAAGAATAGGATGACCGATCCATTTCATTACTTAATGAGTCACATGCGGAAATTAATGCATGTAGTTAAATAAATATATTTAATAAAAGCAAAAATCACACGGATTTACTCTCTCTGATGTTATTTACTCTCATTTAAAATTAAATTCCATTACCATGTTAAATGTGTCACTTTAAAACTTTTAATGGTCAATAAAAAAAATATGAAAAAAAATAATAAATACTTTTAAATTTGTGTATAAAATCTCAATTTCTTAATTCAAAAATAATACATCTTAAAAGCACTATTTCCATATTCGTAAAATTATTTTGTCCATTAATCGATATCTACGTACAAAACAATACTAGGCTTCGCTAATCCATATACATATAGGGTTACCAACAAGAGCTCATAATACAAGCTAAATTAAAAAGATATAATCATACATAAGCTAGAACCAATCAGTGAGCTACATGAGTGTTCCTTTCCTTTTCCATTTTGTTTTGCTTTCTATGTGTTGTGCTCTTTGTCCTACCAGAATGTGTTGATTGTGTTCAAGTAAATTGGACATGTGAGAGTGGCTGAATGCTGATTTTAATTATTTAAATGAAAAATATAAAAAACAAAGCTTAAGAATATCTTGATAATACAAAAGCTATTTTTTAAATATAATTCGTTAGAAAGAAAGGAAAATATATTATTATGGATCTTTGTTATTAAATATCCTAAAAAACTATATTTATACATTTAATATTCTGGACTAAGTATGCGATACATTGATAGATATTTTATAAATATGGGTAATAAAAAACATTTAATGGTCAAATTTTAATTAAAAAAATTATTTTGTTAAGAATAAAAATATCAAAATATAGAAAAACACAACTGTATGACTTTTAAAAAAATATTTTAATTTAATTAGTAAAATATTATTTTAATGGTGATTTACATATATTTTATTATGTTTAATTAAAAAATTGAATATTAATTATAAAACTAAGAAAAATTACTCACATAACTAATTAAATAGAAAATATATTATATTATTTTCTATATCTTTTGACAAAATAAGAAAAGTATATGATTATATATATATGAGAGAAAAGATGTAAATAAAGAAATATTCTTATTTTCAATAAGAAAAAAATAAGCTTCATTATTTTTAAATCTTTAATTACCAAAAATAAATAAATTTTTAAATTTTTACATTATTTAAAATTTATTATCTTTATCTTTATCTTTATATCCTTTTATATATATATATATATATATATATATATATATATAAAAAGGAGAAGAGTGTGTAGCAGCATTTCCCCGCCAAAAGTGAGACCAAATTTGTCATTATGTATTTAATCAATTTATTTTGAATTAAAAAAAATTGATTTCAAATTTCAAATTTTATTTAGTGGGATTGAAAAATGTGAATGGGTTGGAATATTGAAGACAGAGTTATTGTTGATACTCTTTCCCCATATGTTGCACTCCTTCCCGTCTCTCTCTCTCAGAAAACTGTTCAAATGTTGGCCTCCCCTTTTATATTTTCTGTACCACAGAACTTTTTCAAAACCTCTTTGCCTCACTCTTTTTCTTTCTTTTCTCTCTCTCTCTCTCTCTCTCTCTCTCTCTCTTCCCACATAGGCTGTGAAGAATGGGTTACTTCTCCACTGAGGACATCAATGCGGCATGTTCAAAAAGGTTTGAGATCATGCGGCAACCATGGCTCCAGCAACAAAGAAGGACGACAACGCGTTGTTGGCAGGGGCAAGACGGTGAGATTGGGACTTAGATTGATCTACAGCGGTGCTCACGACATGGTGAGATGAGGCTTGCAACTAAGGCGATGACTTGTGGTCCACATCTGCGGTTCTCTCTTCTGTCCCTATCTATGTGTTTCTATTATATTTTTTCCTGAGACTAAATTTTTCCTTTTACAGGAAGATGGTTGTTGTGCGACAAGGTTGTTGCACGGTGTGGCACGCAGAAAAGTGGTTGCTTGGTGCTGCGAGGGTCGAGTCTGGCCATGGGATTGTATGTGGTGGTGGCCACAACTAAAGGGTTATTTTTTGAAAAGGTTTATTGTTTAAACTTTTTCTACTATCCCATTTCTTTTTCATAAATTTTCGTTTTTGTTTGTTCCCATGGTCTGATTTATTTTTCCTCTACTTCTTTTAAAACAGGTTTTGGATTCTACTTTTTATAGATTGTCACAGTTTGGTAAGTGATTAATTCTTTTTATGCATCGTTTTGCTTTCTTACCGTTGTATTTGTGAATCTTTCTTGTTGTTCTATTTCATACTCAATTGTAGTCTTGGCTTTATATATTCAGTTTGTTGTTCATACTTCTGGTGACTAACTTCCACTTTTGAAAAGTTTATGAATTTTAAACTTAAGGTCTGCTGCCTCTTCACACAAATATATTTGTATATGTGCTTGGAAAATAAAATTTGACAGAAAGATATTTGTATTATGAAATTCAGAATCAGTAAATTTATCATATTTTTTATTTATTTGTAGTTTATATTGTATTCACTTTTTCCTTTCCTAACCAAAACTGATTTACTTGCTTTTCTTGCATCTGTAGAAATTTAGAGCTCATTGTTCCGCAGAGTCGTGGAATGGTGCTCAGATCAAAATTGTGATAGCATGTTTGAATTAGGATAGACATGACATCTAACTTCAAGTAATATATATACATATGTGCAGTGGAAAATTTAACATAGAAATTGTAGTTTATGAATAAGGAGAGGAGCATAGTAAAAAATAGAGTGTAAGTGTCTTTATTAGAAAATCAAACACTTATATACCTCTAACTTGGGACACTGTATATAATAACTTAAGCATTAATTAATTTTGCAGCTGACATGTGTGTCTCAAGACATTGAGAATATACCAAGCGGTGAATTTTCCACCACAAAAACATTGATTAAGAAAATCATCAATATACTGAGTAAGCAAATTTAGTGTCATTTGTGGTTTGGATTAGATGATTTTTCTTAGTGATCGTGATTTACGTATAGATTATTAACGTAATAGGAAATACTCTTTAGTAGGACATGATCACAGAACTGACATGTTTATAAGCTCATTGTCAAACTATACTCATACCAATGCCAATGCTTATGAGAAAGTGAGTCAATCACACAGAGTTGGTGTGGCATGACAACATAAAAGCCTTTTTTGTTCTCTTTTTGAGAAGTTTATGTATTTTAAACATAATGTCTGTTGCCTCTTCACACAAAGATATTTGTATTTGTGTTTGGAAAAAAATTTAACAAAATTGGTGTGGCATGACAACATAAAAGCCTTTTTTTCGTTCTCTTTTTGAGAAGTTTATGTATTTTAAACATAAGGTGTGTTGACTCTTCACACAAAGATATTTGCATTTGTGTTTGGAAAATAAAATTTAACAGAAAGATATTTGTATTATGAAATTCAGAATCAGTACATTTATTATATTTTTTATTTATTTATTTGAAGTTTATACTGTACTCACTTTTTCTTTCCTAATCAAAATTGATTTACTTTGTTGCTTTTCTTGCATTTGTAGAAATTGAGAGACTGGTGCTCAGGTTAAAATTGTGATAGCATGATTGTATTATGATAGGCATAACAAGTAACTTAAAGTAATATATATATATACACAGTTGCAGTGGAAATTTGACATAAAAATGGTAGTTTCTGAACATAGAGTGAAGAAGATGGTGAGAAATAGTGTAATTGTCTTTATTTGGAAATGAAACACTCATATACCTCTAATTTGGGACACTGTATAGAATAAATTAAGGATTAAATAATTTTGCAACAGATTTTATCTATTATAGTTGACTTTGACCCTGTGTTTCAAGACAGTGATGAATGCTCCCTTGAGAACATACCAAGTGTTCAATTTTCTACCACAAAACATTAAGGGATTGAGGAGATATACCTACAGTCCCTATGCCAGTGATCTTCCCGTGTTGATTGCCTCCAAAGGTGACCACTCCTCCCTCCTTGGGTCTAAGGTTTTGGAACAAAGACCTTTCTCCCGTCATGTGATGCGAGCATCCACTGTCCAAATACCATTTGAGGGATTTTCTTTGTCCTATTAAAGACTTCTGCAACAGGAACAATTAAGAGCTTAGGTACCCATATTTTCTTGGGTCCTTTCTTGTTAGATTTGGGCCTTGACTTCCGTTTGTGTTTACACTGAGACATATGGTGTCCAGGCTTACCACAATGGGAACACCCATTACCTTTCTTCGTACCCTTATTAGGAAATTTTAAATTAGAAGAGTTTGATGATGTGTCTTCTGAGAAGCCTAAGCCACTTTTGTCATTGGAATTTCTTTCAGTTCCTAATAATCTATTAAGATTATCAGTTCCTTTGACAAATCTGGCTATGTCCTTGGTAAGTTCCTCAACCTTTCTCTAAAGTATTTGATTTTCTTTAGAAAGATCTTTAGAATTACCAGTCTCTTGTTTCAAGAGCATTTCTTTGAGTATGAGGTTTTCTTTTTCTAAAATTTCATTTATGTTACTTACATAAGTGTATGCTCTTGAAAGCTCCTTATACTCATTGAAAAGTTCTTTGGAACTTTCAACCAAATCATCATACTGACCTTGAAGAGTTTGAGGCATTACCTCGATTTCTGAACTATCAGATGATGGAAGACTTGCCATCAGGCACAAATTTGCTTCTTCTAAAGCATCCTCCTCCTCTTCTGAAGTGGACTCATCAAGATCCTCCTAAGTGGCCATCAACCCCTTCTTCTTCTTAAAGAATTTCTTCTTTTTGAAGGAAGGTTTCTTGAGCTTAGGTCAGTCAGCCTTCATGTGTCCTTGCTGTTTACATTCAAAACAAGTAATCTTGTCAGTAGATAAAGAATCTTTACCTGACTTACCTTGTCTGAAACCAGAGGATTGACGCTTTCTGAACCTTCCCTTTTTCTGTAGCATCTTCTTGATGTTTCTGCTAAGTAGATCAAGATCCTCCTCATCTTCAGAATTAACTTCAGATTCTTCATCATTGTCTGAAGCTTCTTCTACTTGCATGGCCTTCAAGGTTCCATGCCTAAGCTGTCTAGCTTTTGTGTTCAGTGCCAGTGATTTCTTCTTGGATTCGTCTTCGCGAAGCTCTAACTCATGGACCTTGAGAGATCCCAGCAGTTCTTCCATTCTTAAATAATTGAGGTCTTTGGCCTCTTGAATGGCAGTGACTTTGGCTCTGCAGGTTTTAGGTAGACTCCTTAGAATCTTTCGATTGTTATCTCTAGATTCATAGGTTCTTCCTAAAGACCTCAGTCCATTTGTTACCATCTGAAACTGACCATACATTTGATCATATGTTTCAGAGTCATACATTTTAAACATCTCATACTGATGTACAAGCATGCTGATCTTGGTCTGCTTAACATTTTCAGTTCCTTCATGGGTTGATGCTAGAGTGTCCCAGATCTCCTTGGCTAAAGCACATCCACGAACTTTCCCATATTCTGATTTGTTCAAAGAACATATCAAATAGAGTTTAGCCTTGGCATTTAACTGAATATGAGCCTTATGCTCCATAGTCCATTCAGACTTAGGTATGGGCACCCCACCATGCATAGGAATATAATCACCATTAGTGACAACATCCCAAAGATCAATGTTGTTGCTTTCAATGAACAACTTCATACGATCTCTCCAGTAGTGATAATTTACCCCATTGAATGCTGGAGGCCTGGTGATAAAGGCTCCCTCTGTGATGTACTTCCTGTTGCTTGTTGAAGTTTCCATCTGGATCTTTTTCCTCAGTACTTGTTAGATTCTCAACCCGAGGCTGAGCTCTGATACCAGCTGTAGGAACAAACAGGGAAACACTAGAAGGCGGTTGAATAGTGTTTCTATAAAACTTGAACGTTTTTTTAAACCTTTTCTCAACAACATTCAGACAAAAAAAATGGTTCTCAGAAAAACTAGTTTTTACGTTTAAACTTTATGTAAACCAATTCAGTTCCCTTCTTGTTAGCTTAAAATGAAATTTAAAGAGTTAAGGGATGAGAGAACTTAGCCAAGGTATTTATCCTGGTTCACTCATCACCATTGTGAGCTACGTCCAGTCCCAAAGCCAAACACAGCACCTGGATTTCCACTAATCTTCAGAATATTACAAGTATTCTTTTCTGTCAAGCCTCTTTAGGCTCTACAACCACAAGTATTCTTTCCTAACAAGCCTCTTCAGGCTCAACCCAAGTATTGTTTAGCAAACAAGCCTCTCCAGGATCAACACCGAAGTGTTTAAGATATAAGAAAGTTTAAGCTAAAGAACTACACAAGTTCAGAGCTCAAACAAGGTAATGTACAAGAGAACTGAGTTATACTCGGGATAAGAAATTTTTGTACAAGGAAAATTATCAGAGTGTTATAAGATGAAAAACTTGCAGCGTAAGGGCACTTTCGTTCTTGACCGTTCTCTATCTTGCATGGGTTCTACATGAAGCTATTTATAGATGAAGAAATGAAGTCCGTTGAAATTACCGTTGAGAGATAGCATTAAATGCTACTAATCCCATTATGAAATAGCTTATGATAGCTTCTTACACAGTACAAGGTAGATGTGCAACGTTGTCTCTGTTCTGAGCACTGTAAAAACTGCGTAGCAGAAATTTCCTATCTGGTGCATGTATTTCAAACATGCTGAAAAGTCTTTGTTATGCATGCCTTAAAAAGGGTAAGCTAAAGACGTGTTGCAGAAGGTGTTGAAAATGACTTGAGTCTATATCAGAAATCTTCAGAGGGCTTCACTCTTACAATGGCTTCTGACTTCAGACGCTTTGCCACGTCAGACGACTACAGATAGTCTTCTAGCTTCAGATGGTTTCTTGCTTCAGATAGCTTGACACTTCAGAAGGCTTTATTATTTCAGACAGTAGACCACTTTAGAAAGCTTCTTGACTTAAGAAGATCAACTTGCTGAAACCATAAAACACATTAAAAGCATAGGCAATATTTGTAAGTGATACATTAACAGAATTTGTTATTCATTAAAACTTAGGAAAATGAGACTCAATCATTATTAAATACTTAATTATATTTTTTAGACTCAACACCTCCCTTCTCTTGCTCATTGAACCGTGGTGGAGTACTGGAGTCCAAGGCTATTGGACTGTTGCTGTATTTTTTTTATATTTTGATTTTTTTTCTATTGAAATATCTATATATTTTTCTTCTATGCAAGTATATGTATCTAATGATTTTATTACATTGCTCTAAATATTTATTTTGTTTATCATTTTCTGCTTATTGATCTGGTTATGTTTCTGTTCTTTTTACAATGTTCAATCTGGGATCTAGATTATTTTTTTGAATGAAAGTTTGGTCAAAATGGATCTTAAAGGGCCCAATTAATAAGGATCCATTTTTTTCTCATTGGCTCTGAAAAATTGAGTTAAACAAAAGAAACTGCTTCGACCAAAAAAAATAAGCTGCTAAAAATATGTTAAAGCAAAAAAAAATATACCCGGCCTAATATCAACCCACACCCGCTTGAATCCACTCATCCCAATTCGTGACCTGTCAATCCGAGACCCACCCATTTTTTCTCATTGGCTCTGAAAAACTGAGTTAAACAAAAGAAACTGCTTCGACAAAAAAAAATAAGCTGCTAAAAATATGTTAAAGCAAAAAAAAATGTACCCGGCCTAATATCAGCCCACACCCGTTTGAATCCACTCGTCCCAATTCGTGACCTATAATCCGAGACCCACCTAACCCATTGCCTTAATTAGTCGAAAATGGGCCATTAATTATGTTGCTTGGTTTGCAACGGGTTGATGTTTCTAGGCCCAAACCCACTCGTTGCCCACCCCTAATTTTGTCTTCCTTTCCTTCATCTCCATTTTTGTTTTCTTACTAGTACTAAAAATAGTATCAAGTCTTTTATTCAAAATTTAATTAAAACTTAAATTTAATATTTAGAACTTCAGGGGCCTACAGTTTGGAATAACATTACATTATTTTGGAGCAAATTCTCTCACTTCTCTTCTTTCTCTTCAAGATTGTGACATTATGATGTAAGGGGACAACAGAAACTCGATCAAGTTCTTAGTAGAGTGCGAGTGTAGAAGAATATCATTTGGTATAGAAGAGATCCTTAATATCCAATTCTTCTCTGAAAATCATTTGGTATAGAAGAATCCAAGGAAGGTTGATCCTCTTCTTCATCAGTAAGTTTGCCACCACAAACCTTTCAATGTCCTTGATATAAAAGTTATTACTTCCTTTCGGAAGGATACAGTAGTTGAGAACAGCAAGGAGAACTCTGGGGATATCCAGAAGTTGAGAGTGCTTGGTGGGACCAAAGCGTCTTCAACCGAACAACAACTGATCATACACCAGGAAGCCTCCATGGTGTACTTCCCAATTCTGACAGAAATTTTCTCCCCTTGAAGGAACACCAATCACTTCAGCAAGCAGTTTACAGTCCACAAATAGAGATCTCCCCATCACAGTCGTGTTTATCCCAGTGTGTTCTGGATCATAAACAACTTCTGAGTTGTTCCAGAATTCCAAAACACTTTCCTCATGCCATGCAGAGGAGATGTTGTTGAAAAATGGGGTCCATCCAGCAACATCAAAGTACTCAGTAATATTGAATCCTGCTTTTTCAAAATCAGAGAGACGAATCATCCTTGAAGGAATAATTCTCTCATTAATCCTTGATGGATTAGAATCACATGAAGTAGCAGATTCAGCAACCATTTACGCAGATTTAAGGTTCTTGGAAAGATTGATTTCTGCTCTTGAGGATTTATTGATTGGAGTGTAGTTCTCATGATGATCCTTCAATCCTTATAAATAGCCATGCTTGAAGCATTGATGATGATGGTTACATGAACTGAACAGTTATGGAGAGACGTGCATCGTGCTACTTTGAGGAGACGGTTGATAATCCATTAATTCACATAGAGCCAGATCATAGTTTTGAAATGTTTAAATTTTAAAGACCATTCAACTTCCTAAAAAATAATGATTTAACATAATTTTTCAGACCAAAAAGATAATCTGATAAATAATTTTCAGCAAGTAAGTGCATTTCAGATAAGCATAGATCAACAAGTCCATTTCTCATACAACAGAGACTACATGCAACTTTCAGAGGATTCACATATATATTTCACATAATGCATGTAGGTTGAGATAGGAAAGATGTTACCACAGATGGAGTTTGAATTTAACGTGCTTTCCTTTCCTCGTCACGCCCTTCTAAATGATGCTTCAGCAATTTGACTAATGAGCTTCAAAAGAATGTATTCTTTACTCATTCATCTATCCATTTGTTCACAGAGTTGCTTCAGCTAGATGAGGTTTCCATCTTCTAAGGATCTACTCCTTTAGCATTGTTAGATGCTCAACCCAAAGGTGAGCTCTGATACCACTTGTTTGAGCCACAGGAAACACTAGAAGGGGGGTTGAATAGTGTTTTAAAAGTTTTCGCAAATTTTCGGAAACCCGTTTTCAATCAACTTATAATTCCAAATAAACCTTTATAGTTTTTTTATGAAAAACTCTTTTTTGCAAATAGTAAAGAATATCAGAGTTAAGCGTAGGCTATTGAAAATGAGTTTTTCAGAGACTTGCTGAACTTTGAAGAAAACAAATGAGCTTTCTGAAATCACTTTAGAGGGTTCAACAAAATCATTTTCAGAAACTTGTTTAAAACTGATTTTGATAAATAATAACTTCAAAACATAAAGCAAGTTGTTCAAAAATGTTTTACGCTAATATTCAAATGATTCAGTAACTTGCTGAAAACTAAGTTATTATATAACTTCCTGAACTCACTTCAGAAGGTTCAGTAAGTACTTCTTTTCAAAATGATTTGGTTAATAAATGAAGCTCTACTATGTTAATTTAAAACTCATTTTTCAAACCCTTTATTGGTTAGAGATAAACAGATAACAGCAGAATATAAAGAGTTAAGGGTGGAGAGAATTTTGCACAGAGAGTTTATCCCGGTTCACCCACTAACCCAGTGAGCTACATCCAGTCCCAGGGCAAACCACCACTGGATTTTCCCACTATCTGATCACAGATACAAGTATTCTTTTCTACCAAGCCTCTCCAGGCTCTAATCCAAGTATTATTTATCAACCAAGCCTCTCCAGGCTCTAAAACAAGTATTCTTTTCTATCAAGCCTCTCCAGGATATACACAAGTATTCTTTTCTATCAAGCCTCTCCAGGCTCTACCTGAGTATTCTTTTCTATCAAGCCTCTCTAGGCTCTACACAAGTATTCTTTTCTATCAAGCCTCTACAGGCTCTACCAGAGTATTCTTTCTTCATCCAAGCCTCTCTAGGCTCTCAAAGTATTCTTTCTTCCACCAATCCTCTCCAGGCTCTCAGACACATATTGTGTTTACAATGAAAGTTTGTTTAAGTTTCTGAGAAACTTAAACCTTAGAGACTTGTACAAAGAGATAACTGTATTTCCTAGTTACAATTAAAAATCTAATTAAGCTAATTAAATCCTAATTAAGATGAGTCTCCTTGTTGACTTGGGTCTTTGGTCAATGGTCAATGATTGATTATGGTTGGGTTGACCAAGGTATGGTTGACCTATGCTTGATTCAGCTCCAAACATCCCCAACAGCTCCATGCTTGATCCTAGCTTTCAGCTGTCAGCTCAGAATTCTACTGACAGGTGCCATCATTCCCTCCCCCTTAAAGAGAATATTTCCTCAAATCTGAAAGTTCGAAAGAAAGCATAAGGGGTAGAAGAGTGTAGAAGGAATGGATGACAAGAAGAGGAGAAGGTGGAGACTTGCCTTTAGGATTCGTAAGTCCTTGCTAGATCTTCAAAACATGGACATCCTCATCCAACCTTAGCCAACAAAAAAGAAGACCCATTATTCCCAAGCAATTGATCTTTAATGCTCATAACAATAATACTTGGGAATCATATAGGGAGTTTTGGAAGAAGAAGAAGAAGTTGTAAAAGAAGATGAAGAAGAATAAGGTGGAGGAAACCCCCTTATAGTGTCGCTACTTCCTCCCTCCTTTATCAGCAGCTCCTTTTCTTGCTTCCCTTCAAAACAACTAAGGTCAGCAGTTTTAAATTGGTGAAGTAGTAACATTACTTCCCTTTTACTTTTTTGCTTTTTCTTTGGTTTTCACTTTTTCTACCTTTATTTTTGATGTTTCTACCTTCTTTTTCTTTTGATCCATACAAGTAGTAACATTACACATAGGTACAACATCGCATAAAACATTATCATCATAGCTACCTATGGAAATAAAAATGAGTGTTTGCTTATTTACTTCCCTTTCCCCATCATCACATATCCAATATGACTTGTATGGCCTGGGGTGGGGGGTGGTAGACAACCCAAGTTTCTCCACCATTCTTGCACTTGCAATGTTAGTGCAACTTCCACTATCCACTATTAAGGAACAAATTCGTCCCTCAACCATGCACCTAGTGTGAAAGACAGTTTGTCTTTGTTCATCCTCTCTAATGAGTTGACTTCCTAAGGACATTCTTACCATGCAAAATCTTCCCTCAGTCCTAAACACTTCTTCTTTAATTTCATTTTCCTATTCACTAGTTTCATTAGATGTTTCATCTTCACTTGCACTAGTGTATTCTCCATTTTATTTTATCAACATTGCCCTTTTGTTTGGGCATTGGGAAGCTATGTGTCCATTTCCAGCACACTTAAAACATTTGATGTCTCTAGTAGAAATAAAAGGATTCTCATTTGGTGTTTTGGAAGGAGGTGGGTTTGAAGCAACCCTAGAACCCTTAGGTTCTTCCTTCTCTTGGCCTTTTCCCTCGTCTCCCTTTTGGGTTTCTTTGTTTCTAGTAGTATAACTAGAGTTACTTCTTTTATAGCTACCCTTTCTTTTTAGTTGAGTTTCAATTTTAATGGCTTGGTGTACCAAGTCCTCCATTTCAACATAAGGGTGCAACTCCACTATATCCCTTATGTCAAAATTAAGTCCATTGATAAATCGTGCCATAGTTGCTTCACTATTTGGAGTTTAGTGTGCAACTCCCTAGTCTAATTGAGATATGAACCTCTTTCTCATGATGGCATTCGTTTCCTCCTAAGAGGAAACCAAAGGAGAATTGCACCTTCTCCTATCAGCTTGAAGCTAATGCCACCATACCAAAGCATAATTTTTGAATTCAAGAGAGGCTATCTTAACTTTCTGTTCTTCCCTATACCTATGGCAACTAAAGATTTGTTCAATTTTATGTTCCCACTCTAGGTATCGTTCTACATCATTCCTTCCATTGAAGGTTGGGAGTTCTATTTGACTCCCTTGAACCCTTGTTCCCTTTGAGGCTCTTCTTCCCTCCTATGCCTCTTATGGGTATCCTCATAGTAATTTTCTCTATACCTCCTAGGCTCTTCTTCATAGTACTCTTCCCTATGCCTCCTAGTTTCCTCACGCCTCCTATGTTCCTTATTCCCTTCTTCCCTTCTCCTAAAGGTATGACTTGAATGTCCCTCTCCCTCACTATTCTCAGCATGGTATCTATCTTCACTTCTCACCACACTATATCTACTCTCACTTCCTCCTTCTCAAGAAGAGTGTCTTCTCTCCCTCCTATTCCCACTTAACTCTTGCCTAAGGTTATTTATTTCATTCCTCATCATTCTTGCCATATCTTGAATTGCATTTTGCAACTCGGCCCTATACCTTAGAGTCCTAGTTGAAAGAGGTGGTGAGTTCCTACTACCCATTGTTTTAAGTTTTTGCTTTTTAAAGGACCTTTCCACTTAAGCTAAGTGTTTAAACTCAAGAGAATGTATTCACTTGTGTTTGTCACTCTTTATAGGCTTTTTCTATAATGAAGCACTCTTGCCTCTTCTACTCAAGTAAGGTTGGAATGATCTTTGCAAAGGCCAACAGTGAGACTTAAACTTAACCCTTCCCAAATAGAAGTGCATGAGCAAAAGAATTAACTACTAAAAGGATTAGAAATTGCCTAAGATAAAACAAGGAATTGATATGACAAACAACAAAAGCAAGCACTCAAAAAAGCTTATACACAAGAATGGAATACAAACAAGACAAGACAAAAGAAATTCCAAAGAGAATTGTTTTTGGTTAATTTTTAAAAAAGAGTTGTCAAACAGTCGTTTTGTGAAAAACAGCTATTACAACTCAAAAATACTGTATACAAAGAAATGAAGTGAAAAATTACAGTAAAATGTCAACTGTATTGTTGGGCTTTTTTTTGTTGTTGTTCTTTTTTTTTTTGAATTTTTGATTTTTTGGGTGTCTTTTTTACTTTTTCTTTTGTTGTTGACTTTTGCACCTTTTTTGCTTTTTGCACCTCTTTTTGTATTTTTTTGATATGTATTTTTTTTTTAATTCTTTTTGCTTCTTTTCTTTTTCTTCTCTTTTTGCCTCAACAGAAATTTGTACAAAATTACAAAAAATAGAAATCTACCTAAAATATTTTTTTCAATATTTTTGACTTACAACTGGTCCAAAACGGTACCAGAAAACAAAACAGACGAGTTGTTACCTAAAAACTGTAAAATAAAATGGAATGGCAACGTGATTCAAAATTTACCCAGAAAAAATTGTTTACCACTTCCTTGTTGATCATACAAACACAAAACGGTATTGGAAACACGCTTGGTTCAATTTTAGGATGGGAATTAATTTTTTGAAGGAAAATCAACAATTGGAATTTTGTTGATTTTCTTCCAACTCTATGAACCAAAAAGCATCCTAACGGTGAGCGTTTTGAACAATCAAATAGGGAAAGTCCAAGGTAAAAATAGCAGTCAATTCAAATTTGCAATCAAAATGCCAAATAGACAAACAGAACAGGAGTAGAAAATTTAACAAGACATTGCCAGAAAAATGCGCAAAAATGGCAAAAAAAAATAAGGAAGAAAATTATGCAAAATTAAATGACAAGAAAGTAAAGGGGGAAACTAAAATTAAAAGGATGGGGAGGACAGAAAGTAAATGACATAAAGTAGAGGGGGTGGCAGAAATTAAAAGGATGGGGAGAAGCTGAAATTAAATGGCAGAAAATTAAAAGCGGAAAGTAAACAGATGAATATATGAACAGTTGATATGGGGATGAACAATTTAGAGGTGGAATGGGGAGAAAATGTAGGTGAACGATCTTTGGAAAATGAAGACAACAATGCCTCCACTTACCACACTCCACCACAAACAACAGTTAAGACACTCAAGCACTTCAAGAACAAGTATGAACAACTATGGAAACTTGATCAAGCAATTAATCAAACACCTACAGGGGGTATTGCGCGACCCAAAACAACCCCTATACTAGCTCAAATCAAATAAATAGACAGGAAAACAGAAGCTGCAATGCAGCAAAAAAGCACCTTGGGCTCAGAACAGTTCAAGAGTCCAACAATTACAAGAAAAATGAGCTTGAATACAGGGATAACTAAGAAATAAAATCGAAAATTCTGCACCTCTTGGGTTCAAAACCCGCGACCAAATGGTGAAGAAGATGACTCCAAACAGCTCCAAAATCAAGTAGCTCTGATTACCAATTGATAGCACCAAGTTTCCCGGATCTAGTTTTGGAGCCAGGCCCTGTAAACAAGCGAGAACAATTCGGTCAAGAGGCACAAAATGAGCAGCAAGGTCGCGACCTTGTGGGTATCAAAAGGATAAATTAAAAGGAAAAAGTGGAAGAGGAAGAGATAAATTGGACGCCACTGAAGCAAGCAACCCCCACAACAAATAAGTCCTAGTGCTAGACGCCACTGATTAAGGAGAATCATATAAGTCTTTGGTTGGTTTAAGCAAGAACAACCAAGCCTTCTCTACTCACAATTGAGGAGGAAAAGGAGCAGAATGCCTTTACTATATTCATCAAAGGTACAAATGTAAGAGAAGGCCTCCCTATTTATAGGGGAAGGGGGCGGCCAAGAGGAAAATAAAAGAAGGAAAAGTACAACTTAGGGAGAAAGCTTCCTAATGTGGGATTTGAACCATGATCCCAAGGCTAAGTAGCTAAGCTAACTCCTAAGCCATTAAACCCACCTAATTAGCGCCCCTTTCATGAAGGAAAAAGGAAAAAGTACATGTATGTCCTAGTTACAATTAAAACTCTAATTAAGCTAATTAAAAATCCTAATTAAGATGAGTCTCCTTGTTGACATGGGTCTTTGGTCAATGGTCAATGATTGATTATGATTGGGTTGACCAAGGTATGGTTGACCCATGCTTGATTGAGCTCCAAACATCCCCAACAGCTCCATGCTTGATCCTAGCTTTCAGCTGTCAGCTCAGAATTTTACTGAAAAGTGCCATCAATATGAATCACCAATCACATTATTGATGCTGCTATTATATTTTCCTTTGAAATTATTGGGATATCCATGCTTTTATTACACACCTCCACAATATAACCAATCTATCCACAAAAACTACAAATCTTGAGGTTACCTCTGTTACCAAAAGATCCTTGACTTCCTCTTCCTCTCCCAAAAGGTTTTCTACCTTATGTAGCATTAACAAAACTAGATTATCATCAACAAAATTAGTACCAATTTTTCTCTCTTGTTTACTGACCAGGGAAAAGACTTTCGTCAAGTCTAAAAAGGGTTTCATCATAAGTATGTCCTCTGACAACATCAAATTCTTCATTTAATCCACTAAAAAACGTCATGATACAATCTTAATCTCTAAACATTCTGCCGCTTTCTTTACATTCACATTTTACTAAACAAGAACAGTCTGGAAGGGAATGAAAAGCTAAAGTGACAAAAAGCTCCAGAAACTATTTTTCATCATTTCTTCTCGAATTTCTTTTATTGTAATGACTACCATGAGCGGCTAACTTTTCTTTAGGATTGAATCTAGTCGAATCGAACTCAGATGTATTATGGTGATTTATATATATAGTATTTCGTTCCTATTCGATATTGGTAATTTCATTTTGTTCTTATTGCTTGATTTTATTTGATCAATAGTATCTCGATTTTGATTTTAAGATTTGACTGGAAAGTATTTCTTAGAATCTGCTCTGAATGAAATTACTCAATGTATTGTGATACTAGGAATAGATTTCAATATCTTAATTTCTTTATAGCACCTGTTCGTAATGTTGGATAATCTGTTAAATATCTGAGGAATCGGTATTTAGGAGATTTTTCTTAGGAAGTTTATACTTTAGGAATCCGTATAAATTACATTAGTGTGTTGCATCAATATCAATAGTTTTGATTACTATATATATCTAAATCACTAGAATATAGAAGAGTGAGATCAATGAAGTTCACTCCCAGTTCTCTCTATTGAATTTCTACTAACTCTTTTATCGCACTTTTTATACCTATTTTAATTTCAGTTCAATTTCTCGTTACCAAAATCATGATCAATTCAAATTCTTTGTAAATATACTTAGTGACTGTACAAATTAAGAAATTTAATAGAAATTCAAGTTCCTCGTGGGTACGACAACCCTTACTCTTGTTATTATACTACAGTTTACTTTGGTACGCTTGTCAGAGAATCAACATCGTCTCGGTTCAAATTGTTTAGGACGACACCATGATCCTTAGGGATGGCAATGGGTACCCTCTGGGCAAGGTACCATACTGCCCGTCTCCATACCCGCCCTTTCAAAAAAAAAAACCGTACCCGCACCCATACCCGTGTGGGCAGCAACTTTAATGCTCGTCCCCGTACCCGCTGGGCACCTATATGCCCATACCCGCGCCCGTTACCCCCAATTTAGTTAAGTGAAAAATTAATAACTCATTAAAAAATATTAATTAAAGAAAATTATAACTCAATTGAAAAATTACTCCAAAATCATCTAAACATATTGATTAAATATCAATGACATAACAATTTAATTAAATGGAAACATAATATGTTAATATTCTAAAACACAACACATGATTAATGTTCAAATTTTTTATTAAATATTACAATATACTTCACATCACACTATTTTATAAACTTTGATATCATGTGTTAGCATTCTTCATGATGTGCAAAAAATTATTATTAACATTAATTAGTCATATATTATAAAGTAAAAAACACAAACAAGTAGTTTTAAAAATATATTTAAAATTGATATATATATATATATATATACATATATATCAATTTTAAATATATGTATAAATATATTAGATATTTTAATAAAATTATTATATATAATTATATATGGTATTACTTATTAAATAATTATATATATATATATATATGAGTACGGGTACGGGGCGGGCTGGGCATCATAGTGCTCGTATCCACACCCGTCCCCGTTAAAAAATGCGGGCTATTATCCATACCCGCGCCCATATCCGTTTTGCAAGGTTTTATCCTGCCCATTGCGGGTAATTTTTTCGGATACCGATAGGGCCCGAGCTCAATAACCATCCCTAATGATCCTTGGCGTCACCTATCTAGTCAAAGCTTCAAGCCCTCCTTTTAGCGTCAAATGTTTGAGGGTCAAACTCAGTATTAGGTCTGCTCTTACGAAGTCAGTTTGGGTCAGTACCTCCTGTCTGGGACGAGAACAGAGATATCGGACGGACGAGGATGCACCTGCTAGAAGCACTCCGGTCGCTCAAGTCAAATCATGTTCAAGTAAGGTTACGGTAATTATGGGAAACTGTGCATACTTGGAGTCCTTGTTATTGTAGTAGTTTATAGCTTATTAAATGGGCTTGACAACAGATGGGCACTGTGTGACATGGGTGATGGTGTCGGTGCAACTTGTACAAATGCACACATTGTGACCTTGCTAAGTGCACGTGGTTGGTCTGGGTTTCATTAGTGGATCATACGAATCCAAATCTCAATCCACTTACGGATCAGGGATCATCGGCCATTCACCTGTTTTGGGCTGACCCCAGAATAGGGGTGGGGTTCGATTCTTCGAGCCCGTTTGATTGAGTTTTATTTTTTAATTTTTAAAAATACTTTTGTAAATACATTTTAAAAATTGTTTTTGAGAAGAGAAGTAAAAAAAAATTATTTGATAATTTTA
The DNA here is from genome assembly GCA_026901365.1 of Sesbania bispinosa. Classification (NCBI taxonomy): domain Eukaryota; kingdom Viridiplantae; phylum Streptophyta; class Magnoliopsida; order Fabales; family Fabaceae; genus Sesbania; species Sesbania bispinosa. The sequence goes on from QLOH01000274.1 coordinate 699,044, forward strand.
TTTTAAAAACTGTTTTTAAAATGAAAAAATAAAAAAATTTGCATAAATTTGTTTTCAAAAATTGTTTTTGAAAATTAAAAAACAGAAAACTTGCTTGAAATTGTAGTTTTTAAAAACCGGTTTTTATGGTTAAAAATATTGATTAAAGAACTTTTTATGCATTTGTTTAGTTTATTGAAAAACTTATATCATTTTTAGTATTTCCATTTAAAAATATTGATTTTAGACCCTCTAAGGATTAAAACCACATGCTTTTAGGGTTAAAATTATATTGTAATTTTTTAAAAATTTTCTGGAGTCTATAGCTACGGAATTTTCGTAGCTAATCCGTAGCTATCTATTTTAACCCACAAACTAACAGTTGCTGCAGGACTCGGGCTCAAGGATAAAATTTCAGAAATTTAAAATATCAATAGATGAAATTTGAGTTCAGTAAAAATAAATTACAAAATATCAAAGTGAAATGAAATAAAAATAAGCAAAAAGAGATATATTGAAAGCAATAAACTTATAAATATAAAATTATAATAGTTGTATAAACTAACAATTTACTTGGAAGTCATAAAATTATAAACATAAGTAAAGGATGTACCTCGGCCATTTAAATTGCAGACACAGCAAGAGACAGAACATTTACCTGAAAATCATAGTTAAACAAATAAAATAGTATCATATACACGTATGCCCAATAATTGAATCATGCAATACTTTAGAGTTATGATTTATCTTGACTTCGATTAATGATACATTGAAAATAGAAAAAGTACCGAATAAAAAATATTCCACTTCCAGCAGAAACTTTAATGAGTAGAAATCTGTTTAGTATTGTGACCAATAGAAATGGCTTAGTGAAAGAATGTGATTGGGAATCTATAAATTTTAAGAATATATCGAAGACTATATTTGGAAAAAAAAAATTACACAGAAAATTTGAGTCTGCACATACCCAAAATTATTGTTAAACTGTACAGCAACACAACATAAGAAAAATAATAAAGAGAAAAATAGATTGTTTTGCAAGTTTCACACATGGCAAGGTAATAATTGCTACCAACACAGCAAAGATCAATATGGCAAGTTTGTAAGGCAAGGAATATTCTTTCTCAAGATAAACACAGAACCAGAAAGTCCATCTCATTCCCGTACATACATAGATAGATGAAATTAAACAAGGTATTGTTTGTAGCATTAGCAAGTTGCATACCTGCTGCGTTTTCAAAATGAAGACCCAGTGCAAGGAGAAGCCAGTTGGAGAAAGAGAAGAGCCATCTTTGAATAGCCCAAGCAATCAAAATGGGACAAGGAAAGCAAGTTGCATACCTGTTGCATTTTCGAACTACATTTAATATAAGCAGTTGCATTAATCAGCTTCCTAAGCTCTTCTCCCTTCAAGAAAAATAGAGAGGATATAGGTAGAGAAAAAGGGTACAAACAAAAACCTCATAATAGATGTGATAAGAATCAGGACTAGTGCCCTGAGTAGGCAAACCAAGAGCAGCACAAAGGGCTCTTTTGGAGGTTCTCATCCCTGTTGAATATCTCAATTAACAATGTAGTCAGGTCAGTGGCTGCTTCCCCATCTGTTTTCACAAAGAGTTTGGAATCCTCCACAAAACCGAAGCCCGTTCCAACTGGATTGTCCTGTGTTATGAAATCAAACAAAAGCATTGACCAATGAGAACCACAAAAGGAAACAAAAAGCTCTGGAATCAATTGCTTCTATAAAATAAAAGTCTTTTCATGATGACTGAGTCACCACTTACCACAAACAAGGGATCTGTTTTTCTCAACCATGTTGAATTCCATGGCTTCAAGCTGGTACCCAAAGGCCCATTCCTCACCTTCACTCACTAACCTTCAATCTTTGCAGCTCTCAATTCATCAAATTTTGGTTTCTCCAAAACCCTATTTCTCCCACCTTCACTTCTTCTCACAAAACCGCACATGTCCCTCAGCCTCTAACCCTTCATTCTCAAATCCCACATCAAAATATATTCCCTTTTCCCTAAACCCACTCTATTACTGATATATAAGGTCGCCACAAAACACTTGAGCTCAAAATCATAACAATCTCTTATCGTCAAGTAATAGGAATAGGGGTGATTCATTCAGCAAAAGAAACACATATACACTCAAAAACCCACGACCCACGATGCCACAACAAACCTTAGATTGAGGACGAGAACTTGCGGGAGAGTGATTCCGGTGTCGAAGCTCGTGATTCCGGCGTGGTGGCTTGGTGGGGCTGAACTACTCAGAGCTAGGAGTTAGACGTGTTGTAAACTTTAAGAGTATTTCAAAACCTTTCAAAAACTCAAGTCCCACATTGCTTGGAGTAAAGCATGTTAGAGTGCTTATATATTAAAGTGTGATTGGACCTTCCAAACAACTTGAGAAAGACTTGGGTTCATGCCCATGAGAATGGGCCTTGGTTGCTCGGTTTAGTGCAAATCAGTGGATTTGCCCCCCCTCGCGTGACATTGGGCCTAAATTCTGATTTTTTACTGTTTGAGGCCATACAATGCCTTGTTGAGCTTGCAAACATGAGAAACATGAGAAGGAAGAGAAGGATGGATGAACCCTGGAGGTTGAGTCATGTAGACATCTTCCGTGATGGATCCATGAAGAAATGCATATGTAGTGTGGCGGAAAAGGATTGTTTTTGATTCGGTCTTCCTATAATCTTGCTGGTAACCGCCCACTATTACCTGGATCAATCCTTATCCTTTTTTCCTAAATTGCTAACGGATTAATCCTTATTTGCCTATAAAACCGAGCTACTCTATCAGTTTTACTCACTCATTCCTCACTTCACTTCCTCTCCTACTCTTCTCTTTTCTGCTCTGCTCTGCTGACAGTGTTCACTGTTCTGATACCCCGGTGCTTCCGGGAAGGGGCTGTTAAATCCTGGGGGGTTACGCACTCCGCGAAATAACCCTTAAGGACAGCGTATATCTACGTGTCTCAGCCATTATTTCTTCATTGTTCCGCATGGTCGATCGGCGACAACAAGACGCACTCACAGTCGCGGGAAGAAGAACAGAAGATGGCGTTTTGCTTTGCTTTTCAGTCCCACACCGTGTGCTTGTAAATCTCTAATAAAAGGTTCACTAAATTTACGTAAATGTCATTAATGAAAATCAAGTGTTCTCCGCGTGTTTTTTTTTTCCAAAACTAAAAACTGATAGAGAAAACCAAAACATCTCTGAACTGTTTTTGTTTTTCAGTTTTTAAAAACTGAATTTTTTTAACTGTTTTTGAAAATAGATTTTAAAAACTTTAATCAAACAAGTTTTTTAATTTTTAAAATCTAAAAAATTAAAAACTGTTTTTAAAAACAGTTATCAAACAGGCTCCACCCTGTTTTTTATTATTTCAATTTTTTCATATAAAGTTATTATTTTTCCTAAATGAAATTCAAACATAAAAATTTAATTAAGATGTACATAAAATAAATAATTAAAATATCTAATGCTATCATATTAAATTATTTTAATAGAAATAATATTATAAATTTTTATTGTAAAAAATATTTATATTAAATAAATTAAATAAACTATTTACTTATATTTTATTTCATTGAATTGTATTAATTAAAATTTATATATGTGTAATTTTTAGATGAAATTAAAATAAAAAAATTTAGATATTTTTATTCATATAAAGTTATGTATTTTTCCTAAATGAAATTCAAACATAAAACTTAATTAAGATATTCATAAAATAAATAATTAAAATATCTAATGATACCATATTCATTATTTTAATATAAATAAATATTATAATTTTTTAATTTAAAACAAATATATATATATTAAATGAATTAAATAAATTATTTACTTATATTTTATTACATTGAATTCTATTAATTAAAATTTATATATGTTTATTTTTTAGATGAAATTAAAATACCAAAATTCAGTTAACAAGTAGTTAAATCAAATAATTAAAATATCTAATAATATCATATTGAATGATTTTAATGTAAATAAATATTACAATATTCAATATAAAAGAAAATATTTATATTAAAAAAATATTTAATTATATTTTATGACATTGAAATATATTAATTACAATTCATATATGGGCATTTTCTAAATGAAATTAAAATACAAGTTTTCAATTAATAACTAGCTAAAGTAAATAATTAAAATATCTCATGATACCAAATAAAATGATTTTATTGAACTCCTAAAATCAAATAGGCATTACTGGCTTTACATGCATGAATTCACTTAAACAGAGGTGTTGGGGACCTTGTGCAATGCTTAAATAATAATTTTAGTGATTTTTCTAATTAAAACTTAATTCTTGGAGAATAGTTAATGAAAAATAGAGATAAATAAATAATGCATATGGCTCCTGAAAAATTTTAAAAACTATATATTCTAAGGCGTAATTGGGTGGGTTGGAATTGTATGTGAATGACGTGTTTGTTAAGTCTTAAAATGTTATTAAAAGGCTAATAATGTTTTAAGTCTTATAACCCCAAATTTTAATGAATAACAAATTTGATTAACGTTCTTATGAGAAAGAACAGTTTCTGCTAAAGGTACTGTTCAATATTTCAGAAGGTATCAACTGAAGAAATCCAATCTTCTGAAATAACGGAACCTTCCGAAGTGAAGAAAAAGAACCTGCTGAGAGACCACGACCTGCTGAAGATGGAGAACCTTCTGAAGTTGTGAAACGTCATACTGAAGCTTGTACGTCTTCAATATAGTATCCTCTGCTTATTCTTCCTGAAGACTCAAGTCAACCGTAGTTGTCTCAGTTACTTGTGCCTCTCATTCTTTTGGAAAGTCAGAAGGGTTGCTTTTTGGCATATTTCAAATTTCTCTCACCAAAGAGGCAAAGTCTGTTGTGAAGTACAAGCTGCTCAGAAAAAGTGAAGCTTATGCTGCTGACTCTACTACCTGCTACTGCAGAGGTCTCAGGCTATGTGTCACAACGGGAGCATTTGCATTAAATGCTATCTCTCAACGGGAAATCGATTGGAGCTCAACGGGTTGAAGTTTCCTGCTCTATAAATACCAGACTCCATGCAGAAACAGAGCGAGGGCAATTTTTAGAGAAATCAACTTGCTGCAACACTGCTGAAATTCATATCAACTATTTCATCGTTTCATCTTTGTACAACAATTTTATATCCTGAGTCTTACTCAATTATTTGTACAAGTTTCCCTGTTCGAACTCTAAACTTGTGTAGTTTGAGAGTTTGATCCTTTTCATTCCAACAGTTTTTACTGGGTTAGCCTGAAGATGTGACACCCGCCTTTTTACCGTTTTGCCGTTTTGAGTGTTTTATTGGATTTTGAGTGATTAAAATTATTTTTAATCATCAAAATTTATATTTTTGGATTTAGAATTAAATTTCCTATTTGTAGGGAATTTCTGGGAATTTTTGGGGTTTTTCTGTGAAAATGACCTTTTTGCCCCTCCTGTCCCTTGAACCGGGCCCGAATACTCTTGATCCGGGCCAGAAAAATTGCACAAACCTTCCCTTTTTCCTCCTAGAAGACCGTGCATGTTCAGCTTGGTGCATGGGAGACACTTGTAAATTTTCCCCTTTCTTACAAGACAAGTGTGCAAGCAAATAAGCCATGTGTCATTTATGTTTCCTAAAGCAAAAATTCCACTTTCTTCCTTTTCCTTTCACATGCAAACCAGAATTTTTTTCTCTCATTTCACTCATTCTCATCCTCTTGCAGCCGTGAGCTTCCTTCCCATTTTCTCTCAAGTTCTCCATTTTTTTCTCCACACACTTGCAAGCAAAAAGTTCCATTTTTGAACCAAGCCTAAACACCTAACCTCCAAACCTTGTGAATCCTTCACTTTGGTGGTTAGAAGGGAGCTGTTTTGGGACTATTTCTGCACCTCATTCTTGAGGAAATTTCTTAAGTAAGGGGGGAGAGAACTTGAACTCTAGTAGGATTGGTGACTAGAGTCAATGATTTGCCCTTGAATCCTTGTTTTAACCTTGTTTTTCTCTTGAAATAATTCTGTTTTTCTTATGTATGGCTGGCTGTATGTTTCTAAATTGTTTTAAGGCTTGAAAATGTGATTAATTGATGGTTTATGTTGCATGCAAAGTAAAGAAATTGATTTGTAAAAATTTTCTCTTTTCTCCCACATGCATGCGGCCAAGAGAGGAAGAATGTGGCTGCATGTATTTGAAAATTTAATTGATGTTTAAAATGTGTTTAAATGATGATTATGAATGCATACACATGGTTGGTTGTTTGTGATAATTTTACGTTTGCCTTAATGCATGAAATGTGCTTGAATTGATGTTGTTAATGCATGCAAAATCATGAAATTTTTGTTGGAAAAGTTTTCCCTTTTTCCTTGTATAGCTCTCGGCCATGAGCTAAAATCTGGACAGCAAGTATTTAAATTCTATTTGATGTTTAAATCATGTTCATATGATGAATATAAGTGCATGCATGTATTTGGTTTGAATTATAAAATTGATTGGTATGTTGTAATCTTGAAAATTGATGTTTTGAGCCTATAAATCATGTATGAAGTTTATGATGATGTTTGGTGTGCAATTGATGAATTGGTATGAAAATAGTTGTTTAAAGTGCTTGTTAATGATTATGCTTGAATTTGGTGAAGTTTGGAAATGGTTGAAAAATTGGCATTTTGATGAACATTCAAGGTGTTCTTGATGTCCATGAGTTGTTCTAGATGAAACTCATCAAGAATGCTCTTTGATCTTGAAAAGACCAAATGAGTGTTGGAAATGTGTTTATGGGCCTTAGATGGTCCAAAAGGACTAAGAAGCAATTTTACAAGTAAAAGGACTAAAGTGCAATTAAGAATAAGTCTTTAAAAATAAATAAAACAAATTCGGATTTCCAATTCCAACCAAGTAAAAGTCAACTTAAAGGTCAATATTTTAGGTTGCCATGACTAAAAATAAGTTCCTAAGAGTTATAAAACCTTTAGGCCTTTAATTTAAGTTTAAAACCTTTAAGAAAGGGAGTTAAAGACTTATTAAAAGTCAATCAAGATTAGATTATGAAATTAAATTTAGATTGGAGTTGGACTTCAACTCTAATCCAAGTTATTAAGAAATTAAAACTTAGAAATTAATTAGTAGACTTAGCTAATCTAATTACCTAAGTTAAATTAACATAATCTACTTAAGTTAATTAAGTAACGGATGATTAATTAAAGCTAAAGTTAATTAACCTTAATAAAAGTATTAAGTAATTAATTAGTAATGATGATTAAGAATTAACTAACTATGATTAACCTTAATCAAATGTAATTAAAAGCTTAATCCAAGATTAAGGAAGAGATTAAGACTTGATTAAGGAGGATTAAGATTAATTATAGCCCAGTTAATGAAGATTAATTAAAGGTTAAACTTAACTTTAATTAATCATACAAGAAGGATTAGAGTAAGTAATCCCATTCATAAGACACAATCATAAGTCTTAGTAAATTATAGGACTTAAGTGGACATGATTATCAAGAATATTAGTACAAGTCACTATAAAAGATTATAACCAACATCCCCTTTCTTACATAAGACTTGAGAAGCTTAGTGAGAGAGTGTGGCTCCAACTCAGGATAGGGTTTGGCTTTCCTTGTGAAGGGGAGACTTTGAATCGGGCCGTACCACGGGGAAGTGGTGACGTAGAATGATTCAAGGGGCTTCGCCTGTAAGGATGTGTTGCTTTAAAATCTTGTTGTGTGACATGCATCATGAAGCATTGATGACGTTCGAGGTTGAAAACCTTACGACCTATATGGCATTGACACTTGGTACAGTGTGAAATCGGTTGGGAAGGGTGCAACTGGGTTTTGCAAAGAACACCAGTGGGTCCTCAAAAGGGACGCCAACCCTGAGGATAGCCTAGCTCCTGGAAGATCTCAGGTGACGTAGGTTAGCTCCCTACCGTCGAGATCGGGGAACCCAGCTTAGCTATTCCTGTCGCTCTCATGATTTTCGGGGTCAGTTGAGATTGTCCGGAAGAACGCTTAAATGATTTGGCCAAAAATGAATGAGCAATGCTCTTTGTACCATGCTAGTACGGACTCTAACTCCTGATACGTTGCACATATATGGTCGGGCAGTTGCTGTGTGCACTGCGGATGGTGATGTTTCCCTGGGCCCGCATGCATTAGATGTTGCATTATAATAGCAAAGTCGCATTCATATGAGTACATTATGATGACATGTTTTGTGTTTCCTATCAATTGGACTGTGATCGACTGTTTGTGTATGTGTGCTCCAGTTTACTGTATCCTACTTGTTGTGAGTTCATGCGATGTTCTCACCCTTCTTTTCTATTTCTGTTGTTTTCTGTTATCGTATTTCCTCATTACATCGATAGCCGGTATCGGAGGTTCTCACTATGACGTCAATGCAAGTGCGACTACGGTGGATGCCGAGGGGCACTTGGAGGGTGACCGATATACCGCGTAGATGCGAGTTCGAGGGGGAAGTCCGTGGCATCATTTCTCATCCTGGACTTCCACTTATACCAGAGATGAATTTTGTTGTTCCCATGACTCTCGAGTTCCCAACACCGCCCAACCTTGTGCGCTACGCTACTTTCCGCCCTTCGAGTCGTCGCCCCGCATCTTCTTCGTCATCGCGGTCTTCTCAGATGGCTGACATAGTCGGACAGGACTCTCCTAGGTTTTCACCTTCTCCTGAGGTTCCTGATTCTCAGCCTGTGCGTCCTGATACACATAGCCACCCTCCTCTGAGTGAGCCGGAATTGATTGTGATCGACGACACCTCGGATGAGGAGGAGGATCAGGAGGAGAATCCTGAGGAGGAGGAGCCTGAGGAGGATTCTTCTAGCGATGATCCCTCAAAGGATTTCGGGATGATCAACCTCGGAGATGCTGGGAGGAGATGTGGATGGCTTCCTGCTGAGTCGGGAGATGATTAGTAGTTTAGTGTGGGTTTGAGTCTAGATAGTGGCAGCTCTGGTTTAGCGACCTCCAGTTTTGTATTTTTTTTGAGGTCTTATTCATTTCAGTCTACTATCAGAACTCATATTTTGGTATGGATATATGTGTGGCTCGAGAGATACATTGACTTTGTGATGTATGTATATATTCACATGGTTGCTTTCCTTATGATGATATTATGATTATATGTATGTTGTGTATGTATGAGAGACAATGATTGTCTAGGTACTTTCGGAAAGCGAGTTTCAAATTAAGGAAAGGATATTTTATAAATACTTAAAATGAATTAGAGATATAATAGATTGGTGATGACTAAACTCTTTTCAAAAAAAAAAAATAATTCTGTATTTTGACGTTTCTAAAAGCAGTAAGTTCGACAGTCACGTATTATATTGTGATATTCTTAGTGGTATAACTAAGGGTGTCTCAGAAGAGGCTGTATTCAAAGAATACTTGAGTTTTTAGCCTAGAGAGGTTGTGTGTTCAAAGAATACTTGGGTGTTGAGCCTGAAGAAGCTAGGTGTACAAACAATACTTGTAATCTTGCGGGATTAGTGAAAATCCACTGGTGTGTTTGCCCTAGGACTGGACGTAGCTCAATAAGTTGGTGGGTGAAACATGATAAATTTTTGTGGCTAAGTTCTCTCAACCCTTTTCTCTTTACTTTCAGTTTTTATCTAACCAAGGAGGGTTCTGAAAAGTGCGTTTATAAATCCACGTAGAAATCAATCTCTTTAACGCAAAAATATTTCAAAATCAATTTTACACAACCTGCTGAGTCACATCAGCAAGTTGCTGAAGCTTCCAGTTTCAGAAGGTTGCTCAAATATTTTCTCAAACAGTTTGCTTGTTTTAAAGGTTTTCAGAAAATCTGTAAAGAATTATAAAACACTATTCAACCCCCTTTCTAGTGTTTCTTGTGGTTCTAACAGTTGGTATCAGAGCTCAACCTCGAGTTGAGCATCTAACAAGTGCTGAGGGAAAAGATCCAGATGGAAACCTCTACAAGAAACTCTGACTACATAGCTGAAGGTGCCTCAGTCTCCAGGCCCCCTGCTTTCAATGGCTCTGATTACCATTATTGGAGGGATCGTATGAAGCTCTTCATTGAAAGTAGCAACATAGATCTATGTGATGTAGTCACTGATGGTGATTATATTCCAACCAACAATGGTGTGCCCATTCCCAAATCAGAATGGACTGGTGATCAGAAGGCGCGTGTTCAACTTAATGCCAAAGTGAAACTCTACCTGATTTGTTCTTTGAGTAAATCAGAATATGAGAAGGTGCATGGATGCTCTTCTACCAAAGAAATCTGGGACACATTGGTTGCAGCTCATGAAGGAACTGACAATGTGAAACAATCCAAAATTAGCATGTTGGTGCATCAGTATGAGATGTTCAAGATGCATGAATCTGAATCCATTGATAAGATGTTTGGAAGATTTCAAACCATCACAAATGGACTCAAATCCTTGGGAAAGACCTATGATTCAGGCAATAACAATCGCAAAATCCTTAGAAGTCTACCAAAGATTTGGAGGCCCAAAGTGACTGCATTCAAGAGGCAAAAGACCTCAACTCTCTGAGAATGGAGCAACTTTTGGGATCCCTCAAAGTCCATGAGTTGGAGCTTGGAGAAGATTCCCCCAAGAAGAAGTCACTTGCCCTGAATGCCAAGTCCAAACTGGGTAGGTCTGGTGCACAAAAGGCCTTGAAAGTGGAAGAGTCCTCAGAAGGTTCTAAAGACTCAGAAAGTTGTTCTGATGATGAAGATGACCTTGCTCTGCTGAGCAGGAGGATAAAGAGGATGCTTCAGAAGAAAGCCAAGTTCAGAAAGTCATCTTCATCTGACGGCAAAATGGGTAAGTCAGGTAAAAAGACTTTCTCTTCTGACAAAATTATCTGCTATGAGTGCAGACAACCTGGCCACATGAAAGCTGATTGCCCGAAGCTGAAGAAGCTCTCTTCGAAGAAGAAGAAGTTTCCAAGAAAGAAGAAAAGCTTCATGGCCACATGGGAGGATCTTGATGATTCAACTTCTGAAGAGAATGATGAAGCTGCTGAAGAAGCCAACCTTTGTTTGATGGCTAGCCTCCCCTCATCTGATAGCTCAGAATCAGAGGTAATACCTCAAACCCTTCAAGATATGTATGATGATCTGGTGGAAAGTTCTAAGGAACTTTTCCATGAGTACAAAGAGTTGTCAAGAGCTTACACTGAAGTTGCAAACAAAAATGAGGCTCTTGAAACTAAGAATTTGTTACTCAAGGAAAAACTTCTTAGTTCTGAGTCTTGTGATTCAGCAAATTTAAAAACTGAAAATTAGATTCTAAAAAAACAAGTTGTTGAACTCACAAAAGACCTTGCAGATTTTGTCAATGAAACTAAGAACCTAAATAGGCTTCTGGGAGTTCAAATAAATTCCAAAGACAAAAGTAGTCTTGTTTATTCAGAAACTTCCTCCTTGCCTGAAGTTAAAGTTAAAGGTGCTGAAAAGGCTAAGAAAGGTAGGGGATGCCTTCATTGTGGTAAGCCTGGACATGATGTGTCACAGTGTAGACACAAAAAGAAAGGCAGACCTGCTGCTAACAAGAAAGGACCCAAAAAGATGTGAGTACCTAAAACCTTAATTGTTCTTGTTGCAGATGTGTTTAACAGGACAAAGGAGATGCCACAAATGGTACCTGGACAGTGGCTGCTCGCGACACATGACAGGAGAAAGGTCTTTGTTCCAAGGCCTTAGACCTAAGGATGGAGGAATGATGACCTTTGGAGGAGATCAGAAAGTCAAAATCATTGGTGTTGGTTCAATAGGTATATTTCCTTTATATGTTATCCACAATGTCCTTTTAGTTGAAGGTCTCCATCATAATCTGCAGATCATAAGTCAATTATGTGACAGTGGTTTTGTTGTATCCTTCACAAGGATGGATGCATAGTCAAAGACTCCTCTGATCAAATTGTTTTTACTGCCAAGAGACACAGTAATGTGTATAAAATTGATTTTGAGGACCTTGCTTATCAAAATGTGACTTGTCTTATTTCTATGAAAGATGAAAAACAGATTTGGCATCAGAAACTTGGGCATGTCAGCTTGAGATTGATCTCAAAGCTTACAAAACACAATCTTGTAAAAGGATTACCCAAGCTTTCTTTCAAATATGATATTTTATGTGAAAATTGTTTAAAGAGGAAGAAACCAGAAATTCTTTCAAAAGCATAAATGTTGTTTCAACTGCTAGTCCCTTAGAACTCTTTCACATTGATCTGTTTGGTCCTACAAGAACAGAAAGTCTTGCTGGTAAAAAGTATGGTTTGGTCATTATTGATGACTTTTCTAGATTTTCATGGGTTATATTCCTCAAAAGCAAGGATGAAACTTTTGAGAACTTTGCCAAATTCTGTAAAAGGGTGCAAAATGAGAAAGGATTTTGCATATCTGCCATTAGAAGTGATCATGGAGGTGAGTTTGAAAACTGAAGCTTCAGCATGTTCTGTGATGAGAATGGGATCTCTCACAATTTCTCAGTGGCAAGAACACCTCAACAAAATGAGGTTGTTGAGAGAAAGAACAGAAGCTTGCAGGAGATGGGTAGAACCATGCTCATTTCAAGCAATCTTCCAAGGTCATTCTGGGCAGAGGTTGTTCACACAACTTGCTATATCCAAAACAGAATTCTGGTAAGGCCTATTCTCAATAAGACTCCCTATGAATAGGGTTGTTCATAGTACAGTTCGGTGAGAGAACCATTCTGAACTGTACCGAACTGGAAACTAGTTTCAGATAAATTGAACCGAACCGGAAACCAGTTCGAGTGAATCGAACTGTACTGGTTTTTGGGTTTGGTAAACCGGTTTCAGAACTTCCGAACCGAACTAGTTTTGATCTAATGAACCGAACTATTTTTTGAGAACTAGTTCGCGAACTAATTTGAAAACTGGAACTGGTTCACGAGACAGCGCTCGCAAAGTTGGAGGCATAAACTACGCAGAACCAGCAGAATGCAGAGACGGTCGCATCTCTATCAGTGACGATATAACACCCGCGTTTTTACCGTTTTGCCGTATTGTGTGTTTTATTGAATTTTGAGTGATTAAAATTATTTTTAATCATCAAAATTTATATTTTTGAGTTTAGGAATGAATTTCCTATTTTTCTAGAATTTTTGGGAATTTTCTGTGAAAATGACCTTTTTGCCCCTCCTGTCTCTTGAACTGGGCCCGAATACTCTTGATCCGGGCCAGAAAATTGCACAAACCTTTCCTTTTCTCCTTCTAGAAGCCGTGCATGTGAAGAGCCATGTATGGAAGCCACTTGTTATTTTCTTTCTTTTTCTCCAAAACCATATGCAAATTGTAAGCTTTATGTCACTTAAACCCATCAAAGGTCACTTTTTCTCTTTCAGACATGCAAGCCTTAGTCATTCTCTCATTTCTCTCTTTAACCCCTTCTCTTGGCCGTGAACCTTCTCCTATTTTCTCCCAAAAATCTTCAATCTCCATTAAACACTTCAAGCCAAGGTTCCACCTTTGAACCAAAGCTTTAAACACCTAGCCTCCAAGCCTTGAAAACTCTTGTTTTGTGACCAAAGGAGGGATCTTTGGAGCTGTTTCAAGGGTTGTTATTGCACCTTATTTTGAAGAAAATCCTTAGGTAAAAGGGGGAGAACTTGAACTCTAGTAGGATTGGTGACTAGAGTCAAGGATTACCCTTGATCCTTGTCTTTGATCATCTTTTTCTCTTTGAAAAATCAACTATTGGAATCTATTTTTGAGTATAAGGGTTTGAATTGTTTGAGCTGGGTTATTTGTGATATTTCTATGTTTATTTTGATGCTTGAAAAGTGCTTGGATTGTGATTGTTGATGCATGCAAGCAAAGGAAACAAATTTTGGAAAAATTTCTCCTTTTTCCCCTAAAAGCTCTCGGCTTTGAGGGATATTTTGGGCTGCATGTGTTTCAAAATTTTTTTGATACTTGGAATGTGTTTATTTGTTGAATTTAAGAGCATGCATGAAGTTGTTTGAGTTTATGAAATTGTTTGGATGTTTGATCCTTGAAAATGGTGCTTATGGGCTTGAAAATAAAGTTATGAACTTGAATATGTGTATGGATGATTTTGGATGAATTAGTATGATATTTGTTGTTTATAATGCTTGTTGATGATTGTGTTGAATTTTAGTAAAGTTTGGATGTTGTTGAAAAATTGGAGTTTTGATGAACATTCAAGGTGTTCTTGATGTTCTTGAGTTGTTCTTGATGAAACTCATCAAGAATGCTTTTTGATCTTGAAAAGATCAAGTAAGTGTTGAAAAGCATGTTTATGGGCTTTGGTGATCCAAAAGGACTAAGGAGCAATTTTGCAAACAAAAGGGTTAAAGTGCAAATAAGGAAAAAGCTTTTAAAATAATAAAAGAACTAAATTCGGATTTTTAATTTAACCCAAGTAAAAGTCAACCTAAAAAGTCAATGTTTTGAGTTGTCATGAGTAAAAATGAATTTCTAAGAGTTATCAAACCTTTGGACCTTTGGTTTAGGCCCAAAACCTTCAAAAAGGTGAGTCAAGGACTCATTGAAAGTCAACCAAAAATAATTTATGAAATTGAGCTTAGATTAAAGTTGGACTTCAACTCTAATCCAAGTTATTAAAATTAAAACTCAAGAATTAATTAGTGGACTTGGCTAATTTAATTATCTAAGTTAATTAACCTAATCTACTTAAGTTAATTAAGTAAAGAATAATTTATTAAGGCTAAAATTAATTAACCTTAATCAAATATAATTAAAAGCTTAATCCAAGATTAAGGAAGATATTAAGGAATAATTAGGAATTAATTAGGATCTTAAGTAAGGATTAAGACTGAATTAAAGAAGATTAAGACTAATTATAGTTCAGTTAATAAAGACTAATTATAATTAAAGGTTAAACTAAATCTTAATTAGTTATACAAGAGGAATTAGGATAAGTAATGCTATCCATAAGACACAATCATAAATCTTAGTAAATTATAGGACTCAAGTGGAAATGATTATTGATTCAAAGAAGAACATTAGTACAAACTACCTTAAAAGATTATAACCAACACACTCTTTCTGCATAAGACTTGAGAAGCTTAGTGAGAGAGTGTGGTTCCAACCTAAGATGAGGTTTGGTTTTCCTTAAAGGAAAGACATTGAATCGGGGCATACCACAGGTAAGTGGTGACGTTGAATGATTCGATGGGCTTTTCCAGTAAGGACTGTGTATGCTGAGAAAGTATTGATTGGTTCTCCTTGAAGGAAAGACATTGAATCGGGCCGTACCACGGGTAAGTGGTGACGTTGAATGATTCGATGGGCTTTGCCTCTAAGGATGTGAATGTTGTAAGCATTGTTGTATGACATGCATCATAAAGCATTAATGATGTTGAAGGTTGAAAACCTTACAACCTATATGGCAGTGACACTTTGGTACAGTGTGAAACTGGTTGGGAAGGGTGCACTGGGTTTTGCAAAGAACGCCAGCGGGTCCTCGAAAGGGACGCCAGCCCTAAGGATAGTCGAGTTCCAGAAAGGACATCATGAGACGTAGGCTAGCTCCCTACTGTCAAGTCCGAAGGGGGCAGGCTTGACTATCCCGTCGCTCTCATGGTTTCGGGGTCAGTTGAGATTGTCTGGAAGGACGCATAAAAGATTTGGCCAAAAGAAAATGAATGAGCAATACTCCTTGTACTGATTGCTAGTACAGACTCTAACTCCTGATACGTTGTACATATATGGTCGGGCAGTTGCTGTGTGCATTAGTCATTGCATTATAGTTGCAAGGTTGCATTCAAATGAGTGTACTATGATGACATGTTTGTGATTGCTTGTTGGTTGATCTGTGTGGATCATCCCTGTGTGTGTGCTCTAGTTCATTATATCCTACGTGCTGTGAGTTCATGCGATGTTCTCACCCTTCCTTTCTATCTTTTGTTGTTATATTCTTCTCGTTACGTCGATAGCCGGTATCGGAGACTTCAGCTATGACATCGATGAGAGTGCAGCTGCGGTGGATGCCCAGAGGAACCTGGAGGGTGACGGACTTTCCTCGTAGATGTGAGTTTACTGGGGAGGTTCGCGTCATTATTACTCATCCCAGACTCCCGCTTGTACCAAAGTAGAACTAGTATTGTTTGAGTCTAGGTAGTAGCAGCTCTGAGTTAGTGGCCTCTTCTTCTGTATTTTGTTTGAGATACACTGATGTTATGATAGTATATGTATATACTTCATGTCATTTCCCTTTTCTTATGTTGATGTTATAACTGCGTGTATGTTGTGTATGTGTGCGAGGAAGTAACCGTCTAGATGTTTTCGGAAAACAAGTTTCAGAATAAGGAAAGGATATTTCATAAATACTTAAAATGAAATTAGAGATGTAATAGGTTGATGACAACTAAATCCTTTTTATACAAAAAAAATTAATTAATAATTCCGCATTTTAACGTTTCTAAAATTGTAAGTTCGTTGGTCACGTGTAATACATGTGATATTCTTAGTGGTAGAACTAAGGGTGTCGCAGACGAACTGACACAGAATCTGCCAGGACCAAAGTTCAATGCAGAGTGACTTATCAATAACTTTGCCAGAAAAGGTTTATCAGTAGATGAAATGGTGACACTTTCATGAGCTCATTCAACTGGTGTATCACATTGTTCCTCCTTCTCTGATCGCTTATACTCTTTCATTTCCACCGTTTCTCAAGATCCTTCTATAAATCCTAAGTTTGCTACTCTTTTGAAATCAAAGTGTCCTCCACGGAGCAATGGTGATAGCACGGACCCTACAGTGGCGCGAACTGGGTTTATTAGAGGAAAGGGTTGGGGGAGAATATGAGAAAGCTAATTCTCAGGGTATACTTGAACTGGGTTCACCGAATTGAACTGGAAGGTAATTCGGTACGCGAACTGGTTTTTCTAAAAAAGTTCAACAAATAAAATTGAGTCAACAGTTCGGTTATTTTTTGTTGGGTACGGTATGGTTCAATAGTACGGTTCAGTTCACTGAGTTTTTTGAACATCCCTACCTATGAACTGTGGAGAGGAAGGAAACCCAACATTTCATATTTTCACATCTTTGGTTGTGAGTGTTTTATACTCAACACCAAGGATGATATGGGTAAGTTCGATTCAAAATCTGACAAGGGATTCTTCATTGGTTATTCAGAAACCTCTAAGGCATATAGAGTTTACAACTCTAGAACCCTAACTATTGAAGAAACCATTCATGTTAGATTTAATGATGCTAAAGAGACTGATAGGGAACTATCAGATCTAGAAGAGGATTTTGCAGGAATGGAGCTGAATCCTACCTCAGAGACTTCAAAGGCTAAGGATGAAGTACCTGCTGAAGGACCCTCTGAAGTACTTGCTGAAAAGTCAACTCTTCAACCTGCTGAAATTGATACTCATCAGAGAGTTGATGCTGAGTCTCAAAATGAGCAAGTTTTCCCTCGCTGGCGTGAGTTGAGATACAGAACTCATCATCCTCGAGAGCAAATCATTGGTGACACTTCAGAAGGAGTAAGAACAAGATCAAGACTTAGAGAAGTCAATAATCTTGCCTTCCTTTCTGAAATTGAGCCAAAGAATATTGAGGAAGCTCTGCATGATGAAGGGTGGATCCTAGCCATGCAAGAAGAGCTCAATCAATTTGCCAGGAGTGATGTTTGGACTCTTGTTCCTAAACCCCATGAGAAAACTATTTTATGAACCAAGTGGGTGTTTAGAAACAAACTCTCTGAAGATGGTCAAGTTGTCAGAAACAGAGCCAGACTTGTTGCCCAAGGCTACAATCAACAAGAAGGTATTGATTTCACTGAAACTTTTGCTCCAGTAGCTCAGCTTGAAGCCATTAGGATTTTACTTTCCTATGCAACAAATAATGGCATCAAACTATATCAAATGGATGTTAAGAGTGCCTTCCTAAATGGTTTCATTGAGGAAGAGGTATTTGTTAGACAACCCCTTGGTTTCGAAAATGTGACTTTTCCTGATCATGTTTTTAAACTGAAAAAGGCTTTGTATGGTCTGAAACAAGCTCCCAGAACTTGGTGTGAAAGGCTGAGCAATTTCTTACTCAAAAATGGTTTTGAAAGAGGAAAAGTTGATACAACTCTTTTCAGAAAAATGTCTAACAAGGACCTGATTCTAGTTCAGATATATGTTGATGATATTATTTTTGGATCAACAAATTCCTCTCAGTGCACTGAGTTCTCAAGGCTTATGCAATCTGAATTTGAAATGAGTTTAAAGGGAGAACTAAAATTTTTCTTAGGACTTCAAATTAAGCAAGATTCTGATTCTATATGGATCCATCAAGAGAAGTATACAAAAGAAATGCTTAAAATGTTCAATATGCATGATTGCAAGCCTATGGAAACTCCAATGCACCCCTGATCTATATTAAATAAAGATGAAGGAGAAGAACCTATTGACCCAACCATGTATAGAGGTATGATTGGATCCTTATTGTATCTCACAGCAAGTAGGCCTGACATTATGTTCAGTGTATGCTTGTGTGCAAGATTTCAGTCTGATCCAATAGTAACTCATTACCAAGCTATAAAAAGAATTTTCAGATACTTGAAAGGTACTACTAATCTTGGTCTATGCTATAAGAGGAGCAAGAATTGCAGGTTAGTAGGATTCTGTGATGCTGATTTCGCCAAAGATAGAGTTGAAAGAAAATCAACAAGTGGCGGATGTCACTTCATTGGAGGTAATATGATAAGCTGGTCAAGCAAAAGACAAAGCACAATAGCACTTTCAACTGCTGAAGCTGAATACATTGTCGTTGCATGTTGTTGTTCACAGTTGCTCTGGGTAAAATATTAATTAAAAGACTTTAATATTCTTATTAAATCCATTCCAGACTTCTGTGATAGCACGAGTGCAATCAACCTTTCCAAAAATCCAATTTAGCACTCTAGAGCAAAACATATTGAAATAAAACATCATTTTATAAGAGATTATGTTTAGAAAGGAGTTATTGATATACAGTTCATTGATACAGAGCATCAATGGGATGATATATTCACTAAACCACTTGCTGAAGATAGAATCAAATTTATCAGAGAGAATTTAAACATTCTCACACTTTCTGAAAATTAATTTTCGCTGAATTGTTTACACAAAAAGTATTGATAAGCACAAGTGGTATCTGTCAGCACCCAATTTTGTCCGGCAATTTTATCTTATTTTCATGTTTATATTCCTGTCCTTAAGCGTTTTGTTCTCACATCAAAAATCCAAAAAAATTAATTATTCTAAAAAAAACTAAAATGGATTAATTGATTTGTTGGTTAATTAATTATTGATTGTTAATTAATTAATGGATTGATTAAACATTTTGACAAAAAAGGAGTGTTAAGTTTTCGGTAAAAAATGCAATTGGGCCGGTTATGGCCCATTGTTTGTAAATCTAAAAAAAAAATTGTTTTGGGTCGATAAGCCCATTTACTTCACTTTCAAAAAAGAGGAGGAATTGCATCAGATTTTTTTTATCGGGCCATTTTGGGCCATTGATTGTGAAGTTAAAAAAAAAACTGTATGGGCTAACAGCCCATTTTCATTACTTAATTAAGAATAAAATAAGAAAAAGAAAATTGAAGAAATGATGAAACAGAGCAAGTTGCAAGTTGTGCAACTTGCCCTGTCCTGGGCGGCAACAGCGCAGGCACAACATGGGCTAGGCTGAGAGTCATCATTTGGGCGGTGGGATTAACTTTTTTTTACTATAAATAGATGTGTTTCAAAGATGATAAGGGGGGATCTTTTCTTCTCACAATACACGCGCGGACATACTGCAAAGGAAGAAACAGAAATTTCACACACACAAAGTGGTATCCATTGAGAATCATTCTTATTCTCATTTGGATTTGAGTGTAAACAAAAAAATCTTTGAGCAGGAAAAGATTAACAAGATTTGAGCAAAACAGGAGAAGGTTGACAGTTGCAAACTTGGGTCACAAAGCAAGCTACAAGGACTGCAGAAACAAAGAAGGATATCTATTCGGTATCAAATGTTTTTTTGTTTACTCTGAACTATACTATTGACTTATCTGCCCATGCTTTGTGCCTATTCATTTACTGTGCATAATCTGAGATTTTATTGTGTGTGATTGATAATAAAATCAAGCAAACAGAATATCACACCAATACTGGGATACTGGTTCAAATCCAAATCAGAGTCTAAAATCATACAGTCCCAGTCCAATATACACAGTCCAATGTAAACAGTCCTTTTTATAAAACAAATAGACAAATCAGGTAAAAGAAAAAAATCAGAACCACTCCTTTGAGCTGCACCCGCGACTGTTCCCCTCTCTGGCAGCCATGGCCTCCCTGTGAGACCTCCCCTCCACTGTCCCCTTTCCATTTCCCGTGAAAAAGTAAGATGAAAAATCAAAATCAGTAATAGATTGTTCATCAGTAAGAGATTTTTGTTATCAATAGAAAAAAAATAAACAGTAGCAGAGCACCAAACCAGCAGAGGAAATAGAGAGACATAAAAACAGAGAAGGGAAACTAAAAAAGGGGAGGGAAACTCACCCCTTGCATCACGGCCGCCGCACGCGGCCAGTCCCTCCTCGCCGCCGTCGTTACGCGCCGGCCATCGTCCTCTGCCAGCCACCGCCGCTGCATGTGCGCCCTCCTGCAGCCATCGCCGTCAGTAGTGACGGCCGTTCCCGTGGCCATGCCAGGCCACCGCCGTCCCTGCGCGGTCCCCCCGGGGCCAGTCCCTCCTCGCCGCCGCCGTTACGCGCCGGCCATCGTCCTTTGGCAGCCACCGCCGCTGCATGTGCGTCCCCTCTCCTCAGATCGTCGTCACCCCTTCGTCCCCCCGCTGCTCCACCGTAGCTCAGCCACCGCTGCGCGCGGTCACTGCTGCATCGCCGCTGGTTTCACTGCACCACCCCTTTGCGCGGCCGCCGCATGCGGCCTTCGTCGCGCCGCGTCTCCTTCCCTGCGGGCGGCGGTGCCGCCGCTCCCCCTCACCTCCATGGTCGCACCATCATGCGGCTCCTTCTCTTCCTCCCATGGCTGCCTCCTTTTTCCCAAATGTTTAAACCCTAATGAAATGAATGGGACAATTGGTAGGTTGTAGGCTGTGAGGATCAGATAGCTAGGGGGCTTTTTCTTCTTTTAGTGTTGCTTTTGGTTTTTTTAAAAAAAAAAAAACTGATCTGTTGGGTCAAGAGGCCCAACTCGTTTTTTTGAAAAAAAAAAAAGAAAAAAATTGTTTCATGTCTTTTTTCAAGAATGTCTCTTGTATGTGTTTTTGGAAGGGTTGGGCCAGTGATGTTGTGCTGAGGCCCAACTCATTTTTCTCCTCTTTTGATCTGATTTGGTAATGTTGTTCAATTCTATTATTTGTTATTATCTTAATATTATTATTTATTTTGTTTCATTTATTACTAATAATCTCTTTTTTGTAAATTCTTTTAGATCCACCATCTTGTATTTCCTTTAAGTGTTTAGAATTATTTATTTAACATTTGTGGATGTAAATATTTGTTCATTTCTTCCTCCGTAAATAATTGATTATTTGTAATTTTAATTTTGTGTTCATGTAAATATTAATTGATTCAATTTATTCCCTTTTATCTTTGACGTTAATAGAATAGCATTTCTATCTTTTAACGTCATTCAAATAAAAATAATTGAGCATAGTCATTTACTAGCTCAATAATTTGCCCGTTTATAAAAAATATTTTTTTAAATTGGTTTATCAAATCGATTACGTTGATGAAATAGCATTTCTATCCTTTAACGTATATTTTTAAGAGAAAAGGAAATATTGAGTATAGTCATTTACTAGCTCAATAATGCGCTTAATCTCAAATCTCTTCTAAAAATAATTTTCTCAAAATTACGTTAATTGAATAGCATTTCTATCAATAACGTGAAAAAGAAAATATTGAGTATAGTCATTTACTAGCTCAATAGTCTGCCCGTTCGTAAACAAGAAAACATTCTTTAAATGGGTTCGTTTATCAAATCCATCACGTTGATGGAATAGCATTTCTATCCTTTGACGTCATTCAAATTAAAAAGGATTATCGAGTATAGTCATTTACTAACTCAATATTCTGATCATTTTGCAAATAAGAAAAATATTCTTTGAAAATAAACCTATTTATCAAATCAATTACGTTGACGGAATAGCATTTCTATCCTTTAACGTCATTCAAAAAGGAATATTGAGTATAGTCATTTACTAACTCAATAATGTGTGCAAAATCCAATTATTTTCAAAATAAATTTTCTTAAAATAAACAACGTTAATTGAATAGCATTTCTACCAATAACGTTATCAGAAAATATTGAGTATAGTCATTTACTAACTCAATAATGCGCGTAAAATCAAATCATTTTTCAAAATAAATTTTGTCAAAATAAGTGATGTTTATCGAATAACATTTCTATCAATAACGCCGTTTGAACAGTTTCAAGGGTTCGTTGTATAGCCATTTGCTAGCATCAACTCTGTCTAAAAAATAAATAAATAAGTAAATCCTTTTTCTTTAAATCAAAACATTTTCAAAATCAATTCTTACATTTTTCTTTCCTTTTTCAAAATTAAAAACCAATTTCTTTCAAAATTAAAATCAATCTTTTTAAACACATTTTTAGAACTACGTGGCTTTGATTTCTCCATTGCACCTGGAGATACGTAGGAGCGGGATTTCCCGTCGAGCCAAAATAAAATTTTCAACATTTTTGTCCCATTGATTTCAAATTAATTTTTTTTCTCATCATTCTTTAATTTAAATAAATTTTGTTTTTTTCTTTTTTGTCTTTTAGAGGGTAAAATAAACATTTTAAAAGTTAATGAATTTTGCACAATTAATTAAAGGTAACCGATTTTAACGGATGTTGTAGGGTGCTAATACCTTCCCTACGCATAATCGACTACCGAATTCGGATCTCTTGTTCGCAGACCAGTTTTTAATTTTAAATCATTTTTGGGTTTTCCAATTTTCCCAACCCAAATAAATTGGTGGCGACTCCCCAAAAATTCAATCATTTTTCATTATTTTTCTCACGGGCTCGCCGACCCCGTCGTGGCCCCGGTCGCGATAGCTGGCGACTCCACTGGGGAATTTGAGAGTCAAGCCTATTAATTAATTGTGCAAAATTATTAACTTTTTATGTTTGTTATACCCTCTTTCATTTTGTTGTATATATCCTATTGTAAATACTTTTTCTTATGTCTTTGTGAATTCCATTGTACATATTTTGCTGTTGTAAATATTTTGCTTCAACCTTATGTTAGAAGACTATTATTTGTGTACATATTTGTTATCTGTCTCTCTTGCAGGTGGGGTAGTTTTGTAGGTTTCTATGCTCTAAGCAGGCACTTCATTGTCGGTCTCCTCGCACAACTTTGGCTCTATACCTGAGCTCGTGCAAGCTAAGGCATAGGAGGTGTTTCAACAAATGTTTTGAGGGGCTTGATGCCCACGTGACATTAGTTGATTCACCACTCAGATTGCTACCGGTATCCTGGATTTGTTATATTGAGAGGGATTATCCCTACGTATGACTAATTCACGAACTGGATCCTTGTCAATGTGATGAGGGCAATCTGGGAACCATGGTCCCTAGAGGTCTAGATTCATCCCTAAATCTGTGCACCGGTAGTTTATCTATAATTGCCAAACCTGAATAGGGATTTTTGTCCGACAATAGAATTATCCAATGCTAGGATTCGCCCTTGTAGAACAAAAGGAGCATTAATCTTTTTCTTATTTCTTTTCCTCAAAATTTTAATCTCCACATTTTTTGTACAAAATTTTAGTATCTCATCCTTGCACAAAAAGATATATTTTGCATCTATAAACTTTGTGAATAGTTTGTCTTTTCTTTCTCCTTTTTCAATTTCTTGAAAAATCACGTGTCTTCTTTTGTGTATAATTCAAGCAAATTTTGAAAAAATTTTGAAATGATTCCAATTTTGAAATAACATTCCCCTAAATTAATTCTTTCCAAATTTTTATCAGATTTCACCATTGCGCCAAAGCACAAGTTCATACGCAGTCCTATCCAAACCCGTTCTCGTTCCCAGACAGTTCCCCACCATTCAACAATGGCTGAGATCCCTGTGACAAGTGAGAGCCCTCCTACTATGGAGCAGAGGATGGAAAGGTTGGAAGGGAGTTTTAGCCAAATTTTAGAATTGTTGAAGACTGTGATCCCTGAGAAGGAAGTGATCAACGACAATTCGAACGGAGATGACAACGATGGTGGGGGTCCATCTATTAAAACCAATGGTGAAAATCCCCACAAAGTTGTGATTGTCACCGAGTCATCAGGCCCCGAGGTGAAGGTCAGGGAGGAAGAAGCCAAAATTATGGATAAGATGGAGATGTTGGAAGAAAAAATGAGAGCATTACAGGGAATAGATGTTTACGGGAAGCTAGATGTGCAGGATTTTTACCTTTTCCCCGACATAGAGATTCCTGCAAAATTCAAAGTTCCAGACTTTGAGAAATTTGAAGGGAAAACTGACCCGTTGACTCACTTGACCATGTACACCAGAAGCATGGCTGCACATTACAACAATGAAAAGCTGATGATTCATTGTTTCCAGCACAGCTTGGCTGGAGGTGCTCTAACTTGGTTTTTACAGCTTGATAAGAAGCAAATCAGGAGTTGGCGTAATCTGGCGGAATTATTTATCAAACAGTACCAGTTTGTGACCGACATCGCCCCTGACCGATTTGAGCTTCAGAGGATAAAGAAGGCCGAGACGGAGACATTTAGGGAGTATGCTCAAAGGTGGAGAGAGAAATCTTCTCAGGTTCAACCCCCTCTGAATGAAAAAGAAATTGTTAGACTTTTTGTGAAAACTCTTGATGGGGCATACTTTGAGAAATTGCTGGGATGTGTCACCAACCGATTTTCAGATGTGGTCATAGCTAGAGAACAGGTGGAAGATGCCATTAGATAAGGGAAATTACATGGGATGAATGCTCCTCATGACAAGCCCAAGAAGCCGAACTTTCAAAAGAAGGAAGGAGAGGTCCATGCAGTTGGCACTGGAAACTACCCATCCAAAACCATATCCCATCATCCCGTCCAACAATCCTCACCATACTCCCTACCACCCTTTTATCCATACCCCTACCCATCCTATCCTCCGAACTTCCACAATCCTTACCAGGGAGGAACATCCCAAGTTGGGAACTCCGCACCTCCACAAGTTAACAATGTTTCCTTTCCCAACCAGCCACCGACCTTCCAAAATCCACCCTATCAGCCAAGAAAAGAAAAAATAAAAATAGATCCTGTGCCAATCCCTTATTCTGACCTCTATGATACTTTGTTGCAGCAACATTTGGTGGCCCCAGAAGTGCCACAGCCAGTATCTAATCCTCCTCCAAAATGGTACAATCCAGCTGAGATGTGCAAATACCATATGGGAGCCCCGGGTCACTCTATTGAAAAATGTTGGACCTTCAAACTTCGAGTGCAAAGGTTAAGAGATGCAGGACAATTGTTTTTTGAAGGAGGAGAAGGGAAATCCACAGGGACGAGTATCGACAAAGATCCTCTCCTTAAGCATTAAGAATGAAGTTTGGCTTATGCATTTTGGGTTGTCGGTAGTATTGGATGACTTTCAATTTCTCGCTTTTTATCTTGTTTCTTTTGTTTAAGTGTAATGGTTAACTTTTTGCTTCTACTACAATGATGTACTCATCATATTGTGAGCAATGAAATTATCTTTTGTTCATGTTGTTATTCCAAAAGAAAGAAAAGGAGTGAAAAATGAGTAAATGCATCTTTCAAGAGACTTTGTCTCTAAATTAAACTTTTTGAAAGTAAGCAATCAAGATTTGAAATGAAGTTTGGCCTTGTTTCTTTATCCAACAGTTGAGTAATATCCCTTGCTACCCACTTTGAGCTTAAAAAAGAATTTTTCTTCAATTAACCCTGGACAAGGATCACCTCCACCTGGGGGCTGCTACAATGTGTTCATCCAAGTCTCATGAATTATTTGTGATGTTACTCGTACAAGTTGTATTCCATTTTCACAAGTTATTCCTTCATAAAGAAAAGAAGAGTTGAAAATATGAAAGAATAGAGATAAAAAAGAAAGATGGAAATGAATGAAAAAAAAGGAAAGAAATGAAAGCTTGAAAACTTGGAAGATGTGAAAATGGGAAAATGTTGAGAACATCACTTTGACTGAATTATCTGTTTCAAAATGTATCATTGTGCAGCAGATCATTTGTCCCAATGAACCTTAAACACTCATTTTGGGCCTTAATATCCTTTTCTTTCATAACCATTTAACCCTTGGCCACGTTACAAGCCCAATAAAGTCCATCCTGATCAAAGATTGATTGCTTTTATTTTCTTGATCTTTAATTTTGAGACAAAGTGACTTGATTAAGCTGCATTTGCTTGTACATTTGGCTCCTAAGAAAAAATAAAAATGAAAAAGAAAGAAAAAAGAAAAAAATACAAAAGATGAAGGAAAAGCGCACTTGCAGCGGGAGCAAACGTTAATTTTATTCACTGAGCATTTGAAGCAAGAATCATCAAAAGGATTTGAGTGTCATAGATGTCTTGAAGCTAAAATCTGGGGGCTCATCGCATCAGGAGTATTTGATTGTCATGGGTGTTTAAACCTTAAATTGGGGGCTCATTATTCCTCCTCGCCAAAATTGTGCAAGTTTCCATCTCTTTGAGAAGTCATGTTTTCATGCCTAACTTGGGGGCTAGATCCATATTTCACTTATACTTCCATGTCACAGTGGAAAATTACCTGCCCTTCCCATACTCCTCCCCTTTAATCTCAAAAACCTTGAAAAGGATTCTTTGCTTTTTCCTTACACCATAATACCACCCTTTGTTCATAAACAATTGAATGAGTGTTTTAACTCAATGGTGAAAAGAAAATTCATATCATTTTTGGGAATGTTGTTTCTCCTAGAATTTTTCATATTTGATTTGAAATTCATGCCAAGTTTCTATGGAAGAATCAAGTTTTGAAATCCAGATTGTTGTCAAAATTTCCAACTTCATTTCTTGCAAGCATTTTGCACCGACTGTTGGGCATTGTCCTAACCTTTGTTCCAAATGTTGAGTTGTCGAGTTATCATTTTTAGGTAGTGTGATGCCCATGTTTCCATTCTAGGTTTTGTGACGCCTAGTTCTTTTATTTAGGGTATTGTGAAGCCCTCTAGACATTGTGACATCTAGTGTCTTCTATTTTCATCAAACTACCTGTGATTTTCCAGGTATTTTCCTTTCTTCCTGATGGTTTTCCAGGAGTTTATCAGTTTGACCTGATGGTTTTCCAGGTCTTTTCCCTTTCTTCCTGATGGTTTTCCAGGAGTTTATCAGTTTGACCTGATGGTTTTCCAGGTCTTTTCCCTTTCTTCCTGATGGTTTTCCAGGAGTTTATCAGTTTGACCTGATGGTTTTCAGGTCTTTTCCCTTTCCTCCTGATGGTTTTCCAGGAGTCTTATCAGTTTGACCTAATGGTTTTCCAGGACTTTTCCCTTTCCTCCTGGTGGTTTTCCAGGAGTCTTATCAGTTTGACCTAATGGTTTTTTAGGTATTTTCCTTTTTCTCATGATGCATTTTCATCTAATTGCCTGTGATTTTCCGGGCCTCTTTAATCACCCTGTGATTTTTCGGGGTTCCCTTTTCTATATCCTGTGATTTACCTGGATTTTCATTTCGAATATCCTGTGATTTGCCAGGATTTTCATCTAGTTTCCTGTGATTTTCCGGGCCTCTTTTAAACACCCTGTGATTTTCCGGGGTTCTCTTTTCTATATCCTGTGATTTACCGGGATTTTCATTTCGAATGTCCTGTGATTTGCCAGGGTTTTCATCCATTTGCCTGTGGTTTTCCAGGCTGTCTTTTAATTTGCCCTGTGATTTTCCAGGGTTTTCTTTTCGAATATCCTGTGATTTACCGGGATTTTTATTTCGAATATCCTGTGATTTTCCAGGATTTTCATCTAGTTGCCTGTGATTTTCCAGGCCTCTTTTAATCACCTTGTGATTTTCCGGGTTTTTTCTTTTCTATGTCCTGTGATTTACCAGGACTTTCATCAGGTTGCCTGTGATTTTCTAGGCCTCCTTTCACTTTTTCCCAAATCGTGTTTTATCCGAGACAAAATTGATTGCTTCTTTATTTTGCTTATTCTTTCGGTTTGAAAGAACAAGCAAAGGGGGTTGCTGTCAGCACCCAATTTTGTCCGGAAATTTTATCTTATTTCATGTTTATATTCCTGCCCTTAAGCGTTTTGTTCTCACATCAAAAATCCAAAAAATTAATTATTTTAAAAAAAACTAAAATGGATTAATTGATTTGTTGGTTAATTAATTATTGATTGTTAATTAATTAATGGATTGATTAAACATTTTGACAAAAAAGGGGTGTTAAGTTTTCGGTAAAAAATGCAATTGGGCCGGTTATGGCCCATTGTTTGTAAATCTAAAAAAAACTGTTTTGGGTCGATAAGCCCATTTACTTCACTTTCAAAAAAGAGGAGGAATTGCATCAGATTTTTTTATCGGGCCATTTTGGGCCATTGATTGTGAAGTTAAAAAAAAAAAACTGTATGGGCTAACAGCCCATTTTCATTACTTAATTAAGAATGAAATAAGAAAAAGAAAATTGAAGAAATGATGAAACAGAGCAAGTTGCAAGTTGTGCAACTTGCCCTGTCCTGGGCGGCAGCAGCGCAGGCACAACATGGGCTAGGCTGAGAGTCATCATTTGGGCGGTGGGATTAACTTTTTTTACTATAAATAGATGTGTTTCAAAGATGATAAGGGGGGGATCTTTTCTTCTCACAATACACGCGCGGACATACTGCAAAGGAAGAAACAGAAATTTCACACACACAAAGTGGTATCCATTGAGAATCATTCTTATTCTCATTTGGATTTGAGTGTAAACAAAAAAATCTTTGAGCAGGAAAAGATTAACAAGATTTGAGCAAAACAGGAGAAGGTTGACAGTTGCAAACTTGGGTCACAAAGCAAGCTACAAGGACTGCAGAAACAAAGAAGGATATCTATTCGGTATCAAATGTTTTTTTGTTTACTCTGAACTATACTATTGACTTATCTGCCCATGCTTTGTGCCTATTCATTTACTGTGCATAATCTGAGATTTTATTGTGTGTGATTGATAATAAAATCAAGCAAACAGAATATCACACCAATACTGGGATACTGGTTCAAATCCAAATCAGAGTCTAAAATCATACAGTCCCAGTCCAATATACACAGTCCAATGTAAACAGTCCTTTTTATAAAACAAATAGACAAATCAGGTAAAAGAAAAAAAGCAGAACCACTCCTTTGAGCTGCACCCGCGACTGTTCCCCTCTCTGGCAGCCATGGCCTCCCTGTGAGACCTCCCCTCCACTGTCCCCTTTCCATTTCCCGTGAAAAAGTAAGATGAAAAATCAAAATCAGTAATAGATTGTTCATCAGTAAGAGATTTTTGTTATCAATAGAAAAAAAATAAACAGTAGCAGAGCACCAAACCAGCAGAGGAAATAGAGAGACATAAAAACAGAGAAGGGAAACTAAAAAAGGGGAGGGAAACTCACCCCTTGCATCACGGCCGCCGCACGCGGCCAGTCCCTCCTCGCCGCCGTCGTTACGCGCCGGCCATCGTCCTCTGCCAGCCACCGCCGCTGCATGTGCGCCCTCCTGCAGCCATCGCCGTCAGTAGTGACGGCCGTTCCCGTGGCCATGCCAGGCCACCGCCGTCCCTGTGCGGTCCCCCCGGGGCCAGTCCCTCCTCGCCGCCGCCGTTACGCGCCGGCCATCGTCCTTTGGCAGCCACCGCCGCTGCATGTGCGTCCCCTCTCCTCAGATCGCCGTCACCCCTTCGTCCCCCGCTGCTCTACCGTAGCTCAGCCACCGCTGCGCGCGGTCACTGCTGCATCGCCGCTGGTTTCACTGCACCACCCCTTTGCGCGGTCGCCGCATGCGGCCTTCGTCGCGCCGCGTCTCCTTCCCTGCGGGCGGCGGTGCCACCGCTCCCCCTCACCTCCATGGTCGCACCATCATGCGGCTCCTTCTCTCCCTCCCATGGCTGCCTCCTTTTTCCCAAATGTTTAAACCCTAATGAAATGAATGGGACAATTGGTAGGTTGTAGGCTGTGAGGATCAGACAGCTAGGGGGCTTTTTCTTCTTTTAGTGTTGCTTTTGGTTTTTTTAAAAAAAAAATGATTTGTTGGGTCAAGAGGCCCAACTCGTTTTTTTGAAAAAAAAAAAGAAAAAAAATTGTTTCATGTCTTTTTTCAAGAATGTCTCTTGTATGTGTTTTTGGAAGGGTTGGGCCAGTGATGTTGTGCTGAGGCCCAACTCATTTTTCTCCTCTTTTGATCTGATTTGGTAATGTTGTTCAATTCTATTATTTGTTATTATCTTAATATTATTATTTATTTTGTTTCATTTATTACTAATAATTTCTTTTTTGTAAATTCTTTTAGATCCACCATCTTGTATTTCCTTTAAGTGTTTAGAATTATTTATTTAACATTTGTGGATGTAAATATTTGTTCATTTCTTTCTCCGTAAATAATTGATTATTTGTAATTTTAATTTTGTGTTCATGTAAATATTAATTGATTCAATTTATTCCCTTTTATCTTTGACGTTAATAGAATAGCATTTCTATCTTTTAACGTCATTCAAATAAAAATAATTGAGCATAGTCATTTACTAGCTCAATAATTTGCCCGTTTATAAAAAATATTTTTTTAAATTGGTTTATCAAATCGATTACGTTGATGGAATAGCATTTCTATCCTTTAACGTATATTTTTAAGAGAAAAGGAAATATTGAGTGTAGTCATTTACTAGCTCAATAATGCGCTTAATCTCAAATCTCTTCTAAAAATAATTTTCTCAAAATTACGTTAATTGAATAGCATTTCTATCAATAACGTGAAAAAGAAAATATTGAGTATAGTCATTTACTAGCTCAATAGTCTGCCCGTTCGTAAACAAGAAAACATTCTTTAAATGAGTTCGTTTATCAAATCCATCACGTTGATGGAATAACATTTCTATCCTTTGACGTCATTCAAATTAAAAAGGATTATCGAGTATAGTCATTTACTAACTCAATATTCTGATCATTTTGCAAATAAGAAAAATATTCTTTGAAAATAAACCTATTTATCAAATCAATTACGTTGACGGAATAGCATTTCTATCCTTTAACGTCATTCAAAAAGGAATATTGAGTATAGTCATTTACTAACTTAATAATGTGTGCAAAATCCAATCTTTTTCAAAATAAATTTTCTTAAAATAAACGTTAATTGAATAGCATTTCTACCAATAACGTTATCAGAAAATATTGAGTATAGTCATTTACTAACTCAATAATGCGCGTAAAATCAAATCATTTTTCAAAATAAATTTTGTCAAAATAAGTGATGATTATCGAATAGCATTTCTATCAATAACGTCGTTTGAACAGTTTCAAGGGTTCGTTGTATAGCCATTTGCTAGCATCTACTCTGACTAAAAAATAAATAAATAAGTAAATCCTTTTTCTTTAAATCAAAACATTTTCAAAATCAATTCTTACATTTTTCTTTCCTTTTTCAAAATTAAAAACCAATTTCTTTCAAAATTAAAATCAATCTTTTTAAACACATTTTTAGAACTACGTGACTTTGATTTCTCCATTGCACCTGGAGATACGTAGGAGCGGGATTTCCCGTCGAGCCAAAATAAAATTTTCAACATTTTTGTCCCATTGATTTCAAATTAATTTTTTTTCTCATCATTCTTTAATTTAAATAAATTTTGTTTTTTTTTCTTTTTTGTCTTTTAGAGGGTAAAATAAACATTTTA
The DNA here is from genome assembly GCA_026901365.1 of Sesbania bispinosa. Classification (NCBI taxonomy): domain Eukaryota; kingdom Viridiplantae; phylum Streptophyta; class Magnoliopsida; order Fabales; family Fabaceae; genus Sesbania; species Sesbania bispinosa. The sequence continues at coordinate 730,871 of QLOH01000274.1, forward strand.
AAAGTTAATGAATTTTGCACAATTAATTAAAGGTAACCGATTTTAACGGATGTTGTAGGGTGCTAATACCTTCCCTACGCATAATTGACTCCCGAATTCGGATCTCTTGTTCGCAGACCAGTTTTTAATTTTAAATCATTTTCGGGTTTTCCAATTTTCCCAACCCAAATAAATTGGTGGCGACTCCCCAAAAATTCAATCATTTTTCATTATTTTTCTCACGGGCTCGCCGATCCCGTCGTGGCCCCGGTCGCGATAATCTATTTCCTATCTGTCTTTCTCACTTCTTCAGTAAGCTCTATTTACCCTTTTGATTGATGACAAAAGGGGGAGTATTAAGAAACTAACAAAATATGAAGTTAAGTATTTCAGAAGGATTCTCTGATTCAGGGGGAGCAAATGAAGCAAAGTGTTTAAGCAAGTTGAGCAAATGAAGCAAAGTGTTTAAGCAAGTTGCAAACAAGTTGTAGCAAGAAGCTCTGCCTCAGTATTTGATATAGGGGGAGAAATACTCTAAATTTTTTACTATCTTTTTCCCTTTAGATACTTGATTTAGTTCTTAAACAAAATTGTCATCATTAAAAAGGGGGAGAATGTTGAGTCTCAAAATTTTATTAAAAGGCTAATAATGTTTTAAGTCTCATAACCCCAAGTTTTAATGAATAAAAAATTTGATTAACGTTCTTATGAGAAATAACAGTTTCTGCTAAAGGTAGTGTTCAATATTTCAGAAGGTATTAACTGAAGAAATCCAATCCTCTGAAATAACGGAACCTTCCAAAGTGAAGAAAAAGAACCTGCTGAGAGACCACGACCTGCTGAAGATGGAGAACCTTTCGAAGTCGTTAAACGTCGTACTGAAGCTTGTACGTCTTCAATATAGTATCCTCTGCTTATTCTTCCTGAAGACTCAAGTCAACCGTAGCTGTCTCAGTTACTTGTGCCTCTCATTCTTTTGGAAAGTCAGAAGGGTTGCTTTTTGGCATGTTTCAAATTTCTCTCACCAAAAAGGCAAAGTCTGTTGTGAAGTACAAGCTGCTCTGAAAAAGTGAAGCTTATGCTGCTGACTCTACTACCTGCTACTGTAGAGGTCTCAGGCTATGTGTCACAATGGGAGCATTTGCATTAAATGCTATCTCTCAACGGGAAATCGATTGGAGCTCAACGGGCTGAAGTTTCCTGCTCAATAAATACCAGACTCCATCCAGAAACAGAGTTAGGGCAATTTTTAGAGAAATCAACTTGCTGAAACGCTGCTGAAATTCATATTCAACTGTTTCATCGTTTCATCTTTGTACAACAATTTTATATCCTGAGTCTTACTTAGTTATTTGTACAAGTTTCCCTGTTCGAACGCTAAACTTGTGTAGTTTGAGAGTTTGATCTTTTTCATTCAAACAGTTTTTACTGGGTTAGCCTGAAGAGGTTATGTTCAAAGAATACTTGGGTTTTTAGCCTGGAGAGGCTGTGTGTTCAAAGAATACTTGGGTGTTGAGCCTGAAGAGGCTAGGTGTGCAAACAATACTTGTAATCTTCCAGGATTAGTGAAAATCCAGTGGTGTGTTTGCCTTGGGACTGGACGTAGCTCACTGAGTTGGTGGGTGAACCAGGATAAATTTCTGTGGCTAAGTTCTCTCAACCCTTATCTCTTTACTTTCAGTTTTTATCTAACCAAGGAAGGTTCTGAAAAGTGCGTTTATAAATCCACGTAGAAATCAATCTCTTTAACGCGAAAATATTTCAAAATCAATTTTACACAACCTGCTGAGTCACATCAGCAAGTTGTTGAAGCTTCCAGTTTCGGAAGGTTGCTCAAATATTTTCTCAAACAGTTTGCTTGTTTTAAAGGTTTTCAGAAAATCTGTAAAGAATTATAAAACACTATTCAACCCCCTTCTAGTGTTTCCTGTGGTTCTAACAGTGTTATTTCTTAAAGGTGAAATAATAAAACGACAATGATTGGATCATATGATTTTTTGCCTAAAAACCGATCCAAATCGAACCGCGGAAACCCTAGCAATAATGACACCTAAAATTGGTTTATAGAAAAATTTCCTGATCCATGAGTTTTTTTTATTAATTTATCTTTATTTTTCACCTAAAATTGTTTTGATTAGAAAATTCACCAAAATTGATATTTAGACACTTCATTAAATGATCCTTAACACTTTGGTGACTCAAATTTTGAATTCTTGAAAGTTGGTATTATGGCTGTCGCTTCCTTGGTTGAATGCACAAATGTTAGGGTAAGAACTCTAACACTTGGTGTAGGAAGAATACATGTGCCATATGCTTACCTTAAAAAATGGCATGTTTTTCACATGCAATGTTGTACCCACTCAATGGTACCTTAGAGTGATTTTTTAAAGGGTTAAATATGTTTTTGGTCCCTAAACTTTCACCCGAATTTTGTTTTAGCCCCTAATCTTTTTTTCGTTGGTTTTGGTCCCTAACGTTTTCAAATCATTCAAATTAGTCCTTGTCGTTACCCTTATATTTAACAGAGTTGACGGCAGGGACTAATTTCAATGATTTGAAAATGTTAGGGACAAAAAACAACGAAAAATAAAGATTAGGGACCAAACCCAAATTCGGGTTTGGTCCCTAAACTTTCACCTGAATTTGGTTTTGGTCCCTAAAGTTTTCAAATCATTGAAATTAGTCCCTGTCGTCACCCCTATATTTAACAGAGTTGACGGTAGGGACTAATTTCAATGATTTGAAAATGTTAGGGACCAAAACCAACGAAAAAAAGATTAAGGACCAAAACCAAATCCGGGAGAAAGTTTAGGGACCAAAAACATATTTAACCCTTTTTTAAATTTTTTCAAGACTCAGGTATTTTTATTGTTTCGTCTCTATTTTTCATTATTTAATATTCAAAATTACATTTTTATTAGGAAATTCACCAAAATTGATTTGTAGGCACTTCACATGGTCCCTAACACTCTAGTGACTCAAATTTTTAATTCTTGAATGTTTGTGTTATAGAGTTTTGAGTCTCAAAATATTATTAAGGAAATTAATAATGTTTTAAGTCTCTATTACCTGAAGTTTTAATGATCAACAAATTTGTATCAAAAGACAGTTTCTACTGAACGGTACAATTTTCTGTGGTGCAGTAACCCTCTGAGAGCAACCCTCCGAAAAGAATCTATCTTACTGAAAGTGAACAACTTACTAAAGTAAGGCAACTCTCTGAAGGTCCAACCCTCTGAAGTAATTCAACCTTCCGAAGAGATGAACTTACTGAAGGATCAAGAGCCTGCTAAAGTTTTCAACCTTCTGATATCAAGAAATGAAGCATCAAATTTTTATACAAAGTTTTGTTTCTTTGATACCTTTGAAGGATTAAGTCTTGTACAGCTTTCTGGAAAGTCAAGTCAGAAGCTTTTGTACGTGTTTCAAATCATGTTCACCAAAAGGGAAAGTCTCTGCAAAAAAGTACACTTTTTCAGAAAAGTAGAGTCAGCGCTGCTGCCACCTACCTATGTTGTGCCTACTGCTACAAACTATCTCTGCTTTGTCTCTCAACGGATATAAGCTATTAGACAACGGGATTCTGAAGATTTCTAACCGGTCTACAGGTCCTCTGCTCTATATATATGAAGGGTCATGCAACCCATAGAGAGAGAGAGAAGACTACGTGAAAAACTTGCTGAAGTGCTGATCATTTTATTCTCTGTATTCATTTCACTTCATTTGTACACAATCTTTCTTATCCTGAGTGTAACTCGGTTATCTGTACACCTTACCCTTTTTAGGCTCAGAACTTATGTAGTTTGTGAGTTTAAACTTCATCCTTTAAACAATTTTCTGTTTTAGCCTGGAGAGGCTGTGTTCAAAGAATACTTGGGTTTTTAGCTTGGATAGGTTGTGTGTTCAAACAATACTTGGGTGTTTAGCTTGAAGAGGCTGGGGTCAAAGAATACTTGTATCTGATCAGATAGTGGAAATCCAGTAGCGTGTTTGCAATGGGACTGGATGTAGCTCACTGTGTTGGTGGGTGAACCAGGATAATTTCTTGGCTAAGTCTTTTCAACCCTTATCTTTCATTAACTGTTATTTTATCTAATAAGAAGGGTTAGGATATTAGTGAATTAAATTGTTTAAACATAAGCTTTCAAAAATACGTTTCAAAACAGTTTAAGAAATCAGTTTTTGTAAACTTGCTGAAAAGATTTTCAACAAGTACATGGTGGATTTTGTGATAGACCTTTCAATTTGTGGTCTCCTGTAGACTAGTCAATAAGGTCTATTGATTTAATGGTTTTATATTATACGGTTCAGATCTCCACAGTAACTACACTTGGTAGAAATCTTCTATCATTCATATTTTCACCTCAGAAAATATCCATTATTGCTGGGACACACGTTTCCCCGTTCAGGTCATCGTGCCTTCATTTAGCTGTTGGTTCCGTCATCGCAGAGTGTGGAACCACCATCAGCCACTGTCACGACAGTGTGTGAGCGCTCCACTCCCATTTTGCATCATGTGTTCAGACTTCAGTAACCATAAAAGAGAGAAGAGAGAGATCAGAGAATATTGAAACAGAGAAAATGGAAAGAAAGAGATCAAAGAAGGAAGAGAAGTGAGAGCACACAAAGATCACAGGGTATTGACAAAGAAAATTGAAAGGAAAAATGTTAAGAAAAGGGAATCGAGAAAGAAAAGCATTCAGTCCCTGCAACCGCGCCTCCAGGCGACTCTCAGGCCGCCTTCACATGCTTCAATGGCCACCGCCACTAAATGTGTCCCACCACCGTGGCCCACCGCTTCCAACGCCCCATCGCGTTCTCCGATGCATCTCCAAGCCGCACAGTGTTTCATCCACCACATCGTTTTTGCACCTCAGCCGCCTCGACAAACAGCCTCCCACGCCGTTGCGGCGCTTTCCCCACCGCCACGGGGAGTTCCTTAGTTTTGATTCCTTGTGTGTGTCCTAACATCTGTGTCCAGAAATCTTGTGTCCAGTGGTTTTGATTTCTCGAGACTCTTCTAGAGTATTTTCCCTTTTCTTTTCCTTTTGTATTATCATTTATTATTTTTTACGTTCACTAATTGCTTTTATTGTTCTCCAGTTTTGGTAGTTCATATTCATATGGGGTTCAACATTCTGCTCACTTGCTCAGTAAGGATGTAGGTGCTCCCTCTGTTTTACGAGACTAGCCAAAGGCGTAAGGGACTTGTTTATAAAACAATAGAGGATAAAAAGGAACGCTGATGTAAAAATGGTATCTAAAACGCTAAGAGAATAGAATCATTATTTTACTTGATAAAATAATTTCAAATTTTTACTAGGGTAAAAACAAATGGGTCTATGGTAGACCAAAGCATGGATGGTCCATCCTAAAATTGGCCCAAGTACATACTCCAGTTTCAGAAAATAGCTTATATCTTTTGTGAGAACTTTGTTTGTGAAAAGGTTTCCTTGAAAATCTGTTTAAACAATTAAAACACTATTCAACCCCCCCTTCTAGTGTTTCCTGTGGTTTCTACATAGCGGTCGCTTTCGTGGTTGGATGCACAAATGCGAGAGTAGGAACCCTAACACTTACCCCCTGTTTGGTGTTGTAGAAATAGGGGGAAGAGAAATGAGATGGGTGGAAGTGGAGGGAAATAGACCTACTTCCCCTGTTTGGTGGCACAGTGGAAATGAGGAGAAATGCACTTTTTCGGTGGGTCCCACGCCTTTTGTATTTCTCTCCAAAGTTGTGGAGAAATGCAGAGAAATGGAGTTGTGGTCACGCAATAATCGATTATTTTGTATCAATAATCGATTATTTTGTGTGATTTGATACAAATAATCGATTATGTTGTCAAAATAATAGATTATTTAGTCAAAATAATCTATTATTTTGTATCAAAAATCAATTATTTTGGTTCTATTTCTCACCTATTTCACTCACCAAACAACCTACTTTCACATTTCTCTTCTATTTCTCACACATTTCACTCACACCAAACAACCCTTATTTCTCCTCTATTTCACCTCCATTTCTCTTCTTCCCACTTCTCTTCTATTCATTTCTTTTCTCTCCATTTCTCTACTCCCACCAAACAAAGCCTTAGTGTAAGAAGAATACATGGCTCATTAGCCTAACTTCAAGAAATAACACGTCCTTCACAAAGAATGCATACCCACCCAATGGTACCTCAAAATGAATTTTAAATTTTTTTCGTGACCCATATATATTTTTATTGATTTATCTCTGTTTTTTCACTAATTAATATTCAAAAATGTGTTTTAGTAAGAAAATTCACCAAAATTGGTTTTTAGGCATTTCATATGTTCCTTAACACTTTAGTGACCCAATTTTTGAGTTCTTGAATGTTGGTGTTATGGTTGTCGCTTCCTTGATTGAATGCATAAATGCTAGAGTAAGAACTCTAAAGGTGTAGGAAAAATACATGACTCATTGACTTACCTTAAAAAATGACATGTTTTTAACATACAATGCCATACAATGCCTATTTGATTTTAGGAGCTCAAGAAAATCATTTTATTTGGTGTCATGAGATATTTTAAATATTTACTTTAGCTAGTTATTAATTGAAAACTTTTATTTTAATTCCATTTAGAAAATGGCCCATATATGAATTCATATATGAATTGTAATTAATATATTTCAACATCATAAAATATAATTAAATATTTTCTTTTATATTAAAATTCTGTAGTATTTATTTATATTAATATCATCGAATATGATATTATTAGATATTTTAATTATTTGTATTTTACCAAAGAGTTGTGGTATAGTTGGCAATGCGGACTGAGATTGTGGCGAGAGCTCTCGGGTTCGATCCCCACTAAACACACTCTTAGGGAGGGGTGAGAAGCCTCAATTGTGACTAAGCCTCGAATAGGATTGCCCCTGGTAATAGGGGATACATATGGTTAACACCAAAAAATATTTTGTATTTTAATTTCATATAAAAAATACACTTATAAATTGTAATCAATACAATTCAATGTAGTAAAATATAAGTAAATAATTTATTTAATTCATTAAACATAAATATTTGTTTTTGCATTAAAAAATTATAATATTTATTTATATTAAAATAATTTAATATGATATCATTAGATATTTTAATTATTTATTTTATGTACTTCTTAATTAAGTTTTATGTTTGAATTTAATTTAGGAAAAAGACAACTTTATATGAATAAAACTTAAATAATAAAAAAAGGCTTAATTGCACTTTTGGTCCCCTATTATCATCAATCCGCGATTTTGGTACCCTACTTTTTTTTTGCTATTTTGATCCTCCTATTATTACAAATTCGCGATTTAGTTCAAAATTTTGGTCCCCTATACCTCCTAAGTATGTGTTAGAGGAACCAAACTGAGAGTCGAAAACCCCACCCTTCATGGTTGAAAGGGAGCGCTTGTGCCACAAAATCAAATCTCATTTACTTATCACCATGTGCATTTGTTTACATAAAGACTTAATCGTCAGTTTTTTTAAAAAAAAAAAAAAAAATCAGAGTTTTGGGCATTGAACACAGGAACGCTGATGAAGAAATGGTTACAACAATTTTAAATAAAACTAGGGTTAAATATGTTTTTGTTCCCTAAAAATTTTTGGAATTTAGTTTTAATCCCTGTAATTTAAAACCACTGGTTTTGGTCCCTCAAAAATTGAAAATACATAAATTTAGTCCTTATCGATAAAAATTTGTAGCTAATCCGTAGCAAAATTTGTTGCAAAACTAAGCAATAAAGACTAAATTGGTGTATTTTCAATTTTTGAGGGACCAAAACCAATGGTTTTAAATTATAGGGATTAAAACCAAATTCCAGAAAATTTTGAGGAACCAAAAACATACTTAACCCATAAAACTAACAAAAAACCTCATAAATTAAGAAGACAAACCTATCACTTATTGCATCATTAGAAGTAATTTATTGTAAATAAAAAACGACCATTACAGTCGCAAGCTTGGGTGCCCAGATGGTGGTCACAGATGGCGGAATTTGCGAGGATGATTTTGCTCTCCTTATCTCTCTCCCCTTTCTTTGATCTTATTTTTTGTTGTAGGTGATGAGAAACAAGACAACTTTGAACAGTCATGGTTGACGACATTTTTCCTGTGGCAATGAGATAGTGATTTGACGTACGAAGGTGGTGGAGTGGTGGTAGTCGGATGGGTAATAAATTAATAATAAGATTTTAAAAAATACAATTTAAAAATTCAAAAAATTAATCAAATAAAAATATTTTTAATGAAAAATAAAAAAAAAAATTATTCTGGAGAATTAACATGCAAATTAAATAACTGAGTCATTTAAACCAAGTTTACCTTCATTAAATGATACCCTATCAACTATTGGTCAAATTAGAGAGGGTTCCAAAACCCTCTAGTTTTGCAGGGTACATAGAAATTTCCTAATAATAATTGAGTGGTTAGTGGCGAAGCATTGTTGGGGCAGAGGGGTGGCCCCCATAATTTTGTTTTTTCTTAAATTATTATATATATATAATGTGTATTTATATTGTTGTGTAAATTTATATATTATATATTATCGATAAAATTATATAGTAGAAGCTTAGTTAGAATGAAGATATGTTATATTTGGTAAAATTAGTTGATAAATTAGTTAAAAACTGATAAGTTAACTTAATGAATTATAAGTGTTTGATTTAAGTGAATAATTAATGTAAAATGATATGAAAATATATTTACATAAAATTTATTATATAAATTTTATTTTATTTTCTAGATAAAAATATAATAATAGGTAATTATAGTTTTAGTTGTATTTTATAAATTTTAATTTTTTAAAATTCTTTACTGATAAAATGTTTGACTAAAAATTAAAATAAATAGAGAAATTATTAAAAATAATAATTAAAATAGTTCACCAAATTTTTAAATTATATACAATATATACATAAACTATAAATGTTTATCTTAATCTATTATATATTTGATTTTGTTTTAATTTTGTTATATTATATTTATGTATATAAAAATAAAATTGCATTTAGAAAATTTTATAATTGGGCTCATTAATTTCACTTCGTGATTTCGCTACAGTAAGTGGTAATATAATAATTTAGGCTCCGACCAGGGTGTTTCACACTTTAACCCACTCTTTCGCATCCGTTCGATTTGCTACTTAGAGCCTGTTTCTTTAAAATTATTTCTTGAAAGAATCATTTTTTTTAAAAAAAATCACTTATAATAATTTTTTAGATGTTTGTCTAAACTTTTTGCAAGAAGTATAATTAGAAAGTAATCAGTTTTCTATTTTTTTTAAGAAGCAACTCAAAGTTACTTCTTGAAAAAAGCAGTTAAAATAGAATAGAGAAAAAACTTTTTAAGAATGTGAAAACATTTATTTAACACTATGAAAGTATTTATTGTGAGAAACAAAGTGTTTTTTTTATCATTGTAGCCAAACTCTAAAACAAAATCATTTTTTAAAACAATTTAAAAAAATACTTTTTTTAAGCACAAACAAACTGCGGCTTAATGAACGGATGGTTTTGATTTTTTCTTGGCAACCGGTTGAGTGAAACGAAGAAAAATAGCTAATATGTCCTCATGTGATGTAAAATCATTATGTTCGCCTATGAACGTTTTTTGATATAGACCGGATATCGAACGGCTTTATGAGTCCAGAAATTCACCACTCCAAAACTAGACTTTCTCCCAGCCTACGAATTGGTGTCCCGAACACAAGGTCCGGCGACAATGGAGAATACACGTTGAGTTTGGATATCGCACCTTTTTTCTCCTCGTAATTTTTTTTTAATTCATTGATTCGGATCTCTCGTACTAAACTTCACAACTCTTTTTCATTTTTTTTTTTTTCAAATTCCTTTTTGTTTGTTTGGCGTTGTGTTAGTTCGGTCGTTAAATGGATGATCCAGTTTGTTCGGGTTTGGAAGAAAATGGCTTTTCTAATTTGGTGGTTGGATTAGGTGCCTGGCTTTGATTTTTTTTTTTTTTGCAATATTATTATGATTATTGTTTAATATTGTGTAGTATAATTGAATATTCGAAACTTTTTTATGGGATTACTTTTTGAATCTTATTTTGATTTGATTTTAATATAGAATTAAATATGTTTTTAGTGTTTTAAATATAGTCGAGATTTAGTTTTAGTCTATGTTAAAACCAGTGATTTTGGTTCTTAAAAAATTGAAAATACACCAATTTAGTCCTTATTGTCAAATTTTGCTATAGATGTTGCTACGGATTAACTATGAATTTTTTACGTTAAAGACTAAATTGGTGTATTTTCAATTTTTGAAAAACCAAAACCACTAGTTTTAAATTATATGGATTAAAACCGAATCTCGAATATATTTCAGGTACTAAAAACATATTTAACCCTTTAATATATATATATATATATATATATATACGATCCAATATGTTTTTTATTATTATTTTCACTAATATAAATAATATAAAATGTGTTGATTTACATCAAATTTATTATGTATTTTCCTAATATCTTATTTACATTAAAATTATTTAAATTGTAGATATTGGTACACATGAGTACAAGTATATTTGTTGAGATATTATTTTATTGGTAGATATTGATATACATGAGTACAGATATATTTGTTGAGATTGATACTAAAGTTTGGATGTGGTAATATAATAAAATGTGTTGATTTACATCAAATTTATTGTGTATTTTTGTAATATATTATTTGCATTAAAATGGTTTAAAGTGTAGATATTGATACACATGGGTACAAATATATTTGTTGAGATATTGTTTAATTTGTAGATATTGATATACATAATAAGTACAGATATATTTGTTGATATTTATTGTGTATTTTCCTAATACATTATTTACTAATTTGTTGATATTGATACACATGAGTACAAATATATTTGTTTAAATTGATACTAAAGTTTGGATGTGGTAATATAATAAAATGTGTTGATTTACATCAAATATATTGTGTATTTTCATAATATATTATTTACAGTCAAATTGTTTAATTTATAGTTATTGATACACATAAGTACAAATATATTTATTTAGATTGATACTAAAGTTTCATGAATAATATAATAAAATGTGTTAATTTACATCAAATTTATTGTGTATTTTCGCAATATATTATTGACATAAAATTTAGGATTAAATATGTTTATTGTCGCTGAAAATCTGACGAAATTTGATTTTGGTCCCTCATTTATTTTTTCATTGATTTTTGTCATCCATTCAATTATATTAGAATAATTTAATTACTTTTTTACTATTCATTCAATGATATTGGAATAAATAAAAAATTTTATATTTTTAGTTATATTTATGTTTTAAATACTAAAAAAATTTATGTTTTTACTTATATTTATATTTTATAAATAAAATTTGGTCCATATTGTAACTACTGAATGAAGGTTAATTTGTTTTATTCTCTAATGTGTTTAATATTGTACAAGATAATAAACTAAAAGTGAAAAATTTTTAGTGAAGAATGTAACATTTAATATCACTAATATATTCAATGTTGAAATAGCAGTAATTTTCAATAAATACTTTCTATTGTAAATTTTACAACAAATATGGTTTGAGTGAAACAAAAATAAATAGATTTAATTTCTATTTTAGTGAATATTTTTATTATTTATTATTCTTAACATTTTAACAGTAATTGAATTAATTTAAAAAACTCTGCAATCAAATATGTAACTTTTAGAACATGTTTCTCGCATGAGTATCGTTTTATGCAAACAAACCAAGTCCGAAATTAATTTATTAATTTACCTATTACACATTTGATGTACCATTCTACGCAAACAAACCAAGTCCTGAATTAATTCATTCATTTACCTATCACACATTTGATGTAGTAGCAATTTATTTATCTTTAATCCGTGCATCATGGGTTCTTTACTAGTTTATCACACTTTCTTTGTCTTCTTCCTCATCCTTCACTGGTACTGGTTGCAGAAGCAAGTCGCGCAAGACACAGGTCCGATGGCAATGGAGGATATACAAGAGCTGCTGCTGAAATAAAACTAGGGTAATGGGATGATGACAAAGCATTTCTCAGAAAAAAAAAATTAAACTAAAGTAATTGGCTCAGTATTGTCTCTCTCACTCTGCTAATTAATTATCTCACCCATCACCCAACTACTCCACATGGAATAAATAAGCACCTCTTAACATTATTGTCTTGAACGTTCCTGCTGGTAAGCATGAGACACGTATTTAAGAATTGTTACTTGAATGAGTTTTTATTATATGGGGCTTGTGGCAGCAATTTATTTAACTTTGGGGTGGAAATAAAAACTGAACTTCTGGTAACATTACAGCCTATAAAGTCAATTTTTTTTAAAAAAATGGAAAGGAACAACCCAATAATTTAATTCTACAATGAAAATATCAGTTATCCACTTAAATAATATAAGACTCGCAGGAGCTTATTGAAATAAGCTAAAAACAGCTTATGAGCAGATTAATTAGAATTACTTTATTAGAATTTTTCAGAAAATAAAAAATTTATTTAGTTTTTTTCATTATTAATAACTACAGTTGCTTAATTAATTTTGTTCATTGACTATGTTTCCTTTACCACATAATACTGTTTTAGTTTATATTTTTATTTTTTATTATTAATTAAATAATATTTTTTAAATAAATCAATTTTTTAAATTTAGTTTTTACAATTTTATTTAATTGTAAGACCCCTTACAATCGAAAAAAAAGGAAGAGGAGAAGAAAGTAGGGGGAAAGTATGTGTTTTTTAATATATATATATATATATAAAAGTGAGAGGACGTTTTATTGTGAGAGATGAGAGGGTTAAATCCTAACCCTTAGATTATAAGGGATTAAATTAAATGGCTCAAATTAATTAAGTAAATTAAATCTTTATTTGCTCCCGTCTGTATACCAGCCAATTCACTAAGTCACATCCACCTTCAGATCTCCCGGTCTCTCCAATGATGGCGACCCACCCAACACCATGAGGGAGAAACCTTTTAAAATTTTATTAGCACTGAGAACAAAGAGATGTGCGATTGGAATGTGAAAAAAATAACATGTCATTGGAATTGATTAGAGTCGAAATTTCATGTGCGATTGGAATACGAAAAAAATAATATGTCCGATTGCGATTGAAATTGTTTAGAATTGAAATTTCACGTGAAAAAGAAAAATTCATATAAGCAAGTTTTGCATCCACATAAGCAAGGAATTGGTTAGAATTGAAATAGAAGAATGGGGATTGAAATCAATCATGACCTTGCAGCGGGAATCAAATAATGCTCGTGTTGTTAAGAATCAAATAATGTTCGTGTGATATGTGATTGAAAGGGCACTGTCGGTGTTGCGAAACAGAGCAAATTGGGGAAACAGGGGATGCGGTTATTTGAAAACAAGAACAATGAAGATTTAATTTACCTAATTAATCTGAGCCATTTAATTTAATCCCTTATAATCTAAGGGTTAGGATTTAACCCTCTCATCTCTCACAATAAAACCTCCTCTCACTTGATATGACCCATATATATATATATATATATATATATATATATATATATATATTGCCTCATACTTTAAATTGGGGTAATAAGCTAGAATTAGCTATTTGACTCACATGCCTATCAAAATAAAGATAACAAAGATTCTAGCTGTATTTTGGTGTAGCAGGTGATGAATTATTTTGCCTATTTAATCCTGCATATATATTCTACCTCTATATTTAGTTAATGTGTTTTAATAATGACATCCAATATCATTTTAGAAAAAATGAATTGGATGTAGTTTATTTATTACAAATTTCAAGCTGGGAAGTAGTGATTTTTTATTCGAGTAAACTAGTAAATTGGTCCTTGACTCTTTTAGGGTCAGACAATTTAGTCTCTAAGAAATAAAAAACCTCAATATAGTCTCTAACTTCTTATTAGTCCAACTGTGTGTTTCCCGTTAATTTTTTTAGGATGTGTCACGTTTCGTGACACTGTGTCACACTATTTGCCATTGGGGCATAAAAATAAAGTCATTGGAGTTGAGACATTTCAATGAAAAAGGGGGAGAAGGGAGAAAAAAGGGAAAATGGGGAGGCACATAACGATTGGAGTTGAAGCCTTTCAAGCTATAAATTTGACAAAACCACATCATTTTTGTGTCATAGTGAATACTCTAGTGACAAACAGTGAGACAGAGTGTCACTAAACGTGACACGTCGTAAAAAAATTAATGGGAAAAACATAGTTGGACTATAGTGTTAAATTAGTGTTAATTTAGGGACTAAACTGCATAACCCTAAAAAAGTCAGGGACCAATTTGCTAGTTTACTCTTTTTTATTTCTTTAAGATTAAGGGTTAAATTATGTTTCAAATTTTTAAATTTATAAGTATTTTAATATCAAAATTCATAGATTTTTTTTCACCAAGTTAATTGCAATAGAGGTTGATTTTAAAACTAAACTTTTTATGCTTGGCACATAACTTATTTGTATTCTGATTTTTTTTTTCTTTTTCATCAATTTTTTATCAAAAAAATATTTTCAATACTTTCTTTCTTCAATTAACTTTTAATCTATTGTCCATAATACATTATTAAATATTTATATGTATTTTAAGCATATATTATTAGCATATAGCTAGGTTGAAAAGATTACATAATATATATAGTATTATATATGAGTTAGGATCCACTGACACCAACCGGATGTCAAACTTTAAGGGTTACACCTCTTAATTAATATCTTTTTGTAAAATGAGAATTTGGTCAATCTAACCGTTGAATCACATTATATTACATTCATGATCATGTATAACAAATTTCAAATAAATCAGACATTCGTAGGTATGTTATCTAATAATGGACTTTTACTTATATTTTAAAAACACATATTATACGTTAAAATAAATTAGTTTGATGAAGTATCAATTAGTTTTCGATTTTTATTAAATTTTATAAGCTTTATCAACTTTATATGAACTTTCAATGCAACGATTGAATTGATCAAATTTTCATTTTACAAAAAGTTATTAAGTGATGTAACTCTTAAAGTTTGACACCTGGTGTCAATGGATCCTGGCTCATATATATATATATATTGTATTTAATGAGTTTGTGCCCATTAATTGAGTGTGTGTACATATGTGTGTGTGACAAATCTTTAATCTCAATATAGGGTTTGAGGCTAATTTCAACCAAAAGTAATTCCACTATTTTAAATATTAGAAAGAGACCATTCCTTTCTATGCTTCTCATTATGGCTTTGTAGTTTTTTTTTTATTTATCATGAACTTAGAGTTTTAGAAGTTTGGTGGAGAGATGAACATATAAGTTTATATATAAAATATTTGAGAATGTAACCACTTACGTTCCATCAATTAGTAGGGGATATATCATTTTTCATACAAAACTTAATTAGTTATTTTTTAATCTCTTGCCAACAATTGTTTTTTTTTCCTACCACATTAGAAATGTGGGTAAGTGAGTAAAATTAAGTACCAATCTAGACTTTTTTTTTGTGTTGAATGATAACTTTATTACAACCAAGTAATTCCCCTAATAAATTATTTAGGCTTCTTTATTAGTTTTTGGTAGAATCATTATTAGTTTTTGGTAGAATCATTATTAAGCTAGGGATTTTACTTATATATGTAGTCTTTGTTGTTTTGGGTGTCTTAATATTTAAATAATTTGACATAATTAAAATATATTTTAAATTTTAATCTTCCCCAAGGCCTCTCTGCCTAGTTCATAGTAATATTTAACATAAGATAAACATGTTTTGATTAGGCAAGTGTTAAAATGTTTATATGTAAATATAAATTTTTGTTAAAGATTAATACAACAAAATATATTATAAAATAGCATTGCCTATGAAAATACAATCATATTATAATATTAAACGAATAACTAAATAGGTGGAAAATAATACTAAGATGAAATATAACATAAAAACAAAGAAAACATGAATTAAGTGAAAACAAAATCATATGTATATTGTTAAATTTCTTAAAATAAATTTATAGCATAGAGACTACAAAATGCATAAACATATTCAATGCCTACAAAAAAAAAACGAAAAGTAAAATAGTCATGATAATTAATAGAAGGAAAGAATTAGAGGATCGCTCTACTCTCTCCTCTCATCCTTTATTGAAAGTTAAAACATCCATAAAGGGAAAGTCGTCAACTCTTTTCCTTTAATGCATTTCCTTCAAAACTTGGAAACGTTATTTCAGATTATGGTTATAATTATATTTACCAATTAATTCATAAGTAATTGTAATAGTAAAGTTTATGTCAACGAGCCCTGGGACATTCGAAACCCAAGGAAACTTTGGAGAGAAAGGAGACAATAAACTACAATTAGATGACTTGATTAATTAAAATCTAAAAATAACTAATATGATACGATTAAAATCTGAAAATTTTTCTGAACACTAACCTTGGCAAAAGAAAAAAAGGAAATTGGACTACCACAACAAAGAACATGTCAAATCCAATTTCTAAACGAAGTACTGTTGTTACTAAAGAATAATGAGAACAAAAAATTTGCAATAAAAATGAAAGTTGGTTTAGATCGCAACCAGACATAAATACAGTTCTATCTTAGCATAATTAATTGCAATGTCAGAACTGAAAATGAAATCTACCCACAATTCTTTAAGCAAATTAGGTAGTCCAAAAGTTAAATGCATTTAGCATGCTAAACACACTACCTACTCCAAGCTCCTGCACATAATTCTACCATTTTCCCTCTTCTATAGTTTCAATATCTCCTTCTTTTCTTCCACATGTGTTCCCATATCATTGTTCATTTCCTCACTATCAGCTTCTTTCTTGCTATCATCTGTTGTTTCTTTAATTATAGTATTCTCATTATTGACCATAACAATGTCTTTGTCCATCACAACTTCGATTACCTCAAGATGTTCAGATGAAATAGCTGCTGGGTCCAACTCCTAGCAACCCTTTGGGGGCATCTGGAGCTTCTTCACCACTAAGTATGGTTGAAGGAACCTGATGAGAGAACCGCAATATTTCTTTCCTTGGAATGACCCTAATTTCTCTCAAATCCAACTCACGGCGAAATATTGTCCTGAAACCAGCCACTTTGACAAGAGGAATGACAATGAAATCATTGAAAACATCAAGTACTTCAACCATATCATACTTTTGTGTCACCTCATCAGGTGTTTGTCTATTCCATTTTGAAGACCAATTTCTATAGAGTGCCCAAACATCCCCTTTCTTGGGATATATAAAAAATGTTCCATCATTACCCTTTTCATATCTCACTTTGTGAGAGAAAAAATTGAATGTGTTAGTGATTGCATGTCTTCCCATTCTGAAATTCCCACAAGCTCTTGAAAAGCGTGACGCACCACAATTCAGAGTTGGGGTCCTTTCAACCTTGGTTTTCTTCATCTCGAGCCAGCTGAACTGCATCTTGAATGGATTCATAGAAATGACATTGTGTATTATTGCATAAAATTGAGGCATCCCTTCTTCTTCATCAAATGCAGACCATACTTGATTTTCACCAAAAGATCCTTTAATTCGATCCATGTCAAAATAATAGAAATGAGGATCTGGAGCATCTATTGATAACATGTCCTCCATGTCATCATATGTGGTAGTGTCTGCAAATAAATTCATCACTTCGGATTCATTCATTCTTCCATATGAGTTTCTTACAGATTTTCCTTCTTCCTCATTTGCTCTTTGGTAGCCATTTCCAGTGATCTCTTTCATTGTTGTTTTGTCATTATAATCTGTCTGAATTTTACTTGGTTTCTTGCTAATCTCTTCAGCAGTTTTCCCCTGAGCCCTTGCATTTATCTTCTTATCATATGCTACCCTTTTAGCCTTATCTGATAATATATTCCATGCCTGTGAAACTAGTTTAAAGGCCCAATCTGCACCAATGGACTTGTTATTATCAGGGTGAAGCAAATGAACCAGCTTTCTATATTGTTTCCTCAATGTATCATCATCAGCCAGGGGATCCACACCATGTATACCATACCAATTTAGGACTAATTTACCATTTATTTCAATAGCAGCAGAAATATACACATTAATTACTGTTAACATTTGAGAAATACCATCAAGACTAGGAAATAAACTTTGGGCCTTCAAAGCAAACTTTCTTGCTCCCAAAATATCCTTTGTAATAAACTTTTTCTCAGCAATTTCTTTAGCTCTGATGGCCTCATCCTTATTGCACTACATTTGTGTGACCTGTCTTTAATCAAAGGAAGCAACTTTAATTCAAGATAGAAAAATATAAAGGCAATAATTTTATAATTTTTATGGAATTATAATGGAAAGGGGTTAGGGTTACATGACCTATTTCAGTGTTTGTACATGAATAGGATGGTATTTTATGTTCCAATTAAATTTCATTGTGTTATTATGTTGGACACTTGGAAATTGAATCAACAATAAGGAAACAAAGAAAACTAAAATGAGACCATCCCTACTTTTCCTAAGTTTCCACAATCAATGTATTGTTCCCAATATACAATGTGTAGAAATTAAACTTTTTTATTTATTTGAATAATGGGACAGATCAAACTCTTGACCCACTTGGTCATAGAGTCTCTGATACCATGAACCAACTATCCGAAAAACTTAATTTGTTGGATGAAAGACAAATGAATAGATATATTTCTAACATGGCATAGGTTATGGAATTGGAAAGGTGACGACGAGTCAGGGTGGTCAATGGGTAAAAGAAGGCTTGCAGAGGTTATTGGTGTGAGTGTGGGTGAAAGGTAAAAGAAAGGGTATTTTACTAATTCAGATATATAACAAAATCACCAAACTAGTCTGATGATTGACAAGAATAATTTCAAATTTGAATTCATATCAAATGAAATAATCAATGACAAACAAGAAAGAGAGTGATTTATATTGAAAAGAAGGAATATAGAGCTTACTTCTATGTGCAGTGCAGTAATGGTGGCACGTTAACAAGAAACACGGACACTTAATTTTCTGCACTCTTCTCCTCACCTCAGGCTATATCTTTAGTCCAAAACTTCCATCTGCACTGATGATCAGAAAAAAGCACAATACCCTCTCTGCTTCTGCTTCTCCTCATTGTCCCTTATATATATATATATATATATATATATATATATATATTAGGGGTGGCCTACCCAATAGTAAAATAATAAAAAACAATACTCATCCTTCATCATATGGGAAAAAACGTTCCCACTTTTTGCATTGCTACTAAGTATGCGGGTACTGGTAGTTCAGGATTTGCAAGCCCATTGCTATCCTTTTTTATTTGAGCAATATTATATTATCCTCCTACAAACTCTCTTAAAATTATATAAGGTAAGTATTAAATGAAAAATCAAATGTATTTAATATCTCAAAATTAGAGAAAATATTTAATATTTACTTTATGTAGTAACATGAGGATTCGTAGTAAGATAAAGGAAAATGATTTAGAATTAAAATTTTCCTTTTTTTCCTTATTTCTTTGTCTTTCTTTTTTTGTTTACTTATTTTAAATTTTTTTTATATTTAAAAAACTTATTAGTTTCAAAGAAAAACATTTTGTTTTTTTATATGCTTTTGTTTTATTTTTGGTTTTTTTAGTTTAAATTAGTATTTTAATCATTCATATAAATATAATACACATTTTTTTGCAATGGGTACCTTCTAGGCATGGTACTCTAGTGTTTGTTCTCGTACACGATCGGTAGAAACTTTAATATCCTTCTCATACCTGCTTGGCACCTACGGTACCAACACTTAGGGTCGTTTACTTTGAGAAAACATTTTCTATTTTCATTTCTTGTTTTTTAGTATTGATTACAAAAAAATGTCACCCTGTTTTTTCATTTCATTTCCTTTTTCTCAAAGTTATGTACAGGAAACAAAGAAACCAATTCAAAATTGCTTTCACTATTTTATGTAAAAAAAACATTGAAAACATAAAACAAAATAATATTTTTATTATCAAAACTAAAAATAATTTGATAAGTAAAACTTAAAATAGGAAATGAAAACATAAATTCATTTTTTCTCAAAGTATAACTCAATTGAAAAAATATTTTAAAATTATACAAACATAATTATTAAAGGTGATCTGTCGTCGCCGCATATGGGACTCGAGGTGAAAGAAAATGACTAAAAGGAATGAGACAATCACACAAATTAGTGTTTTAAAATCTAAAGTATCAAACTTTCAAATGTTTTATTATTCTAATTCTCATTTGATTCTGATTCTAATTTTATTTTGTAATATGTATTGCTTTAAAAAAAATATATAAATAGATTAGATATTTTAATAAAATTAATATATATATATATATATATATATATATATATGGTGTGTGTGTATATGCTAATATTGGGTGGACTTGGAACCATAGTGCCCATACCCACGTCTATTCCCATAAAAAATGTGGGTTGTTACTCGTAATCGCGTCTATACCCGCTTAGCGGGTTTTTACCGGGCTCATTACGAGTCATTATTGTGAGTATCCATAGAGTTTGATCTCAATTGTCATATCTAATCTCTATTATTGATATTTCTCACATAACTCATAAAAATTATTAAATATAAAAGATAATATATTTTAAATTTTAAATAAAGATATCTAAAGAATAATAATTATCCATGTGCATTTTAATTAGGAATTTTAAAATATTTAAATAAAAAATGAAAGGATATAGAAAATTCATGTGGATAGTAATGGACAAGGAAAAATTAAAACTTTCATCATGATATATATAAATATTTTAGTTTTAAAATGAAGTTGAATTTCATTTATTACTAAACAATAATAATAAGTAAAATAAACCCGAACAACAACATTAAATACTATATTTATTATTATATAATAAACCTATATATACTACATTTAATGTAATAATAAATAAAATAGACCTCAACAGTAGTATTAAATACAATATTTAATATAATAATAAATAAAATAGATTTTTACAATAGTATTAAATACTATATTTATTATTATTATTTAATATAATAAATCTAACTATTTATATAAGTAATAACATTAAATATATAGCATTGAATATTATATAATAATAAGTAAAATAGACTAAACAACAACATTAAATATTATATTTAATATTATATATTAAACCTATATGTACTATATTTATTGTAATAATAAATTAAATAGACCTTGACAATAGTATTAAATACTATCTTTAATAGGGTTAAATATGTTTTTAGTTTATGAAGTTTGATCCAAATTTGATTTTAGTCCCTAAACTTTAAAACTGTCCGTTTGGGTCCCTTATGTTCTGAAACCACGTAACTTTAGTCCATCCCCTCAGCACCGTTAACTTTGACGCTGACGTGACAAACAATTTTTTGTGTCAGTTTTGTCAGTCACTTTCAATGACCATGATGTGGCAATTGAATTACAACTCAGTTTATCCAGTCAATTTTGTAGCCTTTCCTGTTAATGAAAAATGTGAAGTTAAATTTAATAAAACCCTAAATAAAATCTGACTGGATGAGCTGAGTTGTAATTCAATTGCCACAACATGGTCATTGTAACTGGCTGGATAAACTGACACAAAAATTCGTTTGTCACGTCAGCGTCAAAATTAACAGTGTTAAATGGAGGACTAAAGTTACGTGATTTCAGAAAGTGGGAACACAAACCAACAGTTTTAAAGTTTAGGGACTAAAACCAAATTTGATTCAAACTTCAGGGACTAAAAACATATTTAACACTATTTAATATAATACACTGAACAAAATAGTTATGAACAATGACATGAAATATTATATTTAATGTAATAATAAATAAAATAGATATGGATAATAATATTAAATACTATATTTGATATTAATATTTAATATAATAAATATTCTATAAATTTATATAAGCTAATGTCATTAAATATATAGCATTGAATACTATATATCATTTTTCATGCAAAACTTTATTAGTTATTCTCGAATCTCTCGCCAACAATTGTTTTTTTTTTTTCTACCGGATTAGAAATGTGTGGGTTTATAAAATAAAATATCAATCTAGACTATTTTTTTTTTTTTTTTTTTTTTGCGTTGAATGGTAACTTTTTTACAACCAAGTTAAAGTATTTTCAAATAGGAGCTATTTAGGCTTCTTTGATTAATTCTGTGTATAATCTCTATTAAGCTAGGGATTTTACCTCTATATATATATATATATATATATATATTTTGTCTTTGTTGTTTTGGGTGGCTTAATATCTATATAATTTCACATAATTAAAACATATTTGAAATTTTAATCTTTGAATACTCGTGCTTTTCATGGCCTATCTGCCTAGTTCATAGTAATATTTAACATAAGATAAACATGTTTTGATTAGGTAAGTGTTAAAATATTTTTATATGTAAATATAAAATTGTGTTAAAGATTAATACAACAAAATATATTTTAAACTACATGCAAGTGTTGCGTGCGGAAATACAATCATATTATGATATTAAGCCAACAACTAAATAGGTGCAGATTAATATTCAGATGAAATATAACATATAAACAAAGAAAAAATGAATTGTGATTAGTTTGGCATTGAAACTGGTTAAACTCAAGTTTGGATTCCCCCAATATAACTATTTTAATCGTTGGAAACATGAGTATACCATGTTTCAGTGCTAAAACAAACATGCTCTCTAAGTGATGCGGAAATACAATCATATTATGATATTAAGCAAACAAGTAAATAGGTGAAGATTAATACTCAGACGAAATATAACATATAAACAAAGAAAAAATGAATTAAGTGTGTGTTTGGTTTGGCGTTGAAGTTGGTCAAACACAAGTTTGGATTCCCCCAATATAACTATTTTTAGCGTTACAAACGTGAGGTTACCACGTTTCAGTGCTAAAACAAACATGCTCTCTAAGTGAAAACAAAATCATATGTATATTGTTAAATTGCTTAAAATAAATTTTATATCATAAATACTACAAAAAGTGCAAAAACATATTGAATGCCTACGAAAAAAATATATAAAGCATAAAGTAAAATAGTCATGACAATTAATAGAAGGAAAGCATGGAAGGATCACTCTACTCTCTTCATAAAGGGAAAGCCTTCAACTCTTTTCCCTCAATGCATTTCCTTCTAATCTTGGAAACATTATTTTAGATTACGGTTATATTTACATTGTAATAGTAAAGTTTATGTCATTGAGCCATGGGACATTCGAAACCCAAGGAAACATTGGAGAGGAAAGAGGCGATAAACTACAATTAGATGACTTGATTATTTAAAATCTGAAAATAACTAATATGATAGAATTAAAATCTGAAAATTTCTCTCACCACCCCTGACAAAAGAAAAGAAGGAAATTGGACTACCACAACAAAGAACATGCCAATTTCTGAACCAACTGTTGTTATTAATCAATAATGAGAACTAAAAATCTTATAATGAATGGACATATATTGAAGAACAAGTCAATTTCTAAAGGTCTTATGCGCCAAAGTAGAAACTGATTAAGAACATGAAAAATAAAAATGAAAGGCGGTTTGGATCGCAACCAAACATAAATACAACTCTATCTGAGCCAAATTAATTGCAAAGTTAGAACTGAAATGAAATCTACCCATTATTTTCTAAGCAAATCGTGTAGTCCTAAAGTTGAATGCATTTAGCATGCTAGACACACTCCCCACTCCAAGCTCCCCTGCACATTCTACAATTTTTCCTCTTCCATAGTTTCAATATCTCCATCTTTTCTTCCCCATGTGTTCCCATATCATTGTTCATTTCCTCACTATCAGTTTCTTTCATGCTATCATCTATTGTTTCTTTAATTATAGCATCCTCATTGTTGACCATAACCATATCTTTGTCCTTCACAACTTCGATTACCTCAAGCTGTTCAGATGAAATAGTTGTTGGATCCAACTCCCAGCAACCTTTTGGGGCATCTGGAACCTTTTGGGGCATCTGGAGCTTCTTCACCACTAAGTATGGTTGAAGGAACCTGATAAGAGAACAACAATATTTCTTTCCTTAGAATGACCCTGATTTCTCTCAAATCCAAGTCACAGTGAAATATTGTCCTAAAACCAGTCACTTTGACCAGAGGAATAACAATGAAATCATTGAAATATCAAGTACTTCAACCATATCATACTTTGTGTGTCACCTCATCAGGTGTTAGTATACTCTAGTTGGAAGACCAATTTCTATAGAGTGCCCACACATCTCCTTTCTTGGGATATATAAAAATAGTTCCGTCATTGCACTTTTTACATCTAACCTTGTGAGAGAAAAAATTGAATGTGTTAGTGATTTCATACATTCCTAATCTGAAATTCACACAAGCTCTTAAAAAGCATGAAGCACCCCAATTTATAGGGGTCCTTTCACCCCTGGTCTTCTTCATGTGGAGCCAGCTGAACTGCATCTTGAATGATTCATAGAAATTATGTAACGTACTAGTTCTGAAAACTCAGAATTTATGCCCGTTGGAGTCATAAGTTCCAAATTTAGGGAATTATTTTTCGTGACATTAATGATATCAATAATAATGAAGTTGATTTGCTTAGGTAATCCCGATGTTTACATAAACATAATCAGAGTAAACCAAATACATAACATGGCATGGATATTATAATACATGTGTTCTCAACACAATAAAAATGCCCATCATGGGTCACACATGTACTAAATATCCATTAAAATAAATAAAATAACAATGTACATAAAAAAGGTGGAATATAAAAACAAATGCTCTACAAAAGAAAGGTATGACAATAATCCCTCCAATAGCTCCAGCACCCTCAACGACCATCCTGAGGAGGATCTTGGGAATCTAAAATGAAATCCACAAACTTGTGGAAAGACTAATGCCTTAGTGAGCATAACTAAAGCATGCAAGTGTGGGGAATAAAGCAAATGTAAGTCAACAACATATTCATAATATCGTGGAAATAATTGTTAAGGAAAACTCACTCCTTAAGAGTTTTAGTGAGATCAAACAAACATAAGTATGAAAGCTTAGAAGCATATCTAAGAGATTAAGTTTTACTGACTATGTGCTCAAGTGTTTGCATAATTTAGACTTATATGTTGCAGGATAAGTTTCCAATGAAATAAAGCGAGCTGAGATGATGAACTAAGCTGCATAAAAGGACTAGAAATTGAAATTCAAGAAAAACAAAGCCACAATGTGAACAAGAAGGGTAAGACTGAGAACAGCTAAGGACACGCACTAAGACAAGATCAAAGACAAGGACATCTTGGTAGCAAAGGTTGTAAGAATTAAAGAGAAGCATGCGATGACCTGAGACCAGGAACAGACTGAGACTCACAAGACTGAGACTGAGACTGAGACTCAGATGCATAGGAAAGACTAAGACTCATATGAGCAAGTAAGACTAAGCCTAGCAAGTAAGACTCAGACAAGAGAACCAGCAACTAAGGCAAGTCAACGCAAGTACACTGTCATTGCTGAGCCCGTACCAGAAAGTTCTGTACCCGTGTCAGTAAAGCATCAAGCTGTCTCTCTCCTCTCCAACGATTAGTTAACAGCTAGTTCCCTTTGATATAAAAGGTGGATCCCAAGTCTGCAGACTGTAAGAGATAATACTAAATGTTCCTGGTCAATCAGTCTCAAGCTAAGCTCAAGTCAATCTCAAGTCAATACCATTTACTTTTATCAATCTTGAGTCAATCTTAAGTCTGTATAATTAATCATCTCTCATATTAGTCCACTATTTGTAACTCCTGGAGAGTAATACCTAGCTGAGTTCATTGTGTATCCATAGTGTGTACGTAGTTTAAGCTAGAACAATCTCATCTCAATCTTATCAAATCCCTGTATCAGTCTCAACTTAGTTAGGAGGAACCTAGATTGAGTGTGAGCAAGAAAGGAGCCTGAAGAGGAAAGGTAAGAATACTTGGATCTCACCTAAGATAGGAGGTACCTAAGCTTAGGGTGAAGCCCGAAGAGGCAGAGAAAGAATACTTGTAGCTCAACCAGGTTAGGAGCTGCCTAAGCTTGGTGTGAGTGTGAGCCTGAAGTGAAAGGAAAGAATACTTGTAATTGACAAGGTTGTCATAGTGGAAATCTCACAAGGTTATGAGGACTGGACGTAGCCCAAGGTGTGGGTGAACCAGGATAAATCTTTGTACATCTCTTCTCTCTATCTTGCTTACTTATAATTGTGCTTACGAATACTTGAAGCTCAGCTCTACTCGCTTGACACACGTAACAGAATTTAAGAGTAATCTCAATTAAATTGTCAAGCTTATTATTACGTCTCTTTATTAAATATAACCTGAGCTTTCCTAATCTGTGTTCTTTAAGTTAATCTGAGATCCCAAGCTACTAAGCTTGAGAGCAAAGCTCAGCTTGACCTTAAGTTTTTTTTAGGAACCAATTTTTAAAAGTCTCTATTCAACCCCCCTTCTAGAGGCATCCAACCAACTTCAATAATTACATAAACACATGACTGACAACTTGAACCATAACTTAACATGAACTATTAAACCCAATGGCGGGGTCTTATAACTTGACATAAAGCTAGACCTGAGCTCAGACTACAAGAAATATAGCATCCTAACTTCGAAAACTCGGGATTTATGCCTGTGGGAAGCATAAGCCCCAAGTTTAGAGAATTATTTTTCAGGACATTAACGATATCAATAATCATTCATGGAAATTTGTTTACATAATCCAACAAACAAGCTACATCTAATTAATATGCCCACTAAGGACTACAATGTACAACACATTCTATCCAGATTCAATACAGGCCATGAATAACATGGCTCCAAAAGAGGTGGACCCGGATGGGCCTCCTTGGTGTTTGAAGCTTCCTGTACCAACAATCCGAAATGGATCATGGGACCTAAAATGTGGTCCACAAAACATGTGGTGAGACTAGTGTCTCAGTGAGCATAACTATAACATGCAGGTATTGGGGTTCAAACAAATGATATGCAACATACCAAGCATACTAGAAACATTTACATTATTAAATGTAGAACTTGAGACAACTTGAAACATATACATGATTAAATGAAGAACTTGAGTCAACCTAGAACATATACATGATTAAATGAAGAACTTAAGTCAACTTGAAACATAGACATGATTAAATGAAGAACCTGAGTCAACTTGAAACATATACGTGATTAAATGTAGAACTTGAGACAATGATTATAACATGAGCTGCCAAAAATGAGGTTATTTAACTTAAACTTGATTCCATTAGACATGAGTGCTTAAATTAAACTTCACGATGATATGAACATGATATTTACATGGCATTAAGAAGGACTTATGAAGAAATCCCCAAAAACCCTATGAATGTGAACCCCTAATTTCTTTTGTCAATCAACAACCAACCCTAGACAACATATTAATCATCATCATCATCATCATTCAACCATATACAAGCAAGAAAAGGGAGGGATTAGAGAAAAGGGATCATGGAAGGCCGTTCAAGCAAGAATAAAGGTGGGTATGTGAGTTATACTTGCCTAAATCAAGCTCCAAGAAGGAAAAGAGATGGTTGAGGGGTGGTGATGAGCTTCTTGCCTCTTCTCCTGTTTTAATCCCAAGCCAAGCACTATTTCTCTCTTTAAAACCTCTCTCTAGAAATAAGGGGCGTGGGTAAAACTGAGTTAGAATACTGATAGAATCCTCACAAGACAAACTCTCTAACTCTCAAGTGTTTAGGTTTGTGTATATACACTCAAAGCACTCATGTAAGCAAGCACTACCATAAGCTTGGCAAGACTCTAATATCCACAACAATTGAAATACATGCAAGCAAAGATCAAGAGGACTTCATATAGGATGTAATGGGGTCAAGGTAAAGGTAGGGAAAATGAAAGATAAGAAGCTAAAAACCAAAGAGAATAGAGGAGTAATGGGGAATAAATCCAAGAATAAATGCAAGTAGCATACATCTCAAGATTACAATTAAATTCCTCTTTTCTACCTTTTGACCCATTTTTTTCAAGAACACTTAATTACTTTGCTTTTTTTATACACTTTTATTTTGAGATTTCCTTTATTCTTTCTTCCTTTTTTTTTTTTACTTTTCTTTCTTTCCTTTTCCAATTTTTTTAACTATCCATAAGTCAATAATATACTATCCACATAAGGAGATAAGATAAGAAATGAAGTACACCCCCACACTTATTCAAGAACCTATTCCCAAAACAATTCCAAAGCTCCTTTATCCTCTAAGGCAAGGACAATCATGGTTTTTCACTTTTAAGACTTGTAATGAGCTTTTAATAATAAGAAATAGGATCCATAGGCTCAAAGGGGCTAACAAGTGGAATAACATCAAGGTAGGCTCATATGGCTAGTAGCTCAATTATCAACAAAGAATGCCTCAATAATCTCAATACATGCATGTGAACAAAGTTACAAATTAAAGAGTCAAGCCAAGTTCTAGAGCACAAACAAACATGAGTGAATTCACACAAGAAAAAGAGAGAATGGCATAGAATGGTCCATCCAACAATAAGGCTCAAAATCTCACCAAGGATAACTCTATCACAAAAGATTCAACACAATAATTATCAAAACCCAATTATTCACCAAATTACAAGGAATCCAATCAAAATAAATCATGAAGCCAATTATCCAAGAATGATAAAAATGCCAACCACTAACACAAATCCTAAAAATCCAATGAAAAACATGCCAAATGTATTAATTTCCCTACCGAAAAAAATTCTGGTTTTACTGTAACATTTGGATAACTGTCAAAATTCTGCTGTAAAATGAAATTCTGCTATAAAAATACTGTTGTATAAAATTCTGTTGTAAACAACAGCAGTAAAAATGCAACAACAGCTACAGTAACGCATAAACAACAATAGTGAAATAGCAAATCAGACAGTTTACAGTAATTTCAGACAACACAACAGTAACAACAGTAGCTATAGATTAGCTACACAACAACTTACAACTTCAGAAAACAACAAATATCCTACAGAAAATAGCAAAAATACAGTAAAGACAATAGGTATTTTTTTTTTCTAAAACAATCCTAAAATTACTAAACAACCTAGGAATTAAAATCCTATGATTACAAATCTCCTCCCCCACACTTAAATCACACATTGTCCTCAATGTAAGAATAAGAAAATTATGGATCAACAGACAAAGTGTAATGAAAATATGAGAAAAGAGAAACTCCCTCTTCATCCAACTCCCGTCCTGAGAATGCTTGAATCATTTAGTACTACTTGTACCAGACTCATCCAAGTGCTGTCTGAAATAGAATATAAAATGCCAGTGTTCAGCAACATGGTGAGCTCCCTTATGACTTGCAGTAGAGAGTTCTCATTCTGTTTATCCTCCATGCTCGCATGCTCAAAGTGGTTAGGCAATAGCTTCTCCAATAATGATGGTTGCATAACATATGGGAGAAATGTGGTACTAGGAGGTGATTCTGCAACCTGCACATCAACAAAGTCAGATTTATATGTAATTGCTGTAATCAAGTTTGTGCATTCAAACTCAGTTGAATGAACAACTACTGTGTCAACTCCAAAACCTACAGAACCACAATCAGTATTCACAAACTTGTCAATTTCATCATATGCACTACATGTAAAATAATCAGTACATGAATCACAAGTGTAACCATTGTTGAAATCAGACAAGAATGGAAAATCAAATTCTCATGCAAACTTAGATAAATTTTGATCAATAACAGGTTCAACATGCAAATCATTATGAAATACAGACTGGTTCTCAATAGGATCTGAACACATATCTGAAATCATAACATCTGAATTCATGTCATCTGAACTTTGTGATTGCATTGATGTAAATTAGTAGCCATCTGCCCAATCTGAATTTCTAGATTTTGAAATGTTGCTTCTATTCGTTGCTGGAAATTCAGATTATCAATTGCCATTTGCCTTATCAACTCTTCCAGAGAAGGGTCACTCTTGGAAGGAGCAACAACTTGTGGTGGATACTGTTGTTGCTGCAATGGTGGGGGCTGGTATGGCCAGCTTGGCTCAGCAACCTGAAAATGAAACTGATTAGGCACATAAAACTATTGCTGAGGAGGTCTATAATTATCATAAATATCTGAAACATTTGCTTGAGGAGAGAAATAATCTTTAGAATCATGCAAAGTAGGGCAAAAATCTGTGGGGGTGCTCAGGTGATGTACAAATCCGACAGAACTTCACATGTGTCTGAGGTACTGTCAACTGATTGATCAAAGAAGCTAAATCATCCATCTTGTTCTCTATTGTTCCATGATCAAAAGCATATGATGTATCCTCCTCATGAATTCCTCCAGGAACAATCACTGAGTTGTTTCTAGTACTAAATTCTTGATTATTTAAAGCCATGCATTCAATGAGTTCTCTCAAAGTCAATTCAACCATAATTTTAGAATTAGAATCAATAAAATCATAATGAAAAGAAAAGAAAGAAACAAAAATAGAAATAGAAACACAAACAAAAACTGACTCAGACTTACAGAACAAACTAGACACTATCAAACAAAGACTCACTATCCACAACAGAATTATGCACAAATGTAATCCTGGGTTACCTAACTTTCCTATGATATGAATGATCAATTTCTGGCTCAAATGGATATAGGTCACCTAGATTTGCTCTAGTCATACACCAAATGCACACAAAAATGCACAAACTAAGGCATACAACAACATGTTAGCATATAAATGCAGCCTATATCAAATGAGCATAAATCAATGGAATGAATACATGGAAAACACTATATTAACATAGGAAAAAACCACAAAAAATTTCAAAACAAAATTCAAAGCCTAAGTACCAAAACTACCTAAGGTAAGAAAGGAAAAATACACCAATAAAAACTTAAAAATTCCAAAAAATAGAAAATGACTTTTTTTGGGATTTTGAGGGTCCCCTCTTAGTATGTTGGGGATAGGCGTCTAAAGTAGCTTTTTTTACCCTAAAAGCATATAAAATATGTCCAATTCTGACATTCCTAGCTCAAGTTATGTCCAATTGAAGTCAACAAGTCAAAATAAGGCAGTACAAAGTGCAATCTCACAATCTGGACCTATCTAATAGCAGCTGCGGTATCTAATATTCATTATTAACCTAAAGAAGTGTGGATACAAAAATTGGCACAAAAATTCTACCTCTAACTATGTTAACCAAAAAGTCATATTTAATTGCAAAAGTCAACATCAGAAAAAGTCAACAGCAAATTGATCAACTTATGCAATTCAATCTGAATCAAACCAAATTAATTCTAACATCATCTGAACAATACCTAAACATTATAACATGACTAAAAACAATAAAAACAGTGACTCAAAACATTACACACATAAAAAAACAGACTGTGCAACAAGAATAAAGTTCACCAGCAAAAATGGTAAATGAGCAAGGTTATGTGTATTACCAGAATCTGAATTATGGAAATTCACTACAAGCCACACAAACCAAATGTTAGCTGAACAAAAACATAGTATTGAAATTGACTCTAACCTTACAAACACAAAATAGAATCAAATTACAAAAACAAAATTGAAAAACTCTCAAAAACAGAAATTCACACACAAACAGAACTCTGTCCGAAAACTGAAAATTGTATTTGAATTGAATTCCCTCGCAACAGTGAAAAATTTGATCAAGTTTGTACTCAATCAAATAATTTGAATTAAAGTGCAGTGAGGATTAGATAACCCAAAGTCGTCTCTCAAGAAATTCAATAGCAATTCAGATAACAGGTTTCAAACAGAATTTCATAAACATAAAACTTCAGACGATCTTAAGACAGAACTTTAGACACTACTTCAGAAGGTATATTTCATAAGGTGTACTTCAGACAGAGAAACTTTAGACGATTGCCTTCAGACACCAACTTCAGACACTAACTTCAGAAACTTGTCTTAAGGTGCAGAGTTTCAGACGCTATCTTAAGAGTTCAAAATTTCAGAACGTAACAGAAACAAGGGAGTTTTATGAGTTGTTTAAGAACAGAAATTCACAAATAAGAAAGTAAGAGTAAAACCAACAGTAAAACAATGTAAGAAAATAGATTGATTCTCTTGTTCATTCACAATTGGATCCTTCATCAGTTAAAATACATTGAGCTCAAATTATTAAACAGATTCGAATTAACTAAACAAGCGTCAATTAATTCATCAATTATCTCAATCAAGAACTAAGCGAACTTTCCAGAACTAAGCGAACTGGTGTGAGATTTATAATCCTTTACCTCCTGAATCAAGCAAACATCAGGTTGTCCAGAATTAAGAAAACTAAACAAGAATTCTAAGTGAAGAACAGTGTTGGTCGCATAAGGAATCTAGAAGGGGGGTTGAATAGATTCACTAAAAACTTATACCTTTTTACAAAATCTGAAATCGTTTTCCCTTTTCTTTTTGCTTTCAAAATTATTTCAAATTGAATTTTCAAAAGACAATTTTTCAGAGTTTAAAACCAATGTGTAGCGGATCAATATATTGAGAAGGGTAATTGATTACCAAGATTGATTCCTCAAGCGTTACAATTTACAATTCAAACAAATTCTATTTTATGAAATATCAAGAACAAAATTAGAACTTACAATACAGAACAATTATGATGCAATTCAATTTAGCCAATAATATCAAATTGTAATAGAGTAGGGATAGAGAAGATTTGGACAATTGTTTATACTGGTTCAGCTATAAAAGGGCCTACATCCAGTTTAGATTTAGCACACCACTAAACTTGCTTTCACTATAGAATTTATTACAAACACCATGCACATACAATCCTAAAGAAAGATTTACTAACAACAAACAAAGGCTTAACTATTTCACCCCACAAGAGCATGTTCTTCAATGACACCCCGTCATATGAATATCAACCTTACTCATAACACCCCGTCACAAGATTTCAAACAATCTCTATGAACACCCTATTCAAGAGACTTCACAATACAGAAAAATTAGAAAGATTAAGGGTTTAGAACAATAACACCTTGACTGTGTAGCTTAACCCAATGAATAAGATTAAACACTTCTATCCATTGTCAATTCTTCTTTAAGATGAGTTCTTGAATCTGCATATTGTTCAGGTTTTTCCTTTTGATTTCTTGGAGAGGTTTTCTAAAAGAGATTCTTGTGTTGTTTTGAAAAACTGAGCTCTTTTCTTTTTAATTTCGAAAATCATAAGTATAAATCAGTTTCAGTTAGTTAGAAACAGAAAAATTCTGTTAAAACTCAGTTACAAACAGTTTTGAAAATGTCGAGAATTATGCAAACTTCTGAGGTAATCGATTACTGACTTTGGTAATCGATTAAACTAGACGGTATTTATAGAACTCTTCTCAGGATTCACAGGTAATCAATTACCTGTATCAGGTAATCGATTAATTCGATCCTGAACATGAATTCAAGCAGTTTTCAGCTTTGAATTAGCTTGGGGTCCATTACCAACTTAAGTAATCGATTAAACCAGGGGAAAATCATTACCAAGTTGAGTAATTTAGATACCAAGTTTTCCAAAATTGAAAACTCAACTTTGAACTCAATTTGCTTAAAGAAAGATCAACAAGGAAGAGTAATCAAACTCATACATATTACTGAATTCTAAAAACAATCAATACAAGTGCCACGCCTATAGAAATGTGTTTGGCACTGCAAAATGAATTGAAATTTAAACACTTAATTTCTACAACAAAACCATAACATCCATTAGATGAGAGACTTGAGGAGTGATTTGTATTTCTTCATTGATAGCTTAAGTCCAACAAACAGAACTGAATTATCAACAAGCGTTCAAATCCAATGCAAGATTCAAAACCATAATTCTAAAGGAGAAGGTGAAATTGAATCTGTTGCAGAAATTGAAATACGAATTTGAATTGAAATAAACCTCAGAATCCAATGTAAAATCACTTGAGAATCAATCCTCAGCTGTTAGCCTTCCATGAGGAAGAACAAAAAACGAAAATGCCAAAAAAGAAAGGAAGTGGAATGAAAACGAAAGAAGAACAGAAAGACGAAGCGACTCCCAAACTCCAATATGTAAAAAGTGTGAAAAAACTCTCCAATAGAATTGTAATTGCCTGTATATATACTACTCTCCTAAACCACAAGATTAATCTGATCAAAGAGGCAATTGGGCCTTGACTAACAAGTATCAGGCCCAAAACATTAAAACTACTTCAGATCTTTGCTTTTTCCCACACCATTTCAGAACGTCAACTTTAGACGCACACTGCACCTTGTTCTCTCAGTGAAATATAGTTATATAGGATATCAAATTAAATCCCCGGATGTTAGCTTTCTAATGCCACTGGAATCACCCAAATTAGACACCTGTAACTCCAGATATCATCAAAACAAGACAGGTAGGTCAGTAGGCTTAAAAATCCAAATTTAAACAATATTTACAGTTAAAGCCCAATTAAGCCCAATTCGGTATGTTCCAATTAAAATAGTGGAATTAATCATAATTATAGTCCAAGAAAGCTAAGATTAATTAAGCAAAGTGTGAATAAGAATGTGTTCATCAAATACCCTAGCTATTCATTTAAAAAAACTGATTCTACACATTCTCGCTCAAGCGAGACATTCTTTCTTGAGCAAAAAACGGACAAAGGAATTCTGTCGCGTTCTCGCTCAAGCGAGAATCCTTTCGCTTGAGCGAGAACTTGGTTTTCGCTTGAGCGAGATCCTTCTCACTTGAGCAAAAACCAGGCAGAATCAACCCTGCTCTCTGCCTCATTTTCGCTTAAGCGAGAGATCTCTCGCTTAAGCGAAAATATCAGCAACTAAGATCACCATTTTTTCTGGTATTTTTGCTCAAGCGAGGACCTTCTCACTTAAGTAAAAATGCTCCAGAGTTAACCCTTTAAATTCAGTTTTTAACCTTCTTCAACCTACTTCCTTTTATGAAAACATTCTTCCTCTTATTTCCTTCATTTCTATACTCTTATCCACTATGCCTTTTGATTTCTCTTAAGCTCCAACACAATTACAATTGGGGTTCTAATACTTGATTCTTCTCTTACCCCCTGTTTGGTGTTGTAGAAATAGGGGGGAAGAGAAATGAGATGGGTGGAAGTGGAGGGAAATAGACCTACTTCCCCTGTTTGGTAGCACAGTGGAAATGAGAAATACACTTTTTTGGTGGGTCCCACGGCTTTTGTATTTCTCTCCAAAGTTGTAGAGAAATGCAGAGAAA
Organism: Sesbania bispinosa; assembly: GCA_026901365.1. Lineage (NCBI taxonomy): Eukaryota > Viridiplantae > Streptophyta > Magnoliopsida > Fabales > Fabaceae > Sesbania > Sesbania bispinosa. Next base: position 766,021 of record QLOH01000274.1, read on the forward strand.
TGGAGTTGTGGTCACGCAATAATCGATTATTTTGTATCAATAATCGATTATTTTGTGTGATTTGATACAAAAATCGATTATTTTGTGAAAATAATCGATTATTTTGTGTGATTTGATACAAATAATCGATTATCTTGTCAAAATAATCGATTATTTAGTCAAAATAATCGATTATTTTGTATCAAAAGTCGATTATTTTGGTTCTATTTCTCACCTATTTCACTCACCAAACAACCTACTTTCACATTTCTCTTCTATTTCTCACCCATTTCACTTACACCAAACAACCCTTATTTCTCCTCTATTTCACCTCTATTTCACCTCCATTTCTCTTCTTCCCACTTCTCTTCTATTCATTTCTTTTCTCTCCATTTCTCTACTCCCACCAAACAAAGCCTTAGAGTTTGTAACGTCCTAGTGCCTGTTTGGTTTAAATTTTAAACCATCCAGAATCAATTCTGCAGAATTGATTTTAAATCACTTCCGTCCAACGTGCTTCGTAAAGTGTGCACATTAATTTTCAACCATTGATTTCTAGAATCAATTCTACTTAACTATAAACCAAACGAACCCAAATCTCTAAATTCAGAAATAATGCCTGTTGGGAGCACTATTTCCAAATCCATGAAATCATTTCGTTCATTTTGTGTATCAATATACAACACAATCGCTTGAGTAACCCAACAATTACTAAAGCTCTAAACATTACATACATAAATCAAAGAATACCAATACAGGTTTGCCATCAAGGCTCCAATTCGATGCATTAAGCTAACTTTATAAATTCCTAAGAACATCCTAATTAATATCAGTAATGGTCCTAAGCAACGTTAAATACATCAAACATAACCAAACATAAGCTATTATCATCCATGAGTCTTCTACTGCTCGTCACTACCCTGTGGAGTATCCTGCACATCTGAAATATATTCCCACAGAGTGGGGTGAGACCAACATCCCAGTGAGCGTGACAAGTGTGTGCGGTGTGGGGAAACAACCAAGAACCATGACAAAGATACATATTTATCCAGGGCATCATAAATAAAGGCAATTAAACATGTTTTATCATCATTAGAACAATGCTATGATGCAATGCACGACTGTGACAGTGTTGTTACCCAACATCCGGGGTCTTTTCTCTGTAACGTGACTGTGATGAGCGCTCAGCCATGCAACCAAGGACCGTCGTCCAGGGCTACCTATGATTAAGTATTAAATAATATTTCAATCATAATTCATTATGTGATTGGGGACCCCATCTCCCTCTTGGTCAGGAGTTCGATGTGGTTACCCCGTCTTTCTTAAATAGATTACCCGAAGTCCTGTGACGGTCAACGACCTTGTGATAGCCCGGAGGCTCTGTGATGGCTATAAGCCCTGTGATATCTTAACTCATAATTCATGACTGTGATGGCCAAAGGGCCATAATTTCATAATAATATGCTCATATTCATAACACTTATAGTCAATCAAATCTTCTACCCTATGGTTTGTAAAAACATCACACTCATCCATCAACACATTAACATTCCCTAGGTTCATCTAAACACATTCATCATAATTCAGTGAAGGAAGGGGATAGTAAGATGAGGGATCATGCTTGGACAGCAACAATAGCAAATAAGTGAGAATCACACCCACCTGAGGTTCGAGAAAACGAAGAACGAACGAAAGATAGGAAGCGTTAGAGGTGAGTAGATTAATGAAGGACTTGATCTTGGATGAGTAGAAATCGTTCTTGACCTTAACTGGAGCATTCTCTCACTAAAACCTCTCTTTCTCTCTCTGGAAGAACGAAAAAGGGAAGAGGAAATGAGTGGGAAACTGCCTGCAGTCGTGTTTTAAAAATGTTGTAACTGTCTTCTCGCTCAAGCGTGATTCTAGCTTGAGCAAGATGGTCATTCTAGCTCAAGTGAGACCATTTAGCTTGAGCAAGAATGCCCACGAAAATACACTCTCTGGAATATTTTCGCTCAAGCGGGAATTGCTAGCTTGAGAGAAAATCATCCAGAGAGCAACACATTTTGTGTCCTGTATCTCGCTTGAGCGAGACTTGTAGAACCAAAATCCTATAGTTTTTGATGCATAATTCGCTTGAGCGAGACCTACTCGCTTGAGCGAAAACCCTGATGCATGAGACCCTGATTTTTGCCTCTTAGGCTTCTCCTTATCAATTCCTTACTTCATCCTATTCATGTTATGAATTTCCTATAAATTAAAGTCTCTAACAGTGGGATGTTACAATTCTGCCCCCCTTAAAAACAATTTTGTCCCCAAAATTGACTAAAGATAGTTGACTAAAGAATAAAATGGGGAATTGAAGTTTCCTTACCTTAAACGAATAACTCTGGAAACTGAGAGCGGAGATCCTCCTCTTTTTCCCATGTTGCTTCCTCGGGCGACTGACCCTCCCAAAACACCTTCACTAACGGGATGGCTTTATTCCTCAAGGTTTTGACGCTTCGGTCAATAATCTGTGCAGGTCTCGTGGGAATGGTCAAATCCTCCCTCAATTGTACCGATTCTGAACTTATGATGTGGGAAGGGTCATGAAGTTATTTCCTGAGCTGTGAGACATGGAACACATCATGGATGTTGGCCAAATGGGGTGGAAGGGCTATTCTGTATGCAAGGGGACCAATTGTAGGAACACAGGGAAACACTAGAATGGGGGTTGAATAGTGTTTCTGAATATTTTTGAAAGCTTTTCTCAAACAGGTGTTAAAAACTCGATTTCAGAAAGGCTCTTAAAGGACTGTCTGAAGTTTTCAGACGGTATAAAAATACTGATTTAAAACAATGTTTTATGCCTTTATAATATAACAGATTAATTACTCTAACCCCTTGATTAATATAAAAAGAATTGACAAGAGATAAGGGTAAGAAAACTTAGCCAAGAAATTTATCCTGGTTCACTCACTACCACTGTGAGCTACGTCCAGTCCCAATGGCAAACAACCACTGGATTTCCACTATATGAATATTCAGATTACAAGCTTGAATGTGAGTACAGTCTCTCCAGACACAATGAGTACAGTCTCTCCAGACACAATGAGTACAGTCTCTCCAAACACAACGAGTACAGTCTCTCCAGACACAACGAGTACAGTCTCTCCAGACACCACGAGTACAGTCTCTCCAGACACCACGAGTACAGTCTCTCCAGACACAAACAAGTATTCTTTTCTGTCAAGCCTCTTCAGGCTCTACCACAAGTATTCTTTTCTGTCAAGCCTCTTCAGGCTCTACCACAAGTATTCTTTTATGTCAAGCCTCTTCAGGCTCTACCACAAGTATTCTTTTCTGTCAAGCCTCTTCAGGCTCTACCACAAGTATTCTTTTCTGTCAAGCCTCTTCAGGCTCTACCACAAGGTTTACAAAGAAAGGGGTTTAAGCTTTTAAACTATCAAGTTTGAAGCTCAAACCAATACAATGCACAATAGAAACTGAGGTATGCTCAGGATATACAAATGTGTACAAAGAATTCTATCAGAGAGTTTTTACAGAGTAAGAGCTTTCAGCGTGATGTTTCTCTTGGCTTTCTTGTATATTGATTTTCTCTCTTTTTCTTGGTTTCTTTTGATGGTCTTTATAGAGGGATATTTATACCCAAACTTTAATCCGTTGAAATACCACCGTTTAGAGATAGCATTAAATGCTATTTGATCCGTTATGAGACACGCTTCTGAGAGCTCTGATATTTCTGACACGATACAAGGTTTCTCTTGCATTAAGGCTGCTACAAATGTTGTTGCAGAGGCTGCGTTGCAGAGATTTCCTCAGTGGTGTATGAAATTCAAAATCACCAGGAAAGGTCTCTGTGTTCCTTGCCATAAACGTGTTTGAAAAGGTACGTGCAGCAGAGGTTCAGAAAAGTCTTCACAAACTTCAGCAGAGGGTGCCACGTCATAAGTGAGACTTCAGACAGCACTGATACTTCAGACGAGTTGAGCTACTTCAGACAGCTTCAACACTTAGTCTTTTATGTAGGCTCATAGTGACTAGGCTCATAGTGACTCTTGCTGAAATCACAGATAAATCTTTAAAACATATATGTATCTATGATAAATATTTTAACTCAAATTTGTTAAGCATTAAAACTTAGGAATTGAGTTGTCTTAAACATCATACTTTCTCTTATGATATTTTTGAGACTCAACATTCTCCCCCTTTTTAATGATGACAAATTTGTTTAAAATACACAAATCTGAAAAGAGTTTTAAAGATAAAAATATAGATAGCTCCCCCTCAGATGGTGATCTCTTGAACTGAATTGATCAAAAATCAATTTCTTATGTACTCCCCCTGAGTCCTGTAATCACTTCAGATTCAGATTTTGTTAGATTTTAATATAAAAATATAGATAGCTCCCCCTCAGATGGTGATCTCTTGAACTGAATTGATCAAAAATCAATTTCTTATGTACTCCCCCTGAGTCCTGTAATCACTTCAGATTCAGATTTTGTTAGATTTTAATACTCCCCCCTTTTGTCATCAATCAAAAGGGAATATCAGAGCTAAACAGTAACAGAGCAATAAATTCACATAGAACATATAACATAATGTTAACAATGCACTCATAAAAGGATGAGAAAAGCCACTGATTGTATAAATGGGAATGTTCAGATAAAGAAACAAACAATCAGACACTTGTCATAAGCATGAAAATAAACAAAAGACAATGGCTGAACTGAACAGTCTAATCTTTGTTCTTCAGCAAGGCCTCAGTGAGAAAGGAAATCAAGTCATCCTTGGCCTTGTTTATTGCAGCTTCCACTGAGGTTTTCAAGTCTTGCTGACCAGATCTGATAAGCTGCTGTTCTTGAAGAATCTGTTCTTGTTGAGCAAGCAGATGCTTAGTCTTCTGTTCTTGATCAGCACACTTCTTTTCAAGTTTCTGCACTTTGGACTTCAACTTCAGATTTTCCATAGCCAAGTCTTGCTCAGATTCATAGAAGATGAGCTGGATGTAGGGGCAAACAAATCGAAGCATTCCAAATCCTGGCTGCAGCTTGTATTCAGATGGGCTGAAGACAGGGCAAAAGAAGGTGCCAATAGGATTTAGCAGAACCCAATCTTCATGGAAAGAGTCAGCAGGTGGGGGAAAGTGATCTCTCATATAGTGATATTTGACAGTGGTTGACTTTCCAAGTCCAATACCAGAATCAGCATCAGGACCAGTTGATCCAGAAGAAGATCCAGCATCTTCTCTGATTTTCCAGTAAGAGGACCACAGCCAATCTTGAAGTAGATGATCCAGGCCTCCTCCTAGATTGGTGATGAATTCTGGTAAAGAGTCCCACTCTGATGGACTCATCACTTCAGGCACAGGGGAGTTTTTCTTTGAATAGCTTTTAGCTTCTTTGAATTTCTCTTCCAGTAAGGGATACCTAGGAACTATTCTATCAGGTTTTACCAAGATTTTGGTGGTTGGCCTGATTGAACAAGTTCTAGGGGGCCTGTAGCCTCTCATCCCAACTCCCTTGAGCAGATCCCTCTGAAACAGCTCAGACTCAGTGTTCAGCTGCCTCACAAAGCTCCATTCATCATTAGACAGCCTCAGGGAATCATTTGAGAATGGATTGATGGGAGCCCAAATATGTGCAAGAGGGACACCCTTCCTGATCTTGTCTAATCCACCTGAAGAAGCACTGTATTGATTCCTTATTTCAGCAGCAGTTTTCCTGATTAAGCCAAGATGCAAGGATACAGCAGGTACTGATCTGAAATACTGTAGCTCTTCAGACAGGGTGCTAAACTTGGGCAGTGAGCAGGGATCAGCAAGCACTTGCTCTGCTTCAACAGAGAGCTCTTCATCCAGAGAAGGTGTGGGAGGTGGAGGTGATGAAGGTAAGAGTGGTATTAGAGCAAGGTCATGGATTTGTGGGGAAGATAATGTGGGCTCAGAGAGGTGATTCTCTGAAGGTTGTGGTGAGGTAGGTTCAGAGGGTTTGGAAGGTTCAGAGGGTTGGTTTTCTGTTTCTGGAGGTGGGGATGGTTGTGATATAGGTGAAGATGGTTGGTTTATAGGTGATAGGGGTTTTGGTGAAGGTTGATGAGGTGTTTGTTTTTCTGGTGAGGAGGGTGGTGAAGGAGTGACATTATCAAATCTCACCTTAATTCTCTTGTAGGGAGGCTTGGTTACCTCAGAATCTTTTGCCTTTGCCTCTTCCTTCTCCCTTTGTGCTTGTTTTTCTTCCCTTTTCCTTTTAAAGTATTGTTGAGCTTTAACAAAATTTTGATACTTCTCAGCTTCGTATTCTGCTGTCAGCTGAGAGGCAATACTTCTAGTCACCCTAGGTTCAGGTGCAGTCTGAAGTAGCTTGCCTTTGGTTCTCTTTCTCTGAGGTGCACTTGACCTCTTCCTTTTCTTTGCTCCCTCAGCTATGGTTGCTTGCCTATCATCTTCAGCATAGGCCAATTGTGAAGCAATAGCAATAGCTCTATCAGTCTTCTCTTGTTCTGCCTTTTTCTCCAGCTCCTCCTGCTCCAAGGTAGTGGCCAATGCTGCCACCTGAATGAGTTCAGGATCAGATGGGCATGCAGCCAATGGCTCAGCTATAACTACATCAGTTTCAGCTGCCTCTTGAGCTTGTCCTTCCATCTCAGAAGTAGGCTGTGGAGTCTGTACAGGTTCAGGCAACTGACTCTGCACAGATGCAGATGCTACCTTAGCAGCACTCCTTACAGGTAGCTTCTTCAATTTCGCTTGAGGAGAGGGTTTTGATGGCTTGAACTCATGCCTCCTTATGTCTCCTTTGAGTTCATTCTCAAGAACCTCCATTTTGTCTGCCTTCTTGCAGCTTTCTCAAGAAGAAGGCTTTCCTTCATGGACGGAGAGGGAGGTCTTGGAGTTAGCTTCACTCCCATGCTCTTGAGGTTTGATTCCCCAAACACAGGTTGTGAAAGGCGATCAAAAAGCCTTTCAATGGGAACTTTGAAATGCAGCAAGATTTTGGTGATGATGGTATTGTGAGGGAAGCTCCCAGCAGAGTCTCTGAGACGCTTCTGCATGTGGTACATTATGATGTTGGGGAGGTTCACCTTCTTCTTCTGCAGTAGGTGAATCATACAAAATCTTTCCAACTCAGAAACATGGTTTCTACTTCCATTCTTAGGGATGATAGAGCACCCTAAGATGGCATGCAAAACCCTAGCCTTGTCTGACATATGCTTCGCATCCAAGCTTACTGGTTCAGAGGTGCCATACAGAAACTCTGTGAACTACTTCTGTCCTCCATTTCTTGCTTCCCAGCCAGGAGTGAAAATAGCTCCTTCAGTTCTGACCTCACAGATGTGAGCAATGATATCTTCATCAACGAAGACAGGAACGCCACGTACTGAGGCCTTGATGCTAGTGTAGATACCCTGAGGATTGGGTATTCCTCTGGCAGTAGCCCAGAAATCCAGCACACTTTGCTCATGCCACTGTGTCAAGTTGTGATTGAAATACAGAGTCCATCCAGCTGCATCGAACTCAGCAAACAAGTCCATTCCCAGAGATTGAAGATCCTCCAGAACTACACCCTTGGTCTTCACGATGTTGCTTCCAGCAGTTTTCTTAGGGGCCATTGGAGAGTTTTCTGAAGAACTTGAGAGAGAAAAAGGATTGCTTGTAGAAGAAGGATCTCAAGAGATGACTACTGAATAGTGAACGGTGAAGTTCTGTGACCCACTAGCTTCCGTATTTATAGACCCATAAAGCAATGATGGCATGTACTGGGTGCGCAGACATAGGAGATCGTGCGAAGTGGAAGAGACAAAATAAATGGAATTAAACCGTCTCATAAAGCCACGTCATTTGTTTACTTCAGACAAGTGACAGATTTCAGAAACCCATATGAATTTCAGACAACCCAAAATTTCAGACAAGTTACTTGTTTCAGACAGGCTGAAATTTTAGATACATCATTTTTGACAGATCAGATCACACACATTCAAAATGCATGTATGTTCAGATTATTTCTAATGAACTTAAATCTAACTTCAGTCAGAGGTTTTGTAAATATATCATCCCATTGATGCTCTGTATCAATAAACTGAATATCAAAAATACCTTTCTGAACATAGTCTCTAATGAAATGATGTTTTATTTCTATATGTTTAGCCCTAGAATGTTGAATGGGATTTTTAGACAAATTAATAGCACTTGTATTATCACACAAAACAGGTATAGCAGATATAGTAATGTTAAAATCTTCTAACTAATACTTCACCCATAACAGTTGTGAGCAACAACTGGCTGCTGAGATATATTCTGCTTCAGCTGTTGATAAGGCAATTGTGCTTTGCCTTTTGCTTGACCAGCTAATCATATTTTCTCCAAAGAAATGACATCCACCACTAGTGCTTTTTCTTTCAATTCTGTCTCCAGCAAAATCAGCATCACAGTAACCTACTAACCTGCAGTCCTTACTTTTCTTATAGCACAGACCAAGATTAGTAGTACCTTTAAGATATCTGAAAATTCTTTTTACAGCTTTGTAGTGAGTACTCCTTTGATCAGATTGAAATCTAGCACACAGACATACACTGAACATTATGTCAGGTCTGCTTGCTGTTAGATATAGTAATGATCCAATCATTCCTCTATACAGAGTTTGATTCACTGGTTCTTCCTTCTCATCTTTATTTAAAGATGCAGAGGGATGCATTGGAGTTGCCATGGGTTTGCAATCATGAAAGTTAAACTTATTAAGCATTTCCTTTGTATATTTTTTTTATGGATCCATATACAGTCAGAATCTTGCTTAATCTGAAGTCCTAAGAAAAATTTTAGTTCACCCATTAAACTCATTTCAAATTCTGATTGCATTAACTCTGAAAACTCCTTGCATAATGAAGAGTTAGTTGAACCAAAGATAATGTCATCAACATATATCTGAACAAGTATAAGATCTTTGTTAGACTGCTTTCTAAAAAGAGTTGTATCCACTTTTCCTCTTTCAAAACCATTTGAGATTAGAAAACTGCTCAATCTGTCATACCAAGCTCTTGGGGCTTGTTTCAGACCATAGAGAGCCTTTTTGAGTTTGAAAACATGTTCAGGAAAAGCAATATCTTCAAAACCAGGGGGTTGTTTAACAAAGACTTCTTCTTCAATGAGACCATTGAGGAAGGCACTTTTAACATCCATTTGATATAGCTTGATGCCATTATTTACAGCATAAGATAAAAGAATTCTAATTGCTTCTAACCTGGCCACAGGGGCAAAGGTTTCAGTGAAATCAATACCTTCTTGCTGGTTGTATCCTTGAGCAACTAATCTTGCCTTGTTTCTGACTACCTTGCCTTCTTCAGACAGCTTGTTTCTGAACACCCATTTGGTTCCAATAATAGTTTTCCCATGGGGTTTAGGAACAAGGGTCCAGACATCACTCATAGCAAACTGATTCAGCTCTTCTTGCATGGCTAGGATCCACCCTTCATCATGCAGAGCTTCATCAATGTTCTTTGGCTCTATTTCAGATAGGAGAGCAAAAGAATTCAGAATCTTGAATTTTGATCTTGTCTTAACTCCTTCTGAAGTGCTGCCAATGATTTGCTCCTTAGGATGATGTGATTTGTATTTCCAATCAGGTTTCTGAGGAAGTATCACATCTGTTTGTTCTGTTTGAGACTCAACATTTGTCTGAAGAGGTTTGGTAACAGTAGGTACTTCAGACAGCTGCTCATCCTTCGAGCTGCTGTGGTCATTCAGCTCCATTCCTGCAAAGTCATCCTCTAGATCTGATAGTTCCCTATCAGTCTCTTTGTTATCATTGAATTTAACATGAATAGTTTCTTCAATAGTTAAAGTTCTAGAGTTATACACTCTATAGGCTTTAGATGTTTCAGAATATCCAATGAAAAATCCTTTATCAGACTTTGCATCAAATTTTCCAAGATCATCCTTGGTGTTGAGTATAAAACATTCACATCCAAAGGTGTGGAAGTATGATTTGTTGGGTTTTCTTCCTTTCCACAGTTCATAGGCAGTCTTTTTCAGAATTGGTCTTACCAATATTCTGTTTTGAAGGTAACATGTTGTGCTAACAGCTTCTGCCCAGAAGGATCTTGGTAAGCTACATGAGTTGAGCATGGTCCTTGCCATCTCTTGCAAACTTCTGTTCTTTCTTTCAACAACCCCATTCTGTTGGGGTGTTCTAGCCACAGAGAAATTGTGTGAGATCCCATTCTCATCATAGAACATTTGAAAGTTTGCATTCTCAAACTCTCCACCATGATCACTTCTGATAACAGAAATACAAAATCCTTTCTCATTCTGTACCTTCTTGCAGAATACTGTGAAATTCCTAAAAGTCTCATCCTTGCTTCTTAGGAATAACACCCAAGTAAATCTAGAATAGTCATAAAAAATGACCAAGCCATATTTCTTACCACTAAGACTTTCTGTTCTAATAGGACCAAACAAGTCAATATGTAAAAGTTCTAGTGGTCTGCTAGTTGAAACAACATCCTTACTCTTAAAAGAGTTTCTTGTTTGTTTCCCTTTCAGACAGCTTTCACATAAAATATCAGATTTATATGAAAGCTTGGGCAATCCTTTAACAAGATTGTGTTTTGCTAATCTTGAGATTAATCTCAAGCTGGCATGCCCAAGTCTTTGATGCCAAATCTATTTTTCATCTTCAACAGAAATGAAACACTTTACATTTTGACTCGCTAGATCCTCTAGATCAATTTTGTACACATTGTTGTGTCTCTTAGCAGTAAAAAGGATTTACTTGGAGGAGTCTTTGACTATGCATCCTTCCTTAGTAAAGGCTACCACATAGCCACTGTCACATAATTGACTTATGCTCAGTAAGTTATGTTGTAGTCCCTCCACTAGAAGTACATTTTTAATAAGGGATGAAGAAGATATACCTACAGTCCCTATTCCAATGATCTTCCCTTGCTGATTTCCACCAAAGGTGACCATTCCACCAGCTCTAGATCTAAGGTTTTGGAACAAAGACCTTTCTCCTGTCATGTGTCGCGAGCACCCACTGTCCAGGTACCATTTGTGGGGTCTCCTTTGTCCTGTTAAACACATCTGCAACAGGAATAATTAAATTTTTAGGTACCCATATTCTTTTGGGTCCTTTCTTGTTAGCTTTGGGCCTTGTCTTTCTCCTGTGTTTGCACTGAGCCATATTGTGTCCAGGCTTACCACAGTGAGAACACCCAGTAACCTTCTTTTTAGAAAAATTTGAGACAGTAGGAGATTCAGACAAGTTATGATCACAAAAGCCTAGTCCAGTTTTGTCAAGGGAATGCCTTTGATTTCCAAGCATTATATCCAGAATTTTAGTTCCTTTGACAAATTTGGCCAGATCTTTTGTCAGTTCCACAACCTGCTTCTGAAGTTTCTTATTTTCTTCAGACACAGCTTGTGAACTGCAGTTTTTAGTCTCAAGAACCTTTTCTTTGAGCATAATATGTTCTATCTCAAGTGCCTCATATTTGTTACACATTTCTGTGTGGGCTTTGGATAGATTCTTATACTATTGGAAAAGTTCTTGAGAACTTTCCACCAGATCATCATACATTTCTTGTAGAGTAAGAGAAAATACCTCAGCTTCAGAGCTGTCTGAGGATGGTAGACTAGCCATGAGACACAGATTTGCCTTTTCTGAAGTATCTTCTTCTTCTTCTGAGGTTGATTCATCAAGATCTTCCCATGTTGCCATGAGACTTTTCTTCCTTTTGGAAAACTTCTTCTTGAAGTTGTTCTTCTTCAGTCTTGGACAATCAGCCATAATGTGTCCTGGTTGCTTACATTCAAAGCAAGAAATTTTATCAGGGTTAGACTCTTTACCTGTCTTACCTGATTTGGATGATGACGGTTGGTTCTTTCTGAACTTTCCTCTGCTCTGCAACATTCTCTTGATCTTTCTGCTTAAAAGAGCAAGATCATCTTCATCTTTTGAGCTGTCTTCAGAACCTTCATCTGCTTCTGAACTGTCCTCAGCCTGCATAGCCTTGATGCTGCCATGCCTAGACTGTTTGACTTTGGAGTTTAGAGCCAGAGACTTCTTCTTGTTGTCATCTTCTCCAAGCTCAAGTTCATGGACTTTGAGAGATCCCAACAGTTCTTCCATTCTTAGAGAGTTCAAATCTCTTGCCTCTTGAATGGCAGTGACTTTGGGTCTCCAGGACTTAGGTAGACTCCTTAGAATCTTTCTGTTGTTGTCTCCAGATTAATAGGTTCTTCCTAAAGACCTGAGTCCATTGGTTATGGTCTGAAACCTCCCAAACATTTGGTCAATAGTTTCAGTTTCTTCCATCTTAAACATCTCATACTGATGTATAAGCATGCTGATTTTGGATTGCTTGACAGTTTCAGTCCCTTCATGGGCTGCTGCAAGAGTATTCCAAATCTCCTTGGCAGAAGTGCATCCATGGACCTTCTCATATTCTGATTTATTCAAGGAACATATCAGATAGAGTTTGGCTTTAGCATTCATCTGGACTCTAGTCTTCTGCTCCAGGGTCCATTCAGTCTTAGGTATAGGCAACCCATTTTGCATAGGTACATAATCTCCATCAGTGACCACCTCCCAAACATCAATGTTGTTGCTCTCAATGAACAACTTCATACGATCTCTCCAATAGTGGTAATCCACTCCATTGAATGCTGGGGGTCTTGTGATAGAGGCTCCTTCTGTGATGTATTGCCTGTTGCTGTTAGAAGCTTCCATTTGGATCTTTCAGTCCTCAGTCACTTGTTAGGTGCTTCAACCCTGAGTAGAGCTCTGGTACCAACTGTAGGAACACAGGGAAACACTAGAAGGGGGGTTGAATAGTGTTTCTGAATATTTTTGAAAGCTTTTCGCAAACAGGTGTTAAAAACTCGATTTCAGAAAGGCTCTTAAAGGACTGTCTGAAGTTTTCAGACGGTATAAAAATACTGATTTAAAACAATGTTTTATGCCTTTATAATATAACAGATTAATTACTCTAACCCCTTGATTAATATAAAAAGAATTGACAAGAGATAAGGGTAAGAAAACTTAGCCAAGAAATTTATCCTGGTTCACTCACTACCACTGTGAGCTACGTCCAGTCCCAATGGCAAACAACCACTGGATTTCCACTATATGAATATTCAGATTACAAGCTTGAATGTGAGTACAGTCTCTCCAGACACAATGAGTACAGTCTCTCCAGACACAACGAGTACAGTCTCTCCAGACACAACGAGTACAGTCTCTCCAGACACCACGAGTACAGTCTCTCCAGACACCACGAGTACAGTCTCTCCAGACACAAACAAGTATTCTTTTCTGTCAAGCCTCTTCAGGCTCTACCATAAGTATTCTTTTCTGTCAAGCCTCTTCAGGCTCTACCACAAGTATTCTTTTATGTCAAGCCTCTTCAGGCTCTACCACAAGTATTCTTTTCTGTCAAGCCTCTTCAGGCTCTACCACAAGTATTCTTTTCTGTCAAGCCTCTTCAGGCTCTACCACAAGGTTTACAAAGAAAGGGGTTTAAGCTTTTAAACTATCAAGTTTGAAGCTCAAACCAATACAATGCACAATAGAAACTGAGGTATGCTTAGGATATACAAATGTGTACAAAGAATTCTATCAGAGATTTTTTACAGAGTAAGAGCTTGCAGCGTGATGTTTCTCTTGGCTTTCTTGTATATTGATTTTCTCTCTTTTTCTTGGTTTCTTTTGATGGTCTTTATAGAGGGATATTTATACCCAAACTTTAATCCGTTGAAATACCACCGTTTAGAGATAGCATTAAATGCTATTTGATCCGTTGTGAGACACGCTTCTGAGAGCTCTGATATTTCTGACACGATATAAGGTTTCTCTTGCATTAAGGCTGCTACAAATGTTGTTGCAGAGGCTGCGTTGCAGAGATTTCCTCAGTGGTGTATGAAATTCAAAATCACCAGGAAAGGTCTATGTGTTCCTTGCCATAAACGTGTTTGAAAAGGTACGTGCAGCAGAGGTTCAGAAAAGTCTTCACAAACTTCAGCAGAGGGTGCCACGTCATAAGTGAGACTTCAGACAGCACTGATACTTCAGACGAGTTGAGCTACTTCAGACAGCTTCAACACTTAGTCTTTTATGTAGGCTCATAGTGACTAGGCTCATAGTGACTCTTGCTGAAATCACAGATAAATCTTTAAAACATATATGTATCTATGATAAATATTTTAACTCAAATTTGTTAAGCCTTAAAACTTGGGAATTGAGTTGTCTTAAACATCATACTTTCTCTTATGATATTTTTGAGACTCAACACCAATCATTTGTAGGATTTGAAAAGGACCCACAAAACGGGGATTCAACTTCTTGGCCTTAATGGCTCTTACAATGCCAGTGATGGGAGTAACTTTCAGAAACACATGGTCACCTTCCTCAAACTCTAGGTCCCTCTTTCTCCTATCAGCATAACTTTTCTGCTGGCTTTGGGCAGTTACCAACTTCTCCCTAATTCTCTTAATCTTTTCTGTGGTTTCCTACACCAACTCTGGTCCTAACAAGCTTTTCTCTCCAACCTCACACCAACACAAAGGTGATTTACACTTCCTACCATACAAAGCCTCATATGGTGCCATACCTATATTGGTATGAAAACTGTTGTTGTAGGCAAATTCTATGAGTGGTAAGTACTTATCCCAACTACCCTTATCTTCTAAAACACAGGATCTAAGCATGTACTCTAAAGTCTGGATTGTTCTTTCAGACTGCCTGTCAGTCTGAGGGTGGTAAGCGGTGCTAAACTTCAGTTTAGTACCGAAAGCCAGATGTAAAACATTCCAAAACCTAGAGGTAAACCTGGGATCTCTATCTGATACTATGCTGGAAGGTACAACCATCGAGCTTCACAATCTCCTTGATGTATAGTCTGCTAGTTTGGCCAAAGGATAAGTTGCTTTGATTGGTAAGAAATGGGCTGACTTGGTCAGCTGGTCCACTATCACCCATATGGCGTCGAAGCCTGTTGGGACCCTAGGTAGCCCCAACACAAAGTCCATAGATATGGCCTCCCATTTCCACTCAAGGATCTCTAAAGGTTGGAGTGTACCTGAGGGCTTCTAGTGTTCTATCTTAACCTGTTGACATACAAGACACTTAGAAACGAACTCAGCTATCTCTCTTTTCATTCTGTCCCACCAAAACATGCTCCTTAAGTCTTGGTACATCTTGGTAATACCAGGATGCACCGTGAACTTTCTCTTATGAGCCTCCTCTAGAATTTCCTCTCTAAGACTACCCCCCTTAGGGATGCAGACTCTCCCTTGAAGAGAATCATCCATCCCCTGACTCGGAGAACCCTGGTTGTCCCTTCCGGGACTGGAGCTCTAAGTCTGAGGCCTGTGCCTCTCTAATTCTATTCCTCAAATCACTAGTTATCTCTAGCCCGAAGAGCTTCATACTCTCTCCCTCACAACTCATCTCAAGCTTCAAGTCCCTAAACTTTTCCAATAACTCCAACTCATGCACCATCATAGATGACGCATGCAAGGATTTCCTACTCAAGGCATCAACCACTACATTGGCTTTGCATGGGTGATACTTAAGCTTAATATCATAATCCTTCAGAAATTCCATCCATCTCCTTTGTCTCATGTTAAGTTCTTTCTGGTCAAAAAGGTACTTTAGGATCTTGTGATCGCTAAAGACCTCAAACCGCACTCTATAAAGGTAATGCCTCCACACCTTAAGAGCAAACACTACTACAGCTAGCTCTAAGTCATGGGTTGGGTAGTTTTCCTCATGGGGTCTAAGCTGTCTAGAGGCATAAGCCACTACCCTCTTATCCTGCATCAAACACAGCCTAAACCCTTCCCTGAAGCGTCACTGTACACTTCAAAGGATTTGGTCAAATCCGGCAATACTAATATCGGGGTGGTGGTTAACTTCTCCTTAAGTTTCCTTGAAACTTTTCTTCACACTTCTCATCCCAAACAAAAGCATGACCCTTACGGGTCAACCGGGTGAGAGGTATGGCCAACTGAGAAAAACCCTAATGAATCAGCGATAATAACCGGCTAATCCCAAGAAACTCCTAACCTCACTGACTGATGTGGGTCTCTCCCAACCATCATCACCGCCTCTATCTTACTAGGATCCACTGACACAACCCTCACTGGATATAACATGTCCTAGGAAATGAACCTTATCCAACCAAAATTCACATTTCTCAGGGTTAGCAAACAGTTTCTTTCTCTCTTCAACACTCCCAAACCACTCTAAGATGTTGCTCATGTTCCTCTAAGGTTGAGAATAGATAAGATGTCGTCGATAAAGACGACTACAAACTTATCTAAATAGGGGTCTAAAAATTCGATTCATGTAGTCTATGAATACAGCTGGAGCATTGGTTAAGCCAAAAGGCATCACCAGATACTCATAATGCCCATACCTAGTCCTAAAAGCAGTCTTGGGGATGTCCTCACTCATAATCTTTATTTGATGGTAAACCTGATCTTAAGTCTATTTGGAAAACAGTGCTGCCATCCTTAAGCTGATCCAGAAGGTCATCTATCCCAGGCAAAGGATACTTATTCTTGATTGTTACTGTTGTGCAACTGCCTATAGTCAACACACAACCTCATGCTAACCATTTTTCTTCTTGAAAAGGAGTACTGGTGCTCTCCAAGGTGACCACTAGCCTAATGAATTGGCTTCTCTATTAATTCTTCTAAACTGCTTCTTAAGATCACTCATCTCCAAGGGTGACATCTATAGGTAGCCTTAGAAATAGGCCCTGTTCCCAGCACAAGGTCCATTGGAAACTGTAACGTCCTAATTTCTCAATTCAAGAATAAGTGTCCGTTGGAAACACTATTCCGAATTTCCGAAATTATTCGCCGCCATTCATGTAACGACATACAAGCACATTGCCTAAAACAGTCCAATGTATGTTTAAGGCTTCCTCACATTCAATAACAATATTCAAAAACATTCTATTAATGAAAGACCAGGGAGGAACCCACACTTGGTATGCTAAGGGTTCATAAAACTCCTGCTGGAAATTCGGCAGAGTTTCCCCTGAAAACTGGACATTTCCCAATTTCCAGATTCACCTGAAACCAGTAAAACACCAGTAGAGTTTATAAGATACAATGACTAATCTAAATCTATAGCAAAAATGGGCCTCCATGGCCAAACCAAACATACACACCCTCACTCTTCAAATAATACAATCCAATGATTTAAATACATATACATACATACACAAATCATAATCGTTACGTAACATGATTAGGCCTAAACATTCGAGAACTATAGGCAGCATGAGGGGGCATAAGGACCCACAACACAACTCCAACTCCTCTTCCTATGTCACGGAACCCTATCCTGGCACAACTGAAGGTAATTCCCCACAACGTGGGGTGAGACTACGTCCCAGTGAGTATGATAAAAATATGTGAAGTGTGGGGGGAGAACAACCAATTACATAACCATTATATATATGAAACACAACACAGGTAACTGAACCATGAGACAAACAACATACTTTAGAGAATTATGTAAATGAACTTAAGCAGAGCAATCTGAAATCATTGAGTCAGTCAGCATAAGCAGTCAATGCAAGTTAGTCCTCAAGTGTCATAACCCAGACACCCACGGGTTCTTTTCACAGTTAACCTCTTTGAGCGCTCATCGCCATGTGACCAAGGACCCATTGTCCAGGTGGCCACCCTCATTAAGTTTTATTATTAAACATGCATAATTTATTTTTAATTGAGGAACCCCATTTACCCCTTGGCCTAGGACAAATGTGATACCTCTCTTGTACTCTTTGGTCCGAAGACCCCTCATTGATCCGAAGATCCGTTCATTGATCCGAAGATCCCTCATTGGTTCGAAGACCCCTCTTTGGTCCGAAGACAATGAATTCCTCTTTATGCATGAGGTCTAAAGACTCAAATCCTTCTTTTCAAAACATGAGGTCCTAAGACCCATTCTTGCTTCTTTCAAAACATGAGGTCCTAGACCTAATACTTTTTCATGAATATAATGGGGGTAAAATCATGTACAACCATTCAAATTATGCACAAACATGATGAACTACATAAACATGAGCAATTATAAGCACAATCACACCACAAACCTTCAAATTTATGAAAACCCCCAATTTCCTCTAACCTAGGGTTTGCAATCTCAAAGAATACATCCAATGAACAACCCTACGTTCTCTAATCAACATAACCATGAATTTAAGCAAGGGAAGGTAGAATAGGGACATACAAGGGAATTTTCATGACAAATAAGCAAGTGAGAGTGAATACACACTCGCCTTAGGGGAAGAAATAAGGGCGGATGGGAGGTGGAGAGGGGAAATCCCAAGCTCCCCAAGTGGTTGGGAACCTTAATAATGCTCCATGATCTTCATTTCTTCCTCCTTCAAGCTCCCAAGCTTCCCCTCCTCTCTAGAACTCTCCTCTCCTCCTCTCTCTAGAAACCCTAGGAAACCAAGGAAAATAATGGGAGAGAGTGAAACCCTCTGTTTTTAAAAACTGAATTCGTGAATTTTCGCTCAAGCGAATCAAATTCGCTTGAGCAAAAATGACCCAAGGAAAAGTACCATCTCTGGACGATTTTCGCTCAAGGCGAATTATTTTCTCATTGATCGAATATGAGTTTGTTTTGGGAGTTCAAATGAGCTCGGAACCCTATCATATAACCTATCAAACTGAAGCCCCGGAAGTTAGCTTTCTAATATAAGTGGAATCACCTTAATTGGACAAACCTTCAACCTCTAGATATTTGCGAATTAGTGCACCAAGGTCATTAGGCCTAACTCCCAAAATCAAGCAATAGCCTCAGTTTGTGCCCCTCTTGTTCCAATTCAATTCTCTCCTTCTCAAACCTATTTCCTATCCTTCAAAACTTCTTCTAACTTAGTTCTTCACATCCAAACCTTCCCACTCTAATCCTTGATAAATCCATTCCCTGACTACGAGGCTTATTCTTCACGCTTAAAGGCCAAGATCTAGGGTGTTGCTCTTCTTTTTAACTCTTAGTCGCTCCTCTATACTCTTTAAGACACATGGTTCCAATGGATTTTCCCTAATTTATTGCTGAAGTCACATTTAACCTCCGAATTCTCATCCTACTTCTACATTCCTTTCTTGGCTAGGTCTAACGCCTAAGGCTTTCTTATGTTTTCCTAGGTTCCAGTTTTCGGGATGTTACAATTCTACCCACCTTAAACCCCCCAAAAATTCTTTTCACCACACCAATCGCTCTTCCTTTATTCTTCACCGCCCCGATTATCTTTTACTCCATTTACCTACTAACGACCGCTAAGTTGTACTCTTAGAGTCCTCCCAATTATTGTTGTTAGCTAAAACCTTCATTGCCAAGGTGACTCAAGGCTCTAAGACTTGTTGACCTTCTAATCTTGCCTCTTCTACCTTCTATTTCAATTCGGTTCTCATTGCTTCTATGAATCCCGTTCTAGGGCTGACTCGCTGCCTTACTATCCTCACTCTCTCTCTCTCCTCACCTCTGAAGTTAAGTTCCTAACCTAACTCTCTTAATTCGGTCACGGCGTCTAGATCATCTAAAAGTGCACCCTTATGCTTCCTTAACTTTAAGTACTACCCCCGTTGATGCTGTGTTATCTTATAATCGTCCCTAAACTTGGAAAGCTCCTAATGAGTCCTATCTTACCCCAGGATTTCCCGACACAACTTCTAGATGATTACGGTCATATCTAAATAAATTCACTCCTTCCAAATTCATCCCCTGTCTAGGGGTATCCTAATGTCAAAATGGGGAATAGGTGTAGGCTCTGTTCCGTACACTGGTTAAAAAAAAAAGTCGGGTTGGGTCTATCCCATAATCCCCACCTACAAATCGTTCCTTTCCTATCTCCGACCTCCCGTACTAGAGTAATTAACCGCTTGTTACATATGTATAAGTCCTCAAATCTCCTTTTATATGGCTACCCCTTAAGGGCTTAGCCCTTCCTAGCAACACTATAGGCTCTAAGTCTTCTCATGAAACTATCCTGCATTCCCAAGGATCTGACTAGTTGAAACACAATCCCCTAACAACATCAAATTACACTAGTATAAAATAACACACAGGTCTCTAGAAATGAGTAAGTTTGCAACCAAGTAAACACAGTGAAACAGAGTAATAAACCAGAAAATAACCCCCTCTAGAAGATTCTCGCTTGAGCGAGACCATTTCGCTCAAGCGAAAACGTTCCAGAGAGCCTCAAAAATTCCCTGTTCTCGCTTGAGCGAGATCATTTTCGCTCAAGCGAGATATGCAGAAAACCAATTCCTCAATCTTGCTGCATAATTCGCTCAAGCGAGGATAGGCTCGCTTGAGCGAGAACCCTGCAACCTGATCCCTTGCTTTAGACCCTCAATGCTTTCTTACCAATTCCTTATCTCTTTATTCCCCACTCACCATACCAGATTACAACACCCCCTAACCAAACTAAATTACGAAATAATTCCCCCTCATATCTCCAAACAACAACCATCGAAGGGTTGTAGATTTACTCTCAACCATTAAGGTCCCAATTCCATTCATGTTCTAGTAGTGGGTTCTAATTGTTCTTAAATCGCTAAACCATTCTAATGGAACTAAAGGAAACATTAACAATCAGTCCAAGCACTCTATTATCAAGCCTTTTCATAATATAGGTATATTTTAAGGATTAAATGGATCTAAGGTTACCAACTCACCATATTAAATTGAAAGGATAAGGGAAGGCTACAACCTCAATTCCTTTGCAAGACCTACTACTCCCATAAGATAAAAATTCCTAAATCAATCCTTTGAAAGGGTAACTAACCACCACCTGATTGATAAGTCGAGTCATGGATTGACAAGGTATACTAGATTCCAACTTGGTCTCTAGACTCGGAAATCCTCCAATAGTTTATGTAACATGGAGACCGTAAATAGCTAGATAATGATCATGTACCTATAAGAACCGAAACTACTTCTAACAACCAATTGGAGCTCTAGGAGTATTAGTCTAATATCTTAGGGGATAAAGGATTGGACTTACCTCCTACATACTAAACCAAATCATGGACATAAGAACTTAAATATTCTCACCTCCATCAAATTAAAATCGTTGACTGTAGCAAAAAACCGCCCACTACACATATACTATTAGGGACCTGAAGTAAGGAAGGCAAGTGTGTGGATTTGGAGGTCGAAATTCCGTCTTTCTACTTGTCTCTAAGATCACCCGGCCTCAAGGAAGTAACTTAATCAAAACTAGGATTTATCCCCCATGAGTCCCATACTTCCCCTCTAACTTCTACCTGCTAAAACTCTAGCCCACTAAGCAAGAAATCCTATGTTCACAAAACCTCAGCTCAAAAATCATTCATCCCTGACCCTAGAGAATTATCATTCACCTTCCACTTACATGTCCTCCAGAACCATGCAATCTAACTTACAAGCCATACATCTTCATCACAACTCATTCATCAAATCATCACCTGGCACAAAGCATACATTCATTCATGAAACACATACAACAAACATCAAGCAACCATTCATGCAGAAGAAAACAAGTATCATTGCTCAAACACATTACATCGCCAAGGTTCACTTACAAGCAACCAATACCTTTCTAGCCTACTATGGAGCTCATTCTCATTCCCTCTAACCTTTCCTCTTACTTCTACCTTCCAAAACCAACTACACACTCTATCTCATAACTTCTTCCTGGTTTTCCCTTCTAAGGTACCTTAATTCTCCTAGGAACTAAAATGACATCTCATAAGGCTCCTGAGGTGGAGATCCTACTCTTGGAAATAGACCTATGTCACTCTCCCTCTGACTATCATGTAGGTGGCTCTAGCCTTGTCAGAGAAATGTCCCAATTCCCTCAACAAGGCACCCTAATTACGTTACTAACCTAATTCCGTGTATAACATAACCAGTAGAGGGGTGATCAGTCCCTAAACTTAGCATGAGGCACGGTGGAATTATAGTAAGTTACGGGCAACTAACCTAACAACAGTCCAATTGGATTGAACTGCTCTGATACAAAAATGTAACATCCTAATTTCTCAATTCAAGAATAAGTGTCCGTTGGAAACACTAATCCGAATTTCCGAAATTAATTCGCGCCATTTCGTGTATCGGCATACAAGCACAATTGCCTAAATAGTCCAACGTATGTTTAGGATCCTCACATTCAATAACAAATTCAAAAACATTCTATTAATGAAAGACCAGGGAGGAACCCACACTTGGTATGCTAAGGTTCATAAAATTCCTGCCGGAAATCCGGCAGAGTTTCCCCTGAAAACTGGACATTTCCCAATTTCCAGATTCACCTGAAAACTAGTAAAACACCAGTACATTTTATAAGATACAATGACTAATCTAAATCTATAGCAAAATAGGCCTCCATGGTCAAACCAAACATACACACTCATCTTCAAATAATACAATCCAATGATTTAAATACATATACATACATACACAAATCATAATCGTTACGTAACATGATTAGGCCTAAACATTCGAGAACTATAGGCAGCATGAGGGCATAAGACCCAAACACAACTCCAACTCCTTTTCCGATGTCACGGAACCTATCCTGCACAACTGAAGGTAATTCCCCGCAACGTGGGGTGAGACTACATCCCAGTGATAATGATAAAAGTGTGTGAAGTGGGGTGAGAACAACCAATTACATAACCATATATATATGAAACACAACACAGGTAACTGGACCATGAGACAAACAACATATTTAGAGAATTATGTAAATGAACTTAAGAGAGAATCTGAAATCATGAGTCAGTCACATAAGCAGTCAATGCAAAGTTAGTCCTCAAGTGTCATAACCCAGACACCCACGGGTTCTTTCTCTGTTAACCTCTTTGAGCGCTCGGCCATGTGACCAAGGATCGTCGTCCAGGGCCACCCTCATTAAGTTTTATTATTAAACATGCTTAATTCATTTTTAATTGAGGAACCCCATACCCCTGGCCTAGGAGCAAATATGTGATTACCTTCTTGTACCTCTTTGGTCCGAAGACCCCTCATTGATCCGAAGATCCTCATTGATCCGAAGATCCCTCATTGATCCGAAGATCCCTCATTGGTTCGAAGACCCCCCTTTGGTCCGAAGACCCATGAATTCCTATTATATACATGAGGTCCAAAGACTCAAATCCTTTCTTTTCAAAACATGAGGTCCTAAGACCCAATTTTCTTCTTTCAAAACATGAGGTCCTAAGACCCAATACTTTTTCATGAATATAATGGGGGTAAAATCATGTACAACCATTCAAATTATGCATAAACATGATGAACTACATAAACATGAGCAATTATAAGCACAATCACACCCCAAACCTTCAATTTTATGAAAACCCCCAATTTCCTCTAACCTAGGGTTTGCATCTCAAAGAATACATCCAAATGAACAACCCTAGCTTTCTCTAATCAACAATAACCATGAATTTAAGCAAGGGAAGGTAGAATAGGGATCATACAAGGAATTTTCATGACAAATAAGAAAGTGAGTGAATCACACTCACCTTGGGGAAGAAATAGGGGCAGATGGGAGGTGGAGAGGGGAAATCCCAAGCTCCCCAAGTGGTTGGGAACCTTAAAAATGCTCCATGATCTTCCATTTCTTCCTCCTTCAAGCTCCCAAGCTTCCCCTCTCTCTAGAACTCTCTCTCCCTCTCTCTAGAAACCCTAGGAAACCAAGGAAAATAATGGGAGAGAGTGAAACCCTCTGTTTTTAAAAACTGAATTCGTGAATTTTCGCTCAAGCGAATCAAATTCGCTTGCGCGAAAATGACTCAGGAAAAGTACCCTCTCTGGACGATTTTCGCTCAAGCGAATTATTTTCGCTTGAGCGAATATGAGTTTGTTTGGGAGTTCAAATGAGCTCGGAACCCTATCATATAACCTATCAAACTGAAGCCCTGGAAGTTAGCTTTCTAGAAGTAGAATCACCTTAATTGGACATCTACAACTCTAGATATTTGCGAATTAGTGCACCAAGGTCATTAGGCCTAACTCCCAAAATCAAGCAATAGCCTCAGTTTGTGCCCCTCTTGGTTCCAATTCAATTCTCTCCTTCTCAAACCTACTTCCTATCCTTCAAAACTTCTTCTAACTTAGTTCTTCTCATCCAAACCTTCCCCACTCTAATCCTTGATAAATCCATTCCCTTGACTACGAGGCTTATTCTTCCACGCTTAAAGGCCAAGATCTAGGGTGTTGCTCTTCTTTTAACTCTTAGTCCTCCTCTATACTCTTTTAAGACACATGGTTCCAAATGGATTTTCCCTAATTTATTGTCTGAAGTCACATTTAACCTCCGAATTCTCATCCTACTTCTACATCCTTTCTTGGCTAGGTCTAACGCCTAAGGCTTTTCTTATGTTTCCTAGGTTCCAGTTTTCGGGATGTTACAAAAACTCAGTCTCTCGGTCCGGAGGTAAGGTAGTCACCTCACTAGGGAAAACATCTTGGAACCCCTAACAGTGGCTATGTTATCTAGGTTGGACTTCGACTCTACAGTTGAGGAAAGCAGTAATATAAAACAACAACTACCATCAGACAGGCATTCAGAAATTTGAGTGGAGCAAGATAATAGATACGTTGGCCTCCTTCGGATGAAGAAGAAGAGTAGGAAAGACAATTTCTTTATTCCAACAATCAAGCATAATCGTGTTACGGGATAACCAGTTCATGCCCAAAATAACATCAAGTTTCTTCAAGGGCAGACAAATCAAATCAACTTTGAAGACTCTACCTTGGATTTCTAAGGGACATGCAAGACATGCTAAGGAAGTGGAAATAGCCAACATTCAAATGAAAAGGTAAAAGAGTAGCATGCAATTTCATCCTTTCCACACAGTCACAAGAAATGAAGGAATGAGTTGCCTTAGAATCATACAATACAATCAAAGGAGTATCATTTAGAGTGCATGTACCTTGCATCAGATCATCGGCCTGAGCCGCCGTCTCACCACTGAGGGTAAAGACCCTACCGGTACCTTGGAGTTTGAGCTGGTCCTTCTTACTCTTTGGGCAGTCCCTAATCACATGGCTTGGATCATGACAATAGAAAAAACTCGCTGCCCTGCCAAGCACTCACCCCGATGGTTCTTGCCACACTTGGGGCAAGCAAAAGAAGCTGGAGTAGAGGGAAGGGCGACCTGCTTGCCCTTTCCTCCTTGGAACTGGGGTAGAAAATTCTTACTAGTAGGTGTATCCTCTTTCTTCCTCTTACCCTCAACCCAAGCCTTCACCGCAGGCCTGGGTACCTCATACACCAAACTTTGCTCGACGACCAGACACTTGGTCACCAAGGTTGAGAATTCTCTAAGTTGGAAGGTTGAAACAATCTTTCTGATCTCGGGCTTGAGGCCCGAATCCAAGTGAGAGCATTTCGAACCCTCATTAGGATTGGCTTGAAGCAGGAATGATACTTGGAGAGTTCTTCAAACTTGGCCACAAATTGGCCCACAGTCATGTTGCCTTGCTTCAGTTGGAGAAACTCTATTTCTTTCTATTTCCTGACTGGCTCAGGGAAATATTTCTCTAGGAATACATGTTGGAATGCATCCCAAGAGAGTAAGGCTTCAGGAATGCTCAAGTTGACCTTCACATTTTTCCACCAATTTTCTGCTTCTCCTTGCAACATATAAGTAGCAAATCTTACTTTCAGGTCGTCCGTGCAAGCCATCACCTCGAAGATTTTATTCATGGCGTTGAGCCAAGAGTCTTTTTGTTGGATCATAGGCTCCATTAAAGGCTGGAGGATGGTGTTTCCTGAACTCAGCTAATCCCTGAAGGAAGGGATCTGCTACTGTCCCCGGTGGAGGAGTACCGATGGCCTGCCTTTGCAAGGCTTGGAGTACTGCGGCATTAGAAGCTGTTTGCTCTCCATGATTTGAGTGAGCATCCGAAGAGCTACCGCCACGGGATCCTGAGATTGATCCAGTGAGGGATGAGGTGTTGGCACGAGGACGCCCTCTCCTACCGCTAGCCAGGATCCTATACACATCATCAAGAAATATCCAGGTGATCAGTCTATCAATTTCCTAATAATGCATATATGACTATGACTAACTTAAGAAGTAACACATAACCATAGTCCAATTGGATTGAACTGCTCTGATACCAAAATGTAACGTCCTAATCTCTAAATTCAGAAATAATGCCTGTTGGGAGCACTATTTCCAAATCCATGAAATCATTTCACTCATTTCGCGTATCAATATACAACACAATCACTTGAGTAACCCAACAATTATTAAAGCTCTAAACATTTCATACATAAATCAAAGAATGCCAATACAGGTTTGCCATCAAGGCTCCAATTTGATGCATTAAGCTAACTTATAAATTCCTAAGAAACATTCTAAATAATATCAGTAATGGTCCTAAGCAACGTTAAATACATCAAACATAACCAAACATAAGCTATTATCATCCATGAGTCTTCTACTGCTCGTCACTACCCTGTGGAGTATTCTGCATATCTGAAAAATATTCCCACACAGTGGGGTGAGACCAACGTCCCAGTGAGCGTGACAAGTGTGTGCGGTGTGAGGGGAAACAACCAAGAACCATCAAAGATACATATTTATCCAGGGCATCATAAATAAAGGCAATTAAACATATATTATCATCATTAGAACAATGTTATGATGCAATGCATGACTGTGACGGTGTTGTTACCCGACATTCGGGGTCTTTTCTCTGTAACGTGACTGTGATGAGCGCTCGACCATGCAACCAAGGACCGTCGTCCAGGGCTACCTATGATTAAGTCTTAATAATATTTCAATCATAATTCATTCTGTGATTGGGGACCCCATCTCCCTCTTGGCCAGGAGTTCGATGTGGTTACCCGTCTTTCTTAAATAGATTACCCGAAGGCCTGTGATGGTCAACGACCCTGTGATAGCCCGGAGGCTCTATGATGGCTATAAGCCCTGTGATATCTTAACTCATAATTCATGACTGTGATGGCCAAAGGCCCATAATTTCATAATAATATGCTCATATTCATAACACTTATAGTCAATCAAATCTTCTACCCTATGGTTTGTAAAAACATCACACTCATCCATCAACATATTAACATTCCCTAGGTTCATCTAAACACATCATCATAATTCAGTTAAGGAAGTGGATAGTAAGATGAGAGATCATGCTTGGCCAACAATAATAGCAAACAAGTGAGAATCACACCCACCTGAGGTTCGAGAAAACGAAGAACGAACTGAAGATAGGAAGCGTTGGAGGTGAGTAGATTAATGGGGGACTTGATCTTGGATGAGTAGAAATCGTTCTTGACCTTAACTGGAGCATTCTCTCACTAAAACCTCTCTTTCTCTATCTGGAAGAACGAAAAAGGGAAGAGAAACTGAGTGGGAAACTGCCTGCATTCGTGTTTTAAAAATTCTGTAACCGTCTTCTCGCTCAAGCGAGATTCTAGCTTGAGCGAGATGGTCATTCTAGCTCAAGCGAGACCATTTAGCTTGAGCAAGAGTGCCCACGAAAATACGCTCTCTCTGGAATATTTTCGCTTAAGCGAGAACTCCTAGCTTGAGCGAAAATCATCCAGAGAGAAACACATTTTGTCATGTATCTCGCTTGAGCGAGATGCTCTCGCTTGAGCGAGACTTGCAGAACCAAAATCCTATAGTTTTTGTTGCATAATTCGCTTGAGCGAGACCTACTCGCTTGAGCGAAAACCCTGATGCATGAGACCCTGATTTTTGCCTCTTAGGCTTCTCCTTTTCAATTCCTTACTTCATCCTATTCATGTTATGAATTTCCTATAAATTAAAGTCTCTAACAGTGGGATGTTACAGAGTTCCCTCTACAACCTCGAATTTCTCATTCAACTCCCAACCCTCTCTCTTAAGAGAGTCTTGGACTTAATATTTTGTCATGTTTCCTAGTTCTCTAACTTTCTGTATGCTACAAGGAACGTGTTCCTTGGGGACATATAGTCGCCGCCATTACATGAATCGATTATTGTAGAACATGAAACATGATTTTTTTTCCTCATCTTGAACATGATGGTTCTAGACTCGTGAGGCCGAAGCCAAACAACATATTTATCCTTTTATACTTGAAACCATGAACTTAAGGGTTTTACTTGAGAGATAAATGATAACCATGAAGACATAATACACGATATGTAGAAATAACATAAGATGAGAACCCAAAATCCCACTCAAAACCCTTACAAAAACAAACCCTAGGTCTAGGCATTTAACATCAACATGTAATTTCTAATCAATGGACCAACCTAGGTCTAGGCATTTAACATCAACATGTAATTTCATATCACATGCAAGAAAAATGGAGAGATGTGTGTGAGTTATACTCACCATTCTCAAGCTCAAGAGAGAAGGGAGAAAGAGGTAGTGGTGTGTGGTGAGCAATCTTCCTCTCCCTCTCCTTCAATCAAATTTAGGGAACTTCTCTCTCTAGAATCTCTCTCTAAGATGTTAGGGCTTTGGGGAAAATGAAAGGGAATGAGCTGTAGGCCCTTGGATTGTTTTAAAAAATTGGATTTGCAAATTTTTGCTCAAGTGAAAGATTTTTACATGAGTGAAAATCAGACAATAAGCTTTTCCTGATTCTCTCTTGAGCGAAAATCCTGTTTTCGCTTGAGCTAGAATTTCTCGCTTGAACTAGAATTCTAAAAGAAAATTTTCCTACTCTCTACCTCTTTTTCGCTTCAGCAAGAAGGCTCTCACTTAAGCAAAAATATCAGCAGAAAATTACCTTATTTTAACTTATATTTTCGCAAAAGCAAGAATGGCCTCGCTTGAGCGAAAATCTCACAGAATGGAACCCCTAATTTTCTATTCCCCTTACTTAAGCGAGCCATTTCTCGCTTGAGCGAGACAGGGCAGTGTTATGCCCTTTTTAATTGTTTTAAACCCTCTTTAACCCAATTCTCTTAATCCAAGCCTCTTCCTCTCGTCCCCTCATTTCGTTAAACTATAAATTCTTATATCCTAGCTTAATCCCTCCTAAATTCCATCAAGATTGATGTTTGGGGCTTAACACTTGATCCCTCCCTTAAATTCACTCTGGAACCCGGAATTCTTATTAAATGCAGATATCATTAACTATTTTAGTTTAATTTTTCATATTAATTATCAATTTATTAATAACATAAAATTATATTTATTTACATTAAAATGTATACAAACTAGATTTGCATTTTCTAATGATTAATTTATTTTAATTTAGTATGTTGTATATAATTAATGCAATTAATTATATTTACATTTAAATGTATATAAATAAATTTTACGTCTTTTTCCAAAAATAAGAAATGCAAATAGACAGGCATGACAATGTCTGTCTTTCCGCTAGTACTATATAAGGAAGTATTGAATGAAAAACCAAATGCATTTAATATCTCAAAAATAGAGAAAACATTTAATATTTACTTTAGGATTAAATATATTTTTAGTCCCTAAAATATCGTCGAGATTTGGTTTTAGTCCCTGTAATTTAAATGGTGGTTTTGATCCTTGAAAATTTGAAAATACGTTGAATGCGGAGGCCTTCATACGATGCACCTTCTGCGATGTAATGAGGGTTGCTTGTAGAGGTTTCCATCTAGGATCTTCTTCCTCAGCACTATTAGATGCTCTACCCGAGGTTGAGCTCTGATACTAACTGTAGAAACACAGGAAATACTAGAAGGGAGGTTGAATAGTGTTTTTATAAAACTTAAGCAGTTTTTGGAAACTCTTTCACTAGCAACAGCGTTTAAAAGAAATACTTTGGTAACTTGCTGAAACTGTGTTTTTCATACTTTGATGAAATAGCTTCAGCAGGTTCAATAAAACAGTTTAGCAAACTGTTTTACAGCTCAATGTTATAAAACAATAATTTCATATCCTTCCATGTTAGTATAAACTGAAATTAAATGGAGTTTAGGGATGAGAGTGTTGGAAATACAGGGAAACACTAGAAGGGGGTTGAATAGTGTTTCAATGGAAACTTTTTCTGTTTCAACAGATCTTCTTAAAATGGCTTTGAAAAGCTTCAAACGATGGGTATCAGTCTGAAGTTTTGATCACCTTCTGAACTTAATTCAGATTCAAAGATTGTTTGAAAAAGAATTTAATACAGAAGTAAGGTTTTCACTTAATACTTTTCAATCCCCTTCGTTAGATTAAAACTGAATTGAATTCCTTATTTGTGCAAATCATTTGAAGAGGAAAAGAAACAGTTCTGATTTGTACGCTGAAAGCGGTTAGACTTTTGGGATGTACATACATTGATTCCAGCAAAGCGTTGAACCAACAGGTTTCTGATGCTTCCGATTTTCAGACGGAACAAGCTTTTCAGATGGATCAACTTCACCACTCTTCAGATGGAGTGAGGCCTTCAAATGATCTTAAGGCTTCAGAGGGAATTACTGCTTCAGATGGACTTCCTTCTTTATGTTCTGAAAGCACAAGATATACCATGAAAACATAATATCTTATAAATTAGCTTTTTACTTAATGTTTGTTATTAATTAAAATCTTAAGAGAGTGAGACTCAATTGAGTTTAATTTCTTAATCTATTTTTGAGACTCAACAGAGAGAACTAGCCAAAGATTTATACTGGTTCACCCACCACCACTTTGAGCTACGTCCAGTCCCAAAGCCAACCAGCTAAGGATTTCCACTATCTGATCAGATAATACAAGTATTCTTTTCTGTCAAGCCTCTTCGGGCTCTACTACAACAAGTATTCTTTAGTCACCAAGCCTCTCCGGCTCTAAGCAAACAAGTATTCTTTATCTACCAAGCCTCTCCAGGCTCTAAGCAAACTGTTTATGAAGAAAAATAGCTAAGCTTAAAACTACACAAGTTTGAAGCCTAAAGTGGGTAAAGTGTACAAACTTCTGAGTTAAACTCAGGATATGAAGGTTGAGTACAGATGAGAACAAAGTATAGGTTTCTCAAAGAAATATTTTTGCAGCACTTCAGCAAGTTGGCTTTTTCATTCTCTGTCTTCTTCGTATGTGCTCTTGGTATTTATAGAGAGAGATTGAGATCCGTTAGACTTCCTTCCATCCCATTGTCAGATAGCTTTTCTCCATTGAGACACAAGCTTCTGATAGCTTTCTGCAGTAAACAAAGCAGAGGTAGTTGTGCAGCAGCGCTGACTCCTTTTCCTAAGCACAGTGTACTTTTGTAGCAAGGCTTTCCTTTTTGGTGAACAGGATTTGAAATATGCCAAAAAGGTTCTGTTATGCCTTGCTAGAAAGAGTGAGTGCAGACAGCTAGCAGGAAATGATGAAAAGACTTGAGTCTTCAAAGGTTCTTTAGAGAGTCTCACTCCAAAGATGATTTGCTTCTCAGACACAATGAAAAGTACGACGTCTCCAGACTTCAGCAAGTTCTCTCGTTTCGGCAGGTTCTGATACTTCAGAGGGTTCTTCTCCTTCAGAAGGTTGCACCACTTCAAAGGGTTGCATTATTTTGGAGAGTTTCTCTTTCAGAGAGTTGCTAAAACACAGAAAATACCTTTAAGAAATTTGTACCGTCTTTCAGAATACTTTAACCAAATTTGTTATACATTAAAACTTAGGACAATGAGACTTAAAACATTATTAATTGCTTAATAATATTTTTTAGACTCAACACACTATTCTCCTTTAGGCATGGGAGATTTCTCATCATATTTTTTTGATATAATAACTTTAAGGCATACGTATTAAAGTGGCCAAATCTTTGATGCCAAAGCCATGAGTCGTCAACTTCTGCTTTCATGGCAATGTTAGGGCCTTCTCTCAAGCTTATGGGAAAACTTCTATTCCTCTTCTCCATTTTTACTCAGCCAAACTCTAGCTTTTTATTGTCATATATTTTTCATGTGTCTCCTTCAAAGTGGAGAGTATAAACCTTTCTCCATCATTTGGCCAATGCTCGAGAGATTTTCTTTGAGATGGGAACTAGTAGAACGTCAGTAATAAGTCTCATACCTTTCTTCGTCTCCACCATATAACAGTGCCTTTTCCTTTTGATTCAATGACAGTGTCGTTCCCCATTCGGACTTTCACTTTGACGGATTCGTCAATATCCTTGAAGATGTTTGCATCTTTGGCCATGTGATTGCTGCAGCCTCCGCTATCCAAGTACCAGCTTCCACCCGTTTCACTACTGGAATCTTTGGTAACATAGAAAAGATGCTACTCTTGATCATGCTCTTCAACAAATTGGCTTAATGCTTATTTTTGTTGCGGCAATACTTCACCACATGTCCAAATTTCTTGCAGTGATTACATTATGGCTTTCCACGATACCGACAGTCTTTCTCGGCATGATTTGTCCTCTTGCAAATACCGCATGGAAGATATTCATTATGATAATTTCTAGAGAAATTTCTAGAATTCTATTTATTTCTAAAAGTTTCTCCATTATTCCTTTTTTTGCATTTCCATTATTTTGAGACCGTAATTTGAGCTTTGATTGAAAGGCATTTTCAACCGAGTCCTCATCATGCCTATTCAACCTTTGCTCATAAGCTTCAAGTGACCCTCAGTTCTGTCTCTGACAAGGTAGATAAATCTTTTGTTTGCTCAATCGTTGTAACGATTGCATCATATTTACGGGGAACAGTAATTAGAATTTTCTCGACAATTTTCTTGTCAAGAATATTTTCCCGTAGGCTCTCATTTGGTTAACTATTTCTTTTATCTTAGAATAGTAGTCCTTTACGGTCTTAGATTCCTTCATATTTAACAATTCAAAGTTATGCCATAGAGTTTGGAGTTTTACAGCACGTACCTTTTCACCTCATTCGAACTCCTCTTATAAGGTAGTCCATGCTTCTTTGGCGGTTTTGGCACCCATTATTCTTGGAAAAATTGTGTCGGTCACGTCTTGTTGCAAAATAAATAGTGCCTTTGAATTCTTTTGTTTGATCTCCTTCAACTCCCTTTTTTGAGCCGCAGTAAGGGTTCAGGTGTCTTTTGAAGCAGAAAATCCTTCTTCTATTGTATCCCATAAATCTTGGAAGGTGAAATATGTCTTCATTTTTGTGCTCCAGAAATCAAATTTTCACCATTAAAAATGGGAATAGGGATAGATGATGGTTGAATGGTGTTAGCCATGGATTAGAATTTTTTTTAAAGTGGGTAGGATATTGGGAGAATTTTTTTGGAAGTAGTGGGGTAATATTTCTACGCCCAGTAGATGACCGAACGTAGCTCTGGTACCACTGTTAGTTTAAGAATTATCAAATAGTGAAAACTTCTTTGATTGGTAGAAAGGATGGGGAGGCCAATTTGTGTTATAGCCTTAGTTGAAAAAAGTAGTTTAGAGAAATAGTTGGAATAGCTTTGAATGGAAATGACTTACTAGTTTCTTGGTTGATTACAAATGTTGAGTACATGGCCTATTTATAGGCCTCAACACCACCATTCATGTTTTCAAGAGAATTCTAGAGATATTTATTCTAGAGTTCTCTATCTATATGTAATTGTCTACATAATTCTAGTATTTGTACCTTCTAGTAGTAACTAGCATACACCATGTATTTTTCTATAATAGTCTAGCTTATTCTAGAAGTTTGTATCACAT
The DNA here is from genome assembly GCA_026901365.1 of Sesbania bispinosa. Classification (NCBI taxonomy): domain Eukaryota; kingdom Viridiplantae; phylum Streptophyta; class Magnoliopsida; order Fabales; family Fabaceae; genus Sesbania; species Sesbania bispinosa. The sequence goes on from QLOH01000274.1 coordinate 799,566, forward strand.
TTTAACAATGATACTACCAATCAAACTCATCCAATCGCCATGTATGGCTCAAATTTTCTTGGGGATATGTTCTATCATGTCAGCACTCTTAACTTTGGATGAGTCTTGTGGAGTGGTTGGTACCTGGTAAGCTGTGCACAGTATATTGTTTTTGGAATAATAGGTTGTAAAACTTTAAATGTGTTTGTTTTGCTAAGTTAGCTAGGATTTCATTTCATTGTGATGTAAGAGATTATATATTTGATCAGTTCAAGTTATAATTTTTTTCTCAATTTGCATGTGGTGGGGTTAGATTTCATTTTCAACAATACTGTTTCTGCATCCTTTCACTTTTCATGTCTGAACCATATATACTCATGATAGTGATCAATACTATATGTAATGTAATTAAGGTGAAAATGGATCGGAGTACTATTGTGCATTGTGCTTTGGTGGTTGCTCGTAGTGCTTGTTATGTCTTTTATTAGATTACTTTGGCCTTAGTGAGGGCAGGTGTAGCTTCTCATATGCAATTCCTTTTGGATATGTTTTCGGGTTGCTTTCAATGGATGCATTTTTTTTAAACCATAGGTATTCCCTATTACCAGGGCAATCCTATTTGGGCTTAGTCAGCTCCTCATCCCTCTCGGAGAATGTGTTTAGTGGGGATCGAACCCGAGCTCTTCCCACAATTTCAGCCAGAGTTGCCAATAAAGCCACAACACTTTGCTTTTCAATGGATGCATTTATTATGAGCTGTTGTCTAGTCTTTTTATCATGGTATATTGCACTGCATCTGTGTCTCAATTGGATATTGTTGCAGTTGTTTCGAATCCATTCGTGTTGGCTCGTGTACTGGTACTTTGTGTTATAATGCTTGGCTGGTGCCTTGAAGCTTCTGGATTTAGCTGAGTCAATTACTTTCCTTTTTACTTATAACGAGTGTGGCGCATTTTTGGTTTAGATTATGGCATGTATGGTTTGATAATTCAAAGTGCAACTGGTCCTTCAGGGACCACCTCTACTTTTGGATGGATTTCAGAAGAAGAGATTTCGAGCTTCATAGCTCGAACCTCAGCATATAGTGCTGAGAGAAGTTTGAAGCGGCCTTAGGGGCCGCAGATTATAGAACGGTCTTCGAGACCGAAGTTTATTTTGAACCAGAATTCAAGAAGAATTTTGAAACGGCTTCAGTAGCTGTACAAGATATTGAAGATAAAAATATGAAGATTCAGACATGAGACTCGAAGAAGAGGAGTTATCTTTTGAAAAACTCGATTGCATATATGATGATACTCCTCTTGGGTTTGAAAAGCTTTGTCTCATGGAATTGAAAAGATGGAGGCTCAAGATCCTTTTGAAGAAGTGAATTTAGGGGATGTCAAAACCCAAACCAACCTTTGTAAATAAGAATTTATCACAAGATTTAAGTGTAAGTTGGTCGAATTACTTAAAGAATTAAAGACTGTTTTACATGGGATTATCATGAAATGTCTGGTCTAAGTAAAGATCTTGTGGAACACAAGTTACCTACGTTTCCTGACAAACCTGTGAAGCAAGCACCTCGAAGATTTTCACCTGAAATCATATTGAAAATCAAAGTGAAATCGAAAGGTTATTAAAGCTAAGTTCATTCGAACTGCCAGGTATGTTTACTGGATTTCTAATATAGTACCAGTTATTAAGAAAAATGGTTCTTTAAGAGTTTGCATAGATTTTAGAGATTTAAATAAAGCAACTCCTAAAGATGAGTATCCTATGCTTGTAGCTGATATGTTAATAGATCAGCAGTAGGTAATGAACTAAGTATGTTAGATGGTTATTCAGGATAATACAAAATTTTTATTACTGAAGAGGATATTTCAAAAACTACTTTTCGATGTCCTAGTGCAATAGGCACTTACGAATGGGTAATGATGCATTTTGGCCTTAAAAATGCTAGTGCTACTTATCAAAAGGGCCATGAATTCTATTTCTCATGACTAAATAGGTAGATTCATGCAAGTTTATATTGATGATGTTGTAGTGAAATCTAAATCAAAAATGATCATCTTTCGAATCTGAAAGAAGCATTTGAAAGGATGAGACTACATAAGCTAAAAATGAATCCTTAAGTGTGCCTTTGGTGTATCTGCAGGTAATTTTCTAGGCTTCTTGGTTCATCAAAAGGGAGTCGAGATTGATAAAATAAAGCAAAGGCAATTCTAGAAACTTCTCCTCCTTCGAACAAGACGAAGTTGCAGTCTTTATTGGGTAAATCAATTTTCTCGCGAAGATTCATTGCAAATCTTTCAGCCAAAACTAAGGTGTTTTCTCCTTTGTTGAAACTCAAAAAGGAAGAGAAATTCGAGTGGAAAGAGGAACACCAGGTGGCATTCGAAGAAATAAAGAGATTCTCACAAATCCTGCAATTATGACACCTCCAATTCAAGGAAAGCCTTTGAAATTATATATCTCTGCATCTGAAGAGACATTAGGAAGTATGCTTGCTCAAGAAGATGAAAATGGAATTGAAAGAGCAGTGTATTATCTTAGTAGAACTCTAAATGATTTGAGATTCGATATTGTGCTATCGAGAAATGTTTATGTCTTTATTTTTCTTGTACTAAGTTAAACTACTATGTTGTGGAAACCTATTCTTCACAGAAGAGTAGGTAAATGGGCGTTAGCTTTAACTGAATTTTCGCTAACATCTATCCCAATAAAAGCTGTGAAAGGCCAAGTTATGGATGATTTACTAGTTGATCATCCTCTTATTTGAATTAATGAATTGGACTTCGTGGGTTTAAAACCTTGGAAGTTATATTTCGATGGATTGAAACATAAAGAAGGTGTTGGAATTAGAATTCTTTTAATTTCACCTGAAGGGTTACCAACAAAAATAATGTTTCGAGTAGGGATGGATCGTTCAAATAATGAAGCTTAATATGAAGCTTTATTATTAGGATTAGAAATTTTGATCTCATTCAAAGCTAAACAAGTTTTGATTCGAGAAGATTCACAATTAGTGATCAAACAAGTCACTAACCAGTATAAATGTTTGAATCCTAGATTGTCAAAATATTTACTAAGAGCTTTTCAATATTAAGGTATTTTGATGAAGTTGAATTCGAACATATCTCTCAAATTGATAATGAAATTGCTAATGAATTGGCACAGATTGCTTCTGGTTATAAGATTTGTGATTCTAAATTCAAAGAATTGATCCAATTAAAGAGGAATATGTCAATTATGAATTTCGAAGTTTTGGACATCGAAACTTTAGATGTCAATGATTGGAGAAAATCTTTAGTTGAATACTTGCAAAATCCAAGTATGAAAGTTGATCGAAAATTGAAGTACAGGGCTTTACATTATGTAATTTTGGCTAATCAATTATATAAGAAAGCACCTGATGGTAATTTACTTTGATGTTTAGAGGAATCAGAAACATAACAAGCTTTGATTGATACTCATCAAGGGATTTGTGGAGCACATCAAGCAGGTCGAAAAATGGAATGGGTCTTAAAAAGACAAAATTTATATTGGCCTTCAATGGCCAAAGATTGTAATGATTTTTTGAAAGCCTGTGAGGAATGTCAAAAACATGGTTTAATACAACAAATCCCTGCAAGTGAGTTACATTCAATAATAAAGCCATGGCCTTTTAAAGGATGGGCTATTGATTTGATTGGTCAAATTCATCCTTCATCATCTAGGGGGCATAAATACATTATAGTGGCTATAGAATATTTTACAAAGTGGGTAGAGGCAATCCCATTAAAGGATTAGCTCAAGAAGACGTGATTAATTTCATTCAAGAAAACATATTTTTTCAATTTGGACTTCCTGAATCTATTTCAACTGATCAAGGAACTATGTTTACAGGCCAAAGAGTTAAGAGGTTTGCACAAGAAAATGGAATTAAACTTCTTACTTACAACCCCTTACTATGCACAAGCAACGGGCAAGTTGAAGCTGTAATAAAACGATCATTTCCTTGATTAACAAACATATTGACCAACGACCTCGAAATTGGCATAAAACGTTAAGTCAAATTTTGTGGGCATATCGAAATTCTCCTCGAGATGCAATGAAATTTACACCTTATAAATTGGTTTTTGGTCATGATTCAGTTTTACCAGTTGAAATTCATTTGCAATCATTAAAAGTGCAAAGACAATTTGATTTACCCCACTCAAGATTATTATAACTTGATGTTGGATTAATTAAATGAATTGGATGAGTTTAGATTAAGAGCCTTAGAAAATATCATCGGGAAAAAAGGACAAGTATCTCAAATTTACAATCGTAAATTAAAATCTAAAGTCTTTTGACGAAGGAGATCTTGTCTGGAAAGTAATTTTACCATATTGCTAAAAATCTAAACGATTTGGAAAATTGTCTCCGAATTGGGAAGGACCATTCGAAATTGAAAAGGTATTTTCGAACAATGCGTATTCGATTAGAGAACTATCGGGTGATAATCGATCCCTAAGTATAAATGGAAAATACTTGAAAGCAATATAAACAAACTAACTTGCATGAAATTTTAGAACATTCGAATTAATGGTGACTCCAAAGCACCAATCAAAAGTGTTTAAACAACAGTGGAAAATAAAGCAAAGTTAGAAAGGGGGGATTCTCTTTCATTGGTCTATACACTTGGTTCAGATCTTTATATTGCTGCAATAAGACTTTGTCCCTGTGATCAATGCTAGTCAAAAGCTCGTTCGATTTCTACACCAATTCACTTAAACATATTCACTCCGTTGAGGAGTTCGAGCTTTCTATTTTCAAGTTTGGACATCGAAGTCTTACAGCTGTTTCTTCTAAGACCAATCTTGTCATCCTCTTGCAGCTTCTTGATTTGTTCTTCAATGGTCTTACGCAATTTTCTGCAATGGAGGATAATTGGAACAGTTGAGCCCCCATGCTTTCATTAAGTTTTGAAACTTTGGTTCTGGAATCCTTTAGTATTTCTAACATATCATCATTTTCGATCCGGACTTCAAAAGCCTTGGCAGCATTGGATTGATGCTCCTTCAAAAAATTTATAGCCTTAACATAGATATTCTTGAAAGCATTTAACACCCATTGAGTTGTTGTATAGATAAGCTGCTTTGTCGAGTATAAATTGGCCTCAAGCTTCTTTTCTACCCTGTATTGGTATTCACATCCTTTGGGAAATTTTTGAGGAGATCATCAATGAATATCAAATTCCTCAAACCTTCAATCATATCCTCCACAGATTCAGTTGTTGGTTGATATGACCTAGAATCTTAATGAGTAGAGGATATTGAACCTTCACCTATTAAAAGGTCGAGGACAGTGAAAGGATTTTCATCCAATACATTCAAGCATTCCTTCAAGCTTGAGGGGGTTAGAGATTATTGGAAGAACTCGGTATAGCTTCTCAAGTATTCAAAGGAGTGGTTTATTGAGCAGCAGTCATTTCACTTTGAATCTCTGAAGGATTTTCAGGAATTATGTTCTCTTTGATTTGGAGTAGAAGGGATGTCAGTCTTTGATTGATCTTTAGGGGGATCCTTGGTCAAAGGAGTACGTGTCTTAGCCAGATGTTCTGTTTCATTCTCTTTCAACTGAGAAGCTTCAGGAATAGACTCTTTTTCAACCTTATCCTTGGGACCTGGTTCGACCCCTGTCATTTCAATTTGTTGAACATCACTTTTCTTTGATTTTTCTTCTTTTGAACGACATCATCTTCTGGTCGAGATTCTGGAGGGGAATTTACACTTTGTTCTTTGTCTTCACTTTCTTCTTTTGAAGACTGTTCTTGAGACGAGATTGATTTGTTGGAGTTGGTTCAAGCTGCTGATTTCGAAGATGAATTTATAGTCTGAACCTACAATTAATGAATATTGGAATAAGAATCATTCAAAGAGAATTTATAATGCTAAGGAAGGAATTCGAAATTCCACCTCAATGCCTTCTGGTATTAGCATTTTCTTTGGCCTTGGTCTCTTATGAGCGATATATTTCACTCGAAGAGCATAATATTTTCTAGCCACCCATTTGAGATGAGAGGACGGATGAATGATTGAAGGAAATTATTAAATGAGGATTATAAAGACTTTAAAAAAGTTATTACCATCCGAAGCTCCAACTTTCTTCTTCTTAATAATTTTTGAAGACCCTTAGTTGGGACTGGTCTAGATTTTGAAGAAAGTTTAGGGTCTTCCTCATTTTCATCTTGATCCTTCTCATCTGAACTTTCTTTTGCCTTCGTACTTCTTGAATCAGAACGTACTTTTGTTCTCCTTTCAGCACGAGGATTAGAAGGTGGAGGAGGAGAACTAGAAGAATCATTCTCTCTGATCGAGAATCTTCTTAAGCTTCAAGAAACATAGATTTGATTAGAATATATATATATAGGAACTTGTTAAGAAAATGAGTTCGGAATTTAAATACCTTTGGATCACTATGGGTAGCAGATTCAGAAGTTTCTTGGACTTGCTTTTTCTTGATTCCTCCAGTAGAGAAACCTGTTTTAACCTTTTTAGCCTTTGAAACTTTAGGCGAAACAGAAGGTTGAATACAAGTATAAAGGTTAAAACAATTCTGATAGCACAATAGAAAAAGGAACAATTCAAAATCGAAATTACCTTCGATTTCCTCTTTCTTCTTGATTGTTCTTCACCAGATTCACTCTCTTGGTTGGTGTTTGTTTTTTGATCTGAATGAGATAAAAACAATGAAAATTCAATATATATTTATTGAAACATAGATTCAAGAGTAAAATTAATAAGGTGAAGATTGAGGCCTTACCTTTACCTTTATCTTTCTTCTTTGAAACTTCTTTTTCAAGTGGAGGTGCCATCCTGCTAAGACATGTATCCAAAGATACTTGAATGGAAGAGTAGTAGGATGACCACCAATCTCTGAAAGATATTGTGCTATAGAAGGATGGTTCGAATGAACAAGGTGTAAGGGTAGGACTGATGTCAGAAAATGATTGACTAATTCATTCATTGCTTTGATCCCAGTGGTAGCTCGTCCATGAATAACATCTTCAGGATAACGACTCATAGGAGTAGGACGAAGTTGAGAGAGATCAAATTGCCTAGCCACTAAGTTTGACTGATAAGAATATGCTTTCATGTCCTTAATTGAAAACCCAAAGAAGAGGACACCCCAAGTCAAAACTCTTCCCAAACATCAAGACTTTCAGCTTGATTACCAGGGGGTGTCACAAGGGAATTTCCTTGTAAACCAGTTTGGTCCACGGGATCGAGAAGCAAATGGAGCAAGAGAAGGTTTATGTTATCAAGGCCAAGGAAAAGAGAGAAATAATGTTTGAATGAAGCAAGGGGATCTTTCTTCCAAGAAGTTGGAGTGTAAAAAGACAACCGAAACCATTCTATTGAATCAGGAAGTTTGGAACTTTTTGACTCTACACTTGTAAAGTGTTCTTTAAAAATGGCATTGAGCCATAATTGAAGGAGCCAAAAGGGACCACTCAAAACTTTCGCATGTTCTGATTTTCTAAGAGTCTAAACAGCTTCATTCAAACAATCATAAAGGCTGCCTAGAAGGAAACGACTAAAATTGATTCGAACCTTGCTTTGAGATAAAGCAATAGCAAGACTAAGAAGGGATTTTGGAATTTGAAGAGAACGAGAGCAAAAGACAAAACCAGAGAGCCAAAGCATCAAGAAAGCTATGTGTTCAGTCCTAGATACTGGGCCAGTAACTTTATTGTTATTTTGAATGAAAAGGGCATGGGTAAACTTGTCCCAGTTTGGCTCTGAAGTCTTTTCTATTGTGAAATCTGAAGGAATAAAAATACCACCCTCAGGTTTAACACCTACTATAACAGCTAAATCAAAAGTGTGGGTGTGATCATACCATAAGGCAAGTGAAAGGTGTGGCTGTTTCGATCCCAAAAGAAGCATGAAGTCATTAAGAGTACAGGATCATAAGAGAGCTCATATCTACTCAATTGAATCAAATCGAAAATCCCTAATTTATTCCAATGATTCCTTTTACTACTTTCAACTCTATCTAACCAATTCAGATAAGCTTATTTCTTAACAGGGGGAACAGTTCTAAAGATAGAGGGAAGATTGTTCAGAAAATATGTTCTAATAGGATCTTGAAAAGCAAGAAGCTTTTCTGTGGGAGGACAAGGGAAGAAATTGGTGTACCTATTGAGTCTTGCAGGTCGAAAATAAGGTCCAAGAAAATAGTAGTCTTTGTTTTGAATGGAGAAAGGTATTAGAGATTGACTTCTCCATATAAGAAGGCGTTCAGAATCCTCTTCTGGTTCAGGCACATAATTGATGTTGTCTAAACCCACCAAGTTCCCATTGTTGAAAGCCTTTGGAATTGGCTCAGAACGTTCAGAAGTTCCTTGAGAAGTCATTTCAAAAGCCCTGAAATATCAATAATCCAAGAAATCGAAGCTGAGTAAGCTTAATGAGAGAAAAGACTTATCAGAAAAAGGAAGAACAATCTTCAGAAGAATTGACAGAATATGAAAGAAAACAGTTTCATTACAAGAAAGATTATTCATTTTAAAGGATTAATGGCAATGTCTGAACACAAAGAGGATTTTTGGTTGAAAAATCATTATTTTAGGGCAAAAGATTTTTAGTTGCTCAAAGAACAAATGTTCTTCGCAATGTCAGAAAATGTTGCAGTAAAAAGAAGGGTTATGATCAAGAATGAGAGTAAAATGGAGTTTGCGAAGTCTTACCTTGAAGAAACTGAGGCTCTTGATTACAGATTTTGATGAAGAAAAGAAACGAAGAAAACGCTGAAATGCTGCAGCAGAGAGAAAACGCAAAGACGAGCAGAGAGAGAAAGCTGACAGTTGCGAAGATGAAAATGAAAGGTTGCTCAGGTTGGTAACTGTTCATATCACTATATATAGCTAGGAGTGAGTGGGCACTTTCAGTTACATAAAAGTGGTAACTGCAACTTTAAAAAAAAAATGGCGCGCAGTAATGAGCCAATAATAATTAAAAAAATTGTTGCTGCCAATGTGAACCATTCAGAACGAGGATGAATAGTTAATCGAAAGAGTTAGTATTTTTGAATGACTTCCTCATGTTATTAAAATATTAGTTTCTACTGAAGTTCACATATTCCTTGAAACTAATATTTTAAGGGGGCATCTGTTGGGGTGAAATTTACAAATTTTACTAAGTTATTTCAGAATTGATATTTTCGAATTCGAGGTATATAATGAAAGATTTGAAAAGCAGATTATGAATCGAAATACATTTATAACTTAGTGAAGTTTGGAGTTTGATGTAAGGCATTATGTTAAATGTATTCAAAAGGAATGCAAATATTTAATTAAGTGCATATTCGAATTCGAAATGTATTTTGAATACGAAGGAGAGGAAAAGGAGTTTTATATTAAAGAATCTGAAGGAAAAAGAGACAAAGAAATATGTCTTTTATGCATGTACAAATGAGATTCGAATTACATAATTCGAATGAAAATACAAATATAAATGAAAATAAAAGCTATTCTAAATCTTCAGAGAACTTGAATCCTGTATTCCTGGGTCTTCAGAGAACTTGACTCCGCCTCCCTGTTCTTCATTTGACCCTCCTCGTCCTTCTTCTTTCCGACAGGTTTGATTGAGCCAAGGCAAAAGCATTGTGCTATCCAGGTTGCGCAGCCCTTGGTGCATGGGGTGATATCAAAGAAAGCCTGGGAAAGCAATAAAAAAGATTCAGTTATTATATAAATGAATCTTAAATTGGCTAGTACGTTCAACCCAAGAAAATCCTTATAAAGGATTGAAGAATCTTATAGCTTTGGCTATTCCATCAACCTTATCAAAAATGAAATCCAGAAATATCAGGTTGTACGTAATAGCAAAAGGAAGAAACTTCTTCATTTTGAACAAAGAAAGGAATGAAGAAGAACGTTAAAAGCCAAGGGGTATTTATACTGATAGGATTGGACGGTGCCATTATTGTGCCTGTAGAATGATCCAGTCAGTTTGAAGGTCAAACCACGTGTGGTCGGTGGTCAAGTTTACCAATAGATTGACCAATCAAAATTTACAACACGTGAAACTTAAGGGAATTAATCATTCAACATTTGGTTAAGTTTCCCAATATGGTTCGAAATCAAATCAGAATCGAATGCTTGTTCGAAGTTGAAAGAAGCCCGGTAACTTAGAAGAATTTACAAGGTCAGAAGTCTGGAAAGCCATTCGAAGACTATTCAAATTTCAAATGAAGCAGTTACTGGAAGTTATCACTCAGAGACTAGTGTCAAGACATTAGGCAATCAGTTATTTGGCAAGTAGAAGACCGTTGCTGCTTTGAATACGTGTCACACTTAGAAATTTGACACCTCATTTAGGCTTGTAAATATGTCAAAATATTGTTAAGTGTCTGTTAGGATTAGAAGTCTATAAATAGGCAGAATTCTGATGTAACAAGTGTTGGATTTCATTTTACTGAAACGTCTCTGAAAACACCCAACGTCCATCCTTGTAAGCGACTAAGAGGTTAATAAAGAGAGTGCCCAGTATGTGTATCCATACCAACTTTAAATCAATGCAATTTACAATTCTGCAATTTCTTTTCTTTGATTACTTTTTGTTATTACATTTTTGCACTTTTTCTTTGATTTGTTTACTTCCTGCACTTAAATTTCTGCAACTTTTTCTTTCTTTATTTAAATTCTGCACTTTCAATTCTTGCACTTTGTCCTTAATTTTTCATCGCATTTACTTTAATCTCTTTTCAAATTTCAAATCTTTGTTTTTATTCATCTTTTCCCTTTGAAATTCTGTTTCTCATTGAGAACTGATTTTTCGAAGTCATTCTTTTGAAGAAATAGTTTATTCAAAATTCTGTTACTCTTTGAATGCAATTTCTGAGTAAACCTAATTTTAAAAAGAACCTTTAGAGGATTCAGATTCTAGTCCCAGATTGTACTTTCAGAATCAAGAAAGTTTCCGAACTTAATTGGAAATTTTCACAACGATAATATAATAATCAAGATTTTGTATGCAGAAATGCTTATGGACTGATTGCTCTGATTTTTGAATTAAATTGGCCACTTAATGCATTAATCATGAGCTAATCTATTTCTTGCATGGAAATAATCTTGGTTTTATTTTGCAGATGGCTCACACTAAAGTTGTTCACTTGATGTGTCTGCCACAGCACGCATCAAGATCCCTATGACTAGGGGATACATCAAGGCCAACTGCATCCCAGAGGAGGAGGATGAGGATGAGCTGCCACCAGCACCAAAGGCACCACCAGCACCACAGGCACCACCACCACCACCACCACAGCAGCAGCAGCCACCACCATCAGATTCTTCTATCCCATTCTGGGCTCAGCATATGATGACCCAGATGTCCACCCTCCACCGTGCAGCAGTTCACCTTCAGGAGTACCACTACCAGACTCGCCCGGACCCTTACCCAGGCATGCACCCTGAGCAGTTCAGAGATTTCTTACAGTGGCCTGGGGACATGCCTATTCCACCGGGAGAGGGAGGAGCAGTTGCAGGTGGAGATGATATTGATATGGAGGAGGAGGACTGAGGATTTTATTTGGTGTTTTTCCTTTCTTTCTCTTTTATTTTCTTTTCATCATTTTCTTTTATTTTCTTTTCTTTTATTACTCACTGGATTTGTACTGTATATATAACTCTACTGACACATCACTTCTATGCAGTGCATTTTCAGGGTCATTTTTTTTTATTTTCATATTTTTCTTTATTTAGGATACTTTTTATTTTTTTTTTAGGATTTTAGGATTTAGGGATTTAAGGAATTAATTTTAAAATCTCAAAACTAGGCAGTCTAACTAACCAAATTAGGAAAGAAATGGGAATTTTGTGATTAAATCCATACCCAATTCGGATTAGGATATTATGCAGGAAAATAGATCAGAGTAGTTAATTAATTGCAATAAGTGCTTTATCAAGGAAATTAGCCAAAAAGCCGGTGAGTTGTGAGACCAAACACTGAATTGAGAGTTTTCACCGCTGCTTGTCAACTGTTATTGCTTGAGTTTTTGGATTTTATTCTGCACATGAAAAATATGGAAGTGATAAAGGCAAAATCTTGTGATTAAATTATTTGCTCAGTGCAAAAAAGCCAACCTTTGAAAAAAATTTCCAATTTTTTTGGTAACTCATTTGAGCCTCAATGTTTCTTCTTATACACCCCAGCCAAAATTAATGTCTATATCATGTCCCTTACACACTTGGGATAAAGAGCAAAGGTGTAGTTTGATAAAATGGGAGAAGTGGTTGGTTACTTGAAAGTGAAGAAATACAAAGAGCAGGCACAAGAAAGCAAAAGAGGATCACTTCCTCAAAAATCAAAAAGAAAAAAGTAAATGAAAGTGAATAAAAAAGGGGAGTGGATCATCAAACAAAGAAAGAGGCCAGCTGAATGATACAAATCAAGAATGAAGTGGAGAATGGAGAGAAATTTTAAGTCAAGAAAAATTCAAAGATGCTCTCTATTCCGATGTTTTCTTTGCATATCCAGAAAAACCATGATTTCTTGATAAGCCCAGCCTCATTACAACCCAAGAAAGACCTTTTGATCCATGTTGACCATGTGCATGTCTAATAACCAGAAACGACTATCAATTTTAGTTGTTCAACTGCTGTGAAAAATTGAGGGAAACACTTACCCGTGAGAATGAGAGAATTCATTGATTTATCACTTATTGTTTTGGTTATTTCTGAAAAAGTTTGAATGTGTTTTTATCATGTTCTGATTGAGTTATGAAAATATTACTTGATTCTGATTTTCAATTTGACTTTTGGAAAGTGACAGTTGCCTAGTAAAGAGACGATGAAATTATTTCCTTATTTATTCTTGAGAATCTTAAACAGGGGGATTGAATCCATTTGATTGCAAAAGGTTTTCTTGCTTGAGGACAAGCAAGAAGTTAAGTTGGGGGGAATTTGATAAGTGCAAATTATATGATAAATTATTGTATAATTACTGCACTTATCAAGGGTAAAATAGTAAATTTATTCCCCAAATTACCTCTTTTTAGTAATAATTGCATATTTTGTGATTATTTAATTCAAATTTGAATTTGATGCTATTTTAATAGAAAATCTATTGATTTTGCAGATAAAAGGGAAAGTTTCAAATGGAGAAACAAGATAGCATCTATTTGAAGAGAAAATCTGCATATGAGATTCTAAATGGCAGCAGATCAAGATTAAATCCGCAGTCGTTTAAACAAGAATTCTGAAGATAAAATTCTCAATTTGAATTTGAAGATCAAATCAGCAAAATATCAAGCTAAAAAAGGGAAATAAGGAAAGCAAAGCAAACAAGGATAAGATCAGGAAGAGATCAAGCTGAAAAAGGAGGAAATCAGGAAAGCTGGAACGAGAACCACGCTCCACCTGCGCTGAGCAGCAATCAATTTGCTCTTTGTTTCCTGCGCTTCATCTGCGCTGAGCGTAGGTTGAAGCGCAGGAACACGGAAATAGTTTTTAAGTGGATTTAAAACAAGATTCCTTCGAGATTTCAGATGGCTTTCCAACTTCTATAAATAGAACCTTTTGCAAAGATCATATGAAGCGACGAGAGACGGCAGAGCAGAGCTAGGGCTGGAGAAAAGTGTGATAGTTTCTCCGTTGGTTTGTAATGGCTACCATGCGTAGCTAAACTCTCCGATAGGATTGAATGTAATCGATTCAATCCCCAATTGTATGTGAATTCTCTTTAATATCTATGAATCCCTGTTTTTATGATATCGGTATTTTTATTCTGTTCTTAATGCTTAGCTTCCACCATTGTGTCGGAGTTATAGGTTGGTTTTATGGGGCGCATTCGAGAGGTGGTTCTATAAAATCAATAGCGAGTTTGGGGGAGCTAGACATAGGAAAATTGAATTCTGATTGATAAAAACACTCAATTCGCGACTATGGAGACCAGGGTGAATTGATAGCTTATACAAATCGATCTTCAAGCCGGGGTAATTTGTCACTGGGAGAACCCGTATAAATTATTTCTGAGTTATCACTGTGGAGACCAGGGTAAAATAACTTTAATTTGTGCTTCAATATTATAATTTCATATTCATAAATATTATTGGGGTTCACATACGAAAGGGGTGCGATAGACGAAATTCAATTCTAGTCCAAGTAACCTGCTCTACCTATCTCAATTTATTTTATGTTTTTATTTACTTTCGCAATTCTCAACAATCAACAACCATATTCTCTATTTGATAGTTGTGACCACTAGTTTTTACAAATTGAACCGTTCGCTGTGAATACGATACTCTTACTTACTATTATACTGCTGGGTTTTTGGTACGCTTGTTAGATTCTCAACAAGTCTTCATGTTGACTTGGGTCAAATTGGTCAAAGGTCAAAGGTTGACCATGAGAGGATTGACCAAAACATGGTTGACCAAGGCTTGACTCAGATCCAAGCATCCCAAAACAGGCCCAAGCTTGCCATTAGCTCACCAGCTCCCAGCTCAGAAGTCCACTGACAGTTGCCATTAGGTTAGTTGCCATTAGGTTAGGATTGTAGAAGTTCAACCGATTGGAAGGAGATTATGTCTTTTTGCAAACAAGTCCATGTGTACAGCTGATTGGAAGTAACTTTCTTCATACTTTCACCTCCATTCTCCTCACCACCTATGAACCACCCACTCGAACCCATCACTCCAGTTCATCCACAACCAACAGGCCCTATGCGCCTCGTGCTGCACCGATCACAACCACAAGTTTCCATCCGTAGAAGATAACATGCAATTAATTAGATTATTCTTTGATGAATTATCAAAAACAAAGGATTCAATGAAATGGCCCTCAACTTTCAATCTGTTAGTCTATCTCTTGACTTTTGAGTCTCGACAACACCGAAAGGCACATCACACTAATCAACCAAACCACAAGTAGAGTTAAGGCTAGATTGGATTAATACTTTAATACGGCCTCGAAACGGCGACGTCGAAGCTCTGATCTATGAAGAGATCACCGACAACGCTACTGCAAAAGGGAATTACAATTGGTAGAGAATCGGAACGACTAAGGAGACGTCGCACGATAGTGAGGGAACAGGCTTTTTAACCATAATAGAGGTGTTTTTTTAAAAAAATACTAAAAAATGAGTAAACTCTTAAAATGGTCCCGGAAAGATATGGGGTCGATCACATTGGTCCCCGAAAGATAATAAATTGTAAAAACGTCCCTGAGAGGTAGTAACGTCGGTCAATTAAGTTCTTCTGTTAATTCCCATCTGTTAAAGTTAACAGAACTGCAAGTAAATCCTCAAAATGGTCCCTGAAAGATATGGAGGTTGGTCACATTGGTCCCTGAAAAATAATAAATTGTAAAAACATCCCTGAGAAATAATAACATCATTTATAAACCCTCAAAATGGTCCCTGAAAGATATGGGGTCGATCACATTGGTCCCTAAAAGATAATAAATTGTAAAAACGTCCCTGAGAAATAATAACATCATTTATTATTCTTTCTTTTTCCTCGTTGATTTCGTTTCATTCCCAAATATTGTTGGTCGACCACCCAATACATGCATATGTTTCTACTATAATGCTCCACACACATCTGGTCTGTGTCTGCTATTGTTGGTTTTCTCTCCCTTGGCTAATGTATCATAAACTCCAAGTCCTTTGATTTCCTCTTTCACTAGCTAGAAGCAATCCAACTGAGTGGTTGTAGAGAAACTCCAAGGGAGACAAAAGAGCTTGTCCACTGAAGTTGCAACTAATATTTTGGGAAATGGTTATCAGCTCCAGAAGCACTGAAAGTCGTGAAGCCATCACAGAAGTGGGGTGTCTATTCATATGGTGTGATTTGGTTAGAAATGATCACAAGGCGATTACCCATTATCCAAGTGGGTAACTTAGAAATGGACCTTGTTCAATGGATTCAGTTCTGCATTGAGGAGAAGAAACCACTCTGAGACGTATTAGACCCATACTTGGTTGAAAATGCATATAAGAAGAGATAATTGCAGTTTTGAAAATTGTGACGGCTTTTGTCCATAACCGCCCTGATAAGAGACCTACAATGAGGCACGTGCTTGATGCTTTGGATAAATTGTCCATTTCCTCTGATTGAGAAATGTCAGGTAGTGGTGAATTGTGAATCCAGCTCATGTGTGAAGCTTTTGCTTTTACTCTTTCTTGCCGTATCATTTTTGCTTCTACTTTTCTATGCTTTCTAAAGTTTTCCCCTCCTTCAACGGAATATTATTTCATGATTCATTTCATGGTGGGCTTCTCAAAGTCATCTTCAACAAAAAGATGATGATTTGAATCATGCACTTTTTTTGTTTTTAAAGGTTTTGGAGTTTCTTTTTATTCTTAGGCTGTAGAGGAAGATGATGCAATATGTGAGCTTCTAGTGAAAGAGGAAACCAAGGGACTTGGAGTTCATGATACATTAGCCAAAGGAGAGAAAACCAACAATAGCAGACACAGACCGGAGGTGTGTAGAGCATTATAGTATAAACATTTGCATGTATTGGGTGGTTGGCCAACAATATTTGAGAATGAAACGAAATCAACGAGGAAAAAGAAAGCATAAAAAATGATGTTATTATTTCTCAGGGACGTTTTTACAATTTATTTTCTTTCAGGAACCAATGTGATTGACCCCATATCTTTCTGGGACCATTTTGAGGGTTTATAAATGATATTATTATTTCTCAGGGACGTTTTTAAAATTTATTATCTTTCAGAGACCAATGTGACCAACCCCCATATCTTTTAGGGACCATTTTGAGGATTTACTTGCAGTTCTGTTAACTTTAACAGAGGGGAGTTAACAGAAGGACCTAATTGACTGACGTTACTATCTCTCAAGGACGTTTTTACAATTTATTATCTTTCAGGGACCAATGTGACCGACCCCATATCTTTCAGGGACCATTTTGAGGGTTTACTCCTAAAAAAAAATACACTTAAAAAATAATTTCCCACAGTGGGGTTGTTTTGGACACGTGTAAAAGAGGAAGCGGGTTAGCGTCTCTTGAAGCGTCAACTCAGTTAACGCCTCTTGTTAAAATATTTTAAGTTAGCGTTTCAAGAGGCGCTAACCCTCTAGTATATATATTTTTTTAAAAAAATTACATTACCGGGGGTTTTAAAAAATCCCCGTTAAATTTTTTTGTTTTTTATTTTTTATATTACCGGGGGTTTTTAAAACCCCCGTTAATAATTTTTTTCATTTTTATCCTCCATATTAGCGGGGATTTTGAACCCCCATTAAATAAATTGTATTTTTTTTAAAATTATTATTGTTGCACAAGAAAAGGATAATAAAAAAGATAATAAAATTATTATGTTATTAGAAAAGGATAATAAAATGATAGGAACAAGACTGTCTCCCTGGATAATAAAATTATTATGTTATTAAAAAAGATAATAAAAGGATAAAATTATTATGTTAGTAAAAAAGGATAATAAAATTATTATATTATTAAAAAATAATAAAAAAGGATAATAATGAGAGAAAATATTATAATATCTTAGTAAAAAACACGACAATATTAACTTCTATTGTCGTGTTTTTTTTATGAATCACGGTGTGAGCCCTGTCATTTTCTTTTTTCTTTTTTTGTCTCGCTTTCATTTTCTTTTTTACTATAATATTATAATATTTTCTCTCATTATTATCCTTTTTATTATCCTTTTTTACTAACATAATAATTTTATCCTTTTATTATCCTTTTTTACTAACATAATAATTTTATCCTTTTTTATTATCTTTTTTAATAACATAATAATTTTTTATCCTTTTTTACTAACATAATAATTTTATCCTTTTATTATCCTTTTTTATTATCTTTTTAATAACATAATAATTTTATTATCCAGGGAGACAGTCTTGTTCCTATCATTTTATTATCCTTTTCTAATAACATAATAATTTTATTATTTTTTTATTATCCTTTTCTTGTGCAACAGTAATAATTTTAAAATAATACAATTCATTTAATGGGGGTTTAAAACCCTGCTAATGTAAAGGATAAAAATGAAAAAAAATATTAACGGGGTTTTAAACCCCGATAATATAAAAAAATAAAAAACAAAAAAAATTAATGGAGGTTTTTTGAAACTTCGGTAATGTAAATTAATTACACTGTGTCCAAAATAACCCCACTGTGATAAATTATTTTTTAAGTATTTTTTTTATATTTTTTTTAAAAGCACCCCTATTATGATAAAAAGCCGAGGGAACCAGCACTGACAATGGCGTTGTTGTTACAGTAGCTTGCGATTCTATCGAGGTAGAAAATTTGGGTCGCTTTTGTGAGATTAGGTGGTGAGATGTGGGTGAGGTTTTGCTGGAATCTGGCGACCGAAGGACGTGCTTCTGTGAGGGATTCAATGATATGCAAAAATAAATAAATAATTAAAAATAAAAGAAAAATGAGAGAGACGGAGGGAGTGCTGTTTGCGGTGATGCACGGAGAAGGTTGTGGGCTTCTCGTACTCACATGTACTGTTTTTCATAATTACCCAATCCTCCAATAGCATGGTACAATGTGTATTAGTGGTTCTGTTTGCGATTTGCGAAAATGCCTACCCAATTAAGAAACCCGCCACGATAAGTAAAAATGAGCTATGTCACAGTGAAGGAATTCTCGCACTCTTTCACCATAGAAGCTGTCTCTCTGTTCAATCTATATTCGGTGGAAAAAAAAAATAGCCTCATTGTAAAGAGGAAAAAAAAATAGTTCTCTACAAACAAAAACAACAATAAATAAACTAGCATAAAGAATGAAACATAAGTTCATCGTATCCTTACTCTAATTTTTTTGTCATATTTGTTTTTGATTTTTTGTTATTATTTTTGGTGTATAGAGAACTTTTTTTTTTACGATGGACTTTTTTTTTCCGACAAGTATAGGTTGAACAAAATTCCAATGATGAAAACTTTTGTTAAATGGGTAAAAGCTGACTTACAAAATTAAAGATTTCTTGCTTACATAAACTTTTAATCTTAAAATATGGGCTATTTCTCTGTTATATTTAACTTTTTAGATTTATCATTTATAATTCCTCTCATATTTACAATTCATTTAATATTTATTATCACAATATTAAAATTTCTAAAATTCTATGTCAAAACACAGAATCATTTAAATTTTTAGATGACCACGCAACTTACTATTAACTTGATTTAAAATACTACAATGAGATGAATCATTGATTTGAAATCTAGAAAAGCATGCATGACTCTTTGAGGTCCTTCTTTTCTTTGTCCATCTATGCGGTCAATTATTGTAGTCACTATACTTTTGATCATAATGATACTAGAATGTTTTCTAGTGATTCTTTTTTATTATTTCAATAAATCGTCCTTAATGTACATTTTTTATTAAAATTAATTCAATAATAATAATCAAGTAATACAAAGATTTCTTTTAAAAAATTAATTATAGTGTGAAAAATTGAAAAGTGTGTGCAAAAAGTTTAAACTGAAAAATAAGATGTATTCATAATTTAAAAAAAGTTAATTTCATTTTCATTTAATTTTAATAATTTATCAATGCCATTTAGCAAAAAAAAAAAATAAATAAAACTTTTTCTATAATCAAATATGGTTATCATTTTTAAATAAATGAAAATATTTTATTTTTTTAATTCTTTTTCAAAATTAATGCGTTAGTCTCCAAATACAAGAATCGTAAAAATAAAATATAAAATCATTTATACACTCTTTTTCATTTATCGAATAACATTCACTAAAAAAACCTTATTTAGCTGCTAAAAATAGCGTAGGCCACGAGGCTTTGGTTAAATTTGTTCTGTTAGCGTAGGCCAGCCTTAGCTAAGCGGACGCTAGTTCATCATTTATTTTTTTTAAAAACACTGTAATTTCTTAGCGTCCGCTGACCCGCTAAAAATTTATTAATTTATTCTAGATTTTTATTAGCGTAGGATAACTGAAAATAGTTTATATTTTTTTTTTCTGAAAAAAGTACTTAACTTAGGATGGCCCTACCTAAATAAGCTTTTCCCACTACAAACCCTATCCTTCACCTTTCCTCCCAGTCTCTCACTTCTTAGTCTCACCTACGCGTATGAAGTGTGAAACGAACCCTAGCAGACAGACAAGCAGTAGCAGCCGCCGCGCTCCACCTCTGATCGCGTCCGCGCTCCGCCTCCGCCAGTCCTTGTCTTGATCTCCGGCTCTGCGCCTCTGTTTCCGTGATTGTGGCCTCGCGCTCCGCCCACTCTGCCTCCGTTCGCGACCGTTCCCGTGGTGAGTGATACCCTTTGCGTGCGAAAATGAAAGCAGGGAAGGGGAACCAGGAAGAGGATGAGTACGAGGAGGAAGGTAAGGATGCTGCAATGACTTCTGTAGGATCTGGCTCAAGTTCAGCATCCAACAATGCTAGCAGATCAGTGTATTCTGATCGCGTTTCAATTTCTCACTTAACCTCTAACCCATCCTTGGGGAATGAAAAGGTACATGTTGCAGAATAGTATATATTCTGTTCTAATAATGCAACCATTATTTTGGATTTTGCTTTTTCATTTTCTAGTATTGCCAAGGTACTTTGATTTTCTCTCTCAACTTAGAACCTTCTTTATCTCCACGTGCTTGTTCAATCCTCATCAATTTCACCATTTGCAGGGAACTCTGAAAACCTTGGAGGCAATACCATGCCCATGTCTGAAGATTCAGCGAACAGGAGGGCAAGGAGCAAATTGTGGTTTTGGAATGAGGGGTCAGAAAACTCGATTTGGACCTGGCATTAGGAAAGGTTTCGAAGGTGGCCAGATTCCAATTTATCGACGAATTCCCAAACTCAAAGGAATTGTAGGAGGTAATCATTCATTCATCACTATGCTTGCCATTGCCACTGCCAAAATATGTGCATGTAAATCTGAGGGACATAGAAGATGCTAGATTTCAAGACGGGGATGAGGTGTCTCTAGAGACACTGAAGGAGAAAGGTGTGATTAATCCATCAGGAAGACAAAGAAGACTTCCTTTAAAGGTATAACTACAGATTACTTGTTGGTTTAGTTACATATAAATTTCTTCCTTTAGTTGTTGTCTTACTCATGCTTCTCCAAGATCATTTTCATGATATATAAAGGTATTATGTTCTTTGACTTTTAGCAACAAATGAGGATGCTAGATTTTCCTAGCACCAACTACCAAAAAGACTATTCATAAGATGCCCCCTCTCTGCTTTGAATGAAGTTACTTCCTGTAAATTATTAGAAAAACTATTGTCCGGACCATTAAGAGAGCATTAGAATTAAATGTCATGTAATTAAGCCTCAGGTGTTGTTATTCTTTGATCATGGTCTCGTGTAATATATTTTTTGTAATTATTTTTAACTTAAATAGCTAATAGGAATATTGAAATATATAAGATTATGTAATTTAATTGACTATTTAAAAGAATGTATAGTACGTAATATATAAGATTGGAATACATGATTCTTTTATAATATTTAATTAATTGTTTTATATCATTATTTTAACAACATATTATGTCAATTTTTGGTAGGTTGACAAGATATAATGTGGTTTGGTGTTTACGGCTGCAATGTGATGTCCTACCTACTCCATGCATGTGAATTGAATTTAAAGGCAATGAAACAGAGTCAGAGTAAAATCCTTCTTCATGTAAGGCTTATATTTGATAAGAAATTGGTGAACCGGTTTGATTTGGCATTATTTGCATAAATAATTACCACTAGTAGAGAACATGGAAACTAGTGTTGAGCAAGCTTTAATGTTTATTGATAACAACATAAGTGCTGGTCCTATGATTTCAATAAGCAGCACAAATCCTTCTTCAGGAGATGTTAGTAAAAACTCTCTTTTATGAACATTTTCATGCCCAAGAGCAAATAAACTTTATGGTCCCATTTATTATAAAAAAAATGATCTATTTTACTACACTCTTCTAACCAATATCCTTGTGCTTTAAATTATTTCTTTTGCTCATGTTTGATTAGAAATTGGTCTATAGAGACAATTAACAGTAAGGTATTTGGGAGGGAATATAAAAATTGGTGTTAAGCAATTAATTAGTTTTAATGTTGCAAACGTGATATAATAATCATTGATATTGATACATACTTTACAGTATCAAGACATGAATTTTAGTACATATATATATCTTGAAAGGATATTAGAAAAGTAACCGTATTAATTAGTAAGCTTTTATATATTTGTGTGTTTCATTCTTATAATTAGTTGTAATATTTAGTATATTTATTTATATCAAAATGTAAATGTAAAAGTTTTACATTAGAAAAGAAAATGTTTATTCATTTTGTGTTTTTATTGGCAGGTCACTCTTCTCTCCTTGAACTACTCTGATTGTTTTTTGTGTTTTGATTTCCTTCCTAATCTATCAAATTATGTTTGAACTACTCTGATAGATGATGCATCTAATTTGACAGATTGAGTGGCATGATAGTGCTTCTGTTGGAGCAGCTGCTCTGAGTTCACTTATGATGCATACTGCATTAGCATTATATTACTGCTACTGGAGCACGAATTTAGGTATTCTCTTTTTTAAATAATATGTAGTATGTTGTTGTTTACACTCTGTTGGATATAAGTGCTAAATCATAGTTAGCTTTAGTTGTTATTTGGTCTTTTACAGTATCTGTGCCATTACTACTAGTATTAAAAATAGCTGCGGTAATAGCTGGATCTCAAGACTTGGAATTCCCATTTATTGTTGCTTTTCGTTAATATTGTACGGTTTTTTAGGTGATACCTTTGCATCTTCCCCCAGGTGACACATCAACGGAAAGAACATCAAAAATTGATGGAACCCCTGATCAAATTGAGACAGCAAAACAGTTGGTTAATCAAATCATCAGTGGTGAGGTATGTTAAGGACACACCTCTTTTTGTGTTGCAAACTTGCATTCAGCTTAGCAAGCAAAAGCTTGCTATGTGCCAAGTCCAGTTTAAGTTTAAAACTATTTATTTTCAACTTGGTTTTGTATTTTTTTATGTACAAGTCTAATTATTTAGTAAGATGATTTAGTTTTGATTAAACTAGGTGATTTTATGTCCTTGCTTAACATGATTGATAGATGGATATGGTGTGGCTATGATTTCCTGTTGGGTTTTTGTTCATTTGTTGTGCTATAAAACCAGAAAACTTGACCTGATGAATTTCTGTAACCATTACTTGAATGTAGGTCTCTCCCCATTTTTTTTCAATGATTGATTTTGTTTACTTGCAGGGGCAGAAAAATAAATTTTATCTTTGGTAAATCATGAGAGGGTTTTTACTTTAGTTGGCATATATGAATATAGGATAATTATTGTCTGTATTCGTCAATTCCTCGTTCTGAGTAATGATTCTGTCTGTAGAGTTTGGTGCTAGAGACCTTGTGACCATTCCAAAAGGACTGAAGCCTTTATGAAGCACTTCTTATTTTTGTATCCTTTTATTTCTGCCCATTGTTAAATCTTTTTGTTGTTTCAACTTACCATGAAGTTATATTGTTCAAGATTACTCTGATGATCTTTGTCTGTTGTTTCTGAAGTGTTTAATGGGTCTAACATTTCCCGTGTGGCATTGCTTTTCTATATAGCTTGTGCCACTTCTTTTCTGCTCCTAACCTGATGGTGCTTTAACTGTTTTTACTTTTCTAGCCTGTTTTCTTTCATATTTACTGTAATATTTTTTGAAATCTGGGTTGCACAAAGTAAGTCTACGTACAGGCCTTTTACCCCCTACCTTAATTTCCCTTTTCAATTAAAATGGTATTTAGTTTTATTTACTTCTATTTGATTATTTGTTTCTATGTACTTGGGGCTATAAGAGAAGTTATCTTTAGTGTTTGTATATTTGGGTTTATTATTCCACCTAATTTCTCTTGTACAATGCGCGATATATGTGTTGTTCAAATCCATAACTTTTTTAATTAATATAAATATTTATATTTATAATATAACACATGGAAAGAGGTCGTGCATAATGTTGCTAATTTTAGCTAGGGCCAGCCCAAGCTAATGATGCCTTGGCTGATCTTTGCGTAGGCTGACTTACGCTAATTTAGCGTAGGCTGGCCCTAGCTTACATTAGCGTCGGTCATTTTAGCCTTTTCTGGCTTCTACTTAGCATGGGATGACCTACGCTAATTAGCGTCGGCCTGTACGCAAATTTTGCTTCCAAGGTTTTAGCGGGGGCCACCGACGCTAATATGCTATTTAGAGTCCGTTTTTACACTTTAGCGTGGGCTTTTGGCCTACGCTAATATCAGTTTTTCTTGTAGTGATTAATAGTGAAATAATTAATTATATTACATTTTTTTCAACTATAATTCACTCTCCCTTTCATTACATGGTGGTTGGGGGTTTGAGTAGTTTAACATGAGGTTCTAGGTTCAAACTTCATTGCTTTCCTTTGTACACCGAAAAAAAAAACATAGTTTTTTTTAAAAAAATATATAAATGATTATTATTAGACTCAATTGCACTTTTGTTCCCTCTATTATCATTCATTTGTGATTTTGGTCTCTTTATATCTCCAAGTATGTGTAACAGATAGCACTAATTCATATTTGAAAATTTTAAAGGGACTAAAATCATGAAAAGAAATTCAGGGGACCAAAATCACAAATATACTATAATAGGTGGACCAAAAATGCAATTAAGTATTATCTGCGTGCTCAAATTTTTCTTACAACAATGATTTTCCTATAGAGTATTTTTTTTCTTTTTTTTTAAATATATTTTTTAGTCTCTGAAATATAATTAAAATTTGATTTTAGTCTCTATTATTCAAAATGAGTGATTTTTATCACTAAAAAATTGAGTTAAAAGTGCACCAATTTAGTTCTTATTATCAATTTTTCTATAGATTTGTTATGGATTGTATTGTGCTTGACCTAGTAGGGGTGTTCAAGACCCGGTCCGTCCCTCTGACCCGTCCCAACCCGTCCTACTCGGGTCGGGTCTGTTCCTGTCCAACAAGAAAGAATAGAACCAAATCGGGTCTCATTTTTTGACCCAGCATCGGGTTGAGGACGAGTTCGGGTTCATCTCCGGGTTACCCGGCCCGTCCTTTATATACAAATATAATATTTATTACTTATGATTTTCTATTATGTAAAGTCCTAACCTTATTTTTTTCATTTTAGATAGGGTTTTTTGAGTCTAAGTTCCTTTATTTACCTTTAAAAATACATTATATACATAAAATTATATTGATATAATGTTATTCTTGATTTAGTAATGTTTTAAACTTTAAAAAATTAAAAAATATTGCATACATTAAGAGATATTCTATTGTATGCAATATATTTATTAATTGTATGAACTATTTTCTTAACATTGTTATATGATCAATTCATGATTATATTTAGATTATATATCGGGTCAACCCGGTCCTGTCCTACTCAGACCCGGTCTTACTAATTAGATCCGCACATCATCGGGTCTCTTCGGGTTTATGGACGGGTTCGGGTCCATAGAATTGGCCCGGTAAAAAATTAGGGCCGGGTTAGGGACAGGTAAAACCCGTCCCAACCCGTCCCATAAACACCCCTATGACCTAGGTTGACCATTTACCAGATTATATACGTTATTATATATACTAGTTGTGTACATGTGTCATGTGCGGAACATTTTTATTGTATTAAACATACAATAATAATTTGAGTGAAGAAAAAGACATAGACTAATTTTTTAATAAATAGAATTCATAATTATGAAAGTTAAAAATTACATATTAACATGCATAATTATTTTTCTTTATTCATCTTTTATTCTTATCCCCGCCTCAATTTTTCGTTTGCACAATATATCTCAACCAATTCAAGCTACATCCCCTATTCTTTCTTTCCATCCCACCATGTAAACTTTTTTATATTGTTAGTGTATATTCATTAAATCCTATTTTAAATTGTATTTATAAAAGAAGTTAAAAACTATAGTAACTTTTAAAATTATTTTAATTTATTCATTACATAATATTTTTCAAAAATATGATTATCTAAACATTCTAAAAGTTTTATATGTACACACTATTATTCTTTTAGTAGTTTGTCAAAGAATTATTTATATATAACATTTTTAATGGGATAACTAACTCTTTTTGAAGGTTGATAACTATTTGTCATATAACTTCTCCCCCTAACCCATTTATGTAACTAAAAGTATGTCTTACCACCATTTTCAATCATACTCTTTACCAACTCTCTTTCCATGGAAATCATATTTAAATTTTTTGTACATGTTAATGAATTTGACCAATTTTTGAAACTTTTCCTCCCATACCCCCTTTCACACAAAATTTTTTTTTCTCAAAAGAGATTCACTTATGATTAATATTTCCCATTCTCATATGATTACATATTTTATTCCTAACACACTCTTATAGTCTTATAGTTTTTTTCATCTTTTATTTATTTGAAAAATTTTTATTTTATTTGATTTTTTATCTAATCTATAATAACAAATTCATACAATATAATATATAATTTTTTTTTATCTCTAATGCTTATGGAATGACCTCTTAGTGAGATTTTTTCTATTGCTTATGGATGTACAATATAGTCTCACTATCCAACAATGTTTACTTTCAGCCGACTACCACCCCCTTAAAACGGAAACAAATATCAGATATCAATGAACATCAGGCTTAAATATGTGTTTTAGTCCCTATAAATATAAGTCATTTTATGTTTAGTCCATACAATTTTTTTTTTTATTTTTTCATCCCCACAAAATTTTCTATTAGTGTGTTTCGTCCCCGACGTTAAGTCCATGTTCATGTAGCTAACAGACAACCAAATCAGATTCAAAACAGACATCGTTTTACGCATTTCTTCTCTTCCAACCTTCTTATCCGACCATCCTTTCAACCTCTTGGCTGGCTCGCCTTTTAGCCTTCTTGGTTGGCTGACCTTCCAATCTCCTGGCCGGTTCGACTTCTAGCCTCCTAGTTGGTTGGCATTCCAACCTCCTGGCCAGCTTGTCTTTTAGCCTTTGTTCAGTCGGACTTCCATCCTCCTTGCCGGCCTTATAATTCCAAAATGTCTTTGAGTTCAATTACTAATTTGAATTGTAAATAACATAATGTCTTTGAGTTCAATTACTAATTTGAATTGTAAATAACATGATGAAATTAAGAAATGAGATGAGCGAACCATAGTAGGATGAAAACAAAAGTACAAAATTCATAAAAAGAAAACAAACAAATCAGAGAAAGGTTTTTTAAAACAAAAATAGGAAACCACATAAGAATACTAATTAAATAATTTTTATATATTGCTTTAAAACTTATATTATATTTTTATTGATCTTATAAACCTTTTTTTTAAATATTTAAACTGTTAAAATCATCTTCAATATTGATATTTGATATTTTGATATAATAATTTACTATAATTTTAATATTGATATTTGATATAATAAAGATAACTATAATTAAAATTACTATTAATAAAGTTATAAAATGATTTTTGTTGAGTGTTTCAACATGTTTCAAATTTTGTGTTATATTTTTATTTTTCTAAAATTATGTTTTACCTTTTTATAAATATTTTATCATATTTTAAATTTCATATTTATTTTTTTATTTATCTTATAAAATTATTTTCAATATTAAAATTGTTAAAATGGGTTTTAATATTGATATTTGTTGTAATAAAAGTTACTATAATTAAATAATTATTATAATGACTTTTAACATAATAATAAAATATTTTTTTAAACATTTGGGCATGTTTTGATTTTCGTATTATGTGTATATATATATATATTTATATATATAAATTATTAGACATTTTATAAATTAATAAAAATAACTATAATTAAATAATTATTATAATTACCATCAATATAATCACAAAATGATTTTTTAAGTGTTTAAGCGTGCTTCAAATTTCGCATTACATTTTTAATTATATGAAATAATTTTTAAATTATTTTAATATATTTTAATTTTCATATTATGTTTTTATTTATGTTATATACTTTTTTAATATTGATTGTTAAAATTGACTTTAATATTGATGTTTGATATAATAAATTAAGGTAACTATAATTAAATAATTAATATAATTATTGTTATTATAATTTTTAAATGATTTTTAAGTATTTGAGATGTTTTAAATTTCATATTTTATTTTTTTAAATTAAGTTTTATCTCTTTAAAATTATTTTATTATGTTTCAAATTTTGTATTATATGTTTATCTATGCTATAAATATTTCTTTTAATATTAAAATGCTTAACATGAGCTTTAAATAATAATGATATTTGATATTCAAAAGATATTAATATTAAACATGCTTATTAGATATGTTATTATTATTATTAATATTATTATTATAGTTTTTTATTTTTATAGTGATATTAACTTTAGTATAATTACTATAGTTAATTAATAGTGATGGATAATATTAATTATTTAAAATGTAAAAGATACTTTCTATTTTTAGAAGTTTTACTTAAAGGAATTTACTATTGTGTCCTCACTTTAGATTTCATAGGATGCTTTCACTACCTTACTTGTATATATATAAAAAAAAGATAAAGATATATATATATATATGTGTGTGTGTATGTGAGAGAGAGAGAGAAAAAGGGGTAGTAATAATTCAAATAATGGTTGACTAATAGGCTTTAATAAGAGCAGTTGGTAATTAAAGAAAATAATAAGGTAAACTATGGTACCTCACAAATTTTATGGGTACCGGTAACTTGAACCCAAGCCATTATTTTAAATTTTAAGTTAAGACCCCAACATTTATTTTTTTTTAAAAAATGGAACAAAAGCTTGCACCTCCTTATTAAGAGTCATTGTTTTAAATTGCGGACCGCAACACCTGTTGCGGCCGCAATATTGCGGTTGCGGCAGTGTCCGCAATCGCATCAGATCACAATTGCGGTGTAATTGAAATTCACAGTAAAATTCGCAATGTAACACCGCAACGGCCACAACGCAACAGCTGTAACGGCCGCATCAGGCCGCAATTCTGATAAAAAATATTTTTTTATTCTTTTTCTTTATTTATTTAGTAGATTTAGAAGAAAATTTGAAGGGTTAGAGAGATTTAAAGATGATAGTAGAGTGATGGTAAATGAAAAATGCAATTTAGGAGAGGGAATAAGAGATGTAAGATTATAAACATGATTCGTAAAATATCACATTTGGTGCAAGAATAAAATAATTTCACACCGCAACGACTGCAATGCACGTTGCGACAGCCGCAATGCCCGCAATCGTAGCGGCCACAACCGCGACCGCAACCGCAACCGCAACCGCAATTTAAAACCATGTTAAGAGCATTTTTCGATTTGCTTTCGAAAGCATTGCTACCCATCCCACACTCTATTTGATTTACTATTAATTTTTAAGAAACTTCAACACTATTACAAGAATTCAACCCTTGCTTTTCTACCACGAGCTAACCCTTATCATTCTGCGACATATCACACAAAGCTTTTCTTCTAATGTAGGCTTTTGAAGGAACCCATTTTAATCGGCAATTAGCATGACAATGAAAACCAGCAGGTTGAAACTCGAAAACATGGTTAGGGATAGGGTTGTCAAACTCCTCGATCTCCTTCTTCTTGCCTGGGTGTTAGGCAGCTACTATCAAAATATTAATGGAGGCTAGGGTTACCAAGAAGGAACAATACGTAAAGGAGTAAACAAGAGAATTGAAAATAACTTTTTGATTCTGTTTCTTCTCAAGGATAAAAGGCAGATTTAAATAACATAATATTTGGGCTGCACTACCCAGAAGATCCGCTGAAATACAATAAAGTAAAAATACTCTTAAAAGAGAGAATAAAATTTTCAGCCCATTTATCATATAAAGTCTTTCAACCAAAAAGGCTTCTGAGTATTTCTTTTGGGCCTGCCCAACTTGCTATTAATACCGCCCTCTGCACTTGAAACCTTGTCCTCAAGGTTTAAAATATTGTCTTCCATCACACGGATTGTGCTTCCGTCGAATGGCTGAGATTGAACATGGGTGAGTTTGGTGGGATCCAACGGTTGAGATGCACCCTTGGAATGGCAAAAAGGAGTGACACGAATTGTGCTTTCCTCACGCGGATCCAACGCTCCAGATCGCGGCCTGGGAGAATGGAGCACATCACATGGCTGAGAAGGCGCGTTGGGTGGCGCGCGCTGACTGGCTGACTCCTTGGAGATGATGCGCGGCAGGCTGGCACGCGGCAGGCACATGGACGGTGCAGATGAACGCGTGGGATTAGCGTCCAGATCGGACGTCTCAGCTTGCACGGTTTGAATTAAAGTGCCTGAATTGATGGCTTTTTGTTTTTTTTGAACGTGAGGCAGCCTTTTTGTCTATCATACAGGCTACTTGGGGCAAAAGGGAGGGCCCAGATCTCTCGGCCATGTGATCGGACGGTACCAGAGGGCTTGGAAAAAAATGAGAGAGAGTTATTATTTGTAACTGAAGGGGTACGCTCAGTTTCATTTGGAACTGCCGAGGCCTTTTGAGAGATAGAATTAACGCCTGAGGAATTTTGAGAGACAAAATTTTTCTCTTGGTTCTCTTCTCGGATAGAATTCTTGAGTTCAACTGGGAGGGGTTTGAAGTGAGTCTGAGGGTCACTACCGAAATAAGGTCTCAACTGTGCCTATGCGTTGGCGCACCATAAATGGTCCAAAATACTGTTTAGACAGTACCTGAGATGATCGTCGCACCACTGTTTGCTGGCGATATGGCTGTAAACGGAGTAGGACCCAATCACCGGGTTCAAAGGTACAGTCTTTGCGATGTTTATTCGCCTGATCCTCCATCCTCTGCCTGTTTCTTTAAGATTATCTCTCAAGGTGTTCATGATTTCATTTCGTTTCTGCAGGGAGGTATCTACAGTCTCAATGGTAGAGGAGCCTGGAACATAATCGGGAACTTTTGGGGGTGGTCGACCATATAAGGCTTGAAACGGAGACATCCCAATCGCAGAGTGAAATGCCGAGTTATGCCAATATTCAGCAAGGTGAAGGAATCTGTACCACTGGCGAGGTTGATCACTAGCGAAGCAGCGAAGATAAGCTTCGAGGCTCCGGTTGATTGCCTCAGATTGTCCATCCGTCTCGGGGTGATACGCTGTACTATATTTTAAAGTTGTCCCCTGTAGTCGGAACAGTTCTTTCCAAAATGAACTCAAGAAGAGTGGATCACGGTCAGAGATGATGGACTTCGGCACCTCGTGAAGACGACAAATCTCCACTGAGAAGCGAGCTGCCAGATCAGAGGCAGTGTATTTAGTGGGCAAAGCCAGAAAATGCATGTACTTTGTCAGGCGGTCACAGATCACCCAGATCACTGTGTGTCCAAAGGAGTACGGAAGGTGAGTCACAAAATCCATAGTCAATTCCTCCCATACTTGTTGTGGTGCTGGTAGTGGTGGTAATAACCCATTTTTCTTTTGAGGCACATATTTGTTGTGTTGGCATGTTGGACAACAACGAATGAAAGCTTTGGCATCTCGGTAGAGGCCGGGCCAGTAAAAGGAGGCAGCAATACAGGCCAGAGTAGGTTTCAAGCCAGAATGACCTGCAGTTGGGGTTGCATGAAATTCCTTAAGCAGGGCTTGTCTCAGGTCAGGTATGTCTGGAATGTATAGTCTCCCTTTAAAGTATAGCAGACCATGATTAAAACAAAAAACATCCTGCAAATTCTCCTCACTTGTACATTTCTGAACAAGCTGCTTCCCTTTTTCATCTTTGTTGTAGTACTGCTCAAGGGACCGAATGAGTGATGGAATGGGGGAAGACATGGCTGTAAAAAGGACACCATCATCTGAATAACTCCGGGAGAGAGCATCGGCAACCTTATTGGAGCTTCCAGGTTTGTAGAAAATTTCAAAACTGAACCCTTGTAACTTAGTAGCCCACTTCTGTTGTTCAGGGGTTTGAATGGTCTGGGAGAGCAAACTTTTTAGACTTTTTTGGTCAGTGTAGACATGAAAATGGTTGCCAATTAAATACTGACGCCATTTTTTGACTGCTTCAGTGATGGCATACATCTCCCGGATATAAACTGAGGAATGCTGCATGCGAGGACACATCTTTTTACTAAAGAAGGCTAGGGGGTGGCCCTCTTGAGACAACACAGCTCCTACAGCAACTGAAGAAGCATCAGTTTCAATGACAAATATCTTGGAGAAGTCTGGTAGAGCTAATACTGGTATAGTTGTCATTTTAATTTTTAACTCTGTAAAAGCCTTCATGGCCGCTGTACTCCATTAAAAAGTAGTTGAACTCAGTAAATCGGTGAGAGGAGCTGCGAGAGAGGCGTAGTGGCGGACAAACCGCTTGTAGAATCCGGTGAGGCCCAAAAATCCCCTGAGAGCAGTGAGTGAACAAGGTTCAGGCCAATCCAAAATGGCTTGGACTTTTTCTGGATCAGGTGCTACACCTTGGGTTGAGATAATGTGGCCCAAATAGGAAACGGTGGTCACAACAAAGAGACACTTAGATAATTTAGCAACAAACAAGTTAGAAGTAAGTAATTCTAAAATGGTGCGTAAATGAACTAAGTGATCAGAGTAATTGTTGCTGTAAATAAGGATATCATCAAAAAATACCAATACGAAACGCCTTAAGTAGGGTCGCAACAAATCATTCATTGCGGATTGGAAGGAAGATGGAGCATTGGTTAGCCCAAATGGCATAACCAGGAATTCATAATGTCCATCACAGGTCCGAAATGCAGTCTTGTGGGTATCCTCTGGTATGACTCTGATTTGGTGATAACCAGAGCGTAGATCTATCTTAGTAAAGATAGTGGCTGACCCCAATTCATCCAACAATTCATCAATGGTAGGTATTGGAAACCTATCCTTGATTGTGACTACGTTTAGGGCCCGATAATCAACACAGAACCTCCATGTGCCATCTTTTTTTTTTAACCAGTAAAACCGAGGAGGAGAAGGGGCTTGTACTGGGAATAATGATTCCTTCTTTGAGCATATCCTGAATGATGGTGGCCATGGCCTCCTTTTGAGAGTGAGGATAACGATATGGCTTAACATTAATGGGTGGGGTGTTTGGAAGAAGGGGGATATGGTGGTCATGTGGTCTAGATGGGGGTAAGCCATGAGGGTCCTGAAAAATAGTGGGGTAGGACAGCAGGAGGGTTTGGATTTCTAATGGTAGGGAGGGTGGGGGAAAGGAATTGGAAATGGGGGAAATAGGAGAAGATAGGCAAGTGTCCTCGTGTTTAAATGAGAGCAAATGCAGAGAAGCAATAGAATCTGTGTGGAGAAGGTGGCAAAATTGGTGATAGGTTGATGGGGTGGGGAGTGAGGCAGTGTCTCCTGTAAGGGTGGTGAGAGTATTTTGGTGTATAAAGGAGATGCAAGGAATTGATAAATCTGCAAAAAATGGCCCAATTTTTCCAAGCCATTCCATTCCTAGGACAACATCTTCCCCTTCAATGGGTAGTAGGTAAAAAGGAATAGAGAAATCATGCTCTTGTATGATGAGAGGGACAGTAGGACACATACCTACTCATTGGATTCTTTGGCCATTTCCCACCATAACAGAAAAGTGAGGGGCTGAGGTGGTGTGTAACTGCAAATGTGCAGCAATTCTGGGTTGCAAAATATTGTGCGTGCTGCCTGTGTCCACTAAAACTGTAACTGGCAGTCCATAAATAATGCCTTTAAATTTTAGGATATGGGGTGAAGGTTCCCCTGTTATAGCTTGTGGGGATAAATGGAAGTAGAGGGGCTCAACATCCATAGGGTCAACTTGCTCTTCCTCATTAGTAGCATTTTCATCGTCCATCATAAGCAACAGAAAACGATTTTTGGAGCATTTATGACCTGGCTGGAATTTTTCATCACAATTATAACATAGACCTTGTGCTCGTCTCTCTTGCATCTGGGCAGGGGTGAGGCGTTTGATAGGGAGGGGAGGTTGGGGGGCGATGGGGCAAGAGGTGGTCTAGGAAGTGAGGGAGATGGGGATGTGGTTTTAGATGGGAAAGAGGGGGTTGTGGGACGTGTAGGGCGGGGTTTAGAGTCCTTGATTTTGGCTTCAATGAGTTTAGCAAGACCAATGGCTTGAAAGATTGAGTAGGGCTGTAGAATAGCTAACTCACGTCGGATTTCAGGTATAAGGCCAGAAATAAAACAATTAAGGATTGCATCAGGTGAAAGGCCCAGGACTCTATTGTTCAGTTTTTCAAAAGAAGCTTGGTAGTCAGAAACAGAACCGTACTGGCGTAATTTAAAAAGTTCTGCCTGGTGGTTCTGATAGGAAGAAGGACCAAAACGAAGTTCAATGGCTCTGGTGAAGGAAAACCAGTCAGTGAGCTGGGTGTTTTGATACATCCATTTGAACCAAGCTAGGGCATCCCCTTTCATATAGAAGGCCACCGTAGGAAGTCTGTGATCCAAGGGGATTTGGTAAAAATGAAAAAATTGTTCAGCTTGAAATAACCAGTCCAGGGGTTCAGTACCATCAAAAGGGGCAAGTTCAAGCTTAGGTAGACACATGACTGGGTTAGGGTTTTGTTGGGGTGGTGTGGGAAATATAAATGGGGAAATAAATGGTGGGTTAAAAGTAGGGCCTGGTGGGGGAAGGGTGTTGGTTGTGGAGGAAGGGGTGGGGGTGATGCGCAGAGGTGCTGTGAGGGGCATAGTCACATAGGTAGATTGTGTGTGTGGGATGGATAGCGGAATGGAAATGGGTGGTGTGCTATGGGAAAAACCGGGAGGAATCGTTGGTGAGGAATTAATACTAGGGTTGGGGGGTAGTATCTGGTGGGTTTGAATGGCAAGTGAAGGGGTGGGGGAGGTAGAGACATGGGGTTGAAAGGATAGATTTGCTACCTGCTGTAGGAGACCATCCATGATAGTCTGAAGGTTGTCATGGCGAGTATCCATGGCTTCTTGCAGGCGCAGATGCCTTGTGTTTTGCAGCTCTTGTTGATTCTCCATTTGGGTTTGTAAGACACCCAATTTCTCAGCTATAGTATGGAGGAGATCATCCATGTCCTTGGATTGTGGTTTAGGAGGCATTGAGGAAGAGAATGAAAGCACCAAACTGTTAGGCAGCTACTATCAAAATATTAATGGAGGCTAGGGTTACCAAGAAGGAACAATACGTAAAGGAGTAAACAAGAGAATTGAAAATAACTTTTTGATTCCGTTTCTTCTCAAGGATAAAAGGCAGATTTAAATAACATAATATTTGGGCTGCACTACCCAAAAGATCCGCTGAAATACAATAAAGTAAAAATACTCTTAAAAGAGAGAATAAAATTTTCAGCCCATTTATCATATAAAGTCTTTCAACCAAAAAGGCTTCTGAGTATTTCTTTTGGGCCTGCCCAACTTGCTATCACTGGGTTTTTAATGACGTCATGTTTTAGCACCGTGAGAATCTCGCCAGTAGCTTCGTTAACGACAATGCTAAGTGGCTGGCCACCGAGCTACTGGTGGATGACATTGAGCATTGCCTTGTAGGCGGCGTGAGTTTCCTCGGTCTTCAGCAGCTAGTAAATGAGGACATTCTTCGTAGATTCAACCCAACATAACAAGCGAGAGGGATCATTCTGTTGGTTTTAAGGATTTGGATTCAAAGAAATGTGGGGTTTGTGATTGAAAAGAAGATGAAGTTTAAGGACATATTAATGAATAATAAAAAATTGGAATGATTTATTAAAGTGCATGTGGAAGACAATTATTGGTAAGGTACCGGTATCCATTATTTTAGTTCGGTATAGTTCGGTACCGGAGCAATCACTAAATAATAATACACAATGAATACCAATTATGATAATTAGTAACCATGTAATGAGGAAGGGGGTATAAGTAGAAGAATAAACAAGTAGACAAGGGATATTCGATAATTCAGACACACTCAGATACAATTTGTTGGCGGCTGGTCAAACCTTAGTTTACCAAACGTGAACATTATTGGGGGCCATCGTGGGGCAAGTAAAACTTGTCCTACAACACAATAGTGACAATCCGAACCGGAATTCTAGCAAACGACAGGGAGGAAAATGCAACAACACCTGTTATTCGAGCGTTGATGGCCACCATGGTGAAATCGATGCAGCAGAATCAAACCTTGCAGCAACAAGTGACGAGTATCAATAGAGAACGACGAGAAGAATAAAGGGAAGAAAATTCAGTAGACTCCCAACCATTCTCTGATGAGATCATAACTACCATGTTGCCAGAGTGATAACACTGCGGGTATGGATCTAGATTTGAACCAAAGGAGCAATGAAATTAGCACATAAAACATCAAACAAGGAGCTAAAAACCGAATTGAAAATGGAAATTAAAGAGAAGAATAAATTTGAAAATGGAGAGGATTGAAGATGAGGAAGACACCACTATAGAAGGTAACCCCTTCTACAGATAAGTCCTAGTGAAGAATTGCCACCAGCTCATGGAGCCAGATATCATCCACCATGGATTAAGAAAGAACCACCAAGTCTTCTCAACTCACACAAGAGGGGGAAAGTAAAGCTAAACTTTGATTAGAAATTTGAAGCCTAAAAACCATATACATGTAGACCCACCCACCTGGTATGAGCTGGCAGGTTGTGCGCACTAGAATATTCTGTCACATTATAAAGATTCAAAGGCTGATACTATCTTATAAAATTTCTTATCTCTACCAACCATCATTGCTTAACCCACTGTATATATGATCATATCTATAGACTAAGTAACATAATTTATTAAAAACCATTTTATTATCTATATTTAACTAACAACATCTCTACATTAATTAAATTTGGATATTTGAATTCAAAGGCTAATACTATCTATTGTATTATTTGTTTATGACCTTTTGTTTTCTTGATAAAATATCAGATTAGTCCCTCTCCCAGTTTTTCCTTTTAGGGGCACAAGCACACACAAGGTCACTCTTTTGACATGCCTCAATAGGCTAATGTGCTCTCTTCTGGTGGCTAATAGATTTTTGTACTCTCTTTTGATAGTTTCCAGAGCGAAATTTAGCTTGTATAAGTGTAGAAAAGTACTGTTGGCAATGGAGGTTCTCTTGGCCTTCAAAACAAACCAACAATTTAATGCTTTTAAAAAAAGTGAAATCAGGGGAAGGGGAAATGGAAGTAGTAAATAGTAACAGGAGAAGTTTGATTGCTTTACATAATTGGAGTTGGAAAGGACCCGCAAAATGTTAAGCTTTTTGCGTAACGATATCCTTTTCTGCAGAACAGAATTATATCCTATTAATTAATTTGCACCAAATCCCTGCCACCGAATCTGCATTGCAAGTATGGATAACAGAAAAAGGAGAATTTTGAATCAAATCAAAACCTATATGTCCTATGGACAAAAGTATGTAATTTTGCAAAACAAGGTGATGGCATTTGTGATGGCATTTGTTAGTGGACTTTTTGAGCTGACAGCTGGTAGCTGGTTGTAAGCTTGGACCTGCTAGGAGTGCTTGGAGCTTAGTCAGACATGGGTCAACCTTATTTTGGTCAACCCACTCATGGTCAACTTTTGACCTTTGACCTTTGGACTCAAGTCAATATACAAGACTCCATTTAACTAGGATTAATGTAATAGGACTAATTTTGTAATCTTCTCTAATCCTTCTCATTAAGAGGGGCGCTACTTTTTAGTGGGTTTAGTGGCTAAGTAGCTTCTTAAGATACATTAACCAAAGGTTAAGGGTTCAACACCCACTTAGGATAGTTTTTTACTCATCTTTTATTTTCCTTATTTTTCCTCTCATTTGGCCGCCCCCTTTAGCTATAAATAGGGGAGACCACTCTTCATTTTATAACTTTGATTTTGAATAGTAAAGGCATTATGCCAAATTTCCTCTTCATCTTGTGAGTAGAGAAGGCTTGGTGGTTCTTGTTCAAACCAACAGAGACTTATTTGATTCTCCTGAATCAGTGGCGTCTAGCACCTGAACTTATCTGTTGTGGGGGTTGCCTACACCAGAGGCGTTCACACCATCTCTTTCTCTTCCATTTTCTCTTTTAATTTCTCTCTTTTTGATACCATATAGGTCGCGGCCTTGCTGCACCTAATTACCCATTTTTACGATTGTTCTTCCTTGTTTTACAGTGCTTGGCTCCAATTCTAGATCCAGGAAAGGAGGTGGTATCACAAGATCAAAACTTGAGGGAACTAACAAAGGCAGGAGGAGTGTTGGGAAACCAAGTCAAAACAAGCCTGACAATGAGCACTGAATCTGAACCCCAAACATTAATTAATTTATGAAAAATATGTTTTCTGTCTCTATAGTTTCGGTTAACTTGGGTCTTTGTCTCTATACTTTAAATCCTATGTTTTTTGTCCCTGAACTTTCCAAACCCCCAACTAGTGCTCCCTGGCCGTAAATGAGATTTGTATAACCTGATAGCTGGCTAACAAAAGTTACTTGTCAGCCTAAATAGTGGGCCCCACATAGTTGATTCATCTAATTAATCTTTTTTTATTAATTTTTTAATTATTAAAATAACCCTATTACTAAATTAGATTTTTTATCGGGTAAATTATTGAGATGAAAACCCTAATGTAGTAATTAGGGTTATTTTAATAATTAAAAATTAATAAAAAATGTTAATTAGATTAGCCAGTTATTTGAGACACATTATTGGGGCTGACATGTAACTTTTGTTAGCCAACTCATCTGGTAATTAACAGGTCTCACAAACGACAGGGACCACGGTTTGGAGGTTTATAAAGTTTAGGGATAAAAAACACAAGATTTAAAGTACAGGAATGAAGAGTAAAATTGACCGAAACTATAGGAACAAAAAACATATTTTTCCCTCTTTAATACATATGTAAGGCCAAATTAAAAACTTTGAATTAAAAATAGTAAAGACTTTGAACTGTGTAAAGCACATGTTATTGTTCGTAGTGAAGAGCTTAATGCCATTCATGCCCTGATTTGGGCAGTATACAACAGTTCTGAAACTAAATTATAGAGAACATAAAAATCTTGGCCTGGAGAATCATCACACAGTTTGAAAGTGAAAATCAATTATGGGGAATTTAACACCCATTGGACTAGAACCACACTTAGCGACAATTCAATCAACGTAAGGAACTACTAGAACATTTTTAACTGTACACAGTCAAATTAAAAATAGCGAAGATTTTGAATTACCTGCCAGCATAAGCTCTGAAATTCTGAGGGCAGGGAGAGAAGTTTATTGAGGAGGGAGTTTTGAGAAGCGAGGGAGTACAGAAATCTGAAAAAATTATCGGCAGCAGTTTTTCATTTACAAATTACAAGTTCCTTGTTTGCAGAGAAACGCCACAAAGCTCGGCCCAAGTTCTACCTCTGTTCACTGGTTCAACAAACTCTGTTCACCAAGTTCTATTCACTGGTTCACCAAGTTGTGTCAGCAAACTCTATTCACCAAGCTGTGTTAGGAAGCCCTGTTCACACAATTAATGAGTCAAATCTCTACTCACACGTTACTTGTGCAGTCCAGGCTCTGTTCACTGTATCTTCACTATGTCAGAAGCAATGAAAACCTACTAGAACAACAGCTTATCCAATCCATGAGATTGTACCTTTTTGCAACGCATATAAAAGAATAGGTCCTATTAGCAAATATTAAAACTTCACATTTTACGGTAGTAATAGGTAAAATTATAAGTGATTTTCATTAAAAAAAAAAAAAAACAAATGAAAGACCGATGTTTGACGACACCTAGGACTACCCTTAAATGATTATCTTTGAATTTTATGGTTAAAGAGCACCCGCACCCGTACACTGAAGAAAACGACGTATTGTGGAAAACGAGTGCATAAGGTTAAAAACAGCAACAAACAGCACTCATTCCTTCGTCCACTTCCGAATCCAATCCAATCTTTCAAAAATGAGTGCAGAAGGAAGACCAATAAAATTCGGAATCCTTGGGTGCGCGGAGATAGCTCGGAAGCTTTCAAGGGCCATAACCCTTTCTCTAAACGCCACTCTTTACGCCGTTGGAAGCAGGTCCCTTGAAAAGGCTTCACGGTTCGCAGCTTCCAATGGATTCCCTTCCGATGCCAAGGTATATGCCTCCTACGAAGCTGTTTTAGATGACCCTAACGTTGACGCCGTTTACGTGCCGCTTCCGACGAGCTTGCACCTCCACTGGGCGGTACTGGCCGCAGAGAAGAAGAAGCACTTGCTGCTTGAGAAGCCTGTGGCTCTGAACGTTGGTGAGCTTGATAAGATATTGGAGGCTTGTGAATCCAATGGTGTGCAGTTCATGGATGCTACCATGTGGATGCACCACCCCAGAACACACAGCATGCTTCAGTTTCTCTCAGATCCCCACCAGTTTGGCCGCCTTCAATCGGTACTATTTACTATGCACGGCACGGGAAGGGAATTTTCCTCGCGCGTGTCATATTTTCTTTCGCCAAATTTGAGATCTATTTATTTTTGCTAATGACCCGTTTGGGTGGAGGCTAGATTTTTAGATTAATTTTAATTCTTTTTAAAAATTAAAATCAAGTTTTATTTTAATTTAAACATGAGATTTGAAAATTAAAAGTTCAAACTCATAATCATCCAAATGAGGCCTAAAATATTCTCTAATTTTGAGGGTGCCACATATGGATGTATATTTATGTGGGACTTAAATGAGATTAAACCCAGAACATTACATCAAGTATCCAACTTCTCATGTTATTTTTAATTTTCACACTTTTATTTAAATATAAAAAATAAAATTGATTTTTTCATTATTATTAAAATTGTTACTATATAATTTTCTGTTATTTTTTATTAATTAAATTCTTTATTATTATTATTATTTATTTTAAAATGAAGATAAAGATATAATTGAAAAAAAATACAATCGGGTTGTCTTGACCATTAAAATGACACATAAAAAGGAAAAAGAATCTCAAAATTATAACAAATAAAAAGGAAGGGAAAGAATATTTGGTTTTCATTTTCTGATTTTAATTTTAATTATATAAATGATACATTTTTTTTTATTTTCTAACATTTTTCCAAAGTTTTATACATAAAAAGTTATATTGAATATAGTAATTTGAAGGGTTAAATATGTTTTTAGTCCCTCAAATATAGTCAAGATTTGGTTTTAGTCCCTACAATTTAAAACCGATGGTTTTGGTCCTTGAAAATTTGAAAATACACCAATTTAGTACTTACTGCATGTTTTGTTACAGATTTTGCTACCGATTAGCTATGAATTTTTATCGATAAGGACTAAATTGGTATATTTTTAATTTTTGAAGGACCAAAACCACCGATTTTAAATTGGAGGGACTAAAACCAAATCTCGACTATATTTTAGAGACTAAAAACATATTTAACCTTAATTTGAAATACCTAGAGTTGATGCATCAGAATAGTAAAAGAGAGAATTTTAAATTATAAAATAAGAGAAATTTTAAATGATATATATTTAGATGTAATTTTAACATTTCTCTATTTTGTTTAACTTTTTATATTATCATTTACAATTTCTCTTATATTTACATTTCACTTAACATCCCTAACACAATTTTGGGAATTCTAAAATTCTCCGTACAAACACACTATAAAAGTAATAGTTATATATATGGATTAATTTTACTTAATAATATTTGTTCTCTTCTTCACTTGATAAGTTTCTTATATATTTATATAGGATTTAATTAGTTTAAAATATGGAATGTATTTTACAAGATAAAATATAGTTATAATTTTGTACTAAAAAGTTAATTAAAATTATGATAAATATGCCAATGATTATAATTTCATTCTTCGTTTTTAAGGTCCATTCGCTGTTTTGAGAAGTTTCTAACTATAAATACATACATGAAAGACCTGTACTCTGTTTCTATTTTTGTTTCCTTGAAATATGATGCGTATGCTTCACTATGTACTGCTGATTGTTTTGTCATTTGTGTCTTTCTTAATCACACAGGTGCATGCTACTTTTTCTTATGGTGTTTCTCCTTATTTTCTAGAGAATGACATTCGTGTGAAGCCAGACCTTGATGCTCTTGGAGCTCTTGGTGATACTGGATGGTATTGCATCAGAGCAATCTTGTGGGCTGCCAACTATGAATTACCCAAAACAGCACGTGCCTTAAACAAACCTATATATAACGAAGCTGGTGTT
The DNA here is from genome assembly GCA_026901365.1 of Sesbania bispinosa. Taxonomy (NCBI): domain Eukaryota; kingdom Viridiplantae; phylum Streptophyta; class Magnoliopsida; order Fabales; family Fabaceae; genus Sesbania; species Sesbania bispinosa. The sequence goes on from QLOH01000274.1 coordinate 841,593, forward strand.
ATTCTAGCTTGTGGGGCTTCTCTATTGTGGGAAGATGACAGAGTAGCAACCTTTTACTGTTCCTTTTTATCTGATATGTCAATGGATATAACTGCAATGGGAACACAAGGGTCTATGCGTGTTCATGATTATGTCATTCCTAACCAAGAGAAGGAGGCTTTATTTCACACAAGTTCAAATTCTTATTTCACAGAACTTTCTACAGGTTGGGCTCCAAAGCCAAGTGAATACACAATACACACAGATCTCCCACAAGAGGCACTCATGGTTAGGGAATTTGCTCATTTGGTTGGAGCAATTAAGTTCAACAATTCCAAACCTGAGAACAAGTGGCCAACCATTAGCAGGAAAACACAAGTGGTCATAGATGCAGTGAAAGCTTCAATTGACAATGGCCTTGAGCCTGTTCATATTCTGGATTAGCTAATTTTGGTTGATGTGAGGTGGGGTCTTATCAGTTCATGTCATAAATAAGAAAGTATCTTATCAGACCAGAGATGCTTTATAATAACTGTTGTATTGAGAAGTGTTGTTTTTCACTTTCCGTCCAAGGTTTGAATCCCAATAAGTGGCACTTCAAGAATTCGATCAGCCACCAAGTGATATTCCAATTTTTTATTAGGTTGATGACCTTTCAATGTGCTTCGGGATGTTTTGTGTCTATATTATCTCTTTCCCTTTGGCTGTGTGTGCAATTCCAGTTTGTAGTGTTAGGTTTGTATCTTGATATGACTTATAAGAGTTGTTTATCCCTTAAATTGGTTAACCAAATGTATCTCTCGAGTAAAGTAGGACGAGATACGAGTCCTCTTACTAGGCTCTTTTAAATGTTATTTTTAAGGTGTTCAAATAGAGAATTAACGTAGAAGAAAGAAAAGTAGAAGAAGATGATGATTAAACGCTCGAATTGAAATTGAGCACAGTAATGTTCATTACAAAAGCAAAATAGAAACATAAATTGCATAAATGTAAAGAGTACATGAATGTAAATGGTGGTATGCAATCCCTACTTGCTTGTTTTAATTGGTTGCCTTGGTCTCTGGATGGACGCTTTTGGCTTCTGCTGGTTTTGGTTCCAATCTAGATCTGTACCCGTACCGTTATCAATTGGTGATCAGAACTCTTGTAATTTATGGGGCTTTTTGAGGTGTAGTAGCTACTGAATTTTCTTCACTTTTCAAGTGTAATTCATTCATTTCTTGTAATTTTGGGACTCTGAACTGTTCTTCAGGCCGAGGTTCCTTGCTACTGCTTTTAGCACTTGTTTTCCTTAGTTGATTTACGTGAATTCTTGCTAGCATAGGGCTGTTTTCAGCGCGCTAATCCGCCCCTTAGGTGTTTGATAATTTACTTCTTACACTTGTTCATAACTTGTTCTTGTGTGTTCTTGAATTGCTACTTCTTTCTTTTGGTGGTTTGTGGTAAGTTGAGGCATTGTTGTCTTTATTTTCCAAATATCGCTCTCCTACATTCATTCCCCAATCCACTTTAATTTCTTGTCATTTAATTTAGCTCATTTACTTTCATTCATTTAAATTCCAGTCCATCCCCATCCTTTTACTTTCAGCTCACCCCATTTACATTTCAGCCATTTAAATTCTGTCAGCTCCCATCCTTTTAATTTTTTCTCATCCCCTTTACATTCCGCCATTTATTTTTTAGTCATCCACATCCTTTTATTTTCATTTTATTCCCTTTACATTCCAGTTCTTATTTTTGTGCAATTTTTCCTCATTATTTTGTCATTTTATGCACTTTTTTTGGCTATGTTTTGTTCAATTTCTTGCTTCTGATCTGTTTGTCTGTCTATAAATTTGATTGCAAATCCTTAGAAAACGTGTGGTTGATCGTTCAAAGCGCTTAATTTAGAATGGGTTGTTCTTGAGGATCTTGGGGAAGTTCATCAAGTTCATGGTGAAATTCTTCATTTGAATCAATTTTAATCCGTAGAAATTAACGTAAACACGTTTGTATGTTGTATGACCACTTGTTAAGGACTGAATTTGAAGGATGGTACTATGCTCTCGATAGATTTTTTATTCAAGTCGCCATAAACTTTTTACAAGCCAATTTAGATTTTGGGTCCAAGCTTTTGTTTATGAAAATTGTTCTTCAAGAACATTTTGATCCACTTTTAAGAGGAGATACACTATTTTTTTCAGAATAGGGACTTGTGAGAAATTTTTGTAATTTGCAAGTTGGGGCAAAAGACAATTTTAAAAAATACAAAAAGAAATAAAAGTAGAGGAAAAGTCAACAAAGTCAAAAGAGAAAAAGTCATAAGTCATAAGTCAAAAGAAGCTGTAAAAAGAAAAATATGTGTTGTGAAAAGAAATCTTCAACAGTTAAAAAAATTAGTAAGAAAGTTCCCAACATTGTTTCCCTTTTTTGTTGTAATTTTCATTTATTTGTATTCCTCTTTCAGTTGTAATTGTTGTTTTCAAAAGTTGGCTACTTAGATAAATTTACCACTTGAATCAAAGTTATCTCATTCGTTCTCTTTGCAATTAATTTTTGTGTCTTCTGTTTTGTCTTGTTTGGCATTCTATTCTTGTTAGCTTTCTTTGATACCTACTTTGTTTGCTTGTCAATTCTTTAATTCTTAGTTTTGTCTTTGTCGTTTTCTTCCTTTGGCAATCTTAGTTAATTCCTAATGTCGTTTGTTCCAAATTTGTCGCGCTTGTATAGAGTCAAACTATGGTTTTGCAACATAACCAAACCTTAACCGAGTAGAAAATGAAAGAGTAAACATTAAAAAGTCTAAAAAGAGTGACATACATGAATGGATACATCTTTTGAGTGTAAACTTTTAGTAGAGTGAAAAGGTCCAAAGAAAACTTAAAAATGACAACTAGAAACGATTCACCCCCTTCACCTAGAACTCTAAGGTATAGGGAGGAGTTGGAGGATATATCTTGTAACCTAACTAGGTTAATAAGCGAGAAGTTTGATAAATTTAAGAGAGATTTGAGAAGACACCCTTAAATTAATGGAAGATATAGGAAAGAAATGAGAGAAAAAGGAATAAATTAATATCATTATAAGGATAGTAAGAAGAAGGAGAGGAGTTATGATAACTCTAACCATGATAGTAGAAAGCATGATGAGGAAAGGAAGTTTAGAAGGTATAAAAAAAGAAAGCATAGAAGAAATGATTAATATAGGGATAGTTATGAAAGGGAGGATAAAAGAAGAGAAGATAGAAAAAGTAAAACAAAAAAAAAATTATAAGGAAGATTCTTTTGAAGATTATTGGGAAAAAAGGATAGAAGAATTTTCTAAAGGGGTTAAAAATGAAATGTCAAGACACTTGAATAAGATCAGAAAATTAGAGAAAGAAGAAAATTTTAAATGTGAAATTGAGGAAAAAGAAGAAAAACTTAAGAAAGAAAAAGAAGAGAAATAGTGCGAAAATTTGGGAAAGCAACCAATTCCATTAAACCAACAAGTAAATGCTAACCCTTTTTGTGAAAACGTGAATAGGTTAATGGCAAATATTGCTTGTGTTGCAAAGAGGACAACTCAAGTTGTTGAAAGGGAGTTTCCTAAATTACCTTTCTTTATGCATGACATGTTTTACTCTATACATGATTATATGCCTCAAAGCATTACAAGCATGTTAAAACTATAAAATTTTAATAATGCTTTTAAAACGTGAGTAGTTATGTTGTTTGATGAAACAATTATTAATGGATAATGTACATTCATTATTCTTAACTTCTTCCTTGAATATCTTTTCCTAAAATCCTTATATCTTGTTCTTAATTTTGGTTCCATAAATTCAAAGGTTGATAGCAAAGGATAGTCTCGGTGAGAATACACGTGGAGTCTTCGCACGTTCGAAAAAAAATTTAAAATCAAGGACTTCAATTGGGTACTTGTTTACAAGTTTTATATATTAATTCTGATAATTTTAGACACAATAATAGATCTAATTTTTTCGCTGCATGTGTTGTGAACACTGTTTTTCCTTCACATTTTTCCTGTTTGAGCCACCAAAATTAAGAGCCTTCACCTTAGAATTTTGTTTGTAAAATCAATGCAATGATTTTCATAAATGGTGCAGTGAATTGGAGACAAGTCAATTGGTACGGCTAGGAGGGAGGGGAGCAGGTGGAAGTGACACGACGATGGGTTCAACTATCGATGGTCCTGCTTCGCAACGATATTGGGTTTGATTCGATGGGGTCACCATTTCTGGTATCTCACTTACAACATTTCTGTTCCAACTCCAAACAAAGTGATTCCAGCCAGTATGGAAATTTGATTTGGCTAGAGATCATGAACGATGGCGCTTGGTTCTCTACAAGTCACAACGCTGTCTAAGCCAGAATCATTTGCGCTCTCGGATAGATTTCGGTAATGGATGCTTTATTCTCATGTAATAGGAGAGAAGTAGTGTGAAGGAAGAGAAAGGGGAGGCGCCAGAGAAGAAGAGGATGGAGATTATAGGATACTAGGACACATCACATGATACTTTTAATTAGTAAATTAATCCCAGCCGTTAATTTTGATCTAAGCGTTAGGATTTAATCATCTCATCTCTCACCATAAACACTTATCTCATTTGATACGTTCTCACTCCCTATATATACATATATATATGTATATATATTTGAGAAATCATAATTGTACAACCAATCTTGATGGCATCTGCCAAGAAGACATGGATAAGATGCAGAGACCATTGATACAAGCTAAGGAAACTAAGGAGGGAATGAACAAATTAGTGTCCTACAATTTTAGAGATACCACCCTTCAGGAGGTCACTACCCTACAGGAGGACACCTATGACCCTGGATAGGACCCTAGTCCTATGTACCACCCTTAATTAGGACTCTCTTTGTATTTTCTTTTATTTTGTAATTTTCCCTTTTATTCTCCTACATAGGGGCGCTATTTTTTTGGCTTTATTGGCTAAGGCTTAGCTTGGATAAAAGCCTTAGGAGACATGGGTTCAAGTCCCCACTAAGATAGGAATTAATTTCCTTTTCTTTTTCCTCTCATAAGTGGCCGCCCCCTACTCTCTATTTAAGGGAGGCTCACCACTCTTGTAACCTTTAATCTTCATTCATATATTAAGCTTATGCTTGTATTCTCCCTTATGACGTTGAGAGACTTGATGGTTCTTGCTTAAACCATTGTGATTCTTATCCAGTTCCATGAGCTGGTGGCAATCTATACTACTGGCTTATCTGTTGAAGGGGTTGCCTTCTTTAGTGGCGCCAATTCCACCTAGGGATGGCAATGGGTACCCACTAGGCAGGGTACCACAGTGCCCGTCCTCGTACCCGCATTTTCAAAAAGCGCCCGTACCTGTAAGGATCAAAATCTTCCATGAAGGTTTTAATAATGACAACCTCTCTAATTTCAGTTAGTATAAATTCTGATTTGATGTACTAATGATTTAATTTGAGCATGTGTTAAGAAAGTACAGATCTATAGATACTCCAGAAGATATCCAATATGAAATACTAAGAACAGAAGAAACAAAATCAGTATTTCATCTCTAAAGCATGATAGAAGATATAGCTCACTTCAAGAAACTCATCAAACCATTAAAGAAAGCAAGAAAGCAGTTGAAAAGAAATAACAAAGACAGTAACATCCCTTCAAAAGAAACAAAGGTCTATCAGAAGAAGTAGAATGTTGATTGTAGCAAATAAAGTGACCTGAGCTTACTGAATGACGAAAACATGCCCAGAAGAAAGGGAAAATAAAGAGTGATCATATTAGAAGGAAGATTCACTATTAAATACTCTGCAGAAGAATGCATCCTCTAGTAATCCCAGTTTTATTCTTCTGCAGAATATCAGAACTTTGTGGAAATTAATTCCTTCATTCTGATCATATTTAAATTGATCTTCTGCATGAAAATAATAGACATATCGCAGAAGGAATTATTTCAAATCTTGTAAAGGTATCCAGAAGATGTTATCAGACAAATGACAGTTGTTCTTGACTGCCACAGCCTGCAACCTGCAGTGTTTCAGTCCTTGATAGAGACAACTCCTTCCTCACAGCTGGAGATGACTCAGCCTCTCCAAGGGTTTCCAATGGCTATATCATTCAAAAAGCCTATAAAAGGAACTCATTTCTTCATGAAAATGTAAGACAGACAGTCCAGAAGAAGCACCAGACTGCATAATTACCATCTCTACCTTCTGGAAAAATTCTCTCTCTCATAAATCTCTGATATTTTGTTCTTAACAGTTCAAGAGAGAGTTGGCTCAAAACCTTCTGCTGTGCTTTAAAGAGTCTTTATTTTGAGCTTTGAAATTTAATTTTCACTACATACTTCTACTGTAATCTCTCAAGGAGGCTTAAGAGTGTTAGTGCCTCTTGAGAAAGTATTCAGTAACTGTAAGTGGATAGTTCCACAGGTTTGTAGTGGAGAAAATAGCGTGCAGATAATTTTCTGTAGCTTACTGTATGTATCATCTACAGAAAAAGCTGCAATTGGTTGGAAGCCATAAGTGGCTGAAAAAAGATCTTGTTGGTGAGCCTGAAGAGGCTGCAGAAGAATACTAGTGGTAAGGTGTACCCAAGGTCATTGTAACAGTAAAGATTGAATAAGAAAATCCTACTTGGTGTAGGGACTGGACGTAGCCTCGGGCTGGAAGAGGTGAACCAATATAAAATCTGTGTGTGAAACTTTTTTATCCCTACTCTCTTTATTTTATATAAACTATATGTGCATAAAACCATTTTGAAAAGTAATTAATACCTAAGTAAGTGTTACCATTTAAAAGGTTCCATACAGGAACTATATCTTCTGCATACAACATTATCCATAACAACTATCTTCTGGTGCTTATACTTTTAATACAAAGCCAAGTTTATCTTGAGCAGACTAAGTATTAAAAGAATCTTGCAGAAATTTTAAAACATCACAATTCAACCCCCCTTCTTGTGATTGCAATTTCAACTTCAGTACCCACGTAGGCGGTAACTTTAGTGCCCGTCCCCATACCCGCTGGGCACCTATATGCCCGTACTCGCGCCCGTTACCTGCACTTTTATTAAGTAAATAATTAAGAACTTACTAAAAAATATTAATTTAAGAAAATTATATCTCAATTAAAAAAGTTACTCGAAGATCGTCCAAACATAATTTTTAAATATCAATGATACAACAATTTAACTACATTGAAACACAATATGTTAACGTTGAGTCTCAAAAATATTATTGAGTAATTAATAATGTTTTAAGTCTCATGAACCTGAGTTTTAATGTATAACAAATTTGGTTAAAATATCCTTAAAAAAGGAACAGATTCTCTTAAAGGTATTTATCTGTGTTTCAACAACCTTCTGAATAAGCAACTCTCTGAAGTTTTGCAACCCTCTGAAGTGGTGCAACCTTCTAAAGGAGAGGAACTTGTTGAGATATCAGGACCTGCTGAAGCCAGTAAACCCTCTGAAGACGAGAGACGTCGTTGATAAGTGTTAGAATTACGTAAAATCACTATATAATTACAACACTTATTGATGACAAATTGATGAAATTACAACCCAATTCAACCCTTTTTAGCTCAAATTGCAGCTCTTGTATTTATTTGAGTCAAATCTGAATTTGATGCTATTTTGACAAAGAATTTGTTGATTTTTATAGATAAAAAGCAAAGTTACAAATAAAGCATCAAGAGAGAAGTGAGCAAGGACAGGAAAAACATGAAACAAGCTTCAAAAGAGGACAATTCAGGAAAATCAGTTGTTGTTTCCTGCGCTCCACCTGCGCTGAGCGCAGGCAGAGTGCAGGAATGTCTGTGCAATTACTGTTTTCTGTGCTTCACCTGCGCTGAGCGCAGGAAACGTAACCTAATTTTTAATGGGCCACAAGCAGAGTCTCAAAAGACCATCAGAACAATTTATAAAGGGAATTTTAGGGATTGAGAAGGCAGACAGAGACGTACGGAGTTTTGAGCAGATTCGGGGCTAGAGAAAAGTGTGACAGTCTCTATTTGTTTTGTAATGGCTACCATGAGTAGCTAAACTTCCATTTAGCATCGAACGTAGTCAATTCAATCCCCAATTGTATTTTGGATTTTCTTTGTTATTTAAGAATCTCTATTTTTATAATATTGGTGTTTCTATTATGTTCTTAATGCTTAGCTTCCGTCTTTGTACCAGAGTTATGATATGATTTATTGGATACGCTGGGAAGCGGTTTTGTAAATCAGGTGCGAGTTCCTGAATGCCTAGGAATATGGTTCTTGAATTCTGATTTGGGTAAAAACACTCGATGGGTTGAATACCTAGGAATAGGGTTCAATTTATTGATAGCTATTAACAACTGATCTTAAAGCTGGGGCAATTTGTTAAACAGCCAAGGAATTGGTGTTTAGGAATTTTTTTCTAAGAATTTCATACTTGAGGGATCTTTATGAATGAATTTTATTTGGGCTTCAATATTTATAATTATAAATTCCTAAATATCATTGGTTTCCAAATACAAGAGGGGTGCGATAGACGAAGTTCAATCCTAGTTTCCTTAATTTGCTCAATTCTATCCTTATTCTCTTTGCCTCAGCTTTTATTTTATTTACTATTATAATCTTCATAAACAATCATTCAAGATTCTTCTTACTCAATAAGTGTGAGCACTGAGAATTTATTTTGTATCGTTCCTCGTGGGTACAACAACCCTTTCTCTTACTATTATATTGCTGTGATATTGGTATGTTTGCCAAGATCTCAACAGTCGTACTGAGAATTGTATCATCTTGGAAATGAGTTTCTCTAATGATCCTTTTTAAAGACTCAAGTCTTTTCGTTGCTTTCTGCCAGCTGTCTGCACCTCTTTCTATGGCAAGGCAAATCAGAAGCTTTTTGGTATATTTCAAATTCCTATTCACCAAAAGGTAGTCTCTGCTGTGAAAGTACATTTTGCTCAGAAAAAGTAGAGTCAACGCTGCTACACACCTACCTCTGTTGTGTCTGCTACTGCAAGCTTGTGTCTCAACGGAAATAAAGCTATTTCACAACGGGATTTATAGAGTGTCTAAACGGTCTCATATCTCTCTCTATAAATACAAGTCTTCATGCAGATAAGAAATAGAGAACAAACGTGAACTTGCTGAAGTGCTGCAAAATTTCTCTAAGAAATATTTTCACTCTATTTCATTTGTACTAAACTTTCATATTCTGAGTTCATCTCAGTAGATTGTACATCTTACCCAGTTTAGGCTTTAAACTTGTGTAGTTTCAAAGCTTAGGCAATATTTCATCTAAAACAATTTTCTATTTTAGCCTGGAGAGGCTTGTTGTTTAAACAATACTTGGTTTAGAGCCTGGAGAGGCTTGGTAGGAAACAGTACTTGTTGTAGTAGAGCCTGAAGAGGCTTGACAGAAAAAAATACTTGTATATCTTATCAGATAGTGTAAATCCTTAGCTGGTTGGCTTTGGTACTGGATGTAGCTCACAGTGGTAGTGGGTGAACCAGTATAAATCTTGGCTAAGTCTTCTCTTATCCTTAACTCATTTATATTTGGTTTATACTAACTTGGAGGGTTCAAAAATTATTGTTTTATAACTTAAAGCTGAAAAACTATCTTAAAGAGATTGAAAACAAGTTTTCCAAACTGCTTTACTGAACCTGTTGAAGTTACTTAAGCAAGTATATAACTCCCAGTTTCAGCAAGTTATAAAAACTTCTTTGTGAAAAGTGCTGCTTGTGAAAGGTTTTCTAAAATCAGTTTGAAATTTATAAAACACTATTCAACCCCCTTCTAGTGTTTCCTGTGGTTTCTACAGTTAATGCTCTAAAACACAACAAATGATATCAAGTACAAATTTTTTATTAAATATTATAATATACTTTCACGTCATACTATTTGATAAACTTGGATATTATGTGTTAGAATTCTTCAAGATCTGTAAAATTAGATTATTAACACTAATTAGTCATATATTATAAAGTAAAAAAACACAAATAGATAGTTATAAAAATATATTTTTAATTTGTAACATATTATATATATCAATTTTAAAAATATGTATAAATATATTAGATATTTTAATAAAACTAATATATCCCTATATATAATTATATATGGTATTTTCTATTAAATAATTATATATATGAGTGCGGGTATGGGGCGGGCTGGGCATCAAAGTGCCCGTACCCGCGCCCGTCCCCATGAAAAAATACGGGCTTTTGCCCGTACCCGCGCCCATACCCACTTTGCAAGTTTTTACCCTGCCCATTGCGGGTAATTTTTGTGAGTACCCATAGGGCTTGGGCTCAATTGCCATCCCTAATTCCACCTCTATTCCATTTTCTTTCATTTTCTCTCATTTTCCTTTATTTTTATGTGCATATATGCTTGCTGCCTAGCCATTATAATTGCTTGATTTTCACTTCTAATCGGTTGATTTTGTTCAATTCTAGATACGTAACCTTCCTGCTATCAATTGATCATCAGAGCTTTGTTGATTTGAGCAAATTTGGGGTTATATTGGTTGAGTTTGGAGTGCATTTTGGGGCTGGAACAACGTAGTTCCATACTTCATTTTGTGTAATTTTCCATCCATTTCTTTTTAATTTCGGACTTTGGAATGTTTCCCGGGCCCGAGGTGCCTTTCTCTTGCTCACAACACTTGTTTGATTTGTTTGAATTGCGTGAATCTTTGCTAGAATGGGGCTGTTTTGGGCCGCTAATCCCACCCCTTAGGTGTGACACCCCTAGTTACTACTAAGAACGCCACATGTGTTGCACGTGACAAATGAAAATATTATACAAGCCGGTAAAAATGCGGAATTATTATTTTTAATATAGATTGGTAACCAGTAGCGTTGTCATATTGACCTACAACATCTCTAGTTCTATTTTAAGTATTATGAAATATTCTTTCCTTACTTGTTAATTTATTTTTGAGGAGCATCAAAGCGTTACTACGTAGTAGACACATACATTCATTCATCATAAACATCACACATAGGAAATAAACAGTGCATTAAGTACAAATAGAGATCATTGTACGCTTAGAGCTTACAGACCATAAAATAGAAACATGAGTTCTAGAAGTGAAGTAAATAATCAAAGCAACCTCAAAACAAGATACAAAAGAGAGGTCACAAAAACTCAGAGCTGATCACAACTAGACTCGAACACAACTACTCTACTCCTCGTCACGTGGTAGAGAGGGATCCTCCTCATCCGACGAGTCATCAATGATGATCATCCCCATCGCATCTGAAAAAGGGCGGTCTCGCGCATCAGAACTCATGGAATCAGAGCCGGGCACCCCCGAAGTAGGTGAGTATTGCAGGGAATCCGAACCAACAAGATCTGACACACGTGATGAACGAGATGCTACTGAAGATGCCTGGCGAGGACGGGGCCGGCAAAAAGTAGTGTAGCGCACTAGGTTAGGCGGCGTCTGGAACTCTAATGTCAACGGGACAACAAAATCAATCTCTGGTAACAATGGAAGGTCGGGGTGAATGATGATGACGCGAACCTCCCCGGTAAAGACACAACTCCTGGGTATGTCAGTTACCCTCCACGTTCCCCTCGGCATCCACCGGAGCCGCACTCTCATAGAAGACATATTGCGGATCTCCAATACCAGCTGACGGCGTAAAAGAAGGCACAACCAAACAACAAACAAAAAGGGGAGTGAGAACACATCGCATGAACTCAAGCGGTATAGGATATAATGTCTAGAGAACATACAAGGGAAATTCACACAATTCAACCAAACAAGCACATACACACATTATCATTATGATGCACATAGCCTATTTCATACTTTGCAATCATAATACTATATCTGATGCATGAGGGCCCGAGAAATCACCACAACAGTGCACACAGCAACTGAGAAACCATATGGAAGTAATCAAGAGTTAGAGTCTGTACTAGTCTCGGTACAAAGAGCTTTGCTCATATATTTTGGCCTATTTTTCTTTTGTGATCCTTCCAGACAATCTCTACTGATCCTGAAACCTTGAGAGCAACAGGCATAGTCAAGCTTAATCCCCTGAACTCGACAGTCTGGAGCTCAACTATCCTCAGGGTTGGCGTCCTTTTCAAGACCCGTTGGAGTCCTTTGCAAGACTCAGTGCACCAGTCCCAACCAGCTTCACACTGTACCAAAGTGTCACTTCCACGTTTAGTCATAAGGTATACAACCTTAGACATCACCAATGCTCATGATGCATGCCACACATTCAATGCTTTCTCAGCATACACGTTCCTTACCAGCAAAGTCCATCAGATCCTTCCACGTAACCACTCCCCGCGGCACGACACAGATCCAATGACTTTCCTTCGCAAGGGAAAACCAAACCCCATCTCGGGTCAATCCACACTCTCTCACTAGGCTTCTCAAGTCTTATGTAAGAAGGGTGTGTTTGTTATAAGCTTTTAAAGTAAGTTGTATTCATTCGTCCTTAAGACTAATGATCACTTTCGCTTAAGTCCTATAGCTTACTAAGGCTTAAGGTTGTGTCTTATGAATAGTATTACACATCTTATGTATAAGGTTAGGGTTAAGTCTAACAGTATCTTCCTTAGGCATTACCTTATCTTAATTGAGTTTATCTTTCCCTTTATGAAAGCTTAATATGTTTAACAACCCTTAATTAACCAATTAGGGTTAGGTTTAATCCTTAATTACGGTTAATCTTCCTTAATTAGGCTATAATTAAGGCTAATCTTTCCTAATTAAGTCTTAATCTTTACTTAAGATCCTAATTAACTCTTAATAATCCTTTAATCTCCTTTCTAATCATGGATTAGACTTTTAATTAAACTTAATTAAGGTTAATCATAATTAATTAGTCCTTAATCGTCATTAAGTCTTAATCACATTATTAACACCTCATTAATGATTAAGATTAGGGTTAATTAAAGTTAATCTTAATTAATTCTTCCTTGATTGATCAACTTAAGTGAATTGGATTAGTGGGCTTACTAACTTAAATTTGAGTCTTGATCTTTATAGGTAGGACTAGAGTTCAAGCCCAACACTAATTCAAGCCCAATGTCCATTCATTATTTTTTGTTTGGCCTTATGGTGAGTTTTATGAGTTTTTTGTAAGGTATTGGGCCCAAACTAGAGGCCCAATGGTTAGGTAACTCATAAGGGTCCATTTTATTAAGTTACCATCAAGTAATATGAGTTTTATGGTGACTTTAGCATACGCTTATCTTTTTTACCCGAATTTGATTTATCATTTCACAATGGAAGTTGTCATCTTTTACCTTTACTTGTTACTTTAAGTTTTTAAACCTTTTTAACCTATTGGGCTACTGAGGCCCATAAACATACCAACACCAATTTCATCAACTTTTCAAGATCATACACATCCATTTCAAGAACACCATCAAGAACATCAAGAACACTCATGAACATTCAAGAACACCATGAATTTCACCAAAATTCAATAAATTCTCAAAAATTATAAAACTCAAGTATGATGTTCTACAATCACCCCAAACCAATATTTTCATGTTATTTCATCCAAACATACCAATCTTCATAGAAAATTTCATACTTTTAAACATAGTCAAAAAGTTTCATTTTCATAATCAAATCAAGCAAACAAATTTTCTAACTTCAAATAACAACTTGCATGTACCTAAAATCATCATATCTACACATTTCAGCCATCAAACAAATTTTCGAAACATGCATGCATACTCAATGGAGCTTGGCCAAACCATATTTCAAGGAAAATGGGTTCCAACATCAAAATAATAGCTTGCATGTACTCATAATTATCATATCAACACATTTCAACCATCAAACAATTTTTAGCAACATGCAACCACATCCAAGTAAGCTTGGTCGAACCATTTCTCAAGGGAAATAGGTTCCAACATTCATTCTCATGGTAAGAAAAATGGAGATGGAAAAAGGGTCAAGGGTCACCCTTTACTCTAGCCACCTGTGACACCCTTCTACCCCCAAACTCTTATACGTTTAATAAATTGAAGTGTAAAAAAAGTAACATCCCACAATGGGTAAAAGGTTCACATAACTCTCTTATTAAAAACCTCATTAGTTTGAAAACAACTTAATTAAAATAAAACGAAACTCAAATGTATTAAAATACTCATGCAGCGGAATCTCCAAAACTATAAAAGTAACTAAACATCCTACTTGCTGTGCAAGGGATCCAAAACAGTTTACAAAAACCTTCCTAACTAGAAATATAAAGAAATAACCCCCAAAATTATGCCCTGATGTCACATATACCATAGCACACTCCCTTTAATCAAAACTCGACACCAGTCGTGTCATCATCAATACCTGTAAAAATATCCACAGTATAACGGTGAGGAAAAGAATACTACTCATACATACACATAGGAGGCTACCCTATCCTCACCCTCATATAAACAACATCATCATCAATCATACCACATACCCAAACATCAAATAATCCATCAGATAATAATCACCTATAAATCAACATATAATTATTCATCTATATCATCATATAAGTCCCATACCATCATTCACCAATGGAATCACATACTCTATTTTCACACATAATACTCAATCATCATTAATACTCATAACATCATTATTTACTCAGTTTCATCATCAAATATATCACATATATACATCCATCATGAATACATCAAAACTCATCATCATCATATTATAACTCACTTCATCATTAAGTATAAATCATCATCACATGCACCAAAACTCATCAACAACATTATATAACTCAATACCATCATCGAGTATAGCACATTATCATATGCACCAAAACTTATCACCTCACCTACCCAAAGATCATGACTTGGAACTCCGCACAATGGGTGCACCTCGTCAATCACTCTAGTTAGTACCAAGATAGTCTACCGGTGTCACCACACACAATCCGATAGGTTGTACCCCCTCTATGGGCCCGCACAACGACATTCGACCCTAGGTTGACCCCTTTTATGGGCCAGTACAAATCACCCCTAGGTTGCACCCCCTCTATGGGCCCGTGCATCGAACGCCCCATCTTGATCCCCTGAGTTGTACCCCCTCTATGGGCTCGCACAACTCAGTTCACCTCCCGAATTGTACCCCCTCTATGGGTTCGCACAATTCAGGTCTCATCACATATGCTCAAGGCATCTCTCCTAAGTTGTACCCCATCTATGGGCCCGTACAACTTAGGTAACATAATCATCCAAAGGTAATACACACCATCATCATTATCATCATCATCATGCATTATCATGCTCATCATAAAACACCATTATCATAAAGTGATATACTCTTATCATCATTACATCATCATCAATAATTACATTGCATATTATGCACACCAAAACATCATCAATATTCATTATCCTCATCAATCTCATTGCATATTATGCACACCAAAACACCATCAATATTTAATATCATCCTCAATCTCATTGCATATTATACACACCAAAACACCATCAATATTCAATATCATCAACAATCTCATTGCATATTATGCACACCAATCATTATAAAGCATTATCACACACCATCAATCATCATTAAACAATCAGGATCTCAAAATCCACTCTCGTAATCGATTACTGTAACGCCCTAATTTCTGAACTCAGAAATAATGCCCGTTGGAGACACTATTCCCGAAGTTCTTGAAATCATTTCGTTAAATTCCGATATCGTCATACATTAGCTTAAGCTTTCCAACGATTAGCTTATGCCAAAACAAGACAAACGTTAAAGACCTTAAATAAGTATGAGACCTACTTAAGTTCAGGGAAGAATTCACACTTAGAGAAGTGGGATTCATTGAACTCATACCGGAAATCCGGCAGAGTCTCCCCTAAAAACCAGACAATTACCAATTTCAGCTTAATCTGAAAATCAGCAAAAACCAGTACAATTCAATAACATGAATACTTTAAAACTCATAATTAAGACTCCATGGCTAAAAACATGATCATGCGTTTATACATCATTAGATCAATTGTCCACAAATACAATTGAACTAATTTCTATTACAAAGAACTTCCATTTCGGAATAAAGCTCAGCTCCTTCAACACCTTTTTCCGTCATATCACTTGGAATTTCCTGCACAACTAAAATAAATCCCCGAAACATGGGGTGAGATAATAATCTCAGCGAGTATAACTAAACATGCATAAAGTGTGGGGAAGATCAACTTAACTAACTAATATAAAGCTAAATATCATACTCAAATTCATATCAATTAAAGATAACTAACGTAACATATTCATAAACTTAATACTCAAGTCATTACAATGCAATAATAATGCAACTCACTGCTGTGCCCAGCAGGCATGAACTTATTACTGAAACTGGAGTTAGACCTGAGGTTAGACTACGGGAAACGTCTTTCCCGGGGACGTATCCCACCCAAAACTGGACCGAAGTCAATATCTTTACATAATCAATTAATTTCTTAACTCACAGCACAAGGACGACTTAATTAACTCACGGTCGAACCCGGTAAACATGATTTGATAACCCAAAACTAGAATTTCGAGTATTTCGAGTGTTTCGAAAACTTTCGTAACTTTCGTAACTTCGAAATCCAAGGGATTTATAATCAATTCCTAGCATGAATTATTCAATTCCAGCATAAACTTCATCAATTCAATCATATTAACTAATTAGAAAGGGAATCGAAAAGGTAGGGTTCATACATTAAGCATTTCGTAATCTCGCTACCCTAAGGTTTTCAACGAAACAACCAACCAAACTACTCAAATTCATGCATACATAACTAATCTAACCACAATTATCATATAAAAGAGGGATTAAAGAGTAGGGTTCATACATTGGGGAGAAATCAAACTCAAAGAGAAAAGTGAATGTGTGAGTTATACTCACCAATCCTTGGGAATCAAGAGTAGGATGGAAGATTGAAGTGTTTCACTTGATGATTCTAGCTCCGAATTCCTTCCCAAGCTCCCAAATCAGCTTTCTCTCACTAGGTGCACTCTTTCTCTCTCTCTAAAAAGTGTGAAGGAAGAAGAAGAAAATAGCTCCCTTCAGATTCTGCATGTCCGAGTATTTATACTGGACAGCTGGTAATCGATTACCATAGTGCTATAATCGATTACCAGAGGTAAAAATTATACTAGAAAATATTTCTGGAAATCTGGTAATCGATTACAATCCTTGGTAATCGATTACCAAAAACTCAGCCCTCAGGTAATCGATTACGTAATCGATTACACAAAATTCAGCTCTCGGGTAATCGATTACAACTTGTGAGTAATCGATTACCTAAAAACTAGCTCTCGGGTAATCGATTACAAACTCCCTGTAATCGATTACCAGAACCCAAAACTCTTCATTTTAACCTGAAATAGAATTCTAAGTTAATTTCCATAATCCCCACTCAACCTCTAATTACCAAACACAAAAATCTTATTTCTAACCTAATGAGTTATTAAAACTTCTGGTTAAGGCTAATACTTGGTCTTATACTTGAGTTTTAAATCATAACTCCTTAATTAACCTTAATCTCTTAACTTATTTTCCTTTAATTACTAATACTTAGCCCTCTTATTTTCAGCCTAATAAGTTGTTTAAAGTTTTTAATTTGTGGGATGTTACATTCTACCCCCCTTCTAGCAATTTTGCCCTCAAAATTGTACAAGAAACAGAATTTAAATTTACCTCAACTAAAAAGTTCCGGGAATAGTTCCCGTAACCTGGTAAAGAGTAACCCAGAACCTAAAAGTGAACCTAGAGTCCCTATTTGATATGAGGTTAGAGGAAATGCCATGGAGTCTGACGATCTCTCTAACATACAAACTGCTAATTGCTATGGGAAAAGGTACTCCTAACTGGTAGGAGGTGAGCTGGCTTGGCCCGTCGGTCCTCATTCACCCAGATGGCATCACCAACAGCTTGGACTCGGGGCAAACCTATCACAACGTCCCTAACTATACTCTCCCACTTCCACTCAGAGATTACTAATGGTAAAAGGGTTCCTAATGGTTTCGATGTTCTATATAGACCTGCTGACACATTAAACATTCAAAAACCTAACCTACTATATTTCTTTCCACATCCTGATACATCTTGGTAGAGTCAGGATGTACGAGAAACTTACCTCTATTAGCTTATTCTAACACCTGCTGCCTGAGGTTACCCCTTTTAGGGACACTGACTCTCCCTTGGAAGAGAATTATCCCATCTTCTGATCCAGAAAACCCTATGGTTGCCTTCCCTCTTGGAGGCTAGAGTCCAAACTCTGAGCCTCCCTAATTTGAGCTCTTAGCTCACTGGTGAATGTGATACTATGAAGTCTGACACTATGCTCCCCAATAGTTACTCTTAAACTTAGGTTCCTGAACTTCTTTAACAAACTCCTTTCATGTATCATCACGAGAGACACATGAAGAGACTTTCTACTCTATTTGAGTATACTTGATTGGCTTGGTTAGACAACACCCTTGATAAAATCTAATCATAGGAAAAGATTTCACACAACAACTAAGGATCCTAATTCCATACCCAAACCCATCAACTATCGGTTGGTTTCAAGTCTTATGTCCTTGCTGATCTAGCTAGGTTTGAGAAAATTCCAAGTGATTTACATGTTTATATTCTAAGCTCTACTATATTACTAACTATAAGTCATGCACACATAATTACTCAAT
This sequence comes from Sesbania bispinosa, assembly GCA_026901365.1. Taxonomy (NCBI): domain Eukaryota; kingdom Viridiplantae; phylum Streptophyta; class Magnoliopsida; order Fabales; family Fabaceae; genus Sesbania; species Sesbania bispinosa. The sequence goes on from QLOH01000274.1 coordinate 860,197, forward strand.
CCCTCGAATCACTAAGTTTGTGTTGGATAAATAATCCAACGCTTACGTCATGTTCGAGGAATTAAGTTCACATAATCACATAACAAACACCGCACACAAGTGAGAGGAAGGTCACTCATTCATCTAATAAAACAACGGAATCCTAACAACACTCATGCCATAAACGTAGGTATAATACCTACCGGTTACAGCATGAACATGGTAAACCCTCGTAGTCTCCTATATTCCCTTACTGGGATCTTTCTCTATCTCACCCTACCGGTCAGGGCTTGTACTTAATTTGGTTCTAAGTTTTCACTGAAAAGGAAAGTGACATAATGTCGTCCATACCCTAGTCCTCCTATAAATAAAGATTTCTAAATGCTTTAGAGTTCTAACCTAGTGAGTGTGCCTAACAATATCTCAATTCTTTCCTAACACTCTAACTAGGCCTAACTATACACAATCAAATCTAAATTTCAGGTTGGGTGAAACTTAGTTGGGTTCAAGTACTGAGTGCCTTCTACGGATTCTCATGGTCTGACTATAAAACTACCCCCTTAAGGGTTGAGGCTCTCCCTAATATTTCTCAGTGTTTAAAATCTTGATTTCTCTCTTGGAGTTACCAAACCTACATCCAAATATCTAAACTAATTTGTTCTTCCCTATGGAATTCATAGAGAAGGCTAAGTATTTGGGTGGCTGGGAGAACATCTACCGCTACTTGATAAATTCTTGGTTAACTCTAGAGTTGTCTACTAATCTACTTATTCTATTCACTTCCCATTAGGACCTCAATTGTAGTTTCCTCCCCTTTTCTATTAAATTCTAAAAGTCTATGTTATTCCCGTTACTTTGTTATCTTTAACTAAGGTATTAGGTTCACTCACTTTCTCTCTAACAATTCTCCCAGGTGATTCCTAACCCCTTTCTACAGGACTACCCTTAATATGGCTTAATTGTGAACTTCCTGTCCTTATCTGAGTTGTAGGTAAATCTACACTACCTTATGTAATCTATACTAGAATTCTTAATTTCCTTGATTAAGGTTCCTCTCCCTTAGAAGAGTTATGGCTAAGGTTTCTTTCTACTGGTGGTAATAAGTTTAATTAGGTGATTTAGGATGGTGGAACTACTAAGTTGGATTTCCGAGAAAAATTTGGTTCATACCAACTATCCTGATGTGAATCCCACCAGGTAGAATTAAAGAAGATGGCGACATGGCTTAAAAAAAAGCACAGTTGTCATCAATGCCAAACTCCAATTGAAGGCAAGCTTTGGGAGAGTGGGGGCGGACAAGAAAGGAGCGACCAAAGGGGATGCATGGCTAAATCAATTTCTTTGTTTTATTGCTTTCAATAAGAATTATGTGGCTGTTACAATACTTAATCATGTGGCTGGTTGTTACAAAGGAGAATTGAAAGGAATTAAAGATGAAACCGTTACAAGGAGACAAGGAGTTAATAGCATGAAGGTTACAACTTGAGGAATTGTGGGCTGATTCATGAGCCTTCAAATTACGGCCAACATGTGTTTAATTTGCTGAATTGTAACTGTTTTAAGGGCAGCCAACAAATGGAATTCAATTAGATGAATCAAGACTCATAAAAGGGCAGCCAACACATGCTTAATGCACATTATACTCATTCATTTTGGGAGCATTACTTGGCTGATTCACTTGAGGACTTTAGTGGCCAAAAGGAAGAATTACTTGGCTGAATTTTACTTAGAATCTTGGCTATAGCTACAAAGGTATAATGGGCGGCTACATGGGATAGACTTTTAATTACTTGTTGGTTGTTTCATGTCTTGTTTTTATTATTATTTAGTAGTATTATTAGGAGAGTTACAAGGATGAATGTAGAGAGTCATGCATGGTGCGCATGAAGCTATTTAAGGGGCATACAATCCATGAAAGAACACTTAGAAGTTTGAATCAGAATTTTTATTTCATATTGGAGAGTGTTTCTCTAATTTTCTTGTTAATTCAAGAATTTAGTTTTATCAAAGGTCCTTCATCCCTTTGTGTGTATAACTCTTAGGCTTATCTTCCATCCTTGGAAGTGTGACGTCTATCAAATTTCATTCCATCTTCTTACCTTTTTCCATTTTCTCGTTTTAACCATTTCCCAAATTTCCTACTTATGAGCATTCCAACCTAGATAGATCCGTAAAACGAATCCACCCCCCGGATTCATATCATTTGGTATCAAAGCTTCGGCTCTGGGTTCGGAATGCCGATGGAAATTTACTATACAAGGTGTTTAATTGAATGTCACCCATGTATAGTTGCATACGATTATGGTAGCGACAACAATGTTGTGAGTCAAAGATTGGTGGAGAAACTCCACCTACCAACGAGCTTTCATCCGAATCAAGCGTGGATCACATTCACTGTGGGGCAGTGTGAGAAAGAAGTATTATGTGATATCGCTCCCATGGACTCTTGTGATCTTCTTTTAGGATGGTCATGGCTTCGTTATAAAACACTCAATCTTGATGAACGCTCGCTTTCTTTGAGGCATGAGGGACGTGAGATTAAGTTCAAATTTCTGACACCAAGCCGAGCCAGTGAGTATCAATGTAAGTTGAAGAAGAAATAGAAAAAGAAAGAGAGAAAATGAGCAAGAAAATTTTAATTTCTAATGTTTTTTCTTCTTTTTTTTGTGATACTATTTTACAGGGGCAAGAGGATGTAACTGTGAATGACACACAACACAAGTTGCCAAATTTTAATTGTGTTGATATCATTCCTAGTGCTCCATTGTACATCCAACCTACTATTGGAAACCAAAATCATGAGGATATTGAAGACAAACACATGGAGACTTTTGTTTTTGAGGCTGAATTGCATTTGTTTAAAAACAAAATTCTGCACGTTTGTTTGACAAGAAGAATTGCCCATGGTCATGATGTTTGGGTTTGGAAATCAAAAAGGAAGATTTCTTTGATGCATAAGGAAGGAAAAAACCAAATCTGAATTTTTACAAGTTGTATTTGATCCAGGAGGAAGCTTTTGAGCTTCTGCAGTAGTCAGTGAATTAAATTAAGCAAATAAAACTTTAAGATTCGGGACGAATCTTCTCGAAGAAGGAGGGTATGATGTGAATCCCACCAGGTAGAATTAAAGAAGATGGCGACATGGCTTAAAAAAAAAAAGCACAGTTGTCATCAATGCCAAACTCCAATTGAAGGCAAGCTTTGGGAGAGTGGGGGCGGACAAGAAAGGAGCGACCAAGGGGGATGCATGGCTAAATCAATTTCTTTGTTTTATTGTTTTCAATAAGAATTATGTGGCTGTTACAATACTTAATCATGTGGCTGGTTGTTACAAAGGAGAATTGAAAGGAATTAAAGATGAAACCGTTACAAGGAGACAAGGAGTTAATAGCATGAAGGTTACAACTTGAGGAATTATGGGCTGATTCATGAGCCTTCAAATTGCGGCCAACATGTGTTTAATTTGCTGAAATGTAACTGTTTTAAGGGCAGCCAACAAATGGAATTCAATTAGATGAATCAAGACTCATAAAAGGGCAGCCAACACATGCTTAATGCACATTATACTCATTCATTTTGGGAGCATTACTTGGCTGATTCACTTGAGGCCTTTAGCGGCCAAAAGGAAGAATTACTTGGCCGAATTTTACTTAGAATCTTGGCTATAGCTACAAAGGTATAATGGGCGGCTACATGGGATAGACTTTTAATTACTTGTTGGTTGTTTCATGTCTTGTTTTTATTATTATTTAGTAGTATTATTAGGAGAGTTACAAGGATGAATGTAGAGAGTCATGCATGGTGCGCATGAAGCTATTTAAGGGGCATACAATCCATGCAAGAACACTTAGAAGTTTGAATCAGAATTTTTATTTCATATTGGAGAGTGTTTCTCTAATTTTCTTGTTAATTCAAGAATTGAGTTTTATCAAAGGTCCTTCATCCCTTTGTGTGTATAACTCTTAGGCTTATCTTCCATCCTTGGAAGTGTGACATCTATCCTTTTCCATTCCATCTTTTGCCTTCTCCATTCATGAATTTTTCTCGTTTTAACAATTCCCCCAATTTTCTTACTTATGAGCATTCCAACCTAGATAGATCCGTAAAACGAATCCACCCCCCCTTGGATTCTCGTCATATCCTGACTAAAAGCCTTTACCTAATTCCTTTCCCGAGTACTTCTCCGAGTCCTCGAAGTTAAAACCGATATGGTTAGACTTAAGGTATGGGTGAAGTGTTCTTATTTGATGATTTCTAAATTTTCAGATATTCAAGGCATCACTTCCTAATATTCTTAAGTATTTCCTAAGGGTGAAAAGAAATAGCAGAAGTATTGTTTTCTCATGACAACTTACCCACTCGTTAAGGTTAAAGATATTACTGATGGTAAGTTCTGGAATGGTACTAACATTAGATAATCGAAATCTCACTATCTTTACTAGGGATCTCTATCTTATTCATCTCCTAAACATGCCCCCAACTCTCAGTGGCTAACAATTAATGTTGTAGTCTTAAGGTACAAATATAGTGATCTCTCCTAAGGGTTTCAAAAATATTAGGGTCGTAAGACTTTGTCTCTAGGGCCACTAAGTGTTCTCTAAATGTGAGATGTAAAGGTGAGGAAATGGTAGTCGTCATGACTACCTACCCGTCTGGTAGAGTCTAAAGATTTGTCCATGTAATCCATGGACAAAGCAAAAGGGCAAGGTGGCTGAAAGAATCCCCACTCGCCTGACCGTCTCCCGACTACCCTCAAGGCGGCCTAGGAAATATGCCTACTCCTACATCGACTCAAAAGAAACCTCAATTTCCTAACCCTTGTAAGTTTTAGGTCTAAATGTCTATATGTCCCTGCTAAGTTTGCTAACTTTAGGTAAGGTCTTAAGCCTACTTAAGTTAAAGTCCTCTTAGGTGTCTCTGCGATCACTGGTTTACCCTACGTAGAGTTTCTATCTTAACTTGGACTATAGTCCCCCATTCCTTCTAACATGGCATCACAAAAGTTTGTCTCAAAAGAAACTCTAACTATGTGAATTACTACCTAACGTGCACACACACATTCTAACATAACGTGCCACAAAACCATTCAAACAACCAACATTACAATTCAAACAACAAGACACACACAAAACATTCAAATTATACAAGTCACACAATGAATACCACATTATAAGTCAAACAACAAATCAACATCCACAAGTTAAGAATCTATTTTAACTAACTACCTCAGAGGTGCCTAATGTTCACTAGGATTCCAAGGTCACATTCTATAAAGCTTCTATGATGAGTATAATGTTCTTAGGAATAAACTTAAGTTACTCTCTTTCTAATACAAGATGGGTGGCTCTACCCTTGTTAAGAAGTATTCTAACTCCTTGACCAAGGTAACCTACTCACATGACTAACCATAATCTCCGTGTACAATGCACACACTATAGGAGTGATCAGTCCCTAAAATGAGTACACGTACTAGAAGATCACAATAAGCCACAGGCAACTAGCCTAACCACAGTCCAATTGGATTGAACTGTTCTGATACCAAAATGTAACGCCCTAATTTCTGAACTCAGAAATAATGCCCGTTGGAGACACTATTCCCGAAGTTCTTGAAATCATTTCGTTAAATTTCCGATATCGTCATACATTAGCTTAAGCTTTCCAACGATTAGCTTAAGCCAAAACAAGACAAACGTTAAAGACCTTAAATAAGTATGAGACCTACTTAAGTTCATGGAAGAATTCACACTTAGAGAAGTGGGATTCATTGAACTCATACCGGAAATCCGATAGAGTCTCCCCTAAAAACCGGACAATTACCAATTCCAGCTTAACCTGAAAATCAGCAAAAACCAGTACAATTCAATAACATGAATACTTTAAAACTCATAATTAAGCCTCCATGGCTAAAAACATGATCATGCATTTATACATCATTAGATCAATTATCCACAAATACAATTGAACTAATTTCTATTACAAAGAACTTCCATTTCGGAATAAAACTCAGCTCCTTCAACACCTTTTTCCGTCATATCACTTGGAATTTCCTGCACAACTGAAATAAATCCCCGAAACATGGGGTGAGATAATAATCTCAGCGAGTATAACTAAACATGCATAAAGTGTGGGGAAGATCAACTTAACTAACTAATATAAAGTTAAATATCATACTCAAATTCATATCAATTAAAGATAACTAACATAACATATTCATAAACTTAATACTCAAGTCATTACAATGCAATAATAATGCAACTCACTGATGTTCCCAGCAGGCATGAACTTATTACTGAAACTGGAGTTAGACCTGAGCTCAGACTACGGGAAACGTCTTTCCCGGGGACGTATCCCACCCAAAACTGGACTGAAGTCAATATCTTTACATAATCAATTAATTTCTTAACTCACAGCACAAGGCCGGCTTAATTAACTCACGGTCGAAACCAGTAAACATGAATTGATAACCCAAAACTAGAATTTCGAGTATTTCGAGTGTTTCGAAAACTTGCGTAACTTCGAAATCCAAGGGATTTATAATCAATTCCTAGCATGAATTATTCAATTCCAACATAAACTTCATCAATTCAATCATATTAATTAATTAGAAAGGGAATCGAAAAGGTAGGGTTCATACATTAAGCATTTCGTAATCTCGCTACCCTAAGGTTTTCAACGAAACAACCAACCAAACTACTCAAATTCATGCATACATTACTAATCTAACAACAATTATCATATAAAAGAGGGATTAAAGAGTAGGGTTCATACATTGGGGAGAAATCAAACTCAAAGAGAAAAGTGATTGTGTGAGTTATACTCACAAATCCTTGGGAATCATGAGTAGGATGGAAGATTGAAGTGTTTCACTTGATGATTCTAGCTCCGAATTCCTTCCCAAGCTCCCAAATTAGCTTTCTCTCACTAGGTCCACACACACTCTCTCTCTAAAAAGCGTGAAGGAAGAAGAAGAAAATAGCTCCCTTCAGATTCTGCATGTCCGAGTATTTATACTGGACAGTTGGTAATCGATTACCATATTGCTGTAATCGATTACCAAAGGTAAAAATTATACTAGAAAATGTTTCTGGAAATCTGGTAATTGATTACAACCCTTGGTAATCGATTACCAAAAACTCAGCCCTCGGGTAATCGATTACGTAATCGATTACACAAAATTCAGCTCTCGGGTAATCGATTACAGCCTGCGAGTAATCGATTACCTAAAAACTAGCTCTCGGGTAATCGATTACAAACTCCCTGTAATCGATTACCAGAACCCAAAACTCTTGATTTTAACCTGAAATAGAATTCTAAGTTAATTTCCATAATCCCCACTCAACCTCTAATTACCAAACACAAAAATCTTATTTCTAACCTAATGAGTTATTAAAACTTCTGGTTAAGGCTAATACTTGGTCTTATACTTGAGTTTTAAATCATAGCTCCTCAATTAACCTTAATCTCTTAACTTATTTTCCTTTAATTACTAATACTTAACCCTCTTATTTTCAGCCTAATAAGTTGTTTAAAGTTTCTAATTTGCGGGATGTTACAATTACCAACCTCTAGTAATCGATTACCTGCAAACAAGGTCTCTGGTAATCGATTACAACCACCTTGTAATCGATTACCTGCAACCAAACACTCTGGTAATCAATTACAGCATCCCTGTAATCGATTACCTGCAAACAAACTCTCTGGTAATCGATTACCACAATCCTGTAATCGATTACCAGCGAACAAACAACGCTTCTGGGCTACCCAGAACACACTGGTAATCGATTACCACTCATGGTAACCGATTACCCGCGACGCAGATCGCAGATCTCATGATTTCTCACACTTCTACATCACTCTATTCAACCTCTATTCAATCCTTTTCGATCAAACACCATTCATAATCATTAATATTCATCAAACTCATCAAAATCATCAATCTTTAACAGTTTTACATGTTTTTCCATCAAAACCCCAAATCATTAAACCCTCATTAACCCCTTTTCACTATTCTCTTTATTCTCATTCAATCCAATCAAGATTCACAAAGATTCACAGAATTAATCATCAACCAACATGTTTTCATCATACAATACTAAATATATATATATATATCAATTTCGAATTTACAGTCTTAGAGGGTCTTACGGTTGCCCTCACTACCCAAGCACCCCTACATGCATATACAAACAGCACCCTCTCCCCCACCGTACCTTAAGCGAAGATCGATTACAACAAGGAAGTCCCTTTCTTGGTTCTTGATGCTCACTTTGCAGCAATCCTTTCTTGAGACTCGTTTTCTCCCCTCCTTAGCGTTTCGCTCTCTGACGATAATACGAATAAGGATTAGGGTGACTGATAACCCCTCCTTACTAGAATGCCTAATTGGGCTTGGGCCCACTCTCAACCCCCTTTTCCTCTTTTAAATTTAAGCCAACTTTATGGATAAAACCAATAATAATATTGATCCTATTAGTTATTCATCTATTTAATTAATTATTTCCTCTACTTATTTATTTAATTTAATTAATATTTTACTTAATAAAATTTCAGGATGTTACACCACCAATCCTACTAGAGTTCAAGGTTCTCCCCCCCCCCCTTACCTAATGAAACCAAGCTTTTCAACAATGGAGAATGATCTTGAGAAACTCCACCAATTCCAATGATTTTTCCCTCTTTATGTTCCTCTTGATCTCCCAAGCAACTTTTCTAAAGGATGAAGGCTAAGATTTTTGAGTTAAAGGTTCAAAAATGGAACCTTTAACAAGAAGTGAAAATGGAAGAAATGGAGAGTGTGAGTGAGAAGGGGTTCACGACTGTTTTGGAGAAGAAGAGAAGAGTGAAAAATTGTCTTTGCATGTGGTAAGGAAGAAATGGACAAGTGTAAGGTGGTGCATGATGAAATAATGCCTTTTCTCATTTTTTTGACTTAGGAAGTGTGGAAAACAAGTTATGGTGACTTCTCCTTCACATTCACATGGTTTTGGGTGGGTTTAAGTAAGAGATTTTGATGAAATGTTGGAACAAATCAGATTTGAATCAAGGGCATTTTGGTCCTTTTCCAAAAAGAATAGGGGTAAAAAGGTTATTTCGCACAAAAATTCCCAAAAATTCTAGAAAAATAGGAAATTCATTCCTAACCTTATTTAAACAAATTTTGATGATTAAAAATATTTAATCACTCAAAATTTACCATATCACACAATAGGAAATCATACAAGCAAAAATGTGAGTGTTACATTAGGTGTTTGATAAAATGCCTATTCTATATTGCTCATAATTATTCTTGAGTTATTCTTGCAATTTAACTGTTTGTTTATGGTGGATTGTGGTAAGTGCAGTCATTGTTGCTTCCATTTTTCAAAGATCGTTCACCTACATTTCTTCCCCAATCCACCTTGCTAATTGTTCATTCCCCCATATAACTGTTCATCCATATTCATCTCTTTACTTTCCGTTTTTAATTTTCAGTCATTTACATTGCGCCATTTAAATTCTGCTTCTCCCATCCTTTTAATTTCTGTCATCCCCTCTACTTTCTGCCATTTACATTCTGCCATTTGTTTTCTATCCTCCATATCCTTTTTATTTCAGTTCTCCCCTTTACATTCTTGCTCTTTACTTTTTGCGCAATTTTTTCCTTATTTTTTGCCATTTTTATGCGCTACTTTTTGGCACTATTTTGTCCAATTTTCTGCTCCTATTCTGTTTGTATTCTTGGCATTCTAATTACAAATTTGAATTGATTGCTCATTCGACCTTAGGAATTCCCTATTTGATTAAGCAAAACGCTCACCTATAGACTGGGTTTTGACTTAGAAGATTGGAAGAAGTTCAACAAACCAGAATTGTTGAATTTCCTTCAAATTCTAGTTTCAATCTTAAAATTGAATTCAACACGTTAGAAACGATGTTTTGTGATGGTGTAATCAATAAGGAACTGCTAAGCAATTTTTTTGGTCAAATTTTGATTCAAGTTGCCATACCGTTTTGCAAATCAGTTTTTAGAAAACAGACAGTTCTTTCAGTTTTTTGGTATTGTTTTGGTCCATTTTTTAGGTAAAATTCTTGCAAATTTTATTTTACGTAGATTTCTATTTCTTGTAATTTTGTACAGTTTTTTGTAATTTTCTGTTGGGGCAATAAGCAAAGAAAAAGAAAAGAAGTAAAAAGAATTAAAAAAAATACATAGCAAAAAATACAAAAAAGAGGTGCAAAAAGCAAAAAGGGTGCAAAAGTCAAAGAAAAGAGAAAAAGTCAAAAGACACCCAAAAAGTAAAAAAAAAATCGGAAATACATAAAAACAAAAAGAAAAATAGTAAAAAGATAGCCCAACAATACAGTTGTCAATTTGTTGTAATTTTCCCCTTTCATTTCATTGTATACAGTTCTTTGAGTTGTAAAGCTACTGTTTTCCACAAAAACAACAGTTTTAGCAACTTTTTCAAAACTTAGAACCAAAAACAATTATCTTTGCAATTCTTGTGTGTTTTGTTTGTCTTATTTGACCATCCAATCTTGTGTATCAGCTTTCTTCATAGCTAGCTTTTCTTGCTTATCATTTTATTCTTGGTTTTGTCTTTAGAAGTTTTCCTTTAGTCAATCTTAGATAACCATAGTGTTGTTCCTCCTCAATCTCGTCCAACTTGGTAGGGAAATAACTTTGGTCTTTGTAAGAACTAAAATAATTCTAACTATGTAGAAGAGGCTACTGTGAACACATTATAGAAAAAGCCATAAAAAGAGTGATAAACACGGGTGAATGCATTCTTTGAGTGTAAACACTTAGTGAGTGGATAGGTCCTTAGACACTTTCAAATAAAATAATTCTAGGATGTCAAATAGATTGTCGAGGAAGTAGCTAGATGAAGATAGGAAGGAAAAGGAAATGAGAAGACACTCTTCTCATGAAAAAGTTGATGAAAGATATAGGAGAGGAAGGGGAGAAAGAGAAATAAGTAGATATTGTAGAAACACAGGGAAACACTAGAAGGGGGGTTGAATAGTGTTTCTTAATATTTTATGAAAGCTTTTTGTAAACAACAAGTTTAAAACGATTTCAGACAGGTTTTTGAGAGACAATCTGAAGTTCCTTAAGACGGCTTCTGAAAATGTATTTTAAAAGGTTTTATTGCTTTTAAAATATTAGAATTGCTTTTCAAAACCCTTTGATTAGTATAAATAAATTGAAAAGAGATAAGGGTAAGAAAACTTAGCCAAGGAATTATCCTGGTTCACTCACTACCACTGTGAGCTACGTCCAGTCCCAATGCCAACTAGCACTTGGATTTTCTCTTAATCTTCACCAAGATTACAAGTATTCTTTTACAGTCAAGCCTCTTCAGGCTCTACAACCAAGTATTCTTTTACAGTCAAGCCTCTTCAGGCTCTACAACCAAGTATTCTTTTAACCAAGTATTCTTTTACAGTCAAGCCTCTTCAGGCTCTACAACCAAGTATTCTTTTATCAACCAAGCCTCTCCAGGCTCTAAACAAAGTTTACAGAGAAAAGAGTTTAAGCTTTTAAACTATACCAGTTTGAAGCTCAAACAAATATAATGTAAAATAAAATTTGAGGTATGCTCAGGATATACAAATGTGTACAAAGAATTTTATCAGAGAGTTTTTGCAGAGTAAAAACTTGCAGTGTTTTGTTTCTCTTGAATTTTCTTTTCTTGCACTTGAAGGTCTTAATGGAGGGGTATTTATATCCAATCTTCAATCCGTTGAAATACCACTGTTTAGAGATAGCATTAAATGCTATTTAATCCGTTGTGAGACATGCTTCTGAGAGCTCTGATATTTCTGACACGGTACAAGGTTGCTCCTGCCATAAAGCTGCTACAAATGTTGTTGCAGAGGCTGCGTTGCAGAGATTTCCTCAGTGGTGTATGAAATTCAAAAACACCAGGAAAGGTCTCTGTGTTCCTTGCTATAAACGTGTTTGAAAAGGTACGTGCAACAGAGGTTCAGAAAAGTCTTCACAAACTTCAGCAAAGGGTGCCACGTCATTAATGAGACTTCAGACGACTTCAACACTTTAGACGGGTTGTGCACTTCAGACGGCTTCAACACTTCAGACGGGTGTGCACTTCAGACGGCTTCAACACTTCAGACGGGTTGAACCTTCAGAAGGCTTAACTCTTCAGACAGGTTGAAAGCACTTCACATAGTCTTTATATAAGCTTATAGTGGCTTGCTGAAATCATAGATAAATCATTAAAACATATATGTATCTATGATAAATATTTTAACTCAAATTTGTTAAGCATTAAAACTTGGGAATTGAGCTGTCTTAAACATCATAATTTTTCTTATGATATTTTTGAGACTCAACATTCTCCCCCTTTTTAATGATGACAAATTTGTTTAAAATACATAAATCTGAAAGGAGTTTTAAAGATAAAAGAATAGATAGCTCCCCCTCAGATGGTGATCTCTTAAACTGATTTGATCAAAAGTACTTATCAGTTTCTTATTTACTCCCCCTGAGTCCTGTGATCACTTCAGATTCAGATTTTGTTAGTTTTTAATATTCCCCTTTTTGTCATCAATCAAAAGGGAATTCCAGAGCATAATAACAACAACAATCATAGCAAAATCATTAAGTATGAAAGAAAATAGCAAACTCAGACAAATAAACAGCACAAACACAGCATGATGTGAAACACTGATAGTATTAATCAAACTGTTCAAAAAAATTAATCACTTAGCAGAAATAAACATGAGACATGGCTACACATCATTGACTACCCATCCTTCTTCAGCAAAGCTTCTTTCATGAAGGAAATCAGCTCATCCTTGGCCTTGTCAATATGAGAGATGAGAGTAGTCTTCATGTCTTCTTGGCTACTTCTAATCTGTTGTTGCTCTTGAAGAATCTTATCTTGTTTAGCAATGAGATCAACATTCTTCTTCTCTAGCTTCTCTATCTTCAGCCTGAGCTTTCTGTTCTCTTCTTCAGGATCAGGTGGTGCTTCATAAAGAATAATCTGGATGTGTCTGCACACAAATCTCAGCACATCAAAACCTGGAAGCAAACCATACTCTTGTGGATGATACACGGGAAAGAAGAATGTTCCAATGGGACACATAATCTCCCAGTCTTCATGAAATGGTTCAGACAGAGGTGGGAAATGGCCTCTGATGTAATGATACTTCACATTCATGAATTTCCCATGCCTTATGATAGAATCAGCATCTGGTCCAGCATGTACTTAGCATCAGGGTTCTTGGGTTTTTCAGTCCCATACAGCATCTTGGTGTACTTCTTCTGCCAACCATTTCTCAACTCCCACCCAGGAGTGAAGATTTCTCCTTCAGCCTTGACCTTGGTGATGGTGGAGAGAATCCCTATATCTACAAAAACAGGGACTCCTAGCACATCAGCCTTGATGCTTTCATACACTCCCTTGGAGTTAGGGATTCCTCTAGCTGAAGCCCAGAAATCTATGACACTCTGCTCGTGCCATGAACAATAGATGTTGTCAAAGAATGGAGTCCAGCCAACAGCGTCAAATTCCTCAGTTAAGTCCATTCCCAGGTTTCTGAGGTCCTCAAGGTCCACACCTTTTGATCTAACCACATTCCCACCAGAGCTGGAAGACTTCTTTGGTGCCATTGAAGTTGCAGAGAAAACTTGAGAGAAAACGGTTGCTAGAGAGAAGAAGAAGTTCAAACAGTGCTGAGAGAAAGTGTAAGACTTCCTCGACACTCTTACTCCTGCATTTATAGATCCACGATGCAATGATGGCTAGTACTGGCTGCGCAGACATTGGGTAACGTGCGAAGTGGAAGAGACAAAATAAATGGAATTAAACTGTCTCAGATAGCCACGTCAGCAAGTCATTTCAGACAAGTGAGAAATTTCAGACACACATAAAATTTCAGAAACCCTAAAATTTCAGACATGTCACAATTTCAGACACCCTGGAATTTCAGACGCTCTTAACATATCAAACAGTATCATACACAATCAATTATTAGAAAATGTATGTATGTTCAAATTATTGCGTATGAACTTAAATCTATCTTCAGCCAAGGGTTTTGTGAATATATCTGCCCATTGATGCTCTGTTTCAATGAACTGAATATCAAAAACACCTTTCTGAACATAGTCTCTAATAAAATGATGCTTGATTTCTATATGCTTAGCCCTAGAATGTTGGATAGGATTTTTAGACAAATTAATTGCACTTGTATTATCACACAAAACAGGTATAGCAGAGATAGAAATATTAAAGTCCTCAAGCTGATACTTCACCCATAGCAGTTGTGAACAACAACTGGCTGCTGAGATGTATTCTGCTTCTGCTGTTGATAATGCAATGGTGCTTTGCCTTTTGCTTGACCAGCTGATCATGTTACTTCCAAAGAAATGACATCCTCCATTGGTGCTCTTTCTTTCTATTCTATCTTCAGCAAAGTCAGCATCACAGTATCCTATTAACCTGCAATCCTTGTCTTTCTTATAGCATAGACCAAGATTAGTAGTGCCTTTAAGATATCTAAAAATTCTCTTAACAACTTTGTAATGAGTAGTTCTTGGATCTGATTGAAATCTAGCACAAAGACACACACTGAACATTATGTCAGGTCTGCTTGCTGTTAGATACAATAAAGAGCCAATCATTCCTCTATACAAAGTTTGATTCATTGGTTCTTCATTTTCATCCTTGCTTAAAGATGAAGAGGGATGCATAGGAGTTGACATGGGTTTGCAATCATTTAAGTTAAACTTCTTGAGCATTTCTTTTGTATATTTTTCTTGATGGATCCATATACAATCAGAATCTTGCTTAATCTGAAGTCCTAAAAAAAATTTTAGTTCTCCCATTAAATGTTAGAATCACAGGAAACACTTAAAGGGGGGGTTGAATAGTGTTTTAAACTTTTTGATAGTTTTTGGAAATCTTTGTGTTAAAACATGAATATGGGCATCGTTAAAAATAAGTCTTAAGATTGTTTTAAACAGAGGCTTCTCAACGTATCTTCTGAAGATTATTACAAAGAGTATTTTCAGCGCAGTTTCTGAAATACTTCAGACTACTAGAGGTTGTCTGAAGTCTGTTCCTGATTTTTGAACTGATCTCTTTCAGACTTACTTCTGAGATTTTATTTCAGAAGTTCTTCAAGGAACATTCTTTGTAAAGCTTCAAATGATATAAGAGATATCTCATGTTTTGTTCATATGAAAAATTATTTTATTGAAATAGTTGTGTTAAGTTTATTATAGAAAATACTTTTCAAGTTCCAACTTAAATATGAAAACTGGAGGTAAAGAGATTGAAGAAAAACTTGGGCATAGAGATTTCAGACAGGCTTTTAAAGAGGCTGTCTGAAGTTTTCAGACGGCTGGTAAAAACTAATTTTAAAAGATGTTTTGTGCCCCTTTTAAAATATCAGATTAATTATTCTGACCCTTTGATTGTATAAACAGAATTGATAAGAGATAAGGGTAAGAAAACTTAGACAAGGAATTTATCCTGGTTCACCCACAAACCCGTGAGCTACATCCAGTCCCAGTGCCAACTAGCACTTGGATTTTCTTTTAATCTTTCAAGATTACAAGTATTATTCACAGCCTCTTCAGGCCAACACAAGTATTACTTTGTTTTCAACTGCCTCTCCAGGCAACTCATTGCAGTATTCTTTTACAGACAAGCCTCTCCAGGCTCAACAAGTATTCTTTGTTTTCAACTGCCTCTCCAGGCAACTCATTGCAGTATAGTCTCTCCAGACACAACGAGTACAGTCTCTCCAGACATCACGAGTACAGTCTCTCCAGACATCACGAGTACAGTTTCTCCAGACATCACGAGTTCAGTCTCTCCAGACATCACGAGTACAGTCTCTCCAGACACCACGAGTACAGTCTCTCCAGACATCACGAGTACAGTCTCTCCAGACATCACGAGTACAGTCTCTCCAGACACCACAAGTACAGTCTCTCCAGACATCACGAGTACAGTCTCTCCAGACATCACGAGTACAGTCTCTCCAGACACAAGTATTCTTTCTTCCACCAAGCCTCTCCAGGTTCTCAGACACTTATCCAAGTGTAGAGTATTCTTTCTTCCACCAAGCCTCTCCAGGCTCTCAGACACTTATCCAAGTGTAGAGTATTCTTTCTTCCACCAAGCCTCTCCAGGCTCTCAGACACTTATCCAAGTGTAGAGTATTCTTTCTTCCACCAAGCCTCTCCAGGCTCTCAGACACTTATCCAAGTGTAGAGTATTCTTTCTTCCACCAAGCCTCTCCAGGCTCTCAGACACTTATCCAAGTGTAGAGTATTCTTTCTTCCACCAAGCCTCTCCAGGCTCTCAGACACATAAAGTGTTTACAAATTAAACTAAGTTTAAGTTTCCACGAAACATAAACTGAAACTTAATCTTTTCCTGTACTAGAGGTCAACTGAGTACTACTCAGGATACAATGGATGAATCTAAGTACAAGGATAAGACAGTGATTCAAGCATATATGTTTAAGTACAATCCCTGTCTCTGATATGAGGCATAACATCCTCTGAGAATTGGCTAGGTAGATACTGACTTTAAGCTCCAGCCTTGTTCTCTAGCCATTGGTTTCCATGGGTTACATTCTCACCCGTATCATTGGAAAAACCAAGGCATACTTGCAGCTTCAAACCATTCTTGGTTCATATAAGATTAAGCACAGCCTGGTAGGTTGTTCAACTGAACAACTGCTATTTTGACTAGCATAGTTGATTCAAGTAAGTATGGTCAACACCGATAGGATTTTTCTGATGCATCTTCATCAACTGATTGAACCAAGTGAATGAGTTCAACATCTTCAAATTCTTCCTTGAGGCTATTTATATGTTATGTTGGAATATAGCCGTTTGAAGATGATTCATGATACCGTTGAGATGTTGATGATGTGGCTCATATAGCCGTTATGTAATAGTGTCTCAAACGGTTGCTTCTTCTTTAGTAAATATGTGTTCAGACACCCTTGTTCTGACACTTCTGTAGATGAGCCCTTTTAGAGAGATTTTCTTGATATTATTTTGCATGTTCTCTCTCTTGATATCCTTTTACTTTTCTTCAACTGACTTCTGATTTCCTCTTCTTTTCTTAGGAGTGTATATGAGGAGGTATCCGTTGGATTTGTCCTCTTGCTTATTTTGTATAAGCTACTTTTCTGTTTGCTTCCTTACACCATTTCTCCTTTCTTCTTTGAGTGAGGTGTATTTTTCAATGGCTGTTTCTTGCAGATGATAAAATATGTTTGAATTAAAATATGTTATTCAAACATTTCTCTTTGTTGCTTCTGCTTAGTCTCCTGAGCTTTTCTTGTGCTTTCTTTTGGATTGGTGATGATGATATTTCCGTTGTGATACCACCCTTTAGAGAAAGCATTGAATGCTATTCAATCCATCGTGAGACACGATTCTGGGTGTCTTCACAATTCTGACAGAGTACAACGTTGGTGCTGCTATAAAGCTGCCATCGTTGTTGCTGCAATTTCTGCGTTGCAGAGATTTCCTCAATGGTGTATAAAATTCAAAATCACCAAGAAAGGTCTCTGTGTTCCTTGCCATAAACGTGTTTGAAAAGGTACGTGCAGCAGAGGTTCAGAAAAGTCTTCACAAACTTCAGCAGAGGGTGCCACGTCATAAGTGAGACTTCAGACAGCATTGATACTTCAGACGGGTTGAACTACTTCAGACAGCTTCAACTCTTCAGACGAGTTCTGCTTCTTCAGACATCTTCGTTGCTTCAGACAACTTCTTTGCTTCGGAAAGCTTCCTTGCTTCAGACAGCTTCTTTTCTTCAGACTGCTTTATGTTGTCTTCATATGGTCTTCACGTCTTCAGACAGTTTGCGCACTTCAGACGAGTTGCATTCTTCAGACAACTTCTTTATATTTGATCCTGCATTTGTTCTTCTGATCCTAATCTTCTGATTCTGATTATTATTTCATCCTGAAACACAATCAACAAACCAATACCTTTCTCAGTAGAATCTGTTTATATAATCTTATTTGTTAATCATTAAAACTAAAGGACATTAAGTCTTTGAGTCAAGTTTGAATGCTCAAACTGATTAATAGACTTCACATTAAACTCATTTCAAACTCTGATTGCATCAACTCAGAAAACTCCTTGCACAGAGAAGAATTAGTTGAACCAAAAATAATGTCATCAACATATATCTAGACAAGTATAAGATCTTTGTTAGACTGTTTTCTAAAAAGAGTTGTATCTAATTTTCCTCTTTCAAAACCATTTTTGATAAGAAAACTGCTCAATCTGTCATACCAAGCTCTTGGGGCTTGTTTCAGACCATAAAGAGCCTTTTTCAGTTTGAAAACATGATCAGGAAAAGCTATATCTTCAAAACCAGGGTGTTGTCTAACAAAAACCTCTTCTTCAATGAATCCATTGAGAAAAGCACTTTTTACATCCATTTGATATAGTTTGATGCCATTATTTACAGCATAAGAAAGAAGAATTCTAATTACTTCTAACCTGGCAACAGGGGCAAAGGTTTCAGTGAAGTCAATACCTTCTTGTTGATTGTATCCTTGAGCCACCAATCTTGCCTTGTTTCTGACCACTTTACCTTCTTGAGAGAACTTGTTTCTGAACACCCATTTGGTTCCAATAATAGTTTTCCCATGGGGTTTAGGAACAAGGGTCCAGACATCACTCCTAGCAAATTGATTTAGCTCCTTTTGCATGGCTAGGATCCACCCTTCATTATGCAGAGCTTCATCAATGTTCTTTGGCTCAATTTCAGACAGGAAAGCAAGAGAATTCAGATTCTTGAATTTTGATCTTGTCTTAACTCCTTCTGAAGTGCTACCAATGATTTGCTCTTTTGGATGATGTGATTTGTATCTCCAGTCAGGTTTCTGAGGTGATATCAAATCAGTCTAAGACTCAACATTTGTCTGAAGAGGTTCAGATGGTGCTTCAGACACCTGTTCATCCTTCATCTTCTAGATCTGATAGTTCCCTATCAGTCTCTTTCATGTCATTGAATTTAACATGGATTGATTCCTCTACAATTAAAGTTCTAGAGTTATAAACTCTATAGGCTTTAGATGTTTCAGAATAACTTATGAAAAATCCTTTGTCAGACTTTGCATAATATTTTCCAAGATCATCCTTGGTGTTGAGTATGAAACACTCACATCCAAAGGGATGGAAATATGATATGTTGGGTTTCCTTCCTTTCCACAATTCATAAGGTGTCTTTTTCAGAATTGGTCTTACCAATATTCTGTTTTGAAGGTAGCTAGCTGTGTTAATAGCTTCTGCCCAGAAGGATCTTGGTAGGTTGCATGAGTTGAGCAAGGTTCTACCCTTTTCTTGCAAGCTTCTGTTCTTTCTCTCAACAACCCCATTTTGCTGAGGTGTTCTTGCCATAGAGAAATTGTGTGAGATCCCATTCTCATAACATAACAGTTGAAAGTTTGCATTCTCAAACTCTCCACCATGATCACTTCTGATGACAGATATACAGAATCCTTTTTCATTTTGTACCTTCTTGCAGAATATTGTGAAATTCTTGAAAGTCTCATCCTTGCTTCTTAGGAATAATACCCATGTGTATCTAGAATAGTCATCAGCAATGACCAAACCATATTTTTTACCACTAATGCTTTCTGTTCTAATAGGACCAAACAAGTCAATATGTAATAGTTCTAAAGGTCTGCTAGTAGAAACAACATCCTTACTCTTAAAAGAGTGTCTTGTTTGTTTCCCTTTCAGACAGCTTTCACATAAAATGTCAGATTTGTAAGAAAGCTTGGGCAGTCCTTTAACAAGGTTGTATTTTGCTAACTTTGAGATTAATCTCAAGCTGGCATGCCCAAGTCTTTGATGCCAAATCTGTTTTTCATCTTCAACAGAGATAAAATATTTTACATCTTGACTTGCTAGCTCCTCTAGATCAATTTTGTACACATTACTGTGTCTCTTAGCAGTAAAAAGGATTTTATCAAGAGAGTCTTTGACTATGCATCCTTCTTTAGTAAAGGAGACCACATATCCACTGTCACATAATTGACTTATGCTCAGTAAATTGTGTTGCAGTCCTTCTACCAGAAGAACATTCTTAATGAGGGAGAGAGGTGACATACCTACAGTCCCTATTCCTGTGATCTTCCCTTGCTGGTTTCCACCAAAGGTGACCACACCTCCTGCTCTGGGTCTAAGGTTTTGGAACAAAGACTTTTCTCCTGTCATGTGTCGCGAGCATCCACTGTCCAGGTACCATTTGTGGGGTTTCCTTTGTCCTGTTAAACACATCTGCAACAGGAATGATCAAGTTTTTAGGTACCCATATTCTTTTGGGTCCTTTCTTGTTAGCTTTGGGTCTTGCTTTTCTCTTGTGTTTGCACTAAGCCACATTGTGTCCAGGATTGCCATAGTGAGAACACCCAATAACCTTCTTTTTGCCTTTAGTAAAATTTAAGACAGTAGGAGGTTCAGAGATGTTGTGATCACAAAAGCCTAAACCACTTTTGTCAAGGGAATGCCTTTGATTGCCAAGTAATCTGTTAAGATTATTTGTTCCTTTGACAAATTTAGTTAAGTCTTTTGTCAGATCCTCAACTTGTTTCTGAAGTTTTTTATTTTCTTCAGATACAGTTTGTGAACTGCTGACTTCAGTCACAAGAATCTTTTCCTTAAGTATAATATTTTCTATCTCAAGAGCCTCATATTTACTACACATTTCTGTGTGGGCTTTGGACAAATTCTTATACTCTTGAAAGAGTTCCTTGGAACTTTCCATCAGGTCATCATACATCTCTTGAAGAGTTAAGGGAAATACCTCAGCTTCAGAGCTGTTTGATGAGGGCAGGCTGGCCATGAGACACAGGTTGGCCTCTTCTGAAGTGTCCTCCTCTTCTTCTGAGGTAGACTCATCAAGATCCTCCCATGTTGCCATCAGACCCTTCTTCTCGAAGAACTTCTTCTTATTGAAGGTGTTCTTCTTCAGTCTTGGGCATTCTGCCTTCATGTGACCTGGTTGTTTGCACTCAAAACAAGTAATTTTGTCATTTTGAGAGTCTTTACCTGATTTACCTGCTTTAGAGGTTGAAGGTTGGTTCTTTCTGAACTTTCCTCTATTTTGCATCATTCTCTTGATCTTTCTACTTAGAAGAGCAAGATCATCATCTTCTGAGCTATCTCCAGAATCTTCATCTGCTTCTGAAGTTTCCTCAGCTTGCATAGCCTTCATGCTGCCATGCCTAGGCTGTTTGGCCTTGGAGTTTAGTGCTAGAGACTTCTTCTTGTTGTCATCTTCCCCAAGCTCAAGCTCATGGACCTTGAGAGATCCCAACAATTCTTCCATTCTAAGAGAGTTTAAGTCTCTTGCCTCTTGAATGGCAGTAACTTTGGGTCTCCAGGACTTAGGCAAACTTCTTAGAATCTTTCTATTGTTGTCTCCAGATTCATAAGTTCTACCTAAGGACCTGAGTCCATTAGTTATAGTCTGAAACCTTCCAAACATCTGGTCAATGGTTTCAGATTCCTCCATCTTGAACATCTCATATTGATGTATGAGCATGCTAATCTTGGATTGCTTGACAGTTTCTTTCCCTTCATGGGCTGCTACAAGAGTATCCCAGATCTCCTTGGCAGAAGTACATCCATGAACCTTCTCATACTCTGATTTATTCAAAGAACATATCAGATAGAGTTTAGCTTTGGCATTCATTTGTACTCTAGCCTTCTGCTCCAAGGTCCATTCAGCCTTAGGAATGGGCACTCCATTATGCATAGGCATATAGTCTCCATCAGTGACCACATCCCAGACATCAATGTTGTTGCTCTCAATGAACAACTTCATACGATCCCTCCAGTAGTGGTAATCCACTCCATTGAATGTTGGGGGCCTTGTGATAGAGGCTCCTTCAGAGATGTATTGTCTGTTGTTGTTGGAAGCTTCTATCTGGATCTTTAGTCCTCAACACTTGTTAGGTTCTCAACCCTGAGTTGAGCTCTGATACCAACTGTAGAAACACAGGGAAACACTAGAAGGGGGGTTGAATAGTGTTTCTTAATATTTTATGAAAGCTTTTTGTAAACAACAAGTTTAAAACGATTTCAGACAGGTTTTTGAAAGACTGTTTGAAGTTCCTTAAGACGGCTTCTGAAAATGTATTTTAAAAGGTTTTCTTGCTTTTAAAATATCAGAATTGCTTTTCAACACCCTTTGATTAGTATAAATAAATTGACAAGAGATAAGGGTAAGAAAACTTAGCCAAGGAATTATCCTGGTTCACTCACTACCACTGTGAGCTACGTCCAGTCCCAATGCCAACTAGCACTTGGATTTTCTCTTAATCTTCACCAAGATTACAAGTATTCTTTTACAGTCAAGCCTCTTCAGGCTCTACAACCAAGTATTCTTTTACAGTCAAGCCTCTTCAGGCTCTACAACCAAGTATTCTTTTATCAACCAAGCCTCTCCAGGCTCTAAACAAAGTTTATAGAGAAAAGAGTTTAAGCTTTTAAACTATACCAGTTTGAAACTCAAACAAATACAACGTAAAATAAAATCTGAGGTATGCTCAGGATATACAAATGTGTACAAAGAATTTTATCAGAGAGTTTTTGCAGAGTAAAATCTTGCAGCGTTTTGTTTCTCTTGATTTTTCTTTTCTTGCACTTGAAGGTCTTCATGGAGGGGTATTTATACCCAATCTTCAATCCGTTGAAATACCACCGTTTAGAGATAGCATTAAATGCTATTTAATCCGTTGTGAGACATGCTTCTGAGAGCTTTGATATTTCTGACACGGTACAAGGTTGCTCCTGCCATAAAGCTGCTACAAATGTTGCTGCAGAGGCTGCGTTGCAGAGATTTCCTCAGTGGTGTATGAAATTCAAAAACACCAGGAAAGGTCTCTGTGTTCCTTGCTATAAACGTGTTTGAAAAGGTACGTGCAGCAGAGGTTCAGAAAAGTCTTCACAAACTTCAGCAAAGGGTGCCACGTCATTAATGAGACTTCAGACGGCTTCAACACTTCATACAGGTTGTGCACTTCAGACGGCTTCAAAACTTCAGACGGGTTGTGCACTTCAGACGGCTTCAACACTTCAGACGGGTTGAACCTTCAGAAGGCTTAACTCTTCAGACAGGTTGAAAGCACTTCACATAGTCTTTATATAAGCTTATAGTGGCTTGCTAAAATCATAGATAAATCATTAAAACATATATGTATCTATGATATATATTTTAACTCAAATTTGTTAAGCATTAAAACTTGGGAATTGAGTTGTCTTAAACATCATAATTTTTCTTATGATATTTTTGAGACGCAACAGATATCATTTTGAAGATAGTAAGAAGAAGGAAAGGAGTTATGATAATTCTAACCATGAAAAGAGAAGATATGATGAAGAAAGAAAATTTAGAAGGAAAGATTATTATGAGAAAACTTATGAAAAAGAGGAAAAGGGAAGAAGAGAAAATAGGAAAAGTACAAAAAACTCTTTTGAAGATAGATTTGGAAGAAAGTTAGAAAAATTTTCTAATGAAATTAAAGACGAATTTTCAAAAATCTTAAATGAGATAGAAGAGAAAAGAAAATTAGAGAAAAAAGAACAATTAGGAAAAGAGGAAGAAGAAAAACTTAAAAATGAAAGTGAGGAGTTAGGAAAGTAACTTAAATTAACTTGTGATCATTTAATTGCTAACCCTTCTAGTGGAAACTTGGATAGGTTGATGGCAAATACTCTTAGTAATGCAAAAAGGACAACTCAAGCTGTTGAAAGGGAGTTTCCTAAATTAACTTTCTTTATGCATGAAATGCCTCCTTCTATGCACAATTATATGCCTCAAATCATTACATGTTTGAGAGAAATAAACAATGTTGATAATGCTTTGAAACCTATTGCATGTTTAGAAAATCAACCAAGTTTAAGAGTACCATGAAACTTACTAGAGATGCATGTTTAGTCAATTCCTTTGATCAATTTAGATTGCATGATAACAAAGTTGGATTGAATATGCATGTACCTTTGATTTGTATCTATAATGTGGATACACATGTTGGACCTAAAATAATTTTTTCATATAAAGATGTGTATTATGCTCTTGAACTAGTTGGTGAAAAGGATAAAAATTTGGATGAAGCTATCTCATGTAGGAAAACTTATTTGACATCCATAACACTTGCTTATATGCATCATGATATGCTTGCCCAAGATGATTCTTTAAATGTTTCACCTTACATTCACACATATGATAATGTTAATATGCGTAAGGTGTTATCATCTCTCTATTTAGGTAAGTACATTCCTATTGATATGCCTTTTGAAATAAATTTTAAAAACCATTCATGGCATGAACAAGTGCGATATGCTCCTAAACAAGATGCATGTGGTAGAGTCGTAGGGCATGTTGGGATGTTATTGAAAAGTATTAAGACATTTATGCCACATAGTTTCACATGTGCATTTATTTAGGAACATAGTGTAGAATATTCTGATGAATATCGCACATTGAAACACATTTGGTACTTGTGTGGAATTTATTTCCTAAGCCTTCTCTATGACCACTTACTTGTCTTACTTGTAAGGGATGACTTCAAAAGATTAGTCTTTGATCCAGGATCTAATTCCACAGAGTACATGGACAAGATGGTTCCAAATTCAAAGAGGGAGTTCTCTACCCCCTACTTTAAATACCATTTGTTCATAACATATGTTTTTCTACTACCAATCTTTGTGATCCCTAAGTTCTTTTGTTATGATTCCTTGATTTTCTATGTTTGGAACTTATGGACTCTTACTTGTGCCTTAGACTGCGAAGAGCCTACTAAGGGAGGACAATCTAGGATCCATGACTCAAAGGGGAGTATCCCCCTTTCTCGTCTTGTCTTGTCATCCACTTTATCTCTCTACTTCTTTTCTTCTTATCCCTTCTTGCCTTTCCACACTACAGGTCTCTTTTATTCAGATTTGAGGTTAAATCCTTTCCAAGGGGGAGAGAATGATGGCATCTACCTAGAAGACATGGATAAGCTACAGAGACCATGGATGCAAGCTAAGGAAACTAAGGAGGGAATGAGCAAATTAGTGTCCTACAATTTTTGAGATACTACCCTTCAGAAGGGCACTACCCTACAGGAAGACACCCATGACCCTGGATAGAACCCTAGTCCTATGTACCACCCTTAATTAGGACTCTTTGTATTTTCTTTTATTTTGAAATTTTCCATTTAATCTCCTACATAGGGGCGCTATTTTGTTGGCTTTATTGGCTAAGGCTTAGCTTGGCTAAAAGCCTTAGGAGACATGGGTTCAAGTCCCCACTAGGATAGGAATTAATTTCCTTTTTTTTTTTGTTTCATAAGTGGCCGCCCCGAGGCTCCCCACTCTTGTAACCTTTAATCTCCATTCATATATTGAACTTATGCTTGTATTCTCCCTTATGAGGTTGAGAGGCTTGATGGTTCTTGCTTAAACCATTGTGATTCTTATCCGGTTCAATGAGCTGGTGGCGAATCTACACTGCTGGCTTATCTGTTGAAGGGGTTGCCTTCTTCAGTGGCGCCAATTCCACCTCTATTCTTTTCCATTTTCTTTCATTTTCTCTCATTTTCCTTTATGTTTATGCGCATATATGCTTGATGCCCCATTATAATTGTTTGATTTTCACTTCTAATTGGTTGATTTTGCTCAATTCTAGATCCGTAACCTTCCTGCTATCAAATCTTATACAACATTTCTACGACATAGATAGATATATTAATAGAAAAGAGATATGTGTGTGATGTGATAAATGATATGATGAACAGAGATAAAAATAAAATATAGGTTGTATAATTTAATAATTTATCTCTATATATATATATTTTTTTTTGGTAATGTTTGAAAACCTCACTACCTACACACACATATGTATATAATAATTAAATAATTAAATAAAATGTATTCCTTAAAAACAAAGTGTACAGCTTGAAAACCTCACTCCCTACCCACACATATGTATATAATAATTAAATAATTAAATAAAATGTATTCCTTAAAAACAAATTGTACAGCAACAAGAAGTCGTTAGAGGAGGTTCTAGCAATAACCGGATCTTGAGCAACCGACTTGCTGTAGTCTCTAGGCACCCTCCTCTTCACATCTTCTCCCTCTGTCTCCACAAAACTAACCCTCTTCAAATCCAATGGCTCCGCCATTGACGCCATGAGCCTTCGCTTTCTTCACACTCCGCACGCCACAATGAGCAACAACACCATCTCACTAAACATAGCCAAACGATTCTTCACATCCCAAAGTTATTTCCAGCCACATTGCCCACCGCACGTTCGATATTATCACCGCATCGTCAAAGCTCATTGGCATCGCAAAACCACCAACCCTTCTCTTTCACCAATGTCCTATCCTTCGTTCTCCTCCTCCTCCTCTTCTTCCTCTTATAAGTATGGGTTCGTGCGTTGGTATCTGCGTAAGCTTGAAACTCACCCTGTTCTCACTAAGAGCATAACGTCCTCGATTATTTTTGCCGCTGCTGACTTGACCTCACAGGTAATCAAAACACTTGATAATCACATGCATGGTTTTCAATTGCAGTTATGATCATGTTACAATTCTTGAAATGGCAGAAAATTAAAATTAAATTGCGGTAACAATTGCGAACACTTTCAAAACTGTAATAAGTTGCCGAAACAACAAATTAGAACTTTGACATGAATAAAGACATGTTACATTTGTAAGGACCGTGATTCCATATTCATTTCTAAAATGAGATTAAATTTCAGTGCAAAGTAGTGACAGGATAGTAGAATGTTGGAGGGATGATTTTGGACAATGGACACACAAAGACAAGAAGATAATGGTTGAGCCTGAAACTGAACACAAGAAGGAAACTTTTTCTGCTCTAATTTTCTCCTGAATTTGTTTTTCTTCCCTTCTTTTCACACAGTTAATCACCAAGTTAACGGGGGTTAATTACTCTATTTAATAGTCACAGACAAGTAGCTAAATAACTAACACTTGAATTTTACTTAACTGAACATTATTTGGAGTCACTAAACTAAACGAACTTGTAAAGTAGACAACAACAATGAAAGCCTTTTCCAAATAGGTCTATGCTTTGTACATCCATACTGCCAAATGTGTGCGAAGGAGAATGTTATGCCTTCAGCAAATAGTTTCAGCTTGAGTCCATTGCTGCATTCACCATTTTCTAGAGGAATGGGATTAAGGTCATTTTATTTTCAAATGTTTGGAAATGTATATTTTAAGATAAGATTATTAAGCTAGTAAGAATGAATATTTATTTTAGGGTCTAGTCTAGCTTCTTATCACCATTAAGTTGCTATAATTTTATGCTATCATGCTTAGCATCTCTTGTGCAAGGGGGTTACAGAGTCAAGTTTGTTCACAGAATACTTCAACCAATAGCATTGGGTTGATTTAATATCTAATGTTTACTTACCTTCAACATCAAATCACTCTTGTAACCATTGTTTTATTTTCTTCCACTCCTTGACCTCTTGTAAGTAAGGATTTTTTTTTTTGTGCATGTTTAAATTCAATTTTGAAGTCAACACTGTTCTTTGGATTTCCAGCAGTTTATTAGATCTTTGAAATTTTTTTTTTTTATTTTATTTATCATTGCTTCACATACTTGATCACATGTTTATAACGGTGGAATTATTTCTCTGTTCTACCAGTATCTCTTTCATTTTTGGGGAAGGGAGGAAATGTTATAACATTTGAAAACTATCTTATAATATCTTTATTGTATCTTGACATATTTTAGAGTATCTTAGATGATCTCTTAGGAGTAGTTTCCAGATTTCATCTTCTATTCCCTTATTTGTTTCTATATATGATTAGGGTTAGGAATATAATGCTAGTATTCATAGGGGTTAAAGCTTTGTATTACATCTTGGATCTGTTTAGACTTCTCTTTTTTGGTGTGCTGTGCATGAGTTTCATATTTTGGCTACTGTTTAATTTCTTCCAGTTGTGGGTTTGGTGTGTTTTGGTGCTGATATTCTCTTCTATGCTCTGTTTGGCTTCTATAATTTGGATTTTGTATTTTGTCTACTGCTTGGTCTAGCATTTAGGAGGTGAATGGGATTGATGATACAAACACAACTTATTCTTTGATGCTGGTATTTGTCACATTGTTTTCCTACTAAGTACTAATGAATCATACCAATGGTGATATCTCCCATCGACAGTCATCCTGGTGGTGACTTATTTTTCATAGATGAATCACACTAGTGGTGAATGGTGACCTCTCTTTCCAATATTGATGATCGTTCCAATGTTGATGTGTGTTGGATATGACTCACACCAGCCACATCTTCCTCCCAGATGCAGTCTGCCCTGTCTCCATCCCATATGCTATCACCTGCCACTGTTTTGCTCTGTCACACTGTTTCACTTTTTCTTTTATTATGTTTAATTTGTTACAAGCTTAAGACTTAATAAGTTCTAGCTTGAGGGGAAGTGTTAGAATATCTAGAAAATATCTCATAGTATGTTTATTGTATGCTAAATATTTTAGAGTATTATTTTCCAGATTTCATTTTATTTCTTGATTTATTTCTTTTGTTTGATTAGGAGTACTACTGTACTAGTACAAGTAAGGGTTAATGCTTTGGAATTTTTATCACATCATAATACACCATACCAATTTAATATACTGAGTCTTTATTTGCTCTCCTCTTTCCTTACTTAAACCTTGAATTACAGCAGGAAATTTATAAGCTGCTTGTTTCATTTCCCATAAGAAAGTTAATATAAAGTTTATGTTACTTAGAAAGTCTGTCAACCTTCTCAGCTAGTTCTGTTTAATATGTATATGCCACAATTTCCTTTGTCTATTGAAAGTGTGATTGACTTCAATTCCTTTCATTTGTAAATTTTGTTGCCCTTTTTCTTTGAATCAGGTCATTTCCTTTTTGTGGAGCTTATGTTTTAAGATTATGGATATGGTATACTGATAGGCCTTGTGAGTTGTGAGGTTAAACTTAAATGCTCTAACTTATCATGGGGCTTCGAATTTTTCATACCATGTGGATCAAAATGGTACTTGGCTCGCAAAATATGATTTGCAGTTATTTTATTATACTTACTTGAAAGATTATAATATTGCTAGTTAGTTTTCAAATTGGTAAAACTTATTTTTCCCCTTTAAAATGTATACAGAATGATGGTATATCTGTGACATATTAGTTTCAGTCTGCATTTTACTTTTGAAATTTTCAACTTTTATTCCTTTTAAACTTGATTTGGTGTTGTCCTACTGGAACTAACTATCTTTGGATGATTTGCTGAAGAAAATATTTAAACAAATTTGAAATAGGTTAAAATTTTGAAAAAGGATTTTCTAGAATGCAAAATATTCTAACTTCAATTTGTTTCCATAACTTATAATTCTGAGCTTCTGAAAAGGTTATTTCAGTATAAAAGTTGTCAATAGCCCTAGCTAAACATTTGACACTCAGACTTGTACGATTCTACTGTTCCTCATCTTCAAATCTGCATGGTGAATGAGTACTGAAGTAAGGTAGAATTCACCATCTTAGTTTCCTTAGCCAAATTGCTGTTTGTATAATGATTTCACATTTTTGAGCTGGTAGCAACTATAACAATTTGGAGGAAATTGTCAATTGAGTATGGCATAGGATGACTAAATTAGCTTTTTCTCTTAACATATTCTTTAATGAATTCCTATTTTATTGAATATGTGTCTATTTTATCAAAAGCCGGAACACACTATTTACTGAGTTGGGTGTAACAAAATGCTCTCATTATTTTTCTATTACTACTACCTTTCTTTACTATATTTGGTCTTTGTGTGTTCACTAACATGCTGATTTACACTTTTGTTAGATGATTACATTACCCTCTTCTGCTTCATATGATTTAAAGAGAACATCCCGCATGGCAATTTATGGGTTGCTAATCTTGGGGCCATCACAGCATATGTGGTTTAATGTTCTGTCCAAAATTTTACCAAAGAAAGATGTGTCAACAATCTTGAAGAAAATTTTGATGGGGCAAGCTCTATTTGGTCCTGTCATCAATACTGTTTTCTTCTCCTATAATGGTGCTTTACAAGGTGATTTTTAATATTTTAGATAGTGACCTTTTCTTAACTCTTCAGTCCCATACGTTTATATGATAGTCTAGTGGTATGGATTTACTCCCATATGGACTCTTTATGGGTTTTATCTATACCTCCACATCTCTTTCCAATGTTTTTTTGTTTTTCTCCGTTTGTTTTCAGTTTTCTCATGATTCCATACAAACTTAGGTGTGGGGAACTTGGCCATTTAACCATGGGCATGATCTCTATACCCTTTGTTTGGTTATTAGAGTGCCTTGTTTGGCTTCTTAAGCTAAGCTTGTTAAAATCCTCTACATTTAACTATTGGCTTAAAGATGTATACATTTTAAAATCCTCTACATTTAACTATTGGCTTAAAGATGTTTCTGGTACCAACGGGGGTTGGTTCAAGTGGTACATGCTTGATTCCCCTTAAGCAAGGTCTCGGGTTCGAGTCTTGTGGATGGAAAAATCCCCGCTGGGAGAGCTAGCCCCACCATGATGTGGATATTCCCGGCTCGAACAGGATTGCCTCCCGTGGAGGATACCTGTGGTTAAAACAAAAAAAAAAAAATGTTTCTGGTTAGCTGGTCCCTCTCAATATGGCACTTTTTGGTCTTGTTCCCTTTTTAATCTGCACTTAAGCTTTGGTCTCTTATTGTTAAAAAGTGACCAACTTTGGTCTTGCTGTTAACTTGGTTCTATTAAGTTACAATGTGGCAAACAAAATGGCACGCCATCAATGCCTATTCTTAGCAAATGCTGAGTAAATTCTAACATGTTATTTTGTAATTCAAAATAAAATTAGAATGGTGCCATGTAATTAACTTAATAACTTCATTAACATGTTTTAAAATTGTTTGTTAATTGAAAAGCAATTATTTTGGTATCCCCCAATCTCAGACCGAGTCTCTCTCAATTAACTTCCTTTTGCCTCTCAACCTCCATCCCTACCAAGCCAACACTTCCATTCCATGTGTCGACCTCCAAGCCTTCTCAAAGTTCTGCTTACCCACCTTTGGATTATCATGAGTAATGTTCGATTGTTTGTTAATCAGCCAACTGCTCCCGCATCACACCTTGCCCCTGCATGAAAGCACTGATGCATTCCATTTGAGTTCAGAAGTTTTAACAGAAGAAAGAGGACTCCTATGAATATTGTAATAAATCCTTTTCAGGTTGGGGATCTTCCTACACTGGTCCAGCGGATTCTTCTAAACTTTCAAATTGTTCTTGCTCAATAAATAAATCAGTACATAGTCAGAGTTTGGAGTTTGTTTCAGTGCAGAATAAGGGTCCGTTTCTTAGTTTTGCTCCATAGTTTAGCTCCATAGTTTAGCTCCTACATCTTTGTTTCTTCATTGACTTCGTCCCTTCTATCACAAACCCTAGTTGCTGCTTCACTGTCATTCCCATGCTCCTCTTCCCCAATTTTGAAACCTGAGTTCCCCAATTTAACGTCCAGTTTCTGTGTTCCAGCCTTCCTTTTTGTTGTCAAGGTTGAAGAGATTTGATAGTGTACTCCATCCTTGAACCGTGTAGGAGTGGCAAAACTGGGAAAACAGTTTTAATTTTGGATCGAAATGGCAGAGGAAGATGAAGAAAATGGGGAGCATTATCTAACAAGGTTGCCGGTGAATTGACGGTTATCAGAGAAGGTGGTAGTGGCTGTGGAGCTGCAATTGATGAGGTAGTTTTCAAGAGGAGAGAAGAGGTGAGAAAGGATGGAGATTGTGTAGAAGGAAGGTAGGAAGAGAAGAGATAGGAGGTTTTGGTGTGTGAATTCATGGTTGAGAGGTGAAAAGTGTAGAAGATGACGCTAAGATGAGACACTAATTTGCTGAAAGAGAAACAAATTCTATTCTGGTAAGGAAGGAGACTGAGAAATAGTAATTGAAGGGTTTCGAATTTTTCTTTTTGAATGTGTATTTAAAAGTTAAATAATGTATTAAATAATTTAACTAATAATGGCACTTGCAAATCATGAGATGATAACCAACGGGGGTTGGTTCAAGTGGTACATGTTTGATTCCCCTTAAACAAGGTCTCAGGTTTGAGTGTTGTGGATGGAAAAAAATCCCCGCTGGGAGAGCTAGCCCCACCATAATGTGGATGTTCCCGGCTCAAACAGGATTGCCTCCAGTGGAAGATACTTGTAGTTAAACCAAAAAAAATCATGAGATGATATCGATGATGATGATGTATATCATCACTTAGTAGAACCAAATTAACAGCACTGACTAAAATTAGTCACTTTTAAACTTTGAGGAAATATAAGCTTAATGCATAGTAAAGAGGGACCAAAAATAAGAAGTGTTTGTATTTAGTGTATGTTTGAATTGGTATTGAAAAATAGCCAACCTCAAGCTGAAATATTTCAACACAGCTAATCTAGTGTTGAAAACATGAGTTTATCACATTTTAATACTAAATCAAATATACTTGTAAAGAGGCTGAGAGTATATTTTAGTCTTAATTATTTATGATACAAGTGTACAGTCGTACACTACAATTTTCTCACTCTCATTTATTTGCAAAAGCACTAAGGTTATTCTTCATGCTAATATCAGGTGAAAGTGGGCCAGAAATTATTGTCAGATTGAAGCGAGATCTGCTTCCTACATTATTAGGTGGTGTTCTGTTTTGGCCTATATGTGATTTTGTTACCTTCAAATTCCTTCCAGTTCATTTACAGGTTAGTACTTGTGGATGAAACGTCTTTGTTAAGAACTTAATTTGTTATTTTAAGAATAAATCTTCAAATTCGTCCCTAACTTTCTTAATTAGTTCTCAAACAAAATTAATTGCATAAGTAATCCTCGAACTTTCAAATATTGATCACATTAGTCTTCCACCTTTCACATTATCCTGATATATTGGCCACTGTTGAAGGACTAATATGATGAATATTTAAAAGTTTAAGGACTAACTTTTATTTTTGTTTACTTTAGAGACTAAGTACGAGAGAATGATACTTCGAGGATGAAAGTGATGGTTTATTCGCTGTTTTAATTTAATCTTAATAAGGAACTTCAAGTTACTTTCTAGCTTTTTAGGTAATGTCTGTATCTCTTACAATTGCTGCAGCCACTGCTGAATAGTTCCTGCGCATATGTGTGGACCATTTATTTAACATACATGGCAAACCGCGAAAATGTGAACGATGCTTAGGGTTGGTATGCTTATTCGTACATTTAGTATTCTCAAGCAATTTTTCATTTCTTAGCATATCTGGTGACAAAGATATGACTAGATACAAAAATCTTAGCATTTGCAAGTTTATAAATTTTGTTTCAATTTGTTATTCATTCTTTTTGTATATAGCAGATACATCATATTCTTTGTTTCATCTTTACGTTAAAGTGAATATTCGTCGAAATAACTTATTTTCTTAACAAGTGCAGAGCTAAACAGCATCAAAGCCATGTTATATTTACACCCTTTAATCACACACTTCCTGTTTGTCAATGGAGTATTTTGGATGTATTCAGTAAGCACGTCTAGCACCAGAATAAAAACTATATTCTAATATTGCTTTCTTATTCAAATATCTTTAAAACGAGATTATATTTTATACCTCCCTTGTCTTTTTTCCCTCCTTCAAATGAAAACTTCTCTTAATTAGCATAAACTCCCTTGGTGTTTTCAATTGTTTTTTTTTTTTTCAGTTCTTAGCTTTAAATAGAAGATCAAGGGAATGATGATAGAACATTTATTCAAGTCTAAAATATGTTTTTTATTCCTTTATTTTTTTTTATCAACTTTGATTTTCGTCTAACTGATTAACCTTTTTTATATCCTATTTTTTAAAAATGCTTTAATCATGGTCATGACGTTATAAAAAATCAATTTCATAAAGACTAATGAAAATTTATTATTTAATTGAAAATAACATGAATTAAAAATAATACCTTATGTATTTATAATGATAAATGAATTTTTTAACAACTAAAAAATTATTGTAGTTATACATAATTTGTAGAATTTAATAATATTTTATTTCTTTTAATGTTGCATATGCTTTAATACTTTTAATTCAAAATTAAAACAGATAGAGGTAAATATGTTGCTATCACTTTCATGAAATTATTAGGTAGTTTAGAAAGTATAATTTAATAGACAATTAAAGCAAACGAGAGAGAGTTGTTAAAATAAAAGAGTGACTAACAATTGTTAAAAGAAAAATTGAAAAGTCACTTAATATCAAAGAATGGAAAGGTTGAAAATTTACTTGCATGACCAGAGTATAAAGGTTTGTGATAGGTTTATCATTTTTCTTAAATTTCCTCATCTTTTTGTAAATGATATACATTTTGGGGTTAAATATTTTACATTTGTGAAATTATTGTTCGACTACACCCCATTCACTATTTAGAGTGTATTTGGTAATACTAGCTAAAAAGATAAATGAAAGCTGAAAAATTAGTTGAAAGCTTAAAAGTTAGTTAGTTTGATTGAAAGTGTTTGGTAAAATTAGTTGGAAATCGTAAAATGATATACAAAGACATCATTAATTATTAAATAATGAGGAGTTGTGATTGTTGAGGGATAAACTTGTAATAAATTTTCAGCTAGTAGCTGAAAAATGAAGTTTTTTTTAAAAAATTACCTTAAGTAGCTTCTCGAGAAAAACTAGTAACTACCTAAAAAAGTTACCTTATCAAATACTGATAAAATGGTTTCACCTACTATTTTTATCTTTCATCTAGCTGAAATTTCTTATCAACCACACTTTTACTTTTGTCTTTAACTAATATACGAAAAGTCATTATATAATCATTAATTGTTGTTTGCGCGGAAAATCTTTATGACACTGAGAGCCCACAAAATTTTTCAAAAATATTTTTATGTTTATATAAATATATATTAGGGTAAAATATGTTTTTGGTCCCTGTAAAATTAGTGAGTTTTGTTTTTAATCCCTATAAAAAAAATTATTTGTTAAAGTGTCCTCCCAATTTTTTTTTTTGCAATTAGTCCCTCCCCTCAAATAGCGTGTGTCAAATGCTGACGTGGCACATTTTTTCTCTCCTAGGTGTCTACTATATTCATTTGTGGAGGTGCTAAACCGCCAGAAAAATTTCATCTCCCCCACTCCACAACTCCTCCTTCCCTGCCCCTGAAAACACTGGTAATTTCCCCACCCACCGTTTTCCCCACTCCCTCATTCAAACCCCATTTACGCATTAAGACTTCAGGAACTTCTGTTCAAAACCATATTGAGAAACCGAATCCTGCACCTACTAGAGCACTTGTAGATGTTGATGATCCTTTGGTTGATACTCGAGATACTAGTAAACAAACTGATGGGAGGTAGTCTAGTGTCTACTCTGCATTCATTGACATAGGAATAGGATACTATGAGACTTACACAATTCAAATTCTATTAATACATTTTTTTACCCCGTTGGAATCCATGTATGTAATTCATTACTGTTTGCTATTTTCTATACACATTGAGTTTTATAATTCAAAATAAATTCCAAATTATTTGCGCCAATGGAATCCAGGAAACTTGTTTATGTTGTTTCTAGTGGAAGGACGTCTTTGCTCTGTTCGGAATAGAATTGATGATCGGTTTTTGTTGTTGGATAATACTCTTTGCTATTATTTTATTTTGGATAATACTCTAGTATTTCTCATGCTTCATAGTTGCTCTGTTCGGAATAGAATTGATGATCGATTTTTGTTGTTTGATCCTAAATTGGACCTCCTCAGTGGTGACGATTATAAACTCACCGAAAGCAGAGACTTCACTTGCTCTTGTTCCTGTAGGGGAACAGCAGCCAGCCAGTCCTATGTCTCAGCAGAATGCCCTTGTTCTTTTCAATGTGTTGAAGCAATGCACCGACTTCGATTAATACCCAGCCAACTAATGTTTCTGTTCAAATCAGTCCATTATTCCCCCAATTTCAACAACAACAAACTTTCATGTCTCAAAGTGCATTTTACCCAAATGGAAGTATGCAAAATGCGGGGTCACCTCGGTATGAGCAATCACCATATGCGCAAGCAAAGGTCCTGCTTGGAATGGTCAGGCTGCACAGCATCAACAACCATCTTCACCAATTTATGGGGTAGCGGAGTTCACAAAGTTGAGTTGAGTAATATGCATGGAAATTGTGTCAGACACACTGATTCCACAACTTGTTTGGTGGCCCTAGCGTTGTTATGGGTAGTGGGTGGGGGAGAAGATGATGGGAGGTTTTATGGGTAGTGGTGCTTCATTGTGGGGGAGGAGAGGATGAGTTACAGGGGTGGAGGAGAAGAAGGAGGGAGAAATGGTGGGGGATATTGTGGCGGTCTAAGAATATTTTTCTGGCGGTTTAAGACCGCTAGAAATAGAAAGAGAGAGAAAATGTGTCACGTCAGCATTTGACACACGCCATTTGAGGAGAGAGACTAATTGCAAAAAAAAAATTGGGAGGACGCTTTAACAAAAAAAAATTTATAGGGACCAAAAGCAAAACTCGCTAATTTTAGAGGGACCAAAAACATATTTTACCCTATATATTATTATTAAAAATTATATTCATTAACTCAACAATAAAAACAATACTTTTATAATATTTTTAAGTATTTTTTCTTCAAATTATTCTACAAGATTTATTCAATTAGGGATAATTTTATCTATTTAAATATTATTTTTATGATCAACTTTATATTAATATTACACTATAAATTTAAGATATATATATATATATATAACTAATTGATGGGGATTAAATTATTTCAAAAGTAACTTGTCAATCCGTTGGAGAGAAAGTTATATATAAATATATTAGTTCTACCGAAGATCATACAATTTAAAAATTAATTGACACTTTATTAGGTAACTTTATTTTAATGTATAATATATTTCTTAAAATATAAATAAATATTGACTACAAGATCACATATATAACTATGAATGTTTGATTTTTTTTAAAACTTTGTGTGCTTGATCAATATGTTAATTTTATGTTATTCAATGTTTCGATTAATAAAATTTAATATTAATTTATAAAAAGCTACTAAGCGGAATAACATTGATAATAATTACTCATGAAATAACTCAACTCCCAACCATAATATAATATTATATACTTCTTTTTGTAATTTTTACAAGGCACATTTAACCAAATTATATAGACTAATAAAAGTGGTTAAAGTTAATTAATTTTATTAGTATTTTAAAAAACCATATAACTTTTCAACTCTTCCCTATTATTAACTAACTTTATTCTCATTCGATACTATTTTTGTTCCTATTTATCTGTCTCATTTGAAATTTTTTCTATCTATTCCTATTAGGAATATTTTTCTGTTATAGGAATATTTTTCTGTTAATATTTTATGATTGTGTTATGGTTTGTTTAGTGGGTTTAGTGCTAAATTGCTGAGTAGTTTTAGCCTTATAAATAGTAGCCTCATGTATTCATTTCAGCATCTTTTAATCAAACAATATATGAGTTTTCTCAATTCTGTTGCTGGTAACTCTTGGGATGATCCATGGGGAAACTTATGGTACTCCTCTACTGCTCTCTACTATCCCACTGTACCTCCCACTCCTCCATCTTATTTTACTAAGATTGTATCAGAGCTTCAGGAGTTCACCACGTTTCAAGAAATGCAAGAAGAAGTCTCGCAGTTTTCTCAAGAAGAGTTCACAATCTGTAATTGCAGAAAATCTTGGCCTGAAGTGTTCATCTCCTTCGTGTAAGAAGAAATCCTCTGCAGCTCCGGTTTCTTTTTCGTTTATTCCTGATTTATCCTCTTCTGCTGTTTCAACTATCAATTCCTTGCTCTCGTTCACATCTGCGACTTCTTCCTCAAAAATTTCCGCTGCCTTCACTGATTCATTCTTCATGCATCAACCTGGTGAGAATTCCAACTCAAACCTTGAATGGAAATCATCGCAGAATCCATTCATTTTTGGGAGCTTCAATTCACCAAATCGTTTGAAGGAGGTGAACGTCGGAGACTCCGTTACTCTGCACACCAGAGTTGATTCTTCTAGGATTACCGACAATGTTTTGGACTCGCTCCCGTTGCAACCTCAAAACAGAGGAAAGAAGGGATGAGATAGTCGATCTCTGCTGTAACCAAGATGCACATGGCGACTCCTCTGCGGTCTTCGATGTCCCTTGCGTCTCCGCAATCACAAAATCTGATTCAGACCTCACCAATCAAGTCAGCCGCAAAATCTGTAAGCTAAGTTTTGCACCTGAACAAACTAAGGAAGCCTTTGATGTTGCAGGCAATAACATTAAGCTTCTTTATATTGCCTTGTCATCTTCATCGAAACAAATTGTCTCACAGAAAATTAGTTCTGATTTTACTGGTCTTATTGGAAAAGAGTGTGTTGATCTGTGGTTAAGGATTGCAAATGCAGTTGAGTTGTTTGATCAAATGCCTCTCCAGGATTCAATGACAGAAAGGGATTTATCCGCACAGAAGCCGCTTGATGAAATGTTGAAGAGGGATGCGGTCTTGCTAACCCCTACTCATTTAGCTATAGTCTTGGAGAATGCTTCAGGCGATGAACTCTTTGAGAGGATATGCAATGTTGGTCAATTTAGTGAAGAAGAGGGAAGATATTTCTTCCAGCAGCTAATATCTGGGGCTTTGCATAACCTTGGAGCAAGAAAGTTTCCTTTGTTTGGCCTAAACCATCTTGGTTGTGTTCCCTATGAAATTACAACTCATAAGAAAATTGGATCAAATAAGTGTTGATGAAGAGAATAAAGCAACATTCCTTTTTAATGACAAGCTTAGAGCACTGGTTGATCATTTTAATACTGGTTTTTCTGATTCCAAATTTATTAACAGTGCTATAATCACACGCGATAACATTCAGTTGCCAGATATTGTTAGTTGATGCAAATTGGAGTCTAGTGGGCAGTGTATGCCTGGTGAGGACAGTTTGTACATGGAGAAGGACATGGATGATGTTGTGACTAAGACAACAATTGGTCCAGAAAATTCAGTTTTAATGCTCTTGTGTTTGGCTGTAACTATCAGTATGCAACCCAGATTTTTGATGTGTTAGTGTTTGTTGAATTCCTCTCTTTGTTTCAAGTTACTTGCGGGAGGGTA
The DNA here is from genome assembly GCA_026901365.1 of Sesbania bispinosa. Classification (NCBI taxonomy): domain Eukaryota; kingdom Viridiplantae; phylum Streptophyta; class Magnoliopsida; order Fabales; family Fabaceae; genus Sesbania; species Sesbania bispinosa. The sequence continues at coordinate 899,325 of QLOH01000274.1, forward strand.
TTAGGAATATTTTTCTGTTAATATTTTATGATTGTGTTATGGTTTGTTTAGTGGGTTTAGTGCTAAATGACCGAGTAGTTTTAGCCTTATAAATAGTAGCCTCATGTATTCATTTCACCATCTTTTAATCAAACAATATATGAGTTTTCTCAATCCTCTTGCTGGCAACTTTTGGGATGATCCATAGGGGAACCCATGGTACTCCTCTACTGCTCTCTACTATCCCGCTGTGCCTCCTGCTTCTCCATCTTATTTTACTAAGAGTTCCATTTAGAAGAAAATATTAATTACGTTTTTCTACTTTTAACCTTAATAAGAGAGATAACAATTGTAAAATTTAATGAATAAAATAAAGAGATAAATAGTGTGTTAAGAATAAAGATAATAAATTTAATGTAAATAAATATATTTATTGTATTTCTTAATATGTGTATTTTCATGTAATGGGACAAATAAATAGGAATGAAGGTAGTAGTTGAGAAAATTAAACTTTTTAATAAAGACAAATAAGGGAAAATGATAAAATATCCTTATTAAAGTTTTTAATAAGGATATAGATAAAGGAAAATGATAATAAATGATTCTTTGAAATTATAAAATACCTCGTAAAAAAGACCATAAAAACTTTTAAAATGTGCTTTATAAAAACAACCGAATAAAGTTTTTAATTTATATACTAAAAAATTATTTCAGCACCTCAAACATTTTATTAAAGATACTTCTATTATATTCCATCTATATCTATCTATTATATATAGTAAAGCTAAGTCGCAACCTCATACGCTGTCATATCATCCATACTATTGTCACATACCTATATTTGCGCCACGTCAAGAATAGTATGATGTGTCATGTCTTTTCTTTTCATTCATTTTAGACCATTCAAAATCTCCAACTACACACACCATACCTCTTTCCACATTAATAACGAACAATAATAAATTAATATGTTACAAAATAGTTACATAATATGATATTCCAAAAGACACTCATCATATTCCAAATTCTTTTCTTATTATATTTTTTTCCTATTATTGCTATTACTTCTACACTATAGATATTAAATCTATTATCTATTATATATATTAAAGCTAAGTCGCACCACCTAGCGTTGCCACCTCATCTTCATAATTGTTACATCTACCTATTTGTGCCACATCAAAGAAAATCATATGTGTCACTCTTCTATATTCAGCCTCCATTCTATGACTCTTCCAATTTACTCACCTCACACACTAGACAATAAACCTTTCACATTCTCACCGTTTGTCTACAAAAACTCTTATTAACTCATATATTAGTTGCTGGTTTTAACGTCTAATTAATTAATATCTAATACTGATATTATAGCAACTAACTAATTAAAACTATTTTTTTTCATTTCTCTTTTAAGTTCCTCTCTTATTCTTTGCTTATTAACGCCAACAAACTCAATTCCAATAGGCCTAAGGCTAATAATTTCCGGCTGACTATACCAAATATCACTAAATAAATAAAAAAATCATAACAAATAATGATGATTATTATATTATAATCTTAAAAATATAATTAAGTAATAGATAAATTACTTTTGCCATGTATCCATCTTTTCATCTCATGTATCTTCTTACCATGATGATTATCAGTTGTGTTCGCTCAACCTTCTTTTTTAATTTTATTGATTCGTAATTATCTATTCATTTTCATTTGCTAGCCCATATATGTTTCTTCTTATTCAAACCCACCCAAATTTTTTTACCATCAAACATTATTGTATATGGAAGTAATTGTGAAATATGACATAAGACACATGATGAACATTTTAATGATTTCATATGACAAAATATTTTCATTTTTTTTAAAACAATATTATATGATACAAATGAAATTTTGTAAACAAACTTATCAATGGATAAAAATATAATAAAAAGTTTAATACAATCTAATGTCTTAATTGTCATCCAATGATAAAAATAAAATTTTAAATTGAATATAAATTTAATAAATCTATTAAACAAAATAACATATCAACCAAGAATTTAATATTCATAACATTTTCTAAAATAAATATAAATATGAATAAATATATAAAAAATACAATTTACTAAAACAATTTAATAATAAATATTACTATTTTTTAAAAAAAATAAAAAACATAATTACTTGATGAAAATTTGTTTTGTTTGCATATAGAATATTCAAAATATTTTGCTATTTATTATATTCTCTACCAATATTGATATAACGTAGAGTTGTCAAAGTGAACCAACCCGGCTCACGCGGGTTTGCTCACCACGGGTTAGGCTAAAAGTGAGCCAAGCTGGGTTGATTCACTTTTCTGGTGAGCTGAAAAAATACCAACCCGGCTCAACCCACCACGGGTTGGTGGGTTAAGCGGACTGACTCACCTAACTTAGAAAATTATAAAAATAATAAAAAAGGTAAAAAAATTAGAAAAATTATAAAAAATTATAAAAATGACTTAAAAATATAAAAATTAAAAAGTGAGTCAACCCACCTCAACCGGACTCGAACCAACTTTGGCTCCCGAGTTAAGTGGGTTGACCCACTTTTGTTCCGCGAAAATGTGAACCTATATTTTTCCAACCCAACCCATCGGTGGGCCGGATTGGCTCACCGAGCTCAACCCAAATTGACAGTTCTAATATAACGTATATAACAGACACATAAATACAATGAAGTGTCTTAATTATAATTCAATAATAAAAATATAACACCAAATTCAATTCAATCTCATATCTTAATCATCATTTAAACATAAAAAAAATTGTAAATTGAATACAAATTTAATAAATCTATTAAACATGAAAACATATCAAATGGCATTTATTACTCACCACTTTTTCTCAAATAAATATAAATATAATTCAATATATAAAATGAAAAATCAATTTAATAATAAATCTTTACTATTTTATAAAAAAACATTAATAAAAAAAATTACTTGATGAACATTTGATTTGTTTGCATGTAAAATATTGAGCACAATGCATAAGAGCCACCATGTAATAATTCTAATAATTCCTCATTTACGTGATAACTTCTTGACATATATATAGTAACCCTAAAAAGAATTCTTTTGAAATTTAAAAATATCTTACAAAAGGAAAGTGCATACAATGTAGAAAATTAAAAGTAATTCCACCAAATTAAACCTATAAACCAATCGGTTCTTAGTCATAAATATTCTAACAAAAATAATCAATTATCACACCCTTATTTTTTCTAACATTCACTATAAAAATTATCTTAAAGGATAAAATAAATAATTATATTACAAACTATCTAACCATAATATGATCCTTAATTTAACTAAAAATACTTTCTAACAAATTTCACATATTCTTCATATCATCAAAAGACTCCACACACTTAGAAATAAAGAAAAAATATGTCACATATAAAATAACATAAAAATACATAAATTATAGAAAGGACAATTTTTTTCTTATTTAATTTCTACAAGAACCTTATAATTAAAACTTAAACACAAGTTTCCATTTAAATACGTATAAAATTTCAATAAATTAATTTTAATAATATTAACTACATTGTTATAATTGATGCACTTAATATCAAACCTTTTAACCTTCAGATAATATTATAAATTTATTTATCCACCCTCCCGCGCAATGCGCGGGTCTAAATCTAGTATATATTAAAGCTGAGTCGCAAGTTCACACGCTGCCATATCATTCATACTATTGCCACATACCTATATTTGTGCCAAGTCAAGAATAATATGATGTGTCATGTCTTTCCTTGCATTTCATTCATTCTAGACCATTTAAAATCTCCAACTACACACACCATACCTCTTCCCACATTAATAACGAACAATAATAAATTAATATGTTACAAAATAGTTACATAATATGATATTCCAAAACACACTAATCATATTCCAAATTCTTTTCTTAATATATTTTTTTTCCTATTATTGCTATTACTTCTGCACTATAGATATTAAATTTAATTTAACATATTTAATCTTATTCACCCATCATAGCATAACTGAAAATTTAATATAAACCTACTTATATAACAACTTATACAACAAACTAACATTCTCTTTTCATACTCTTATAAACAAATTTTTATTTCACAAGAACTCAAAAAATAAAATAATCTATTCTTTAAAATTTTATTATGTTTACACTTTGAATAAGATAAAAAAAATTAGAAGATTATATTATAATCATATAAATAATAAAATAAAAACCATTTCAAATATCATGAATTGAATAGAAATAAAAAAGAAGTTCAAATCATGATTTGTAAATTTAATAAACTATTATATATATATATATTCTATATATTAAAACTAAGACACGGATTCTGATGTCGCCACCTCGAATTGTCACCTTACACAAATTTTTCCAACTCAGCGTATTTGTTGAGTTGTCAAATTTATCTCATTTCATTGTTTTCTAATCCATTTACTCTCATTAGTCATTTACTTAATCTAATTAAACGTTTATATCCCAAAGCTCAAAAATCTTGACTCACTAATTTGGTTATGAAAAAACTTTGTTGGCGAAATTGTGTAGACAATTAAAATGCATAAACGTTACATTTCCTGTTTTATTAAGGGTTGAATAGACAGTTACACTCACAAGACAAGTAGATAGTTACCATTCTTAGAAGGGGTGTGTTTATGATTGCATTTTGCAAGCAATTACTAGAAGCTCGTGGAAATAAAAAACAAAGAAACCTGGGCAAAGGCATTTATCCACTCCAACTAGTGTGGTTGCCTTCGAAATAGGTATTGAACGCACTCTTTTATTCTCCAAGCATTTCCATTTTTCACCCTTCAAATGTTCAATTCTTCATAGGATGAATTCTCCTTGAAGCAACAAAAAACATCTATTGGGCAAAGGATAATAATGTACCTAGCGGGTCAAGCCTGGGGTGGCGTGACAGTTTCACCAAGGACGCAAAACATCGTTTGGCTGAATGCATTCTCACGACGATGGCAATGATGACAAAAGACTGACTTGGAGTCTTGCATCGACGAAGGCTATATAGTGCCCATGCATCAACATGAGAGGTCAAGTAAGGGACTTCAATTTTACAAAGGTTTTGAGGGAGATGCATTGCCTCAGTTGTTCTATTATCTTCTCCACTTTTCTACTAAATTCTAGGTTGTCCTATAATTACAATAATATTATTTCAGTTAAACAATTTATGATAAAAAAACATGTCTTTTCACCAGCAAATTGATTCTTCTCCCATGCATCTTTGTCAAATATCATGCTTTTGTCTATATATGCCATCAATTCTTTTGTAATCATGATAACTGACCAAATATTCTTAGCTTAGAGTAGATTTAAAAGTAAAAAAAAAAAGGCTCCACCCTTGTAGAAAGGAGAATGTCAAGTGATGATGCAAAAGCATTTATTAAAATTATGCTAAATCAGTCTAAACCTTTCACTATAACCATAACTCAAGTCCTCTCCAATCTCCACATTCCGTATGAAGTTTATTTTTTATTGGTTACATAGGAATGGAAATATGATTGTTAAAGTTAGGGCAATTTTCATTATTTTTATAAATCAAATTATACAAAATATTAGTACCCAATAAAATAAGAAGTCGAATGTAGCGTAAGCTACCATTTACGATTTGGTATATATATGTGTGTGTGTGTGACCAAATGACTACTCTACAAAAAATACCAAAATAACATGAAAAAAGTAATATTAGCTATTTGACCATATTTTCTAATTATTTAAATCATTTTTTTTTTCAATTATATTACTTATAGAGTCTAATCATTTCACAAGACTATGTTTGGGAAAAATAAATGGAAGGAATAAAAATAAGCAATAATATTAAATATTTCATGTTCACATTTTTCATCTTAATTTTTCCTTCCATTTTCTTTCTTACATTAAGTTTATCTTCCTTTTAACTGTGTGTCTTATGAAAATGATTTTTAATTTGGCTTTCTATTATTACAAAACGCAACAAACCTAAGAAACAAAAGGAACTTGATATTTGTATCTAATGTTGTGAACCTACATTAAAGAATGAATGTGCATGAAGTATTTTCTATAATTTACCAAAATTATGCAGTGATTATTAAAGGAGAAAGGAATCCTACCAAATATAAGTTAGGAGCAAAAGTAGTGTATATAAGGAGAAAAAAGCATAACCACATGATGGTGGCATCAAAATCCACAACATTCATTGAATTTTATTTACATAAATGTTCTTCTTCCATTGATTTCAATGTCAAAAATTCAAATTTCCTTTCAAATATTTGTAATTTTTTGTTACATTTTAACTTTGAATATTAATTATATTACTTTTATACTTATATCTAGGGGTGTAAGTGGGTCCGACCCAACCCGCGAACCCGATTGACCCAACCCAACCCGAAGGATATTTAGCGGTTCGGTTCGAGTTTCAGTTCGGTTCAGACATTTTCTTTCGGACCCAAACTGGTTTGGTTCGGGTCTCGGGTTTGCTTATCTTTAACCCGATAGACCCGAACCAAACCAAACCAAGAAAAAAACCTTAATCTTATTTCATTTTCCTTCCCGGAGAGAACAAAAATAGGCGCAACGGCACCACAAGCAGCGGTGGTTCCCCAAACCCTATTTCATCTACTCCTCTCATTTTATGTTTGCCTATTTCTTTTCTTTTCTTTTTCATTTTATATTTTTAATTTCATTTCATTTTCCACATTTTTTAAAAAAGGGAAAAATATTCATGACCCGATGACCCAACACAACCCAACCCGAACATATTCGGGTTGGTTCGGGTCGGGTTACGCACCCTAAAAATACAAAACCCGAACCAACCCAACCCACTATCATTCTATTGGTTCAGACTTGATGTCACCCCAAACCCGACCCAACCCGATTTCACCCCTACTTATATCACTCAATAATAAATTTTAATCTAATAAAATAAAATAAGAAAACTTTCTTCAACCGCAACTGGGTATAGATCAGTTTATATATAAACTTCAACAATAAAAGAAGAAACATTGTCAGATACTGTTTACATTGGTTGTTAAGTGTATAATCGTGAAAGTAGTTACACTTAAATAGTTAAATACAACTCGAAAAGAAGTATTGGACTACTTACCTATACTTTAATTCATTAAATTTGACAAGTGCCATTAACATTTTAATTTTAATACTTAAGTCTTACCGTGTAATACCAGATTTCATTTTCCATCTAACAGCTCTCCACTTTGTCTTTTAATTATGTTCTATATCTTAGTGATAACCTTCCAGATTGAATTAATTAACAAAAAACCTTATTCCATTTTTCTATTTCTATTACAAATCACAGGCCTCAAGACAAGTAAGGGATCACTTTCTTTCTCTCATTTCACCGTCAAACAAGGTATTATTCTAATTAGCTAAATACAAACACAGTAATTTGAATCAAATCAGGTGATACTTCTTAACGATCTTCTACTAAGCAAGTTGTTGGTATATATTGACAGTCCAAGATTTGTCAAACTGCTTGAAAAGTAGGTACGATTTTTTTCTCATATAAGACAGAACTTGAATATATATATATATATATATATATATATATATATGGCAATGTAGTTTCATAACAAAATGAAAATATCCCAAAGTATTACTATGAAAATCAATCTAGGGGGAACCAATGAACTAGTTAATTATTTGATTCAGCTAACCCGCAACAATTATTTCCAAAACTATATATTAATTAAAGAAGGGATTCAATTTTCGTAAGCTTTCACAATCACAGGGAAGGCTAGTAAGAAAGCAACTCATATGTTAAGTAAGGTAACAACCGAGTTGGTTTAAGTGATATATATTTAATTTTACTTAAGTAAGGTCTCGAGTTTGAGTTATGTGGATAAAAAAATTCATCCGATTCACACCAAAAAAAATTAGTTACATATGTAAGGAGATTATAAGGTGTGGATTTTTTTTAGTTTTATTATAAATCCTCAATTTATTATTATATAAATAAAAGTATATATTTAATTTTTTGTATATACTAATTTTTTAGGGTAAACTATATTTTTTATCCATATAAAATACACCTAATTTAATTTTCGTCCCTATAATTTTTTGTTTTGATTCTCATAAATTAAAAAATTCTTAAATTTGATCCTCAATGTCTTGACATCCACAATATCACCATAATCTACATATTTTATAAGGACTAAAATATGTATTTTATAATGAAAAATTTCACATTTTCTTATTTTAGGAGAGTCAAAACTAAAAAATAATTACAAGGATGACAATTAAATCAAATATATTTTACAAGAACCAAAAATTTATTTTATCTATTTTTTTAATATTAAATTTATACTACGTGTAATCAAGGTTTACTATGAACCACTTTCTATGGTATACTTCCCCATGCTAATAAACTAAACGGAAAAATATGTTTTCTGTTCACGTAGTTTCAGTCAATTTTGGTCTTCGTTCTTGTACTTTAAATCCTATGTTTTTTATCCATAAACTTTCCAAACTCCCAACGCGTGGTCCCTGACCGTAAATGAGATCTGTTAACTTGATGAGATGACTAACAAAAGTTACTTGTCAGCTTCAAAAGTGGGCCCCAAATAGCAAATTCATCTAATTAATCTTTTTTTTATTAATTTTTTAATTATTAAAATATCCCTAATTACTAAATTAGGTATTTTTATCAGATAAATTGTTGAGGTAAAATCCCTAATTTAGTAATTAGGGTTACTTTAATAATTAAAAATTAATATAAAGATTAATTAGATTAGTCAGTTATTTGAGACCCGCTATTGGGGCTGACACGTAACTTTTATTAGCCAACTCATGAGGGCCTCATTAGCTACAGAACAACGGTTTGAGGATTTAGAAAGTTTAGGGATAAAAATCACATGATTTAAAGTGTAGAGATTAATACTTAAATTGACCGAAACTACAAGGATTTTTCCCTAAACTAAAGATCAAAACAAGTGAAGGCAATAAATGAAGATCCGTATTCAATTAATATGAAGGCATGGATTAGATTACAAGAAAAGTTTTAAACAAACAATAAAGGTTGAAAATAAAGTAAATGAACTAAAAATAGAATGATTTGTGCTGGATTGATGATTGTGTGCTTTCTTAACTACTTGAAGCATTTGTTTAGATGCTGACCTAACCCCACTAAGCATGTGTGCAAGAGAGAAAGAAGCCCTTTGAGGAAATTGTACGTTCATATCACTTGCAGGGTCTTTCATCTCCCAAGAAGGGAGTGTAATTTTTCAAAAAAATGAGATGATAGTATAATTTCCTTTTTTTTTTGGTAATCGAGATGATAGTATAATTTGAACATGTCTTAAGGAAAAATTGTAATTCACCCTTTTAAACAATTGAGGGAGGAGGGACATGCCCTATATATTATCTAATGTACATGTGCCATGATGACAGAAGTATATATACACGTATAATACAGATATTTTTATATACTCATGTATAAGTTTTCAATATACCTGATATTGCAAACTTTCTTCCATGAGTTTCCTAAATACAACCTCACTCAATTCAGCAATCTGTGTTCTATAAGCTACCTAGAGGTGGCAATTAGTGAAAGAATCCCTATTTAACTTTCATTCCCAAATCTTTTCCTCTATTGTAATGCCTAACATGAACTCTATCTTATCTTGATAAACCAATGACCTTGATGTCAAATCATATCATATTAATGCTCCTCAACAAATCCTTCTTATTAAAACCACTTCCTCTGCAGACGTAAAATTCCCCACTGAAATGCTTTCAATTCATAAACAAGAGACAATTATCATTAACAGGAGTTGAACACTTCCTCTCATGAAAATGTGGCTTGGCAAGAAATTTATCTTCCTTCAAACTCTCTGGTGTTTTTCCTGGATTGGAATTAGTTCCCAAAGACTGAATGAATACAATTTTGTTGTGAGTTATGTTTCATTTGCAATATCATCATAATTCTCAATAATTTTTTTCTTAGTTTTCTTTCCCACTATTGTTATTGCACTTGAAGCACATGCAAGCAAGCAAAGTTATCTATATCATATATATCTGTTTAGAGTATAATAAACAGTTAATTTGACGCATATTGTAGGTCAAAGAAGCTAATTATACAAGACTCTGCAGCACAAAGCCCATATTGACTGTGAATGGAAAATTTCCAGGGCCAATTATTAGAGGACGCAAAGGTGAAACAATATATGTTAATGTTCATAACAAGGGAAAATTCAACATCACTTTGCACTGGTATTGATTCATTTCTTAATTAGCCACAGAAATTTTGATGTTATTTGGAAAATAATACAAAATACATTAATTGACAATTGAGGTACAATTAATGTAACTGATTTGTGGGTAGGCATGGTGTGAAGCAGCCAAGAAATCCATGGTCAGATGGCCCTGAATACATCACTCAGTGCTCCATCAAACCAGGAGGGAAATTCAGGCAGAAGGTGATTTTTTCTATTGAGGAAGGGACCATATGGTGGCATGCTCATAGTGACTGGGAAAGAGCCACTGTCCATGGTCCTATCTTTGTCTATCCAGAAAAGGGTACACACTACCCTTTTCCCAAACCTGATGCAGAGGTTCCCATTGTATTAGGTATGAAATTCTTTACAGTATTCCCATACCCTTTACAGTATTCATTTGTTTTTACTTACTTATTTATTATTATGTACACAGGAGAATGGTGGAAGAGTGAAATTAGGGATGTTTATGATGAATTCCTTAGATCTGGAGGAGCCCCAAATGAATCTGATGCTCTCACTATAAATGGTCAACCTGGTGATCTATATCCCTGCTCAAAATCAGGTGGGCATCAAGATTTTATTTTAGAGTTATCAAAACTAGCATTTTATGACACACTTTATTCTTATATTCATGGAAAGAAAAACTAAGGTACAAAGTTGAATCAGTAATCAAAGTTTTGTACTAAACAAAGAAAACATGTTCTTGTGCAAAACTTTGAATCAAGGAATCAAAATGAAAATAAAGTGATACTTTTATAATCAAAACCGAAAATAAATAAAACTTCGAATACGGGAAATGTTTTCTAAAATCAAACAACTCTTATTTCTATTTCTTATTTTCAGCTTTGGTTACAAGAATAATTTTACCTTTTGTTTGGATAAAGTAATTTACCCGATTTCATATGTTGAAATAGTAAAAAAGAATTTCAAAGGATAAAAATGAGGGATCTTTATGACAAATAAGAAGAGGAATTTCAAATGACACATATTAAAAGAGAATTTCAACATTTCTTTGTTATGTCTAACATTATAGATTTATCATTTACAATTCTCCTCATAGTTACAATTCATTCAATATTTTTTATCACAATTTTGGGAATACTAAAATTCTCTATTCAAACACACATGTAATATTATTTACAAAAATACTATCTTGTGTTCATTTTATTTGGTGTTTCTAAAATTTTGTATAGGAAACGGGGAAAACAACTACAACTTTTTATTGTTTTCATTGTTTTTTATACAAAACTCTTAGAACATGAAACAAAATAAAAAAAATAAAAAATAAGGTGATATTTTGTGTAATTAAAATTAAATAACAGGGGATGAAACACACAAACGAAAATCTTGTTTGCACACTATCAACAAGAGATCAAATGCAATGCATATGTAATCTCTTGTTAATGGACTAGCTATGCATATTCATGTTTACACACTCACTAACTCTGGCTTTTCCTATAAATTTCAGAAACATTCAAGTTAAATGTAGACCATGGCAAGACTTACCTTCTGCGCATTGTTAATGCTGCAATGAATATCGTTCTGTTTTTCTCTGTTTCAAAACACAATCTCACAGTTGTTGCTTCTGATGCTAGCTACACCAAGCCCTTTACAACAAACTACATATGCATAACTCCAGGACAATCAGTAGATGCATTGTTGTATGCCAACCAAGAGCCTAATGACTACTACATGGCTGCAAGGGCATACTCAAGTACACCTGAAATTCCCTTTGATAATACCACATCTACAGCTAGGCTCCACTATAGTGAGACTTATGCTCCAACTTCATCTCCTTCATTTCCTAGCCTTCCTTATTATAATGATACAAATGCAGTTTTTGACTACTTTGATAGCATTAAGAGCTTAAATGAGACATACCCTTATAAAGTCCCAACAAATATCACCACTCATATAGTGACCACCCTTTCTATTAATGCCTTCCCATGCTCTGAAAACCAAACCTGTGAGGGCCCAAATGGAACACGTTTAGCTTCAAGCATGAACAACATAAGTTTTGAAACCCCCAGCATTGACATCTTAGAAGCCTATTACTACCATATCAAAGGGGTGTATGGAAGGGGATTTCCATCATTTCCTCCTTTGATATTTAACTTCACTGCAGAGTATTTGCCTCTAGAACTTGAGATACCAAAGCGAGGAACTGAGGTTAAAGTTATTAAATATGGTTCAACAGTGGAAATTGTTTTCCAAGGGACAAGTTTGGTTTCAGGGATAGAGCATCCTATTCATGTCCATGGCACTAGTTTCTATGCTGTTGGACATGGATTTGGGAATTTTGATAAACATAAGGACCCCAAGAAATACAATCTCAAGGATCCTCCTTATGTAAATACAGTGCTAGTGCCTAAAAATGGCTGGGCCACCATCAGGTATAGAGCTACTAACCCAGGTATGTATGTATGTGGCATGCAAAACTTGCTCTTGTTAATTAGTTGTTGTTTTCAATTTTCTGTGTTCAGAACTCATTGTTGTCTAAATTGTAATCTCAATTTTAGGAGTGTGGTTTGTGCATTGCCATCTAGACCGCCACCTGTCTTGGGGCATGGAGACAGTGCTAATTGTAACGAATGGAAAAGGAAGTGATGAAAAAATATTACCTCCACCTCCAGACATGCCCCCGTGTTGATGAATATTTTGGGACTTCTCTGTGAAGGAAATGTCATAAATTGCCACATGATAAAGTTGTTTAATTTATCCCATCTACGGCATGGCATGATTTGAAATTATAATAAAATAAAGTTCTAACCGTTTTAAAATTTTATTTATACTCGTTGTGTTATATTTTGATAGTGTGTTTGAACAAGTAAATTTTAATTAAAAAAATATAATATTAAATTTATATTATTTATAGTAAAAGTCTACTGTAAACCCAAAATATAAAGATCCATCTTAAAATTCCCCTCAGATTTATCAAATTTTTTAAATGTCCACATTAAAATTGTTGTTTTGAATATTGGCCCTCTCTTGTCTTCTCAAGCTATAAAAAGGGATCCTATTATGTAAATTTGTGATCTTAACAGTATTTGAAGAGCATATTTTACATCCCAACTAGGGTGAAGTTCCATTGTGAGATTCTAAATACATGCTAACCGTTAATTGTTAATGTTACTAGTGAGTAACCCGTGCGATGCACGGGGCGGAAATATAAGAGAAATAATAGAGATGAGTATTAAATTTAGCTAAAAATACATGTAAAAGTAATAATAACAATAATTATTAAATTAAAATAAAAAATACTTAAACAATAATGACTATAATAAAGTTCATTTTAAAGAAGTCTTAATAGGAAATATACTTGAAGCGTTCATGATTCAGGTTACATTGTTTTAAATATCAGTGCAAACAGAAAGTATTGGTCCTCAAATATGAAATGAAATTACTATATCAAAAATTATAAGTAGCTACTCAAAGTTTCCTGAAAAACCTGCAAAAAAAAAGTGGAAAGGTCATAAAAAAGATTAGTATATGACACTCATTAATTGAATATATAGTACAACATATATACTTGTAAATAATCATAACAAAATTGAATACGAACGAGTTTATTCCAGCCCCCATGACAAAATCTTGGCTATGTCTTGTATGGGATAAATACCTATTCTCAAACATCGTTTCTTGATATATAAACCTTACTTCTAGACTATAGGTATTGATCTAAGTTATTGTTAGTTGAGTATCATTGCTTTCATGTAGACTAATCATAGGTATTAATCCATTTTATGTAAAATTTTCATCCTTCAATTAATTACTATTTACCTCTTAAAATCTATATATTAAATTAATATTTAAATATTAATATACTTTAATGTATACATTTATTCCCATGCGGATGTATGAAAAAATATTATAAAAAATTTAAAATGAAAATTTATATTAATATAATTACAATTAAAATTTAAAAAGTCATTTTTAATAATTAATCTTATAAATATTTTCACCACCAAAAACAAAAAAGAACATTAGAAAAACATCATTAATAAACACAGATTTATAATAAAAAATAATTAAAATATAATTTTTATCCATATTAAATGAACTTTTCACTGAAATGTTTATTCATATATGATATATTCTTTTTTTAATAATTAAATATTAATACACTTTTATTTAGAAATAACAACACAAAAATTAATATATATTTATATTTTATTTTAATGTTATTCACATATTATGATTTATTTTTAATGAATATTCAAAATAATTTATCTCAAATATTATTACCATAATTTTAAAAATTAAAAATACCATATATCTAAAAGATATATCACACTGTCATATAGAATTAGTAATAGTATTGAGATTGTTCAAATGGAATTACTCATTTGAATTATTACAAATCAAATATCAAGATACAACTCGATTAAATTTGGCCTTCTTCACTTGAAACCAAACGTGGTCCATTCTTTTGTGGTATCCATTTGTGCATAAACATTATGCCACTAAGTAATAAAACTATAGGCATTTATTTTTACTCTCCCTTTATAAAGTAAAATGACAATTCAACATAAATCACAGATTAGATATTTTATTAGGTAAATTCTACGGTGCCGGGTTGACGTGGCTGGGCACGCTGCCCTGGTGACGTGGCCGAATAGGAAGCGGACACCTGTCCGAGAGGCATGACGTCAGGGTTGACTGGAGGAGTTTGCAACAAGGTGTATATGGTTATGCGAAATTCTAATACTGCCCCGGGGATCAAATTGCAAAAATTGTGGAAATTAATTAAAAAAGCGGAGATTTTCCCTCCGCAATTGTAGCGTGTTGAGGAAGACATAGTAGAAACCCTCCGAACTTGTAGCTTGTGAAGGAAGCCTTAGACGAGACGAGACAAGAGTTGACGCGTTTGGCTGCCGGAGTGGGTGATTTCTTTTGCTGTCGATGGAAACGGAGCTGTGGCGGTGGCCGTTTAAGCAGTAAGTGAGATAGTTATGTTAGCTTAGCCGCATAGGTATATCTACATTTACTATGTTAATTAGTGGTGTAAATGAATCCTTAAACCCTATTCCCGTATGTTATGCTTGCGTGGTCATGATTCATGAAAATGGAGTGTATTGAAGAAGACTTATTTTTCCGGTTAATATATTAAAATAGAAATTTTGTGTTAGTGCCATAGTTGTTGTTGGAGCATATTTGTATGTATGTCATTTTGAAATTCTTTAATTTAAATTTAATGGATGGTAGATTAGTGGATTGAAATGGAATTTAACAAGGACTTTATGGATGGTTGTTCTACATTTTGGACTGATGAAAATTCTGAGAGCAACCGAGATGAGTCACGTAATGGGGATGGAAACCCGGTGGGAGACCAAGCCGGGCTGTCATGGGGCAGGAGGATGATACATGAACTAACACATGATGACATTAGACGTCTGGAGTTCGGTTCTGAGGGTGAGGCATATAGTTTTTATTCGGATTATGCCAAACAACGAGGGTTTGCTGTGAGGAAAGATGATATTGAGCAAAATGAGAATGGTGATATTGTTAAGCGGTATTTAGTGTGTAATAAGGAGGGAACAAGGGACAAGAAACACTTGGAGAGAAAAGACAGAGTGAGGGAGGCGGGGCCAATTACTCGTGTGCAGTGCACAACAAGGATACGTGTTTACTTAGATATGAGGAGTGGGAAATGGAAGGTGTCTGCATTCCACGACGATCATAACCATGAGTTAACTCCTCCAACGTATGTTCACATGATTCCAGCTTATAGACGATTGAGTGAATCTGATAAAGCTCAAATTGATACCCTGCATGCAGCCGGTGTGAGAACTTGCCATATTATGAGTTTTATGATTGGACAGAAAGGGGGACATGGTGAATTAGGTTTCTGTAAAAAGGACATGTATAACCACATTGATAAACAGAAGAGGGCTAATATAGAGGACGGTGATGCATTTGCAGCGCTGTGTTATTTGCAGGGAAAGTATAACAATGATCCACTAATGCATTGCATGTTCAGGACAACAGACGATGGCAGACTGCATGACCTATTTTGGTGTGACGGTGCAAGTTGTGTTGATTATCAGTGTTTTGGAGATGTAATAACATTTGACACAACTTATAAGAATAACAAATATAACAAGCCTTTGGTTATTTTTTGCGGGTACAACCACCATGGGGAGACATGTATATTTGGTTGTGCACTTGTTGCTGATGAGAAAACTGAGACTTACAAGTGGGTTCTCGAGACGTTTTTGGAAGCAATGTTTGGCAAAGAGCCCAGTGCTGTAGTTACAGATGGAGATGCAGCCATGCGAGAAGCTATCAGGGTTGTATTCCCAAGTGCAGTTCATAGACTTTGTTCATGGCACATACACTAAAATGCCTGTGAGAATGTGAAGAATTCAAAATTTCTAGAGGAATTCAAGTGCATGATTTATGGCAAATTCACGGAGGATAGATTTGAAAGGGAGTGGACAAACATGGTTGATAAATTTGGATTATCTAACAACAGGTGGGTCCAGAAAATGTATGACATGAAGAGGTTATGGGAAAATTCATATATGGGAGACACATTTTACGGTGGTATTAGAACAACGTCTGTGTGTGAGGAGATTAGTTCGTTCATTAAGAGGTATGTCCAAAATAGGAACAGCCTGGTGAACTTCCTTCACAACTTTGACAAGGCGTTAAAGGAGTATAGACACAATGAATTGATTTCTGATTTTAAGTCATTTTACGGAGAACCTGTATTGACCACATCTCTTTTTACCATTGAGGAATGTGCCTCCAAAGTGTTCACTAGGAAAAAGTTTTGGGAAGTTAAGTCTTCGATTGAGAGTGCGGCTGCGTACAATGTAGTGGATAGGGTTGTGACTAGTGAGACTGTGAGGTTGACAATGAATAAATTTTGCAAACCGGATTATGAGTATGATGTTGTATTAGATAAAAGTGAATTGAAGTTCAATTGTGGGTGTAGAATGTTTGAGTCATGTGGCATTCCCTGCCGTCACATTTTTTGTGCAATGAAGAATGAGCATGTGAAAACCATTCCAAGTAGCCTAAAACTGAAGCGATGGACAAAATCAGCGAAGCCTGATTTCATGTCCAGTGAGCCCGTTGTGAGGTTAGATAAGGAAAGGTTGACATGCTAAGGGAGGGAGGTATAGGTGTTGCATGTGACTATTTATCCCGTGTTGCTAAGAAACATATGCATGATTACAAGTCCATTATGGATTACATATATAAACTCGCTGAAAAAATTGAGAGTCGTAATTGCCAGAGTGAAAAGAAAAATAATGGGTGGGGTCAAATTGTGATCCAGAGGTGGTGAAGACTAAAGGCGCACCAAGGAAGAGCAGAAGGATGACGAAAGGCAGAAGCTGAAGACGATGAATCTTCGTGGGAGAGTGATGGTTCCATGGGAAATGATAAAGTAAGCAAATTTATTTGTGATTTAGGTTATGGTACTTTTGACAATGTATTATTTTGTTTCATTCTACTACGATTGATATGAATGTCGTTAGGGAGAAGTGATGATGGTTGTGTTTGATATATAGGGTGGATTCAGTTGGGGTGATGATTTAACTCTCAGTCAAAGAGGATCGGCCGATACAAGCAAAGGGAAGAGGCGGTGTGTGTCTCCACCATCCCAAACATCCTTCGATCGTGCTGAATTGCAGGGACTACATGACAAGGTTAGTGAAACATATGTCTTGATGATGATGCTGTTGGTAATTGGTATAGGTAAGTGCAATATACAATGTGATTGTGTTGCTTAAATGTTCTCACAGGTTGGTGAAAGACAAGCCAAGCAAAGTAGACGTTCAAATGGCAAGCAGAAAAATAAAGGAGTAGACGGAGCAGGAGAGGAGATGAAGTTTGGACCTGGGAAGATGGGTCCAGGAGCGGGTGTTAACAATGTTAATATGCTCCCAACTTCCCTTTTTCCTCATTTCCCATCAACGAGCATGTATCCCCCTCCCCCATGTCCGCGGCCTCCACTCTATGCTCCGTTTTATGGATACGGGTCATACGGTTATTATGGGCAGCCTCAATAGGTGGTTAGAAATGTAAATTAATTTGTTTGTAATATACGTTCATAACAACAAATCGGTTGTATTTTTTGTTGTGTGTTGAGTCTTTTTACATTGTAATTACGAATACAAGATGAAATTAATCTTACTCGAATACTGAGGTTTATGTTTAGATTAAGTTGTGCTCAAAGTCGGTATGCGGCATGCCGGCACTAGTGTGCATCGACTGTGCGGGTAAAAAATTTTAGCACACTATATAGCGAATTCGTTTATTGTGCACCTATATTGCTACATCATATTGCGAATTCGCTTATTGTGCACCTATATTGTACGTTAATTGACTTATTTCACGCTATATCTCTGGCACGCAAGAAATGCGAATTCGCTTTTTATATTGTACCTTTGAAATGCGAATTCGCTTATTGTGCAATTTATCTTTGCTACGCGAGAAAAGCGAATTCGCTTTTTTTATTGTACCTTTGAAATGCGAATTCGCTTATTTTGCAATTTATCTCTGCTACGCAAGAAATGCGAATCCTTTCCTTTTTGTGCGCTATATCTGTTGGACCTTTGAAATACGAATTCATTTTCTTATGAGGGAGTTGCCTTGCATCAACGCATTACTATTTCTTCGCATGTGATATTTACACTAACCAATTCCCAAGCAGTGGGAGGTACTTTAAAACTTTCAAATGTTAGTTAAAAGTATGTAATGCGACAGTTGTGGAGCATAAATATTCATTCACCTGTCGCTTCCAGAAATAATATTAAGAGCCATTTTATAACAGTGCCAGTGTTGACTTGTTTGGCTAATTCGTGGTTGTCCAAATGGGTTTTCCGCAACATACCTCTGCATATCTGCAGCCTTTGCCAAACCGTGTAGATATGCTCTAAGTTCCCCTCCTTCACCTGTGATAAAAAAAATTTAATGTTTTTTTATCAACGAGGTTAATAAGGTTAAAGCAATTACAGGGGTCTAGTATGGATATAAAGGGGAATTGAATATATTCCAAATTCCACCTAAAGAGTTGTCCCTGTCATCTGTGTAAGTGAATGTTTGGGGGAAGACTGAGGTGTGTGGCTGAAATAATTGATAAACAAATGTTAGAAGAGAGTTGTCATGCCTTAATATGGACAATCATACGACAATAAAAGAATTAAAGTGTTAACAAGAAAATAAAGTAGAGTCAAGTCATTTACAAGATTACACAATCCCTTATAAGGAGAATCATCCAGCAGTAATGTATTTGATTCGTTGTAGTAGCCTTTCTCCCAAGGAAGGTCGGAATGAACGTTGTCCCAAAGTTTCTTCAATTCCTTAAATACGATTTTGTTGGACCTACTGGAATCAGGGGACTTGACATTTGTTAGTGTGCAACGAGAATGGTCCTGCAAGTTACAGGGCGAATACAAGGAGACCAAGCTAAAAGTAAACCTTTAATGAAATTCAGAACAGAAGGAGTAGATCGACGACAATAACAAATGAAAGAGATAGGGTTTTTAGTTGACGTAGGAATATATTGAACAAATACTCACCCAACAGAAAAGCAGCTTATTTTTTCTGGTTCCCATCATTTTATCAATGATTTGATGAAGATTTCTCCTACGCAAAGAAAAAAAATGTAGTGGTTTGTACTAGATCAAAATGTAAACATTAACAACACAATATGCCAATGAAATCAGGGCAACTAAACTTAAATCTGTCTCATAGATAAACGATGACAGACAAATGAAAAAGTATAAGTCATTAACAAAGACAGATATAATAAAAGTTAGTTGAAGAGTACTTCGTCCTTAAAGACCATATGCCAACTTCAAAATTTTCAAAGCAAAATTCCAAAAACTCATTATAGAAGGGCCTCATGAAAACTGCAATAAAAGTGAATTACAACATTATTAGTAAAAGATTTGGTAGCTGTAATTGTAACAAAATAAGGAAAGAACAACCCCATCCTTACTTGCATTTTTTCCACAAAATGCATCTGCCTGTCTAAGCCTATCCTCTGGTTCACCATAAACTATATGCGCTAACAACTCATTCATGTCAAGAACGAGAAGTTTTTTCTTCAATCTTTGACGTCGAGTTCCACGCAGACAACATTGACGTCCACGACCCATGTTATTAGTAACTCACTTGTCTTTGTTGAAGCGATGGTGTTGAAGTTGGGAAATCTTCCATATCATTCGTCCTCTTCCTATTCCGTGAACGGTCGACATCGTTGGGCAGTGATGGTAGAGATGAAGAAGGTTCATGCGATTGAGTATCATGTTCATCTGTTATATACATTAATGTTAGCACTTCCCCTTCCTTAGAAATGAGCTGGTTCCACCTTTTTTCCCATATTTTTTTATGTAACTTCGTACTACCCTTTTTCTTTTTTCTCCCAAGATTTTCAGGCGGTAAATCCTCCAACCATTGTTGGATCAACCTGTTATGGGGGTTGTACGAAGGGAACTGTCGAGGGGCTAAATGCGGTTGGTGCTTTACTGCAAGGGATGGTGCGACCGGAGTGGTAACCGAGTAGCCCAACAGCTCTTGGAGATAATAGTTATTTCCATTGGTAGGTGAGAGTTCCTCATAAGTCCATCTTACCTAAATTAAAAAAAAATAAAATAATAATTCACCATTATAAAGGGTGTTTGAAAAATATTAAATATATTAGGAGAATGAAAATAAGTTGAATGTTACATCATCTTCTTCTACACTCAATAGGAGAGCTTCAAATTCTTCTGTAAGTGTAGGGTTGTGGTTATCATACATTTCATCTCGGCCAATTATGTTAGTGAACTCGATCATCATTGGAAATGATAAATTATGCAGAGATTGAGGATCTCTTTCCTTATAAACATATGGAATTAAGAATGGAATGCAAACCAAAGCAAAAACCTGAAATAAAAAATACAAGTACAGATAATATAAGTACAGAGCACATATAGAAGGATATGTAAACGTAACGAAAGCAAGAAATTACCATTAATGCAAAAGCAGATCCATAAACATTTGTTCCGTCTCCATTTTTTACATGAATCAAACTGGAGTGAAGATTAGTCCAACTGGTTGCTCCCCAAGCATAATTTTTGACGTTATCAACGTCTCGAAGAAGACAAAGGTACTTAATTTTGATTTTGTTATGCGTTTCTTGCATTACCAGACATCCTATGGCCAGGAGGGCCACTATTCTACATATCTGATTCACCCTAAAATCGTCCATATTTATGATTGCCTCATACGAATTATTGATTTCATCGACAAGAGTCTGCAGTGAAATTTTTGTTTCAGGACAATCTATTCCAGTCAGATTACCAAACTCACCGACGCGTAATTTTTCATCATCCAAGCACACTGGTTTCCCATCAATTGGTAAACCAGTAATGCGGAAGATGTCCTGAAGACCAAACAATTAATGTATACTTTGTTGTTCACCTAGCAAAAACAACCCTGATGTTTGATCATATCTTCTACTGAGGGCTAAAAGTAATGGGTTACAAATGGTAACCTTGTGAGCCACTTCAAACAGGAGGTTAAAACCTGATCCTTTCAGTTTTTCTTTTACTTTCCAGTGTAACTTTACTTGACAATACTTTTGACTTTCTCTCGGTTGAATTCCATTCACTAAAAAGAAATAAAACAGGTTAGAAAACAAAATTTTAATGTAATCGAATATGAACATTACACATTTATACAATTGATGAGTGACCTATACATATTGATGAATACCTCCTGGCCTTTTTCTCTTCTGAAGCTTCCTAATTGAATCCATGGTTTTATGTTGAGTCAAAGGGAACCATTTTTAGAAACTAAACAAGAGGGGAAACGAAGATAAAAGAAATAAGAGCAAATCACCGGTAACTGGACCCAGTCACAACCCATAAGACAAGGTAGACCTTTTCAGAAAATAAATTACTAACACCAAAAACAGAACCTCTGTCCATTTTGAAACACAGTCAGTTAATAGTATAACGCATGTATAGCAGTAACAAACAACAATAGTGACAGTAAAACGAGGTCCAAGTTTAACCCTAAAATACTTGTATTCATTGTAACTCCAAATTCCACGGTGTTGACTTAACAGTTGTCCAAGCTTGAAGTAGTTTATGGAGGAAAAAATGTAAACCAAAGACAACAAACACTAACATAACAGGTCAGAATTTTAAGGATGCCTTCTTTGAACAATAGAGTTAATGGATTCATACCAAAGGATTCAACGTATCAGTTGTTGGATTGTGAGTTGCAGCTGCTATACTAGGGGCTTTCTGAATGTGATTTCAACCTGTCAACCGATTTGGTTCCAAGTTCCAACACGAACCGGGTCCCTATTGATAAAATTCAAGGGAAAGTAAGGGGAATGAACATCGAAAGACTTAGAAAGACAGACAGGTTTCAAAACGGACCGGGGCGACAACCACACATTGCACAAAAACTCAACAATACAAGATTCAAAATGTACCTTGTTGATGATTGGAGCAGCAAACTTCACACGCTCCTTCACGGACCTAATCACGGATGCTTCGGTGCTGCACTTCGTTCTGCGTTTCTCCCCGTGTGATATGTTTGGTGTGGGAGCAATAGAGTGTTGTTTTTAGTTTTTCACTAAAGGGTAATTTTGGCATCTAAAATTTCCAACTAATATGGGGGTGTGAATTGTAAACAGTTAGGTGAGAATAGCAATCTCCCATAAATTCCACATTATAGTTACTGTAGGCCTTACCCACTAAGTAGAAATTTTTTGTTGGGTAGGGTCGCAGCCTTATGGGAGCAATAACCCCGGGGTGCGGTCCTGAACGGGGAGATGAGTGGTACCGGGTTGTTTCAAGTGGCTGCGTGGATCCTGTAATGGAAAGGCAATAACCCCGGGGTGCTCCCGGTCAAATGTCGTGTTTTTTCTCACACACATGTGATTACTGTCAATTTTTAACAAAAAAATTAAGTTAAAATCAACGGAAATTAGCTGGAATAGTGAAAAAAACTGGGAAAATTAGTTTTTAGGACCCGGACGTCTTTCCGGATCACCCCGTGACAAAGCAAGTGTTGAAAAAATTTAACTTATGCCTGACGTGTTCGTTTGGGCGATTGTCAGGGATGACGTTTTAGCAACCCTAACTTCAACGTTCCTTGAATCTAGTAATTTCTGACTACGAATCCATCGTCGACATCGTTTTCAGATCCCGACCAGGCACGGTCCCAAGGCTCGACATTTCGGCCACTGCTAATAATTTTCCAATTTTTTTTACCTCTCCGGGTAATTTCCGATGATTTTACTCTATTTATTGAGTAAATAATTCACCGTAATTACACGCTTGGGAGAAAAATCACGAAACTCCAGGATCACCCCGGGGTCAATGCCGGTCCATGGCAGGAGCCACGTGACCATGTCGAATCACTGACACCCTCAATGAGAGGGATGTTGTGCTCCTAATTGTGCGGTCCTGAACGGGGAGATGAGTAGTACCAGGTTGTTTTAGATGGCTGTGTGGCTCCTTTGATTGAAAGGCAATAAACCCGGGGTGCTCCCAGTCAAATTTCGTGTTTTTTCTCACACACATGTAATTACCGTGAATTTTTTAACCAAAAAATTAAGTTAAAATCAACGGAAATTAGCCGAATAGTGAAAAAAATTGGGAAAATTAGTTTTTTGGACCCGAACGTCCTTCCGGATCACCCCGTGACAAAGCAAGTGTTGAAAAAATTTAACTTATGCGTGACGTGTTCGTTTGGGCGATTGTCAAGGATGACGTTTCAGCAACCCTAACTTCAACGTTCCTTGAATCTAGTAATTTCTGACTACGAATCCATCGTCGACATCGTTTTCAGATCCCGACCAGGCACGGTCCCAAGGCTCGACATTTCGGCCACTGCTAATAATTTTCCAATTTTTTTTACCTCTCCGGCTAATTTCCGATGATTTTACTCTATTTATTAAGTAAATAATTCACCGTAATTACACGCTTGGGAGAAAGATCACGAAACTTTACCGGGATCACCCTGGGGTCATGCCGGTCCATGGTAGGAGCCACGTGACCGTGTCGAATCACTGACACCCTCAATGGGAGGGATGTTGTGCTCCTAATTGTGCGGTCCTGAACGGGGACATGAGTGGTACCAGGTTGTTTCAAGTGGCTGCGTAGCTCCTATGATGGAAAGGATATAAACCCGGGGTGCTCCCGGTCAAATTTCGTGTTTTTTCTCACACACATGTAATTACCGTGAATTTTTAACCAAAAAATTAAGTTAAAATCAACGGAAATTAGCCCGAATAGTGAAAAAAATGGGAAAATTAGTTTTTTGGACCCGAACGTCCTTCCGGATCACCTCGTGACAAAGCAAGTGCTAAAAAAATTTAACTTATGCGTGACGTGTTCGTTTGGGCGATTGTCAAGGATGACGTTTCAACAACCATAACTTCAACGTTCCTTGAATCTAGTAATTTGTGACTATGAATCCATCGTCGACATCGTTTTCACATCCCGACTAGGCACGGTCCCAAGGCTCGACATTTCGGCCATTGCTAATAATTTTCCAAATTTTTTTGACCTCTCCGGCAAATTTCCAATGATTTTACTCTATTTATTGAGTAAATAATTCACCGTAATTACACGCTTGGGAGAAAAATCACGAAACTTTACCGGGATCACCCAAGGGTTAGTGTCGGTCCATGGCAGGATCCACGCGACTGTGTTGAATCACTGACACCCTCAATGGGAGGGATGTTGTGCTCTGAATTGTGCGGTCCTGAACGGGGACATGAGTGGTACCAGGTTGTTTCAGGTGGCTGCGTGGCTCCTGTGATGGAAAGGCAATAAACCTGGGGTGCTCCCGGTCAAATTTCGTGTTTTTTCTCACACACATATAATTACCGTGAATTTTTAACCAAAAAATTAAGTTAAAATCAACGGAAATTAGCCCGAATAGTGAAAAAATTGGAAAAATTAGTTTTTTGGACCCGAACGTCCTTCCGGATCACCCCGCGACAAAGCAAGTGTTGAAAAAATTTAACTTATGCGTGACGTGTTCGTTTGGGCGATTGTCAAGGATGACGTTTCAGCAACCCTAACTTCAACGTTCCTTGAATCTAGTAATTTGTGACTACGAATCCATCGTCGACATCGTTTTCACATCCCGACCAGGCACGGTCCCAAGACACTTGTCATTTGAATTTGGACGTGAAATTTTACAGGGGTGTTGTGGGTGTAAAAAGGAGCCTCGTATCAAGTTTTGGTGATTTATTGGATTTTGGTGTATTTATTGTGAAATAAATGCTAAAAAAAGCTAAATAAATAGGGGAAAATAGTTGGTAATGTGAATAAATTCCTAGAATAGCAAGAATTTCCACGACACAAAGTAATAGGCAAGGAATTATGTTACTACGTACATGAAAGTCAAAGATTAATGTACAAAGGTTGCACATATTAGAAAAATCGATGTACAAAAAACAAAATTACAATTCAATTAAAGAGTAAAAAACTTATACAAACATATTACAAAAAATATTGACTTCATTATCCCCATCGCAAGTGTCGCATGAAACACCGTCTCCACAAGCATTTGAAGAACATTTAGGGAACTCTTGATTTCTAACTACAGGAACACTCCACCACAAATTTTGAATAAAAGTTGAAACCCTATTACTGCATGTTCTAATGCATGTAGATTTTTTTAATGAACAAAAAATATCAAACCCTTGGATATTTTTTACAATCCGACCATGATTAATTAACAACTTCGGCTCCTCCCGGTTTCCTTGTTTATTGATAAATTACCATCCCTCTTCCCTACAGAAATGGGAGGTGTACTTTGGATTATAAAAGTAGAAAAAATAAATTTAGGATTGTTACCATAAATGGACTAACATGGAAACAAGGAAAAAAAAACCATTTCTATTCCTCCCTCTCTAAACCATTAACCCGTGTAAAATTAAAAAAACCAACACATTTTTGGTCTCCTACTCAACAAACCCTTAGCGGCATACCCATAAACCAGGTGTGCATGCCCATTGGGCTTGAGGTGAGCAGTAAACCCCATGGTTGGCACCTGCTAAGCAAAATATAAGAACACGGAAAAACTGCTATTTATATTGCGTTATACCCATCTAATCACAACTCCTGGCACTATCGGTCGAAGTGAAGAAGAGACCGTCGTTGTTGATTTCTTCCGCATTACTGGTGCCCCGCTCAACTGTGTATCAGTTTAAGGTTTGGAAATATTATTTCTTCCACTTCTATCTCATCATAATTTACATGCAGAGAACAAAGCGCTAAACGTTCCATTACTTTGACTTGCTAGGGTTTAGGTTTTTTCCTTTTAACGGATTCCATGATTCAATTTTGCTTACCTTTTTTGTCGTTAATACGTTCACCGGGGTAGTTAACTTCTGTTCATTACAAGAAATCTCGATTGCTTTGTTCTTGTATTTGTCGACTTCGATCTGTTCATTAACCCCTGGCCTTTCCATCTGTAAAACTAAGTGCCAGGAATGTTTAAAGGGGAAGTTGAAAGTTTATTTTATATTTTATTTTTCTTATAATATTAATGTTTATGAGTCAAATTCTTGTTCTGTGTACATGCTTGGCGGAATTTTGGGAGGGGGGGTGTAGAAACACAGGGAAACACTAGAAGGGGGAGTTGAATAGTGTTTCTTAATATTTTATGAAAGCTTTTCGCAGACAACAAGCTTGAAACAGTTTCAGACAGGTTTAAGGGGGCAGTCTGAAGTTTCTTAAGACGACTTCTGAAAATGTATTTTAAAAGGTTTCTTTGCTTTTAAAATATCAGAACAGCTTTTCAACACCCTTTGATTAGTATAAACAAATTGACAAGAGATAAGGGTAAGAAAACTTAGCCAAGGAATTTATCCTAGTTCACTCACTACCACTGTGAGCTACGTTCAGTCCCAATGCCAACTAGCACTTGGATTTTCTCTTAATCTTCACCAAGAGTACAAGTATTCTTTTACAGTCAAGCCTCTTCAGGCTCTACAACAAGTATTCTTTTCTATCAAGCCTCTTCAGGCTCTACAACAAGTATTCTTTACAACAAGTATTCTTTTCTGTCAAGCCTCTTCAGGCTCTACAACAAGTATTCTTTTCTATCAAGCCTCTTCAGGCTCTACAACAAGTATTCTTTTCTGTCAAGCCTCTTCAGGCTCTACAAAGTTTACAGAGAAAAGAGTTTAAGCTTTTAAACTATACCAGTTTGAAGCTTAAACAGAGATATTGTACAATAAAAACTGAGGTATGCTCAGGAGATACAAATGTGTACAACGAATTTTATCAGAGAGATTTTACAGAGTAAAAACTTGCAGCGTGATGTTTCTTTTGGCTTTCTTGTATATCGATTTTCTCTCTGACTCTTGATGGTCTTCATGGAGGGGTATTTATACCCAATCTTCAATCCGTTGAAATACCACCGTTTAGAGATAGCATTAAATGCTATTTAATCCGTTGTGAGACATGCTTCTGAGAGCTCTGATATTTCTGACACGGTACAAGGTTGCTCCATCCATAAAGCTACTACAAATGTTGAGGCTGCGTTGCAGAGATTTCCTCAAGGGTGTATGAAATTCAAAAACACCAGGAAAGGTCTCTGTGTTCCTTGCTATAAACGTGTTTGAAAAGGTACGTGCAACAGAGGTTCAGAAAAGTCTTCACAAACTTAAGCAAAGGGTGCCACGTCATTAATGAGACTTCAGACGGCTTCAACACTTCAGACGGGTTATGCACTTCAGATGGCTTCAACATTTCAGACGGGTTGAACCTTCAGAAGGCTTAGCTCTTCAGACAGGTTGAAAGCACTTCACATAGTCTTTATATAAGCTTATAGTGGCTTGCTGAAATCATAGATAAATCATTAAAACATATATGTATCTATGATAAATCTTTTAACCAAATTTGTTAAGCATTAAAACTTAGGGATTGAGCTGTCTTAAATCATCATAATATTCCTTATGATATTTTTGAGACTCAACATTCTCCCCCTTTTTAATGATGACAAATTTGTTTAAAATACATAAATCTGAAAGGAGTTTTAAAGATAAAAGAATAGATAGCTCCCCCTCAGATGGTGATCTCTTAAACTGATTTGATCAAAAATCAATTTCCTATTTACTCCCCCTGAGTCCTGTGATCACTTCAGATTCAGATTTTGTTAGTTTTTAATACTCCCCCTTTTGTCATCAATCAAAAGGGAATTCCAGAGCATAACAACAACAGCAATCATAGCAAAATCATGAAGTATGAAAGAAAACACAGCAAACTCAGACAAGGACACAGCACAAACATAGCATGATGTGAAACACTGATAGTATTAATCAAACTGTTCAAAAAAAATCACTTAGCAGAAATAAAACATGAGACATGGCTACACATCATTGACTACCCATCCTTCTTCAGCAAAGCTTCTTTCATGAAGGAAATCAACTCATCCTTGGCCTTGTCAATCTGAGAGATTAGACCAGTCTTCATGTCTTCTTGGCCACTTCTAATCTGCTGTTGCTCTTGAAGAATCTTATCTTGTTTAGCAATGAGATCAACATTCTTCTTCTCTAGCTTCTCTATCTTCAGCCTGAGCTTTCTGTTTTCTTCTTCAGGATTAGGTGGTGCTTCATAAAGAATAATCTGGATGTGTCTGCACACAAATCTTAGCACATCAAAACCTGGAAGCAAACCATACTCCTGTGGATAATACACTGGAAAGAAGAATGTTCCAATGGGACACATAATCTCCCAATCTTCATGAAATGATTCAGACAGAGGTGGGAAATGGCCTCTGATGTAATGATACTTCACATTTATGAATTTCCCATGCCCTATGATAGAATCAGCATCTGGTCCAGTTGACCCAGAAGAGGATCCAGCATCCTCTCTGATTTCCCAGTAAGATGACCAAACTCTATCTCTAAAACTGTGATCCATGTCTCCACCTTATCTCTTGACCTTTGCTGGTAGCTCCTTCCATTCTCTTGGAGTCAGAGGCTTGAAGGGAACAGGATAGGCCTTAGGTTCCTTGAACTTATCAGTAGGGCCTTCCTTCAGAGGGTACCTAGGAACAATTTTATCAGGTTGCACTAGAATCTTGGTGGTTGGCCTGATGGAAAATGTTCTAGGGGGCCTGTATCCTCTCATGCCAACAGACTTCAGATAATCCCTTTCAAAGAGTTCACCTTCTATGCATAGATGCCTGACAAAACACCAGTCTTCATTACTCATCTTCAGACAGTCAGCATCAGAAAAGGGGTCAAGTGGAGCCCATTTGTGAGCAGGTGGTACCACACCCTTTCTGATCTTCTCAAGTTGCCCTTAGTACATCTGGTTTAAGCTTCCTTGATACTTTTCTCTTTCAGCATCTGAAGTATGCTTTACTAGCCCATGGTGCAGAGAGATAGGGGGTGCATCTCTGAAATATTGCAGTTCTTCATAAAGGTTTGGGAACTTGGGAACCCTTTCCCTCTCAAAGAAAGGTCCTTCATACCTCTTATGGGGCACTTCAGCTTCCTCATCATACTGATGCTGAGTGAAAGGAAATGCATAAGGATCAAAAGTGGGTTCTGTGAAGAAATCCCTACTTTTAGGTCCTAGCCTAATGTCACATTGTCAAACCTCACCCTTGGTCTTTTCACAGGGGGTTTGACCTTCTCAGGTTCAGACACCTTCTCCCTTTCAGCTTGTTTTTCTTCTCTTCTCTTCTTGAAATAGAGATTGGCCTTTACAAAGTTCTGGTACTTTCTAGCTTCATCCATAGCTTCCATTTGGCTAGCAATGCTCCTTGTAACCCTAGTAGTAGGTTCAGGAGCTGTCTCAAGAATCTTGCTCTTGGTTCTCCTCCTTTGCTGAGCACTAGACCTCTTTCTCTTCTTATTACTTTGAGCCAAGGTAGCTTGCCTTTCATCTTCAGCCAAGGCTAGCTGAGAGGCCATAGCAATAGCATAGTCTGTCTTCTCTTGCTCAGCCTTCTTATCCAATTCTTCTTGCTCTAAGGTAGTAGCTATGGCTGCTACTTGAATCAACTTTGGATCAGAGGGGCAAGCTTCCAGAGGTGAAGCTGCTACAGCTTCAGGATCAGCAAGGTTAGCAATCTCTTCCTCATGAGCCTTTCCTTCTATGTCAGAAGTAGGCTTAAGAGGTTTTGCACCTTCAGAACCCTGACCCACTATTTCAGATGCCTTTTGCAAAGCTTTCTGAACAGGTTCAGATGCCTGAGTGTGCAGAGTAGAAGCTGTTGAAGATACCTTTGCCGCACTCCTCACAGGGAGCTTCTTCAGCTTAGGTTGAGGGGATGGTTTGGAGGCCTTGAACTCTCCTTTTCTGATGTCCCCTTGACGCTCTTGTTCAAGAATCTCTATTGTGCTTCCTCTTCTTGAGGCCTTCTCCATGAGGACACTCTCCTTCAGAGTAGGAGATGGAGGTCTTGGGGTGAGAGGGTTCTTCAGATTCATGTTCTTCAGATTTGACTCACCAAAGAATGCAGGTGACTTGTGATCAAATAGTCTTTCAATAGGTACTTTAAAGTGCAAGAGTACTTTTGTAATGAGAGTGTTGTGAGGTAGATTTGCACCAGAGTCTCTAATCTTCTTCTACATGTGGAACATGATGATGCTGGGAAGATTGACCTTCTTCTTCTGCAGCAAGTGAATCATGCAGAATCTCTCTAATTCAGACACGTGGTTTCTGCTTCCACTCTTAGGGATTATGGAGCATCCTAAAATGGAGTGAAGTACTCTGACCTTATCCAGCAAGAACTTAGAATCAGAAGTCTTGGGTTCTTCTGTACCATACAGCATCTTTGTGTACTTCTTTTGCCCACCATTCCTCAACTCCCATCCAGGAGTGAAGATTTCTCCTTCAGCCTTGACCTTGGTGATGGTGGAAAGAATCCCTACATCAACAAAAACAGGGACTCCTAGAACAGTAGCCTTGATGCTTTCATACACTCCCTTGGAGTTAGGGATTCCTCTAGCTGAAGCCCAGAAATCTATGACACTCTGCTCGTGCCATGAGCAGTAGATGTTGTCAAAGAATGGAGTCCAGCCAGCAGCATAAAATTCCTCAACCAAATCCATACCAAGATTTCGAAGCTCCTCAAGGTCCACACCTTTTGATCTGACCACATTTCCACTGGAACTGGAAGACTTCTTTGGTGCCATTGATAAGTTACAGAGAAACTTGAGAGAAAAATGGTTGCTAGAGAGAAGAAGAAGTTCAAACAGTGCTGAGAGAAAGTGTAAGACTTCCTCGACACTCTTACTCCTGCATTTATAGACCCACGATGCAATGATGGCTAGTACTGGCTGCACAGACATTGGGTAATCGTGCGAACTGGAAGAGACAAAATATATGGAATTAAACCGTCTTAGATAGCCACGTCAGCAAGTCATTTCATGCAAGTGAGAAATTTCAGACACACATATAAAATTTCAGAAACCCTAAAATTTCAGACATGTCACAATTGCAGACGCTCTTAACATATCAGATAGTATCATACACAATCAATTATTAGAAAATGCATGTATGTTCAAATTATTGCGTATGAACTTAAATCTATCTTCAGCCAGGGGTTTTGTGAATATATCTGCCCATTGATGCTCTGTTTCAATGAACTGAATATCAAAAACACCTTTCTGAACATAGTCTCTAATAAAATGATGCTTGATTTCTATATGCTTAGCCCTAGAATGTTGGATAGGATTTGTAGACAAATTAATTGCACTTGTATTATCACACAAAACAGGTATAGCAGAGATAGGAATATTAAAGTCCTCAAGCTGATACTTCACCCATAACAGTTATGAACAACAACTGGCTGCTGAGATGTATTCTGCTTCTGCTGTTGATAATGCAATGGTGCTTTGCCTTTTGCTTGACCAGCTGATCATGTTACTTCCAAAGAAATGACATCCTCCACTGGTGCTCTTTCTTTCTTTTCTATCTCCAACAAAGTCAGCATCACAGTATCCTATTAACCTGCACTCCTTGTCTTTCTTATAGCATAGACCAAGATTAGTAGTGCCTTTAAGATATCTAAAAATTCTCTTAACAGCTTTGTAATGAGTAGTTCTTGGATCTGATTGAAATCTAGCACAAAGACACACACTGAACATTATGTCAGGTCTGCTTGCTGTTAGATACAATAAAGAGCCAATCATTCCTATATACAAAGTTTGATTTACTGGTTCTTCATTTTCATCCTTGCTTAAAGATGAAGAGGGATGCATAGGAGTTGACATGGGTTTTCAATCATTTAAGTTAAACTTCTTGAGCATTTCTTTTGTATATTTTTCTTGATGGATCCATATACAATCAAAATCTTGCTTAATCTGAAGTCCTAAGAAAAATTTTAGTTCTCCCATTAAACTCATTTCAAACTCTGATTGCATCAACTCAGAAAACTCCTTGCACAGAGAAGAATTAGTTGAACCAAAAATAATGTAATCAACATATATCTGGACAAGTATAAGATCTTTGTTAGACTGTTTTCTAAAAATAGTTGTATCTACTTTTCCTCTTTCAAAACCATTTTTTATAAGAAAACTGCTCAATCTGTCATACCAAGCTCTTGGGGCTTGTTTCAGACCATAAAGAGCCTTTTTCAGTTTGAAAACATGATCAGGAAAAGATATTTCTTCAAAACCAGGGGGTTGTCTAACAAAAACCTCTTCTTCAATGAATCCATTGAGAAAAGCACTTTTGACATCCATTTGATATAGTTTGATGCCATTATTTACAGCATAAGAGAGAAGAATTCTAATTTCTTCTAACCTGGCAACAGGGGCAAAGGTTTCAGTGAAGTCAATACCTTCTTGTTGATTGTACCCTTGAGCCACCAATCTTGCCTTGTTTCTGACCACTTTTCCTTCTTCAGACAGCTTGTTTCTGAACACCCATTTGGTTCCAATAATAGTTTTCCCATGGGGTTTAGGAACAAGGGTCCATACATCACTCCTAGCAAATTGATTTAGCTCCTCTTGCATGGCTAGGATCCACCCTTCATCATGCAGAGCTTCATCAATGTTCTTTGACTCAATTTCAGACAGGAAAGCAAGAGAATTCAGATTTTTGAATTTTGATCTTGTCTTAACTCCTTCTGAAGTGCTGCCAATGATTTGCTCCTTAGGATGATGTGACTTGTATCTCCAGTTAGTTTTCTGATATACTGTCTGAGACTCAACATTTGTCTGAAGAGGTTCAGTGACAGATGGTGCTTCAGACACTTGTTCATCCTTCAAGCTGTTATGATCATCCAGCTCCATACCTGCAAAATCATCTTCTAGATCTGATAGTTCCCTATCAGTCTCTTTCTTGTCATTGAATTTTACATGAATTGATTATTCCACAATTAAAGTTCTAGAGTTGAATACTCCATAGGCTTTAGATGTTTCAGAATAACCTATGAAAAATCCTTTGTCAGACTTTGCATCAAATTTTCCTTGGTGTTGAGTATGAAACACTCACATCCAAAGGGATGGAAATATGATATGTTGGGTTTCCTTCCTTTCCATAATTCATAAGGAGTCTTTTTCAGAAATGGTCTTACCAATATTCTGTTCTGAAGGTAGCAAGCTGTGTTAATAGCTTCTGCCCAGAAGGATCTTGGTAGGTTGCAAGAGTTGAGCATGTTTCTACCCATTTCTTGCAAGCTTCTATTCTTTCTCTCAACAACCCCATTTTGCTGAGGTGTTCTTGCCACAGAGAAATTGTGTGAGATCCCATTCTCATCACAAAACAGTTGAAAGTTTGCATTCTCAAACTCTCCACCATGATCACTTCTGATGACAGATATACAGAATCCTTTTTCATTCTGTACCTTCTTGCAGAATATTGTGAAATTCTTGAAAGTCTCATCCTTGCTTCTTAGGAATAATACCCATGTGTATCTAGAATAGTCATCAACAATGACCAAACCATATTTTTTACCACTAATGCTTTCTGTTCTAATAGGACCAAACAAGTCAATATGTAACAATTCTAAAGGTCTGCTAGTAGAAACAACATCCTTACTCTTAAAAGAGTGTCTTGTTTGTTTCCCTTTCAGACAACTTTCACATAACATGTCAGATTTGTAAGAAAGCTTGGGCAGTCCTTTAACAAGGTTGTATTTTGCCAACTTTGAGATTAATCTCAAGCTGGCATGCCCCAGTCTTTGATGCCAAATCTGTTTTTCATCTTCAACAGAGATGAAACATTTTACATTTTGATTTGCTAACTCTTCTAGATCAATTTTGTACACATTGCTGTGTCTCTTAGCAGTAAAAAGGATTTGATCATGAGAGTCTTTGACTATACATCCTTCTTTAGTAAAGGAGACCACATATCCACTGTCACACAATTGACTTATGCTCAGTAGATTGTGCTGAAGTCCCTCTACTAGAAGAACATTCTTAATAAGGGATAAATGAGATATACCTATAGTCCCTATACCAGTTAACTTCCCTTGCTGATTTCCACCAAAGGTGACCACACCTCCTGCTCTAGGTCTAAGGTTTTGGAACAAAGACCTTTCTCCTGTCATGTGTCGCGAGCACCCACTGTCCAGGTACGATTTGTGGGGTATCCTTTGTCCTGTTAAACACATCTGCAACAGGAATGATCAAGTTTTTATGTACCCATATTCTTTTGGGTCCTTTCTTGTTAGCTTTGGGCCTTGCTTTTCTCTTGTGTTTGCACTGAACCACATTGTGTCCAGGCTTGCCACAGTGAGAACACCCAATAACCTTCTTTTTGCCTTTAGTAAAATTTAAGACCGTAGGAGGTTCAGAGATGTTGTGATCACAAAAGCCTAAACCACTTTTGTCAAGGGAATGCCTTTGATTTCCAAGTATTATATTAAGATTTTTTGTTCCTTTGACAAATTTGGCTAAGTCTCTTGTTAGTTCCTCAACTTGTTTCCGAAGCTTTTTATTTTCTTCAGATGCAGTTTGTGAACTGCTGACTTCAGTCACAAGAATCTTTTCCTTGAGCATAATATTTTCTATCTCAAGAGCCTCATATTTACTACACATTTCTGTGTGGGCTTTGGACAGATTCTTATACTCTTGAAAGAGTTCCTTGGAACTTTCCATCAGGTCATCATACATCTCTTGAAGAGTTAAGGGAAATACCTCAGCTTCAGAGCTGTCTGATGAGGGTAGGCTGGCCATGAGACACAGGTTGGCCTCTTCTGAAGTGTCCTCTTCTTCTGAGGTAGGATCATCAAGATCCTCCCATGTTGCCATCAGTCCCTTCTTCTTCTTGAAGAACTTCTTCTTATTGAAGGTGTTCTTCTTCAGTCTTGGGCATTCTGTCTTCATGTGACCTGGTTGTTTGCACTCAAAACAAGTAATTTTGTCATTTTGAGAGTCTTTACCTGGTTTACCCGCTTTAGAGGTTGAAGTTTGGTTCTTTCTGAACTTTCCTCTATTTTGCAGCATTCTCTTGATCTTCCTACTTAGAAGAGCAAGATCATCATCTTCTGAGTTATCTCTAGAATCTTCATCTGCTTCTGAAGTTTCCTCAGTTTGCATAGCCTTCATGCTGCCATGCCTAGGCTGTTTGGCCTTGGAGTTTAGTGCTAGAGACTTCTTCTTGTTGTCATCTTCTTCAAGCTCAAGCTCATGGACCTTGAGAGATCCCAACAGTTCTTCCATTCTAAGAGAGTTTAAGTCTCTTGCCTTTTGAATGGCAGTAACTTTGGGTCTCCAGGACTTAGTCAAACTTCTTAGAATCTTTCTATTGTTGTCTCCAGATTCATAAGTTCTACCTAAGGACCTGAGTCCATTAGTTATAGTCTGAAACCTTCCAAACATCTGGTCAATGGTTTCAGATTCCTCCATCTTGAACATCTCATATTGATGTATGAGCATGCTGATCTTGGATTGCTTGACAGTTTCTGTCCCTTCATGGGCTGCTGCAAGAGTATCCCAGATCTCTTTGGCAGAAGTACATCCATGAACCTTCTCATACTCTGATTTATTCAAAGAACATATCAGATAGAGTTTGGCTTTGGCATTCATTTGTACTCTAGCCTTCTGCTTCAAGGTCCATTCAGCCTTAGGAATGGGCACTCCATTATGCATAGGCATATAGTCTCCATCAGTGACCACATCCCAGACATCAATGTTGTTGCTCTCAATGAACAACTTCATACGATCCCTCCAGTAGTGGTAATCCACTCCATTGAATGCTGGGGGGCCTTGTGATAGAGGCTCCTTCAGAGATGTATTTCCTGTTGTTGTTGGAAGCTTCCATCTGGATCTTTAGTCCTCAATACTTGTTAGGTGCTCAACCCTGAGTTGAGCTCTGATACCAACTGTAGAAACACAGGGAAACACTAGAAGGGAGGTTGAATAGTGTTTCTTAATATTTTATGAAAGCTTTTCGCAGACAACAAGTTTGAAACAGTTTCAGACAGGTTTAAGGGGGTTGTCTGAAGTTTCTTAAGACGGCTTCTGAAAATGTATTTTAAAAGGTTTCTTTGCTTTTAAAATATCAGAACAGCTTTTCAACACCCTTTGATTAGTATAAACAAATTGACAAGAGATAAGGGTAAGAAAACTTAGCCAAGGAATTTATCCTGGTTCACTCACTACCACTGTGAGCTACGTCCAGTCCCAATGCCAACTAGCACTTGGATTTTCTCTTAATCTTCACCAAGATTACAAGTATTCTTTTACAGTCAAGCCTCTTCAGGCTCTACAACAAGTATTCATTTCTATCAAGCCTCTTCAGGTTCTACAACAAGTATTCTTTTCTGTCAAGCCTCTTCAGGATCTACAACAAGTATTATTTTCTGTCAAGCCTCTTCAGGCTCTACAACAAGTATTCTTTTCTATCAAGCCTCTTCAGGCTCTACAACAAGTATTCTTTTCTGTCAAGCCTCTTCAGGCTCTACAACAAGTATTCTTTTCTGTCAAGCCTCTTCAGGCTCTACAACAAGTATTCCTTTTTGTCAAGCCTCTTCAGGCTCTACAACAAGTATTCTTTTCTGTCAAGCCTCTTCAGGCTCTACAACAAGTATTCTTTTCTGTCAAGCCTCCTCAAGCTCTACAAAGTTTACAGAGAAAAGAGTTTAAGCTTTTAAACTATACCAGTTTGAAGCTTAAACAGAGATATTGTACAATAAAAACTGAGGTATGCTCAGGATATACAAATGTGTACATCGAATTTTATCAGAGAGTTTTTACAGAGTAAAAACTTGCAGCGTGATGTTTCTCTTGGCTTTCTTGTATATCGATTTTCTCTCTGACTCTTGATGGTCTTCATGGAGGGGTATTTAAACCCAATCTTCAATCCGTTGAAATACCACCGTTTAGAGATAGCATTAAATGCTATTTAATCCGTTGTGAGACATGCTTCTGAGAGCTCTGATATTTCTGACACGGTACAAGGTTGCTCCTGCCATAAAGCTGCTACAAATGTTGCTGCAGAGGCTGCGTTGCAGAGATTTCCTCAGTGGTGTATGAAATTCAAAAACACCAGGAAAGGTCTCTGTGTTCCTTGCTATAAACGTGTTTGAAAAGGTACGTGCAGCAGAGGTTCAGAAAAGTCTTCACAAACTTAAGCAAAGGGTGCCACGTCATTAATGAGACTTCAGACGACTTCAACACTTCAGACGAGTTATGCACTTCAGACGGCTTCAACACTTCAGACGGGTTGAACCTTCAGAAGGCTTAGCTCTTCAGACAGGTTGAAAGCACTTCACATAGTCTTTATATAAGCTTATAGTGGCTTGCTGAAATCATAGATAAATCATTAAAACATATATGTATCTATGATAAATCTTTTAACCAAATTTGTTAAGCATTAAAACTTAGGGATTGAGTTGTCTTAAATCATCATAATCTTCCTTATGATATTTTTGAGACTCAACAGGGGGGGCAAGACCCCCACTTGCCCCTCCCAAAATCCGTGTCAATCCACTGACCTCACAGTTTCATTTTTGTTAGATGGAGCAACCAGCTCAGAGGTTCAGAGGATTCTTTGTCTTTGTGGATCCTACATCGGTAATTAGAGTTTCATTATCTATGAAGGGGTTTTCATGAATTTACAATAACTTGTACATACAATGTTATTAACGACACTGTTTCACATGATTTTTCAAACAATTAGGCATATGCCGAACTGCCGACGCAATTTTATCTCCCTTTCAAGGATGGGATCGGTGGAAGGCTTAGTATGAGAGATGTGGTTGGGACAGAAATAAGAATCATTCTAGAGAAATTGAATGATAAGGGATATTTGAGTCATGGTCTCTGTACCATTAAATGGCACTACACCTTAGTCAATGGCGGGTGGCTAAAGCTGTTTTACCTTGGGAATTCTGAGTTTCACATGGAGGTTCTGGATAGAGATTTCTTCCACGTTCCGTACCCTTATCCCCCTACGTTTCATGACGTTGTTGTGGAAGATTTTGAAGCGTATTCAACATATTACGATGATCTGTGGGAGCAAATCAATTTAAATAACCTCTACACGCAGGAGATTACCCTCTCTGATTTTGACTCAAGGAGAAACACTATGGTATGGTATATATTCTGGCTCCTTCATATTACTGGTTTCAACATGAACTTTAGATAGAGATCCATTTCTGTTTATTTAAAATCACCGTAATCATAATTTTTTGCAGAACTTGCCAGTGTTTTTTGTTAGGGAACCTTTGGCTTCTCATCCAAAAAACTGTGTCCTAGTCGATTGCCATGGACAAAGATTTTATTGCAAATACGACTGGAGTGCTTCACCAGTGGTTAATGGCTACATAACATATGGATGGTCCAAGTTTTGCAGGGAAAACAATCTGACCCATGGAAGTCGCATACTCTTAGCGGTGGATGCTGCAGAGCCGACTTTATTTATGCTCGTATTCTTTCTCCTTGATCTGTTTTGTCCCTTTCAAGACCGGATCTGTTTTTTGGTGCCATTCCTGGCATTTCATGCTTGTTTATTTATCTTTTCTGTTCACCGTTACTCATGTGCTTGTTATGTAAATGATCCTGTGTGCTTTGGTCATCACTCCATGACCTTAATTGATTGACAAATTTGTGTGACACTCCACAATTACACACTAATTTAACAACGACAACGACTACTCGTGACTATTGTCCCACCACAAACAACATACATACAAGTTAATGCCAAATAAGGATGACACATAATTGTTTGGCACAATGTATAGGATTACGGAAGCAAGTTTACAGAGCCAAGGCGGTCTACATACCACCCCTTACCCCTTCAAATCCGCTTAAACACTAGCCCTGCCCCTCCCCCTGCCCTTGCCCCGGCGCCCACGAAGCCCACCCAATCTCACCCTATCTCTCTCATCTCCATCCTCCCCTCGCCTAACAATAGTAACTTGTGCATAGGTTAAATTTTCACGAACAGTCTCGAACTGAACTATGTCCCCATACCTCAACCGGTTGTCCTTCACAAATTGGTACCAGCTCCTCCCCAGATGACAATCATTATTACCCTTTCTTTGCCTCCATAGCAAGTTCCATCTGTACTTTCTTGACCGATACGGATGAATGTCAAACTCCTCCCAGTCAGGGTGCAGAAACTTCTCCACAAAAACCCGCGGAAGTGGCTAAATGGGTAAAACAAAATTCGATCACCGATTAAATGACCACTTTTATGTAAATAGATACATGCAAATCAATCTCACGTAAGTATGAATGACTCACCAGTGACTGTCTTCCGCGTGATTGTGCCCTTGTGATAGTTTTCTCAAAGTTGTACCTCCCACTCTTGCCCCTCACACCTCCACCCACGTAATTATCCCCACTCTCCCCTTCGACCCCTATGTCAACCTCAACATGTCCACCTCCTTGGATTGCTTCTACTCCATCACCCTCAGCTTCATTATCACTTGAGTCAGAACTAACGTCAATGACTACCCCCCGCCTACCAGACCCTTTTTGCACGTCCCTTGGGAGTTCATGCCTATTTTCACCCATACCATCATCCATCATATTCAGCAAAAATTTGAAGCCACCAGCATGGGTGAATTCAATTGTCTTCCCAACCAGTGGTCCATAGTGTTCACTCAACCCAGGTATTGCCCGATACATGAATTTTCCAATATTGGTTGAAAGAATATAAAATTTAAACACATCGTTGCTAAGTGGGTCCACCAGGTGAACAGGCTTATTAGAATCTCCCCAAATCTTATTGTAGATCTCGCCAGGAATCCTAATATCATCCTACAAATAATTTACAAGCCGTCAAGCTACAGTAGAGGTTAATGACCATACTAACTGAATCATATAAACTCGTTCCTCTTACCCCATGACTGCCTTTAACGATGTGCCTAAATTTATCAGCTCCACCACCAGCTGAAGGACGCTCCATATTTCTAAAAAAGTTAAATATTCTCACATACAGTGCCTTATGAGTAAGGACAAAAAACCACTATCCACTACAATAGATGACATGATTAATATAATATCAAGTCTCAATGTACTGCAAAAACAAATGAGCAAGTACCATACTTCGACTACTCAAGGTAGAAAGACTGGCCACCGCCAAACCAAGAGTATAACCTATAAACGTGTAGGTTATACTCGACCACCACAAACAACGTATAACAGCCAATCCAAATAAAAAACCTACCCATGTATCCTTTCATTTCATTTCGCCTCCGACGGACACTAACGCTCTCGCATAGATAATGGTGTTTTATTAGAATGAAATGGTGAAAATCCCCCTTGATTACAGAATAAGACTGCAGAACTATGAGGGTCTGCTCCACCCAATGGCGAAAGGCCCTAAGTATCTCCAATGACAACATACATTTCCATCTCAACACTACCTCTTTTTTATAGGCACCATGCCTTATTTCTTCTACCTATGGTAAGCCGACTAACTCTATAACAAACTAACTAACGAACTAACTATTCCCTAAACCAAGTAACCCCAAACGTAAGACTCAACCTCTTAGATGACGAATGCGTACTTATCAAACAACCAACAACCACTTCAGCAATAAGGATACACGAACCATAATGTGGAGCACTTACAGTATCCTTTCTTATCAATTCACCTCCAACGGACACTAACCCTCTCCCTCTTAGAACAGGATTATGTACTTATCAAACGACTAACAAACACTTCAACAATAAGGACAAGGACAAACTAACCACCATAAAAGCACATTCAACTTAAATCCTTCAAATTTTAAACGACTTTCTAAACCACTCACCTCGAATAAGTACAGCTAAACATCATAAAAAAAATTTAAAAAACATTTTGTGCAATGGAATTCCACTTTCCACGACTTGATTAACACAAGCACCGTTTCACAGCCCAACTGATCATAAATCCTTACAAGGTATCCTTTCCTTTCATGTCACCAACAACGGAGACTTACGCTCGACCTCTTAGAACATGAGTATGTACTTATCGACCAACTAACAAACACTTGAACAATAAGGAGTAGGACACACTCACCATCAGCAAACCACAGTCAACATAAATCCTTAAACTTTTAAATGACTTCCTAAACCACTCACCTCCATTAAGTATATCTAAACATCATCCACAAGATTAACAAACCTTTTA
Organism: Sesbania bispinosa; assembly: GCA_026901365.1. Classification (NCBI taxonomy): domain Eukaryota; kingdom Viridiplantae; phylum Streptophyta; class Magnoliopsida; order Fabales; family Fabaceae; genus Sesbania; species Sesbania bispinosa. Next base: position 941,064 of record QLOH01000274.1, read on the forward strand.
TGGATGGGAATTCCAATTTCCACGAGTTTGTGAATACAAACACCGTTTCACAGCCCATCCGATCATAAACCCTCACCAGGTATCCTTTCATTTCATTTCACCTCCAACGGACACTAACCCTCTCCCTCTTAGAACAGGATTATGTACTTATCAAATGACTAACAAACACTTCAACAATAAGGACAAGGACAAACTAACCACCATCAAAGCACATTCAACTTAAATCCTTCAAATTTTAAACGACTTTCTAAACCACTCACCTTGAATAAGTACAACTAAACATCATAAAAAAAATTTAAAAAACATTTTGTGCAATGGAATTCCACTTTCCACGACTTGATTAACACAAGCACCATTTCACAGCCCAACCGATCATAAATCCTCACAAGGTATCCTTTCCTTTCATGTCACCAACAACGGAGACTTACGCTCGACCTCTTAGAACATGAGTATGTACTTATCGACCACCTAACAAACACTTGAACAATAAGGAGTAGGACACACTCACCATCAGCAAACCACAGTCAACATAAATCCTTAAACTTTTAAACGACTTCCTAAACCACTCACCTCCATTAAGTATACCTAAACATCATCCACAAGATTAACAAACCTTTTATGGAATGGAATTCCGATTTCCACAAGTTGATGAACACAAACACCGTTTCACAGCCCATCCGATCATAAACCCTCACTAGGTATCCTTTCATTTCATTTCACCTCCAACGGACACTAACCCTCTCCCTCTTAGAACGGGATTATGTACTTATCAAACGACTAACAAACACTTCAACAATAAGGACAAGGACAAACTAACCAACATCATAGCACATTCAACTTAAATCATTCAACTTTTAAACGACTTTCTAAACCACTCACCCCGAATAAGTACAGCTAAACATCGTTAACAACATTTACAAACCTATTATGCAATGGAATTCCAGTATCAAGGACTTGATGACCACAAACACTATTTCACAACCTCACGAATCAACAATCCTGACCAAGTATCCTTTCATTTTATTTCACATCCAACGGAAACTAAAAACGCTCTCCCTCTTATAACAGAAATAGGTACTTATCAAATGACAAACAACCACTTCACCAATAAGGACAAACTAACCATCATCAACCCACAATCCACACAAATCCTTCAAGTTTAACCGAAAAACAAACAACCAAAATACCCACTTTAAAACAAATGCCAAACATTTCAGTTTCTAATAAACGACTTTATAAAACAAAGGCTTCTAAACCCTAAACCCTAAGCATCATCAACAGGAATAACAAACATTTCAGTTTGCAATGGACTTGACTTATCGTCGAGTCGACAACCACAAACACCGTTTCGCAGCCCAGCCGATCAAAAATCGTCACTGGAGTTGGCCTTTTGTTTCGCTTCCGACGGGAGAAAACTCTCTAACTCAACGAAGATACTGAATGAGGGTAAGAACAATTTTTCATTTCAAATTTCAAATTTAAACTTTATCTTTTTAAAAAGAAACTTATTTTTGATTTAAAAATTTTTTTTGGGTCCGGATTAAAATAGAAAAAAAAAACGAGGGGTCTCAATGCAATTAATATGGTCAGCGGCCTTTTATAGCAAGTTCCTCCATCCGCTTCTGATGTGTCATCTGTTGACACACGTGGCGCTCCTCCATTGGCGCGTGCGTTCAGGGCACTGCTGCCCAATGCACGTGCCCGGCACCGGAGTTGCCACCTAATTTTTAATAGAAGAATTTGAATCAAAGGGGATATCGGGGTGGGTGGGACAGGGGGCATGGTTCACCAATACTTTAATTCCATTGATTTCAAACAATTAAAATAAAAAGCAAAACAAAACTGATTAAAGTGATAAAATATCTTCTATAGTTTGGTACCAAGAAGGGGGAAAAATTCTAGCATCAAGTCTTGATAGCCCACATGACCAGTGAAATAATTCAATCAACTTACAAAACTAATCTTATGGAAATGGAACTATCATATGCATGACCATTGTTGTTAAGAAAAGCTTAGCAATTAAGTCCACATTCCTCGGCAACATTTTTGCCACAATAACATCATCCGGTATCTATCTATTATATTATATATATTAAAGCTGAGTCGTAAGCTCATAGGTTGTCACGTCATCCGTACTATTGTCACATTCCTTTATTTATGCCACATCAAGAATAGTATAATGTGTCATGCCTCTCCTTGCAATTCACTCATTCTAGACCATCCAAAATCTCCAAATGCACACATCAACACCTCTTCCCACATTAAAAACAAACAATAATAAATTAATATGTTACAACATAGTTACATAATATAATATTCCAAAAGACACTTATCATATTACAAATTCTTTCCTTATTATATATTTTTTTTTCATATTATCGCTATTATTTCTGCACTATAGACAATAAATTTAATTTAACATATTTAATCTTATTCACCCATCATAGCATAACTGAAAATTTAATATAAATTTTTTAATTTACTTATATTTTAAAATAAACCTCCTTATATAACAACTTCTACAACAAACTAACATTCTATTTTCGTACTCTTATAAACAAATTTTTATTTCACAAGAACTCAAAAAATAAAATCATTTATTCTTTAAATTTCTATTATATTTATACTTTGATTAAGAAAAAACACAATTAGAAGATTATATTATAATTATATAATAATTAAATAAAAATAATTTCAAAAATCATGAATTGAGTAAAAATAAAAAAGAAGTTCAAATCATGATTTATAAATTTAATAAACTATATTATATAAATATATATATTCTATATATTACTAAGACACGAATTTTGATATCACCACCTCAAATTGTCACCTTACACAAAATTTTCCAACTCAACATATTTGCTAGAGTTGTCAAATTTATCTCATTTCATTGTTTTCTAATCCATTTACTCTCAATAGTCATTTACTTAATCTAATTAGGGCACTTAAATGTCCCAAGTGCGGAAAGGAGCATTCAGGGGAGTGTCTGACGGGGAAGAATATATGTTATTTTTGTAAGCAACCGGGTCATGTCTAGAGAGAGTGCCCAAAGTTGAAGAACATCCAAAAACCTCAATCTACTGGAAGAGTTTTCACCCTCAGTGGGGAAGTAGCAGCTTCTGCAGACAATCTGTTGCGAGGTATGTGCACCCTAGGAGAGAAGACCTTCAAAGGTGTGTTTTTGACAAAGCAGGATTAGGATATGGTCATACAAAGCAACAAAAGCTTTACAAAAATTTCTTTGTCTCATATAACATGTCTACTAGTCCATTTATTAAATGTAACTATTGTGGTAGAAAGGGACATAGTGCATATACTTGTAATATAAGAAAGAATGGTGTACAAAATGGACACATGATTTGGGTTCCAAAAAACACCTTACCCAAAACTAACATTCAAGGACCCAAGATGATATGGGTACCAAAAGTTAAGAATTATGTTGTAGGTGTGCTTGATGGCAAGGCACTCTCAATGGTAACTTAATAGTGGATGCTCCAAGCACATGAAGGGAGATACTTCAAAGCTTGTCTAACAATGGACATGCCATTTATGGAGACAACAACAAAGAAGAAGTAAACATAAAAGATTCTACAATTAAAGAAAATCAAACCAACGTGGATCTTTCAAGAGAGTAGAAAACTTTAAAGAGATCATCCTCTTGACAACATCATTGGAGAATTTTCAAAAGGGGGTAGCAACTAGATTCTCTCTTAAAGATATATATGGCTTTTGTTTATAAAATTGAAATTAAAAAAAATATTGATGAAGCCTTAAAAGATAAATATTGGATTATTGCTATGCAAGAAAAGTTAAATCAATTAGAAAAGAAATCATGTATGGAAACTAGTTGATAAACCAAGTGATCATTCAATTATAGGAACTAAATGAGTATTTGGAAATAAATTAGATGAACATGGTATAGTTATTGACAAAAAGGCTTGATTAGTGGCTAAAGGATATAATCAAGAAGAAGAAATAAATTATGAGGGAACTTATGCACTTTTACCCAAAGATAATTTCAGAAATTGTGAAATCTGGGTTGGTGGTAATCGATTACCAATGAGTAGTAATTGATTACCTGAGAACTTTAGTTTCTGTAATCGATTACAGAATGGCTGTAATCGATTACCCGAGAGCATTTGCCTCTGTAATCGATTACCAGAGAGTTTGGTAACGAGAATATGAAATCAGGGATAATTGTAATCGATTACCAATGGACCGTAATCGATTACCAGAGAGTATTGTGTGAATTTTGGAAATATCCTGTTTGATACTCTGTTTTATACTCTTTTTATTTGGTATTCTAGTTGATACTCTCTTTGTTTGATATTTTGGTTAATCCTCTGTTCGGCTAATACATGTTTCCTTATGGATATATCTTGTTTAGTATGTTGTTTGATGCTCTTTGATTATTTTTTATGATGCCAAAGGGGGAGAGAAAGGGAAAGGAAAGAACTCTATGTTGTGAGATTTTAAAATGTTTAATTAAAAACCAAAAGGGAAAGGAGAGAAAGGGAAAGAACTCTACAAAAGAAAAGTATTTTGTTCCCAAATATTGTTAATATCGGTTGTCCCCAAAATATAGCATTGTTTCTAAAAAGACAAATACTAAGGGGGAGACTAAAGGGAAAATGTTCAATATATGTATACTTGAAATTATTTTCTTTCTTCCCTTAAAGATGGTTGTCATCATCAAAAAGGGGGAAATTGTAGATGCATATACTTGTAGATATATTATATGCAGGTTTTGATGATGCCAATGGAAAGAAAATGAGTTCACAAGATTAACAAAAAGAATTTGGCAAAAGAAAGAGAAAGAGCAAGGAGCAAGGTCAATGCAAGATCAAGACTACAAGTAATGTTAGATAAGTATTAGTCTAGTTAGATATTGTGTTAAAAGAATTCTAGACTTTGTAAGTGATTTGGCCTTTAAAATAAAGTTTATGCAAAAATGTTTTATGAACCAAAATTAAGTTCAAAATAAATATTTTGAACTGGTAATCGATTACCAGTTTGATTGTAATCGATTACCAGCAAGCATTCAATTTCTGGAAACGAAATTTTGGTTCTGGTAATCGATTACCATATGTTGTAATCGATTACCAGTATGCAGAAAACTCAAAATTCAAATTTCAGACACAACGTTTCACAAACCATTTGAATTTTTAAAGGTGTAATCAATTACCACATTCTTGTAATCGATTACCAGCGTGATTTTTCTGAAAATTATGAAGAGACACAATTCCTTATCAAAGGATACAAAGCTTCGATTGTTCTATTATAAATATGTGTCTTCATTTCGAAAAAATCAGTAGATTACAATGTGAAATAACAAAAAGAGAGAAATCTCTTTAAGAATCATTTTGGCCAAATACTTGCAAATTATTAAGGATTCTTATAGGAACTTTAACTTGTATCATCTACTCTAAAAGAGAGTTCATCAGTGTACAAACAATTATTCTTATATTGTGTGGTTAAAGAGAGGGTGCCTCTCGTGGATTATGGGTGAAACTCAACCCAAGGGAAGGGTTCCAAAGTTGTGTGAGTATTCATCTCTTATAAAGGATTTTACAAGAATAGTGGAAATCTCAAGTGGGTAACTTGAGGATTGGACGTAGGCAAGGGGTTGGCCGAGCCAGTATAAATCGAGTTTGCATTTCTTCTTCCCTTAACTTTTACTTATTGATTGTGATTGCAAATTTATTATATGTTAAGAGATTAGGAGTTTTGCATTTATATTTCATTATAAAAGAAGAGTTTTAATTATAGTAAAAGATAAAAGAAGTAAGTAAACGAAAAGGAGAGAATTTGTATTAACTTAATTCACCCCCCCTTAAGTTATTTGAGGTCGCTTGTCTAACAGTGAAATGATCCTCTTGTAAGTTTTCCTATAGTGTGCACCCAACACTGTTGTATTGAGGAAAACTATTGTTCAATCAGTTCTACTATGTTTATTTATTCCTATAATGATTATTTTATCATTTCCTCATCAAGTCCCGACTCCGACTCCAATCGGATAAGTATTTTATCATGTTTGCGGTTGCACGATGTCGATATTCTGACTGACGGGAATGAATGTGATTATTCTGTTTTTGACTGACTCACATCACTTAGTCAATCACACTATTTCTGAGTGATGTGGTGACCTTAGTAACTATTTTTTTATTACTATTAGGATACTATTGGATACTATTTGAGCATTATTTGCCACTATTTGGCACTATTTTGCACTATTTAACACTATTGGAGTCTACCCACTATCTTGACCACTTCATGGGGTACCAAGTGTCCCTTTGGTCCCGTTGGTCTCTTCCTTCCTAGTCTTCCATGCTCTACACACGGAAATCTTTCTCCAGATTTAATGTTGGTCTTGAACTTATAAGCCTTACTAGGTTTGTAGTCTAAGTGGTATGACATTTCAAGTTTCTATTGGCTTATTCAAATAACAATTATGATTTTCTTTTCACACTCTACTCTCTCACATCTCCCTCTACACCTCCATTCCTTCCTTCCTCTCTCATTTTTTCACCACATTACTTATCACATTTTTTACTTTCTCTCTCATTTTATTCTTCTTTCCTTCTATATCTCTCCTACCTACACATCACACTCTAATTTTGAAGTATCAAAAGAATTGTTTCCTTCTAATACTTGAACCACATATTGAACAACCAGTAAAACGGTTCAGTAAAACGACACAAGGAAAAGCATAGCACTAAAAAAAAAAAACACCAAACAAGCAGACCTAAATACAACAAAACAAAACAAGGAATATTATCGTGAGCTCCATAAATTCTTAAAATAAGTTACTCATGTCATCACAGATGAAAACTGGTAATTGAGTTAGAACATCCTGAACTAGTTATTCAGTTCATTCACTGTCACCATCATGGAAGACAAAAAGTTCATTTTCTGGTAAGTCCACAAACCCTGCATGCTATGGTAGCGATAAATTCCTCAAAAATACATACAAATAAGAACATATTTTTATTTGTGATGCACTAATAGAAAAAAAAGACCTTAGTTCAGCATGGGTATAGATACAGTAGATACATCTTCACTCCTGAATCTGAACAGGCTCAAAACCCCTCTCAATTGAAGCCTTCACAGCATCCAATACCAACTGTGTTTTCCTACTAATTGTTGGCCACAACTTCTCAGGTTTCGAGTTGTTGAATTTGATTTCTGCCACCATACAGGAAAATTCTCTTACCATAAGAGCCTCCTGAGGGAGATCGTGTTTTATTGTGTGCTTGCTTGGCTGGGAAGCCCACCTTGTCACAAGTTCATCAAAGCTTGACTCTGAAGCTGCATAAAATGACGCCTCCTTCTCTTCATAAGGGATAATAAAGTCATGGACATGAAGAGTTCCTTTTGTCCCAACAGCAGATATATCCATTGTCAAGTTTGACAAGAAGGAGCAATGGAAGGTTGCTACTTTCCCATCTTCCCAGTATAAAGAAGCCCCGCAAGACAATAGCACCCCAGCTTGATTAAGAACAGGCTCACGTGAGGCTAATACAGTTTTAGGTAATTCATAGTTGGCAGCCCACAGAATTGCCCTAATACAATACCACCCTTGATCACCGAGAGAGCCAAGGGCATCCAGATCCGGCTTCACACGAATGTCATTCTCAAGAAAATCAGCATCCGCACCAAATGTAAAAGAGGCGTGAATCTGTACAACCCAAAGAGAAACCATGTATCAATATAGAACATGTATGCAAAAGATTTGACTTCTCTAAAGCAAGAGATGCACATTAGAGAGTAAAGTGTGGAATCATAACTGTTGATTGAAAATCAAGAGTTCAGATTGTGATGGAATACATGTACTGTATAACAATCTATAAAGTTGTTAAATCTACTTCGGTGAAAATAACGATTATAAGATTACATTTTATCTTCTAAAGTGCACCTATCACTTTAAATGAGGAAAATCCAAACAGAAGATAAAGCTTTATCCATCTTTTAACAAACCCCTATACAATTTTTTAACATGGCCAAGAGCCAGCCTGTGAGGAACGCATTTGAACTTATCTTTTCATTCAACAGTCACTTTTTAAAGTCCAAACAATATGCATTATTGTATAGCATGCATTAGAAAAGATATGAAGAATTACAGAATGTAGCTCCCTTTGCTTCTTTTTTTTTTTTTTTGTGGGAATGGAGCTACTTATTTACTTATTACAAGATTGAAAATTTGAAAGTAAATTAATTGTCGCAACCTTTGCTAGGAAAATTATTGAAATAAATCCTTAAAAGTATGAAACAGTCAATTAAGTAACACAATCAGAGGGAACCAGAACAAGGAAGCAAATCAAACTTAGATAAAATAAGGAAAACAGAAAAAGTATCAAATATGAAAAAAAAAAAACTGGAAAGTTATTAAGAATTAAATTGAAAATTGTTGGATATTGAGCCCAAAATAGGAAAGCCCATTTCGGCAGATTCCTAAAATAGAAGAGCAGAATTTCTGATTAATTGTATATTATTAGGATAGCTGAAAATAAGGGATTAATATCCCTGATTGTAAATGGCTGTTTGAATTATTTCCTTTTTTGTAAATTAGATCTTTTGTAATCCCTAATTAGGATCCTAATTTGTTGTTCCCTAAAGGCTATTTATGCCTTCTGTAACACCCACCTTTTTGGGTAAGGGGAATAAACATTTATACATGGTATCGGAAGCGGGTGCCTGATCCGTGATAATAAAAAAAAAAAAAAAGTCCCCATGGCCAACGAGCACAGCAGCCCGACAATTATCGCAGATTCTGTGCAGAAATCGGTAACTGGAATACCCAGTCTGACCGAAACAAACATCCTTCCAATCACTGGCTACAAACTCGATGGCCAGAACTATATTCAGTGGGCAAGATCAGTCTGCATCTTCCTTCAAGGAAAAGGGAAGGAAGACTACATTACCGGAAACGCAAAGGAACCGGAGAAGGAGGATCCAACCCACCAGAAATGGAAGCTTGAGAACAGCTTGGTAATGTCCTGGCTGCTAAGTTCCATGACACATGAGACTGGTGAAAACTTCATGTACTACGGGTCTGCCGTAGAAATTTGGAATGCAGCAAAGGAAACCTACTCAAATGTAGACAACATTTCAACCATTTTCGAGATCAAGAGTCTTCTACACGACCCGCGACAAGGAGATTCCTCTGTTACTGAACACTACCACTCTCTCACAAGGTATTGGCAGCAGCTGGATATTTATGAGAACATTGACTGGAAGTGTACTGAAGACCGCAAACAGTACAAGACTCTAGTGGAGAAGGATCGAATATATCAATTCTTGTTGGGGCTGAACAAGAACCTAGATGAAGTCAGGGGAAGAATACTTGGCACTAAGCCACTCCTTAGCATCCGTGAGGCCTTTGTAGAAGTTAGAAGAGAGGAAAGCAGAAGGAAAATCATGCTAGGCGGGCAGATTAACAGTGTTAACACTGAAAGTTCTGCACTTGCCGCAAGAGAACCCCAAAAGAAAAATAGGGGATGGTGTGACCACTGCAGAAAAACAGGGCACACAAGGGAGACCTGCTGGTTACTCCATGGGAAGCCTGCTGATTGGAAGCCGAGGCACAAGGAGAATAGAGCCCATGCTGCAATTGGTGGAGAAAGGAGACCCATATCTGAATCTGAACCCAGTCCATTCAACAAGGAGCAGATGGAGATGATACAAACAATACTGCGACAAACTCTCCAAAACACAAGTACTAATTCTTCTGCTGCTACACTTGCTCAAAAAGGTAATCTCTCCACTATTTTTCATGTCAGCTGCCAGAAAACAGGACCATGGATTGTTGATTCTGGAGCCTCAGATCATATGACTGGGGATATTAAAGTATTTAGTCAATATACCCCTTGTCATGATGACTCTGTCGTTCGCATAGCTGATGGAACCACTTCCAAAGTGGTTGGGAAAGGTGTTGTAATCATTTCTGAAGACATAATATTGAAATCTGTGTTACATGTCCCAAATTTGGATTGCAACATATTGTCCATAAGCAAACTAACACAGGATCTAAAGTGTGTTACTAAATTTCTCCCACACGTGTGAATTTCAGGATTTGGACTCGGGGAAGAAGATTGGCAATGCTAAAGAATGTGCAGGGCTCTACCTTCTAAGAGTAGAAGATCACAAGAGAAGACATGCAAAAGCTGCGCCCTCCAAGGATGATGTAATGGTGTGGCATTATCGCCTTGGACACCCTAATTTTATGTACTTGGAGAAAATGTTTCCTACTTTATTTAATAAAAAATCAAGAGAGTTCAAGTGTGAAATTTGTGAGTTGGCCAAGCATACTAAATCCCATTATCCTATTCAGTCCTACAAACCATCTTTCCCATTTTCTTTAATTCATAGTGATATATGGGGACCATCTCGGGTTAACAATGTCACAGGCTCAAAGTGGTTTGTAACTTTCATAGATGATCACACAAGGGTTACATGGGTATTTCTCATGAAGGAAAAGTCAGAAGTAGGAAAAATCTTTGAAATTTTTCACAAAATGATACAAACTCAGTTTCAAGCCTCTATCCAAATCCTTAGAACCAACAATGGGCGAGAGTACTTCCACAAGTCTCTTGGTGATTACCTTCTCAAACATGGTATTGTGCACCAAACTTCATGTGTGGATTCCCCACAGCAGAATGGGATTGCAGAAAGAAAAAATAGACACCTCTTGGAGGTAACTAGATCCCTCATGCTCTCAACAAATGTCCCAAACCATTTTTGGGGTGAAGCTCTTCTTTCCTCAGCCTACCTAATAAACAGAATGCCATCCAAACCTCTCAACTTCAAGACCCCTCATCAAACACTTCTATCCTTCTACCCAAACACCAAACTTATTACCAATCTTCCACCCAAAATATTTGGATGCACTGCCTTTGTTCATGACACTTGAAAATAGAGGAACTGAATATTATTTGAATAATACTTCAATTACTTGATTAATTTAGGGCCTGTACAACCTCTATTTATAGAGACTACTAGTCTCCTAATTAAGGAAATAAAGCAGTAAATCTGTACAAATCAAATCACACAAATCTCTCCTAATTACGAACCAAATCCCCTAATTACAGAACAAATCCCTAGTAATTACAATCCAAATCTCCTAATATTACAACACTCCCCCTCAAGCCGGTGAATGGATATCTATCATTCCCAGCTTGCAAGTAAGATCTTTAAACTGCTCGGTGGGTAGGTAGTAAACTGCACATTTCCAAGGCAGAACCAAGTTTCTAACCCAAGTTCAGAACCAGAAAATGCTCACATAGGTAAAACACCTTCTCTTGATTCTTCCTCAAATTTAATTGATGACAATTCAGACCTGGACTTGCCTATTGCTCTCAGAAAAGGGGTGAGGTCATGTACCCAACACCCAATTGGAAATTATGTGTCTTTTGAGAAATTGTCACAGGATTATAGGGCCTTTGTCACAAATTTGGACAGCATCAAAATTCCCCAGAATTTTTATGAGGCAGTCCAGCAACCTCAATGGAAGGCAGCAGTAGATGAAGAAATCAAGGCCTTAGAAAAGAATGGCACGTGGGAGTACTCTCAACTTCCACAAGGAAAGCAACCTGTGGGATGCAAATGGATCTTTTCAGTCAAATATAATGCAAATGGCAGCATCAACCGATACAAAGCTCGATTGGTAGCACAAGGATTCACTCAGTCATATGGAGTGGATTATGAGGAGACCTTCGCACCGGTGGCAAAATTGAATTATGTTCGGGTTTTGCTGTCCATTGCAGTAAATCTGGATTGGGTTTTACATCAACTAGATATCAAGAATGCTTTTCTAAATGGAGAACTCGAGGAAGAAGTTTATATGAAGATCCCTCCAGGACTAGAATCATCAGAGAACTCAGGGAAGGTTTGCAAATTATGGAAATCACTCTATGGTCTTAAGCAGTCTCCTAGGGCCTGGTTTGATAGGCTAACGAGGGTTGTGAAGGGGCATGGACTCTTCCAATGCCAAACAGACCACACCATGTTTGTAAAATGCTCCCAGGAGGGCAAGCTTGCTGTTTTCATAGTCTATGTTGATGATATCATCATCACCGGAGATGATAATGAAGAAATTAGAAATTTGAAGCAGTTCTTAGCCAAAGAATTTGAGGTTAAAGATCTGGGCAACTTGAGGTACTTTCTTGGGATGGAAGTGGCTAGATCTAAACATGGGATATCCATATCCCAGAGGAGGTATATTTTGGATTTACTACAAGAAACTGGAATGTTAGGGTGTAAACCAGCTGATACACCTATGGAACCTAATGTGAAACTTGGCATTGAGGAAGAGAGTCCTCAAACCAACAAGGAGAGATATCAAAGACTAGTTGGAAGACTGATTTATCTAACTCACACTCGTCCAGACATTGGGTACTCTGTAAGTTTGGTAAGCCGATTCATGAATGACCCCAGGGAAACCCACATGAAAGCAGTTAATCGTATACTGCAGTACCTGAAGAAAACTCCTGGTAGGGGGCTTTACTTCAAAAAGAACACAGAAAGAAATGTTGAAATCTTCACAGATGCAGACTGGGCAGGATCTATATGTGACAGAAAATCAACTAGTGGGTATTGTTCTTTTGTTTGGGGAAATTTAGTCACTTGGAGAAGTAAAAGATAGTCAGTGGTAGCAAGGAGCAGTGCAGAAGCTGAATTTAGAGCTATGGCACATGGAATTTGTGAAGGAATATGGTTGCAACGGCTGCTGCAGGAACTCATGGTCTCATCCCATCTTCCTATGAGATTACTATGTGATAATAAGGCTGCTATTAGCATTGCTAAGAACCCTGTTCATCATGATAGAACTAAACATGTAGAAATTGATCGTCACTTCATCAAGGAAAAGGTTGATGGTGGAATGGTGAAGCTAGAACACACATCCTCAAGCACCCAAACTGCTGACATCTTGACCAAGGGATTGCCCAAAGTTCAATATGAAAATCTAAGGTGCAAGTTGGACATGATTGACATCTATGACCCAGCTTGAGGGGGAGTGTTGGATATTGAGCCCAAAATAGGAAAGCCCATTTCAGCATATTCCTAAAATAGAAGAGCAGAATTTCTGATTAATTGTATATTATTAGGATAGCTGAAATTAAGGGATTAATATCCCTGATTGTAAATGGCTGTTTGAATTATTTCCTTTTGTGTAAATTAGATCTTTTGTAATCCCTAATTAGGATCCTAATTTGTTGTTCCCTAAAGGCTATTTATGCCTTCTGTAACACCCACCTTTTTGGGTAAGGGGAATAAACATTTTTACAAAAATTGTTCTATCACTTCAACTTTTATACTTACTGATACTTTATGATTGCTAAAGACACAATTCGAATGTGGCTTTTTGGCTCTTAATTTTGAATCTGGCTTATATTTAATACTCAACTCTTATATAGTCCTAATCTATGAAGCACCAACTCCGACATGGACACCGGGACACAGGTGATGTCCAAAATATAGGACACTAAGACACCGCTTAGATATATTAAAAATAAAGATTCGTTCATTCATCTTCTCAAGACAAAGTTGTTAGGACTGAAATGTTTTTTGCTTTTTTAACCAGTTTAGTTTTATTTTAGACACCCGGACACGCCACTAAAGAGAGATGTTTGTGCTTCATAGGTCATAATACAGTTTATTTTTATGTTCAATGAATAGACATTTTCTTTTCCACTTGAGCATGAACCTAATTTTGCATCATGTATTCTTAGGGAAAAGAGACCAAGACTTGCAAGGCAGTGTGCCTCCAACATATATGGCAAAGATGATGCATCATTTTATACTGAAATGCTAGGCAAGCAACTACTTGTTTTAACATCAGTTGGACAACAACTCAACAACGAAGTAGCAAGTAGAAGACGACAAGAAAAACTCAAAGCTCTACTTGAGCCTTTCATTATATTTAAAAAATTATGATATCTTAATAATTCACAACATGTAAAGCAGGAAAAGTGAAGATGACACAAGTTTAACTAATGAAGTTGAAACTGAGAGAAAACATACATTGTGAAAGGCAACCAAAAAACAAACCCAACCACTCTGTTACCTTTAAGGGTTCAAACTTCAAATACTCAGATAATAAAAAAAATGAAAGTTAAATAGAAAATCAACTCTTGCATCTCAAGCCAAAAAGCTTCAATGAAGCACCACTTTACCTTCACCAGGAAAACCTTCACCCTTCTCTTATATCTATAGACTTTACCGGTTTAAACTTGTATTTATTTGTCAAAGAATAACTGTGCAAAAAGCTTGAGGAGGTGAAAACTTACAAATGACTTTTATATCTAACACACCACCCAAAGCAACAGCCCATTAGGCTGGAGAATGTTTAATGCACAGGCCCATATTATCTGGTACCAAAATTCAACTTTTATATAGAAGAGCAGGGTTTTACAGATCAAATTTGTGATAACCTTTTCGTCATATAGGCTTTAATACCATATCAAAGACTAATCCCCACAACAGCTTGAGTTATAAGGTGAAGACATATAAATGAATTTTATAACTAACATTATTAAATTTAGGTTAAATTAAGCTATAACTCCTTAAGAAATTTTGAACAGATCTTTATAGTTTAAAATCAATGAATGAAACCTTATGGTTTCAAAAAAAAAATCCAATTGGATAATTTGGATCCTTGTAGAGACTTAATAGAATGGATTTACGAACTAAAAATATAGTAATTCATTTATAGATTTTAAAATTTCCCAATTTAAAAATTCCTAAAAGGCACATGCACATCCATATAGGACCGTAGATTAAGTTGACCTAAATTATATAATATGTTTCCATAATTTTAGGTTTTACAGCAGCTTGAAAATAATCTTTGCCAGACACCTTTTTAGCTGATGGAAATATGGAAGCCTTTATCATAAATTTGCAGACAAAAAAAAAAATTGATGACCTTCTGTAGCAGCTATTGCACAGCACAACAGCTTTCGAAAAGCTGCAACATTCTTCAACAAGGCTTTAAGAGCATCTCCAATGGAGCACTCATCAATTTCACTTTTTACAATTGTTAAGTTGGCCCCCCATTACACATCACTATTCTTTACTCTTTACAATTTAAGCAACCATTCTCTCTAATGGTGCAACTTTAAAAATCTTACTAAATGGACCCAACAAATAACCTCACATCTTTATATTTCACACTGGACCCACAAACTACCTTTTTCAGAGTTGCTTATATAAGCAACTACTCTTGTTAAGCAACCCTTCTATAAAGTGCTCCATTGGAGGTTTTAAGTTTTTGTGGGATGCTTAATGGCAAAAGTTGGATAAGCAACTCCCATTGGAGTTGCTCTAATGGGATAAGGCCTCTTACGACTCCCTTATTCGGTTTCTAAATCTCCTAATAAGAGGTTCCTACATGACAAATCCATTTGTAAATCCAAAGCTCTTTGTTTTGCGTGGGACAACAATACTTTATAGGCTCAACACAAATTACTTATTACAAATGCATAGTGTTCTTACCACTCAATCTGATTTGTGCGTTATGTAGGCTGCTTATTTTTGCAGTGTAAGATTGCTTCCTATGGAACAATCCTTTTCAGCTAGGTTGCCCTTGTACTAGTGAGTAATTTTCTATTGTACACAGTATGCTACAAGGGGTTTGGGTGAAAACAAGGTATCTATTGTTGTGGCAGTGTTCACGGGGTGGTATATACAAATCTTTGGAGCATATATGATCAGAGCACAACACTTGCATATTGTTACAGAAGGTGTTCTTGTGGCTGTGGCCATAAAGTTGTTATGGAGTTGGATTTTACAATGGCATTTTTTGGTATTCTGTCCATCTTTTGTTCAAGAGAATTGCCATTTCTGAAAATCAAGAGACTGATAAGGCTTTCTATATTCTTGATACTTTTTGTGTTGCTTATAAAAGTTACCATGAGTTTGGATAGAGTAATGCTAAATTACTATATTACATGTGTTAGAATAATTAAAAGAAAGAATTTTAAATGACAAAAAATGAGGGATTTTGACAAATAGAAGAAATTTCAATTTCAATTGATATATATTGAAAAAAAAATTCAACACTCTTAGTTATGTTTAACTTTTGAGATTATCATTTACAACTTCTCTCACACTTAACTCTTTTTTTAATCATCACTGACACTAATTATTGATTTCTCAGTTTTCCGAGTTCTAAAATTCTCCATGCAATGTTTTCAATGATATCTTATCCTCCATTGTTTTATGTTTCCTCTTGTCTTTAAGAAAAGGAATAATTTATATGATTCTAGGTTCAGTATTATGAAATAATCTGTTGCATGTACTGCATAGAATGACCAAAACTTTTTAATCTTTGTAACGGAGTGACTCAAGCCAAATCTACACAGATTCAAGAAAAAATAAATCAATTCAACCCTAAAGCAATGGAATGGAAACAAAACAGTGGTGACCAACTGAAATAAATTCTTCATACCGATTTGAGCTGACCAAAACGGTGCGCATCGGAGAGGAAGGCCTTCATTGAAGCGGTCCTGGGATGGTGCATCCACATGGTACCATCCATGAACTGCACCCCACTGGATTCGCACGCCTCAATTATTTCCTTGAACTCCGCGGCGTTAAGAGCCACGGGCTTTTCCAGCAGCACGTGCTTCCCCTTGCGAGCTGCCAGCGTTGCCCATTGCACGTGCAGGCTCGTCGGGAGCGGCACGTACACGGCGTCGACGTCAGGGTCGTCGAGGACGGCCTCGTAGGAGCCGTACACCTTGGCGCCGTCGGGGAAGCCGTTCGCCGTGGCGAAGTTACGGGCCTTGTCGAGGGAGCGGCTACCGACGGCGTAAAGCGACGCGTTCGGAGCCAGTGAGATGGCGCGTGAGACCTTGCGAGCTATGTCGGCGCACCCAATAACTCCAAACCGGATTACCGGCGTTTCGGCCATTTCGGAATGCGACGAAAGGAACGAAAGGCTTTCTAACTGAGGGAGTGGTCAAAGTAGAGCACTAGAGTAGAGTGTTCTCACTTCTCATGTCATGTGACTCGAAGATATAGGAAATGGAAAACAAACGAGTTCAATATTATTATGTTTTATTTATGAATTTAATAAAGACATCTTTAAATTTGAAAATTGAAAATATTTTTTTGATTATTTTAATTTTTAATTTTTAATTTTTGAAATTAATAGCTTTTAATATAGATAATAAAAAATTTAATCATCCAAATAGATTTATAGTATTTTTTATTTTAAAAAATATATAGAAATTGAACAAACTCTAAGCCTTAGTTTGGTGAGGGAGAAGTGGCAAGAAATGAAATTGGGGGCGGTGAAATGGTGCAGAAATGCATTCTCAAATGTGTTTGGTGCGGTGTGAAAATAGTGGGGAAATATGAAAAGGTAGTGAGCCCCATTGCTTTTTAATTTCTTCCCAAGATTGGCGAGAAGAGCGGAGAAATCGAGCGTGAAGGATGAAAAATATTGCAGGTGCTGGAATTGGATCAAGTGTGCCTCCATTCTCAATTTCACATGGATTCCCCTTCTTCTTGACTTGCTCAGAGCCTTTCCACCTTCCTCAGCGTTGGGTGTTACTGCAGGTGCTGGAGTTGTCGTTGTTGGTGTTGTTGGTGCAGGGGTGAACTCGCTGGTGGAGGGCTCATTGGAACATGAGCAGATGGAAAGCTCACCGGAGGTGACGACACCGAAGCTGGTGATGACGCTGAAGGTTTGGCTATCGAAACTGGAGTTGCGGCATTAGACAGAGGCGAAGAAGTTGGAGATGATGCGGGGTTGCGGTTGGTAATGATTTTGCCATGGAGAAGGAGCGTGACAGTGGTAGAGAAAAAAAACCACGAAAATCGATTTTCATATCCATATAATCGATTATGTCCATGTAATAAATGAAACCGCACTTTCTAACTTCAAACATAATCGATTACAGTATATTTAAAATCGATTTTTTTTGTTCCAAACACTATTTCTCTTCTATTTCTTCACCCAAACCAAACAATCCACCTTCACGTCTCATTTTTATTTCCCATTTATTTCTCTCACACCAAACAACCATAAAATTATCGCTATCTCTTCTCTATTTCTCTCATTTCCACTTCTCTGCTTCCCACTTCTCTTCTCTCTATTTCCCTAACCACACCAAACAAAGCATAAGTGTTTGTTTATTTGTTTTAAACAAACAAAAGTAATTCTACACCTCAAAAGTAAGCCAGTTTGTTTGTGCTTAAAAAAAGTACTTTTTTTAAATTGTTTAAAAAATTGATTTTATTTTAGAGATTCTTGTATAATCAAAAATAAATTTTCGTTTGGCTACAATCATAAAAAAACACTTTATTTGCTACAATAAATTCTTTCACATTATTAAAAGGTTTTCTCTCTCTTCTATTTTAACTGTTTCTTAAAAAAGGCAGAAAACTTATTATTATCTGATTCTACTTCTTGAAAAAAGTTTAGACAAACATCTTAAAAATTCATATAAGTGATTTTTTTTTTAAAAAGAAGTGATTCTTTTAAGAAATAATTTTAAACAAACGGGCTCTAAGTCTCAAAAAGAGGTTGAATTAAGATGCTTCTTAAAATTCCTGAAACTTTAGATTCCTTTTTTGATGTGCTTCTCAAGTGTTTAAGACTTGAATATTCAGAAAAGAAATCTTTACAAAGATTTGCAATGAATGATATAAGCAGTTATATACTTAACTAGTGTCCAACCCGTGCGATGCACAAATTTATTATTCAAATAGATTATCAATTTTGAATTTTAATGATATATGCAAATATAAAATGATATGATAAATAATTTTTAATATTTAATTTGATATTTGTTAGTAGATTAAGAAAATAACAAACTAAAGAAGTAAAATGGATTTGGAAACTTGAAATAGTCAAATTTAATAATTACAAATGAACACTATCAGCAATATTGTTTCATTTAAATTTTTTGAAACACTTCCTTGTAGACTATATTTTTCGTCACATTACAACACTTAATGTTGTCATCACATATAAGAATCATAAGTCTTTGTCAAGACTTAACCCTAGATACAACAACATATAATTGACCATGCAAGAAAACAAGTCATGGTAAATACACACCAACATGTGACAATGTATGGCATTGACTTTTATTGATGGTCATAACAAAGCAAAGACAATGGAAATTGTCTTCGTTGAAACTTTAATGGGGTGAGATTATCAAATAGAATTAAATTCATTCAAGGAATGAAAACCTTTGTTCCCAAATGTGTCCCCGTAATAACAATTGCTCCAATGACATTGTAACCTAATTGATCAACTATTAATCTGGTTCAATTGCAAAGTCCAGCGGATATATCAAGAATCCTCATTAGCATAACAGGCACTCCAATCTTTAACACCAACTTATGATTAAGGAGTCTGGAGCACCTAATATCATTTAAGAATTCAGTTATCGACCAATCAACTTCAATACCAACTTTCTCATCTACCTTCCATATAGTATCAGAACTCAAGTACACCATTTCTTCTCCTGGAAATCATGTCATGACATATTCATTGATGGAATTAACAACATCCAATATAGGAGCAAGAATTGCTTTATCTTGAAAAAATCAATATTTCCAAAATTTGATAGCAAATTAGGGTATTCAAAGGAAACTATATCTCCAATTGTAATACCACTAGAGTTTATCAATAAATCCTCTGGTATTTCAATATCAGTTTGACCATCACCATAAGTTCCTAAGTTACCATCACATAATGCAAGAATGACTCAGCAAATTCTTTAATCTCACATTGAGTTAAAGCACTCCCACAACCTTGTATACCCTCGTGTTTTCCAACAGTGTCAAGACTTAATTTAAAGTCGCCATGACAATTTCAGCTCGACCTACTCTTGGTATAACAGGTAATATATGTCTAGAATCACCACCAAGAACAACAACTTTTTCATCAAAACGGTTTATCCATACTATCTTTCACTTTGAACCTCATAATATCACGCATAGTGTTGTGAGTTTTATTTATGAGCAAGTGTACCCATCGACTAAAGTAAAATGGAGTATTTAAAACCCCATGTATCGTCCCGAAGAGATTAATTAATATAACGTCCTAATTTCTTAATTCGAAAATAATGTTTGTTGGAAGCACTATTGATGGGATTTAGGCAAGCGTACCAAAATTCCAGCAGTATAATAGTAAGTAAAGAGTATCTTATCCACAGGGAACGGTTCACTTCGTATTTATTAGTGATCAGACTATCAAGTAAGAGACGATTTTTTATGATTGTTGCGTGAAAAGTAAATTGCATAAAATAGATGAGATAATAGAGATAAGGTAAGATAACGTTACTTGGATCAGGATTGAATTTCGTATCATCGCACCCCTTATGCATGTGAATCCCAATATTATTTATGAATATATTTCTATAATACCCTAGCCAAACTATATTGTTTTACCCCGAGTCACCAGTAGCAAAACACTCGAAGATAATCCATGCGGGTTCTCCCAGGCGACAAATTACCGCGGCTTGATTGCTCTACTTTTCCGTTCGTTAACACTATCAATTCGCCCTATATTCCTATAGCAACTACTATGAGTACTTTTACCAATCAGAATTCAAGTTTCCTATTCCTAGGCTCCCCCAAACTCGCTGTTGAATTTACAAAACCATTTTCCAATGCATTTTACAAAAACAACCTATAACTCCAACACACAGGCGGAAGCTACGCATTAAGTAAAGTATAAAAGTACCGATATCATAGAATAGGGATTCATAAATAATAAAGAGAATTCACATACACTTAGGGATTGAATCAACTACATTCAACCCTATTGGAGAGTTTAGCTACGCATGGTAGCCATACAGACCAATGAAGAAACTGTCACACTTTTCTTCAATCCTAGCGTTGCTATCTCGGCAGCCCTTCGGGGTCTCCTCTAAAGCTTTGAGCCCTAAACCCTAACTTTGCTAACTCCCCTTGATCTTTACAAAAGGTCCTATTTATAGACCAGGGAAGCCTATCTGAAATCTGGAAGGAATCTGTTTGAAATTGCATTTTAAAAACTAATCCGTGTTTCTGCGCTTCACTCTGTGCTCAGCGCAGATTCCAGAGAGCTTCGCTTCATCCTGCGCTCAGCGCAGGTGAAGCGTGAAACACGCTGCAGCCTTCTCTGTTTCCTCATTTAATAGCTTGATTTCTTCCTAATCTTATCCTTGTTTGCTTGGCTTTCCTTGTTTCCCTCTTTTGGCTTGATTATGTGTTTATCTTGTCTTTGAATTTAAATTGGGAAAGTTATCTGCAGAATCCTTGTTTAAATGGATGCTGATCTTATCTTTATTTGCTCTCATTTAAACTTCAAATATGCAGATCCTGTCCTCAAATAATGTTATCTTCTCTTCTGATTTAAATGTCCCTCATAAATCTGCAAAAATCAACAGATTTTCTATTAAAATAGCATCAAATTCAAATTCAAATTAAATAAACACAATTATTACAATTATTAATAAAAAGGGATTATTTTGGGGCATAAATTATTATTTTACCCTTGATAAGTGCAATAAAAATACAAGAAGTTATCATATAATTGGCACTTATCAAATACCCCCTGACTTAACTTCTTGCTTGTCCTCAAGCAAGAGACCTTTTTGCAATCAAAATTGTGATTCAATTCCCCTGTAACAATTTTCAAAAATAAGGACAAATTTTCATCATCTCTTTACTAGGCAGAAGTCACTTTCCAAATATCAGAAAAAATCAGAATTAAGAGATGTTACCAATAATCAATCAGAACAGGATACAACAATTCAGTTAAACTTTCTCAGAAATAGAAATTAAAGCAATAAATGATAAATCAAGGAATTCTCTCATGCTCACGGGTAAGTGTTTCCCTCAATTTTTCCACCACAATTGAACAACTAAAATTGATAGTCGTTGTAACACCCACGTTTTTACCGTTTTGCCGTATTGTGTGTTTTATTGAATTTTGAGTGATTAAAATTATTTTTAATCATCAAAATTTATATTTTTGAGTTTAGGAATGAATTTCCTATTTTTCTAGAATTTTTGGGATTTTTCTGTGAAAAATAACCTTTTTGCCCCTACTGTCCCTTGAACCGGGCCCGAATACTCTTGATCCGGGCCAGAAAAATTGCACAAACCTCCCCTTGACTTCTCCTACAAGTCGTGCATGTGGAGAGCCAGACATGGAAGCCACTTGTAATTTTCTTTCTTTTTCTCCAAGCCATGTGTAAAAAGTAAGCTTTATGGCATTTATAACACCATAAACTCACTTTTCTCTTTCCTTCCCACACATGCAAAGCTAGTTATTTCTCTCATTTCTCTCTTCTCTTCTCCTCTTGGCCGTGAACTCCCTCTCCATTTTCTCTCAATCTCCATTTTTTCTTTCAACACATTCAAAGCCAAGGTTCCATCTTTGAACCAAAGCTTCAAACACCTAGCCTTCTAGCCTTGCAAAACTCTTGGTGGTGACCAAAGGAAGGATTTTCGGGCTATTTTGGGAGCTGTTTCAAGGGTTGTTGCTGCACCTTATTTTGAGAAAATTCCTTAGGTAAGGGGGGAGAACTTGAACTCTAGTAGGATGGTGATTAGAGTCAAGGATTGCCCTTGATCCTTATCTTTATTCTTGTTTTTCCCTTGAAAAAATGAGTTGTTGGAACCTATCTCTTGTGAGATATGGTTCGGCTATTTCACCATAGCCTTGCATGGTGATTTTGATTGGTTGATGATGCTTGAAAAATGCTTGGATGATGTTTTGAGTTACATGCAAACCATGCTTTTACTTGAAAAAAATTCTCCATTTTTCTCCTATATGGTTCGATTATTTTGATTTAATGGGGCTGCATGTTTCTAAAATTTTATTTGATGTTGGAAATGTGTTTTGATGATGGATTTATGAACATGCATGAAGTTGTTGAATTTATGAAATTGTTTGGATGATTGATTATTGAAAAATGATGTTTATGAGCTTAGAAATAAAGTTATGAACTTGAATATGTGTATGGATGATTTTGGATGAATTAGCATGATATTTGTTGTTTATAATGCTTGTTGATGATTGTGTTGAATTTTGGTAAAGTTTGGATGTTGTTGGAAAATTGGTGTTTTGATGAACATTCAAGGTGTTCTTGAGGTTGTTCTTGATGAAACTCATCAAGAATGCTTTTTGATCTTGAAAAGGTCAAGTGAAAATGAAACATATGTTTTTGGGCCTAAATGGTCCAATAGGTTAAAACACTAAATTTACCAAAAGGATTTTAATTTAATTAATAAATTTTGGAAAATATAAAAGGAACTAAATTCGGATTCCAAGTGTAGTCCAAATAAAAGTCAACACAAAAGTCAACATTTTGACTTGTCATATGTAAAAATGGACTCCTATGAGTCATCCAACCTTTGGACCTTTGGTTCAGGCCCAAAACCTTAAAAAAAAAAGAGTCAAAGACTCATTAAAAGTCAACCAAAAATAATTTATGGAATTGGACTTAGATTAGAGTTGGACTTCAACTCTAATCCAAGTTATTAAAATTAAAATTTAGAAATTAATTAGTGAGCTTAACTAATTTAATTATCTAAGTTAATTAATCAAATCTACTTAAGATAATTAAGAAAAATTAATTAAAGCTAAAAGTTAATTAACCATAATGAAGTATTAATCAAGTAATTAAGCCTTAATGATGATTAGGAACTGATTAATTATGATTAACCTTAATCAAATATAGTTAAAAGCTTAATCCAAGATTAAGAAAGAGATTAAGGGATAATTAGGAATTAATTGGGACCTTAAGTAAGGATTAAGATTAATCATAGTTCAGTTAATGAAGACTAGTTATAATTGAGGGTTAAACCTAATCTTAATTAGGGGAAGTAATGTTATCCATAAGACACAATTATAAGTCTTAGTAAGTTATAGGATTCAAGTGGAAATGAATACTGATTCAAAGAGGAACATTAGTGCAAACTACCTTAAAATATTATAACCAACACACTCCTTCTGCATAAGACTTGAGAAGCTTAGTGAGAGAGTGCGGTTCCAACCCAAGATAGGGTTCGGTTTTCCTTGAAGGAAAGACATTGAATCGGGTCATACCACGGGTAAGTGGTGACGTTGAATGATTCGATGGGCTTTTCCTGTAAGGATTGTGTATGCTGAGAAAGCATTGTCTGGTTTTCCTTGAGGGAAAGACATTGAGTCGGGCCGTACCACGGGTAAGTGGTGACGTTGAATGATTCGATGGGCTTTACCTGAAAGGATGTGAATGTTGTAGGCATTGTTGTGTGACATGCATCATAACGCATTGTTGATGATCGAGGTTGAAAACCTTGCGACCTATATGGCAGTGACACTAGGTACAGTGTGAAACTGGTAGGGACGGGTGCACTGGGTTTTGCAAAGAACGCCTGAGACACCCTTAGTTATACCACTAAGAATATCACAATATAATACATGACCGTCGAACTTACTGCTTTTAGAAACGTCAAAATACAAAATTATTTTTTTTTTAAAAGGGTTGAGTCATCACCAATCTATTATATCTCTAATTCACTTTAAGTATTTATGAAATATCCTTTCCTTAATTTGAAACTCGCTTTCCGGAAGTACCCAGACAATCATTGTCTCTCATACATACACAACATACATATAATCATAATATCATCATAAGGAAAGCAACCACGTGAATATATACATACATCACAAAGTCAATGTATCTCTCGAGCCACACATATATCCATACAAAAATATGAGTTCTGATAGTAGACTAAAATGAATAAGACCTCAACAAAATACAAAACAGGAGGTCGCTAAACCAGAGCTGCCACTATCTAGACTCAAACCCACACTAAACTACTCATCATCTCCCGACTCAGCAGGAAGCCATCCACAGCTCCTCCTCCCAGCATCTCCGAGTTTGATCATCCCGAAATCCTTTGAGGGATCATCGCTAGAAGAATCCTCCTCAGGCTCCTCCTCCTCAGGATTCTCCTCTGGATCCTCCTCCTGAACCTCCTCCTCATCCGAGGTGTCGTCGATCACAATCAATTCCGGCTCACTCGGAGGAGGGTGGCTATGTGTATCAGGACGCACAGGCTAAGAATTTGGCACCTCAGGAGAAGGTGAAAACCTAGGAGAGTCCTGTCCGACTATGTCAGCCATCTGAGAAGACCGCGATGACGAAGAAGATGCAGGGCAACGACGCGAAGGGCGGAAAGTAGCGTAGCACACAAGGTTGGGCGGTGTTGGGAACTTGAGAGTCATGGGAACAACAAAATCCATCTCCGGTATAAGTGGAAGTCCAGGATGAGAAATGATGCCACAGACTTCCCCCTCGAACTCGCATCTACGCGGTATATTGGTCAACCTCCAAGTGCCCCTCGGCATCCACCGTAGTCGCACTTGCATTGATGTCATAGTGAGAACCTCCGATACCGGCTATCGATGTAATGAGGAAATACGATAACAGAAAACAACAGAAACAGAAAAGAAGGGTGAGAACATCGCATGAACTCACAACAAGTAGGATACAGTAAACTGGAGCATACAATCACAGACAGTCGATCACAGTTCAATTGATAGGTAACATAAAACATGTCATCATAATGTACTCATATGAATGCGACTTTACTATTATAATGCAACATCTAATGCATGCGGGCCCAGGGAAACATCACCATCCGCAGTGCACACAGCAGTTGCCCGACCATATATGCGCAACGTATCAGGAGTTAGAGTCCGTACTAGCATGGTACAAAGAGCGTTGCTCATTCATTTTTGGCCAAATCATTTAAGCGTTCTTCCGGACAATCTCAACTGACCCCGAAAATCATGAGAGCGACAGGAATAGCTAAGCTGGGTTCCCCGATCTTGACAGTAGGGCGCTAACCTACGTCACCTGAGATCTTCCAGGAGCTAGGCTATCCTCAGGGTTGGCGTCCCTTTTGAGGACCCACTGGCGTTCTTTGCAAAACCCAGTTGCACCCTTCCCAACCGATTTCACACTGTACCAAGTGTCAATGCCATATAGGTCGTAAGGTTTTTCAACCTCGAACGTCATCAATGCTTCATGATGCATGTCACACAACAAGATTTTAAAGCAACACATCCTTACAGGCGAAGCCCCTCGAATCATTCTACGTCACCACTTCCCCGTGGTACAACCCGATTCAAAGTCTCCCCTTGATGTGAATCCCACTGGATTCACATCACCCCTTCACAAGGAAAGCCAAACCCTATCCTGGGTTGGAGCCACACTCTCTCACTAAGCTTCTCAAGTCTTATGTAAGAAAGGGGATGTTGGTTATAATCTTTTATAGTGACTTGTACTAATATTCTTGATAATCATGTCCACTTAAGTCCTATAATTTACTAAGACTTATGATTGTGTCTTATGAATGGGATTACTTACCCTAATCCTTCTTGTATGATTTATTAAAGTTAAGTTTAACCTTTAATTAATCTTCATTAACTGGGCTATAATTAATCTTAATCCTCCTTAATCAAGTCTTAATCTCTTCCTTAATCTTGGATTAAGCTTTTAATTACATTTGATTAAGGTTAATCATAGTTAGTTAATTCTTAATCATCATTACTAATTAATTACTTAATACTTTTATTAAGGTTAATTAACTTTAGCCTTAATTAATCATCCATTACTTAATTAACTTAAGTAGATTATGTTAATTTAACTTAGGTAATTAGATTAGCTAAGTCTACTAATTAATTTCTAAGTTTTAATTTCTTAATATCTTGGATTAGAGTTGAAGTCCAACTCCAATCTAAATTTAATTTCATAATCTAATCTTGATTGACTTTTAATGAGTCTTTAACTCCCTTTCTTAAAGGTTTTAAACTTAAATTAAAGGCCTAAAGGTTTTATAACTCTTAGGAACTTATTTTTAGTCATGGCAACCTAAAATATTGACCTTTAAGTTGACTTTTACTTGGTTGGAATTGGAAATCCGAATTTGTTTTATTTATTTTTAAAGACTTATTCTTAATTGCACTTTAGTCCTTTTACTTGTAAAATTGCTTCTTAGTCCTTTTGGACCATCTAAGGCCCATAAACACATTTCCAACACTCATTTGATCTTTTCAAGATCAAAGAGCATTCTTGATGAGTTTCATCAAGAACAACTCATGAACATCAAGAACACCTTGAATGTTCATCAAAATGCCAATTTTTCAACCATTTCCAAACTTCACCAAATTCAAGCATAATCATTAACAAGCACTTTAAACAACTATTTTCATACCAATTCATCAATTGCACACCAAACATCATCATAAACTTCATACATGATTTATAGGCTCAAAACATCAATTTTCAAGATTACAACATACCAATCAATTTTATAATTCAAACCAAATACATGCATGCACTTATATTCATCATATGAACATGATTTAAACATCAAATAGAATTTAAATACTTGCTGTCCAGATTTTAGCTCATGGTCGAGAGCTATACAAGGAAAAAGGGAAAACTTTTCCAACAAAAATTTCATGATTTTGCATGCATTAACAACATCAATTCAAGCACATTTCATGCATTAAGGCAAACATAAAATTATCACAAACAACCAACCATGTGTATGCATTCATAATCATCATTTAAACACATTTTAAACATCAATTAAATTTTCAAATACATGCAGCCACATTCTTCCTCTCTTGGCCGCATGCATGTGGGAGAAAAGAGAAAATTTTTACAAATCAATTTCTTTACTTTGCATGCAACATTAACCATCAATTAATCACATTTCCAAGCCTTAAAACAATTTAGAAACATACAGCCAGCCCTACATAAGAAAAACAGAATTATTTCAAGAGAAAAACAAGGTTAAAACAAGGATTCAAGGGCAAATCCTTGACTCTAGTCACCAATCCTACTAGAGTTCAAGTTCTCTCCCCCCTTACTTAAGAAATTTCCTCAAGAATGAGGTGCAGAAACAGTCCCAAAACAGCTCCATTCTTGAGCTCCTTTTGACCACCAAAGTGAAGGATTCACAAGGTTTGGAGGTTAGGTGTTTAGGCTTGGTTCAAAAATAGAACTTTTTGCTTGCAAGTGTGTGGAGAAAAAAATGGAGAACTTGAGAGAAAATGGGAAGGAAGCTCACGGCTGCAAAAGGATGAGAATGAGTGAAATGAGAGAAAAAAAATTCTGGTTTGCATGTGAAAGGAAAAGGAAGAAAGTGGAATTTTTGCTTTAGGAAACATAAATGACACATGGCTTATTTGCTTGCACACTTGTCTTGTAAGAAAGGGGAAAATTTACAAGTGTCTCCCATGCACCAAGCTGAACATGCACGATCTTCTAAGAGGAAAAAGGGAAGGTTTGTGCAATTTTTCTGGCCCGGATCAAGAGTATTTGGGCCCGGTTCAAGGGACAAGAGGGGCAAAAAGGTCATTTTCACAGAAAAACCCCAAAAATTCCCAGAAATTCCCTAAAAATAGGAAATTTAATTCTAAATCCAAAAATATATATTTTGATGATTAAAAATAATTTTAATCACTCAATCCAATAAAACACTCAAAACGGCAAAACGGTAAAAACGCGGGTGTCACAACGCCAGCGGGTCCTCGAGTGGGGATGCCAGCCCTGAGGATAGTCTGGTCCCAAAATGGCTCAGGTGACGTAGGCTCGCTCCCTACTGTCGAGTAAATGGGGTACATGCTTAACTATCCTGTCGCTCTCAAGTTTTCAGGGTCAGTTGAGATTGTCTGGAAGTCGGATAAAATTGGCCAAAAGAAAAATATAAGTACCGCGCTAGTACAGACTCTAACTCCTGATATGTTGTGCATATATGGTCGGGCAGTTGCTGTGTGCACTGTGGATGGTGAGGTTTCCCTGGGCACGCATGCATTAGTCTATATGCATCATGATGATATAAGCTGTATTCATTGTTGATTGAATTGTGTGAATACCCTGTGTGTGTATGCTCTAGTTTACTGTGTCCTACATGCTGTGAGTTCATGCGATGTTTTCACCCTTCTTTTCTGTCTCTTGTTGCTGTGGTTCTTCTCGTCACGTCGATAGCCGGTATCGGAGATTTCAGCTATGACATCGATGCAAGTGCGGCTACGGTGGATGCCGAGGGGCACCTGGAGGGTGACGGACATCCCTCGCAGTTGTGAGTTTTCGGGGGAAGTCCGTGTCATCATCTCTCATCCCGGACTTCTGCTTATACCAGAGTTGGATTTCATTGTGCCTGTGACTCTCGAGTTCCCGACGCCACCTAGCTTGGTGCGCTACACTACCTTCCGTCCTTCACGTCGTCGCCCCGCTTCTTCTTCGTCGTCGCGGTCATCTCAGATGGCTGACATGGTCAGACTAGACTCTCCTAGGTACTCACCTTCTTCTAAGGCGTCAGATTCTCAGCCTATGCGTCCTGATGTGCAAGGTCGCTCTCTCACAAGTAAGCTAGATCTGATTGTGATTGACGACACCTCGGATGAGGAGGAGGCCCCGAGAGAGAATTCAGAGGAGAATCCAGAGGAAGAGGAGCCGGAGGAAGATCCGTCTAGTGACGAGTAGGACTAGTGTGGTTTTAGTCTAGGTAGTATCAGCTCTGATTTAGTGACCTCTCATTTTGTATTTTGTTCGAGGTCTTGTTTATTTTGGTCTGCTACCAGAACTCGTATTTTGATGTGGATATCTGGATAGTTCGAGAGATACACTGAGGTTATGTTGTATGTATATATTCATGTTGTTTCCTTTTCTTATGCTGATTTTATAATTGCGTGTATGTTGTGTATGTGCGCGAGGTAATAACCGTCTAGATGTTTTAGGAAAGCGAGTTTCAAATTAAGGAAAGGATATTTCGTAAATACTTAAAATGAAATTAGAGATGTAATAGGTTGGTGACGAATAAACCCTTTTCAAAAAAAAAAATTTCTGTATTTTGACGTTTCTAAAAACAGAAAGTTCAACGGTCACGTGTCATATGTGATATTCTTAGCGGTATAACTAAGGGTGTCGCATTTAGGTGGTATCAGAGCTGTTCTTTCCTTTTGGCCTCGAGTATGGTCTATAATACCCTTCCATCTGTGTTTACTCTGTGTTGATTGTTTGTTTGTGTGAATTGTTTGCCTTGTGTGGACTGTTTGCTCTTGTATTACTAGCTGCACAAAGGTAGTGATATGAGAATCTGTGTAGAGTTACTTGTTCTTGCTTGAATGGTTCTGCATGAAACGGAAGAAATTGATGTACTCTGTGAATGCAGGATTACATGGCAGGAAGAGGTAACCCTGTGATGAACGATCTCCTGGGGAGAATCGCGGACGTTCTAGAGAACCAACAACAAACGCTGAATGAGATGAACCAAGCTCGTAATCAGAATCAGAACAACATTCCTGACGCTTATCGTGGGTTGTCTACCTTCAAGAAGAACAACCCGCCGCAATTCAAAGGAGGTTATGACCCGGATGGATCTCAGCTATGGTTAGAAGAATTGGAGAAGATTTTCTTAGCTATGGGCTGTCCTGACGAGCAGAAGGTAACATTGGCTGTGTTCATGATGGTTGGGGAAGCTCAGCACTGGTGGGAGTATGCCAGGCGTCAGTTAGAAGCGACTGGGAGGTTGATTACCTGGAATTTGTTCAAGGAGACCTTTCTCCAGAAGTATTTTCCGACCGATATGAGGAAGCGCAAGGAAGTGGAGTTCCTGAAACTAGAGCAAGGGAGTATGACTGTTGGGGAGTACGCAACAAAGTTCGAGGAGTTGTCCAAGTTCTGCCCATATTTCCAGAACACCGTAGATGAGGGATCCAAGTGCTCGAAGTTTGAAAGTGGATTGAGGCCAAAGATCAAGCAAGCCATTGGCTATCAACAGATCACTGAGTTTTCTAAGATGGTTAACATGTGCCGCATCTTTGAGGATGACACCAAAGCGAGACAAGCTCATTGGAAGAATTCCGGCCCGCAAAGGAACAAACCTAAGGTGACACAAGAAAGGAGGAAGCCCTACTTTGTCCTAAGGGACAACTTTGGCTCATCATCTGGGAGCGCTGTGAGCCACAATCAATGGTTGCTAGTGGGGGAAGTCCTGCAAGCAGTACCAGCATCAACTACGCCAACTGCCCGCGTTGTAAGAAGAACCATCTCCTAAAGGACTGTCCGTACAAGAACCAACCTGTCAATCCATCTGTCGGAACCGTCTGTTATTATTGCAAACAAAGTGGCCATTTTAAGAGGGATTGCCCTGCTTTGAGAGGAAGTGGTAATGGTGTTGCAAGTGCACCTGTGTCGAATCTGAATGCACAAGCTGGAAGACCCAGAACCAGAGGCAGAGTGTTCACCGTGAGCAGTGCTAAAGCTGCTGAATCCGAGGATCTGATCCAAGGTAACTACATTATAAGTGGAATTCCTTTAATTATATTATGTGATTCGGGTGCGACGCATTCTTTTATTTCTCTGGAGTGTGTGAAACGATTGAGATTGCCTGTTGCTAAATTACCCTATGATCTTGTTGTTTCTACTCCTACTGCTAAACCTGTGATCACTTCATTAGCTTGTTTGAACTGTCCTATCACCATTGGTGATAAAACATTCTCTGCTGATTTGATTTGTTTGCCTCTTTCTCAACTTGATATTGTTTTGCGAATGGACTGGTTATCTTCCAATCGAGTCCAACTTGACTATCATAGCAAATCTGTCGTGTTTAATTCTTTATCTCCCTCTACTTCTGATTCCGTAAGTACGAGATTCTTGTCCGCCAACCAAGTGAATGCTTTTTTGAGAGAAGGAGCTCAAATCTGCATGATACTTTCTTCTTTGGAGGAAGAGCATGCAGAGCATCTTAGAGTAGCCTTGCAGACCCTGAGGGATAGAAAGTTGTACGCTAAGCTATCTAAGTGTGAATTCTGGTTAAAGGAAGTGAACTTCCTAGGCCATGTGATCTCTAGTGGAGGAGTTAGTGTAGACCCAACTAAGGTAGAAACTGTGTTACAGTGGGAAGCACCTAAGACTGTGACGGAAGTGAGAAGCTTTTTGGGGTTAGCCGGTTACTACCGTAAGTTTATTGAGAATTTTTCTAGGTTAGCAACTCCGTTGAATCGTCTGATTAGGAAAGATCAACCTTTCGTTTGGAGCCAGAAGTGTGAGGATAATTTTCAGGAACTGAAAATGAGGTTAACTTCTGTGCCTATTTTAGTCTTACCTGATCCACAAGAGAGTTTTGAAGTGTATTGTGATGCTTCGAAACAAGGATTAGGCTGTGTGTTGATGCAAAAAGGAAAAGTAGTGGCTTATGCCTCTAGGAAACTGTGAACTCACGAAGTAAATTACCCTACGCAGGATCTAGAGTTGGCTACCATAGTTTTTGCTCTGAAGATTTGGAGGCACCATCTGTATGGCACTAGGTTTGAAGTCTTTAGTGACCATAAGAACTTGAAGTATATGTTTGATCAGAAGGAGTTGAATATGAGACAAAGGCGATGGATGGAGTTTTTGAAGGATTATGATTTTAGTTTGCAGTACCACCCTGGGAAAGCCAATGTCGTAGCGGATGCGTTGAGTAGGAAATCTTTGCATATGTCAACAATGATGGTTAAGGAGCTAGAACTGATAGAAGAGTTTAGAGACCTGAACCTAGATGCTGGATTTGGTCCTAAGAGTGTGAGATTGGGAAATTTGAAGATTTCAAATGATTTCTTGGAGCAAGTTCGTGTAGCACATGAAGTGGATCAATCTTTGCAAGTTTTGAAGGATCTAGTCCCTAAGAAAGGAGAATCTGAGTTTTGTAAGGGAACTGATGGAATTATTAGATTCAAGGGTAGGATATGTGTACCTAGTAATAAGGAAATAAGGAAACTGATCTTAGAAGAGGCTCATAAGAGTTGATTGAGTATTCACCCTGGAACAACTAAGATGTATCAAGATCTGAAGATGTTTTGGTGGTCTGGAATGAAAAAGGAAGTAATGAGGTTACATGGGATTCCGTCTAGCATAGTGTCAGATAGAGACCCTAGATTTACATTCAGACTTTAGGGTAGTCTGCAGCAAGTATTAGGAACCAAGATTTAGATGATTCAGGAAAGGATGAGAATATCACAGAGCAGGCAGAAAAGTTACTATGATCGGAGAAGGAGACCATGTATTTTTGAGAATTACACCAATGACTGGGGTTGGTAGGGCGATGCGATCTCGAAAGCTCACGCTTAAATTTGTTGGTCACTATCAAATTCCGAAAAGAATTGGTGTTGCTGCTTACCAAATTGCCTTACCGCCTTTTCTTTCTAATCTTCATGATGTATTCCATGTGTCACAACTCCGAAAGTATATTCCTGACCCTTCGCACGTCATGGAGCCTGACGTAATACAATTAAAAGAAAATTTAACTTATGAGGTATTACCGGTGCGAATCGGGAACCGAAGGATTAAGCAGTTAAAAGGAAAAAGGGATTCCGTTGGTAAAGGTTATTTGGAGTACAACTGATGAAGAGGATGCAACCTGGGAATTGGAAGAGCAAATGAAGAAGTCCCATCGTCATTTATTTCAAGAAGGTACGCACAAATTTCGAGGACGAAATTTCTTTTTAGGAGGGGAGAGATGTAACACCCGCGTTTTTACCGTTTTGCCGTATTGTGTGTTTTATTGAATTTTGAGTGATTAAAATTACTTTTAATCATCAAAATTTATATTTTTGAGTTTAGGAATGAATTTCCTATTTTTCTAGAATTTTTGGGATTTTTTGGGATTTTTCTGTGAAAAATGACCTTTTTACCCCTACTGTCCCTTGAACCGGGCCCGAATACTCTTGATCCGGGCCAGAAAAATTGCACAAACCTCCCCTTGACTTCTCCTACAAGCCGTGCATGTGGAGAGCCATGCATGGAAGCCACTTGTAATTTTCTTTCTTTTTCTCCAAGCCATGTGTAAAAAGTAAGCTTTATGGCATTTATAACACCATAAACTCACTTTTCTCTTTCCTTCCCACACATGCAAAGCTAGTTATTTCTCTCATTTCTCTCTTCTCTTCTCCTCTTGGCCGTGAACTCCCTCTCCATTTTCTCTCAATCTCCATTTTTTCTTCCAACACATTCAAAGCCAAGGTTCAATCTTTGAACCAAAGCTTCAAACACCTAGCCTTCTAGCCTTGCAAAACTCTTGTTGGTGACCAAAGGAAGGATTTTTGGGGCTGTTTTGGGAGTTGTTTCAAGGGCTGTTGCTGCACCTTATTTTGAGGAAATTCCTTAGGTAAGGGGGGGAGAACTTGAACTCTAGTACGATTGGTGACTAGAGTCAAGGATTGCCCTTGATCCTTGTCTTTATTCTTGTTTTTCCCTTGAAAAAATGAGTTGTTGGAACCTATCTCTTGTGAGATATGGTTCGGCTATTTCACCATAGCCTTGCATGGTGATTTTGATTGGTTGATGATGCTTGAAAAATGCTTGGATGATGTTTTGAGTTACATGCAAACCATGCTTTTACTTGAAAAAAATTCTCCATTTTTCTCCTATATGGTTCGACTATTTTGATTTAATGGGGCTGCATGTTTCTAAAATTTTATTTGATGTTGGAAATGTGTTTTGATGATGGATTTATGAACATGCATGAAGTTGTTGAATTTATGAAATTGTTTGGATGATTGATTCTTGAAAAATGATGTTTATGAGCTTAGAAATAAAGTTATGAACTTGAATATGTGTATGGATGATTTTGGATGAATTAGAATGATATTTGTTGTTTATAATGCTTGTTGATGATTGTGTTGAATTTTGGTAAAGTTTGGATGTTGTTGAAAATTTGGTGTTTTGATGAACATTCAAGGTGTTCTTGGTGTTCTTGAGGTTGTTCTTGATGAAACTCATCAAGAATGCTTTTTGATCTTGAAAAGGTCAAGTGAAAATGAAAAATATGTTTTTGGGCCTAAATGGTCCGATAGGTTAAAACACTAAATTTACCAAAAGGATTTTAATTTAATTAATAAATTTTGGAAAATATAAAAGGAACTAAATTCGGATTCCAAGTGTAGTCCAAATAAAAGTCAACACAAAAGTCAACATTTTGACTTGTCATGTGTAAAAATGGGCTCCTATGAGTCATCCAACCTTTGGACCTTTGGTTCAGGCCCAAAACCTTCAAAAAAAAAGAGAGTCAAAGACTCATTAAAAGTCAACCAAAAATAATTTATGGAATTGGACTTAGATTAGAGTTGGACTTCAACTCTAATCCAAGTTATTAAAATTAAAATTTAGAAATTAATTAGTGAGCTTAACTAATTTAATTATCGAAGTTAATTAATCAAATCTACTTAAGATAATTAAGAAAAATTAATTAAAGCTAAAAGTTAATTAACCTTAATGAAGTATTAATCAAGTAATTAAGTCTTAATGATGATTAGGAACTGATTAATTATGATTAACCTTAATCAAATATAGTTAAAAGCTTAATCCAAGATTAAGAAAGAGATTAAGGGATAATTAGGAATTAATTGGGACCTTAAGTAAGGATTAAGATTAATCATAGTTCAGTTAATGAAGACTAGATATAATTGAGGGTTAAACCTAATCTTAATTAGGGGAAGTAATGCTATCCATAAGACACAATCATAAGTCTTAGTAAGTTATAGGATTCAAGTGGCAATGAATACTGATTCAAAGAGGAACATTAGTGCAAACTACCTTAAAAGATTATAACCCACACACCCCTTCTGCATAAGACTTGAGAAGCTTAGTGATAGAGTGCGGTTCCAACCCAAGATAGGGTTCGGTTTTCCTTGAAGGAAAGACATTGAATCGGGCCGTACCACGAGTAAGTGGTGACGTTGAATGATTCGATGGGCTTTCCTGTAAGGATTGTGTATGCTGAGAAAGCATTGTATGGTTTTCCTTGAAGGAAAGACATTGAGTTGGGCCGTACCACGGGTAAGTGGTGACGTTGAATGATTTCATGGGCTTTACCTGAAAGGATGTGAATGTTGTAGGCATTGTTGTGTGACATGCATCATAACGCATTGTTGATTATCGAGGTTGAAAACCTTGCGACCTATATGGCAGTGACACTCGGTACAGTGTGAAACTGGTAGGGACGGGTGCACTGGGTTTTGCAAAGAACGCCAGCGGGTCCTCGAGGGGGGATGCCAGCCCTGAGGATAGTCTGGTCCCAAAATGGCTCAGGTGACGTAGGCTCGCTCCCTACTGTCGAGTAAATGGGGTACAAGCTTGACTATCCTGTCGCTCTCAAGTTTTCAGGGTCAGTTGAGATTGTCTGGAAGTCAGATAAAATTGGCCAAAAGAAAAATATAAGTACCCGCGCTAGTACAGACTCTAATTCCTGATACGTTGTGCATATATGGTCGGGCAGTTGCTGTGTGCACTGTGGATGGTGAGGTTTCCCTGGGCACGCATGCATTAGTCTATATGCATCATGATGATATAAGCTGTATTCATTGTTGATTGAATTGTGTGAATACCCTGTGTGTGTATGCTCTAGTTTACTGTGTCCTACATGCTGTGAGTTCATGCGATGTTCTTACCCTTCTTTTTTGTCTCTTGTTGCTGTGGTTCTTCTCGTCACGTCGATAGCCGGTATCGGAGATTTCAGCTATGACATCGATGCAAGTGCGGCTACGGTGGATGCCGAGGGGCACCTGGAGGGTGACGGACATCCCTCGCAGTTGTGAGTTTTCGGGGGAAGTCCGTGTCATCATCTCTCATCCCGGACTTCCGCTTATACCAGAGTTGGATTTCATTGTGCCTGTGACTCTCGAGTTCCCGACGCCACCTAGCTTGGTGCGCTACACTACCTTCCGTCCTTCACGTCGTCGCCCCGCTTCTTCTTCGTCGTCGCGGTCATCTCGGATGGCTGACATGGTCGGACTAGACTCTCCTAGGTACTCACCTTCTTCTAAGGCGTCAGATTCTCAGCCTATGCGTCCTGATGCGCAAGGCCGCTCTCTCACAAGTAAGCTAGATCTGATTGTGATTGACGAAACCTCGGATGAGGAGGAGGCCCCGGGAGAGAATTCAGAGGAGAATCCAGAGGAAGAGGAGCCTGAGGAAGATCCGTCTAGTGACGAGTAGGACTAGTGCGGTTTTAGTCTAGGTAGTATCAGCTCTGATTTAGTGACCTCTCATTTTGTATTTTGTTCGAGGTCTTGTTTATTTTGGTCTGCTACCAGAACTGGTATTTTGATGTGGATATCTGGATAGCTCGAGAGATACACTGAGGTTATGTTGTATGTATATATTCATGTTGTTTCCTTTTCTTATGCTGATTTTATAACTGGGTGTATATTGTATATGTGCGCGAGATAATAACCGTCTAGATGTTTTAGGAAAGCGAGTTTCAAATTAAGGAAAGGATATTTCGTAAATACTTAAAATGAAATTAGAGATGTAATAGGTTGGTGACGAATAAACCCTTTTCAAAAAAAAAAAAATTGTATTTTGACGTTTCTAAAAATAGAAAGTTCGACGGTTATGTGTCATATGTGATATTCTTAGCGGTATAACTAAGGGTGTCGCAGTCGTTTCTAGTTTCTAAGCATGCACATGGTCAATATGGATCAAAAGGTCTTTTCTTGGTTGTAATGAGGCTTGGTTATCAAGAAATCATGGTTTTTCTGGATAAGCAAAGAACACTTGGAATATAGAGCATCTTTTGATTTTTCTTGAACTTGGAACTTCTCTCCATTCTCCATCTCATTCTTGATTTGTCTCATTTTAGCTGGCCTCTTTCTTTGTTTGAAGATGCACTCCCCCAACTTATTCAATTGATTCACTTTTTCTTTTTGATTTTTGAGGGAGTGGTCTTCTTTTGCTTTCTTGTGCCTGCTCTTTGTAGTTCTTTTACCAACCTTTTCTTCCCATTCATTCAAGTTGCACCTTGCTCTATATCCCAAGTGTGAAAGGGACAGGATATAATCATTCAGTTTTGGCTGGGGTGCATAAGAAGAAACATTAAAGCTCAAATGGGTTACCAACAAAATTGGAAAATTTTTCAAGGGTTGGCTTTTTGGCACTGAGCAAATGATAATCAAAATTTTGCCTTTGTCACTTCCATATTTTCCAAGAGCAGAGTAAAATCCAAAAAATCAATCAATAACAATTGACAAGCAGCGGTGAAAACTCTCAATTCAAGTGTTTGGACTCACAACTCACCGACTTTTTGGCTAATTTCCTTGATAAAGCACTTACTGATTTTAATTAATCACAAAACCCTTTCTTCTTTCCTAATTTGGTTAGTTAAACTGCCTAATTTCAGAGATTTTTAAAAAATTTACCCTTAAATCCCTAATTCCTAAAATCCTAAAAATTTAAAAAGAAGTCCTAAAAATCAAAATAAAATGCTGGAAATGCACTGCATAGCAATATAATGTATCAGTGGGGTATATATATACAGTAAATATCCTGTGAATGATCAAAATAAAATAAAAAAATAAAAAGAAAAGAAAACTAAAAAGAAAAAAAAGAAAAGCACCAAATAAAAATATCAGTCCTCATCCCTGTTTGCACCGGCATCAGCTCCATCCGCAACTGCTCCTCCCTCTCCCGGTGGAATAGGCCTGTCCCCGGGCCACTGCATATTTGCATGGAACTCCTCCGGAGTCATGCCAAAATCTGGATCATGCCTTGGAGCGGTACTGGAACTCCTGGATATGGGATAAACCTCTAGCAATGGATGCATTTTGAGTGAGAATGTGCTGCCCAGAATTGGATAGAGGCGTCTGCTGTGTTGAGTCTCAAAGGATTAAATATATGAAATTAAAAATATTTTGAGTCTCACTCTCTTAAGTTTTAATGAACAACAAATATAAAATATAAAATATAAAAAGCATTTATATGATACTATGCTCACACAGGATGTTGCACTATTTCATATCATATTGTCTGGGTAAAGGATCATTTGAAAGATCAACTTCATCGGAAGAGTGTTTATCATCTGAAGACTTGAAGATCATCTGAAGCACTCTTTGCATCTGAAGGCTGAAGGTTTGACCCGTGAAGACGTTACTATGTAAGAAGAACGTTCATCCCAATGGTCTAACCCTTTTCAGCATAAGAATCAGAGCTGCTTTCTCTCCTCGTTCAAATGTTTAGCATTTTTAAGGAAGTCTGCAAAGCTGTTGTACCTGCTCAAAAGCATTGTGTGCGCAGACCTGCTACACCTAAGACTGCTCAGAACGTGTTGGACATAGTGTGTCTCAACGTCTCCTGAAGCATTTAATGCTATTTGACAACGGGCAACATTTTCTCGAAGACTATAAATATGCCCATGCAGATTGAAGAAACACAAGAAGAAAAGCTATCAAAGAAATCTTACTCTACGAAAACGCTGCAAAAATACTCTGATATTTTTTGTACATTTGCTTATTTGCTTATCCTGAGTAAATCTCAGTTACTTGTACACTTCTGATAAGTTCAATCTATCATCTGAAGCTAGTTGATTGAACTTTATCTGTTTTTATATTAAAATAGTTTGGGTTACAAGCCTAGAGAGGCTTATTGTCTGAAAGAATACTTGGGTTACACTTGGATAAGTGTCTGAGAGCCTGAAGAGGCTTGGTGGAAGAAATAATACTTGTTGTAGAGCCTGAAGAGGCTTGATAGAAAAGAATACTTGGTGTAGAGCCTGAAGAGGCTTGACAGAAAAGAATACTTGGTGTAGAGCCTGAAGAGGCTTGACAGAAAAGAATACTTGGTGTAGAGCCTGAAGAGGCTTGATAGAAAAGAATACTTGGTGTAGAGCCTGAAGAGGCTTGATAGAAAAGAATACTTGTAATCTTGCAAGATTAGTGGAAATCCAGTGGTGGTTTGCCCTGGGACTGGACGTGGCTCACAAGTGGTAGTGAGTGAACCGGGATAAATTCTTGGCTAAGTTTCCTTTCCCTTAAACTCTTTCAATTCAGTTCTTAAACTAACAAAGGGGTTTAGAAAAGTTTTCAAGAGCGAAAGTCTTAATATCAGACAAAACAATTTATCAAAACTGTCTTTGTGTCTAAGCCAATGTTCAGAAGGCAGTAACTAACGTCAGATGATTTTTATCATCTGAAGTTTTTACAGAAACTTTTTAAAGTATTCACTAAAAAAAAGATTTCTATTGAAACACTATTCAACCCCCCTTCTAGTGTTTCCCTATTTTTCTCACAGTTGGTACCAGAGCTTATCCTCGGGGTTAGCACCTAATCAGTGCAAAGGACAGAGATCCAATGGAAACTTCTACCAGCAACAGATAGTATATCACTGAAGGAGCCTCTATCACGAGACCCCCAACATTCAATGGAGTGGATTACCACTATTGGAGGGATCGTATGAAGTTGTTTATTGAAAGCAACAACATTGATGTCTGGGATGTAGTTACTGATGGAGACTACGTGCCCATGCATGCTGGAGTGCCCATACCTAAGGCTGAATGGACCTTGGAGCAGAAGGCTCGAGTTCAACTAAATGCCAAGGCCAAACTTTATCTAATGTGTTCCTTGAACAAGTCAGAATATGAGAGGGTTCATGGTTGTTCGTCTGCCAAGGAGATCTGGGATATGCTTGCAGCAGCCCATGAAGGGACAGAGACTGTGAAGCAATCCAAGATCAGCATGCTTGTACATCTGTATGAGATGTTCAAAATGGAAGAATCTGAAACTATAGACCAAATGTTTGGGAGGTTTCAGACGATAACCAATGGACTCAGGTCATTGGGAAGAACCTTTGAATCTGGAGATAACATTCAAAAGATTCTAAGGAGTTTACCAAAGTCCTAGAGACCCAAGGTTACTGCCATTCAAGAAGCCAAGGATTTAAATTCTCTTAGAATGGAGGAACTACTGGGCTCTCTCAAAGTCCATGAGCTTGAACTTGGGGAGGATGACACCAAGAAGAAATCACTGGCATTAAATTGCAAGGTCAAACAGTCTAGGCATGATAGCATGAAAGCCATGCAAGCAGAGGACACTTCAGAGGATGATACTGAGTTTGAAGACTGTTCAGAAGATGATGATCTTGCTCTTCTCAGCAAGAAGATTAAGAAAATGCTGCAAAGAAAAGGAAGATACAGAAGATCACAACCTTCTAATGTCAAACAAGGTAAATCAGGTAAAGAATTTACTATCACTGACAAAATTACCTACTTTGAGTGCAAACAGCCAGGTCACATGAAGACGGATTGTCCCAAGTTAAGGAAACCAACCTTTCAGAAGAAGAAGTTTTTCAAGAAAAAGAAAGGATTGATGACTACATGGGAAGAGTTGGATGATTCCACTTCAGAGGAAGAGGAGGACACTTTAGAAGAAGCTAACCTCTGTCTGATAGCAAGTCTACCATCTTCAGATAGTTCAGATTCTGAGGTAATTCCTCAAACCTTATAAGATCAGTATGATGACCTTGTTGAAAGTAGCAGAGAGTTATTCAATGAGTTCAAGGAACTTTCAAGAGCTTTTACAGAAGCTGCTTTAGAAAATGAAAAATTACAAAAAGAAAACCTTGCTCTCAAAGAAAAGCTACTTCAGCAAGATCCAAGTAGTTCTGATAATCTTGTCTAGGAGAACAAAAAGCTCAAAAACAAGGTTAGATAATTAACTTTGGATCTAGCCAAGTTTGTCAAAGGAACTAATAATCTGAATAAATTATTGGGCTCTCAGAGGCATTCCCTTGACAAGAGTGGCTTAGGTTATTCAGACACATCTTCATCTGAATCTTTTTTATTTAATATGCCCGATAAAGGACCTAAGAAAGGTAATGGGTGTTCTAACTGTGGAAAGCCTAGACACGTTGAGTCTCAGTGCAGACACAGAAGGAAAATAAGACCCAAAGCTAATAAAAAAGGACCCAAGAAGGTATGGGTACCTAAGAATTTGATTGTTCCTGTTGCAGATGTGTTTAACAGGACAAAAGAAACACCACAAATGGTACCTGGACAGTGGATGCTCATGACACATGACGGGAGAAAGGTGTTTGTTCCAAAGCCTTAGACCCAAGGCAGGTGGAGTGGTCACCTTTGGTGGAAATCAGCAAGGGAAGATCACTGGTATTGGGACTGTAGGTATGACTCCTCTATCCCTCATTAAAAATATGCTTCTGGTTGAAGGACTACAACACAATCTTCTAAGTATAAGCCAATTATGTGACAGTGGATATGTTGTGTCCTTCACTAAAGAAGGATGTATAGTCAAGGATACTTCAGATCATATCCTCTTCTCTGCTAAGAGACACAATAATGTGTACAAAGTTGATCTAGAGGAACTTGCAAATCAGAATGTGAAGTGTTTTGTTTCCATCGAAGATGAAAAACAGATTTGGCATCAGAAACTTGGGCATGCTAGCCTGAGATTGATCTCAAAGCTAACTAAACACAACTTAGTTAAAGGCTTGCCCAAGCTCTCATTCAAATCTGATATTTTATGTGAAAATTGTCTGAAAGGGAAACAAACAAGACACTCTTTTAAGAGTAAAAATGTTGTTTCAACCAGCAGACCTTTAGAACTACTTCACATGGATTTCTTTGGACCCACTAGAACAGAGAGTCTTAGCAAAAAGAAATATGGATTGGTCATTGTTGATGACTATACAAGATTCACATGGGTTATATTCCTAAGAAGCAAAGAGGAAACCTAAGTTCTCTATCCTAAGGTTTTGCTCAAATAAATGAAAAACTGAAAATTTTAATCGGTGCAAAATGACTAAAACTATAAAAA
Source organism: Sesbania bispinosa (assembly GCA_026901365.1). NCBI lineage: Eukaryota > Viridiplantae > Streptophyta > Magnoliopsida > Fabales > Fabaceae > Sesbania > Sesbania bispinosa. Next base: position 983,665 of record QLOH01000274.1, read on the forward strand.
TATACCTGGTGTAGCTTCAAAAATTGAAAGGAAGAGGATTTGGAAGTAAAAAGGTTGAGAGAAATGATGAATTCTTCAGAGAAAATGGAGGTTAGGAGTGGAGGGAAGGTTTGGGATGTCCTTCCCTCGCTCCAGGATTCAAAGAAATCCTGGAGCGGGAACGCGCGCTCCATTTTCGCTCAGCGAAAATGGAGCGCGTGCCTCATAGAATATGAAGCATGACACGTCGCTTCATTTACAGAGGCAAAATTTGATAATTCTGCGCTTCACCTACGCTTAGAGCAAGTGAAGCGTAGAAAACAGAGGCAAATTATCAAATCGGCGCTTCACCTGCGCTTAGCGCACGTGAAGTGCAGAAAACAGAATTGAAATTCTATTTTCTGTTGTCTGCTGCTTCCTAACTTTTAACTTTTTCTCATCCTTATTAAAATCAATCCAATCCCTAATAATTTCTTATTCTACACATGTTAGGAATATGCACTAGAGACTTATATGTTTATGAACATCCATCACTTGTATCATGTTATTTTATAAAGGCAACTTATTCTTTTAGAATATAATTAATGTCCTTAGAATAGTAAGCTCAAATTTCATAAGAAATCAAGTAGATGACTTGATCATGAGATCTTATGAAGAACTATTCTTAAATAGTCCCTAGTCAAGTATCATCTTAGGACAAAGATGCATTTAGACTAGTATGTGAGTTCATTGATGATCACATCTCACGGATCATGGATATGAGATATCATGTGCTCACATAGGTACACATTAAGAGTAATGGTGTACTGGACAGACCCACCTTAAGAACGTTGCATGGATTGTTACATAAGTGTCATGAACGTTTCTTAAATTGATAAGTGTTATATGAAGTCCTTCGACCTGAAATCACTACGATTCCTACATAAGGAATTATATGTTTTAATTATCATCAAACGTTACCTGTAACAGGGTAATCATAAAGTTGGTTTTTGGACATATAATAAATTATGTGGTGGAATGTGAGTGCCCTAGATGAGATTTGTCCCTCCTATGTAATAGGAGTTATATCTGTAGGCCTCTTGATAAAGTGAGACTACAAAATGCATGGCCATGCTCAGGAGGATAAACATGAGATGTTTATTTTCTGTACAGTCTACTTGGGGATCAAGAAAACATAAATTGAACTATACAAGGTTGACATAATCCATGCCCTTGTGTTCAATTAGATATTTGGACAAAGGGACAGATCATATAAATTATTATTATAAAATAGGATTTATCAAAGTTATTGATAATCTCAATATTTGGATAGTGATGTATTGCTAGATACCGCTCACTATTTATGATATTAAATATAAAAGGATTTTTATTTAATATCATAACCAAATATTAAAAGCCTATTGGGTCACACGCATACAACATGCCACTAGGAAAGGATAATAATTCTAATTCTAATTTAATTTAATTAGAACTATAACATAATGGGCCAGGCCCATAAGTGTGAGGGGGTAAAACCCTAGCCACTACTTTATAAATAGAGCATGAGATGCACTACCCTATACACATAAGCAATCGCCTTTTACTCTCTAAGGCTACTAGCAGAGTTGAGGAGCGTTTCCTAGTTCGGCTGTTGGCGTGGACACCACTAGAGACGTGGCTGCTACTGCCTCATTCATAATCCTAATAAGGTACGACCTTTCGTTTTAATACCTCTTATGCCTTGATTCGTGTTTTCGCAAAACGATTATAACAAGGGAGGGAATCCATTTATTTCCGTTGCACCCTGACCACATGCTTGATTCCCCTTCAATTGGTATCAGAGCATTGGTTTGCGATAAGCACGTTTTAGGCTTTTAATCGTTTTGAATATGTTGATATTCTATTTTTCTGCTGAAAAACGCAGTTTGCGCGTCGAACGCTAGTACCTGCGCTCGGCGCAGGTGAGGCGCAGCATACAGGATTTTGAATCTCGAACCTGCGCTTCACTCACGCTGAGCGCAAGTAAAGCGCATGTGAAGTGGAAGTGAAGCGCAGGTGAAGCACAAATTACAGAATCTAAAACTGGAACCTACGCTTCACCCACGTTGGGCGCAGGTGAAGCGCAAGTTCGCGTTTCAATTATTTTGATTCCTTTATTGATTGTTATATGTGCGATGTATATATATTTATATGTCCCTGTGTTTGAGGGTCCCATGGAACATGAAGAGTTCATGTCTTGGGTGTCAAAGGGTTCAATTATTGAAGCCTTACCTCGACTCAAATGTTGGCTGCGATAAACATGCCACTTATCAATTTGCTGACAAGTACGTATTCGAATGATACGAGGGACTTACCTGTTTACAGGTTCGTGAAGTATTCGTTTGATGCAAGATACTTATTGATGATTGGTTGAGTGTTTATCAAATCCAATTTTTGTTTCGGGGCGTTGCCCCGATCCTCCGTGCTACACTGCATAGTGTGTTATTTCGTATGCGCGTAATCAAACCTCGCTTAATATATACATCTTATTATATGACTCATTTTACAATCAATGGATGTTGAGTTTGCATGATGACTGGTTATGGCTTTAGTTGTTTTAATTTAAATACAACCTGCGTGTCGTGCCTTACCTCTTAACATTCCTCTTGTAATTCTCTTCTCATCTCTATCCCTTCGTATGTTAAACGAGGTTTCTTCTTGTTATGTAATGTAACTGGGAGGACATGGAGCATGGATTTAGTGGGAGATTTGGAGAGCTCAAGATTATATACAAGATTATATAGTTGATGTAATTTTGTATTTGTTTTTGGAGGCCATAACCATATCATGTATTTTTATAAGATGCATGCTTGTGTGTTTTTGTTAAATGGTTTAACAAAGGAGTAAAATTAAAGCGATCAAATCCCTCAATGCTTGTGTGCCTTCCAATAAATGACACTCGTCAAGACTAGAATCGATTAAGTGTGGGTCTGCCAAAGCAGGGTACATTTATCTATTCTAGCGAGACACGATAGGATAATAGTAATATCCGATTGTCAACCGTTGGTCTTTGATTGGGTATATTCAATAGGATTGAAAAACCCAAAGGCACTAATATTAATTCATGTTTTGCCTTCCAATGTATGACACTCGTCGAAGTTAGAATCGATTAAGTGTGGGTCTACCAAAGCAGGGTGCATTTATCTATTCTAGTGAGACGCGATGGGATAAAAGTAATATCTAATTGTCAATCATTGGGTTTTGACTTAACTAGGTATATTCAATAGGATTGAAGAACCTAGAGGCACTAAGTTAGGCATTAATTCATAAGATGAATTAGAATAAGAGTTATTCACCTAATTATCCAAGAGTTGTATGAGATACAATTGGAAAGCGTGTTCCTACCTAAATAACATTTTCTTAAGCGATCAGCCAAATCTGACTTAAAATTAGGTTAAATATGGATCTTGGCCCACTAGAAAATCTAGTGATGAGATTTTCTGATTCTTTATATTGAGGGTACTTGTTTTGAATCAAAATAGTGGGAGGCATATTTATTTAAAGACCTTATTGAATATGTTTGTTATTTGATACTTACGTGCATAATTACCTTGGCAACGAACACAAATATTAACTTTTATTGCGATCTGTCCTTGAGAAGGACAAACTGTCTGGAATTAATTTTCTAAACTGGTATAAGACCTAAGGATTGTCCATAGGAAAGGTTGTATGTCCTGGAAGAGCCTGTTCCTGAAACACCCGCTGCAAATGCTTCGAAAGCTGACAAGGATGCTTTTAGAAAGCATCTGGATGTTGCTCTCGATGTAGGTTGCCTTATGCTTGCTACCATGAATGCTGAAAAAAAAAGCATGAGAACATGGAGGCGTACAATATGATTGTACATTTAAAGAGACTTGATCAAGGCCAAGCTAGGCATGAACGATTTAAAGTCTCAAAGGCACTTTATGAATGTAGACTAGCAAAAGGGAAGCCCTATAGGTTCTCATGTACTCAAGATGATTGGGTACATTGAAAACCTAAAAAGGCTTGTATTCGCATTAGGCCAAGAGTTGGCCACTAATCTTGTCCCGCAATCATTGCCGGACAGCTATAGTCAATTCGTCATGAACTACAACATGAATGAATTTGACAAACCACTGCCAGAATTACTAAGCATGTTAAGAACAACTGAGCAAAACATTAATAAAGCTAAAGGGAAGGCCATATTGATGGTCCGACCTGGAAAGGGTAAGGGCAAGAAGAAATTCTTGAAACCTATGGGCGGGATAACTAAGGAAGGAAAATGGTTCCACCGTGGCCAATCAGGACATTGGAAGAGAAACTATGCAAAGTACCTGGAGGAGATCAAGAAGGGAAGTGAGACTTCCGCTTCAGAGGAGTAGGTCATTAACTAAAGGCGAAGTCGACCTATGTGTGGGAAATGGAGCAAGGGTTGCTGCTATAGCCGTAGGAACCTATTATTTAACTTTGACAACTGGGCTAGTTATTGAACTAAATAATTATTATTTTGTGCCTGCCATTAGTGGGAATATTATTTCTGTTTCTTGTTTGGACAAGAGTGGCTTTTCATTCATAATAAAGAATAATAGTTGTTCAATTTATTTGAATGATATGTTTTATGGTTGTGCAAAGTTAAACGATGGACTATATGTTCTTGACTTGGAAGTGCCTATCTATAACATAAGTGCTAAGAGGGTCAAAACAAATGATTTGAACTCAACTTATCTTTGGCATTGACACTTGGGCCACATAAATGAGAAACGCATATCCAAACTCCATAAAGATGGTTATTTGGACTTATTTGATTTTGAATCAATTGAGACATGTGAATCTTGTTTATTGGGGAAGATGACCAAAACCCCAATCACCGGAAAACGGTGAAAGGGGCGGTGATCTTCTTGGTCTCATACATAGTGATGTATGTGGGCCAATGGGCACGATGGCTAGAGGAGGTTTTCAATACTTCATCACTTCTGCTGATGATTTCAGTAGATATGGATTTGTGTATCTGATGAAACACATATCTGAGTCCTTTGAAGAGTTCAAGGAATTTAAGAATGAAGTATAAAACCAACTTGGCAAGACTATTAAAACACTTCGATGAGATTGAGATGGAGAATAATTAAGCCAACAATTTGATTACTATCTAATAGAGTGTGGGATAACATCTCAACTCACTCCTCCTGGAACACCTTAATGGAATGGAGTTTCAGAAAGGAGAACTCGAACTCTATTAGATATGGTTCGTTCTATGATGAGTCACACTGATCTCCTCGACTCCTTTTGGGGTCATGCTTTGTTAACAGCAACCTTCACACTAAACCATGTTCCATCTAAGGCTGTCATAAAGACACCATATGCGATATGGACTGGGAAGCGACCTAGTATGTCTTTTATGAAGATTCGGGGTTGTGAAGTTTATGTGAAACTTGGAGTTTCACATAAGCTAGGACCCAAATCATACAAGTGCTTATTTGTGGAATACCCAAGGAAACTAAGGGCTACTACTTCTATAATCCTAGCAAAGGCAAAGTGTTTGTCGCTAGGATTGGTGTATTTTTAGAGAAGGAATTTGTCTCTAAGAAAATCAGTGGGAGGAAAGTAAAACTTGAAGGAATTCAAGTACCACATAGTAGAAATGAGCCAATGATGTAATGAGAGCAGATACCAAAAAGTGTTGTGGAGCCACCCGCTCAAGTAGCGCAAGACTTGCGTAGGTCGGACAGGGTACGTTACCAACCTGAGAGATATGGGTTCCATGTGTCTCAGGAAGGCGATGTATTGCTAATGGATCAAGATGACCCAGTGACTTACCAAGAAACTCTTTTGAGTCCAGAATCTGAGAAATGTCTTGATGCCATGAGATATTAAATGGATTCCATGTACACTAACAAGGTATGGACCTTGATTGAGCCACCCGAAAGGATACAACCCATAGGGTGCAAGTGGGTTTTCGAAAGGAATTTGACATGGATGGTAATGTAAGTACCTTTAAAGCACGGTTGGTGGCTAAGGGTTTCACGCAAATTCATGGTGTAGACTATGATGAAACCTTTTTTCCAATTGCCATGCTCAAATCTGTTCGGGTCTTGCTTGCTATTTGCAACTTACCATGATTATGAAATCTGACAAGTGGATGTCAAGACAACCTTCCTAAATGGAAGCCTTCTTGAAGATGTGTATGTGATACAACCTGAAGGTTTTGTTATACCTAAAGGTATGTAAGTTGCAACGATCCATTTATGGATTAAAGCAAGCTTCTAGAAGCTCGAATCTTTAGTTTGATGAAGCTGTTAAAGCAGTTTGTTTTCATTAAATGTGAAGATGAACCTTATGACTACAAAATGGTTAGTGATAACATAGTGATTTTTCTGGTTTTGTATGTAGATGACATACTCCTCATAGGAAATGACATTCCTACCCTTCAGTCTGTAAAAACTTGGTTAGGAAATTGTTTTCTGTGAAAGATTTGGGCGAAGCAACCTATGTGTTAGGTATTAGGATCTATAGAGATAGATCTCAAAGATTACTTGGCCTAAGGCAAAGTACATACATAGATAAGGTGTTAAAACGGTTTAACATGCAAGACTCTAAGAAGGGAATTTTACCTATGTCACATGGTATAAGCCTATCTAAGGCTCAATCTCCTTTCCAGTAAAGAAGAGAGAGGTCGCATGAGTGAGATTCCTTATGCATCTGCTATAGGGTCTATCATGTTTGCCATGTTTTGTACTCGACCAGAAATATCATATGCTTTAAGCATGACAAGGAGATACCAATCTGATCTTGGTGAAGGTCACTAGACAACAATCAAGAACATCCTTAAGTACTTGAGAAGAACTAAGGATTCATTCTTGATATATATATATATATATATTGAGGTGAGGAAGAGCTACTTGTAAAGGGTTTCGCTAATGCTAGCTTCCAAACCGACAAAGATGATTAAAGATCGCAATCATGTTATGTGTTTTGTTTCAATGGTGGCGCTGTGAGCTGGAAAAGTTCCAAACAGGAAAACAGTTGCTGATTATACCACAGTAACAAAAACACTTGTGCAGCAGAAGCATGAAGGGCACACTAGATCATTAGGCATAGGAGTTATGTCTAAATGTCTCTAGTGTAAGTGGGAGATTGTTAGGAATATGCACTAGAGACTTATATGTTTATGAACATCCATATCTTGTATCATGTTATTTTATAAAGGCAACTTATTCTTTTAGAATATAATTAATGTCCTTAGAATAGTAAGCTCAAATTTCATAAGAAATCAAGTAGATGACTTGATCGTGAGATCTTATGAAGAACTATTCTTAAATAGTCCCTAGTCAAGTATCATCGTAGGACAAAGATGCATTTAGACTAGTATGTGAATTCATTGATGATCACATCTCACGGATCATGGATATGAGATATCATGTGCTCACATAGGTACACATTAAGAGTAATGGTGTACTGGACAGACCCACCTTAAGAACATTGCATGGATTGTTACATAAGTGTCATGAACGTTTCTTAAATTGATAAGTGTTATATGAAGTCTTTCGACCTGAAATCACTACGATTCCTACATAAGGAATTATATGTTTTAATTATCATCAAACGTTACCTGTAACAGGGTAATCATAAAGTTGGTTTTTGGACATATAATAAATTATGTGGTGGAATGTGAGTGCCCTAGATGGGATTTGTCCCTCTTATGTAACAGGTGTTATATCTGTAGGCCTCTTGATAAAGTGAGACTGCAAAATGCATGGCCATGCTCAGGAGGATAAACATGAGATGTTTATTTTCTGTACAGTTTACTTGGGGATCAAGAAAACATAAATTGAACTATACAAGGTTGACACAATCCATGCCCTTGTGTTCAATTAGATATTTGGACAAAGGGACAGATCATATAAATTATTATCATAAAATAGGATTTATCAAAGTTATTGATAATCTCAATATTTGGATAGTGATGTATTGCTAGATACCGCTCACTATTTATGATATTAAATATAAAAGGATTTTTATTTAATATCATAACCAAATATTAAAAGTCTATTGGGTCACACACATACAACATGCCACTAGGAAAGGATAATAATTCTAATTTAATTTAATTTAATTAGAATTATAACATAATGGGCCAGACCCATAAGTGTGAGGGTAGTGAGTGAGGGGGTAAAACCCTAGCCACTACTTTATAAATAGAGCATGGGATGCACTACCCTATACACATAAGCAATCGCCTTTTACTCTCTAAGGCTACTAGCAGAGTTGAGGAGGGTTTCCTAGTTCGACTGTTGGCGTGGACACCACTAGAGATGTGGTTGCTACTGCCTCGTTCATAATCCTAATAAGGTACGACCTTTCATTTTAATACTTCTTATGCCTTGATTCTTGTTTTTGCAAAACGATTATAACAAGGGAGGGAATCCATTTATTTCCGCTGGACCCTCACCACATGCTTGATTCCCCTTCAAAGGCATTGACTCTAACACAAAAAATTAAAAACAACAATAAAAAAAAGAAAAATTAAAATAAAAAATGCTGGGTTGCCTCCCAGGAAGCGCTTGTTTAACGCCTGATAGCTCGACGCCTGGTTCTCTCATGGTGGCCTCAATTAGAGGATAATGGTTGACTCTGTTCCAGTTCTTCCTTTTAATTCCCATCCTCCATGCCAATTCTTTATTTTGTTATCACTTTCATCACTATCTTCTTCTATGTCTGATGTTTATCTTTTCCTCTTCTTGAATCTGAACTCCATGATTGACTCTGGCTGCTTAACTCTCATCCTTGGTTTCCTCAGAAATCCAGAAACCTTTTTCTTCTTTTGCTCCACATTATCTGGAGGAGCTTCTTTCTTTCTTACCTTTGGCAGCTGAGATTTAGATTTAAATTTATAGATCCCATCAGTAGGATCTATTTGTAATTTTTCTGGACTTTTCTGTACTTGGGGAATTCCTCTGTCGATATGAAACACAATGCTCTCATCTTTAGAGCTTAATTGGTATTTTCCCCGATCAACATCCACTATTGCCTTGGCAGCTTTCATGAAGGGTCTTCCTAGAATTAAGGGGACATCAGTATCCTCCTCTTCCATCTCTGCAATGTAGAAATCAACAACATATACAAACTTATCCACTCTGATTGGTAAGTCTTCTATTATCCCATATGGGCTTTGGGTAGACTTATTTGAAAGCAGTAACTTCACGTTGGCAGGCTTGACCTTCAAAATTCCTAGCTTGTTAAAATATGATAGTGGCATCAAATTGATGCTCGCCCCAAGATCCAATAAAGCATGTGTAGCTGGTTGATTACTAATAGAAAGTGGTACAGTGTACTTACCTGGGTCAAGTGACTTACCTGTGGTGTAGACCTCTTCTAGTTCTTGTTCTTCTTCTTCTTGCACTGCTTCTGGCTTTTCCTCTTGTTGAACACTCTTCTGGACAATCTCTTCTGTGGGCACTTGCTCTTCAAAGGTGATGTTTTCTTCTATATCACTTTCTTCTGTAAGGTTGCCAGCAGTAGCAACCAAATTGCAGTGCTCCTTTGGATTCTGAGTGTTTGCTGTAAAGTGTCCATTCTTGTGTTCTGCCATCTCTATTTCTAATTGGCCCACTTGACTTTCTAATGATTTGATTGATGCTTCCGTGTTCTTTCTAAATCCATCAAAGCCTTGTATGAAAACATCAATCTTTTCTTCTAACCTGTTTAATCTGTCATGTGTAGTTGGTTGTTGCTGCTGGTATGGTGTCTGTCTGTTCCCTCCATTCTGCCCCCATCCAGAGTTGTTTTGGTTGTTTCTCCATCCTTGTGAATACTGATTGTTATTGTTGGAGAAATTTCCTTGCCTCCCCTGGTTACCCATGAAATTGACTTGTTCGGCTTGATTTTCTTGGAAAGAGCATTGACCATTGGGATGGTCGCCTCCGCAGAAGTCACATATCAAAGGTTGGATTTGAACAGGTTGGGATTGGATAGCTTTTAATTGTTGAGAAAGTGCTTCCAATTGTTTAGTGAGTGCCTCTAGCTGTCTTTTGATAAGCTTATTCTCTGCTAGAAGAGCATCATTACTGTTGAGTTCCTACACTCCCTTCTTCTGTAATTGAGCTGGATGTCGTCCAAACTGAGCTTGCTGATCATTCTGAGCAAAGTTGTCAATGATTGCGATTGCTCGCTCTGCATCCACTGATAAGATAGTTCCTCCTGCTGCAGCATCTATGAAAGATTTGGAATCTGGCTTGAGTCCATTGCAGAAAATGTTGAGTTGAGCAATGTCATCATAGCCATGGTTAGGACATTTGCGCAACAAGGATTTGTATCTCTCCCAGGCTTCACATAGTGGTTCATCTGTTCCCTGCCTGAATGTGGATATGTCTGATTTGGCTTGTATGTATCTGCTTGGTGGAAAGAATCTCTTCAAGAATTTGTCTTCAACAACTCTCCAGTTGTTCAGACTTTGGTTTGGATGTGACTTCAACCACTCCTTAGCTTTACCTATCAATGAGAAAGGAAACAAGCGTAAGTATACAGACTCTAAATCACCTTCCTCAAAACCCATAGTGCCAATTAATTCATAAAAATTTGAAAGATGTTTATGTGGATCCTCATGATCAAATCCTGTGAATTGATGGGCATTAATAAGATTGAGGTGGGCAACTTTCAACTCCAAGGACTTTGCTGTTACAGGTAGGACAATGCTTGAATAAGGCGAGGTCCTTGGTGCATGACATAATCTCCTAGGAGTCTTCTCCTTGGATTTTGTTCTTCCTTTTCCATGTTTTTGGGTTCTTCCTCAAGTCTCCTTCTTCTCCTTCTCCTGTTTCTACTTCTGTTCTTCCTTGATGTCCTTTCTATTTTAGGATCAAATTGTAACTGATTTGGGGACATCTGGCCTCTCAAAAGCATAAACAAGAAAACTAGAAAAGGATAAGTGTGGAAAAGAATTTTTATAAAAAGAATAAAAATAAAAACAAAAAGAAAAATTCCTAAAAATTCCTAAAAAATAAAAATCTAAAAATCCTAAGATAGATTATATACAACTTGATAGTTAGACCTCCCAAGTCTATACGAATTGATACATCGTTCCCCGACAACGGCGCCAAAAATACTTGATGAGATTTAGGCAAGCGTACCAAAATTCCAGCAGTATAATAGTAAGTAAAGAGTATCGTATCCATAGGGAACGATTCACTTCGTATTTATTAGTGATCAGACTATGAAGTAAGAGACGACTTTTTATGATTGTTGCGCGAAAAGTAAATTGCATAAAATAGATGAGATAATAAAGATAAGGTAAGATAGCATTACTTGGATCAGGATTGAATTTCGTATCATCGCACCCCTTATGCATGTGAATCCCAATATTATATATGAATATATTTCTATAATACCCTAGCCAAACTATATTGTTTTACCCCGAGTCACCAGCAGCAAAACACTCGAAGATAATCCATGCGGGTTCTCCCAGGCGACAAATTACCTCGGCTTGATTGCTCTACTTTTCCGTTCGTTAACACTATCAATTCACCCTATATTCCTATAGCGACTACTATGAGTACTTTTACCAATCAGAATTCATGTTTCCTATTCCTAGGCTCCCCCAAACTCGTTGTTGAATTTACAAAACCATTTCCAATGCATTTTACAAAAAACAATCTATAACTCCGGCACACAGGCGGAAGCTACGCATTAAGTAAAGTATAAAAGTACCGATATCATAGAATAGGGATTCATAAATAATAAAGAGAATTCACATACACTTGGGGATTGAATCAACTACATTCAACCCTATTGGAGAGTTTAGCTACGCATGGTAGCCATACAGACCAATGAAGAAACTGTCACACTTTTCTTCAATCCTTGCGTTGCTATCTCGGCAGCCCTTCGAGGTCTCCTATGGAGCTTTGAGCCCTAAACCCTAACTCTGCTAACTCCCCTTGATCTTTACAAAAGGTCCTATTTATAGACCAGGGAAGCCTATCTGAAATATGGAAGGAATCTGTTTGAAATTGCATTTTAAAAACTAATTCGTGTTTCTGTGCTTCACTCTGCGCTCAGTGCAGATTCCAGAGAGCTTCGCTTCATCCTGTGCTCAGCGTAGGTGAAGCGTGAAACACGCTGCAGCCTTCTCTGTTTCCTCATTTAACTGCTTGATTTCTTCCTGATCTTATCCTTGTTTGCTTGGCTTTCCTTGTTTCCCTCTTTTGGCTTGATTCTGTGTTTATCTTGTCTTTGAATTTAAATTGGGGAAGTTATCCGCAGAATCCTTGTTTAAATGGCTGCTGATCTTATCTTTATTTGCTCTCATTTAAACTTCAAATCTGCAGATCCTATCCTCAAATAATGCTATCTTCTCTTCTCATTTAAATCTCCCTCATAAATCTGCAAAAATCAATAGATTTTCTATTAAAATAGCATCAAATTCAAATTCAAATTAAATAAATACAATTATTACAATTATTAATAAAAAGAATTATTTTGGGGCATAAATTACTATTTTACCCTTGATAAGTACAGTAAAAATACAAGAATTTATCATATAATTGACACTTATCAACTATTTACAAATTCGTGAAATTATTTCGCGCATTATTGATATCCACATACAATACATCACGACGCTTAGGTAATCCAACAGTTACTTAAGCATAAATTCAATACTTCAATCAAATAAATATTTGTTGCCATCAAGGCTCAAATATACATATTCAGTAAATAGGCATAACAGGATATGATGTTACATATGTCCTAGAATCATAAAAGGCTTCCCTGAGGGCTCCACATGTATTATCCTATCCTATCAAAACAAAGAATCCTATGCCTATACAAAATAATATCCAACAAAAGAGTTGGGGCCACTATAGAACCCAACCAACATCTCCAATATTCCGATCAAGCATCCGAACGGAGACCCTGCATATCTGAATATATATATATATCCCACAGTGTGGGATGAGACTAGCGTCCCAGTGAGTGTGATAAAAACATGCAGTGAAGGAAATCACACACATGAGATGCAACAGGCAAGCATATTACATAATTCCATCATGAGTACAAATACGTGAAGTCAAGCAAAACATGATTGTGATGTGTCCGGAGACCCTGTGACATATACTTTCTTGGCCATTGGCCCATGATTGTTTATACATACTTATCTATGAGCATGAATGGCATGGTATGCACAAATGACTATTTCATAAATATTTACAACCTAAAACATTAAGCATAACCTAGGGTTTAAGGGCATCTACACCTACCACTCAATAAACATTTACTAGCCATAGAATCAATCAATAACATACACAAACAAGGTAAAGAAGCAAGGGGAAGAAGAATGGGGAACATACAAGGGAGCAAAAAAGATGAAAATGAGTGGTGACCACACTCACCTCAAGAGTAGAGGGAATAAAGGTGATGGAGAGGTAGAAAGGGGTGAATCCAAGCTTGCTTGATGACCTTGAAGGAAATAGGTAGCAACTCTTCTTCTTCTTCTTCTTCTTCTTCTTCTCTCTTTCTCTCTTTGTGTTTCTCTCTCTAGGAATGAGAGGGAGTTGTAGAAATGAGTGTTGAGCCTTAATAAATGCTTTTAAAGAAGACTGACTCGCGCGTTCTGTAACATCCCGATGAATAATAATAATGATTAATTAGAGGTTATATGATAATAAATTTTCACGTTAATAATCAAGAATAAGGCAAGGAATCAATTAGAAGAGGATTAAAAACCTTAGGCAGCAAAATCAGGTTTCAGTGTTCTCACTCAAATGAGAATGGACTCGCTTGAGCGAATTATGCGGTGAAAATGAGAAAATGGGTTTCTGCATGTCTCGCTTGAGTGAGAATGTCTCGCCCAAGCGAGACACAGGGAATTTTTGGAGTGTTATCTAGATGCTTTTTGCTTGAGCGAAATGGTTCTCGCTTAAGCGAGAATCTTCCAGAGAGGGGTCATGTTTTGGTCGATTCTCGCTCAGGAGAGAAGCCTCTCGCCCAAGCGAGAATGAGGAGAGTAATCAGACCTCGAGCATCTCGCTCAAGCGAGAACATATCGCTTGAGCGAGAGTTCACTTTCAGCTCTTAAAAGCTTTTATTAGGGTTCATTTTCATTATGTTTTTCCTTTCCCTTCTTCCACCTTTTAGAGAGAGAGAGATTCCAGTGAGAGGGAACTCCATTGAAGCTCAAGGAAGGTTCTCAACCCCCCAAGATCAAGTCCTTCTTTGGTTCTCCTCATCCCCAACCTTCTTCCTTTTCAATCTCATCAACCACTTCAAGGTGAGTGTAACCACATACTCACTTCTATGTAGGATGACTCTTGAATGATCCCACTTCCTCTTTCCCTTTATTTTACTTGTATGATGTTGATTATTGATTGGATTATATATGTGATGTATTTGTGGAAATGAATCTTGCCCTAATAGGTGCCCTAGTTGATGTTAGGGTATGGAATGTGAATAGTATGAATTGTTATTATGCTTTCTCTCATGACCAACATGTATAATAATGATGTCTTACATTCCTCACTTGAATCATGTTCAAAGATAGGTTTTAGGGTATTTTGGCCCGTGGAAATGGTTGAGGTCATTTGACCTTCTGGTAATGGTGGGTAAGGTCTTTTGACCTTCAGGGACGATGGTCCCTGTTAGTCTGAGCTTAGTCTAGCCTAAGGAAAGGGGAACCCTTGGTACGGGGTTAAGCATTTGAGGATTATTATTAATGTCATGGTTATTATGATTATGCTTGAAGAATTCGTTATGCTTATCTTTCTAATTTCATGTCATGAACCTGTTAATCCCTACACTTGCATGCTTTTGTTACCTCACTGGGATTTTGGTATCACCCCACTCCATGGGAATTTACATTTAAGATGTGCAGGGATGACGTTCAGGCCATAGAGGTCAGTAAGGGGGGCTTGATGCCATTATGTTGGATTTTCGTTTTGCTATGAACTATGTATCTAGTTACTTCGGTGTAATCATGACTATTTGGTATTTTGGATAGGATAGAGTGGTACATGTGTATCTTCTGGCTTGTTATTGTTATTCAGGACGCATGTATAGCTATATCCTGTACTTTCTCTACTTTGATTATATTTGAGTCAAGTGGTATACTCATGTATAGTTATTACATTGTATCCCTGTCATGTGTATTTTTATGGCTTATGTAATTGTTGAACTACGTAAGCGACTATGTTAATTCTGATCAATATCGAAATGAGCGAATTGATTTCCGAAATTTGGAATTTGTGCTTCCAACAGGCATTAGTTCTGAATTTAGAAATTAGGACGTTACATTTTGGTATTAGAGCAGTTCAATCCAATTGGATTGTGGATGTGTGTGTGTCACTCCCTAAGTTAGTTGTTGTCTATTATGCATTATTACGAAATTGATAGACTGATCACCTGGAAATTTCTTAATAACTTGTATAGGGAATGGTTAGCGGCAGAAGGGGGCATCCTCGTGCCAACCCATCCTCTCCCCCACCGGATCAGCCTCCGGATCCCGTGGCGGAGGCCCTCCGGATGCTCACACAAATCATGGGAAATCAGGCGGCTTCCTACAACGCAGTACTTCAGGCCTTGGAGAGACAATCCAATGGCACCCCTCCACCAGGGGCGATGACGGATCCGTTCCTCCAAGGACTTGCTGAATTCCGCAAACATCATCCCCCTGCATTTCTTGGAGCTTATGACCCCGTTGCAGCAAACTCATGGCTTAATGCCATGAACAAGATTTTTGAAGTAATGGCTTGTACTGATGACTTCAAGGTAAGGTTTGCAACCTACATGCTTCAGGGAGAGGCAGAGAACTGGTGGAAAAGCGTGAAGGCAACCTTGAATACTCCTAGAGCCTTGCTTCCTTGGGACACGTTCCAACACGTGTTCCTTGAGAAGTACTTCCCAGAACCGGCTAGGAAGCAAAAAGAGCTGGAGTTTCTTCCGTTAAAGCAAGGTAGCATGACGGTAGGCCAATATGTGGCCAAATTTGAGGAGCTCTCCAAGTACCACACACTTCTTCAGGCTAATCCTAATGAGGGTTGGAAATGCTCCCACTTGGAGGCGGGCCTCAAGCCCGAAATCAGGAAGATCGTTGCAGCTATTCAACTTCGGGATTTCTTAGCCTTGGTGACCAAATGTTTGGTCATTGAGCAAAGCTTAGTGGAGGAAACACCTAAGGCTACCACCAAGCCATGGGTGGAAGGTAAAAGGAAAAGAGAGGATGCGCCGGCGGGAAGGAACTCTCGTTCCTAGTTTCAGGGAGGCAATGGCAAGCAACTAGCCTTTTCCCCTACTCTAGTTTCCCCTACTTGTCCCAAGTGTGGCAAGGGCAACCAGAGTGAGTTCTTGGCGGGAAAACAGAAGTGCTACTACTGTTTCGAGGAAGGTCACATATCTAGGGAGTGTCCAAAGAGGAAGAAGGACCCAACCAAACCACAAGCTACTGGAAGGGTCTTTACCCTCAACGGTGAGGCGGCTGCTAAGGCCGATAATCTGATGCGAGGTATGGGCACTTTAAATGAAACTCCTTTAATTGTACTGTATGTGCGACACCCTTAGTTATACCACTAAGAATATCACATTGCAAAATGTAACCGTCGAATTTACTGTTTTAAAACTTAGAAAATACGAAAATATTTTTTTTTTAAAAGAGTTTAATCATCATCAACTAATCACATTCTAATTCCATTTTAAGTATTCATGAAAACGTCCTTTCCTTAAGTCTGAAATTCATTTTCTAAAAACATCTAGACGATTCAATCATTCCGCATACATACACAACATACACGCAGATATAAAGGGGATCATGGGAAGGAAACATCATAACATATATACAGAACCATAGTGTCAAAGTAATCCCGGAGTAAACAATACCACCATACAAAACAAGAGTTCTAGTAGTAGACTATAATAAATAAGACCTCAGCCAAAACGAAACAAAACAAAAAGGCCACTAAATCAGAGCTGCTACTAACTAGACTCGTGACTACCCCCAGTTACGCTATCCTACTCGTCATCATCCGTCTCAGCAGGAATCCACCCACAACTCCTCCCTCCAGTACCTCCGAGGTTGATCATCCCAAAGTCTTCTGAGGGGTCGTCACTGGAAGAATCCTCTTCCGGCTCCTCATCCTCAGAGTCATCCTTCGGGTCTTCCTCTGGGTCCTCCTCCTCAGATGTAGTGTCATCAGTCACGATCATGTCTGGCTCACTCGGACGGGAACGACCAAATGCGTCAGGATATACGGGCTGTGGAGGTGACACCTCTGGACCGGGAGAGTAACGAGGGGAATCTGGCTCGCCCATGGTCGCCATCCGTGAGGACTGTGACGATGCTGATGGAGAGGGGCGATGACGACGGTTGAGAAAAGTAGTGTAGCGACGGAGTCTGGGTGGAGTCTCAAACTCAAGGATCACCGGCACTGTGAAATCTATCTCCGGTACCAGGGGAAGGCTAGGATGAGAAATGGTGACGCGCACCTCCCCCGTGAAAACACATCGCCTAGGGACGTCTGTAATCCGCCACTGGCCTCGTGGCTCCCACCTCAACGTGATCCTCATAGTGGACATCCTGAATCTCTCCAATACCAACTGTCGACGTGGCGAAGAAGTACGACGACAGGAAATAACAGAAGCAGAAAAGGAAGGGTGAGAACATCACATGAACTCATATCAAGTAGAATACAGTAACTAGAGCATTCATAGAACATCCACACAACCTCAATCACAAGAATGCAGTTTATATTATCATGATGCATATGACTAATGCATGAGGGCCCGGGAAAACATCACCAAAAGCAGAGCACACGGCAACTGCTCGACCATATATGTACAATATATCAGGAGTATAGTCTGTACTAGCAAATAGTACGAAGAGCTTTGCTCAATCTCTGGCCAAGACGATTTTCCGACTTCCAGACAAACTCACTGATTATGAAAACTTGAGAGCGACAGGATAGTCAAGCCTGTACCCCATTTACACGACAGTAGGGGGCGAGCCTACGTCACTTGTGCCATTTCGGGACCCGACTTATCCTCAGGGCTGGTCTCCTTTACCGGACCGCTGGTGTTCTTTGCAAAACCCAGTGCACCCGTCCCATCCAGTTTCACACTGTACTAGAGTGGTATTGCCATATAGTTTCACACTTAACCATTATTGATGCACATGATGTATGTCACACCGCAAACACTTACAATATCACATCCTTACAGACAAGCCCATTGAATCTTTTTACGTCACCACTTTACCGTGGTGCAACCTCGTAGATTCAAGGTCTTTCTTTTAAGGAAAACCAAATCACGCTCTCTTGCCAAGCTTCTCAAGTTTTATGTAGAGAGAAGGTGTTGGTTATAATCTTTTAAGGTAGCTTGTGCTAGCTTTATTGATAATCATATTCATTTAAGTCCTACAATTTACTAAGGCTTATGGATATGTCTTATGAAAGACATTACTAATCCTAATTTTATTTGTATGACTAGTTAAGATTAGGCTTAACCTTTAATCATAACTAGTCTTCATTAATCGCATTTCAATTAATCTTATCCTTCTTTAACTAAGTCTTAATCCTCACATAAGATCCTAATTAATTTCTAATTATCCCTTAATCTCTTCCTTAATCTTGGATTAGGGTTTTTAATTATGCTTGATTAAGGTTAAATTATAATTAATTAGTTTTTGACCGTCGTTAGAGATTAATTACTTAATTAACACTTATATTAATATTAATTATCTTTAGACTTAATTAATTATTAATTAACTTAAGTAATTTAGGCTAATCAACTTAGGTGATTAAATTAGTTAAGTCTACTAATTAATCCTAAGTTTAATTTTCACAACTTAGATTATTGTTGAAGTTCAACCCTAATCTAAGCCTAAGCCCATGAATTATTTTTAGTTGTCTTTTAAATTGAGTTTTGACTTTCTTTTTTGAAGGCTTTGGGACTAAACAAAAGCCTAAAGGTTATTGGACCCATGAGAGCCCATTTTTATTCATAATAATTAAAAAATGTGACTTTTAAATAGATTTTTATTTTAGTTAAAATAAAAATCCGAATTTAATTACTTGATTTAAAAACTTATCTTATTTGCAATTTAGTCCTTTTTGTTACAAATTTATTCTTGAGTCCTTTTGGGCCAATTTAGCCCAAAAACATATTTTAAACATCCTTTTGATCTTTTTAGGATCAAAAGGACATTCTTGATGAGTTTCATCAAGAACACTCATGAACATCAAGAACAACCTTGAATGTTCATCCAAAACTTCAACTTTCTCCCACATCCAAATTTTTTTTACCAAACTCTCATACAATCATAACCCACATTCCAAAACAACAAATATCACAAATAAATCACCCAAGATCATCCACATGCATTTTGAGTTCATAGTCTCCAATTTCAAGCTCAAAACACCAATTTTTCACAAGATCAATCATCAAACAATTGTGTAAATTCACCGAATCTCATGCATGTGCATAGATTTAACATACAAACACATTCCAATCATCAAAGTGAATTTAGAACACATGCAGCCCCTTTTTCCTCTCAAGGCCGAGAGTAAAAAAAAGGAAAAGGGAGAGATTTTTCAACAAAATTTTTCTTGGCTTGCATGCATCTAAATCCATCAAACAACAAGTTTCAAGCACTAAAATAAACATGCAATCATCAATAACAACCCAGCTCAAAGTTCCGAAAATCCAATCTCAAAATAAGTGAAAAAAATTGATTCTTTTCAAGGAAAAACAAGAGAAAAGGCAAGGATTTAAGGGCAAATCCTTGACTCTAGTTACAAGGCCTACTAGAGTTCAAGTTCTCCCCCCCCTTTACCTCAAATTTCCAAGAAAATGAGTGCATAATTCTGGTCCCAAAACAGCCCCCAAAGATGCCTCCTTTAGTCACCAACAAGGATTTTTCAAGGCTAGAAAGCTTAGAAATGGAAGCTTTGGTTCAAAGATGGAACCTTGGCTTGATGTGTTTAAGGGGAGATGAAAATTTTGAGAGAACATGGTGGATAGTTCACGGCCAAGGAAGGAGAGAAAGAGAGAAATGAGAGAAAACTAAAGCTTGCATGTTGGAAGGAAAGAAAGAATAAATGAATTTTGGTGTTTTAAATGTCATAAGGCTTAAGCTTAACACTTGTCTTGGAGAAAAGAAAGAAAATGACAAGTGTCCCTCATGCAAAGCTCTCCCACATGCACGGCCTCTAGAAGGAAGAAAAGAAAGGTTTGTGCAATTTTTCTGGCCCGGATCAAGAGTATTTCTGGCCCGGTTCAAGAGACAGGAGGGGCAAAAAGGTCATTTTTCACAGAAAAACCCAAAAATTCCTAAAAATAGGAAATTAAATTCTAAATCCAAAAATATGAATTTTGATGATTAAAAATAATTTGAATCACTCAAAATCCAGTAAAACACTCAAAACAGCAAAAACGACAAAAATGGCAAAAAACGGTAAAACGCGGGCGTTACAACTCTTCCCCTCTAAAAAGAAATTCGTCCTCGAAATTTGTGCGTGCCTTATTGAAATAATTGAGGGTGAGACTTTTTCATCTGTTCTTTCCAATTCCCAGGTTGCATTCCTTTCATCAATTGCACTCCAAATAACCTTTACCAACGAAATCTCTTTCCTCTCAGCTGCTTAGTCCTTCGGTCTCCGATTCGCACAGGTAATACTTCATAAGTTAGATTTCTAGAGAAAACTTAATGTTAATCGGCAAGAAATGAGCAGATTTTATTAACCTATCAACAATTACCCATATAGCATCAAAACCTGCAGAAGTTCTAGGTAAACCTACCACAAAATCCATAGATATGTTATCCCATTTCCACTCAGGGACATCTAAAGGCTGTAACTCTCCTGATGGTCTTTGATGTTCAATCTTAGCCTTCTGACAAACCAAACAAGAAGCTACATACTCGGCTACTTCCTTTTTCATTCCAGACCACCAAAACATCTTCTTCAGATCTTGATATATCTTAGTTGTTCCAGGGTGAATACTCAATCCACTCTTATGAGCCTCTTCTAAGATCAGTTTCCTTATTCACTTATCATCAGGTATACATATCCTATTTTTGAATCTAATAATCCCATCAGTTCCCTTACAAAACTCAGATTCTCCTCTCTTAGGGACTAGATCCTTCAAACTTGCAAAGATTGATCCACTTCCTGTGCTACGCGAACTTGCTCCAAGAAATCACTAGAAATCTTCAAGGTTCCTAGAATTATACTCTTAGGGCTAAATCTAACATGCAGGTTCAGGTCTCTAAATCCTTCTATCAATTCTAGTTCTTAACCATCATTGCTGACATGTGCAAAGATTTCCTACTCAACGCATCAACCACTACATTGGCTTTCCCAGGGTGGCACTGCAGACTAAAATCATAATCCTTAAAAAACTCCATCCATCGTCTCTGCCTCATATTCAATTCCTTCTGATCAAACAGATACTTCAAGCTCTTATGGTCACTAAAGACTTCAAACCTAGCGCCATACAGATGGTGGCCTCCAAATCTTCAGAGCAAAAACTATGGCTGCCAACTCTAGATCATGCGTAGGGTAATTTAACTTCGTGTGTTCACAGTTGCCTAGAGGCATAAGCCACTACTTTTCCTTTTTTCATCAACACACCGCCTAATCCTTGTTTTGAAGCATCACATTATACTTCAAAACTCTCTTGTGGGTCAGGTAAAACTAACGCAGGCGCAGAAGTTAACCTCTTCTTCAATTCCTGAAAACTATCTTCATACTACTGGCTCCACACAAAAGGTTGGTCTTTCCTAATCAAACGGTTCAACGGAGTTGCTATCCTTGAAAAAATTTTCAATAAACTTACGGTAGTAACCAGCTAACCCCAAGAAGCTTCTCACTTACGTTAAAGTCCCAGGTGCTTCCCACTGCAACACAGTTTCTACCTTAGCTGGGTCTACGCTAACTCGTCCACTATAGATCACATGACCTAGGAAATTCACATCCTTTAACCAAAACTCACACTTAGATAGCTTAGCATACAACTTCCTAGCTCTCAAGATTATTCCAAAGAATGCTATAATTTCCCATTGGATCCTAGAAATAGGAGAGAACATGGCACGAAAGAATGAGGATAAGTTGGGCTTAAATGAGGTTAGAAAACTGGGTTTACTGAGGAGGGAAAGGAACACCAAAGACAACCAATCCAGATGGGATTGCTAGACACATGTAGCATTCGTGGTAAAGTCCAAAGCGGATTGTAAGATTACCTATAGTCTCGGTATATAGATAGAAGCAATCTACCTTAGGGAATATTATTATTATTATTATTATTTTCCTTATGGTTATCCTATTCCCACGGATTGTATTTGTCCCCTAGGGCATCCTTACGCGAAATGCCACCTATTTATCTAGTACTATTCCAATCCAATCTTTAAAATCCTGCCTAGATATTTACTAATTTATATACCTTTCCTTGAGAGTCTAAGTCCATTAAGATTAATGTACAACTAATCCTGTAAATTGGTATGACCATACTAAATCAACGTGTCATGATTCTTACCAATTCCAATCTAATCGTTTATGAGATTCCATTCACATACCTTATTCAATCTAAAGGAGCATCAATCAAGTATACTCTTAGTCATCAAATCAACACATACGATAATCGCTCATTACTTGACATATCTACTATTTCTACTAACCTCATGGAAGTGTTATCCTTACTTAGCTCATACCATTGTAGCTCTTGTAGTGCTTACTCGTGCATATAATTCTCCATTACATGATCTCTTTCTTCAATTTCCTGCGTAATCTTGATACTAAAAGATCATTTGCTTAGTCATTGCCCTACCATACGACTAGAATTCCTTAAGAACTACATCTTGTGCTATTGGCCTCAATACTTTGACATCCTTTGTCTTAAATCGAGTTTTTTTTCACTTGTTTCTATAAATCCTTATTTTATCAATCCGTTAGAGATAGTGATCATACTCTAGTGTATCTATCAAACTTCAATCATGACACTCATTCCACGGTCAAACCCTTTTAGACTTCAGTTCATCAACAGGGTATCCAATTATACCTTAATTACTAAGATCAACTCTCAATTCATATGTTTCTCATTCTTATCCTAAACTCCATCATTATTCATCCTGAGTATATCCCAAGTCATCAATTACTTCTAACTTGCTTTGCCAAAATATATATATTTTCAATATCTGAATCCTCAAGAGCTATTAGTACAAAATCCCCAATTTTCAAAACCTTAATAATTAAACCTCAATGATCAATCATCTTAACCTTGAATTTACGGCCTCGAATTCATTATTGATCCCTTAGGTTACTCATCTAAAGGAATGGGAACTTATCCTTAGTGGTCATCCTATCCTGACCTTTGATGTCTCACTCAGCACCTCAATCCACAAGTCAAATCAACTATTGGCTACACTGATGTACCATCTCAGGACCTAGAGGTCTTGGCAAACTCGTTTTAGAAGCTTGATTACTTGATTCATTCATACTACCTTAATTCTAATTAGGGTGTTAAGTTAATTCTTTTATGAGATGTGATTTTATGCTACCTTGTCTCCTTCCCAGGAGATCGCCCATCTCAGGGTTGCCTCTTTTCTGCCATGGAATCCTGCATTCGCAGAACAAGTCAACTTCTTCCGTTTCATGCAGAACTATTCAAGCAAGAATAAGCAACGCTACACACAGATCCTCATATTACTAAGATAGCAAGATGAGAGCAACCAATTCACACAAGGCAATAATCAACACAAACAAACAATCAACACAGAGTAAACACAGAGAGAAGGGTATTGCAGACCATACCCGAGGCCAAAAAGGAAAGAACAACTCTGATACCACTAAATGCGACACCCTTAGTTATACCGCTAAGAATATCACATTGCAAAACGTAAACCGTCGAATTACTGTTTTAAAACTTAGAAAATACGAATTTTTTTTTTTTTTTTGAAAAGAGTTTAATCATCATCAACTAATCACATTCTAATTCCATTTTAAGTATTCATGAAAACGTCCTTTCCTTAAGTCTGAAATTCATTTTCTAAAAACATCTAGACGATTCAATCATTCCGCATACATACACAACATACACGCAGATATAAAGGGGATCATGGGAAGGAAACATCATAACATATATACAGAACCATAGTGTCAAAGTAATCCCGGAGTAAACAATACCACCATACAAAACAAGAGTTCTAGTAGTAGACTATAATAAATAAGACCTCAGCCAAAACGAAACAAAACAAAAAGGCCACTAATCAGAGCTGCTACTAACTAGACTCGTGACTACCCCCAGTTACGCTATCCTACTCGTCATCATCCGTCTCAGCAGGAATCCACCCACAACTCCTCCCTCCAGTACCTCCGAGGTTGATCATCCCAAAGTCTTCTGAGGGGTCGTCACTGGAAGAATCCTCTTCCGGCTCCTCATCCTCAGAGTCATCCTTCGGGTCTTCCTCTGGGTCCTCCTCCTCAGATGTAGTGTCATCAGTCACGATCATGTCTGGCTCACTCGGACGGGAACGGCCAAATGCGTCAGGATATACGGGCTGTGGAGGTGACACCTCTGGACCGGGAGAGTAACGAGGGGAATCTGGCTCGCCCATGGTCGCCATCCGTGAGGACTGTGACGATGCTGATGGAGAGGGGCGATGACGACGGTTGAGAAAAGTAGTGTAGCGACGGAGTCTGGGTGGAGTCTCAAACTCAAGGATCACCGGCACTGTGAAATCTATCTCCGGTACCAGGGGAAGGCTGGGATGAGAAATGGTGACGCGCACCTCCCCCGTGAAAACACATCGCCTAGGGACGTCTGTAATCCGCCACTGGCCTCGTGGCTCCCACCTCAACGTGATCCTCATAGTGGACATCCTGAATCTCTCCAATACCAACTGTCGACGTGGCGAAGAAGTACGACGACAGGAAATAACAGAAGCAGAAAAGGAAGGGTGAGAACATCACATGAACTCATATCAAGTAGAATACAGTAACTAGAGCATCATAGAACATCCACACAAACCTCAATCACAAGAATGCAGTTTATATTATCATGATGCATATGACTAATGCATGAGGGCCCGGGAAAACATCACCAAAAGCAGAGCACACACGGCACTGCTCGACCATATATGTACAATATATCAGGAGTATAGTCTGTACTAGCAAATAGTACGAAGAGCTTTGCTCAATCTCTGGCCAAGACGATTTTCGGACTTCCAGACAAACTCACTGATTATGAAACTTGAGAGCAACAGGATAGTCAAGCCTGTACCCCATTTACACGACAAGTAGGGGGCGAGCCTACGTCACTTGTGCCATTTCGGGACCCGACTTATCCTCAGGGCTGGTCTCCTTTACCGGACCGCTGGTGTTCTTTGCAAAACCCAGTGCACCCGTCCCATCCAGTTTCACACTGTACTAGAGTGGTATTGCCATATAGTTTCACACTTAACCATTATTGATGCACATGATGTATGTCACACCGCAAACACTTACAATATCACATCCTTACAGACAAGCCCATTGAATCTTTTTACGTCACCACTTTACCGTGGTGCAACCTCGTAGATTCAAGGTCTTTCTTTTAAGGAAAACCAAATCACGCTCTCTTGCCAAGCTTCTCAAGTTTTATGTAGAGAGAAGGTGTTGGTTATAATCTTTTAAGGTAGCTTGTGCTAGCTTTATTGATAATCATATTCATTTAAGTCCTACAATTTACTAAGGCTTATGGATATGTCTTATGAAAGGCATTACTAATCCTAATTTTATTTGTATGACTAGTTAAGATTAAGCTTAACCTTTAATCATAACTAGTCTTCATTAATCGCATTTCAATTAATCTTATCCTTCTTTAACTAAGTCTTAATCCTGACTTAAGATCCTAATTAATTTCTAATTATCCCTTAATCTCTTCCTTAATCTTGGATTAGGGTTTTTAATTATGCTTGATTAAGGTTAAATTATAATTAATTAGTTTTTGACCGTCGTTAGAGATTAATTACTTAATTAACACTTATATTAATATTAATTATCTTTAGACTTAATTAATTATTAATTAACTTAAGTAATTTAGGCTAATCAACTTAGGTGATTAAATTAGTTAAGTCTACTAATTAATCCTAAGTTTAATTTTCACAACTTAGATTAGTGTTGAAGTTCAACCCTAATCTAAGCCTAAGCCATGAATTATTTTTAGTTGTCTTTTAAATTGAGTTTTGACTTTCTTTTTTGAAGGCTTTGGGACAACAAAAGCCTAAGGTTATTGGACCATGAGAGCCCATTTTTATTCATAATAAATAAAAAATGTGACTTTTAAATAGATTTTTATTTTAGTTAAAATAAAAATCCGAATTTAATTACTTAATTTAAAACTTATCTTATTTGCAATTTAGTCCTTTTTGTTACAAATTTATTCTTGAGTCCTTTTGGGCCAATTTAGCCCAAAAAACATATTTTAAACATCCTTTTGATCTTTTTAGGATCAAAAGGACATTCTTGATGAGTTTCATCAAGAACACTCATGAACATCAAGAACAACCTTGAATGTTCATCCAAACTTCAACTTTCTCCCACATCCAAATGTTTTTACCAAACTCTCATACAATCATAACCCACATTCCAAAACAACAAATATCACAAATAAATCACCCAAGATCATCCACATGCATTTTGAGTTCATAGTCTCCAATTTCAAGCTCAAAACACCAATTTTTCACAAGATCAATCATCAAACAATTGTGTAAATTCACCGAATCTCATGCATGTGCATAGATTTAACATACAAACACATTCCAATCATCAAAGTGAATTTAGAACACATGCAGCCCCTTTTTCCTCTCAAGGCCGAGAGTAAAAAAGGAAAAGGGAGAGATTTTTTCAAACAAAATTTTTCTTGGCTTGCATGCATCTAAATCCATCAAACAAACAAGTTTCAAGCACTAAAATAAACATGCAATCATCAATAACAACCTAGCTCAAAGTTCCGAAAAGCCAATCTCAAAATAAGTGAAAAAAAATTGATTCTTTTCAAGGAAAAACAAGAGAAAAGGCAAGGATTTAAGGGCAAATCCTTGACTCTAGTTACAAGGCCTACTAGAGTTCAAGTTCTCCCCCCCTTTACCTCAAATTTCCAAGAAAATGAGTGCATAATTCTGGTCCCAAAACAGCCCCCAAAGATGCCTCCTTTAGTCACCAACAAGGATTTTTCAAAGCTAGAAAGCTTAGAAATGGAAGCTTTGGTTCAAAGATGGAACCTTGGCTTGATGTGTTTAAGGGGAGATGAAAATTTTGAGGAGAACATGGTGGATAGTTCACGGCCAAGGAAGGAGAGAAAGAGAGAAATGAGAGAAAACTAAAGCTTGCATGTTGGAAGGAAAGAAAGAATAAATGAATTTTGGTGTTTTAAATGTCATAAGGCTTAAGCTTAACACTTGTCTTGGAGAAAAGAAAGAAAATGACAAGTGTCCCTCATGCAAAGCTCTCCCACATGCACGGCCTCTAGAAGGAAGAAAGAAAGGTTTGTGCAATTTTTCTGGCCCGGATCAAGAGTATTCGGGCCCGGTTCAAGAGACAGGAGGGGCAAAAAGGTCATTTTTCACAGAAAAACCCAAAAAATCCAAAAAAAATCTTAAAAAATAGGAAATTAAATTCTAAATCCAAAAATATGAATTTTGATGATTAAAAATAATTTTAATCACTCAAAATCCAGTAAAACCCTCAAAAGAGCAAAAACGGCAAAAATGGCAAAAATGGTAAAACGCGGGCGTTACAGTATGATTCCGGGGCAACCCATTCTTTCATTGCTTATGATTGTGTGGAAAGGTTGAACTTGCATGCTACTCCTTTACCCTTTCATTTAAATGTTCTCACCCCGGCCAAGGAGGCAATCCCCACCTCTTCAGTATGTCTTAAGTGTCCTATTGTTATTCAGGGGAGGGCCTTCATGATCGATTTGATTTGCTTACCACTAACTGGTATTGATATTGTGATACCCCTAGTTACCACTAAAAGTACCACATGCATTACACGTGACCAACGAAGTAGAACATCAAAAATGCGGAAGTTTTTTTTTTTTTTTTTTTGAAAAGGGTTTAGGTGTCATTGACCTATTACCTCTCTAGCTTTATTTTAAGTACTTATGAAATATCCTTTCCTTCACTTTCAAAACTTATCTTTCCGTAAGCGTCGAAAGAATTAACACCTTACGCGCATACACAACATACACATGGTTAAAGACCTTGAGAGAACATAAAACAGTATGACATAAATACATACATACATATTAAGCAGCATCGATGTACCTCTCGAATACCCACATGACCACATTAAAACATAAGTTCCGGTAGTAAAATAAATGAGACCTCTAACAAAATACAAAAGAAGAGATTCCTAAATCAGAGCTGCGTACTACCTAGACTCAACACAACCTAGTCCTTTTCAAATACAAGCAGAAGTCTGGGGTGCGTGATGGTGACACAAACTCCCCCCATAGAACTCACACCTGCGCGGGATACCCGTCACCCTCCGGGTGCTCCTCGGCAACCATCTGATTCGCACCTGCATCGACGTCATGACGGAAGTCCTCGATACCGACTGTCAACGTGACGAGAAGAGCATAGAAAGAAGAGATAGACAAGAAGGGTGAGAACATCGCATGAACTCATAGCATGTAGGATACAGCAAACTAGAGCACACACACAGAGGCAATCCACACAGTCGAATCAATAAGCAATCACGACATCTCATCATGGTGTACTCATATGAACGCAACTTTTACTATTATAGTGGCAATATCTAATGCATGCGGGCCCAGGGAAACATCACCATAGGCAGAGCACATAGCAGCTGCCCGACCATATATACACAACACGTCAGGAGTTAGAGTCTGTACTAGCATTGGTACAAAGAGCATTGCTCATACATTTTGGCCAAATCATTTAAGCGTTCTTCCAGGACAATCTCAACTGACCCGAAAATCATGAGAGCGGACAGGAATAGCTAAGCTGGGTTCCCCAATCTCGACAGTAGGGAGCTAATCTACGTCACCCTGAGATCTTCCGGGAGCTAGGCTATCCTCAGGGCTGGCGTCCCTTTTGAGGACCCACTGGCGTTCTTTGCAAAACCCAGTTGCAGCCTTCCCAACCGATTTCACACTGTACCAAGTGCTACTGTTATATAGGTCATAAGGTTTTCAACCTCAAACATCAACAATGCTTCATGATGCATGTCACACAACCAATGCTCACAACATTCACATCCTTACCAGGCAAAGCCCATTGAACATTCAACGTCACCACATCCCCGTGGCACGGCCCGAATTCAATGTCTTTCCTTCAAGGAAAACCGAACCCTACCTTGGGTTGGAACCACACTCTCTAACTAAGCTTCTCAAGTTTTATGAAGAAAGAGGGGTGTTGGTTATAATCTTTTATAGTAGTTTGTACTAATGTTCTTAATAATCATGTCCACTTAAGTCCTATAATTACTAAGACTTATGATTGTGTCTTATGGATGGTATTACTTATCCTAATTCTTCTTGTATAAATAATTAAGATTAGATTTAACTTTTAATCAATCTTCATTAACTGGGCTATAATTAATCTTAATCCTCCTTAATTAAGTCTTAATCTCTTACTTAGTTTTGGACTAAGCTTTAATTACATTTGATTAAGGTTAATCATAGTTAGTTAATTCTTAATCATCATTACTAATTAATTACTTAATACTTTTATTAAGGTTAATTAACTTTAACCTTAATTAATCATCCGTTACTTAATTAACTTAAATAGATTATGTTAATTTAACTTAGGTAATTAGATTAGCTAAGTCTACTAATTAATTTCTAATTTTTAATTCTTAATAACTTGGATTAGAGTTGAAGTCCAACTCCAATCTAACTTTTAATTTCATAATCTAATCTGATTGACTTTTAATGAGTCTTTAATTCCTTTTCTTAAAGGTTTTAAACTTAAATTAAAAGCCTAAAGGTTTTATTAACTCTTAGGAACTTATTTTTAGTCATGGCAACCTAAAATATTGACCTTTAAGTTGACTTTTACTTGGTGGAATTGGAAATCCGAATTTGTTTTATTTATTTTGAAGACTATTCTTAATTGCACTTTAGTCCTTTTACTTGTAAAATTGCTTCTTAGTCCTTTTGGACCACCAAAGCCCATAAACATGTTTTCAACATACCCTTGACCTTTTTAAGATCAAAAAGGTATTCTTGATGAGTTTCATCAAGAACAACTCATGAACATCAAGAACACCTTGAATGTTCATCAAAACTTCAAATTTTTCACAACATCAATCTTCACCAAAACTTCACACATTCATCAACAAACAATCTAAATGCCAAATATCATACTAATCCACTCAAAATCATCCACATACACATTAAAGTTCATAACTCCATTTTCAAGCTCGTAAACACTATTTTTCAAAGATCAATCATCCAAACAATTGTATACCTTCAACCAACTTCATGCATGTTCATAGATTCATCATACAAACACATTCCAAGCACCAAAAAATTTTGAAACACATGCAGCCCCAAAATCCCTCAAGGCCGAGAGCTATTAGAGGAAAAAGGGGAAAATTTTTCAAAATGTTTCTTGGCTTGCATGCACCAACAATCACCAATCCAAGCACATTCCAAGCATCAAAAATAAACTTAAAAAACATGTAACAACCCAGCTCCAAGAATCCAAAACATTTGCTCAAAGAAAAGCTCAAAAGTGATTTTTTTTCAAGGAGAACAAGAGTAAAAACAAGGATTTTAAGGGCAAATCCTTGACTCTAGTTACCAATCCTACTAGAGTTCAAGTTCTCCCCCCCTTTACCTCAAATTTCCAAGAAAATGAGTGCAGAATTCTGGTCCCAAAACAGCCCCCAAAGATGTCCTCCTTAGTCCCCAACAAGGATTTTTCAAGGCTAGAAACCTTAGAAATGGAAGCTTTGGTTCAAAGATGGAACCTTGGCTTGATGTGTTTAAGGGGAGATTGAAAAAATTTTGAGGAGAAGTTGATGGAGAGTTCACAGCCAAGAGAGAAAAGAAGAGAGAAAATGAGAGAATTTCTAAGCTTTGCATGTGGAAAAAGAAAGAGTAATGAATTTGGTGTTTTAATGTCTTACTTTTCCCTAAGCTTGACACTTGTATAGAAACAAAGTGTGAAGTGGACAAATGTCCTTCATGCACACACACAAGACATGCACGGCTTCTAGAAGGAGAAGGAAAGGAAGGGTTGTGCAAATTTTTCTGCCCGGATCAAGAGTATTCGGCCCGGTTCAGAGACAGGAGGGACAAAAAGGTCATTTTCACAGAAAAACCCCACAAATTCCCAGAAATTCCCTAAAAATAGGAAATTTAATTCTAAATCCAAAAATATAAATTTTGATGATTAAAAATAATTTTAATCACTCAAAATCCAATAAAACACTTAAAACGGAAAAAACGGTAAAACGCGGGTGTTACAACTCTCCCCTTCTAAAAAGAAATTTCGTCCTCGAAATTTGTGCGTACCTTCTTGAAATAAATGAGGATAAGACTTCTTCAATTACTCTTCCAACTCCCAGGTTGCATTCCCTTCATCAGTTGCACTCCAAATAACCTTTACCAACGGAATCTCTTTTCCTCTCAGCTGCTTATCCTTCGGTCTCCGATTCGCACAGGTAATACTTCATAAGTTAAATTTTCTTTTAATTGTATTACGTCGGGTTCTATGACGTGCGAAGGGTCAGGAATGTATTTTCGGAGTTGTGACACATGGAATACATTATGAAGATTGGAAAGAAAAGGCGGTGGGGGGTTTTTTTTTTGGTTTTTTGTTTTTTTTATTATTTTTTTTTTGGTTTTGGTTTTTTTTGGTTTAAAGCGATTTTGGTAAGCAACAAGACCAATTCTTTTCAAATTTGGTAGGGACCAATGAATTTAGGTGTAAGTTTTCGAGATCGCATGCCCTACCAACCCCAGTCGTTGGTGTAACTCTCAAAAATACACTGGTCTCCTTCTTTGAATTCAAGGGGTTCCTCCTCCTGATCATAGTAACTTTTCTACCTGCTCTGTGATATTTTCATCCTTTCCTGAATCATCTTGATCTTTTCCGTGGTTTGCTGAATCATCTCAGGCCCCCAACACTAGGCCATCGCCAGATTCAAACCAACACAAGGTGTTCTACACTTTCTACCATACAGGGCTTCATATGGTGCCATTCCAATACTAGAATGGAAACTATTGTTGTAGGTGAACTCGATCAGTGCCAACAATGATCCCCAACTTCCCTTGTGTTCTAACACACATGCCCTCAGCAAATCCTCTAGGGATTGGATAGTCCGCTCAGACTGACAATCTGTTTGAGGGTGATATGATGAACTAAGCCTCAACTTGGTTCCCTAAGCTTGTTGCAGACTACCCCCAAAATCTGGATGTAAATCTAGGGTCTCTATCTGACACTATTGCCTAGACGGAACCCCATGTAGTCTTATTACTTCCTTAATATACAACTGGGTCAACTTTCTAGAGAAAACTTAATGTTAATGGGCAAGAAATGAGCAGATTTGTTAACCTATCAACAATTACCCATATAGCATCAAACACCTGCAGAAGTTCTAGGTAAACCTACACAAAATCCATAGATATGCTATCCCATTTCCACTCAGGGACATCTAAAGGTTGTAACTCTCTTGATGGTCTTTGATGTTCAATCTTAGCTTTCTGACAAACCAAACAAGAAGCTACATACTCAGCTACCTCCTTTTTCATTCCAGACCACCAAAACATCTTCTTCAGATCTTGATATATCTTAGTTGTTCCAGGGTGAATACTCAATCCACTCTTATGAGCCTCTTCTAAGATCAGTTTCCTTATTCACTTATCATCAGGTATACATATCCTATTTTTGAATCTAATAATCCCATCAGTTCCCTTACAAAAACTCAGATTCTCTTTCTTAGGGACTAGATCCTTCAAAACTTGCAAAGATTGATCCACTTCCTCTGCTACGCGAACTTGATCCAAGAAATCACTTGAAATCTTCAAGGTCCCAATCTTATACTCTTAGGACCAAATCCAACATCTAGGTTTAGGTCTCTAAACTTTCTATCAGCTCTAGCTCCTTAACCATCATTGCTGACATGTGCAAAGATTTCCTACTCAACGCATCAGCCACTACATTGGCTTTCCCAGGGTGGTATTGCAGACTAAAATCATAATCCTTTAAAAAACTCCATCCATCGTCTCTGCCTCATATTCAATTCCTTCTGATCAAACAGATACTTCAAGCTCTTATGGTCACTAAAGACTTCAAAACCTAGCGCCATACAGATGGTGCCTCCAAATCTTCAGAGCAAAAACTATGGCTGCCAACTCTAGATCATGGTAGGGTAATTTACTTCGTGTGTTCGCAGGTGCCTAGAGGCATAAGCCACTTACTTTTCCTTTTTTTCATCAACACACCGCCTAATCCTTGTTTTGAAGCATCACATTATACTTCAAAACTCTCTTGTGGGTCAGGTAAAACTAACGCAGGCGCAGAAGTTAACCTCTTCTTCAATTCCTGAAAACTATCTTCATACTACTGGCTCCACACAAAAGGTTGGTCTTTCCTAATCAAACGGTTCAACGGAGTTGCTATCCTTGAAAAATTTTCAATAAACTTACGGTAGTAACCAGCTAACCCCAAGAAGCTTCTCACTTCCGTTAAAGTCCCAGGTGCTTCCCACTGCAACACAGTTTCTACCTTAGCTGGGTCTACGCTAACTCGTCCACTATAGATCACATGACCTAGGAAATTCACTTCCTTTAACCAAAACTCACACTTAGATAGCTTAGCATACAACTTCCTATCTCTCAAGATTATTCCAAAGAATGCTATACTTTCCCATTGGATCCTAGAAATAGGAGAGAACATGGCACGAAAGAATGAGGATAAGTTGGCTTAAATGAGGTTAGAAAACTGGGTTTACTGAGGAGGGAAAGGAACACCAATGACAACCAATCCAGATGGGATTGCTAGACACATGTAGCATTCGTGGTAAAGTCCAAAGCGGATTGTAAGATTACCTATAGTCTCGGTATATAGATAGAAGCAATCTATCTTAGGGAATATTATTTTTTTTTTGTTCCTTATGGTTATCCTACTCCCACGGATTGTATTTGTCCCCTAGGGCATCCTTACGCGAAATGCCACCTACTTATCTAGTACTATTCCAATCCAATCTTTAAAATCCTGCCTAGATATTTACTAATTTAATACCTTTCCTTGAGAGTCTAAGTCCATTAAGATTAATGTACAAACTAATCCTGTAAATTGGTATGACCATACTAAATCAACGTGTCATGATTCTTACCAATTCCAATCTTAATCGTTTATGAGATTCCATTCACATACCTTATTCAATCTATAGGAGCATCAATCAAGTATACTCTTAGTCATCAAAATCAACACATACGATAATCGCACTATTTGACATATCTATTATTTCTACTAACCTCATGGAAGTGGTATCCTTACTTAGCTCATACCATTGAGCTGTTGTAGTGCTTACTCGTGCAATATAATCTCCATCACATGATCTCTTTCTTCAATTTCCTGCGTAATCTTGATACTAACAGATCATTTGCTTAGTCATACCCTACCATACGACTCTAAAATTCCCTTAAGCAACTACATCTTGTGCTATTGGCCTCAATACTTTGACATCCATTGTCTTGAATCGAGTTTTTCCACTTGTTTCTATAAATCCTTATTTATCAATCCTTTAGAGATAGCGATCATACTCTAGTGTATCTATCAAACTTCAATCATGACACTCATTCCATGGTCAAACCCTTTAGACTCAAGTTCATCAACAGGGTATCCAAATATACCTTAATTACTAAGATCAAATCTCAATTCATATGTTTCTCATTCTTATCCTAAACTCCATCATTATTCATCCATGAGTATATCCCAAGTCATCAATTACTTCTAACTTGCTTTGCCAAAATATATATATTTTCAATAACTGAATCCTCAAGAGATATTAGTACAAATCCCCAAATTTCAAAACCTTAATAATTAAACCCTCAATGATCAATCATCTTAACCTTGAATTTACGGCCTCGAATTCATTATCGATCCCTTAGGTTACTCATCTAAAGGAATGGGCACTTATCCTTAGTGGTCATCCTATCCTGACCTTTGATGTCTCACTCAGCACCTCAATCCACAAGTCAAAATCAACTATTGGCTACACTAATGTACCATCTCAGGACCTAGAGGTCTTGGAAAACTCGTTGCTAGAAGCTTGATTACTTGGTTCATTCATACTACCTTAATTCTAATTAGGGTGTTAAGTTAATTCTTTTATGAGGCGTGATTTTATGCTACCCTGTCTCCTTCCCAGGAGATCGATCTCAGGGTTGCCTCTTTCTGCCATGGAATCCTGCATTCGCAGAACAAGTCAACTTCTTCCGTTTCATGCAGAACCATTCAAGCAAGAATAAGCAACGCTACACACAGATCCTCATATTACTAAGATAGTAAGATGAGAGCAACCAATTCACACAAGGCAAACAATCAACACAGAGTAAACACAGAGAGAAGGGTATTGCAGACCATACCCGAGGCCAAAAGGAAAGAACAGCTCTGATACCACCAAATGTGATACCCCTAGTTACCACTAAAAGTACCACATGCATTACACGTGACCAACGAAGTAGAACGTCAAAAATGCGGAAGTTTTTTTTTTTTTTGAAAAGGGTTTAGGTGTCATTGACCTATTACCTCTCTAGCTTTATTTTAAGTACTTATGAAATATCCTTTCCTTCACTTTCAAAAACTTATCTTTCCGTAAGCGTCGAAAGAATTAACACCTTACGCGCATACACAACATACACATGGTTAAAGACCTTGAGAGAACATAAAACAGTATGACATAAATACATACATACATATTAAGCAGCATCGATGTACCCCTCTCGAATACCCACATGACCACATTAAAACATAGTTCTGGTAGTAAATAAATGAGACCCTCTAACAAAATACAAAAAGAAGAGATTCCTAAATCAGAGCTGCGTACTACCTAGACTCAACACAACCTAGTCCTTTTCAAATACAAGCAGAAGTCTGGGGTGCGTGATGGTGACACAAACTCCCCCCATAGAACTCACACCTGCGCGGGATACCCGTCACCCTCCGGGTGCCCCCTCGGCAACCATCTGATTCGCACCTGCATCGACGTCATGACGGAAGTCCTCGATAGACCGACTGTCAACGTGACGAGAAGAGCATAGAAAGAAGAGATAGACAAGAAGGGTGAGAACATCGCATGAACTCATAGCATGTAGGATACAGCAAACTAGAGCACACACACAGAGGCAATCCACACAGTCGAATCAATAAGCAATCACGACATCTCATCATGGTGTACTCATATGAACGCAACTTTACTATTATAGTGCAATATCTAATGCATGCGGGGCCCAGGGAAACATCACCATAGGCAGAGCACATAGCAGCTGCCCGACCATATATACACAACACGTCAGGAGTTTAGAGTCTGTACTAGCATTGGTACAAAGAGCATTTGCTCATACATTTTGGCCAAATCATTTAAGCGTTCTTCAGACAATCTCAACTGACCCGAAAATCATGAGAGCGACAGGAATAGCTAAGCTGGGTTCCCAATCTCGACAGTAGGGAGCTAATCTACGTCACCTGAGATCTTCCGGGAGCTAGGCTATCTCAGGGTTGGCGTCCCGTTTGAGGACCCACTGGCGTTCTTTTGCAAAACCCAGTTGCAAGCCTTCCCAACCGATTTCACACTGTAACAAGTGCTACTGGTATATAGGTCATAAGGTTTTCAAACCTCGAACATCAACAATGCTTCATGATGCATGTCACACAACAATGCTCACAACATTCACATCCTTACAGGCAAAGCCCATTGAACCATTCAATGTCACCACATCCCCGTGGCACGGCCCGAATTCAATTGTCTTTCCTTCAAGGAAAATCGAACCCTACCTTGGGTTGGAACCGCACTCTCTAACTAAGCTTCTCAAGTTTTATGAAGAAAAAGGGGTGTTGGTTATAATCTTTTATAGTAGTTTGTACTAATGTTCTTAATAATCATGTCCACTTAAGTCCTATAATTTACTAAGACTTATGATTGTGTCTTATGGATGGTATTACTTATCCTAATTCTTCTTGTATAAATAATTAAGATTAGATTTAACTTTTAATCAATCTTCATTAACTAGGCTATAATTATCTTAATCCTCCTTAATTAAGTCTTAATCTCTTACTTAGTTTTGGACTAAGCTTTTAATTACATTTGATTAAGGTTAATCATAGTTAGTTAATTCTTAATCAATCATTACTAATTAATTACTTAATACTTTTATTAAGGTTAATTAACTTTAAACCTTAATTAATCATCCGTTACTTAATTAACTTAAGTAGATTATGTTACTTACTTAATTAATTAATCATCATTAGCTAAGTCTACTAATAATTTCTAATTTTTAATTTCTTAATAACTTGGATAGAGTTGAAGTCCAACTCCAATCTAACTTTTAATTCATAATCTAATCTTGATTGACTTTTAATGACTCTTTACTCCTTTCTTAAAGGTTTTAAACTTAAATTAAAAGCCTAAAGGTTTTATAAACTCTTAGGAACTTATTTTAGTCATGGCAACCTAAAATATTGACCTTTAAGTTGACTTTTACTTGGTTGGAATGGAAATCCGAATTTGTTTTATTTATTTTTGAAGACTTATTCGTAATTGCACTTTAGTCCTTTACTTGTACAATTGCTTCTTAGTCCTTTTGGACCACCAAAGCCCATAAACATGTTTTCAAACATAACCCTTGACCTTTTTAGATCAAAAAGGTATTCTTGATGAGTTTCATCAAGAACAACTCATGAACATCAAGAACAACTTGAATGTTCATCAAAACTTCAATTTTTCACAACATCCAATCTTCACCAAAACTTCACACATTCATCAACAAACAATCTAAATGCCAAATATCATACTAATCCACTCAAAATCATCCACATACACATTAAAGTTCATAACTCCATTTTCAAGCTCGTAAACACTATTTTTCAAAGATCAATCATCCAAAACAATTGTATACCTTCAACCAACTTCATTCATGTTCATAGATTCATCATACAAACACATTCCAAGCACCAAAAAATTTTGAAACACATGCAGCCCCAAAATCCCTCAAGGCCGAGAGCTATTAGAGGAAAAAAGGGCAAAAATTTCAAAATTGTTTCTTGGCTTGCATGCACCAACAATCACAATCCAATCACATTCCAAGCATCAAAATAAACTTAAAAACATGTAAACAACCCAGCTCCAAGAATCCAAAACATTTGCTCAAAGAAAAGCTCAAAAAGTGATTTTTTTTCAAGGAGAACAAGAGTAAAAACAAGGATTTTAAGGGCAAATCCTTGACTCTAGTTACCAATCCTACTAGAGTTCAAGTTCTCCCCCCTTTACCTCAAATTTCCAAGAAAATGAGTGCAGAATTCTGGTCCCAAAACAGCCCCCAAAGATGCCTCCTTTAGTCACCAACAAGGATTTTTCAAAGGCTAGAAAGCTTAGAAATGGAAGCTTTGGTTCAAAGATGGAACCTTGCTTGATGTGTTTAAGGGGAGAGATGAAAAATTTTGAGAGAAGTTGATGGAGAGTTCACGGCCAAGAGAGAAAAGGAAGAGAGAAAATGAGAGAATTTCTAAGCTTTGCATGTGGAAAAAGAAAGAGTAATGAATTTTGGTGTTTTAATGTCTTACTTTTCCCTAAGCTTGACACTTGTGTAGAAACAAAGTGTGAAGTGGACAAATGTCCTTCATGCACACACACAAGACATGCACGACTTCTAGAAGGAGGAAAGGAAGGGTTGTGCAGATTTTTCTGGCCCGGATCAAGAGTATTCGGGCCCGGTTCAAGAGACAGGAGGGGCAAAAAGGTCATTTTCACAGAAAAACCCCAAAAATTCCCAGAAATTCCCTAAAAATAGGAAATTTAATTCTAAATCCAAAAATATAAATTTGATGATTAAAAATAATTTTAATCACTCAAAATCTAATAAAACACTTAAAACGGAAAAAACGGTAAAACGCGGGTGTTACAGATATCATTTTGGGCATGAACTGGTTATCCCATAATTAGGTCATGCTACATTGCTTTAATAAAGAAATTGTCTTTCTAACTCTTCCTCTTCCTCCGAGGGAGAAACCATCATATTTGTTGTCCAGCACCACCCAATTTTCTGAATGCTTGGTTGATGGGAGTTATTGTTTTATATTGTTACTTTCCTCTACTGTAGAGTCAAAACCCGACCTAGGTAGCATAACCACGGTTATGGAGTTCCGGGATGTTTTCCCAAGTGAGGTGACCACCTTGCCTCCAGACCGAGAGATTGAGTTTTCAATAGACCTTGTGCCAGGCAAAAGGCCTATTTCTAAGGCTCCCTATAGGATGTCACCCCTAGAGATGAGTGAGCTCAAGAAACAACTAGAAAGAGTTGATAGAAAAACAATTCATCAGACCCAGGTGTGTCCCCTTGGGGAGCACCAGTGCTCCTGGTTAAGAAGAAGAATGGTAGCATGAGGTTGTGTGTGGATTATAGGCAATTGAACAAGGTCACAATTAAGAACAAATACCCTTTGCCTAGGATAGATGACCTCCTGGACCAGCTTAGGGGAGCATCAGTATTTTCTAAAATAGACTTAAGGTCGGGATACCATCAGATTAAGATTAAGAGTGGGGGCATCCCCAAGACTGCTTTTAGGACTAGGTATGGGCATTATGAGTATTTGGTGATGCCATTTGGTTTAACCAATATTCCGGTCGTGTTCATGGATTACATGAATCGAATTTTCAGTCCCTACTTGGATAAGTTTGTCGTTGTATTCATCGACGACATTCTTATCTACTCCCAGACCTTAGGCGATCACGAGCAACACCTTAGGGTGGTCCTGGGAGTGTTGAGGGAGAAGAGGCTTTTTGCTAACCCCGAGAAGTGTGAATTTTGGTTGGACAGGGTTCACTTCTTGGGGCATGTCATATCTAGGGAGGGTGTGTCAGTAGACCCTAGTAAGGTAGAAGCTGTGATTAGCTGGGAGAGGGCCCAAGTCAGTCACAGAGGTTAGGAGCTTTCTAGGTTTCGTCGGTTATTACCGGAGGTTCATCAGGGGATTTTCCCAACTGGCTCTACCTCTCACCCGGCTGACCCAAAAGGGGCATGCTTTTATTTGGGATGAGAAATGTGAGAAGAGTTTTGTAGAACTCAAGGAGAAGTTGACCACCACCACGGTACTGGTGTTGCCGGATCTGACCAAACCTTTCGAAGTGTATAGTGATGCGTCAGGTAAGGGATTGGGTTTTGTTTTGACGCAAGATAGAAGGGTAGTGGCCTATGCTTCTAGACAACTTAGACCCCACGAGGAGAATTACCCCACCCATGATTTAGTGCTGGCTGCAGTGGTGTTTGCCCTTAAGGTGTGGAGACACTACCTTTACGGAGTGCGGTTTGAGGTCTTTAGTGATCACAAGAGCCTAAAGTACCTCTTGATCAAAAGGAACTCAATATGAGGCAGAGGAGATGGATAGAGTTGTTGAAGGATTACGATTTCGAGCTTAAATACCACCCGGGAAAGGCCAATGTAGTGGTCGACGCCTTGAGTAGGAAGTCCCTGCATGCATCATCCATGATGGTGCATGAATTAGAGTTAATAGAAGAATTTAGGAACTTAAGGCTTGAGGTGAGTTTGGAAGGGGGTAGTGTGAAGCTATTTAGTCTTGAGGTAACCAACGAATTGAGGGGTAGGATTAAGGAGGCACAGGCCTCGGACTTAGAGCTCCAGTCCCGAAAGGGGCAACCGGGATTTTCTGAGTTGGGAGATGGGATGATTCTCTTCCAAGGAAGAGTCTGTGTCCCTGAGGGGGGTAGTCTGAGGGAGGAGATTCTAGAGGAAGCTCATAGGAGCAAGTTCACAGTGCATCCCGGTATCATCAAGATGTACCAGGACTTGAAGGGTATGTTTTGGTGGTACGAAATGAAGAGGGAGATAGCTGAGTTTGTTTCTAGGTGCCTTATATGTCAGCAGGTTAAAATAGAACACCAAAAACCCTCAGGTACACTCCAACCTTTGGAAATTCCTGAGTGGAAGTGGGAGGCCATAGCTATGGACTTTGTCATGGGACTACCTAGGGTCCCAGCAGGTTTTGATTCCATTTGGGTTATAGTGGACCGGCTGACCAAGTCAGCCCATTTCCTACCAATTAGGTCAACCTATTCCTTGACTATGTTAGCAGACATGTACATCAAGGAGATTGTGAGGCTCCATGGTGTACCCTCCAGCATAGTGTCAGACAGAGATCCTAGGTTCACCTCTAGGTTTTGGAACGCGTTACATCAAGCTTTCGGTACTAAACTCAAGTTTAGCACCGCTTATCACCCTCAGACTGATGGACAGTCCGAGAGGACCATCCAGACCCTAGAGGACATGCTTAGGTCCTGTGTTTTAGAGGAGAAGGGTAGTTGGGATAGGCACTTGCCACTTATAGAGTTTGCGTACAACAATAACTTTCACAACAACATAGGTTTGGCTCCTTATGAGGCCCTGTATGGTAGGAGATGTAGGTCACCCCTGTGTTGGTGTGAGGTGGGTGAGAGAGGTCTTTTAGGTCCGGAGTTGGTGCAGGAGACCACAGATAAAATAAAGAGGATTAGGGAAAAACTGGTAACTTCCCAAAGCCGGCAGAAAAGCTATGCTGACAGGAAAAGGAGAGACCTAGAGTTTGAGGAGGGTGATCATGTGTTTTTGAAGGTTACTCCCACCACCGACATTGGTAGAGCTATTAAGGCTAAAAAGCTCAATCCCCGTTTGTTGGTCCTTTCCAGATCTTGCAAAGGATTGGTCCCCTTGCATGTCGGATAGCCTTTCCACCCCATTTAGCCAACATTCATGATGTATTCCATGTTTCTCAGCTCAGAAAGTATGTCCATGATCCTTCCCACATCATAAGCTCGGAATCAATACAGTTAAGGGAGGATTTGACTATCCCCAGAAGGCCTGCTCAGATTATTGACCGAAGTGTCAAAACCCTGAGGAACAAGTCTATTCCACTGGTGAAGGTGATTTGGGAAGGCCAGTCACCTGAGGAGGCAACTTGGGAAAAAGAGGAGGAACTTCACCATCAATTTCCAGATTTTTAGTTGAGGTAAAAGGTTTTGAATACTCTTTTCTTTAGGCCAATTTTGGGGGCAAAATTTCTTTAAGGGGGGTAGAGTTATAACATCCCGATGAATAATAATAATGATTAATGAGAGGTTATAGGACAATAAATTTTCATGTTAATAATCAAGAATAAGGTAAGGAATCGATTAGAAGAGGATTAAAAACCTTAGGCAGGAAAATCAGGTTTCAGTGTTCTCGCTCAAGCGAGAATGGACTCGCTTGAGCGAATTATGCAGTAAAAGTGAGAAAATGGATTTCTGCATGTTTCGCTTGAGCGAGAAGGTCTCGCCCAAGTGAGACACAGGGGAATTTTTGGAGTGCTCTCTGGATGTTTTTCGCTTGAGCGAAATGGTTCTCGCTTAAGCGAGAATCTTCCAGAGAGGGGTCATTTTTGGGTCGATTCTCGCTCAGGCGAGAAGCCTCTTGCCCAAGCGAGAATGAGGAGAGTAATCAGACCCCGAGCATCTCGCTCAAGCGAGAGCATCTCGCTCAAGCGAGAACATCTCGCTTGAGCGAGAGTTCACTTTCAGCTCTTAAAAGCCTTATTAGGGTTCATTTTCATTATGTTTTTCCTTTCCCTTCTTCCACCTTTTAGAGAGAGAGAGAGATTCTAGTGAGAGGGAACTCCATTGAAGCTCAAGGAAGGTTCTCAACCCCCCAAGATCAAGTCCTTCTTTGGTTCTCCTCATCCCCAACCTTCTTCCTTTTCAATCTCATCAACCACTTCAAGGTGAGTGTAACCACACACTCACTTCTATGTAGGATGACTCTTGAATGATCCCACTTCCTCTTTCCCTTTCTTTTACTTGTATGATGTTGTTTATTGATTGAATTATATATGTGATGTATTTATGGAAATGAATCTTTCCCTAATAGGTGCCCTAGTTGATGTTAGGGTATGGAATGTCAATAGTATGAATTGTTATTATGTTTTCTCCCATGTCCAACATGTATAATAATGAGGTCTTACATTCCTCACTTGAATCATGTTCAAAGATAGGTTTTAGGGTATTTTGGGCCCATGGAAATGGTTGTCTTTTGACCTTATGGTAATGGTGGGTAAGGTCTTCCGACCTTCAGGGACGACGGTCCCTGTTAGTCTGAGCTCAGTCTAGCCTAAGGAAAAGGGAACCCTTGGTACGGGGTTAAGCATTTGAGGATTATTATTAATGTCATGGTTGTTATGATTATGCTTGAAGAATTCGTTATGCTTATCTTTCTAATTTCATGTCATGAACCTGTTAATCCCTACACTTGCATGCTTTTGTTACCTCACTGGGATGTTGGTATCACCCCACATCGTGGGAATTTACATTTTAGATGTGCAGGGACCACGTTCAGGCCACGGAGGCCAGTAGGGGGGGCTTGATGCCATTATGTTGGATTTTCGTTTGCTATGAACTATGTATCTAGTTACTTCGGTGTAATCATGACTATTTGGTATTTTGGATAGGATAGAGTGGTACATGTGTATCTTCTGGCTTGTTATTGTTATTCAGGACGCATGTATAGCTTTATCATGTACTTTCTCTACTTTGATTATATTTGAGCCAAGTGGTATACTCATGTAGAGTTATTACATTGTATCCCTGTCATGTGTATTTTTATGGCTTATGTATTTCTGAAATTTGGAATTTGTGCTTCCAACAGGCATTAGTTCTGAATTTAGAAATTAGGACGTTCCACGTTCTCGCTCAAGCGAGAATTTCTTGCTTGAGCGAGAACACTAA
Organism: Sesbania bispinosa; assembly: GCA_026901365.1. NCBI lineage: Eukaryota > Viridiplantae > Streptophyta > Magnoliopsida > Fabales > Fabaceae > Sesbania > Sesbania bispinosa. Next base: position 1,027,573 of record QLOH01000274.1, read on the forward strand.
GGGCCCGTTTGGTGGACCTGGTAAGGAACATGATAGGATAATTTTTTCCTATCCTGTCTTATATCATGTGTTTGTTGGACCAACATGATATGATAAGTGTATCATGTCAGCTTATCCTATCCTACCAGGTAGTGTATTTTTTATCTTAAAGGGGGGCTGGGTTACAGATTGATAGGATAGGATTATTTTTTACTTTCCCATCTGCCCTTCCATCTTCTCTCTGAAGCTCCTGCATGAAATGACCCTTCCATTCTCAGTCTGACTTCTCAACTCCGGTGAGTCTCCTCCCTCCCTCCCTCCGTCCCTCCCTCTCTTTCTTTCTCGTCGGTTCCCCTCTCTTTGTCCAAACTCGCCGTTGTTCTCGTCTCCGATGTTTTTGGTATCTCCTTCTTTCTCTCTGAAACCTCTCACTCATTCACGCCGCTGTTCTCGATGCATTTGGTTTATATATTGATTGAATTGAATTATGTTGGATGTATACGAACTATAATCTTTTGACAGTTATTGCCTTTAACCAAAATCTTCTTTTAACTTCACGTCCTCAATTTTTCTTGCAGGATATCAAGCCCCAAACTTAAGGTATGGCTAATTCTCATTACTTCTTTCTATTTCTAGCTAATTTAGGAATTTCTGATAGTTTGGTTGTGTTTGAGCAAGTAATGTTCACCTCTCCATGTATAGTTGATAATTGATAAATGTTTGTTGATACCAAATTTGATATTTTTTGTTGTCTTATTTATTATATGTAAAAAATAAAATTTCTAAATTTAAAAAAAAAAATCTATTATAGGTAAACATGACTCGGAAACAGGGTCAAATCATGGCATATTTATTGTTGGAGGAAATGTTTTTAGAGATGGTTGGAGCTTGTACTGGCTTTTTCATATTAGCCAGTTATTATATAGTCCGGTATCATGAAAATGAATGTCTTAGGAAGCAACCAATAGATAGGGAAGGTTTAAGAGGAGAATTTTTACATAGATTGATCAACCGAGATGATGTTACATGTGTTGATCAACTTCGGATGGACATTAGGTCCTTTCGTTTATTATGTGTTCTCCTTCGTAATGAAGGTGCATTAAAAGAGGACGGGTTAGTAACTACTGAAGAACAAGTGGCTATGTTCTTACACATTTTGGCACATCATTCTAAAAACTGTGTTATAAAGTTTTTGTTTAAACGATCTGAAGAAACAATTAGTAGATACTTCAATTTAGTATTGAATAGTGTCTTACGAATGCATGAGTCACTTCTTAGAGCACCAGACCCAGTTCCTGAAGATTGCTTATATGAAAGGTGGAAATGGTTTAAGGTATTGTGATGGTGTACTATATCTGATTAATAGCTTAGTCTTTTTTTCTACACAACATTCATTTACTCATTGGAATCTTTTTATAGAGTTGTCTTAGGGCATTAGATGGAACCCATATTGAAGTTAACGTCTCGGCAATTGATAAACCAAGATATCGTAACCGAAAAGGGGATATCTCTACCAATGTCCTAGGTGTGTGTGCTAGGGATATGAAGTTTATATTTGTGTTACCGGGATGGGAAGGATCAGCATCTGACTCAAGGGTTTTGATAGGAGGAACGGTTTAAAAGTTCCAACAGGTAAAGAAATTTGTAATGTACAAAATTTATACAGTATACAATGAGCAAATAAATATATACAATTGACAATTATATTTCATGATAGGGTACTATTATCTTGTGGATGCTGGGTATACAAATTGTGAAGGATTCCTTGCTCCATTTAGAGGTCATCGCTACCATCGCAGTGAATGGAGACGCGGGTACACACCATTAAATAAGGAAGAGATGTTCAACATGAGACACTCTATGGCAAGAAGGAATACTAAAAATGTGATGGGCTATTCTAAGGAGTCTATCCTTTATCTAATCAAAATTCAAAATTGCACTATAATTGCTTGTTGTCTTTTACACAATCTTATTAGAAGAGAAATGCCAACCGACCCAATGGAAGTGCAAATGAATGAAGAATTGGTTGAACAACTGCATAATGAGGATATTGAAAATGTTGAACCTATCAGTACTATTGAGACCAGTACAGACTGGTCTAATTGGAGGGATAACTTAGCAACACAAATGTGGAATGAATGGCTTGCTAATAGACACATCGATTGACTATTTGTAGTTGACTCTTTTTTTTGTATTATCTTTTTTTCTTATGTATTTGTCTAGAACATCTTTGAATTTGTATTGTGACCTTGACTATATTTTGTAATTTTAACTACTACTTTCTTCTATGACATCCTTATATATTGAAATTTATTGGAATATGTTGCATTAAATATCTATAATTTAATACTTGCTAATGAAATAGGAATGGATTCTGAGAACAACATGCAACAAAACAACAAGAGAAAGAGAGATCGTAGACAATGGTCTAAAGAGGAAGGTGAGGCTTTTCTTGATATTCTGATTGAAGCTGTGAACTTGGGTCAAAGATGTGATACGAGACAATTCAAACCACATACCTTGAGAGCGGCTGAAACAAAATTAGAACTAAAATTTCCGAGGTGTGGAATTAAGGTTAAACCACACATTGAATCTGCAATGAAGAGATTAAGGGGAATATATAACACATTGTATGATACGTTGAATTAAAATGGGTTTGGTTGGGATGATGACAAAAAAATGATTAAGGTTGACAATGACGATGTTTGGAATGAGTATGTTAAGGTTAGTGTTAATTACTTTCCTCTCTACCGAATTGCTTTGTTTGACTTTATTTTTACATTAAATAAATGTTCTTTCTAACTTGAATACATTTGCAGAGTCATCCAAATGCTGAGCCATATAGGTATCAGCAACCCCTCTTTTTAACAAACTTGCTTTTGCTTTTGGAAGAGATCGTGCTACTGGGAAAGAAAATGGTCGTCCTGGTGATGTTGTTGAGGAGCTAGATAGAGAAGAGGAAGAACAAAATGGGATTGATGATAATGGAGTGGATTTGACCCAATCACCTTCCATCACTCGACCACAAAGTCACTCAAGGAAGAGAAACAGAGGAGCTAATGTACTTGCTGATAGCTTACTTGAAGTAGGAAATAATTTGGCAAAGATGATTGAAGTAGGCTCAGGAAAATTGGCTAAAGCTGCTAGGGATCTCAAAAGTGACAAGGCCTTTGATGATTCTAGGAACCTCATGATTGAGTTAAGCAACATGGATTTAACAGAACAGGAGATTATCTTGGCAGGAGACAAAATACTATCGGTGCCCCATCGTTTGCATCTGTTTTGGGGCCTTAATGGAGCTGCACGACTTACATTTGTCAAATCATTGATCTAGTTAATTTTCCTATTACTTTCTTTTGCTAAGTAGAAGACTTTGTTGTCTAGTATATGGTTACATTTTATGAATATTATTTATGTTGCTTATGACATGAGAACTTTATTTATGTTTTTGTTAATGACATGAGAACTTTATTTATGACATGCAAACTTTATTTATGTTTATATTAACAACATGAGAACTTTATTTATGACATGCAAACTTTATTTATGTTTAGGTTAATTTGTAGTAATGAAATCTTTTAATTAACTAGCACAAATAATCTACAATAACGATTTTTTGTGGTAATTTTGATATTAATTTTAATATTTTTATCAATTTTATTTTTTAAAAAAATAAATTTAAATATTTTTAATTAAAAATATTTTTTTTATGTGTGCTTGATGAAAATAAAAAAAAATATAATTTAAATTAAATTTACTATAAAATTATATTTAAATTTGTAATAAGGGCAATTTTGTCATTTTAATATTCTTTATATCCTATCTTATCATAATCTGTCCATCTTAAACGTAGGATAAGATAAAATAATCATATCTATCTTCTTGTCCTGGTGTACGTCAAACATAGGATAGGATAAGAGCTTATCATGCTCTTATCCTATCATGTCACTATCCAACTCCCTTATCCCATCATATCATATCCTATCATGTGCAACAAACGGGCCCTAAAAGTGTTTAGGATTTGTGTTCTCCCTCAAGCGAGAGGCTCCTCGCTTCAATGAGACTACTCCGAGGGGCACTCTCTCTCTAGATGATTCTCGCTTGAGCGAGGTCCTTCTCGCTCAAGCGAAAATCTTCCAGAGAGCCCCCTCTCTGACCCCTGTTTCTCGCTTGAGCGAGAGCCTCCTCACTCAAGCGAGCCCTTCTCGCTTGAACGAGAACATATGAACTTAAATGAATAACTTTTGGGACCCTTCTACTTTGATTCCTATTGATTCTGCTCCGAGGAATTAGAAAGCGCATTAAATGAATTCTTTATGTTGTTGTGCCTTTTCTGATTTGTAGGAATATTCTGATTCTTCTACTCATTATTGTTTGGCCATTTTTTGCGTGTAACAATAAGCCCATACCCGTGAACTTCTTCCCCTGAATTTGCTACAAAATCAGAATTAATTAAATTACCATTGATAGTATTATTACCGTTGGCTGAAGTTTGAACAGCTAGCTCTTGATGCGTGATGAACACATTTTTATTCACACTTAGCAAATTTAATCTTAGCTTTCTTGAACTATAATTGTGATTAAATCCACTGTTTTAATTGAATTTATCTAAATGGGCTTATTTGGGATTTAACTGTAAATGTTGTTTAAATTCTAATTTTTAAGCCTACTTACCTACCTGTCTTGTTTTGATGATATCTGGAGTTGTAGGTGGAAGTTTAGGGTGATTCCAGTGGCATTAGAAAGCTAAGATCCGGGGAGTTAATTTGATATACTATGAGATGGTATTCCCATGAAGGAATTAGGATCAGTTGCAATTTGAAAATCACCTACTAATTTTGTCTGTTGCAAATCCGAGTTGTTTAGTTTTGTAATTAGTTTTTGGGCCTGTACTAATTAATTTTGGTCCAATTAAGGCCTAATCAGATTGTTAGTGACTTAGGTAGTATAAATAAGTGTGTTGCTGAATAGTTTAGGAACTTTTCCCTCATTTTTCAGAATTTAGAAAATAGACTCTTCATTTTCCTTCTCTTTTTCTCTCTTCCTTGCCTTGCACGTTTTTGCCTCTTCTTCTTCCTCTTCTTGCATTTTTGGATTCTTCACTTCCTCCATGGAAGGATAAGCTCTAGTGATTGCTTCTCTACTGAATTCACATTGGAAATTGACGTTTTATATTTTGTTTTAATCTTCTATTTTCTTGACAGAATCTTGAATTCTTCTCCTAATTTTTTGATGTTTAGGTTTGAATATGAAAATTGAATTGCATGCTTAATGAAATTCAAATTCTATTTTGAATCTAAACTCACATATTAGGTTGCTTAACCTAAAATGAATTCACGGTTTGCTTAATTCCAAGGATTAGAGATTAGGTTTCATGCTAGTTTGCTTAATTCTAGTGTGAAAATTATTAAGGATGCTTAATCCGAATTTGAATCTGTCAAGGATTTGAGGAATTTCGTATGAATCAATGATAGATCCAATTAATTAGGAACAAGGTAGAGAAATAATTCGTTTTTCTTGTATTGTTTTCTGGAAATTTAATTTGGTTTTGGATACTGAAGAAAACAAACAAACCCCTTGCCACTGTTTTGATAATTGTTGAAAAGGAAATTCTGAATTTGTGATTGAATTCTTTAGGAAATGACTTTGGGTTAACTAACCATCACTGCACTTTAATTCCTTTTATTTGATTGAGTATGACCATGATCAACGCGCCTCCATGCTCCACCGCTGCTGGTGGTTGCATCGGTTAGTTGCCACCATTATTCTGTTTGGGTTATTTGATACATTCTCTGCTGAGATGTCCATAACAACCACAGTTTGAGCATAGGATATGCAGACCGACCCTCACACTCTAATTTATAATAGTGATATAGAATTTTTACTTTTCCAACAACAGGTTGATTAAGATCTATCTCCACACACACGTACAAATCTTCTACGTTCAACTTGTAATGTATTAGTATCCACCTTCACTGGAGTGCCTATAGCTGCAGCCATTGCCAGCAAAAAGATTTCATCATACCAAGCTAAGTTAAGAGAAGGAATGCGTACCCTTACCATGGTTTTATGAACCTTTGCTTCAGAAGAGATAAATTGGATACAACCAAATAGTGATAAAAAAGCATTCAAGGACCTCCCTCAATGACCTTCTCTTTGCGATCAGATTTGACCATGAAAAATCCATTATCCACCTCCTTGATTCAAAGTCGCCATATAATTTCCATAATTTAGGAAGTCTATCGATCACGCATTGTATTGTACCATACATACTATAGTATAATAATCAAAGCATCATACCATGGTTCACCTAAATCATTGAAAACTTTGTCATCTACACGAACTATGAGAAGTCTATAAGTCTATTGCTCCCTCCAATGTTATCTTCACCAAGTTTTGAGCTAATAAATCAGTTTTTTGAACGTTGCATGGGTGGTACTTTATCTTCTAAAACTTTAAAACGAAATAATATCTTTGTTGGAGTCTTGTCCGGAGGTTTTTCCAGTGGAACCACACGGCTAATAGAGAATTCAAAGGTAGACATGAAACCCTTGAATTCCTGATACAACTGTCTCAAGTACCACTGCCTTTTTTGAGTCAACAAGAACAAAACCTGGGGCTTTTTGACCGTACAGGTGTGAATAAAAATTTTAATTACCTAAATAATGTGCGCTGAAAAGAAATTGCTCTGTCTGGGGTGAAAGAGACAGCTTTAGACCAAGGCGCTTGGGCCTGTTGCGCCTCTAGAAGAGATTTTTTAATAAAGCGCTGAAGGCAAAAGCGCCTTACAATTTGAATAGAAAAAATAAATAAATAAAAGGGATGTAGGAGTGCAGGTGAGGTGGAATCTGGTGTAGGTTAGGGTTGTAGGGTGCAGTTGGTTTCAGGTTGGGGTAGTAGGGTGCAGGGGTAGGGAGAATCTGTGCAGGGTAGGAGGAGGATAGGGATGCAGGGTAGGAGGAGGATAAGGGTGCAGGGCGTGCGTTGACCAACGTCTGGGAGGGCGACACGTATAAAGGAGGCGCATGACCCTTAGGCGCCACATGTGCATGGTGTAAGGCGCTGGAGGGTCAAGCTCCATTTGTGTCCCCCACGCGCTGACAAGACCAATCAATGACATTGTTGTCTCGCGTGAGATTCGGGAATCTCTCCCTTGGGAAGGCGCACGGTGCAGAAACGCGTGAGATTCTTGGGAATCTCTGTAAGGCACTTTTTGACCGAAATTGTGAGGAAAGTTTTAGCCCTTGCATGTATATATAGGTACGTATGTGTAACGTAATGTAGTAATGTAAGTTAGTTGAGTTTTGAGAGATTGAGTGAGTATTCTAATGCATTTTTGTATTTTGAATCCTTTTGTATTGCAATGGCTTGTGAAAGAGTTATTCATCCTGGTCCAAAAGATAAATCACTATTGCGTCTGCAAGATGTCCATGTTTCTGAGTGCATTTGGAACGGTGAAAAAGATAGAATATTACATGTTCGGCGAGCGGCCGACCGACAAATGCATGGTGAGCTCATTCCTCCTCAAATTATACCTCTCCTAAGGCAGTCCGGGTTTTATGGTGTTGCTCAACTTGAATTTTTTCAAGTTGAGCATACATTAATATCGGCTCTAGTAGAACGTTGGAGACCCGAGACTCATACTTTTCACATGTCATCAGGGGAGTGCACCATAAGTCTTCAGGATGTTGCCATACAAATGGGCCTCAAAGTGGATGGTGAAGCGATTATCGGCGTAACATTCGATAACTGGCAACCCCTGGTACATGAGCTGTTGGGGGTAGCCCCACCCGAGAATGAGCTGAACGGTGGTAGACTTAGAATGAAGTGGCTTGACCAACATTTTGGTGATTTCACCCTACACGCCCACAATGAAATTCAAGTTCAACGATTTACTAGAGCTTTCATTTTGCGTATAATGGGGGGTTTATTATTCCTAGATCATTCAGGTCGCTATGTATCCTTGAGATATTTACCATTGCTTGCGGATTTAGAGGTGGCCGACACGTATAGTTGGGGGTCCGCAGTGCTTAGTTATTTGTATCGTAAATTATGAAAGGCCACCGATTATGCCCGGAAGGAGATTTGTGGGGCCTGTGTTCTCGTACAGCTGTGGGCATGGTCATGTTTCCCTTGCATTGCGCCTCAAGCCCCTGATATGGAGCAAGATGATTTGCCGCTCGGTGCACGGTACACAATATTCTAATAATTTATTATCTTTTCTGTTTAAATATATGATTTATAAGTATGTGATATGTATTTTGTATTTATGGTAATGAGCAGGTGGAGTGGTGGTCAGACATACATTGTTCACCACAAGTCAGTTAGTGAGTATAGACTCATTTTCGATAAGATGGAGTTAATAGATGTTAGTATTTTTTCCCTAGTCTCTACATACATATATGTAACACAAAATTAACTCATTCTTTGTCCATGTAGATTGTATGGGTACCATATACTCAAGAAATATTGGGTCAACTTCCACAATACTGTTTGGAAGGACATCAAATATGGACAGTCGTGGTACCACTTATATGCTTCCACATTGTTGAGTGGCATCAACCTGACCGATGAATGCGTCAGTTTGGCATGCAACAACATATTCCTCGACCTCCCTCCCAACCAGATAAGTTACACGATGTAACACTAAAAGGGAAGGGTGAACAAAATTGGCGTTTGAAACATGCCATATATATTCAACAATGGGATGACAGATGGAATTATATTTGGACCAATGCACCAATGGAAGGGGACATATCATCTAATTCTGAGTATATGGTCTGGTATAAGAAACACACCAGACGTTGGATTACTCAAGCAGCCGCAAAAACTGGTAACATGGTAAGAATATTTGAACGTGTTATTATTTATATACATTTTCTTGTTATTTAAATTTATGAATTTTGAATTTATTCTTTTGCTTTGCATGTATAGGAGGATAGCTTGGAACGAATGTATTTCACTGTGACAAGTGAAGGACAAAGTTGCTTCTCATTTGAGAATATGAGATCCGAGATCCGTCATTGTATGCAGATTTGCAAACAAATAGATCGGATCAGTGTGCCGACAGTGTCAGCTCCGTCCCCTTTCCAACCTACACCTGAATCACAAGTATCTGATGACATTCCTGTTGGACGGATCGAAGGTCAAGGACTACATCGACGTCGGCGGAGAGTGGGTCATGAACAACTAACAATGCCACCACCACCAGAACCTGAACCCGGAATGTATTATGTGCCTCCAGTACAACCTTTTGACCCAGTTTCAACTTATTATTATGCATCTCAGCCTACTACCAGCAACATTCCAACACCAAACACAATGGATCCACCTCCCTTTCCTACAGGGGATTGTTATGTGCCATCACCACCAGTAGAATGTACCCCTCCGATGTTTAATTTTACGGCTGACACTCCAACAGCTCCTAGTGGGTGGATTCATCCCTGGCAACATGCTCCACTCATGTCTCCAGCATCAGGAGGGTTAACATATGGAGCCTCCTCTTCTAGGCAGCCAGAACCACCTGGCCTTGGTTTTAATCTGAATGAAGCTTTTGCTGAAGAAGAAAGTCCATCTCATGATGTAACGGAAGGGGAATACCAGGAGCCTAGAAGAAATCCACCTCGTGATGCTAGGAATAGGCGTCACCATTGTGTCCTCTCCCCTTTGTCTCCAAATAATTAAATTTATTTTCACAATGCACTAGGATGTAAAAACCTATGTAATACAACATTACTTTTAATACAATATCACTTTTAATTCAACATGACTTTTAATACAACATAAACTTTTAATACAACATTACTTTTAATACAACATCAAATATAAGAAATAAATCGTCACGGAGGTAGTTGGTCTTGATGCTCTTCTAAGTAACGGGGGCAAACTCGACGAGTGTGACCAGACTGCTGGCAATGGCTACATCTCTGTGAACTTTGAGACTCCCTCTAGTCCATTTCATTCCTTATGCGTGTATACTTCGGTCGACCTTTACCACACATGGTTGACTCATCAGGAATAATACGAGGACCATTGTAGACTGGCATGTTGTCTTCATTTCCTATCGGCCACCATTGTCCAGAGTAAGCTTCAACAATGTTGTGAATAGAGTATACTTGATCAACATATTGATAAAAATCAATGCTCACAGCAGAACATGCGGCAATGGCATGTGAGCACGAGAATCTAAAGGCTTGGAATACTCCACACTCACAATAACGTTGATTTAAGATTACTGCTCATATATGACCACCCTATTGTGTAACAGGATTAAATGTTTCCTCACCCTCGAACTTGGTCGACTGGATATCGTATCGACGAACTCTGTGAGAACAAGCATCCTCTTGATTTTTACTAAACAACACCATGAACTTTTTACAGTATCTCCGCCCAGAAGCCAACTCAGACCTTGCTTCCCTTCCCCGTTGAACAAAATACTCAACAAGTCTTGCATATGTACACTTCACCAATGCTGTTATTGGCAAATTCCTAGTACCTTTCAGTATCTTGTTCACCGCCTCTGACAAGTTTGTTGTCATGTGTCCATATTTGCGTCCTCCGTAATCATGTGCCAAACTCCATTTTTCTTTTGAAATTCCATCAATCCACCTTTGGATTTCAGGACTAATCTCACAAAACTTATTAAGGTTCCTTTCAAAATGATGAACACAGGGTGTATACCCTGCATTAACAAAGAATCCGATTATACATGTAATACAAAAACAATAACTCGCCTAAAATATGAAAGGCTTCTTTACCTAGTTTCAGTAAGTCTGCTTTCAATTTTGTATTTTTAAGCTTGTGGTTGAAATTACTGGAAATATGACGAATGCAATAAACATGATAAGCTCTTGGAGGTTGCCACGCAGGGGACCTTCCGACAGCTGATTTAATGCTTGCATGTCGATCAGATATGAGGCATATACCTTTTTTTGGGTGACATGTTCACGTATATTAACCAGAAACCACGACCAAGCCTCTAGTGTCTCCCCTTCAACAATAGCAAATACAATTGGCAAAACACAAGTATTTCCATCTTGAGTTTTAGCTATTAATAGCGTTCCTCGGTATTTCCCGTACAAGAATGTGCCATCAATCTGTATAACAGGCTTGCAGTGATTGAATGCATCACAACATTGTTTTAATGTCCAGAATACTCGATGAAAAGTACGGACCGAGGGTCCACTTGATTGTCAAAGACAAATTCCTTTGTCTCAATTTTATAACTTGATCCAGGGGAATACAACACCATCTTCTCCAACCATTGAGCCAATGTTGCATATGACTGGTCCCAGTCGCCATACACCTTCACTATAGCTTTTTGTTTAGCTTTCCAAGCCTTTCTATAAGAGATGGAATAACCAAATTGCCCATTCATCCTTTCTTGTATCATTGCAATGGGGACTGATGGATCTATGCCGACCATTCCTATATTAGGCCGTATATTCAGAATTAGTATAAAAAATTTGACTATCCAAATTAATTGTATCAAATGAAAACATCATACCATAGATGCAGGAGGCCACAAAGTCAGAATCCAACTTTCTGTGATCTTGAGATAGCATTGCATTCATACATGTATGTCGACCACCCCATTTAGAGATGACCCATTTATTTGAGTTCTTACCTATCATTGCTCTCATTCGCCACGGACAACCTTGTGAATAGTTTGGGCACTTCAAGGTCAAATAAGTTGGCTTAGACTCCACCACAAAAAAGGCCTGGTGTATCTTCATTGAGTAGTGCTTCACAGCCATCTGGACAGCCTGTTTGCTATCAAATTGTAATCCAACATACAACTCATCTCCTAATCGCCAAGATCCAGGAACTTCCAACCCACCAAATTGCATCTCTTCATCAGGGTGCTCCCAATTTACAAACTTATAATGAGGGGTTAAATTCCAATAAGGATCTTCTGTTGCACCTATACATATAAAAGATTGCATTCAGTAACGATGACAAAAGAACTACGAAAATTATCATATTAGTAACTATTTACCTTCTTGACGTTCATTGTGTTCACGATAAGACACTGAATCTGGTGAATTCGCCGTAAATGTCGGGGGCATGACATGATCAGTATTTGCATCAAAGTCTCCCTCAAAAATCTGTATCAGATGAATCCCCCTCAGGGACTTCGGCTTCCTCATTCAAATCGTCACTATCCTCGCACCCCATGTTCATATCCATGTTAAAAAAAACTTCATTTTGTTCACCTTGAGGTTTCGCATTGTTGACATCCTCCTCGACCGTTACACCTCCAGATTGATATATGCATTGATCTTCAATCCCCAATGACAGTTGGGTATCCAAATGAAAATGTTGTACAGGTAATGATGAACTGCCAACATTGTCAATGTCTGCATATAATTCAAGCACTGTCATCAACGACTGCTGCTCAAATGCGTGGACCATACATTCCACATCTTCATCGTCACATATTCGAAGACCTGTATATTTGGTTGGATTTTGTGATACTAAAAATCTACACGTCAAACTAGAAACAATTTGATTAGATGAAAGATTTAATTTTTAAAAAATTTTCCTTTTCAACAAATCAAAATTGGTTCCACGTTTTATCCGAATAGATCTCTTTTCACCTTCAAATATTATACCCTGAACATCTTCATATTTTCTACCATTCCAATAAACAAAAGTAATAATTTAACTCATTTTTTAAAAATCAAAATACAAACACAACTTAAAACAACTTATCAAAAACCAACACAAACAACTAAGAATTGTAACATGGGCACAGAGAGAGTAATGTTGCTAGCTGATGAATTCTCATATATGGCACCGGGTATTTATACACTCAATTGAATCATTAATATGGCACCAGTACACACTCAATTGCAACGAATATATTCTCGCGAATATATTCGCTGAATTCGCTTCAGCAAATATATTCATGGCAGGGATTGATGGAGTGATTGAAAAGGTGGAAGCGCTTGGCACAAAGACGCCACACGTAAGGCGCCTCCACCTCCAGCGCTTCTACATGGTAGAGCTAGACCCTCTAGCGCCTTGTGTCCAGATAATGGGTGGCGTTGTACCTTGAAGCGTCCTGCCTTATGTCTGTAGTCTTACCTTTCATAAAACGTTTTAACCTTAAGCGTCTCCCACAAAATCCCTCACGTATGGCGCTTTACCCCTTGCGCCTTGTCCCAACCCTTTCCACGTTGTCATTCTTCACCCCAGACAGAGCAATTTCTTTTTAGCTCACATTATTTAGGTAATTAAAATTTTTACTCACACCTGTGCGGTCAAAAAGCTCAAAACCTGGATCCAAAAGTAGTTCTATGATGGAAAATAAAATAGAGGTTTACTACAAATCAATACAACAAATGTGCACCTTTCTATAGCGTGTAGATTATTTACTTCATGTTTTCTGTTCCTTCTCAATTCTAGAAAATTAAATGCTATTTAATTAAGAAGTTACCTTTGTTTGAGTGCAATATATTAAAATAATATTAAAAAATGTATACTTAAATTATTTTAATATTATCTAGAATTAATATGTTAATGCAAGAATTCTTTCTGATTAAGGAGATGGTGACACGCTTTTATACTTTTCGTATGTGCATGAATTTGGAATTCATAAGTTTTCTATCCTTGTTTGGCCTTTCATGCTATATGCATCCGCACATACATATCGAGAGTCTATGATCTCTGGGCGCGTGTCACTATATGATATACATCATCCTTAAGTCGGTCTTTGTAATTACTAACAACAATCAGATAACTCTTTGGATCCCTCGCTACGTTTCAGAATGCAATTATCATTTGGAAATTAATATATACCTTGAAATAAACTGGTGATCTCCAAAAGAATAAAATGAATAATAAGGAAAAGGAGATAGCGAAGATAGGTTGTGTGATAGGAGTGTGTGCTTTGGTATCTCGATGGTGCAAATTCGCGAAATCGATATTATGCAAGCTGAGTGATTTGTGGGAAAACGACAGGGGTGAACAAATAGGACCTGAAGGTGCAAGTGGAAGACGGTAACATACTGCAGATAAGCGGGGAGTGCGAGGGTGAAGGAGAAGGAGGACAAAAACGACAGGTGGTACCGCGTGGAGAGGCGGTGCGGCAGCTTCATGCGGCGGTTCCAGTGACCGGAGGATGCCAATGCGGAACAGATTGCGTGCACTCTGAAGAATGGGTTGCTGACGTGACGGTGACAAAGTTGGAAACGGAGACAGAGAGCAGGAATGAGAGGCAGATCGACGTGGCTTGATTGATTGATGGAGACCAAGATTAATGTATGACGTTTCATGTGTCGTGTAGTGTTTGTCACTTACGTGTATAGTGTTGGTCACTTAGGTGTATGTATGGATAATTTTAAGATAGACCCATTAAATATCTTAAGTTTGGTCCCCATATTTTATTACTATAAAAAATAAATTTAAATTAATAAAATTATTATTATTTTTTTTAATATTAAACTTATAATATTTATAATAAAAATCTACCGTAGACCTTAAATATAGGGGTTCATCCTAAAATTCTCCTGAGTAGGGGTGTTAGCGGATTGGATTGAATCGGTTTTGAGGGAAAAATCATCCAATCCAATAATTTCGGTTTTCTCATTTAATCATCCAATCGATTTTGATTTTTTTCCAAATCCAATCCAATCCAATCCAATCCAATCCAAAATTGATCGGTTTGGATTGGATTGGACTTTGGTTTCTTAAATAAACTAAAAAATGAAGTTATGAAAGAAAAATTATGACATCATTACTAGTTTCTGAAATCGTTAATCACTTACCAATTTAAAGCCGAATAGTTATGCTTTACCAAATTGTTAATGTTTCTTGAATAAATAAGTTGTAACTTTAAATACTTAATTAGATATGAGTGTGGATCCCAATTCCATTGTACATATAACAATATCCGCTTATGGTAAACCCAATATGATAAAAACATGTAATTATCTTATCCTATCATATAACATACAAATTACTTGATAGCTTTCAATCCCATGATTGAACATTATTCGTTAAATATAGTTGCACAGTAATAATTTTTTTACATCATCACAGAAAAATAATATCAATAATGATAATATATTTAAATGTTTAGAAAAATTTGGATCGGTTTGGATTGGATTGGTTCTCACCGGCAAATCCGAAATCCAATCCAATCCAATATTGCGGTTTGCGGTTTTTTCGGTTTGCGGTTTGTTTGGTTTGCGATTTTTTGGATCGGTTATTG
This sequence comes from Sesbania bispinosa, assembly GCA_026901365.1. Taxonomy (NCBI): domain Eukaryota; kingdom Viridiplantae; phylum Streptophyta; class Magnoliopsida; order Fabales; family Fabaceae; genus Sesbania; species Sesbania bispinosa. The sequence continues at coordinate 1,042,769 of QLOH01000274.1, forward strand.
CAGTTCCAATTGGATTGGATTGGATTGGATTTGAACACCCCTACCCCCAAGTTTCATGCTATATGTTTGTTGGGAAATTTTAGGATAGACTCTTATATTTTGGGTCTACAGTAGGCCTTTATTATAAATAGTATAAATTTAATATTAAAAAATTTAATAATATATTTTTTAATTTAAATTTACCTTTTATAGTAATAAAGTGTGAGGGTCTAGGGTAGACCTAAAATTAAAGGGTCTATTGTTTGGAGTTTGTGTAGGATATTGTTTGGAGTTTTATTTCGCGATAATTGCACTCGTCCATTAAAAGTAATAAGAATTTATTTTATACATACTAATAGTGTAAAAAAGTTTTACACAATTATTAAATGATACTATTACATCATTAATACACAAGGTGTCATGTTTGTTAGTTGATGTGGCAACACTTCATTGAATGATTACACCGTCAATGTATAATAATTAATTAAACTCTAAAAAGTAAAATGAAGTATTTTAAAATCTGAAGTATCGTTTCACATTAATAATATTTAATTAAATTAAAATTTTATTAATGGGATAAGAGAGAAAGGTTATGACTTGATTTGTTGGTTGAGATTAATAATAATTAATTAAGGAAAGAGATAGAAAGTTAAACAGGACAGTAAGTAAATATAATTAGGATTCAGTTAGGTAAATGTCTAGAGCTTCTGGTTTCACTTATAAGTGCTTACTAGATTTTCTCCCAATTTCTCTTATAAATTAAGCAAGTCAATTGTCAATAATTTATTCTAATACTATCAATACTCAATGATTATGCATTATTGATAATAATTTTCTTAAAACACTTTCCCTAATGATCATAAGCATAAAGAACCACTAAGTTTGTTAATTTCACTATGTCAATAAAGGCCTATTGGGACGCTTCTGTGCGCCCTTTTACTTCGTGTTTTGGTAGACTCATAGCAAGTAGGGCTCTTCTGAAACACTAGAATACTTGCTAGTGCCCTCCCTTAAGCAAAAAATCAGTTTTTTAAAAGCTTTCCAAGGGACTTTGAGCCCTATTTCTAAAACATAATTCCCACACCTCTGTGTGTCCTATAAGAGGAAAAGAAAAGAATATGAGAGAGCTTGAGAGTGAATCATCAAGGGAGAAGGAGGAGAAGGAAGCTATCCACACCCCCTCAAGATCATTCTTGGTTACTCTAAAGGTGAGTGTGATCCACCCACTTTCTCTCATGTTGTTTGGAAACCCTAAATGATCCCCTTTCTCTTTATCCCTTCTTATTTTTTTTGTGATTACTGGATTGGCATTGATTTATGTTTGCCTTAGATGTGTGTGTGTTGATTTTGCATCATGTGCTCTTGTAATGTCATTCTAGGTTTTTTTTTTTCTTTAACATTGAGGATTACCACATGCTTTTAAATTTAGGTTCACGTTTCAAGATACTCATGTATACATCAAGATTAATCAAGTTAGACTTCGGTCCCACAGGTCTTGGACCACTATGCAAAGATACCATGTTAATTACAAGGTGCCCTTCAAGGGAGACGTTCCTTGTTAGAATTCTGAACTCAGATCTAGCCCTGTTTGAGTGAAAAGACGTCGGGTGTTGGGTTAAACACCCAAGGACTAATGAATGCATATTTAGCTAATTATATACATATTGATGATGTTATTGAGTATATGTTTTACTGTTGCATTAACATTTGCCTGTTTACCCACACTACCTGCATAATTGCACTCACTTGGACTTTAGTCTCACCACATGTTTTGTCGATTTATTTAGATAAGCAGGATTCTCAGAAAGAGACTTGATGGGAGGACTTGGATGTTCAGGAGTGGACTTCTCCCCTCACCACTTTTTAATTATTAGCATAGAAAACTCAGTTATTTTGATGGATTTGTATATATTTAACTAATTTACTGGCTATGTTCACTGGAGTCACTTGATGGCGTAGGATTGGAATTTATGTTATATATTTTGATGTTTCAAGTTTATGTAAACATTATATTACTTAAGCCAATCTATTTGATGTAAGTTTTATGATATCGATAATGATGCAAAAATAATTCTGTAAATTCGGGAATGTGTTTCCAACGGGCATTATTTCTTAGTTTTTGGAATTAGGACATTGCATTAATTCCTCTGTAAAACTTTCACAATGAAGAACAAAAATCGAAACCAAAGTATGTTTGCAAGATCAAAATAAAAGGAAAAGATTAGTAGTTGTTCAAGCATATAATAGGTTTCCTAAGGTTCCAATGTACTTTTCCTTGAGTAAGACATTTTAGTAGGTGCCTGATCGAGGTCGTACTCAATCAAATAAAAAGGATTAAAGTGCAGTGAGGGTTAGTTAAGCAAGGTCGTCTCTCAAGGAATCCAACTGCAAAGTTGATGAGAATCTGACAAACGTACCAAAATCCCAGCAGTATAATAGTAAGTAAGAGTATCGTGTCCACAGGGAACGGTTCAATTTATAAAGATTAGTGGTCACAACTATCAAGTAAGAGTGTATGTTTGTTGATTGTTGAGTAATTTCGAAATTAAATAAAAATAGAAAATAAATTGAGATAGGTAGAAACAGTTACTTGGACTAGGATTGAACTTCGTTTCATCGCACCCCTTTCGTATGTGATCCCCAATATTATTTATGAATATATAATTATGATACCCTAGCCAAACTATATTATTTTACCCTGGTCTCCACAGTGATAAAATACTCAGAAATAATTCATGCGGGTTCTCCCAAGTGACAAATTACCCCGACTTTAAAGATCTACTTTTTCCGTTTGTTAAAACTATCAATTCGCCCTATATTCCTATAGTGACTACTATGAAGAGACTGTCACACATCTTCTTCAATCATCGATTCTCACTATATTCCTATAGTAACTACTATGAATACTTTTACCAATCAGAATTCAAGTTTCCTATTCCTAGGCTCCCCCAAACTCGCTATTGGTTCTATAGAACCACCTCTCGAATGGCCCCCATAAAACCAACCTATAACTCCGCAACACAGACGAAAGTTATGCATTAAGCAAAGTATAAAAACAACGATATCGTAAAAATGGGATTCATAAATAATAAGGAGAATTCACATACAATTGGGGATTGAATCAACTACATTCAATCCTATTTGAGAGTTTAGCTACGCATGGTAGCTATTACAAACCAACGGAGAAACTGTCACTTTCTCCAACCCTTGCTTCTACTCTGCCGTCTCTCCAAAAGCTCTCGCCTCTGGTCTCCCAAAAAACTTTCTATGATCTTTACAAAAGGTCCTATTTATAGGCCAAGGAATGTTATCCGAAATATGGAAGGAATCTATTTTGAAAACAGATCTAAAAACAAATACGTGTTCCTGCGCTCAGCGCATCTGAAGCGCAGGATCTAGAGAGGAATCCTGATAGTTACGCTTCACCTGCGCTGAGCGCAGATGGAGCGTATTTCTCTATCAGCTTCTCTTGATTCTCTCCCTTTTTTAGCTTGATCTCTGATCGAGGTCGTACTCAACCAAATAAAATGAATTAAAGTGCAGTAGGTTGATTAACCCAAAGTCGTCTCTCTCAAGGAATCCAATTACAAATTCAGAATTTCAATCTCATAGCAACACACACACACATTCAGGGGATTTTCTTTGTTCATGATAGTTTCAAAATTCCTAAAACAGAATTCGAAATTCCTAATTCAAATCAACTAAAACATATTGATTCACAAGCTCATTCGCATTTGGATGTCTCACGGATTCAGAGATTTATTTCAATTTCCTTAGCAAATCCAAATTAATCAATGAAGCATCAATCAATTCTTAACAATCTCATACAAAGATTAAGCAAATTTGTATCAAGAACCTAATCCCTAACCTAATAAGTTAAGCAAACAGTAGATACATTTTAGAATTAAGCAAACTAAAATGTTAATTTCAGATCATGAATCAAAAACCGAATTCAATAAGCATTCATCCAATTCAAGATTCAATAACCTAGAATTATAGAGATTAGGAGAAGAAGGAATTTGCACAGAAAATTAAAATTCGAAATTCAATTAAAGAACCTCAACATTCAATGCTCATGATACTTGAGAATCAATCCTCAATGCTCAGCCTTCCATGGAGGAAATGGAGAATCCGGAATTGCAAGAAGAGGAAGAAGAAGAGAGAAAACCAAAATTGGAAGAAGAGAGAAAAAGAGGGAAAGTGAAGAGTCTTTTTTTTCTAAAATCTGAAAAATGAGAGTAAAGTGTTCAAACCACTCAGCAACACACCTATTTATAGAGCCTAAATCATTAACAAACTGATTACGCCTTAATTGGGCCGAAATTAATTAAAACAGGCCCACAAACTAATTACAAACTAATCAAATTCGGACTTGTGACAGACAACAACAGTGGGCGATTTTGAAACATCAACTGCTCCTAATTTCTTCATGGGAATATGGTCATATAGCCTATCCAATTAAAGCCCCGGAAGTTAGCTTTCCAATGCCATTGGAATCACTTAAATCGGACACCTACAACTCCAGATATCATCAAAACAAGACAGGTAGGTCAGTAGGCTTAAAAATCCGAATTTAAACAACATTTACAGTTAAAGCCCAATTTGGTAAATTCCAATTAAAACAGTGGATTTAATCACAATTATAGTCCAAGAAAGCTAAGATTAATTATGCAAAGCGTGAATAAAAATATGATCATCAATCTCTTCCTGATCTTATCTTTGTTTGCTTGGCTTTCCCTGTTTCCCTCTTTTTGATCTGATTCTGTGTTTATCTTGACTTTGAATTTAAATTGGGAAGCTTATCCGCAGAATCCTTGTTTAAATGGCTGTTGATCTTATCTTTATTTGCTCTCATTTAAACTTCAAATCTGCAGATCCTTTCCTTAAATAATGCTATCTTCTTTTCTCATTCAAATCTCTCTGATAAATTTGCAAAATCAACATAGTTCTAATTAAAATAGCATCAAATTCAAATTCAAATTAGATAAACACAATTATTACAATTATTAATAAAAAGTGATTATTTTGGGGCATAAATTACTATTTTACCCTTGATAAGTGTAGTAAAAATACAAGAATTTATCATATAATTGGCACTTTTCAAATACCCCCAACTTAACTTCTTGCTTGTCCTCAAGCAAGAGACCTTTTTGCAATAAAAAATGGATTCAATCCCTTTGTTAAAATTCTCAGGAATAAGGAAAAATTTTCATCATCCCTTCACTAGGCAGCAATCACTTTCCAAATATAAGAAAAAATCAGAATTAAGTGGTGTTACCAAAACTCAATCAAAACAAGATACAAAAAACAGTTAAACTTTCTCAGAAATAGCAATCAAAACAGTAAATGATAAATCAAGGAATTCTCTCATGCTCACGGGTAAGTGTTTCCCTCAATTTTTCCACCACAGTTGAACAACTAAAATTGATAGTCGTTACTAGTTTCTAAACATGCACATAGTCAATATGGATCAAAATGTCTTTTCTTGGTTGTAATGAGGCTGGGTTATCAAGAAATCATGGTTTTTCTGGATAAGCAAAGGACACTTAGAATAGAGAGCATCTTTTGATTTTTCTTGAGCTTGGAATTTCTCTCCATTCTCCATCTCACTCTTGATTTGTCTCATTTTAGCTGGCCTCTTTCTTTGTTTGAAGATGCACTCCCCCCAACTTATTCAATTGATCCATTTTTTCTTTTGATTTTTGAGGGAGTGATCTTCTTTTGCTTTCTTGTGCCTGCTCTTTGTATTTCTTCTTTTCAAGTAACCAAACATCTCTTCCCATTTCATCAAGCTGCACCTTTGCTCTCTATCCCAAATGTGTAAGGGACATGATATAACAGTTATTTGGGCTGGGGTGCATAAGACGAAACATTTAAGGCTCAAATGGGTTACCAAAAAATTGGATTTTTTTTTCAAGGGTTGGCTTTTTGGCACTGAGCAAATGATTTAAAAACAAAAATTGCCTTTATCACTTCCATATTTTCCATGAGCAGAGTAAAATCTAAAAACTCAATCAATAGCAGTTGATAAGCAATGGTGAAAACTCTCAATTCAAGTGTTTGGTCTCACAACTCACCGGCTTTTTTTGGCTAATTTCCTTGATAAAGCACTTACTGAAATTAATTAACTATCCTGATAGGTTCTCCTGTGAAATATCCTAGTCCTAACTGATTATGGAATTAATCACAAAACCCTTTCTTCTTTCCTAATCTAGTTAGTTAAACTGCCCAAATTTAGAGACTTTAAAAATTAATTCATTAAATCCCTAGTTCCTAAAATCCTAAAAAAGAAAAAAAAAAACAAAAATTCTAATTAAAAAAAATTAATCCTATATAATAAAAGAAAATAAAAAAAACGAAAAGAAAGAAAAACACCAGTATCATTATTCATCTTCTGGATCTTGTAAGTCCTTGTCCTGCTCTCCAGCTGCTGCTGCTCCACCTCCCCCGGGATGAATAGGCCTGTCCCCAGGCCACTGCAAGAATATCCAGAACTCTTCACGCAGCATGCCTGGGTATGGGTCTGGTAAGTCCTGATTGGTTTGAGGTCAACTGGTGTTTTCAACACAAATTTGCATGATTTAAGAGCTTTATACTTTGCAACAGCCTGTGCATTCTTGAATCTCATGGGATCATATTCTCTGATCCTCGTCCCCATTCCTTCTCCTCGTGAGCTAAAGCCACGGGAAAGACCAACAATTTAATCCTAGGCATCTGAATAGTCGAATAACAACAGTTAGTTGCTAAAAACACATTTATTTCAATGATGCCTTATTGCAAACACCAATTTATGAAGAACATAGAAGCCTATCATTAACCAATTTGCATGCATAATTCAAAGAATTAATCTCTTCACAACAAAAGTTCAGTGCACTTGGTAATGACTTCCTAAAAACAAAACATACCCATTTGTTTTGCAAGCATTCAATCAATCCATGGAAAGTGAAAGTTCAAATTTTTTTAAAGAAACAGAGCATAACACTTTCAAATTCAATAACTCACAAAACAAAGAGCATTTTAATAGAAAAATTGTTCTTCATATTCATATAGTTATAATCACATCCAAGATAGCAATTATCAACAGTATTCACAATCCTAAGGTTGCTATCCTAAAGTGAAAATCATAAAAAAAACAGAGTAGATGAAGATTTCAATCGGTGAAAATTAAAGAAAATATACCTAAAACTTGAAAGTTTCAAAATTGACGGAGGTTTGTGAGTGGAAAGAATGAAAAGAAGAGCTTAGGAAATAGAGAAACAGTACATGACAAAACAAAAGATTTTTAAAATTTCGTACTGCTGCGCTTCGCCTGCGCTCAGCGCAAATGAAGCGCAGAAAACAGTGACTAAAATTGCAATTCTGCTCTTCTCCTGCGCTCAGCGCAGGTGAAGCGCAGAAAACAAAATGAGATTTTGCAATTTTCAGTCACGTTTTCTGCTACTTCCTATTATTTAAAAAAAATTATTTTCCACAAACTTATTCCAATCAATTTTGAAAATTTCCTAAATCCTAAAAAAATGAAAAATCCTAATTAACAAACAAAAACAAAATAAAACTGAAAACAATTAAAAACTTAAAAATCTCTGGGTTGCCTCCCAGGAAGCGCTTGTTTAACGTCTTCTATCTCGACGCCTGTTCTCTCAAGGTGGTTGAAACTGGAATCTTTTGGTGAGCTGGTGTGCTGCACCTTTCCTTTCTTTGGCCAATAGGTCTCCCCATAATCTTGCATTGGAACAATCTGTAGTGTGAAATGACTTTAACCATTTGGGATTCTTTCTGGAATTAGACGATGCCTCTGACTCCCTTGGCTTGACTTTTCTTTATTATCTTGCTTTCATGCGCATGAGTCTTCTTTTCCTGAAGCTTAAATGATTCACAGCTGATTGTTCTCCTTTTCTTTGCTTCACAAGGGTTTTTGATATGAAACACACTTGGCCACTTTGTCTTCAATCTGACTCTAGGCTTTGAATTTGATTCTCTTGGCTTGATTCTTTCTCTCTTTGCTCTGGTCAGGTCAGTGTATTCGCAGGTCTTTCTTTTGTGAGGTCTGGAAGGTTTAACACTTGCACCATGCCTTTCTTGATCTTCCTTTGGAGAGCTGGTTGGATAAGGCAAGGTCTTTGGTCTTGGTATCACTTCCCCTCCTTCCTCGGACTTTGACTCACTATCTCCCTGTTCACTCCTTTTCTCATTTTCTTGATCTTTTTCATCATGTACACCCTCATATGTTTTGTTCTCTACCTCCCTTTCACAGTCAATCTCTTCTTTAAGCACAATATTTTCTATTTCATCCTCTCCTTTTTCTTCTTCTACTTCTACTTCACCTTCTTCTTCTTCTTCCTTTTCTTCATCTTTCTCTTCTTCATCAGCCAGATTGTTATTGATTTCCTCCCCTATTAGTTGAACACTTATGGTGGTCATGTCATCATACTGTTATTCAAGGTTGTGTTGTGCATTTTTCTTTGACTGATATTTGGTCATATTTTCTATTATCTGAGCTAGTATGGGATCAGCATGTAGTCCTGCTTCTTCACAACCCTTCTGGAATTGTATCAATTCTTGCAACTTTCTTTCAATAGGATCTTCCCCATCTGAATGCCTTGGTTGAACTGAAGAGTAGCTTTGCTGCTGTTGGGAAGAAGGTTGCACATGGAATGAAACATCATCTTGTTGCCCCCCAAAGTCCTGATTATGGCTATTTCTCCATCCTTGTGAGTTGTTTGCAAAGTTGTTGCTGTTGGAGAAGTTGTCTGGTCTTCCTTGATTGCTCATGTAATTAACTTGCTCTTCTTGAATGCATGAATAAGAGCAGTAGCCATTGAGATGGTTACCTCCGCAAAAATCACAGATTAATTGTGGTGACTGGACAGGATAAGAGTGAAATGTCTGCGGTGGTTGAGAAAGTTTAGCTATCTCCTTTTTGAGTGCTTCTATTTGCTGCATTATAATCTCACGATCTGCCCTGAGTTCATCTTCAAGAGTTTGCTTATGGGACGAAACAACATCTTGTCGCCACCCAAAATTTTGATTCTGGTAACTTCCCCAATCCTGTGAAAAATTGTTAGAATAATTGTTGTAATTAGAGAAGTTACCTTGAATTGGTGTGTGGGAGAAATATTTTGGCTTTTGCTGCCATACATAATCTCCAAGGGTTCTTATTGGTGGATTTTGATAATCTCCAAGTGTTCTTCTTGATGGATTTTGCTATTGAGTAGCCATTCAACATTTACTTCACTTGGGATATTTGAACAGAGAGCGTTGAGATTGTCTCCTTAAGCTTATCCTTGCCCCTTTTTCTGTTACCTGTCATCTCAAGAGAAATAATCAAGAAGTTCAAACAAATGTTAGCTCAGATGAGAAGAACAAAAAATAATAATTTAATTTTTTTTAAAAAAATAATAATAATTTTTTTCCTAAATAAAAAGAAAAGAATTAAAATAAAATAATTAAAAATAAAATATTTTTGTTTTCTTCTCGACTGCTCCCTCGTCTCCTTCTCTTGTTTCTACTTCTGTTCTTCCTTGATGTCCTTTCTATTTCTGGATCAAATTGTAGTTGATTTGGGGACACCTGGCCTCTCAAAAGCATAAAAAAGAAAACTTGAAAAGGGTAAGTGTGGAAGAGAATTTTTATAACAAAAAGAATAACAAGCAAAAGAAAAATTCCTAAAAAAAATAAAAATCTAAAAATCCTAAGATAGAGTATATACAACTTGATAGTTAGACCTCCCAAGTCTATACGAATTGATACATCGTTCCCTGGCAACGGCGCCAAAAATACTTGATGAGAATCTGGCAAGCGTACCAAAATCCCAGCAGTATAATAGTAAGTAAGAGTATCGTATCCACAGGGAACGATTCAACTTATAAAGATTAGTGGTCACAACTATCAAGTAAGAGCGTATGTTTGTTGATTGTTGAGTAATTTCGAAATTAAATAAAAACAAAAAATATATTGAGATAGGTAGAGACAGTTACTTGGACTAGGATTGAACTTCGTTTCATCGCACCTCTTTTGTATGTGATCCCCAATATTATTTATGAATATATAATTATGATACCCTAGCCAAACTATATTATTTTACCCTAGTCTCCACAATGATAAATTACTCTGAAATAATTCATGCGGGTTCTCCCAAGTGACAAATTACCCCGACTTTAAAGATCTACTTTTCCGTTTGTTAAAACTATCAATTCACCCTATATTCCTATAGTGACTACTATGAAGAGACTGTCACACTTCTTCTTCAATCATCGATTCTCACTATATTCCTATAGTAACTACTATGAATACTTTTACCAATCAGAATTCAAGTTTCCTATTCCTAGGCTCCCCCAAACTCGCTATTGGTTCTATAGAACCACCTCTCGAATGTGCCCCATAAACCAACCTATAACTCCGACACACAGGCGGAAGTTACGCATTAAGCAAAGTATAAAAATACCGATATCACAAAAATAGGGATTCATAAATAATAAGGAGAATTCACATACAATTGGGGATTGAATCAACTACATTCAATCCTATTGGAGAGTTTAGCTACGCATGGTAGCTATTACAAACCAACGGAGAAACTGTCACTTTCTCCAACCTTTGCTTCTGCTCTGCCGTCTCTCCAAAAGCTCCCGCCTCTGGTCTCCCAAATGCTTTCTATGATCTTTACAAAAGGTCCTATTTATACGCCAAAGAATGCTATCCAAAATATGGAAGGAATCTATTTTGAAAACAGATCTGAAAACAAATCCGTGTTCCTACGCTCAGCGCATCTGAAGCGCAGGATCCAGAAAGGAATCCTGATAGTTACGCTTCACCTGCGTTGAGCGCAGGTGGAACATATTTCTCGATCAGCTTCTCTTGATTCTCTTCCTTTTTTAGCTTGATCTCTTCCTTATCTTATCTTTGTTTGCTTGGCTTTCCTTGTTTCCCTCTTTTTGATCTGATTCTGTGTTTATCTTGACTTTGAATTTAAATTGGGAAGCTTATCCACAGAATCCTTGTTTAAATGGCTGTTGATCTTATCTTTATTTGCTCTCATTTAAACTTCAAATCTGCAGATCCTTTCCTCAAATAATGCTATCTTCTTTTCTCATTCAAATCTCTCTCATAAATCTGCAAAATCTACAGATTTCTAATTAAAATAGCATCAAATTCAAATTCAAATTCAAATTAGATAAACACATTTATTACAATTATTAATAAAAAGTGATTATTTTGGGGCATAAATTACTATTTTACCCTTGATAAGTGCAGTAAAAATACAAGAATTTATCATATAATTGGCACTTATCAAATACCCCCAACATAACTTTTTGCTTGTCCTCAAGCAAGAGACCTTTTTGCAATAAAAAATGGATTCAATCCCTTTGTTAAAATTCTCAGGAATAAGGAAAAATTTTCATCATCCCTTCACTAGGCAGCAGTCACTTTCCAAATATCAGAAAAAATCAGAATTAAGTGATGTTACCAAAACTCAATCAAAACAAGATACAAAAAACAGTTAAACTTTCTCAGAAATAGCAATCAAAACAGTAAATGATAAATCAATGAATTCTCTCATGCTCATGGTTAAGTGTTTCCCCCAATTTTTCCACCACAGTTGAACAACTAAAATTGATAGTCGTTTCTAGTTTCTAAACATGCACATAGTCAATATGGATCAAAATGTCTTTTCTTGGTTGTAATGAGGCTGGGTTATCAAGAAATCATGGTTTTTCTGGATAAGCAAAGAACACTTAGAATAGAGAGCATCTTTTGATTTTTATTGAGCTTGGAATTTCTCTCCCTTCTCCATCTCATTCTTGATTTGTCTCATTTTAGCTGGCCTCTTTCTTTGTTTGAAGATGCACTCTGATCGAGGCCGTACTCAATCACATAGAAAGTGATTATTTTGGGGCATAAATTACTATTTTATGTAGATGCCTTCATTACAGGTTTTGATGATGCCAATAAGAATGAAAGAAATTAGAAAGGCAATGGCAAAGAAAAGAAGTAAATTCAATTCAAGCATCAAAGAATAAATAGAAGATCAAGATCAATATCAAGTCAACACAAAGGTTTATTAGTTTAAGCTTGATTGAGTTAGATATAATATGTCAAAAGAGTTCTTATCAATTGCAAGTAACTTGGCACTAAAAAGAAATTAAAGAAAATAATTTTATAAAGTAAAAATCAGTTCAAAGATTAAAATTTTTGAACTGGTAATCGAGTACCAACATGTGTAATCAATTACCAGATGATTCAGAATTTAAATTTCAAAAATTTTGATCTGTGTAATCGATTACCAATTCTTGTAATCGATTACCAGAGTGCAGGAAATTCAAATTTTGAATTTCAGGCACAACTGTTCACAAAACTGAACTGTGTAATCGATTATCAAACCCTTGTAATCGATTACCAGTGTTTTGTTTTTGAAAATCTTGAAGAGACATGACTTTTAAACAAGGATTACAATGTTTCATCTTCATCCTTATATATATATATGTCTCAGATTCGAATTTTAACCAGATTTTCTCATGTGAAATAATTATATTTTGAAATCACTTTGAATCATCTTGTGCCAAACACTTGCAAATCATTAAGATCTCTTATAGGCTTTCAACTTGTAATATCCACTCTAAAGGAGAGTCCATTTGTTGTCATCGATTCTATCTGTACTTGTACGTTGGGTTAAAAGAGAGGGTGCCTCTCTTGTTGTTTGGATTGATTCTCAACACTAGGAAGGGTTCCAAGGTGTTGGAGAATTGATTGTTTGTAAAAGACTTTACAAAATAGTGGAAATCTCAAGTGGATACTTGGGGACTAGACGTAGGCAAGTGGATTGGTCGAACCAGTATAAATCGTGTTTGCAATTTCTCTTCCCTTAACTCTTGTTTACTTATTGCATTTACAATTTCGTTTTATTAAGAGTAAAACATTCATTCTTCATCTTTGAAAAGGGCTTTTTAAGCATAATTAGGGAAAGATAATTCATTAAAAGAAAAGAATAGATAATATCGAATAACTTAATTCACCCCCTCTTAAGTTAGTGAGGCCACTTGTCTAACATTTTACCCTTGATAAGTGTAGTAAAAATACAAGAATTTATCATATAATTGACACTTATCAAAAGTCCAGATTTCAAATTCGAAGTAACTCACACACACACCTAGGGGTTTTGTTTGTTCATAACAATTTTCAATCACTAAACAGAATTCGAATTACCTAATACAATTCAAGAAAAACAGATTGATTCACAAGTTCATTCACATTAGGATCTCTCACAGATTCAAGGATCTATTTCAATTTCCTTACAAATCCAAATTAATCAATGAAGCATCAATCAATTCTTAAGAGTCTCATGTTGAGATCTTGGCAAGCGTACCAATATCGCAACAGTATAATAGTAAGAAAAGGGGTTGTCATACCCACGAGGAACGGTACAAAATAAATTCCCAGTGTTCACACTTATTGAGTAAGAGGAATTTGGAATGGTTGTTTGTGAAGATTATAATAGTAAATAAAATAAAAGATGAGGCAAAGAGGATATGGATAAGATTGAGCAAATAAAGGAAACTAGGATTGAACATCGTCTATCGCACCCCTCTTATATTTTAAATATCAATGATATCTAGGAAATTATAATTATAAATATTGAAGCCCAAATAAAATTCATCCATAAAGATCCCTCAAATATGAAATTCTTAGAACAATTCCCTAAACACCAATTCCTTGGTTGCTTAACAAATTGCCCTAGCTTTAAGATCAATTGTTAATAACTATCAATAAATTGAACCCTATCCCTAGGTATTCAACCTATCGAGTGTTTTTACCCAAATCAGAATTCAAAAACCCTATTCCTAGGCATTCAGGAACTCTTACCTGATCTATAAAACCGCTTCCCAGTGTATTCAATTAATCATATCATAACTCCGGTACAAAGACGGAAGCTAAGCATTAAGAACAGAATAAAAACACCAATATTATAAAAATAAAGATTCCTAAAGAACTAAGAAAATCCAAAATACAATTGGGGATTGAATTGACTACGCTCAATCCTAAAGGGAAGTTTAGCTACTCATGGTAGCCATTACAAAACAACTAGAGACTTTCGCACTTTTCTCCAGCTCCAAATCTGCTCAAAACTCCGTACGTCTCTGGTTGCCTTTCTCAATCCCTAAAAGTCCTTTATAAACTGTTATGACGAGCTTTTGAGACTCTACTTGTGGCCCATTAAAAATTAGGTTACGTTTCCTGCACTCTGCCTGCGCTCAGCGCAGGAAACAGTAACTGGACAGTTATTCTTGCGCTCTGCCTGCACTATGCGCAGGTGGAGCGCAGGAAACAACAACTGATTTTCCTGGATTGTCCTCTTTTGAAGCTTGTTCTATGTTGTTCCTGTCCTTGTTCACTGCTCTCTTGATGCTTCATTTGTAACTTTGCTTTTTATCTGTAAAAATCAACAGATTCTTTATCAAAATAGCATTAAATTCAAATTTTATTCCAATAAATACAAGTGCTGCAATTTAAGCTAAAAAGGGTTGAATTGGGTTATAAATTCAGCAATTTGTCATCAATAAGTGTTGTAATTATATAGAAAATTTACGTAATTCTAACACTTATCAAATTCCCCCCAACTTAGCTTCTTGCTTGTCCTCAAGCAAGAGAAATCTAGTACAGACAGTTGATTTCAATCCCCAATTATAGATTTGACTGATAAGGAAACAAATCCAATATATCTTGCTAGACAGCTATCACTTTCCAAATTTCAGATTAATAATCAGAACCAAGTGGTGAATCCAGTCATCAATCAAAACAAGATAAAAATGCATTCAAATTTTTCAAGCGCAGTAATCAAAACAACAAGTGATAAATCAAGGAATTTCTCTCATTCTCACGGGTGGATGTTTCCCTCAAATTTTTCACTGCAGTTGAACAACTACAATTGATAGTCGTTTCCAGCTACTAATCATACACATGGTCAGCATGGATCAAAAAGGTCTTTCTTAGGTTGTAATGAGGCTAGGCTATCAAGAATTCATGGTTTTTCTGGATAATTCAAAATACACCACTTTAAGAAAAGAGAGCATATCTACAATTTAACCAGCATGCTAAGTTACTCGCAATCCACCATATCATTCTTGACTTTGAACATTTATACACAATCGACCTCTTTTTGGTAATTCACTCCCTTTTATAACTTTAAATATAACTATACATTATATATATATATATGTGAGTGAATTCCAATACTTAGTACACCTATTTGTTATGATTTCAATCAGCCAACTCATACCCATTCTTATTGAATAAATTGCACCTATGCTCTCCATCCCTAAGTGTGTAGGGACAGGATATAATCATTTACAAGGCTAGGGTGCATAAGAAAATAAAAATTCAGGCTCAATTGGGCTATCAAAAATAGGAAAAATTTATTCACAGGTTGGCTATTTGGCACTGAGCAGTTTATATATTTACAAGATGCCTTAATCATTTCCATGCTTTTTATGTGCAAAATAAAATCCAAAAACTCAAGCAATAGCAATTGACAAGCAACAGTGAAAACTCTCAAAGTGTTTATTCTCACAAACTCACCGGCTTATGGCTATTTTCCTTGATAAAATCACCATTAAAATTAGTTAACTACCTTGATACATTCTCCTGCACAATATCCTAATCCTAACTGATTATGGATTCAATCACTAAATTCCTTTTTCTCTCCTAATTCAGTTAGTTCGGCTGCCTAGTTTTGATATATTGAATTAAATTCCTTAAATCCTAATTCCTAAATTCTAACGAAAAATGAAATACAGAACAGAAATCCTAATCAACTGAAATAACAAAAAAAATCCTAAAAATCCATACTGCATAGAAATAGTGTGTCAATAACATGTCAGATACAGTACAGATCAAACGAAATAAAAGATAATAAAAGAAAATAAAAGAAAATAAAAGAAAATGAAAGAAAAAGAAAAAGAAAGAAAAACACCGTGAAAGGTAAAAAAAAGTATCAATCGTCCTCCCCTGCATCCTGTAGGTCCTCATCATCTGCTCCAGCTGCTGCTGCTCCACCCCCTTGGGACAACAGGCCTATCCCCAGGCAACTGTAAATAATCCCGAAATTGATATGGTGGCATGACGGGGAAGGGGCCTTGCAAGTTGTGGTACAAAATCTGCTGCATGTACAATATCCCTCGATGACCAGCTATGTTCTGATGACATGGGTGCTCATTCCAAAGGTGCTGGGGGATGCCAGCTGGTGGTGGCTACAGTGGTGGCTCCTGGGGCTTTGGAGGTGGGTCCAACTCCTCCTCTGGTATGCAGTGGGCCTCAATGTACCACTTGGTCATAGGGGTCTTGATAGGAGCAGTGGGGTGTACAACAATCCTCTGAGATCGGCACAAAGCAGTAATGAGCGCAGGGAATCTTAGACTAATCCTGGAGTGTGCACTGCGACGCTCCACAGCTTCCACCGTAAGGTATATCTTCTCAGATATAACCTTGGCGATGTCAATATCCTGCCCAGTAAGAACACAATATATAAAATGTGTCGTCTCGATGATGATGTCTGACACATGGTTGGTTGGCTTAATGTTAGCCAACACCAAGACTGTCCACATCCGAGAAATGCTCCGCAGGTCCTTCATATAAATCCTAGCTGCCTCCCTGTAGGTGTTGACATCATAAGTGCGCCTAGGCAAACACAAGTGTTGGGTTGTCCTCGCATCAAGCTCCTCATGCCCATATATGCCAATATCATGCAGTTGCTGGTGATATTGGAAAACCATGTGCTCAGCATCATTAGGACCAGGGCGGTTTAAGAAATCATTGATTGCGTCGTGATCGTAGGTCACCATCGTCCTCTCACATAGGACCTCCTATCAGCTCCACCACCTGGTATGCCTGTAAGGTTGGCATAAAACTCCCGGACCAGCTCCGGGTCATAGTGCCTATCGGGCTCAGCCACCCTCCTCCAATCTCTCCTGGTAATCTCCATGTTGAAGTCTTCGAACTCCCCAGGCTGGAGTGTTACTAGCCTCTCCAGAATGAAATTACAGTTCTGAAGAGAACTGTGTGCCTCAACAGCTTTGGCATCCTTGAATTTCATAGGATCATAGTGGGGCTCATCGCGTGTCCTCTTTCCTCCCTTTCCTCTCTTGGAACTGGAGGTACCATTAGTGTTGGTGACCTTTGTACGAGCCATCTGCAAAAGTTTAACATCATTAGGCTTAATCCAATGCATGTAAGCATAATTTTTTTTAACCAAATGATCAACATTAATATCAAAAACAAATATCCAGTGTATGCACCATTCATTTGAACCAAATTAACTCTAAAAACAGAGCATTCATTTATCATGCATTGTCAGGCTCAATCAAACAGAAGTGTTCAATGATTCAGCAAAAATTAATTCAAATTGTTTTTGCATGGAATGGTTAATGTAAAATTTTAAAACAAAACAGAGCACTAACACTTTCAACCATAGTAACTTGCAAACAATCAATAAGCACACCAACAATCATCATTTTGATTAATCAATCATAACCACCATATTACCAAAGGCTATACTAACAACAATCTTAAGAGCATGCAAAACTATAAACTGAGTGATCAATTAAAGCATGTCCCTCAATGGAACCAACAAACTCAAAATAGTACATTCAATTGGTAAATGGTATT
This sequence comes from Sesbania bispinosa, assembly GCA_026901365.1. Classification (NCBI taxonomy): domain Eukaryota; kingdom Viridiplantae; phylum Streptophyta; class Magnoliopsida; order Fabales; family Fabaceae; genus Sesbania; species Sesbania bispinosa. The sequence continues at coordinate 1,060,403 of QLOH01000274.1, forward strand.
AAGCTCAGATAAACAAATGTATTCAGACATGCAACAAGAAGTAATGCAAAATTATTCATGCAATTGTCAGTGTAAAATTTTGAACAAAACAAAGCATTAATGCTACTAACCAAAACAACTTGCAAAAATTGCTGAGCATATTATATTTTCACCAATTAACCACAGCCAGCATATTACTTAAAGGCTACATTGACAAACAATCCTAGAAACATGTAATTTTAAGAGCCTAAGTTTACTACCCTAAGGTTCAATCAACCAAACAGAAAACAGAAGATTTCAATCGGTAAAATTGACTCAAAAACTTAAAAACTTACCTCGAATAGGAAAAGAAGTAATAGAGGAAGAGGTTTATGAGTGAAAAGTGAAGAAAAGGGTGAAGGAAAGCAGAGAATGTCATGCAGGGCTCTTGAGAAAAATAGGGGAGAAGGTTGAAATGACCTTCCCCTGTTCAAAATTTTGAATTTAAGCTGCAGCGCGTACCTGCGCTTCACTTGCGCTCAGCGTAAGTGGTGCGCATGTATCAGTTAACTATTTCCCGAGCCGTTGTGCTTAACCTGCGCTGGTGAAGTGCAGAAAACAATGTCAAAATTGCATTTCTGCGCTTTACCTGCGCTGAGCGCAGGTGAAGCGCAGAAAACAAAATGCAATTTTTCAACATTTACTCAAATTTTCTGCTACTTCCTAATTCAAAGTGTATGTTTTTCACACATTTACTTCACCACTTCCTAATATTTCCTAAGCTAACAATCACACCATATAAACAGACTAAAACAAAAATTCAAAACAAAAATAGTAAAGAATTAAAAATTAAACACTGGGTTGCCTCCCAGGAACCGCTCGTTTAACGTCATATAGCTTGACGCCTTCTTTTAAGGTTCTTGAAGATGGATTTTTGTGGTGAACCTTAGTGATACACCGCTGACTTCCCTTAACGAGTCTCTAAACACCTCTTTTGTTCCACCAACATCTCTATCAGTAACTGAGACTAATTTTTGTTTCCTTCTTCTGAAGCTAGGTCCCACAAGTGATTTCAGTAGTTGCTTTCTTCTCTTCTTCAGCTTCTTATTAAGAACTTTTATCTTTTTCTTCCGCTGCTTGTGAGTGCTTTGACAATCAGCTTCTTCTCTCTTGACCCCTTGCAGTGGTGGTTCAGTGTTTGCATGTGAGACTCCTTCAGTAGAGTCTATCTGCAGGCAATCTGGTGGTTCTTTCTGTCGGGAAGTTGTCCTCAACACATTGAATGTCACCTCACCATCTTGTATGCTGACTGTGAATTTTCCTCTGTCAACATCTACTATGACCTTTGCTGTCTTCATGAACGATCGTCCCAAAATTAATGGAACATCATCATCTTCCTTCATATCCATGATGGTGAAATCTACAGGAAACACAAACATGTCCACCCTGACTAAAATGTCTTCAGCTATTCCATATGAGTGGTTGACGGACCTGTCTGCCAGTTGCAGACTCACTCTTTTAGGTTGCACCTTCACGTCACCAATCTTCTTGAGCATGGATAAAGGCATCAGATTTATGCTAGCTCCAAGGTCTAGCATTGCCTTTTTCACTGTTAGGTTTCCAATGGTAACGGGGATTGTAAAACTTCCAGGATCTTGTGTCTTCTGTGGTAGTGACTTCTGATTAACATCATTACGTCCAGCCTGCAACTGTACTGTCTCTTCCTTAAGTATCTTTTCCTTTTTAATCAGAAAATCTTTTATAAGCTCTGCATAGTTGGGTGTATCCTTCAGCGCCTCCAGAAAAGGAATACTGATTTGTAATCCTTTGGACATTCTCATGAACTGATCAAACATCTTGTCTTTGTCCTGATGGAATGGGGCAAGTGGATAAGGTGGATTCTTTTCTGAATACTCCTTCTGCACTGAGCTTTTTGTTTTCTTTTCAACTTCTTCCAGCCCTTTGTCTTCCTCCTTTCTTGTCAGTATGTGCTCCTCAGCTGATAAATTGTCCCCCATATCAATCCCTACTGATAAATCATTAGCTGTGATGATTGCATTGCACTGCTCCTTGGGATTGGTTTGGATGTTAACTGTGAACTTTCCTTTGTTATGTCCTTTGCTAACTGCCTAACTTGTGTCTCTGCATTTCTGAGGGTTGCGTATGTATTCTTCTTATAGGTTTCAAGAGACTGTATAAGAGTATCCATTTTCTCATCTAGTTTTGATAGCTTGTCATGTACTGGAGTGTAGCTTTGTTGATGTTGCTGGAAAGGAATTTGCCTATTAGAAGTCCCTGCATCTTGTCTCCACCCAGAATTGTTGTTCTGGTTACTTCTCCAACCTTGTGAGTAATTGTTTGAAAACTGGTCGTTGGTAGAGAAATTTCCTGGCCTCCTTTGATTTCCCATATAGTTAACTTGCTCTTCCTGAATGACTTGATAAGAGCAATGACCGTTGGGATGATTACCTCCACAAAAGTCGCGGGTCAACTGTGTGGACTAGGCAGGATGAGACTGTACTGCCTGTAAATGATGAGGAAGCTTAGCCATCTGCTTGGTAACTGGCTCTAGCTGTTGGGAAAGGAGCTTGTGCTGAGCTAAAAGGGCATCATTAGTGTTCAGCTCTAACACTCCCTTCTTCTGAACTGGTTGTATTCCATGCTGAGCTTGGTGATCAGTTAATGCAAATTTATTAATAATTTTGGTAGCTTTCTCTGCATCCACTAACATAATTGTGCCTCCTGCTGCAGCATCTATAATCATCTTGGTGTCAGGTCTGAGTCCATTGCAGAAGATATTCAGTTGTGCAATATCCTCCAAACCGTGGTTGGGACACTTTCTCAGCAAAGATTTGAATCTCTCCCAGGCTTCACAAAATGGTTCATCTGATCCCTGCCTGAATGTGGAGATATCTGACTTGGCCTTGATATAGCGAGATGGTGGGAAGAATCTGTTCAAGAACTTTTCTTCCACATTGCTCCAACTAGTTAGACTCCGATTGGGATGTGACTTCAGCCATTCCTTAACTTTACCTATTAAAGAAAATGGAAATAAACGTAAGTATACAGACTCTAAGTCACCTTCCTCAAAACCCATTTTACCAATCAATTCATAAAAAGTAGAGAGATGAGTATGTGGATCCTTATGATCCAATCCTGTGAATTGGTGGGCACTAATGAGACTAAAAAATGCGGTCTTCATCTCTAAGGATTTTGCAGTAGCAGGTATGGCTATGCTTGAAAAATGACGTGGCCCTTGTTGCATAACATAGTCTCCTAATACTCTTCTATTAGAACCACAGGAAACACTAGAAGGGGGGTTGAATATTGTTTTATAATTCTTTACAGATTTTATGAAAACCTTTTGAAACAAGCAAAAAGTTTATAAAGAGATCTGAGCAACCTTTCGAAACTGGAGTTTTCAGCAACTTGCTGATATGACTCAGCAGGTTGAGTAAAATGGTTTTGGAATAATTTAATGTGATAAACAAGATTGTTTTACTGCGTGGATTTATAAAATCACTTTTCAGAACCCTCCTTAGTTAAAACAGAAATTAAAGAGATAAGGGTTGAGAAAACTTAGCCAAACAATTTATCCTGGTTCACCCACTAACACGGTGAGCTACATCCCATCCCAGGGATAACACACCACTGGAATTTACACTAAATGATCAGATACAAGTATTGTTTGCACACCTAGCCTCTTCAGGCTCTAAACACCCAAGTATTATTTGAACACACAACCTCTCCAAGCTAAAAACCCAAGTATTGTTTGGACATAGCCTCTTCAGGCTAAAATAGAGAACTGTTTTAAAGATAAAGCTCAAACTCTTAAACTACACAAGTTTAGAGCTTAAACTGGGTAACATGTACAGATTACTGAGTAAAACTCAGGATATGAAGTTGTTGTACATATGAGAATTAATGAAACAAATGAAAGTAAATTTGAGCAGCGTTTCAGCAGGTTCGTTTTCTCTGTGTTCTCTCTCTGTTTCTACATGGAGACTTGTTTTTATAGAGTGGGAAACTTCAGCCCGTTGAGCTCCATTTGATTTTCCATTGAGAGATAGCATTTAATGCAAATGCTCCCGTTGTGACACATAGCCTGGAACCTCTGCAGTAGCAGGTAGTAGAGTCAGTAGCACAAGCTTCACTTTTTCTCAGCAGATTATACTTCACAGCAGACATTGCCTTTTTTGTGAGAGAAATTTGAAATATGCCAAAAAGCAAGTTTCTGACTTTCCAGAAGAATGAGAAGCACAAGTAACTGTGACAGCTACGGTTGAATTGAGTCTTCAAGGAGAAAAAGCAGAGAAGTCTATTTTCAAGACATACAGGCTTCAGCACGACGTTCTCACAACTTCAAGAGGCTCTCTAACTTCAGCAGGTCGTGATCTCTCAGCAGGTTCCTCTTCTTTAGTAGGTTTCACCACTTCAGAGAGTTGAACCATATTAAAGATTTGCTTCAGCAGATACCTTCTGAAACACGGAAAACCACTTTCAGCAGAAACTGTTCTTTTTCATAAGGATGTTAACCAAATTTGTTATTCATTAAAACTTAGGGTTATGAGACTTAAAACATTATTAGCCTTTTAATAACATTTTGAGACTCAACATTCTCCCCCTTTTTAGTGATGACAAATTTGCTTAAGAACTATATCAAATATCTGAAGGGAAAAAGGAAAAAAAATTTAGAGTTTCTCCCCCTAAATCAGATACTGAGGCAGAGCTTCTTGCTACAACTGCTTAAAATTAGTTCCCCCTGAATCAAAGAATCCTTCTAAAAACACTTAACTTCAGATTTTTTTAGTTTCTTAATACTCCCCCTTTTGTCATCAATCAAAAGGGTAAACAGAGCATAATGAAGAAGTGAAATAGGTAGGAAATAGATTCAGGATACCACTTGTGCACATCAACACTTGCTGTGTAATCAATTCAGTAAAACTTAATTTTCAGAAAGTGTGAGGATGTTCAAATTTTCTCTGATAATTTTGAATCTTTCTTCAGCAAGAGATTTTGTGAATATATCAGCCCATTGATGCTCTGTATCAATGAACTGTATATCAATAACTCCTTTCTGAACATAGTCTCTTATAAAATGATGTTTTATTTCAATATGTTTTGCTCTAGAATGCTGAATTGGATTTTTGGAAAGGTTAATTGCACTAGTGTTATCACAAAAGACTGGAATAGATTTAACAAAAATATTAAAGTCTTCTAATTGATATTTTACCCAAAGCAGTTGTGAACAATAGCATGCAGCAACAATATATTCAGCTTCAGCAGTTGAAAGAGCTATTGTGCTTTGTCTCTTGCTTGACCAACTTATCAGGTTGCTTCCAATGAAGTGACAACCACCACTGGTTGATTTTCTTTCAACTCTATCTCTAGCAAAATCAGCATCACAGAATCCTACTACCCTTCAATCCTTGCTCTTCTTGCTGATTGTTGCCTTGGGCAACAAGTCTGGCTTTGTTTCTGACAACTTGACCATCTTCAAAAAGTTTGTTTCTAAACACCCATTTGGTTCCTATAATATTTTTCCCATGAGGTTTAGGAACAAGAATCCAAACATCACTCCTGGCAAATTGATTAAGCTCTTCTTGCATGGCTAGGATCCACCATTCATCATGCAAAGCTTCCTCAATATTCTTTGGCTCAATTTCAGAAAGGAAGGCAAGATTATTGACTTCTCTAAGTCTTGATCTTGTTCTTACTCCTTCTGAAGTGTCACCAATGATTTGCTCTCGAGGATGATGAGTTATGTATCTCCATTCACGCCAGCGAGGCAAAACTTGCTCATTTTGAGACTCAGCATCAACTCTCTGATGAGGATCAGTTTCAGCAGGTTGAAGAGTTGACCTTTCAGTAGGTACTTCAGAGGGTCCTTCAGCAGGTTCTTCATCCTTAGCCTTTGAAGTCTCTGAAGTAGGGTTCAGCTCCATTCCTGCAAAATCCTCTTCTAGATCTGATAGTTCCTTATCAGTCTCTTTAGCATCATTAAATCTAACATGAATGGTTTCTTCAACAGTTAGGGTTCTAGAGTTGTAAACTCTATATGCCTTAGAGGTTTCTGAATAACCAATGAAGAATCCTTTGTCAGATTTTGAATCAAACTTACCTAGATCATCCTTGGTGATAAGTATGAAACACTCACAACCAAAGATGTGAAAATAAGAAATGTTGCGTTTTCTTCCTCTCCACAATTCATAGGGAGTCTTGTTGAGAATAGGCCTTACCAGAATTCTGTTTTGGATATAGCAAGCTGTGTGAACAGCCTCTGCCCAAAATGACCTTGGAAGATTGCTTGATATGAGCATGGTTCTCCCCATCTCTTGCAAGCTTCTGTTCTTTCTCTCAACAACCCAATTTTGTTGAGGTGTTCTAGCCACTAAGAAATTGTGAGAGATCCCATTCTCATCACAGAACATACTGAAGCTTGAGTTTTCAAACTCACATCCATGATCACTTCTAATGGCAAATATGCAAAATCCTTTCTCATTTTGCACCCTTTTACAGAATTTGGCAAAGTTCTCAAAAGTCTCATCCTTGCTTTTGAGGAATATTACCCATGTGAATCTAGAATAGTCATCAACAATGACCAAACCATACTTTTTACTAGCAAGACTTTCTGTTCTTGTAGGACCAAACAAATCAATGTGAAGGAGTTCTAAGGGTCTTGCAGTGGAAACAACATTTATACTTTTGAAAGAATTTCTGGTTTGCTTCCCCTTTAAACAGTTTTCACATAAAATATCATATTTGAAGGAAAGCTTGGGTAATCCCTTTACAAGATTGTGTTTTGTAAGCTTTGAGATCAATCTCAAGCTGGCATGCCTAAGTTTCTGATGTCAAATCTGTTTTTCATCTTTCACAGAAATAAGACAAGTCACATTTTGATAAGCAAGGTCCTTAAGATCAATTTTATACACATTACTGTGTCTCTTGGCAGTAAAAATGATTTGATCAGAGGAGTCTCTGACTATACAACCATCCTTTGTGAAGGATACAACAAAACCACTGTCACACAATTGACTTATGCTCAGCAGGTTGTGTTGGAGACCTTCAACAAAAAGGACATTATAAATTATAGATAAAGGAGATATACCTACTAAACCAATGTATATGATTTTGCCTTTCTGATCTCCTCCAAAGGTCACCACTCCTCCATCCTTTGGTCTAAGGTTTTGGAACAAAGACCTTTCTCCTATCATGTGTCGCGAGCAGCCACTGTCCAGGTACCATTTGTGGTGTATCCTATGTCCTGTTAAACACATCGCAACAGGAATAATTAAGGATTTAGGTACCCACATCTTTTTCGGTCCTTTCTTGTTAGAAGCAGGTCTGCCTTTCTTTTTATGTCTGCACTGTGACATGTTGTGTCTAGGCTTACCACAATGAAGGCATCCCTTACCTTTCTTAGCTTTTTCAGCACCTTTAATTTCAACTTCAAGCAAGCAGGAAGTTTTTGAATAACCAAGACCACTTTTGTCTTTGGAATTCATTTGAACTCCCATAAGCCTATTTAGGTTCTTAGTTCCATTGACAAAAGCTGCAAGGTCTTTTGTGAGTTCAGCAACTTGTTTCTTAAGAATCTCATTTTCAGTTTTTAAACTTGCTGAATCATAAGACTCAGAACTAAGGATTTTTTGCTTGAGTAACAAATTTTCAGTTTCAAGAGCTTCATTTTTTGTTGCAACTTCAGTGTAAGCTCTTGATAAATCTTTGTACTCATGGAACAGTTCCTTAGAACTTTCCACCAGATCATCATACATATCTTAGAGAGTTTGAGGTATTACATCTGATTCTGAGCTATCTGATGAAGGAAGGCTAGCCATCAAACCAAGATTAGCTTCTTCAGCAGCTTCATCATCTTCCTCAGAAGTTGAATCATCAAGATCCTCCCATGTGGCCATGAAGCTTTTCTTCTTTCTTGGAAATTTCTTCTTCTTTGAGGAGAACTTCTTCAACTTTGGGCAATCAGCCTTATGTGGCCAGGCTGTCTGCACAAATAGCAGATTATTTTGTCAGAAGAGAAAATCTCTTTACCTGACTTACCCATCTTGCTGTCAGATGGAGAGTGTTTTCTGAATTTTGCTTTCTTTTGAAGCATCCTCTTTATTCTCCTGCTTAGAAGAGCAAGGTCATCTTCATCATCAGAGCAACTTTCTGAGTCTTCAGAACCTTCTGAGGACTCCTCCACTTTCAAGGTCTTCTGTGCACCAGACCTAGGCAGTTGGGATTTGGCATTCAGGGCAAGTGACTTCTTTTTGGGGGCATCTTCTCCAAGCTCCAACTCATGGACTTTGAGGGATCCTAGAAGTTCCTCCATTCTTAGGGTGTTGAGGTCTTTTGCTTCTTGAATGGCAGTCACTTTGGGCCTCCAAATCTTTGGTAGACTTCTAAGGATTTTGCGATTGTTATCACCTGAATCATAGGTCTTTCCCAAGGATTTGAGTCCATTGGTGATGGTTTGAAATCTTCCAAACATCTGATCAATGGATTCAGATTCATACATTTTCAACATCTCATACTAATGCACCAACATGCTGATTTTGGATTGCTTTACATTTGTCCGTACACTCATGAGTTGCAGCCAATGTATCCCAGATTTCTTTGGCAGAGGAGCAGCCATGTACCTTCTCATACTCTAATTTACTCAAAGAGCATATCAGGTAGAGTTTTGCTTTGGCATTAAGTTGTACACGAGCTTTCTGATCACCAGTCCATTCTGACTTAGGAATGGGCACACCATTATTGGTAGGAATATAATTACCATCAGTGACCACATCCCATAGATCTATGTTGTTGCTTTCTATAAAGAGCTTCATACGATCCCTCTAGTAATGGTAGTCAGAGCCATTGAAAGTAGGGGGCCTGGAGACTGAGGCACCTTCAGCAATGTAGTGAGAGTTGCTTGTAGAGGTTTCTGTTAGAACCACAGGAAACACTAGAAGGGGGGGTTGAATAGTGTTTTAAACTTTTTGATAGTTTTTGGAAATCTTTAATTTAAAACATGAATATGGGCACCGTTAAAAACAAGTCTTAAGATCAGAGATAGTTGAAACATGTGGAAGATAAGAAAAACAGTGTTTCTTCTAAAGTTTAAGATTGTTTTAAACAGAGGCTTCTCAAAGTATCTTCTGAAGATTATTACAAGGAGTATTTCCAGAATGGTTTCTGAAATACTTCAGACGACTAGAGGTTGTCTGAAGTTTGTTCCTGATTTCTGAACTGATCTCTTTCAGACTTACTTCAGATAATTTATTTCAGAAGTTCTTCAAGGAACATTCTTTGTAAAGCTTCAAATGATATAAGAGACATCTCATGTTTTATTCATATGAAAGATCATTTTATTGAAATAGTGGTGTTAAGTTTATTATAGAAAATACTTTTCAAATCCCAACATAAATATGAAAACTGGAAATAAAGAGATTAAGAAAAAAAAAGGAACTTAGGCATAGAGATTTCAGACAGGCTTTTAAGGGGCTGTCTGAAGTTTTCAGACGACCTGTAAAAACTGATTTTATAGGATGTTTAGTGCCTTTATAAAATATCAGATTAATTATTCTGACCCCTTGATTAGTATAAAATGAATTGAAAGAGATAAGGGTAAGAAAACTTAGCCAAGGAATTTATCCTGGTTCACCCACAAACCCGTGAGCTACATCCAGTCCCAGAGGCAAACCACCACTGGATTTTCCACTATATGAATCCACAGATACAAGTATTATTCACAGCCTCTTCAGGCTAACACAAGTATTACTTTGTTTTCAACTGCCTCTACAGGCAACATATGCAGTATTCTTTTTAAGTCTAGCCTCTCCAGGCTTTGCAACTAAGTATTCTTTCTTCCACCAAGCCTCTCCAGGCTCTCTGACACATAAAGTGTTTACAAATTAAACTAAGTTTAAGTTTCCACGAAACATAAACTTAATCTTTTCCTGTACTAGAGGTTAACTGAGTACTACTTAGGGTACAATTAATGAATTCTAAGTACAAGGTTAAGACAGTGATACAAGTGTATAAGTTTAAGTACAATCCCTGTCTCTGATAAGAGGAATAACATCCTCTGAGAATTGGCTTGGTAGATACTTGACTTTAAGCTCCAGCCTTGTTCTCCAGCCATTGATTTCCATGGGCTACATTCTCACCCGTATCATTGGAAAAACCAAGGCATACTTGCAGCTTCAAACCATTCTTGGTTCATATGAGATTAAGCACAGCCTGGTTGGTTGTTCAACTGAACAACTACAATTTTGACTAACTGATCAATAGATCAGCAGAATGGTTGATTCAAGTAAGCATGGTCAACAACCAATAAGATTTTTCTGATACATCTTGTTCAACTGATTGAACCAAGTGAATGAGTTCCACCTCTTCAAATTCTTCCTTGAGGCTATTTGTATGTTCTGTTGGAATATAGCCGTTTGAAGATGATTCATAATACCGTTGAGATGTTGATGATGTGGCTCATATAGCCGTTATGTAATAGTGTCTCAAAAGGTTGCTTCTTCTTAAGCAAATAAGTGTTCAGATAGTCCTGTTCTGACACTTCTGCAGATGAGCTCTTTAGAGAGATTTTCTTGATATTATTTTGCATGTACTCTCTCTTGTATTCCTTTTGCTTTTCTTCAGCTGACTTCTGATTTCCTCTGCTTTTCTTAGGAGTGTATATGAGGAGGTATCCGTTGGATTTGTCCTTTTGCTTATTCTGTATATACTCCTTTTTTTTATTTGCTCCTGACATCATATCTTTTTTGGGTGTGATGTCTTGTTCAATGGTTGTTTCTTGCAGATGATAAAATATGTTTGCATTAAAATATTTCATTCAAACATTTCTCTTTGTTGCTTCTGCTTAGTCTCCTGAGTCTTTTCTTGTGCTTTCTTTCGGATTGGTGATGATGATATTTCTGTTGTGATACCACCGTTTAGAGATAGCATTGAATGCTATTCAATCCGTTGTGAGACACGCTTCTCGGTGTTCTGATAATTCTGACAAAGTACAACGTTGGTGCTGCTATAAAGCTGCCATCGTTGTTGCTGCAATTTCTGCGTTGCAGAGATTTCCTCAGTGGTGTATGAACTTCAAAGGTACCAGGAAAGGTCTCTGTGACTTTGCCAATTTAAGCTTTGAAAGTGGTTCGTGTTTGTGGAGAACGACTTTTCTTCAGCATACTTCAGAGAGCAAAAAATCTTCGTTGTCTTCAGTGAGTGTGCCACGTCGGATCTCAGACGGCTTCAATATTTCAGACGAGTATTGACACTTCAGATAGCTTCTAGTCTTTCAGACAGCTCTGTTGCTTCAGACAGCTTCTTTGCTTCAAACAGCTTCTTTGCTTCAGATAAGTTCAATCTTTAGACTGCTTTATGTTTTCTTCATTTCTTCGAGTCTTTACGTCTTCAGATGGCTTGCGTACTTCAGATGGCTTCAGCACTCCAGACGGCTTGCGTTCTTCAGACGGCTTCAGCACTTCAGACGAATTGCGTTCTTCAGACAACCTTTATATTACATCCTGCTTTTGTTCTTCTGATCCTTATCTTCTGATTCTGATTCTGTTCATTCAAATCTTCTTCTTGTTCTAATGAATATTTGAACCTGAAACACAATTCAGCAAACCAATACCTTTCTCAGTAGAATCTGTTTATATAATCTTATTTGTTCTTATTATACTCTTATTTGTTAATCATTAAAACTAAAAGATATTAAGTCTTTGAGTCAGGTTTGAATGCTCAAACTGATTAATAGACTTCACAATCTCCCCCTTTTTAATGATGACAAATAAGATATGCATAACTCACAAAATGTTTTAAGGAAAGATGGTTAAGTATATAGAAGGCTCCCCCTATCTATAATACTCCCCCTGAGAAGAACATTTATTCTTTAGTTTGTTAAACGTTGCCAATTGTTATTACTAACAAGATTAGATACATTTTGTTAACTTATCTTTTAGAAACTTAGATGTTAGTCTTCAGATACTAATTATTGATCAGATGTTAATCTTTTTAGATACCAATTATTATTGTTTGTTATTTATTGAAAACTAATATTACCACATATTATTAACTTATCATAGATACTGATTGTTATATAATTATACTGTTATTACATATACCAATTGTCATTTTCTGACATACATCATTTTATTATTTATATTTTCCCTTATTTTTCCCTTTTAAATCATTTTGTGAGTTTTATATTTCTCCCCCTTTTGTCATTAATTAAAAAGGTTCATGGTTTCATATAGTTGAGTTTCATATATATATATATATATATATATCATTCTATTTTAAGTTTATTTACTTTTATCAATTATTTTTAGCCGTATTTCTTCACTATTATATTTCTCCCCTTTTTAGCTTACATTAAGGTTTTTTGACAATGTCTGAATCTTGATAACAGTTGTTCTAATTTTGCAGGGACGTTATTACTCAAATTGTTTTTGTTATTATTCAGATACCAAAGATTAAGGAATAAATATCAATTGTTAAAAAAAATACAGTAACTTCTTATACCAAATAAATAATACAACTTTTTATAAACAAAATAAACTGAAATAAAAACAGAAATACACAAGTTTAAATTTTCTCAAAACATTTGATAAATACAAAAAGCAGGTTTTCACAAAAAAAAAGAGGTTACATTCCAAAAATAGAATGTATCCATCCATTGCTTCCTCCAGAGATTCCTTCGAAGGCCTGAGGCATAGCCTTATAGACTTCATCTCTTTCAAAGCTATCACCACTCCTTCTGCTGCAAACGCTTCAGGAGTTGCCTCAGAGCCCCAGACTTCATCCTAACCGTGCCGTGCTGCACGCATTTTCCTTCTACCCGCTGGGACGATGGAGGTGCATCATGTAAGACTGTGTCTCGATCATTAGCCACCACCTTACTTCCAAGAACCACTTTGTCAGTAGTTCTTTTAATAAGATTGACTATTTTGGGATCTCCCAGTGATCTTCCAGTCCACCTGTGATGCAACAAGATCACCATGGTCCAAGTATAGAGAAACGGGTTTTCAGATGAACCCTTTCCCTTACTCTTCATTCCATACATCATCCAAGATGACTTTATCTTTGCCTCAACATGTTTCAGAGGTCCTTCTTCTATTTTCCTTTGCTTCTTCATCATCCTTTTGGGAGCCACTTACTCAGAATCTTAGAAAAAGCAATAGAGGAGCTTTGAAGATGTGAGTTTGTGAGAGGGGCTCTTGTGAATTTATAGGATTTTGAAGCAAGGGTAAAATAGAGAAGTAAGGAAAATGAATCCATTGGATTGTTGTTCACGCGATGTATATGGGCTCAGATAGCTTTTCATGATGATAGTTTCGGACCTTGAAAGTATCGAAACGTGCATCATTGATTGGTCATAGATGAGGCCCTATAGGAAACTGAGTCATTAGCATGGATAAAGTAAGTTTTGGAAAACGTTTTTGAAAAACATTTAAGAAGAGACATAAAAACGTATTAGAAGATATTACTTTTTCGAAACACCTTTTTAAAACCAGAAAAGAAAGAGAAATAGAGTAGAATATGTGAGAAAACATTTAAGAAGAAAATTTTTGAAAACAGATTTTTACGGTATAAAACCAAAGGATTTTATGATTATTATTATCTGAGAGGCTTTTAATATGTTAAGTCTTTTATGTTTTTAATTGTTAATTAAAATTTTATTTGTTGATTAAATTTTTACTAGAGGACAATTTTTCACAGATATTCAAGTTTTAAGGTGAAGTAATGTTACCATTATCTTCTGGATGGAAGAATGCTTTTCTGACATTGCACCTTTCTTTGGAGACTTTTCTTCTACTGAGGTCGCTTGATGTCTGTTTTTCTTTTCCAGCTATGTCCTTCTGAAAGATGCCTTGTATGAATAATGAGTTTTAAGAAAAATGATTTTCTTTTCTCATTATCATTCTTCAGAGTTGCTTCAGCTTGGTGAGATTTCCATCTTCTGAGGATCTACTCCTTCTGCATTTGTTAGATGCTCAACCCGAAGGTGAGCTCTGATACCAATTGTTAGAACCACAGGAAACACTAGAGGGGGGGGTTGAATAGTGTTTTAAACTTTTTGACAGTTTTTGGAAATCTTTAATTTAAAACATGAATATGGGCACCGTTAAAAACAAGTCTTAAGATCAGAGATAGTTGAAACATGTGGAAGATAAGAAAAACAATGTTTCTTCTAAAGATTAAGATTGTTTTAAACAGAGGCTGCTCAAAGTATCTTCTGAAGATTATTACAAGGAGTATTTCCAGAATGGTTTCTGAAATACTTCAGACGACTAGAGGTTGTCTGAAGTTTGTTCCTGATTTCTGAACTGATCTCTTTCAGACTTACTTCAGAGAATTTATTTTAGAAGTTCTTCAAGGAACATTCTTTGTAAAGCTTCAAATGATATAAGAGACATCTCATGTTTTATTCATATGAAAGATCATTTTATTTAAATAGTGGTGTTAAGTTTATTATAGAAAATACTTTTCAAATCCCAACATAAATATGAAAACTGGAAATAAAGAGATTAAGAAAAAAAAAGGAACTTAGGCATAGAGATTTCAGACAGGCTTTTAAGGGGCTGTCTGAAGTTTTCAGACGACTTGTAAAAACTGATTTTAAAAGATGTTTAGTGCCTTTATAAAATATCAGATTAATTATTCTGACCCCTTGATTAGTATAAAATGAATTGATAAGAGATAAGGGTAAGAAAACTTAGCCAAGGAATTTATCCCGGTTCACCCACAAACCCGTGAGCTACATCCAGTCCCAGAGGCAAACCACCACTGGATTTTCAACTATCTGAATCCACAGATACAAGTATTATTCACAGCCTCTTCAGGCTAACACAAGTATTACTTTGTTTTCAACTGCCTCTACAGGCAACATATGCAGTATTCTTTTTCAGTCTAGCTTCTCCAGGCTTTGCAACTAAGTATTCTTTCTTCCACCAAGGCTCTCTAGGCTCTCTGACACATAAAGTGTTTACAAATTAAACTAAGTTTAAGTTTCCACGAAACATAAACTTAATCTTTTCCTGTACTAGAGGTTAACTGAGTACTACTCAGGGTACAATGAATGAATTCTAAGTACAAGGTTAAGACAGTGATACAAGTGTATAAGTTTAAGTACAATCCCTGTCTCTGATAAGAGGAATAACATCCTCTGAGAATTGGCTCGGTAGATACTTGACTTTAAGATCCAGCCTTGTTCTCCAGCCATTGATTTCCATGGGCTACATTCTCACCCGTATCATTGGAAAAACCAAGGCATACTTGCAGCTTCAAACCATTCTTGGTTCATATGAGATTAAGCACAGCCTGGTTGGTTGTTCAACTGAACAACTACAATTTTGACTAACTGATCAATAGATCAGCAGAATGGTTGATTCAAGTAAGCATGGTCAACAACCAATAAGATTTTTCTGATACATCTTGATCAACTGATTGAACCAAGTGAATGAGTTCCACCTCTTCAAATTCTTCCTTGAGGCTATTTGTATGTTCTGTTGGAATATAGCCGTTTGAAGATGATTCATAATACCGTTGAGATGTTGATGATGTGGCTCATATAGCCGTTATGTAATAGTGTCTCAAACGGTTGCTTCTTCTTAAGCAAATAAGTGTTCAGACAGTCCTGTTCTGACACTTCTGCAGATGAGCTCTTTTGAGAGATTTTCTTGATATTATTTTGCATGTAGTCTCTCTTGTCATCCTTTTGCTTTTCTTCAGCTGACTTCTGATTTCCTCTGCTTTTCTTAGGAGTGTATATGAGGAGGTATCCGTTGGATTTGTCCTTTTTCTTATTCTGTATATACTCTTTTTTTTTATTTGCTCCTGACATCATATCTTTTTTGGGTGTGATGTCTTGTTCAATGGCTGTTTCTTGCAGATGATAAAATATGTTTGAATTAAAATATTTTATTCAAACATTTCTCTTTGTTGCTTCTGCTTAGTCTCCTGAGTCTTTTCTTGTGCTTTCTTTCGGATTGGTGATGATGATATTTCCGTTGTGATACCACCGTTTAGAGATAGCATTGAATGCTATTCAATCCGTTTTGAGACACGCTTTTGGGTGTTCTGATAATTCTGAAAAAGTACAACGTTGGTGCTGCTATAAAGCTGCCATCGTTGTTGCTGCAATTTCTGCGTTGCAGAGATTTCCTCAGTGGTGTATGAACTTCAAAGGTACCAGGAAAGGTCTCTGTGACTTTGCCAATTTAAGCTTTGAAAGTGTTGTGTGTTTGTGGAGAACGACTTTTCTTCAGCATACTTCAGAGAGCAAAAAATCTTCGTTGTCTTCAGTGAGTGTGCCACGTCGGATCTCAGACGACTTCAATATTTCAGACGAGTATTGACACTTCAGATAGCTTCTAGTCTTTCAGACAGCTCCGTTGCTTTAGATAGCTTCTTTGCTTCAGATAAGTTCAATCTTCAGACTGCTTTATGTTTTCTTCATTTCTTCGAGTCTTTACGTCTTCAGATGGTCTTCACGTCTTCAGATGGCTTGCGTACTTCAGACGGCTTCAGCACTTCAGACGGCTTGCGTTCTTCAGACAACCTTTATATTACATCCTGCTTTTGTTCTTCTGATCCTTATCTTCTGATTCTGATTCTTTTCATTCAAATCTTCTTCTTGTTCTAATGAATATTTGAACCTGAAACACAATTCAACAAACCAATACCTTTCTCAGTAGAATCTGTTTATATAATCTTATTTGTTCTTATTATACTTTTATTTGTTAATCATTAAAACTAAAAGATATTAAGTCTTTGAGTCAGGTTTGAATGCTCAAACTGATTAATAGACTCCACAGTTTCCATCTGGATCTTCTCCCTCATCACTTGTTAGATGCTCAACCCGAGGTTGAGCTCTGATACCAACTGTTAGAACCACAGAAAACACTAGAAGGGGGGTTGAATAGTGTTTTATAATTCTTTACAGATTTTATGAAAACCTTTTGAAACAAGCAAAGAGTTTATAAAGAGATTTGAGCAACCTTCCGAAACTGGAGTTTTCAGGAACTTGCTGATATGACTCAGCAGGTTGAGTAAAATGGTTTTGGAATAATTTAATGTGATAAACAAGATTGTTTTGCTGCGTGGATTTATAAAATCACTTTTCTGAACCCTCCTTAGTTAGTTAAAACAGAAATTAAAGAGATAAGGGTTGAGAAAACTTAGCCAAACAATTTATCCTGGTTCACCCACTAACACAGTGAGCTACGTCCAGTCCCAGGGATAACACACCACTGGATTTTCCACTAACTGATCAGATACAAGTATTGTTTGCACACCTAGCCTCTTCAGGCTCTAAACACCCAAGTATTATTTGAACACAGCCTCTCCAGGCTAAAAACACAACTATTGTTTGGACACAGCCTCTTCAGGCTAAAACAGAGAATTGTTTTAAAGATAAAGCTCAAACTCTTAAACTACACAAGTTTAGAGCTTAAACTGGGTAAGATGTACAGATTACTGAGTAAAACTTAGGATATGAAGTTGTTGTACAAATGAGAATTAATGAAACAGATGAAAGTAAATTTGAGCAGCGTTTCAGCAGGTTCATTTTCTCTGTGTTCTCTTTCTGTTTCGGCATGGAGACTTGTTTTTATAGAGTGGGAAACTTCAGCCCGTTGAGCTCCATTTGATTTCCCTTTGAGAGAGATAACATTTAATGCAAATGCTCCCGTTGTGACACATAGCCTGGAACCTCTGCAGTAGCAGGTAGTATAGTCAGCAGCACAAGCTTCACTTTTTCTGAGCAGATTGTACTTCACAGTAGACATTGCCTTTTTGGTGAGAGAAATTTGAAATATGCCAAAAAGAGAGTCTTCTGACTTTCCAGAAGAATGAGAAGCACAAGTAACTGTGATAGCTACGGTTAACTTGAGTCTTCAAGGAGAAAAAGCAGAGAAGTCTATTTTCAAGACATACAGGCTTCTGCACGACATTCTCACAACTTTAAGAGGTTCTCTAACTTCAGCAGGTCATGATCTCTCAGCAGGTTCCTCTTCTTCAGTAGGTTTCACCACTTCAGAGAGTTGAACCACATTAAAGATTTGCTTCAGCAGATACCTTCTGAAACACGGAAAACCACTTTCAGCAGAAACTGTTCTTTTTCATAAGGATGTTAACCAAATTTGTTATTCATTAAAACTTAGGGTTATGAGACTTAAAACATTATTAGCCTTTTAATAACATTTTGAGACTCAATATCTTCTCGGTGGGGTTGGTGGTCTCTCCTCAGCCATCTCTTCAATTTTTACTTCACTTATAGTGGTTGAATAGAGAGTGTTGAAATTATCTCCTTGAGCTCGACCTTGTCTTCTTCTCCTGTTTCTAATCCTGTTCTTTCTAGATGTCCTTTCTATCTCAAGATCAAATACCAGTTGATTTTGAGACACCTGACCTCGCAAGAGCATAAATCAAGAAACTTAAACATTGGTTAGCTCGGAAGAGGGGAACAAAATAATAAAAAATAAATAATCAAATAAAATAAAATAACTAAAAATAAAAATAAAAATAAAAATCATAGAAATAAAAATTTAAAACAAAAGAATTAAAATAAAACAAAAAAAAAATGAAATTCCTAAAATAAAAATAAAATAAAAATATTTACAACTCAATAAGATAGATTTACTAAGAATTTAAATTGAGACACCGTTCCCCGGCAACAGCGTGAAAAATACTTGTTGAGATATTGGCAAGCGTACCAATATCGCAGCGGTATAATAGTAAGAAAAGGGGTCCTCGTACCCACGAGCAACGATACAAAATAAATTCTCAGTGCTCACACTTATTGCATAAGAGGAATTTGGAATGGTTGTGTGTGAAGATTATAATAGTAAATAAAATAAAAGATGAGGCAAAGAGGATATGGATAAGATTGAGCAAATAAAGGAAACTAGGATTAAACTTCGTCTATCGCACCCTCTTATATTTTGAATATCAATGATATCTAGGAAATTATAATTATAAATATTGAAGCCCAAATAAAATTCATTCATAAAGATCCCTCAAATATGAAATTTTTAGAACAATTCCCTAAACACCAATTCCTTGGCTACTTAACAAATTGCCCTAGCTTTAAGATAAGTTGTTAATAACTATCAATAAATTGAACCCTATCCCTAGGTATTCAACCTATCGAGTGTTTTTACCCAAATCAAAACTCAAGAACCCTATTCCTAGGCATTCAGGAACTCACACCTGATCTATAAAACCGCTTTCCAGCGTATTCAATAAATCATATCATAACTCCGGTACAAAGACGAAAGCTAAGAATAAGAACACAATAAAAACACCAATATTATAAAAATAGAGATTCCTAAATAACAAAGAAAATCCAAAATACAATTGGGGATTAAATTGACTACGTTCAATCCTAAAGGGAAGTTTAGCTATTCTTGGTAGCCATTACAAACCAACTAGATACTGTCACACTTTTCTCCAGCTCTAAATCTGCTCAAAACTCCGTACGTCTCTGGCTGCCTTTCTCAATCCCTAAAAGTCCTTTATAAACTGTTCTGACAAGCTTTTGAGACTCTGCTTGTGGCCCATTAAAAATTAGGTTACGTTTTATGCGCTTTGCCTGCGCTCTGCGCAGGTGAAGCGCAGGAAACAATAACTGGACAGTCATTCATGCGCTCTGCCTGTGCTTAGCGAAGGTGGAGCGCAGGAAACAACAACTGATTTTCCTGGATTGTCCTCTTTTGAAGCTTGTTCTATGTTGTTCCTGTCATTGTTCACTGCTCTCTTGATGCTTCATTTATAACTTTGCTTTTTATCTGTAAAAATCAACAGATTCTTTATCAAAATAGCATCAAATTCAAATTTGATTCTAATAAATATAAGAGCTGCAATTTAAGCAAAAAAAGGTTGAATTGGGTTATAAATTCAGCAATTTGTCATCAATAAGTGTTGTAATTATATAGAAAATTTACGTAATTCTAACACTTATCATCTCATACAAAGATTAAGCAAATTTGTATCAAGAACCTAATCCCTAACCTATTGAATTAAGCAAACAGTAGGTACATTTTAGAATTAAGCAAACTAAATTGTAAATTTCAGATTAAGAATCAAAAACTAAATTCAATAAGCATTCATTCAATTCAAGATTCAATAACCTAGAATTCTAGAGATTAGGAGAATTAGGAATTGCACATAAAATTGAAATTCGAAATTCAATTAAGAAACCTCAAGATCCAATGCTCATGATACTTGAGAATCAATCCTCAATGCTCAACCTTCCATGGAGGAAGTGAAGAATTTGAAAATGCAAGAAGCAAAAACGTACAAGAAGAAGAAGAAGAAGAAGCAAAAACGTACAAGGCAAGGAAGAGGGAAAAAAAGGAGGGAAAGTGAGGAGTCTAAATTTTGAAAAAAATGAGGGAAAAGTTCTCAAACCATTCAACTAAACACTTATTTATACCACCTAAGTAACTAACAATCTGATTAGGCCTTAATTGGGCCGAAATTAATTATTACAGGCCCAAAAACTAATTACAAAACTAAATAACTCGGATTTGCAACAGACAACATCAGTAGGTGATTTTCAAATTGCAACTGCTCCTAATTCCTTCATGGGAATACCATCTTATGGTATATCAAATTAAAGCCCCGGATCTTAGCCTTCCATTGCCACTGGAATCACCCAAAACGTCCACCTACAACTCCAGATATCATCAAAGCAAGACAGCTAGGTCAGTCGGCTTAAAAATCTGAATTTAAACATTTACAGTTAAAGCCCAAATAAGCCCAATTAGGTAAATTCCAATAAAAACAGTGGATTTAATCACAATTATAGTCCAAGAAAGATAAGATTAAATGTGCTAAGTGTGAATAAAAATGTGTTCATCAAACTCCCCCACACTTGCCCTTTTGCTCTCTAGGCAAAACACCACATGAAGCCAAAAATCAATCAGGGAGCACAATGTAAATACAAATGGCATAATTATCAAGAGATCCTAGGAATGCATAAGAGTAGGAAAAATACAACATCCAAGGAATCAAGGAATTAAGAAAAATGTGAATTGAATTCCATACAATTTAGCAAACATGAGAGTCAATCAAATCAAAGGGTGAATCATAGGTGATAGAATCCTCACAAGTCATACTCTCCAACTCTCAAGTGTTTAGGCTTGTATATATACACTCAGAGCATTCATGTAAGCAAACACTACCATAAGCTTGGAAAGACTCTAATATCCACAATTGAAACACATGCAAACAAAGATCAAGAGGACTTCATATAGGATGTAATGGGGCCAGGGTAAAGGTAGGGAAAATGAAGGATAAGAAGCTAAATCCAAAGAGAATAGAGGAGCAATGGAGAATAAACCCAAAAATAAATGCAAGTAGCATACATCTCTATATTACAATTATACTTCTCTTTTCTACCTTTTGACCCAAATTTTTTATTTCAAGCACACTTTATTTCTTTGCCTTTTTTTATACTTTTCTTTGAGTTTTTCTTTATTCTTTTTTTTTTACTTTTCTTGCTTTCCTTTTCCATTTTTTCTTTTTTTTTTAACTAGCCAAAGGTCAACAATACAATATCCACATGAGGAGATAAGATAAGAAAATGAAGTACAACCCTACACTTATTCAAGAACCTATTCCCAAAACAATTCCAAAGCTCCTTTATCCTCTAAGGCAATGACAATCACGGTTTTTCACTTGTAAGGCTTGTAATGAGCTTTTAATAACAAGAAATGGGACGCATAGGCTCAAAGGGGCTAACAAGTGGATTAACATCAAGGTAGGTAATATGGCTAGTAGCTCAATTATCAACAAAAAATGCCTCAATCATCTCAATACATACATGTAGACAAAGTTGCAAAACAAAGAGTCAAGCCAAGTTCTAGAGCACAAGTAAACATGAGTGAAAACACACTAGAAAAAAAGAGAATGACATAGAATGGTCCATCCAACAATAAGGCTCAAAATCTCACCAAGGAATACTCTATCACAAAAGATTCAACCCAATAATTATCAAAACCAACTTATTCACCAAATTACAAGGAATCCAATCAACATAAGTCATGAAACCAATTATCCAAGAATGATGAAAATGCCAACCACTAACACAAATCCTAAAAGTCCAATGAAAAACATGTCAAATGTATTATTTTTCCCTACTGTAAAAAATATGTTTTTGCTGTAAAATTTGGATAACTGTCAAAATTCTCTATAGAATGAAATTCTGCTGTAAATATACTGTTGTATAAGATTCTGCTGTAAACAGCATCAATGAAAACGTACAGCAGCCTACATTAATGCATAAACAGTAACAACAACAGCGAAACAACAAAACAAACAGTTTATAGTAATTCCAGACAACATAACAATAACAGTAGTAGCTACAGAATAGTTACGGAACAGCTAACAACAACTCAAAAACATCAAATATGCTACAAAAAACAGTAAAATTACAGTAAAATAGCAGATTTTTTTAACAATAAAAACAACAAACAACAAATATTTTTAATTTTTTTTCTTTTTTCTTTTTTTTCAATCCTAAAAATTACTAAAAATCCTAATCAATATAATCCTAACAACATACTAATTCCTAAAAACAATCCTAAAGTCCTAAAACTACAAATTTCCTCCCCCACACTTAAATCACACATTGTCCTCAATGTAAAAATAATCAAATTAGAGAACACGAGACATAATGCAATGAAAAGGTGGGAAAGAGACTCCCTCATCAAGGTGGAAAAAATTTGCACTTGAGGGAATGTGGGAAGCTCCAAGCTAATCTCGTCAACCGTCTCCTCCACCAAAGCAGGACTCTCATGGAAAAGCTTAAGACGGTGGCCACTGACCTTGAAGGTCTTGTTGGTGGACTTACTTTTCAACTCTACAACACCATAAGGATAAACATGAGTAATAAGAAAAGGTCCAATCCAACGAGAACGAAGCTTACCATGCATGAGCTTAAGTCTAGAATTAAACAATAAAACCTTTTGGCCTACAACAAAATCTTTTCTAGCAATACATTGATCATGAAATTTTTTAGTCTTCTCCTTGTAGAACTTAGAGTTCTCATAGGCCTCCAGGCGAATCTGATCAAGCTCCTGCAGCTGAAGCTTTTTCTGCTCTCCTGCCTGGTCACAATCCAAGTTGCATGATCTAATTGCCCAATATGCCCGATGCTCAATCTCCACAAGTAAGTGGCACGCCTTACCAAAAACAACTCTAAAGGGAGACATCCCAAGCGGTGCTTTATAGGGGGTCCTATAATCCTAGAGAGCATCATCAAGGCGGCCACTCCAATCCTTCCTATTAGGCTACACCATCTTCTCCAGAATCCTCTTAATCTCTCTGTTGGAGATCTCTACCTATCCATTTGTCTGGGGTGGTATGGTGTAGAAACTCTATGCACCACCACGTATTTCTTCAGTAAAGCCACCATGGACCGGTTACAGAAATGGGCCCCCTGATCACTAACGATGGCTCGAGGCATTCCAAACCTGCAAAAGATATGAGACCTGACAAAATCCACAACAACTCGAGCATCATTAGTCCTTTTGGCTATAGCCTCCCCCCACTTGGAGACATAGTCCACATCAAACAATATATATAAAAACAAAGGAAACAGGAAATGGGCCCATAAAATTAATACCCCACACATCAAAAATCTCACAAAAAAACATAGGTTGTTGGGGCATCTGCTGCGTGCTAGAAACGGCCGCTCCTACTCTCTAACACTGCGCACATGTAGAAGAGACTCTCCAGGCGTCTCTAAAAATCGTAGGCCAATAAAATCCACAATCCACCACCTTCTGTCCTGTCCTCTGGGGTACAAGATGTCCTCCAACAGGTGAGGCATGACAGAACTGAAATACAAACGGGATCTCATGATCTGGAATACATCTACGGATCACCTGGTCACTGCTAACACGCCATAAATAAGGGTCATCCGATACATAATACTTGGCATCACTCATAAGTCTATCTCCCTGAGCCCTAGATGCCAAGGGTGGAAAAATAGATGCAACAAGATAATTAACAATATCAGCAAACCAAGGGATAAGGGGAGGGGGATGGGAATCATGCAAAACCAAAATCTGCTCATCTGGGA
Organism: Sesbania bispinosa; assembly: GCA_026901365.1. Taxonomy (NCBI): domain Eukaryota; kingdom Viridiplantae; phylum Streptophyta; class Magnoliopsida; order Fabales; family Fabaceae; genus Sesbania; species Sesbania bispinosa. The sequence continues at coordinate 1,084,446 of QLOH01000274.1, forward strand.
AGTCATCCCAGATAGGAAATGCATCCTCCGCTCTCTCAATGCGGCTCAAATGGACTGCTACAAGATTATGTGCACCGCTCCTATCCTGGATGTCCAAATCAAACTCCGGGAGCAGTAGCATCCACCTAATTAACCTGGGTTTGGAATCTGTCTTTTTCAAAATAAACTTCAGAGCATCATGATCAGTAAAAACTACTACCCTATAGCCTAGCAAATAAGATCTAAACTTATCCAATGCAAAACCAATTGCTAACAACTCTTTCTCAGTGGTAGTGTAATTTACCTGTGCTGCATTCAAAGTCCTAGATGCAGAATACATCACATGAGACAGCTTACCAACCCTCCGTGCCAAAACAGCTCCCAAGGCATAGTTTGATACATCACACATCAACTCGAACGGAAGCATTGATGAACACATTTTTATTCACACTTTGCATAGCTAATCTTAGCTTTCTTGGACTATAATTGTGATTAAATCCACTGTTTTAATTGGAAATTACCTAATTGGGCTTATTTGGGCTTTAACTATAAATGTTGTTTAAATTCGGATTTTTAAGCCTATTGACCTACCTGTCTTGTTTTGATGATATCTGGAGTTATAGCTGTCCGATTTGGGTGATTCCAATTGCATTGGAAAGCTAAGATCCGGGGCTTTAATTTGATATGCTATTTGACTATATTGCACTAATGGAAAGAGGTTCAGTTTGTTTCTAAAGTTGATGTTCTGATGTTGTATGAAGTTGAGCGGGAAACAACAAGTTTTTGAAGTAGTTTTAGTATTTTGGGCCTGATACTTGTTAGTCAAGGCCCAATTGCCTCTTTGATCAGATTAATTTTGTGGTTTAGGAGAGTAATATATATAGAGGCAGTTAAAATTATGTTGAGAGTTTTTCTCACTTTTACAGATTGGAGTTTTGGAGGACGTTTAGTTTTCTTTGGTTCTCTGGTTTTCTGGTTTTCTTTCCACTTCCTTTCTCTGCAATTTCGTTTTCTGTTCTTCCTCTCATGGAAGGCTAAATTACTGAGGATTGATTCTTGAGTGATTTTGCATCGGATTCTGAGGTTTATTTCAATTCAAATTCATATTTCAATTTCTGCAACAGATTCAATTTCACTGTCTCCTTTAGAATTCTGGTTTTGAATCTTGCATTGGATTTGAACGCTTGTTGGTAATTCAATTCTGTTCTTCACTTAGAATTCTTGTTTAGTTTGCTTAATTCTAGACAACCTACTATTTGCTTAATTCAGGAAATAAAGGATTAGAAATCTCACACTAGTTCGCTAAGTTCTTGAGTGAGATAATTGATGAATTAATTGACGCTTGTTTGGTTAATTCGAATCTGTTTAGGAATTTGAGTTTGATGTATATTAACTGATGAAGGATCCAATTATGAATGAACAAGAGAATCAATATGCTTTCTTATATCGTTTTACTCTTACTTCCTTATTTGCAAAATTCTGTTCCTAAACAACAATCAAAACCCCTATTTTTGTTACGTTCTGAAATTCTGCACTCTTAAGACAGTCTCTGAAATTCTACACTTTTAAGACAGTCTCTGAAATTTGGATATGAAGTCACTTGTCTGAAGTACCTGTCTTAAGACCTATCTGAATCACTTGTTTGAAGTACCTGTCTTAAGATCTGTCTGATGTACTATCTTAAGATTGCCTGAAGTTCTGCAGTTTGAAATTCTATCTGAAATCTGATTATTTGAATTGCTATTGAATTCCTTGAGAGACGACTTTGGGTTATCTAACCCTCACTACACTTTAATTCATATTATTTGATTGCGTACAACCTCGATCAAATTTGGCGCCGTTGCCGGGGAATTCAATTCAAATTCAGTTTTCAATTTTCAGACAAACTTCTGTGTGTGAGTCTGTTTTTGTGAGCTTTTCAATTCTGTTTTTGTAATTCGTGTCTATTTTGTGTTTGTAAAGTTAGAGTCAATTTCAATAGTGTTTTTGTTCAGCTAACATTTGATTTGTGTAGCTTGTATTGAATTTTCATAATTTGGATTCTGGTAATACACATAACCTTGCCCATTTTCCATTTCTGCTGCTGAACTTTGTTGTTGTTGCACAGTCTATGTTTTGATGTGTGTAATGTTTTGAGTCATTGTAATTAGTGTGTTTAATCATTGTATGATGTTTAGGTATTGTTCAAATGATGTTAGAATTGATTTGGTTTGATTCAGATTGAATTGCATAAGTTGATCAATTTGTTATTGACTTTTTCTGCTGTTGACTGTTGCAATTGAATCTGACCTTTTTGTTTAACTTAGTTAGAGGTTGAATTTTTGTGCCAATTTTTGTGTCCACCCTTCTTTAGGTTAATAATGAATATTAGATATCCCAACTGTTGTTAGATAGGTGCAGATTGTGAGATTACACTTTGTACTGGCTTATTTTGACCTGTTGACTTCAATTGGACATAACTTGAGTTAGGAAAGTCAGAATTGGACATATTTTATATGCTTTTGGGGTAGAAGAAGCTAGTTTAGACGCCTGTCTTAATTATGTGGGGAGGGGGACTCTGGAAATCCAAAAAAAAAGTCGTTTTCTATTTTTTCTGGAATTTTTAAGTTTTTGTTGGTGTATTTTTGCTATCTTATCTTAGGGACTTGTGATACTTAGGCTTTGAATTTTGTTCCGAAATATTTTGTGGTTCATTCTTATGTCCTTATAGTGTTTTCCATGTATTCATTCCATTGGTTTTTGCTCATTTGATATAAGCTGCCTTTATATCCTAACATGATGTTGTATGCCTTATTTTGTGTATTTTTGTGTGCATTTGGTGTATGACTAGAGCAAACCCAGGTTTCCTAAGTCCATTTGACCCAAAAATTGATCATACATATCATAGGTTGGTTAGAGAGTCTAGGATTCCATTTGTGCATAATTCTGTTAGTGATAATGAGTCATTGGCTGATAGTGTGTATTCTGTTGTTTCTGTTAGTGATAGTGAGTTTGTTTCTTTTTCTTTTCTTGATTCTGATTTTGATATTAATATCATGGTTGAGAGGACCTTGAGAGAGCTTGCATCACCTGATTTTAATATTCAGACTTTATCTATTCAATATCCTGATTTAGATGTTCCTTGTGAGCTAAAGTCTGGATTGATTCATTTGTTGCCCAAGTTTCATGGTCTTGCAGGTGAAGATCCATATATAAACACCTCAAGGAATTCCATATTGTCTGCACCACTATGAGACCACATGGAGTTCTTGAGGATCACATTAAGCTGAAGGCATTTCTATTCTCCCTGCAAGATACAACAAAGGATTGGTTGTATTACCTTCCACCTAGATCAATCACTAGCTGGGATAATCTGAAGAGGCTATTTCTTGAAAAAGTTTCCCTGCATCCAGAGTGACATCAATCAGGAAGGAGATATGTGGTATAAGGCAGATGGACAGAGAGTCTGTATGAGTACTGGGAGAGATTCAAAAGACTTTTTGCAAGCTGTCCACATCATCAGATTCATGAGCAGCTTCTCATCCAGTATTTCTATGAGGGATTTATATCCATGGATAGAAAGATGATAGATGCATCCAGTGGAGGAGCTTTGGTGGATATAACTCCAATTGCGCCAAGGTAGTTAATTGAAAATATGGCTTCTAATAACCAACAGTTTAGTACTAGAAACAACTCAGTAGCCTTGACTAGAGGAGTTCGTGAAATGGAGACTTCTTATGTCGCTGATCATAGGAAGTTGGAGAAAAAGCTTGATGATTTGGCTTCCTTGGTTAAGCAGATGTCAATGTCTCAGAAGGTTGCTAAATTATGTGGGATTTGTACTTCTGCTGATCATCCCATTGATTCCTGTCCCACCTTACATGAGTCTGAAGGAGATGGTGTTGTTCCTCCTCAGGCTTATGCAGTAAATATTTATGGTTCTGGCAGACCCCCTCAATAGCAACAGTATAATCATGATCTTTCTTCTAACAGGTACAATCTAGGTTGGAGGAATCATCCGAATTTGAGAAGGGGGTATTCTTCTCAGCAGCAGCCACAGCAGCCTCCACCACCAGCTGTTGCACCTTCCAAGAGTGAGCCTTCCTTGGAAGAATTAATGAGGTAGATGACAGTCAATAATCTGAATTTCCAGCGGAGGATAGAGGCAACTATTCAGAGCTTGGAGAATCAGATAGGCCAGATGACTACCACTCTTAATCAGCTGCAGTCTTAGGGTTCAGACAAGCTTCCTGCTCAGACAATTGTTAACCCGAAGAATGTTAGTGCAATCACTTTGAGGTCGGGGTAAGAGTATGCAAGCACCTGATAGGCAACATTCTGAGCAAGAAGATCAGATTCCTACAGCTGTAGAAGACCCTGTGCAGGAGAGAGTTAGTCCTAGTCCTTTGAGCAGCCCCAGTTCTTCAAGCAATGTGCAACCTTCTATTCCTCTTCCATTCCCACAGAGAGTTATTCATCAGAGTAAAAAAATGGAAGAGGTCGACAAGGAAATCTTGGAAACTTTCAGAAAAGTAGATGTTAATATACCTCTACTTGAGGCCATAAAGCAAATTCCAAGATATGCCAAGTTTTTGAAGGATTTGTGCATCCATAGGAGGCGGTTGAAGTGCAATGAGAGGATTAGCATGGGAAGGAATGTCTCTGCACTCATTGAGAGACCTGTGACTACCATTCCAGAAAAATGCAAAGACCCAGGGACATTTACTATTCCTTGTATTATAGGCAGTAACAAGTTTAATAATGCTATGCTTGACTTAGGAGCATCTATTAATGTTATACCTTTATCTGTTTTCACCTCTTTGTCTCTTGGTCCTTTCCAGGCTATAGGTGTTGCCATTCAGTTGGAAAATAGGAGCACTGCCCACCTTGCAGACCTAATTGAGGATGTGCTGGTTCGTGTGAATGACCTCATCTTCCCTGTGAATTTCTACATACTGGATATGGAGGGAGGAGATTCACTCACTGGTGCAGCCCCCATCATCTTGGGCAGGCCCTTCCTGAAGACAGCTCGGACTAAGATTGATGTTCATACAGGGACACTTACTATGGAGTTTGGAGATAGTGTGGTTCAGTTTAATATTTTAGATTCTATGAGGCATCATGTTGAGGATCATTTTGTATTCCATATTGATATGCTTGATGAACTTGTAGATGATAGTTTGTCAGAGTTTGTAGGAGATTTGGACTTTCCTGACTTGTCTTATTTCAGTGATGTCTACACTTGTGGTTTATGTTCTGATTATTCTATGTGAAGTATGTGTACTGAGATAGATAAGTTCATATCTACTGATTGTGTTGATTATGCTAATTGTCTTACAGGTTCTGGTATTGATGTACTAGTAGAGTCAATTGACTCATAATGCACAAGCTTGATTACAGCAATTACAGATACATCTGACTTGGTTGATTTGCAAGTTGTAGAGATTTCTACCAGTACCAGATTACTGCCTTTTATTGTCTATCCACCATCACTAGAGTTGAAGCCACTTCCCTCTCACTTCAAGTATGCATATTTGGAGGATGAGCATAAGCTTCCAGTGATCATTTCTATTGCTCTCTCAGCTGATTAGGAGCAGAGGCTGTTGCATGTGATTAGAGAGCACAGGAGAGCACTTGGCTGGACTTTGGTAGAAATTTCGGGTATTAGCCCCTCTATGTTTATGCACCGGATTTTGTTTGAGGATGGGGTTAAGGCTGTGAGGCAGCCTCAGAGAAGGCTGAATCCCCAGATTCTTGACGTGGTCAAGAAAGAGGTCACCAAACTGCTACAGGCTGGTATCATATATCCCATATCAGATAGCACTTGGGTGAGCTCAGTACATGTGGTACCAAAGAAATCTGGGATTACAGTTATGAAAAATGAGAAGGATGAGTTGATTCCTACTAGGGTGCAGAACAGCTGGAGAGTTTGCATTGACTACAGGAGGCTCAACCAGGCGACCAGGAAGGATCACCTCCAACTTCCTTTCATTGATCAGATGCTGGAGCGCCTGGCAGGTAAATCACACTACTGATTCTTAGATGGTTTCTCTAGTTATTTTCAAATATGTATTGCACCAGAGGACCAACATAAGACTACATTTACCTGTCCTTTTGGTACCTTTGCTTATAGGAGGATGCCTTTTGGTCTATGCAATGCTCCTGGTACTTTCAAGAGATGCATGATGAGTATATTTGCTGATTTACTTGAGCATTGCATAGAGGTTTTTATAGATGATTTTAGTGTATATGGCTCCTCCTTTGATGCATGCTTGGATAGCCTGACTAGAGTGCTTGATAGGTGCATAGAAACTAACCTTCTTCTGAATTATGAAAAGTGTCATTTTATAGTAGAGCATGGTACAATCTTAGGCCATATTACCTCTAGGAAAGGCATTGAGGTAGACCCTGCAAAATTAGATGTTATTTCACACTTGCCTTACCCTTCTTGCATGTGAGAGGTTCGATATTTTCTTGGACATGGAAGTTTCTATTGCAGGTTTATTTAGTACTTTAGTCGAATAGCCCTTCCCCTGTTCAACTAGTTGCAAAAGGATGTTACCTTTGACTTTGGAGAGCAGTGCAGAGAGGCATTTGATTGCCTCAAGAGAGATCTCACCACCACTCCCATTATTAATCCATCGGATTGGACGCTTCCATTCGAGTTGATGTGTGATGCATCAAACTACGCCTTGGGAGTTGTTTTGGCATAGAGGGTTGGTAAGTTGTCTCATGTGATCTATTATGCATCTAGGACTTTGGATGCAACACAGGTAAATTACACTACCACTGAGAAAGAGCTGTTAGCAATTGTTTTTGTATTGGATAAGTTTAGATCTTATTTGCTAGGCTCTAAGGTAATTGTTTTTACTGATCATGCTACTCTGAAGATTCTTTTGAAAAAAACAGATTCCGAACCCAGATTGGTTAGGTGGATGCTATTGCTTCAGGAGTTTAATTTGGATATCCAGGATAGGAGTGGTGCACATAATCTTGTAGCAGGCCATTTGAGCCGCATTGAGAGAGCGGAGGATGCATTTTCTATTCGGGATGATTTCCCGGATGAGCAACTATTAGTTTTACATGATTCCCATCCTCTCCCCTTACCCCTTGGTTTGCTAATTTTGTTAATTATCTTCTTGCATCTGTTTTTCCACCCTTGGCATCTAGGGTTCAGAGAGATAGACTTATGAGTGATGCCAAGTATTATGTATGGGATGACCCTTATTTATGGTGTTTTTTGCAGTAACCAAGTTATCCGTAGGTGTATTCCAGATCATAAGATCCAATCTGTACTTCAGTTCTATCATACCTCACCTATTGGAGGACATCTTGTGTTGAGACAAACTCACTCTTAAGGTTTTTAATGTAGTCAAACCATTAAGTTAAGATGATCACAAAAGCAAGTCTGAGATGCATCTTGTTATCTACTAATTGTGTGCTCAAGTATGTGGCAAAATTTCTGGACTATATTTTTGCAGATATTGATCAGTAAATGAAGCTCAAGGACCATCTTTGAGGATACAAAGCATAAGAAGTCAGAATAAAAAATGCCAAGATAAAAAGACTTGAGTAAAATCTACTAAGCAAAGAAGAGATCCAAGATCAGCTTGAGATGTTGACTCAAGATCAGACTCAGACTCAAGCACAGATGCAATGACAAGTTCAGATGTCATCTCAAGATAAAATGAAGCATTAGACCAAGACTCAATTTGAGACACATGTAGGAACACAGGGAAACACTAGAACGGGGGTTGAATAGTGTTTCTAAATATTTTAGAAAGCTTTTCGTAAACAGGTACTAAGAACACGATTTCAGACAGGCTTTTAAGGGGCTGTCTGAAGTTTTCAAACGGCTTGTAAAAACTTAATTTTAAGAAATGTTTTGTGCCTTTATAAAATATCAGATTAATTATTCTGACCCCTTGATTAGTATGAAAAGAATTGATAAGAGATAAGGGTAAGAAAACTTAGCCAAGGAATTTATCCTGGTTCACTCACTACCACTGTGAGCTACGTCCAGTCCCAATGCCAACTGGCAATTGGATTTTCTCTTAATCTTTCAAGATTACAAGTATTCTTTTACAGTCAAGCCTCTTCAGGCTCCACAACCAAGTATTCTTTTACAGTCAAGCCTCTCCAGGCTCTACAACCAAGTATTCTTTTATAGACAAGCCTCTCCAGGCTCAACAAATAAATACAGAGAAGATAAAATGCTTAAGCTTACAAACTATATCAGTCTTGAAGCTTAAACAATTACAGATGTACAGAAAAACTGAGGTATGCTCAGGATATTATAATATGTGTACAAAGATAAGTGTTATCAGAGTTGTTGCAGCGAAAAACTAGCAGAGTTTTTGTTCTTTTTCACAAAAAGAATTCTTCTCACTGGATGGTCTTCAAAGGAGGGGTATTTATACCCAATCTTCAATCCGTTGAAATACCACCGTTTAAAGATAGCATTAAATGCTATTTAATCCGTTGTGAGATATGCTTCTGAGAGCTCTGATATTTCTGACACAGTACAAGGTTGCTCCTGCCATAAAGCTGCTACAAATGTTGCTGCAGAGGCTGTGTTGCAGAGATTTCCTCAGTGGTGTATGAAATTCAAAATCACCAGGAAAGGTCTCTGTGTTCCTTGCTATAAATGTGTTTGAAAAAGGTACGTGCAGCAGAGGTTCAGAAAAGTCTTTACAATCTTCAGCAGAGGATGCCACGTCATAAATGAGACTTCAGACGACTTCAATACTTCAGACGGCACTGATACTTCAGACGGGTTGAACTACTTCAGACAGCTTCAACTCTTTAGACGAGTTCTGCTTCTTCAGACAACTTCAACACTTAGTCTTTTTATGTAGGCTCATAGTGACTCTTGCTGAAATCATGGATAAAACATTAAAGCATGTGTGTATCTATGATAAGTAATTTAAGTCAAATTTGTCAACCATTAAAACTTTGGGAATCTAGTTGTCTTAAAACATCATAAACAACCTTATGATATTTTTGAGACTCAACATTCTCCCCCTTTTTAATGATGACAAATTTGGTTAAAATATACAAATCTGTAATCAGTTTTTGAGAATAAGATAGCTCCCCCTGAGATAGAAATGTCCTTTAACAGTTTCTGTTCAGGTTCTGTAACAGATTATTACTTATGTACTCGAAAGCTTATATACTCCCCCTGAGTCCTGTAATCACTTCAGATTCAGATTTGGTTAGTTTAATACTCCCCCTTTTGTCATCAATCAAAAGGGAATATCAGAGCAGAACAATAACAAAGCAATAAATTCAGATAAAACATATATCATAGCATTAACAATCAACTCACAAAGATATGAGATAAGCCACTGATTGTATTTAATGAATGTTCAGATAAAGAATCAGACAATCAGACACTTGCCATAAACATGAAAATAAGCAAACGACAATGGCTAAATTAACAGTTTAATCTTTCTTCTTCAGCAAGGCCTCAGTCAGAAAGGAAATCAAGTCGTCCTTGGCCTTGTTTATTGCTGTTTCCACTGAGGTTTTCAATTCTTGCTGACCAGATCTGATAAGCTGCTGTTCTTGAAGAATCTGCTCTTGTTTAGCAATTAGATGCTTAGTCTTCTGCTCTTGATCAGCATATTTCTTTTCAAGTTTCTTAACTTTGGACTTCAGCTTCAGATTTTCCTCAGACAAGTCTTGCTCAGATTCATAGAAGATGAGCTGGATATAGGGGCAAACAAATCTAAGCACTCCAAATCCTGGCTGCAATCTGTATTCAGATGGCCTGAACTTAGGGCAAAAGAAGGTGCCAATAGGTTTCAGCAGAAACCCAATCTTCATTGAAAGAGTCAGCAGGTGGGGGAAAGTGATCTCTCAGATAGTGATATTTGACATTGGTTGACTTTCCAAGTCCAACTTCAGAATCAGCATCAGGACCAGTTGATCCCGAAGAAGATCCAGCATCTTCTCTGATTTTCCAGTAAGAGGACCACATCCAATCTTGAAGTAGATGATCCAGGCCTCCTCCTTGGTTTCTGATGAACTCTGGTAAAGATTCCCACTCTGATTTACTCATCATTTCAGACAGAGGTGAAGATACAGAATAAACTTTAGATCCTTTGAATTTCTCACCCTGACCTTCCTTTAAGGGATACCTAGGAACTATTCTATCAGGTTTCACCAAGATTTTAGTGGTTGGCCTGATTGAACAAGTTCTAGGTGGCCTGTAGCCTCTCATCCCAACTCCCTTGTGTAGATCCCTCTGAAACAGCTCAGACTCAGTGTTCAGCTACCTCACAAAACTCCATTCATCATTATTCAGCCTAAGGGAATCATTTGAGAATGGATTGATGGGAGCCCAAGTATGTGCAGGAGGGACAACACCCTTCCTGATCTTTTCTAATCCTCCTGAAAGAGCGCTGTATTGGTTTCTAACTTCAGCAGCAATTTTCCTGATTAATCCATGATGCAAGGATACAGCAGGTGCTGGTCTGAAATACTGTAGCTCTTCAGACAGGGTGCCAAACTTGGGCAATGAGCAGGGATCCGAAGGAAGGAGAGATAACTGTAGAGCATCAGCAAGCACTTGCTCTTCTTCAGCAAGGATCTCTTCTTGTTGTGAAGGTGGAGGAGATGATGAAGGTAAAAGTGGTATCATAGCAAGGTCATGGGTTCGTGGGGAAGGTAATGTAGGTTCAGAGAGTTGATTCTCTGAAGGTTGTGGTGAGGTAGGTTCAGAGGGTTTGGAAGGTTCAGAGGGTAGGTTTTCTGTTTGTGGAGGTGGTGATGGTTGTGATAGAGGTGAAGATGGTTATTTTTCAGGTGATAGGGGTTTTGGTGAAGGTTGTGGTGAAGGTTGAGGGGATGGTTGAGAGGGTTGATGAGGTGTTTGTTTTTCTGGTGAGGAGGGTGGTGAAGGAGTTACATTATCAAATCTCACCTTAATTCTCTTGTAGGGAGGCTTGGTTACCTCAGATTCTTTTGCCTTTGCTTCTTCCTTCTCCCTTTGTGCTTGTTTTTCTTCCCTTTTCCTTTTAAAATACTGTTGAGCTTTAACAAAATTTTGATACTTCTCAGCTTCATCTTCTGCTATCAGCTGAGAGGCAATACTTCTAGTCACCCTAGGTTCAGGTGCAGTCTGAAGTAGCTTGCTTTTGGTCCTCCTTCTCTGAGGTGCACTTGACCTCTTCCTTTTCTTTGCTCCCTCAGCTATGGTTGCTTGCTTATCATCTTCAGCATAGGCCAATTGTGAAGCAATAGCAAGAGCTCTATCAGTCTTCTCTTGTTCTGCTTTCTTCTCCAGCTCCTCCTGCTCCAAAGCAGTAGCCAATGCTGCCACCTGAATGAGTTCAGGATCAGATGGGCATGCAAACAATGTCTCAGCTACAACTGCATCAGTTTCATCTGCCTCTTGAGCCTGTCCTTCCATTTCAGAAGTAGGTTGTGGAGTCTGTACAGGTTCAGACAACTGACCCACAATTTCAGATGGCCTTTGTGATGCCTTCTGAACAGGTTCAGACACCTGACTCTGCACAGATGCAGATGCTACCTTAGCAGCACTCCTTACAGGTAGCTTCTTCAATTTTGCTTGACGAGAGGGTTTTGATGGCTTGAACTCATGCCTCCTTATGTCTCCTCTGAGTTCATTCTCAAGAACCTCCATTGTTGTCTTCCTTCTTTCAGCTTTCTCAAAAAGAAGGCTCTCCTTCATGGACGGAGAGGGAGGTCTTGGAGTCAGCTTCACTCCCATGCTCTTGAGGTTCGATTCACCAAACACAGGTTGTGAAAGGCGATCAAAAAGCCTCTCAATGGGGACTTTGAAATGCAGCAAGATCTTGGTGATGATGGTATTGTGAGGGAAGCTCCCAGCAGAGTCTCTGAGACGCTTCTGCATGTGGTACATTATGATGTTGGGGAGGTTCACCTTCTTCTTCTGCAGTAGGTGAATCAGACAAAATCTCTCCAACTCAGAAACATGGTTTCTGCTTCCACTCTTAGGGATTACAGAGCACCCTAAGATGGCATGCAAAACCCTAGCCTTGTCTGACATATGCTTTGCATCCAAGCTTATTGGTTCAGAGGTGCCATACAGAAACTCTGTGAATTGCCTCTGTCCACCATTCCTTTCTTCCCAGCCAGGAGTGAATATAACTCCTTCAGTCCTGACCTCACAGATGTGAGCAAGGATATCTTCATCAACAAAGACAGGGACACCACGTACTGTGGCCTTGATGCTAGTGTAGATACCCTGAGGATTGGGTATTCCTCTGGCAGTAGCCCAGAAATCCAGCACACTCTGCTCATGCCATTGTGTCAAGTTGTGATTGAAATACGGAGTCCACCCAGCTGCATCGAACTCAGCAAATAAGTCCATTCCCAGAGATTGAAGATCCTCCAGGACTACACCCTTAGTCTTCACGATGTTGCTTCCAGCAGATTTCTTAGGAGCCATTGAAGAGTTTTCTGAAGAACTTGAGAGAGAAATAAATTGCTTGTAGAAGAAGGATCTCAAGAGATGAATACAGAATAGTGAACGGTGAAGTTCTGTGACCCACTAGCTTCTGTATTTATAGATCCATAAAGCAATGATGGCATGTACTGGCTGCGCAGACATAGGAAAACGTGCAAAGTGGAAGAGACAAAATAAATGGAATTAAACCGTCTCATAAAGCCACGTCATTTGTTTACTTCAGACAAGTGACATATTTCAGACACCCATATAGATTTCAGACAACCCAAAATTTCAGACAAGTCACTTGTTTCAGACAAGCTGAAATTTCAGATACATCATTTTCAACATATCAAATCACACACACTCAAAATTCATGTATGTTCAGATTATTTCTAATGAACTTGAATCTATCTTCAGTCAGAAATTTTGTGAATATATCAGCCCATTGATGCTCTGTATCAATAAACTGAATATCAAAAACACCTTTCTGAACATAGTCTCTAATGAAATGATGTTTTATTTCTATATGTTTAGCCCTAGAATGTTGAATGGGGTTTTTAGACAAATTAATAGCACTTGTATTATCACACAAAACAGGTATAGCAAATATAGTAATGTTAAAATCTTCTAACTGATACTTCACCCATAACAGTTGTGAGCAACAACTGGCTGCTGAGATGTATTCTGCTTCAGCTGTTGATAAGGCAATTGTGCTTTGCCTTTTGCTTGACCAGCTAATCATATTTTCTCCAAAGAAATGACATCTACCAATAGTGCTTTTTCTTTCAATTTTGTATCCAGCAAAATCAGCATCACAGTAACCTATTAACCTGCAATCCTTACTTTTCTTATAGCACAGACCAAGATTAGTAGTACCTTTAAGATATCTGAAAATTCTTTTTACAGCTTTGTAGTGAGTACTCCTTGGATCAGATTGAAATCTAGCACACAGACATACACTGAACATTATGTCAGGTCTGCTTGCTGTTAGATATAATAATGATCCAATCATTCCTCTATACAAAGTTTGATTCACTGGTTCTTCCTTCTCATCTCTATTTAAAGATGCAGAGGGATGCATTAGAGTTGACATGGGTTTGCAATCATGTAAGTTAAACTTCTTAAGCATTTCCTTTGTATATTTTTCTTGATGGATCCATATACAGTCAAAATCTTGCTTAATCTGAAGTCCTAAGAAAAATTTTAGTTCACCCATTAAACTCATTTCAAATTCTGATTGCATTAACTCTGAAAACTCCTTGCATAATGAAGAGTCAGTTGAACCAAAGATAATGTCATCAACATATATCTGAACAAGTATAAGATCTTTGTTAGACTGTTTTCTACAAAGAGTTGTGTCCACTTTTCCTCTTTCAAAACCATTTGAGATTAGAAAACTGCTCAATCTGTCATACCAAGCTCTTGGGGCTTGTTTCAGACCATAGAGAGCCTTTTGAGTTTGAAAACATGTTCAGGAAAGGCAATATCTTCAAAACCAGGGGGTTGTCTAACAAAGACTTCTTCTTCAATGGGACCATTGAGGAAGGCACTTTTAACATCCATTTGATATAGCTTGATGCCATTATTTACAGCATAAGATAAAAGAATTCTAATTGCTTCTAACCTGGCCACTGGGGCAAAGGTTTCAGTGAAATCAATACCTTCTTGCTGGTTGTATCCTTGAGCAACTAATCTTGCCTTGTTTCTGACTACCTTGCCTTCTTCAGACAGCTTGTTTCTGAACACCCATTTGGTTCCAATAATAGTTTTCCCATGGGGTTTAGGAACAAGGGTCCAGACATCACTCCTAGCAAACTGATTCAGCTCTTCTTGCATGGCTAGGATCCACCCTTCATCATGCAGAGCTTCATCAATGTTCCTTGGCTCTATTTCAGACAGGAGAGCAAGAGAATTCAGAATCTTGAATTTTGATCTTGTCTTAACTCCTTCTGAAGTGCTGCCAATGATTTTCTCTTTAGGATGATGTGATTTGTATTTCCAATCAGGTTTCTGAGGAGGTATCACATCTGTTTGTTCTGTCTGAGACTCAACATTTGTCTGAAGAGGTTTAGTAACAGTAGGTACTTCAGACAGCTGCTCATCCTTCAGGCTGCTGTGGTCATTCAGCTCCATTCCTGCAAAATCATCCTCTAGATCTGATAGCTCCCTATCAGTCTCTTTGTTATCATTGAATTTAACATGAATAGTTTCTTCAACAGTTAAAGTTCTAGAGTTATACACTCTATAGGCTTTAGATTTTTCAGAATATCCAATGAAAAATCCTTTATCAGACTTTGCATCAAATTTTCCAAGATCATCCTTGGTGTTGAGTATAAAACATTCACATCCAAAGGTGTGGAAATATGATATGTTGGGTTTTCTTCCTTTCCACAGTTCATAGGAAGTCTTTTTCAGAATTGGTCTTACCAATATTTTGTTTTGAAGGTAACATGCTGTGCTAACAGCTTCTGCCCAGAAGGTTCTTGGTAAGCTGCATGAGTTGAGCATGGTCCTTGCCATCTCTTACAAACTTCTGTTCTTTCTCTCAACAACCCCATTCTGTTGAGGTGTTCTAGCCACAGAGAAATTGTGTGAGATCCCATTCTCATCACAGAACATTTGAAAGTTTGCATTCTTAAACTTTCCACCATGATCACTTCTGATAACAGAAATACAGAATCCTTTCTCATTTTGTACCTTCTTGCAGAATATTGTGAAATTCCTAAAAGTCTCATCCTTGCTTCTTAGGAATAACACCCAAGTAAATCTAGAATAGTCATCAACAGTGACCAAACCATATTTCTTACCACTAAGACTTTCTGTTCTAATAAGACCAAACAAGTCAATGTGTAAAAGTTCTAGTGGTCTGCTAGTTGAAACAACATCCTTACTCTTAAAAGAGTGTCTTGTTTGTTTCCCTATCAGATAGCTTTCACATAAAATGTCAGATTTGTATGAAAGCTTGGGCAATCCTTTAACAAGATTGTGTTTTGCTAATCTTGAGATTAATCTCAAGCTGGCATGCCCAAGTCTTTGATGCCAAATCTGTTTTTCATCTTCAACAGAAATGAAACATTTTACATTTTGACTTGCTAGATCCTCTAGATCAATTTTGTACACATTGTTGTGTCTCTTAGCAGTAAAGAGGGTTTGCTCAGAGGAGTCTTTGACTATGCATCCTTCCTTAGTAAAGGATACCACATAACCACTGTCACATAATTGACTTATGCTCAGTAAATTATGCTGTAGTCCCCCCACTAGGAGTACATTTTTAATAAGGGATGAAGGAGATATACCTACAGTCCCTATTCCAATGATCTTCCCTTGCTGATTTCCACCAAAGGTGACCACTCCACCAGCTCTAGGTCTAAGGTTTTGGAAAAAAGACCTTTCTCCTGTCATGTGTCGCGAGCACCCACTGTCCAGGTACCATTTGTGGGGTCTCCTTTGTCCTGTTAAACACATCTGCAACAGGAATAATTAAGTTTTTAGGTACCCATATTCTTTGGGTCCTTTCTTGTTAGCTTTGGGCCTTGTTTTTCTCTTGTGTTTGCACTGAGCCACATTGTGTCCAGGCTTACCACAGTGAGAACACCCAGTAACCTTCTTTTTGCCTTTAGAAAAATTTAAGACAGTAGGAGGTTCAGACATGTTATGATCACAAAAGCCTAGTCCAGTTTTGTCAAGGGAATGCCTTTGATTTCCAAGCATTATATTCAGATTTTTAGTTCTTTTGACAAATTTGGCCAGATCTTTTGTCAGTTCCACAACCTGCTTCTGAAGTTTCTCATTTTCTTCAGACACAGCTTGTGAACTGCAGTTTTTAGTCTCAAGAATTTTTTCTTTGAGCATAATATGTTCTATCTCAAGTGCCTCATATTTGTTACACATTTCTGTGTGGGCTTTGGATAGATTCTTATACTCTTGGAAAAGTTCTTGAGAACTATCCACCAGATCATCATACATTTCTTGTAGAGTAAGAGGAAATACCTCAGCTTCAGAGCTGTCTGAAGATGGTAGACTTGCCATGAGACACAGATTTGCCTCTTCTGAAGTGTCTTCTTCTTCTTCTGAGGTTGATTCATCAAGGTCTTCCCATGTTGCCATAAGACCTTTCTTCTTTTTGAAAAACTTCTTCTTCTTGAAGTTGTTTTTCTTCAGTCTTGGGCAATCAGCCTTCATATGCCCTGGTTGCTTACATTCAAAGCAAATAATTTTATCAGTGTTAGACTCTTTACCTGTCTTACCTGATTTGGATGATGAAGGTTGGTTCTTTCTGAACTTTCCTCTGTTCTGCAACATTCTCTTGATCTTTCTGCTTAAAAGAGCAAGATCATTGTCATCTTCTGAGCTGTCTTTAGAATCTTCATCTGCTTCTGAAGTTTCCTCAGCTTGCATAGCCTTCATGCTGCCATGCCTAGACTGTTTGGCCTTGGAGTTTAGAGCTAGAGACTTCTTCTTGTTGTCATCTTCTCCAAGCTCAAGTTCATGGACTTTGAGAGATCCCAACAGTTCTTCCATTCTCAGAAAGTTCAAATCTCTTGCCTCTTGAATGGCAGTGACTTTGGGTCTCCAGGACTTAGGTAGACTTCTTAGAATCTTCCTGTTGTTGTCTCCAGATTCATAGGTTCTTCCTAAGGACCTGAGTCCATTGGTTATGGTCTGAAACCTCCCAAACATTTGGTCGATGGTTTCAGTTTCTTCCATCTTAAACATCTCATACTGATGTATAAGCATGCTGATTTTGGATTGCTTGACAGTTTCAGTCCCTTTATGGGCTGCTGCAAGAGTATCCCAAATCTCCTTGGCAGAAGTGCATCCATGGACCTTCTCATATTCTGATTTATTCAAGGAACATATCAGATAGAGTTTGGCTTTAGCGTTCATCTGAACTCTAGTTTTCTGCTCCAAGGTCCATTCAGTCTTAGGTATAGGCAGACCATTTTGCATAGGCACATAGTCTCCATCAGTGACCACATCCCAAACATCAATGTTGTTGCTCTCAATGAACAACTTCATACAATCTCTCCAGTAGTGGTAATCCACTCCATTGAATGCTGGGGGTCTTGTGATAGAGGCTCCTTCTGTGATGTATTGCCTGTTGCCGTTAGAAGCTTCCATTTGGATCTTTCAGTCCTCAAACACTTGTTAGGTGCTTCAACCCTGAGTAGAGCTCTGGTACTAACTGTAGGAACACAGGGAAACACTAGAAGGGGGGTTGAATAGTGTTTCTAAATATTTTAGAAAGCTTTTCGTAAACAGGTACTAAGAACACGATTTCAGACAGGCTTTTAAGGGGCTGTCTGAAGTTTTCAGACGGCTTGTAAAAACTTAATTTTAAGAAATGTTTTGTGCCTTTATAAAATATCAGATTAATTATTCTGACCCCTTGATTAGTGTGACACCCTTAGTTATACCGCTAAGAATGTCACATATGACACGTGAACAACGAACTTACTGTTTTCAAAAACGTCAAAATACAGAATTTTTTTTTTTGAAAAGGGTTTAGGTGTCATTGGCCTATTACCTCTCTAGCTTTATTTTAAGTACTTATGAAATATCCTTTCCTTAAATTTAAAACTCATTTTTCCGAAAACATCTAGACGCTTATTACCGCGCCTACCTACACAGCATACACATAGTTATAAAATGAATCATAAGATAGGAAACATCATAAATATACATATATACATACATACATCATGGTGTCGATGTACTTTTTGAGCCAACAAGGCAACCACGCAAAACATGAGTTCCAGTAGTAGACTAAAATAAATAAGACCTCAACAAAATACAAAACAAGAGGTCGCTAGATCAGAGCTGCCACTACCTAGACTCAACACAACCTAGTCCTTCTCAGGTACAAGAGGAAGTCTGGGGTGCGTGATGATGACACAGACTCCCCCTCCATAGAACTCACACCTGCGCGGGATACTCGTCGCCCACCGGGTGCCCCTCGGCAACCATCTGAGTCGCACCTGCATTGACGTCATGAAGGAAGTCCTCGATACCGACTATCAACGTGACGAGAAGAGCATAGAAAGAAAACATAGAACAGGAGGGTGAGAACATCGCATGAACTCACAGCATGTAGGATACAGCAAACTAGAGCACACACACAGAGGCAATCCACACAGTCGAATCAATAAGCAATCACGACATCTCATTATGGTGTACTCATATGAACGCAACTCTACTATTATAATGTAATATCTAATGCATGCGGGCCCAGGGAAACATCACCATCGGCAGAGCACATAGCAGCTGCCCGACCATATATACACAGCACGTCAGGAGTTAGAGTCTGTACTAGCATTGGTACAAAGAGCATTGCTCATACATTTTGGCCAAATCATTTAAGCGTTCTTCCAGACAATCTCAACTGACCCGAAAATCATGAGAGCGACAGGAATAGCTAAGCTGGGTTCCCCAATCTCGACAGTAGGGAGCTATCTACGTCCCCTGAGATCTTCCGGGAGCTAGGCTATCCTCAGGGCTGGCGTCCCTTTTGAGGACCCACTAGCGTTCTTTGCAAAACCCAGTTGCACCCTTCCCAACCGATTTCACACTGTACCAAGTGCTACTGTCATATAGGTCATAAGGTTTTCAACCTTGAACATCAACAATGCTTCATGATGCATGTCACACAACAATGCTCACAACATTCACATCCTTACAGGCAAAGCCCATTGAACCATTCAACGTCACCACATCCCCGTGGCACGGCCCGAATTCAATGTCTTTCCTTCAAGGAAAAATCGAACCCTACCTTGGGTTGGAGCCGCACTCTCTCACTAAGCTTCTCAAGTTTTATGAAGAAAGAGTGTGTTTGTTATAGCCTTTTAAGGTAGTTTGTACTAATGTTCTTGATAATCATGTCCACTTAAGTCCTATAATTTACTAAGACTTATGATTGTGTCTTATGGATAGCATTGCTTATCCTAATTCCTCTTGTATGACTAATTAAGATTAAGTTTAATCTTTAATTACAATTAGTTTTCATTAACTGAACTATAATTAGTCTTAATCTTCTTTAATTAAGTCTTAATCCTTACTTAAGATCCTAATTAATTCCTAATTATTCCTTAATCTCTTCCTTAATCTTGGATTAAGCTTTTAATTATATTTGATTAAGGTTAATTAATTTTAGCCTTAATTTATTATTCTTTACTTAATTAACTTAAGTAGATTAGGTTAATTAACTTAGATAACTAAATTAGCCAAGTCCACTAATTAACTCTTGAGTTTTAATCTTAATAACTTGGATTAGAGTTGAAGTCCAACTCCAATTAACTTTAATTTCATAATCTAATCTTGATTGACTTTTAATGAGTCTTTAACTCCTTTTCTTAAAGGTTTTAAACTTAAATTAAAAGCCTAAAGGTTTTATAACTCTTAGGAACTTATTTTTAGTCATGGCAACCTAAAATATTGACCTTTAAGTTGACTTTTACTTGGTTGGAATTGGAAATCCGAATTTGTTTTATTTATTTTTAAAGACTCATTCTTAATTGCACTTTAGTCCTTTTACTTGTAAAATTGCTTCTTAGTCCTTTTGGACCACCAAAGCCCATAAACATGTTTTCAACATACCCTTGACCTTTTTAAGATCAAAAAGGTATTCTTGATGAGTTTCATCAAGAACAACTTATGAACATCAAGAACAACTTGAATGTTCATCAAAACTTCAAATTTTTCACAACATCCAATCTTCACCAAAACTTCACACATTCATCAACAAACAATCTAAATGCCAAATATCATACTAATCCACTCAAAATCATCCATATACACATTAAAGTTCATAACTCCATTTTCAAGCTCATAAACACTATTTTTCAAAGATCAATCATCCAAAACAATTGTATACCTTCAACCAACTTCATGCATGTTCATAGATTCATCATACAAACACATTCCAAGCACCAAAAAAATTTTGAAACACATGCAGCCCCAAAATCCCTCAAGGCCGAGAGCTATTAGAGGAAAAAGGGGAAAATTTTTCCAAAATTGTTTCTTGGCTTGCATGCACCAACAATCACAATCCAAACACATTCCAAGCATCAAAATAAACTTTAAAACATGTACACAACCCAGCTCCAAGAATCCAAAACATTTGCTCAAAGAAAAGCTCAAAAAGTGATTTTTTTCAAGGAGAACAAGAGTAAAAACAAGGATTTTAAGGGCAAATCCTTGACTCTAGTTACCAATCCCACTAGAGTTCAAGTTCTCCCCCCCTTTACCTAAGGAATTTTCTGTAAAAATAAGGTGCAGTAACAGCCCCAAAAACAGCTCCAAGATCCTCCTCTTGATCACCAACAAGGACTTCTACAAGGTTGGAGGCTAGGTGTTTAAGCTTAGGTTCAAAAATGGAACCTTTAGCTTGAATGTGTTTGGAAGAAAAATGGAAAACTTGAGAGAAAATGGGAAGGAAGCTCACAGCTGCAAGTGGATGAGAATGAGTGAAATGAGAGAAAAAAATTCTGGTTTGCATGTGAAAGGAAAAGGAAGAAAGTGGAGTTTTTGCTTTAGGAAACATAAATGACACATGGCTTATTTGCTTGCACACTTGTCTTGTAAGGAAGGGGAAAATTTACAAGTGTCTCCCATGCACATTATTCTGCATGCACGGCTGTTATGATGTGTCAAGGTGAGTCAGTGTAAATTTTTCTGGCCCGGATCAAGAGTATTCGGGCCCGGTTCAAGGGACAGGAGGGGCAAAAAGGTCATTTTCACAAAAAAACCCCAAAAAATTCCCAAAAATTCCCTAAAAATAGGAAATTTAATTCTAAATCCAAAAATATAAATTTTGATGATTAAAAATAATTTTAATCACTCAAAATCCAATAAAACACTCAAAACGGCAAAAACGGCAAAACGGTAAAAACGCGGGTGTTACATCTCTCCCCCTCTTAAAAGAAATTTCGTCCTCGAAATTTGTGCGTACCTTCTTGAAATAAATGAGGATGGGACTTCTTCATTTTCTCTTCCAACTCCCAGGTTGCATTCCCCTCATCGGTTGCACTCCAAATAACTTTCACCAACGAAATCTCTTTTCCTCTCAACTGCTTGATCCTTCGGTCTCCGATTCGCACAGGTAATACCTCATAAGTCAAGTTTTCTTTTAATTGTATTACGTCGGGTTCTATGACGTGCGAAGGGTCAGGAATATACTTTCAGAGTTGTGACACATGGAACACATTATGAAGATTAGAAAGAAAAGGTGGCAAAGCAATTTGGTAAGCAACAAGACCAATTCTTTTCAAAATTTGGTAGGGACCAATGAATTTAGGCGTAAGCTTTCGAGATCGCATTGCCCTACCAACCCCAGTCATTGGTGTAACTCTCAAAAATACGTGATCTCCTTCTTTGAATTCAAGGGGTTTCCTCCTCCGATCATAGTAACTTTTATGCCTGCTCTGTGATATTTTCATCCCTTCCTGAATCATCTTGATCTTTTTCGTGGTTTGCTGAATCATCTCAGTCCCCAACACTAGGCCATCGCCAGAGTCTAACCAATACAAAGGTGTTCTACACTTTCTACCATACAGGGCTTCATATGGTGCCATTCCAATACTAGAATGAAAACTATTGTTGTAGGTGAACTCGATCAGTGCCAACAACTGATCCCAACTTTCCTTGTGTTCTAACACACATGCCCTCAGCAAATCCTCCAGGGATTGGATAGTCTGCTCAGACCGACCATCTGTTTGAGGGTGATATGATGAACTAAGCCTCAACTTGGTTCCTAAAGCTTGTTGCAGACTACCCCAAAATCTGGATGTAAACATAGGGTCTCTATCTGACATTATGCTAGACGGAAGCCCATGTAGTCTTATTACTTCCTTAATATACAATTGGGTCAACTTTTCTAGAGAAAACTTAATGTTAATGGGCAAGAAATGAGCAGATTTTGTTAACCTATCAATAATTACCCATATAGCATCAAAACCTGCAGAAGTTCTAGGTAAACCTACCACAAAATCCATAGATATGCTATCCCATTTCCACTTAGGGACATCTAAAAGCACAACTAGAAAAAAAAAGGAAGTCAAGAAATAACTTGAATATCCTATGTTTTTAATTCCTCTTTGTCATAGAGCTTCTTTTTAATTCCTCTCCTGATGGTCTTTGATGTTCAATCTTAGTTTTCTGTCAAACCAAACAAGAAGCTACATACTCGGCTACTTCCTTTTTCATTCCAGACCACCAAAACATCTTCTTCAGATCTTGATATATCTTAGTTGTTCCAGGGTGAATACTCAATCCACTCTTATGAGCCTCTTCTAAGATCAGTTTCCTTATTCACTTATCATCAGGTATACATATCCTATTTTTGAATCTAATAATCCCATCAGTTCCCTTACAAAACTCAGATTCCCCTTTCTTAGGGACTAGATCCTTCAAAACTTGCAAAGATTGATCCACTTCCTGTGCTACGCGAATTTTCTCCAAGAAATTACTTGAAATCTTCAAGGTTCCCAATCTTATACTCTTAGGACCAAATCCAACATCTAGGTTCAGGTCTTTAAACTTTTCTATCAACTCTAGCTCCTTAACCATCATTGCTGACATATGCAAAGATTTCCTACTCAAAGCATCAGCCACTACATTGGCTTTCCCAGGGTGGTATTGCAGACTAAAATCATAATCCTTTAAAAACTCCATTCATCGCCTTTGCCTCATATTCAATTCCTTCTGATCAAACAGATACTTCAAGCTCTTATGGTCACTAAAGACTTCAAACCTAGCGCCATACAGATGGTGCATCCAAATCTTTAGAGCAAAAACTATGGTTGCCAACTCTAGATCATGGGTAGGGTAATTTACTTCGTGTGTTCGCAGTTTCCTAGAGGCGTAAGCCATTACTTTTCCTTTTTGCATCAACACACCGCCTAATCCTTGTTTTGAAGCATCACAGTATACTTCAAAACTCTCATGTGGGTTAGGTAAAACTAACGTAGGCGTAGAGGTTAACCTTTTCTTCAATTCCTGAAAACTATCTTCATACTACTGGCTCCACACAAAAGGTTGGTCTTTCCTAATCAAACGGTTAAACGGAGTTGCTATTGGTCTCAATATTTTGACTTATTTTATCTCAAATCGAGTTTTCCACTTTTTTCTATAAACCTTTATTTTATCAATCCGTTAGAGATAGCGATCATACTCTAATGTATCTATCAAACTTCAATCATGACACTCATTCTGCAGTCAAACCCTTTTAGACTTCAAGTTCATCAGCAGGGTATCCAAATATGCCTTAACTGCTAAGATCAAACCCCAATTCGTGTGTTTGTCATTCTTATCCTAAACTCCATCATTATTTATCCTGAGTATACCCCGAGTCATCGATTATTTCTAGCTTGCTTTACCAAATTATATATATATATATATTTTTCAATAACTGAATCCTCAAGAGCTATTAGTACAAATCCCCTAATCTCAAAACCTTAATAATTAAACCTCAATGATCAATCATCTTAACCTTGAATTTACAACCTCGAATTCATCGTCGATCCCTTAGGTTACTCATCTAAAGGAATGGGAACCTAACCTTAGTGGTCATCCTACTCTAACTTTTAACGTCTCACTCAGCACTTTAAACCATAAGTCAAATCAACTATTGGCTACACTAATGTTCAACCTTAGGACCTAGAGGTCTTAGCAAACTCATTTTAGGAGCTTGATCACTTGGTTCATTCATACTACCTTAATTCTAATTAGGGTGTTAAGTTAATTCTTTTATGAGGTGTGATTTTATGCTACCCTGTCTCCTTTCCAGGAGATCGCCCATCTCAGGGTTGCCTCTTTCTGCCATGGAATCCTGCATTCGCAGAACAAGTCAACTTCTTCCGTTTCATGCAGAACCATTCAAGCAAGAATAAGCAACGCTACACACAGATCCTCATATTACAAAGATAGTAAGATGAGAGCAACCAATTCACACAAGGCAAACAATCAACACAGAGTAAACACAGAGAGAAGGGTATTGCAGACCATACCCGAGGCCAAAAGGAAAGAACAGCTCTGATACCACCTAAATGTGACACCCTTAGTTATACCGCTAAGAATGTCACATATGACACGTGAACAACGAACTTACTGTTTTCAAAAATGTCAAAATACAGAATTTTTTTTTTTTTGAAAAGGGTTTAGGTGTCATTGGCCTATTACCTCTCTAGCTTTATTTTAAGTACTTATGAAATATCCTTTCCTTAAATTTAAAACTCATTTTTCCGAAAACATCTAGACGCTTATTACCGCGCCTACCTACACAGCATACACATAGTTATAAAATGAATCATAAGAAAGGAAACATCATAAATATACATATATACATACATACATCACGGTGTCGATGTACTTTTTGAGCCAACAAGGCAACCACGCAAAACATGAGTTCCAGTAGTAGACTAAAATAAATAAGACCTCAACAAAATACAAAACAAGAGGTCGCTAGATCAGAGCTGCCACTACCTAGACTCAACACAACCTAGTCCTTCTCAGGTACAAGAGGAAGTCTGGGGTGCGTGATGATGACACAGACTCCCCCTCCATAGAACTCACACCTGCGCGGGATACTCGTCGCCCACCGGGTGCCCCTCGGCAACCATCTGAGTCGCACCTGCATTGACTTCATGACGGAAGTCCTCGATACCGACTATCAACGTGACGAGAAGAGCATAGAAAGAAAACATAGAACAGGAGGGTGAGAACATCGCATGAACTCACAACATGTAGGATACAGCAAACTAGAGCACACACACAGAGGCAATCCACACAGTCGAATCAATAAGCAATCACGACATCTCATTATGGTGTACTCATATGAACGCAACTCTACTATTATAATGTAATATCTAATGCATGCGGGCCCAGGGAAACATCACCATCGGCAGAGCACATAGCAGCTGCCCGACCATATATACACAGCACGTCAGGAGTTAGAGTCTGTACTAGCATTGGTACAAAGAGCATTGCTCATACATTTTGACCAAATCATTTAAGCGTTCTTCCAGACAATCTCAACTGACCCGAAAATCATGAGAGCGACAGGAATAGCTAAGCTGGGTTCCCCAATCTCGACAGTAGGGAGCTAATCTACGTCCCCTGAGATCTTCCGGGAGCTAGGCTATCCTCAGGGCTGGCGTCCCTTTTGAGGACCCACTGGCGTTCTTTGCAAAACCCAGTTGCACCCTTCCCAACCGATTTCACACTGTACCAAGTGCTACTGTCATATAGGTCATAAGGTTTTCAACCATGAACATCAACAATGCTTCATGATGCATGTCACACAACAATGCTCACAACATTCACATCCTTACAGGCAAAGCCCATTGAACCATTCAACGTCACCACATCCCCGTGGCACGGCCCGAATTCAATGTCTTTCCTTCAAGGAAAAATCGAACCCTACCTTGGGTTGGAACCGCACTCTCTCACTAAGCTTCTCAAGTTTTATGAAGAAAGAGTGTGTTTGTTATAGCCTTTTAAGGTAGTTTGTACTACTGTTCTTGATAATCATGTCCACTTAAGTCCTATAATTTACTAAGACTTATGATTGTGTCTTATGGATAGCATTACTTATCCTAATTCCTCTTGTATGACTAATTAAGATTAAGTTTAATCTTTAATTACAATTAGTTTTCATTAACTGAACTATAATTAGTCTTAATCTTCTTTAATTAAGTCTTAATCCTTACTTAAGATCCTAATTAATTCCTAATTATTCCTTAATCTCTTCCTTAATCTTGGATTAAGCTTTTAATTATATTTGATTAAGGTTAATTAATTTTAGCCTTAATTTATTATTCTTTACTTAATTAACTTAAGTAGATTAGGTTAATTAACTTAGATAACTAAATTAGCCAAGTCCACTAATTAACTCTTGAGTTTTAATCTTAATAACTTGGATTAGAGTTGAAGTCCAACTCCAATTAACTTTAATTTCATAATCTAATCTTGATTGACTTTTAATGAGTCTTTAACTCCTTTTCTTAAAGGTTTTAAACTTAAATTAAAAGCCTAAAGGTTTTATAACTCTTAGGAACTTATTTTTAGTCATGGCAACCTAAAATATTGACCTTTAAGTTGACTTTTACTTGGTTGGAATTGGAAATCCGAATTTGTTTTATTTATTTTTAAAGACTCATTCTTAATTGCACTTTAGTCCTTTTACTTGTAAAATTGCTTCTTAGTCCTTTTGGACCACCAAAGCCCATAAACATGTTTTCAACATACCCTTGACCTTTTTAAGATCAAAAAGGTATTCTTGATGAGTTTCATCAAGAACAACTTATGAACATCAAGAACAACTTGAATGTTCATCAAAACTTCAAATTTTTCACAACATCCAATCTTCACCAAAACTTCACACATTCATCAACAAACAATCTAAATGCCAAATATCATACTAATCCACTCAAAATCATCCATATACACATTAAAGTTCATAACTCCATTTTCAAGCTCATAAACACTATTTTTCAAAGATCAATCATCCAAAACAATTGTATACCTTCAACCAACTTCATGCATGTTCATAGATTCATCATACAAACACATTCCAAGCACCAAAAAAATTTTGAAACACATGCAGCCCCAAAATCCCTCAAGGCCGAGAGCTATTAGAGGAAAAAGGGGAAAATTTTTCCAAAATTGTTTCTTGGCTTGCATGCACCAACAATCACAATCCAAACACATTCCAAGCATCAAAATAAACTTTAAAACATGTACACAACCCAGCTCCAAGAATCCAAAACATTTGCTCAAAGAAAAGCTCAAAAAGTGATTTTTTTCAAGGAGAACAAGAGTAAAAACAAGGATTTTAAGGGCAAATCCTTGACTCTAGTTACCAATCCCACTAGAGTTCAAGTTCTCCCCCCCTTTACCTAAGGAATTTTCTGTAAAAATAAGGTGCAGTAACAGCCCCAAAAACAGCTCCAAGATCCTCCTCTTGATCACCAACAAGGACTTCTACAAGGTTGGAGGCTAGGTGTTTAAGCTTAGGTTCAAAAATGGAACCTTTAGCTTGAATGTGTTTGGAAGAAAAATGGAAAACTTGAGAGAAAATGGGAAGGAAGCTCACAGCTGCAAGTGGATGAGAATGAGTGAAATGAGAGAAAAAATTCTGGTTTGCATGTGAAAGGAAAAGGAAGAAAGTGGAGTTTTTGCTTTAGGAAACATAAATGACACATGGCTTATTTGCTTGCACACTTGTCTTGTAAGGAAGGGGAAAATTTACAAGTGTCTCCCACGCACATTATTCTGCATGCATGGCTGTTATGATGTGTCAAGGTGAGTCAGTGTAAATTTTTCTGGCCCGGATCAAGAGTATTCGGGCCCGGTTCAAGGGACAGGAGGGGCAAAAAGGTCATTTTCACAAAAAAACCCCAAAAAATTCCCAAAAATTCCCTAAAAATAGGAAATTTAATTCTAAATCCAAAAATATAAATTTTGATGATTAAAAATAATTTTAATCACTCAAAATCCAATAAAATACTCAAAACGGCAAAAACGGCAAAACGGTAAAAACGCGGGTGTTACAATTAGTATGAAAAGAATTGATAAGAGATAAGGGTAAGAAAACTTAGCCAAGGAATTTATCCTGGTTCACTCACTACCACTATGAGCTACGTCCAGTCCCAATGCCAACTGGCAATTGGATTTTCTCTTAATCTTTCAAGATTACAAGTATTCTTTTACAGTCAAGCCTCTTCAGGCTCCACAACCAAGTATTCTTTTACAGTCAAGCCTCTCCAGGCTCTACAACCAAGTATTCTTTTATAGACAAGCCTCTCCAGGCTCAACAAATAAATACAGAGAAGATAAAATGCTTAAGCTTACAAACTATATCAGTCTTGAAGCTTAAACAATTACAGATGTACAGAAAAACTGAGGTATGCTCAGGATATTACAATATGTGTACAAAGATAAGTGTTATCAGAGTTGTTGCAGCGAAAAACTTGCAGAGTTTTTGTTCTTTTTCACAAAAAAAATTCTTCTCACTAGATGGTCTTCAAAGGAGGGGTATTTATACCCAATCTTCAATCTGTTGAAATACCACCGTTTAGAGATAGCATTAAATGCTATTTAATCCGTTGTGAGATATGCTTCTGAGAGCTCTGATATTTCTGACACGGTACAAGGTTGCTCCTGCCATAAAGCTGCTACAAATGTTGCTGCAGAGGCTGTGTTGCAGAGATTTCCTCAGTGGTGTATGAAATTCAAAATCACCAGGAAAGGTCTCTGTGTTCCTTGCTATAAATGTGTTTGAAAAAGGTACGTGCAGCAGAGGTTCAGAAAAGTCTTCACAAACTTCAGCAGAGGATGCCACGTCATAAATGAGACTTCAGACGACTTCAATACTTCAGACGGCACTGATACTTCAGACGGGTTGAACTACTTCAGACAGTTTCAACTCTTTAGACGAGTTCTGCTTCTTCAGACAGCTTCAACACTTAGTCTTTTTATGTAGGCTTATAGTGACTCTTGCTGAAATCATGGATAAAACATTAAAGCATGTGTGTATCTATGATAAGTAATTTAAGTCAAATTTGTCAACCATTAAAACTTTGGGAATCTAGTTGTCTTAAAACATCATAAACAACCTTATGATATTTTTGAGACTCAACAACACATGCTCAAAGAGAAGCTCATATAAAATGTCCAACCAAACAATCAGATGCAAAAGAGATGAGACTCATTCTTCTCCTCAAAGTCAAGAAAAAGATCAGAGTGAAAGAAGATAAACAAAGAAGAGAGTCCAGATCAGCTTGAGATGCAAGCTCAATGAGATCAGATGAGAGATCAAAAAATATAAAAGTTGCCAAAGGATGAGACTCTGTCTCAAGACTCAGCTCCAGAAAGTAAGATACACGTCAACATGAGTCAAAGCATGCATACTGAACTCTAACACACAGCAGAGACACGGTAGCGTTTTGGCAGGAAATCTTCTCTCCTTGCAACAGCTCTCAACGGCTAGAAAATGGTCATAAACGACTAGTTCTCATTTGAAATAAATGTTGAAGTCAATAGAGAAGAAGTGTGAGAGACTACGCTGTATATTGAACCTTACTGCATCTCATCTTACATCTCAAGTCCTCATCTCAACTCTATCTCACTTTAAGATCTGATCTCAACTTGAGAACATCCAGTAGTCTCAGTTCTCTTTCTCTTCACAGCTCTTAAGTTTTCCATATTTGTAAGAAGAGAATATCTCTAACTAAGCTCACAGTTTATCCATACTTTGTATGTTGTAAGCTAGAACCATTATCATCTTATCAACCCTTGTAACCAGTCTCATTTGAGATAGGAAAGAGGCTAGTCTCAGTGTGAGTGTGAGCGTCCTGAAGAGGCTGTAAGAATACTTGTGGCTAAGCCAAGATAGGAGTGCCTAGGCTTGGTGTGAGAGACGTCCTGAAGAGGCTGTAAGAATACTTGTAATTGGTGATTGTCAATAGTGGAAATCTCACGTGTTGTGAGGACTGGACGTAGCCCAAGGTGTGGGTGAACCATGATAAGATATGTGTGCATCTCTCCTTCTCTTATCTCTTACATACTGCATAGCTCACATCTCACATCTTGTTGGTAAAGTTTAATTGAATTCTTTATTAAAATCTGACTTCAATAGCTAAAGAATCATTTCACTAAGTCACAAGATACTATTAATTAAAATTAAGAGAGCATCTCATCTAACCTATTTGAGACTTCAAGTCATCAGACTTGAGATCACGTCTCAGCTTGAATTTGAGTGTGCTATTTTCAGGAACAGAATTTTAAGGTCTCTATTCAACCCCCCTTCTAGAGACATCCAGCCAACTTCAGTTGGTATCAGAGCTCGGCCTCTTTGGGGTTGAGCACACCTACGTGTGAAGAGGAAAAGATCCATGGCTGGACCAAATACAAGTCTATTCATTCGTGAAGGAGCATCCACCAACAGGCCCCCTGCCTTTGATGGAACTGACTACTACTACTGGAAGGATAGGATGAAGTTGTTTATTGAATCCCAACATGTTGATCTGTGGGAAATCATTGAGCTGGGACCATATGTTCCCTATACCACTGATGAACTAGGGTTGAGAGCAACAAAGCCTAGAGATCTTTGGACAGATGCTGAGAAGGCTAAAATTATTCTTAACTCACTTGTGCATTAAGTCGTAGTGAATATGACAAGGTAGCTGGTTGTGCTTCAGCTAAAGAAGTCTGGGATGCACTTGAAGTTGAACATGAAGGAACAAATCAAGTTAAGGAAGCTAAAATCAACATACTGGTCAGACAGTATGAGCTATTCAAGATGAATGAGGATGAAGGCATTGAGGACATGGTGAGACGCTTCACAGTCATCACAAATGATCTCAAGACATTGGGTAGAACATACTCAAATCAAGATATGGTGAGAAAGATCTTAAGAAGTCTGCCCAAGCCCTGGAGACCTAAGGTCACAGCAATACAATAAGCCAAGGATCTCAGCACACTCAGATTGGATGAGCTCCTTGGTTCTCTCAAAGTACATGAGCAAGAGCTGATGGAGGAGGATCTCATCAAACGTCCAAAGTCAATTGCTCTGAAGGCCTCATCAAGCAATACCAAAGGTAAAAAGGTAAGCTCATATCAACAGACCACACTTAACTCATCTCATGACACAGATAGTGAAAAAGATGATTGATAGCCGGATAGGTGTAGGATCTATAATTGATCAAAACCAACTGATTAGAATCAAAATATAGTGAATAAATTGCGAAAATAAGGTGCAGGGCAGCAACTTATTTTGCGCAAGAAAGTGATAGAAAATGAGAGAAAATGAAAGAAAAAGTGGAGAGGAAGAAATGGGAAGGACGCCACTGAAGCAAGAATCCACTTGCAGCAGATAAGTCCAATGCCAGACGCCACTAATTCAGGAGAATTAGATAAGTCTCAGTATGGTTTGAGCAACAACCACCAAGCCTCACTCAACTCACAAAGGGAGGAGAAAATTTGGCATAATGCCTTTACTTCAAAATTCAATGTGTGCAATACAAGAGGAGAAGACTCCTTTATATAGGAGTGGAGGGGGAAGGGGGCGGATTTTTAGGAGAATAAAATGGGAGAAAAATAAAAGATGAGTGAAAACACTCCTAAGTGGGTTTTGAACCCAAGACCCCAAAGGTTTATGGCTAAGCTAAGTCTTAAGCCATTAAACCTCTAAAATGCGCCCCACTCATGTAAAAAAATTACAAGATGAAAGAAATTCTATCCTAGGTGGGAATAGAACCCAAGACTCCCTAAGCCTTATAGCAAGGCAACCTACTAGCCAATAAACCCATACATGTGGGCGCCCAAGTAGGAGGAAAATAAAAGGAAAATTACAAAAATAAAAAGAAAATACAAAAGAGTCCTAATAAAGGTGGTCCATAGGACAAGGGTCCTATCCAAGGTCAAGGTGTCCTTCTGTAGGGTAGTGACCTTTATTTTGTAGGGTAGTGTCCCTTTATTTGTAGGACACTAATTTCTTCAACTCTTCCTTGCTTGAAGTTGGTGCATATCCTAAAATGTAGGTCTTGCAGGTCCAAGCTCCTAGCAGAGTGTTATCAATGATGAAGATGAGACTGACATGGAGGATGAGCTAGCCTACATCTTAAGAAAGATTAGACACATGTGGAGAGCTAGGGAAGTGGAAGAAGAAATTTTTCATCAAGAAGAGGAGAGATCAAGTCTGAAAAGAAAGGGCAATTCATTTGCTATGAATGTAGAAAGCCTGGACATATCAAGTCTGAGTGTCCTTAACTCACAAAGGAATCAAGGAAAAGCCCGAAAAAGAAGGAAATGATGGCCACATGGGATGATACAGAAGAAGATGAAAGCTAAGATGATGAATCTGCAAATCTGTGTCTCATGGCCAATGGAGACTCATCTGATGAGGAGGTATATGAGTCTGACTCTGATCTCTCATTCAATGAACTTAAGTCTGCCTTTGAAAACCTCTTGTATGATTCAAATCTTCTTGCTTCTAAGAGCTCTTTATTGAAATTTGAACTAAACACAACTCTTAAGAAGGTCAAGTTTCTTGAAAATGAAAATGAAAATTTGAATCATAAAAACAACAGTCTCTTGTTGTCTCACATGAGACTGTACATGAGACTGTCTGAACTTGTCAAGGCAAAGACTCAAGCTATGATGAACTGGAATTAAGAAACCTCCTTGATGAAAACCAGAATCTTAAAAATCGAAATAGGATTATCATAGATGATCTGGAAAAGTTTGTAAAAGGAACCAAAAACCTTGAGAGATTGATTGGATCTCAAAAGGGAATTTTTTATAAAGCTGGATTAGGCTATGAAAATTCCTCAAGTGAAATCTGGTACAAGGATAAGTAGCAACAAAGACTTCAGATTGCTACATGAGATAAGTAGCAACAAAGAGGAAGAGTACTAACCATCCAGGACCCCAATACAAGTGGGTACCTAAAAAATCTCTTTGTGTAACAGATGTGCCTGGCAAGAACAAGATCAAAAAGGATGTGTGTGTTGGACAGTGGATGTTCAAGACACATGATAGGGGACAAAAGCAAGTTCCTGTCACTTAAAGAGAAAGCTTCAGGGGTTATCTCATTTGGAGACAACAGCAAAGCCCAAATTAAGGGCATAGGTAAAATTGGTAAGACAAACTCAGCTCAAATTGAAAATGTCTATTTTGTTGAGGGTCTGAAACATAATTTGCTGAGCATTAGTCATCTATGTGATAATGGTTATCATGTTAACTTTCAACCTACCTTCTGTGAGATCATAGACTCAAAGACTAGAAAAATCATTTTCTCTGGAAAAAGAAATAAAAATCTGTACTCAGTCTCACTTGAGAGCCCATCTGATCTCACATGTCTCATGTCTCATGATCATGAGAAGTGGTTGTGGCACAAGAGGGATGGACACATTAACATGAGAACCATCAGTCAACTTGCAAATCAGTCTCTTGTCAAAGGACTACCAAAGGTCAAATTTGACAAAGACATGATATGTGAGTCTTGCATAAAAAGCAAACACAGCAAATCAAGTTTCAAACCCAAGTCTCATGTCACCACTATCAGACCACTTGAGATCCTCCATATTGATCTGTTTGGACCAACCAAGACTGTAAGTCTTAGTGGTAAAAAATATGGTTTTGTGATTATGGATGACTATTCAAGATACACCTGGGTTTTGTTCCTATCTCAGAAGGATGAGTCTTATGAATCTTTTAAAATATTTTGCAAAAAGATCCAATCTGAGAAATGATATGGAATTGGTGCTGTGAGAAGTGACCACGGAGGTGAATTTGAGAATGCCAAGTTCAAGAATTTCTTTGATAAAAAAGGAATTACTCATAACTTCTCATGTCCAAGAACACCCCAATAGAATGGTGTAGTTGAGAGAAAGAATAGGACTCTTCAAGAAATGGCAAGAACTTTGTTGTGTGACTCTGGTGTTGAAAAATATTTTTGGGCAAAAGCAGTAAACATTTCCTGCTACATTATAAACAGAGTCACTATTAGAAAGATCTTGAACAAAACTCCATATGAGCTATGGAAGGGAAGAAAACCTTCAATCTCTTACTTCCATGTGTTTGGATGTGACTGTTACATCCTAAACACAAAAGACCAGTTGGGAAAATTTGATTCAAAGTCTGATAAAGGAATTTTCCTTGGATATTCCATTACTTCCAAAGCCTATAGAGTTTATAACTTGAGAACAAAAACTACTGAAGAATCTGTGCATGTAGTATTCAATGAGATGCAAGAAAATTCACAGAAGAAAGTAGATGAAGAGATTGAAGAAATGATGGGAGAATTGAGGATCTCAACTCAAGAAGCTGAGGAAAGATCCATACTAGAACAGAAGCAAGTGAGATCTCCCCAAACTAAACCAAGAAGAGAAGCTCAAACTGAGACCTGGAGGTCAGCTGATAGTCGGATAGTTGTAGGATCTAGAATTGAGTAAAAATCACCGATTAGAATTGAAAAACAAGCAATTAAATGCGTAAATTAGGTGCAGGGAAGCAGCTAATTTGGGCGAGAAAATGAAGGAAAATAAGAGAAAGTGAAAGAAAAAGTGGAGAGAAAGAAATGGTAGGGACGCCACTGAAGCAGGAATCCACCCACAGCAGATAAGTCCAATGTTAGACGCCACTAGTTCAGGAGAATTAGATAAGTCTCAGTATGGTTTGAGCAACAACCACCAAGCATTACTCTCAACTCACCAAGAGAAGAAGAATGGGCATAATGCCTTTACTATTTCATAAGTTTTGTGAATACAAGGGCGGGTGGTCTCCTATTTATAGGAAAAGGAGGTGGCTAGGTGGGAAGGAAAAATACAAGATGAGTGGAAACTATCCTAAATGAGTTTTGAACCCATGACCTCCTACCCACTTAGCTAAGCTAACTCTTAGCCAATAAAGCCATCTAAAAGTAGCACCCATTACAAGAAGGAAAATTAGGAAAATTACAAACATGTCCTAATACAATTAAATCCTACTTAAGTTCCTAATTATTTATTTAATCCTTCCAAATTAAGATGAAGTCTTCTTGTTGACTTGGTCAAGGGTGGTCAAAGGTTGACCATGTGAGGGTTGACCAAGGCTTGGTCCAGATCCATGCGCCTAAGTCAAGCCCAAGCTCCCCTTCAGCTCCGCTGTTAGCTCAAAGTTCCACTGGCAGTTGCCATCATTCCCTCCCCCTTAGAAAGGATTTGACCTCAAATCTGAAAGATTGGAAAGAAGCCATAAGAAGAAGAGGAATTGGGTTAGAAAGAAGGAGATGGATGACTAAAGTAGCAAGTAAGAAGATACTTCCCTTAGCCTTTGGGGAGTACAGCTGGACGTCCACAAGTTGAACATCTTCCTTGAGCCTAGACAACAAAAAGAAGACCCATAAGTATTATTCCAATGCAAGCAAAGTGAAGGCTCATAACAAAAATACTTGGGAATCATAAAGATTAGCAAACGAAAAACATAGGAGATGAACAAGAGGTATTTGAGATAAGGGTTAGAAAACTCCCTCAATGAAGATTGAACCATCTTGTCCATGTACTTTGTGGATTTAGATCCTGGATCAAAGACTAATCTTTTGAAGCCCTTCTTCTCAAGTAAAGGGTTTAGTTGGTTAAAACGAAATTTAAACAAGTGAT
Organism: Sesbania bispinosa; assembly: GCA_026901365.1. NCBI lineage: Eukaryota > Viridiplantae > Streptophyta > Magnoliopsida > Fabales > Fabaceae > Sesbania > Sesbania bispinosa. The sequence continues at coordinate 1,119,978 of QLOH01000274.1, forward strand.
ATGAATGTTTCAAACCAACAAAATAATCCACAATATATTTCCAAATGAATGCACAATTAAAACTATATGGTATGAATGTCCTATTTCTTGGAAGTGAGATCCCATCATGCTCATTGAACATAAGACACGCATTTTGAGTATTATTGTAAAAATCATAGTGCATATGTTCATGCCATGAAGTATTCATGCAAGTTTGTTCAAGAGCCATATCCATGCTAAAGCACTCACTCAAGTAAGATGACACCTTTTGCATGTTATCATATGTGTTCATAAAAGGTGAATTACCAAAAGAATCACAGTGAGTATGCATATCAAGAAGCATATCATCATTTGAATTAGATGTTAAACAAGGTTTCCTACATGTGATAGCTTCATCCAAATTTTTATTCGTTTCACTAACTAGTTCAAGAGCATAATACACATCTTTATATTAAACAATTATTTGAGGTCCAAAATGTGTATTCAATCTATAAACACAAACCAAAGGTACATGCATATTCAATCCAATTTTATCATTCCTATCATGCAATCTCAATTGACCAAAGGAATTGACTACACATGTATCCTTAATAAGCTCTATGGTACTCTTAAACTTAGTCGATTCTCTAAAACATGCAACAGGTTTCAAAGCACTATTAAAATTTTCTAGTTTTAACATGCTTGTAATGCTTTGAGGCATATGGTCATGCATAGAGTAAAACATGTCATGCATAAAGAAAGGTAATTGATGGCACACTGTTAGAAGCTTGGACCTGCAAGACCTACACTGGAGGAAATGCACCAACTTCAAGCCAGAATTTCAAGCAAGGAAGAGTTGGAGAATTTAGTGTCCTACAAATAAAGGTCACTATCCTACAAAATAAGGGTCACTACCCTACAGAAGGACACCTTGACCCTGGATAGGACCCTTGTCCTATGGACCACCCTTTATTAGGACTCTTTTGAATTTTCTTTTTATTTTTTGTAATTGTCCTTTTATTTTCCTCCTACTTGGGCGCCCACATGTATGGGTTTATTGGCTAGTAGGTTGCCTTGCTAAAAGGCTTAGGAGTCTTGGGTTCAATTCCCACATAGGATAGAATTTTTATTCATCTTTTTATTTGTTTTCATGAGTGGGGTGCTAAATTGAGAGGTTTATTGGCTTAAGACTTAGCTTAGCCATACACCTTTAGGGTCTTGGGTTCAAAACCCACTTAGGAGTGTTTTCACTCATCTTTTATTTTTCTCCCATTTTATGCTCCTAAAAATCCGCCCCCTTCCCCCTCTTTTCCTATAAATAGGAGTCCTTTCCTCTTGTAATGGACACATTGAATTTTGAAGTAAAGGCATTATGCCAAATTTTCTCCTCCCTTTGTGAGTTGAGTGAGACTTGGTGGTTGTTGCTCAAACCATACTGAGACTTATCTAATTCTCCTGAATTAGTGGCGTCTGGCATTGGACTTATCTGCTGCAAGTGGATTCTTGCTTCAGTGGCGTCCTTCCCATTTCTTCCTCTCCACTTTTTCTTTCATTTTCTCTCATTTTCTTTCATTTTCTTGCGTGAATTAGCTGCTGCCCAGCCACTAATTTTCGCATTTTAATTGCTCTTAATTGATTCTAATCGGTTGGTTTTGCTCAATTCTAGATCCTACACCCATCCGGCTATCAATTGGTATCAGAGCTTGTTGAATTTGAGCAAATTTGGAGCAAAATTGGGGCTGTTTGGCTTGGGTTTGCTGCACCTATTTAGTGCAGAATTTTCATCATTTTAGTGTAATTCCATCCCTCTTTTCAATTGTAATTTGGACTTGGACTGTTTCCCGGGCCCGAGGTGCCTTTCTGCTGCTATCAGCACTTGTCTGTCTTGATTGAATTGCTTGATTTCTTGCTAGTTGGGGGCTGTTTTGGGCCGCTAATTCCCACCCCCTAGGTGTTTGTTTAAATGCCTCTTTAATTGCTCATACTTGTTCCTGAGTAAATCTTGCAAATTGCTTGATATAACTGCTTGTTTGTGGTGAAGTGTGGTAAGAGGAGGCATTGTTGTCTTCATTTTTCCAAAGATCGTTCACCTACATTTCTCCCCTTCACCATTAATTGTTCATCCCCCATATTCATCTCTTTACTTTCCGCTTTTAATTTTCCGCCATTTAATTTCCGCTTCTCCCCATCCTTTTAATTTCTGCTCTCCCCTTTACATTCTGCCATTTACATTTCTGCTCTCCCCATCCTTTTAATTTCCGCTTCCCCCTTTACTTTCAGTCATTTACTTTCAGTCCTCCCCATCCTTTTAATTTCTGCTTCCCCCTTTACATTTCTGCTCTCCCCATCCTTTTACTTTCTGCCATCCCCTTCTACTTTCTGTCCTCCCCATCCTTTTAATTTCAGTTTCCCCCTTTAATTTCTTGCCATTTATTTTTGCGCAATTTTTCCTTCTTATTTTTGCCATTTTATGCGCATATTTTTGGGCTCTTGTGTTGTTCAATTTCCTACTCTTGTTATGTCTGTTTGATTGGCATTCTGATTGCAAATTTGGATTGACTGTTATCTCTACCTTGGACTTTCCCTGTTTGATTGTGCAAAAACGCTCACCTATAGGATCTTTTTTGGTTCATAGTATTGGAAGAAGATCAACAAATTCTAATTGTTGATTTTCCTTCAAAATTTAATTCCAATCTTAAAATTGAACCAAGCGCGTTTCTGTGACCATACCGGTTTTGTATAATCAACAAGGAAGTGCTAGGCAATTTTTTTGGCCATTTTTGAAATCAAGTTGCCACCACATTTTTTACAGTTTTTTAGAAATCAGTTTATTCATTATTTTTGCTTTTCTGGGCCACTTGGACCAGTTTACTGTCAGAAAATTCCAAAAATATTAAAGTAGGTACACTTAATTTTCTTTTCATTGTGTACAAATTTCTGTAATTTTCTGTTGGGGAAAAAGACAAAAAAAATAAAGAAAAGGCAAGAAAAATACAAAAAGTACGTACGTGCCAAAAATACAAAAAGAGGTGTAAAAAGCAAAAAGGGTGCAAAAGTCAACAACAAGGAAGAAAAAGTCAAAAGACACCCAAAAAGAGTAAAAAATTCAAAAAAATTCAGAAAAATAGAAAATTCAAAAACAAAGAAGTATCCCAACAATATAGTGACATTTTACTGTAATTTTCTGTTTCATTTCCCTGTATACCGTAATTGAGTTGTATTTGCTGTTTTTCTTAAAAATGACAATTTTGGCAACTCTTTTTCAAAAATCACCAAAAAAAAAAACAATTCTCTTTGCAATTTCTTCCGTCTTGTCTTGTTTGCTGTCTGCTTTTGTGTATAAGCTTGTTTGAGTGCCAGCTTTTCTTGTTTGTCATATCAATTCCTTGTTTTGTCTTAGGATTTTCTAATCTTCTTCTAGTAGGTATTTTTCTTTGTTAGTGCGCTTCTATTTTGGGTAAGGGTTAAGACTTAGACTCACGTTGGTCTTTGCAACATCTAATCAACCTCCAACCGAGTAGAAGAGGCAAGAGAGTATCATTATAGAAAAAGACTAAAAAGAGTGACATACACGAGTGTTAACATTCCATTGAGTGTAAACACTTAGTTGAGTGGAAAGGTCCTTAAAAGTTTTTAACATAAAATCAACTTAGGAGAATGGAAGGAAGGAGGCAAGGGGAAAGGGCAACCATGTTGTTTAGGAAAGCCTTAGAAACACCTTTGGGTGAAGAAGGGAGCCAAAGAGAGAACCTATTCCATACTAGGTGCCAAATTGAAGATAAGGTTTGTTTAGTGATCATAGATGGAGGAAGTAGTAGCAACTTAGCTAGCCTTAGGTTAGTTAACAAGCTAAACTTACCTACTACCCCACATCCAGAACCTTATACACTTCAATGGGTGAGTGATGAGGAAGAATTTATGGTGGATAGGCAAGTGAGCTTAAGGTTCAAAATTGGGGATTACCAGGATAAAATGACCTTTGATGTTGTACCCTTAGAAGCCTCTCACATCCTTTTAGGAAGACCGTGGCAATATGAGAGAAGGGAAAAACATGATGGGTTTGCCAATACCTATAGGTTCCGCCACCAAGGTATAAAATTCACACTCATGCCTATGACCTCAAAGGAAATAAAAGAAGATCAAACCACACTTAAGAGGTTAGTAGAACAAGAGAAAAGAGAACAAATAGAAAAAGAGAAAGAAGAAAAACTTAAAAAGAGGAAAAAGAATTAAGAGTGCAAGAAGAGAAAGTATGTTTATCTTGTGATCATTACTAACTCTTCTAGTGAAAGCATGAATAGGTTGATGGAAAATACTTCTAGTGTTGCAAAGAGTACAATTCAAGTTGTTGAAAGGGAGTTTCCTAAACTTACTTTCTTTATGCATGAAATGCCTCTCTCTATGCACAATTTTATGCCACAAAGCACTACATGGTTGAAAGAAATAAACAAAGTTGATCATGCTTTGAAACCTATTGCATGTTTAGAAAAATCAAGTAAGAGTACCATGAAACTTACTAGAGATGCATGTTTAGTCAATTCCTTTGATCAATTTAGATTGCATGATAGGAATGATAACGAAGTTGGATTGAATATGCATGCACCTTTGGTTTGGGTTTATAAATTGAGTACACATTTTGGTCCCCAAATAATTGTTTCATATAAAGATGTGTATTATGCTCTTGAACTAGTTAGTAAAAAGGATAAAAATTTGGATGAAGCTATAACATATGAGAAAACTTGTTTGACATCCATCTTACATGATGATATGCTTCATAGTGTGCTTGCTCAAAATAATTCTTTTGATGTTTAACCTTACATGAACACAAATGATAATATGCAAAAGGTGTCATATTACTTGAGTGAGTGCATTAGAATGGATATGCCTCGTGAACAAACTTGTATGAATACCTCATGGCATGAACATATACATTACACTTTTGACAATCATACTCAAGATTCATGTGTTATGTTCAATAAAATTGTTGGAATGTTATTGAAAAATATTAAAACATTCATGCCACACAGTTTCACTTGTGCATTTATTTGGGAACATAGTGTAGAATATTTTGGTGAATGTTGCACATTGAAACACATTTCGTACTTATGTGGAATTTATTTCCTAAGCCTTCTCCATGACCACTTACTTCTCTTACTTGCAAGGGAGGGCTTCAAAAGATTAGTCTTTGATCCAGGATCTAAATCCATAGAGTACATGGACAAGATGGTTCAATCTCCATTGAGGGAGTTTTCTAACCTTTTTCTCAAATACCTCTTATTCATATCATATGTTTTTCTTTTGCTAATCTTTATGATTCCCAAGTATTTTTGTTATGAGCCTTCACTTTGCTTGCTGTGGAATAATACTTATGGGTCTTCTTCTTGTTGTCTAGGCTCAAGGGAGATGTCCAACTTGTGGATCTCTGACTCTACTCTCCAAAGACTAAGGGAAGTATCTTCTTACTTCCTGAATTTTGTCATCCATCTCCTTCTTTTGCCAGTTCATTATACTTATGTCTTCTTACTGAATTTTTCAGATTTGAGGTCAAATCCTTTTCAAAGGGGAGGGAATGATGGCACACTGTTAGAAGCTTGGACCTGCAAGACCTACACTGGAGGAAATGGACCAACTTCAAGCCAGAATTTCAAGCAAGAAAGAGTTGGAGAATTTAGTGTCCTACAAATAAAGGTCACTACCCTACAAAATAAGGGTCACTACCCTACAGAAGGACACCTTGACCCTGGATAGGACCCTTGTCCTATGGACCACCCTTTATTAGGACTCTTTTGAATTTTCTTTTTATTTTTTGTAATTGTCCTTTTATTTTCCTCCTACTTGGGCGCCCACATGTATGGGTTTATTGGCTAGTAGGTTGCCTTGCTAAAAGGCTTAGGAGTCTTGGGTTCAATTCCTACATAGGATAGAATTTTTATTCATCTTTTTATTTGTTTTCATGAGTGGGGTGCTAAATTGAGAGGTTTATTGGCTTAAGACTTAGCTTAGCCATACACCTTTAGGGTCTTGGGTTCAAAACCCACTTAGGAGTGTTTTCACTCATCTTTTATTTTTCTCCCATTTTATGCTCCTAAAAATCCGCCCCCTTCCCCCTCTTTTCCTATAAATAGGAGTCCTCTCCTCTTGTAATGGACACATTGAATTTTGAAGTAAAGGCATTATGCCAAATTTTCTCCTCCCTTTGTGAGTTGAGTGAGGCTTGGTGGTTGTTGCTCAAACCATACTGAGACTTATCTAATTCTCCTGAATTAGTGGCGTCTGGCATTGGACTTATCTGCTGCAAGTGGATTCTTGCTTCAGTGACGTCATTCCCATTTCTTCCTCTCCACTTTTTCTTTCATTTTCTCTCATTTTCTTTCATTTTCTTACGTGAATTAGCTGCTGCCCAGCCACTAATTTTCGCATTTTAATTGCTCTTAATAGATTCTAATCGGTTGGTTTTGCTCAATTCTAGATCCTACACCCATCTGGCTATCAGTAATTTAGGAAACTCCCTTTCAACAACTTGAATTGTACTCTTTGCAACACTAGATGTATTCTCCATCAACCTATTCATGCTTTCACTAGAAGAGTTAGCATTCAAATAATCACAAGATAAACATGATTTCTCTTCTTTCACTCTTAATTTATTTTCCTCACTTTCTCTTTGAAGTTTTTCTTCTTTCTCTTTTTCTATTTGTTCTCTTTTCTCTTCTTCTATTAACCTCTTAAGTGTGGTTTGATCTTCTTTTATTTCCTTTGAGGTCATAGGCATGAGTGTGAGTTTTATTCCTTTGTGGCGGAACCTATAGGTATTGGCAAACCCATCATGTTTTACCCTTCTCGCATATTGCCAAGGTCGTCCTAATAGGATGTGTGAGGCTTCTAAGGGTATAACATCAAAGGTCATTTCATCTTTGTAGTCCCCAATGTTAAACCTTAATCTCACTTGCCTATCCACCATAATTTCTTCCTAATCACTCACCCATTGAAGTGTATAAGGTTCTGGATGTGGGGTAATAGGTAAGTTGAGCTTGTTAACTAACCTAAGGCTAGCTAAGTTGCTACTACTTCCTCCATCTATGATCACTAAACATACCTTATCTTCAATGTGACACCTAGTGTGGAATAGGTTCTCTCTTTGACTCTCTTCTTCACCCAAGGGTGTTTCTAAGGCTTTTCTAAACAACATGGTTACCATTTTCCCCTTGCCTCCTTCCTTCCATTCTCCTAGATTGATTTTAGTCTTAAGATTTTTATGGACCTTTCCACTCAACTAAGTGTTTACACTCAATGGAATGTAACACTCGTGTTTGTCACTCTTTTTAGGCTTTTTCTATAATGAGACTCTCTTGCCTCTTCTACTCGGTTGGAGGTTGGTTAGATCTTACAAAGACCAACGTGAGACTAAGTCTTAACCCTTATCCAAATAGAAGCGCACTAACAAAAGAAAATACCTATTAAAGGAAGATTGGAAAATCCTAAGACAAAACAAGGAATTGATATGACAAACAAGAAAAGCTGGCACTCAAACACGCTTATACACAAGAGCAGACATCAAACAAGACAAGACAGAAGAAATTGCAAAGAGAATTGTTTTTAGTGATTTTTGAAAAGAGTTGCCAAAATTGTCGTTTTTAGAAAAACAACAATTACAACTCAAAATACGGTATACAGAGAAATGAAATGAAAATTACAGTAAAATTCTCACTGTGTTGTGGGGATATTTCTTTGTTTTTGTTTTTCTATTTTTCGGAATTGTTTTTGAATTTTTTTTACTCTTTTGGGTGTCTTTTGACTTTTTCTCTTTGTTGTTGACTTTTGCACCCTTTTTGCTTTTTACACCTATTTTTGTATTTTTGGCACGTACGTACTTTTTGTATTTTTCTTGCCTTTTCTTTCTTTTTTTGTCTTTTTCCCCAACAGAAAATTACAGAAATTTGTACACAATGAAAGAAAATAAATTGTAACTACTGTAATTTTTTTGAAATTTTCTGACAGTAAACTGGTCCAAGTGGTACCAGAAAAGCAAAAATAATGAATAAAAGAAATCTGAAAATAGTGAAAACGTAATGGCAACCTGATTTAAAAAATGACCAAAAAAATTGCTTAACACTTCCTTGTTGATTATACAAAAGCGGGTACGGTCACAAAAACGCGCTTGGTTCAATTTTAAGATTGGAATTAAAATTTGAAGGAAAATCAACAATTATAATTTGTTGATCTTTTTCCAATACTATGAACAAAAAAAAGAGCCTATAGGTGAGCGCTTTGCACAATCAAACAGAGAAAGTCCAAGGTAGAGATAGCAGTCAATCCAAATTTGCAATCAGAATACCAAACAGACAGACAAACAGGAGTAGAAAATTTGAACAAAACAGGGCCCCAAAAATGCACAAAAAATGGCAAAAATAAGGAAGAAATTTGCGCAAAAATAAATGAAAAGAAAGTAAAGGGGGAAACTGAAATTAAAAGGATGGGGAGGACAGAAATGTAAATGGCAGAATGTAAAAGGGGATGACAACAAGTAAAAGGATGGGGAGAGCAGAAATGTAAAGGGGGGAAGCGGAAATTAAAAGGATGGGGAGGACTGAAAATAAATGACTGAAAATAAAGGGGGGAAGCAGAAAGTAAAAGGATGGGGAGAGCAGAAATGTAAATGGCAAAATGTAAAGGGGAGAGCAGAAATTAAAAGGATGGGGAGAAGCGGAAATTAAATGGCAGAAAATTAAAAGCGGAAAGTAAAGAGATGAATATGGGGGATGACAATTTAATTGTGAAGGGGGAAAAATGTAGGTGAACGATCTTTGGAAAAATGAAGACAACAATGTCTCCTCTTACCACACTTCACCAACAAACAAGCAGTTTATAGCAATTAATTGCAAGAATCACTCAAGAACAAGTATGAGCAATTAAGAGGCATTTAATCAAACACCTAGAGGGGTGGGATTAGCGGCCCAAAACAGCCCCCAAACTAGCAAGAAAGCAAGCAATTCAATCAAGACAAACAATGCTGATACAGCAGAAAGGCACCTCGGGCCCGGGAAACAGTCCAAGTCCAAGTTACAATTGAAAAGAGGGATGGAATTACACTAAATTGAATGAAAATTCTGCACAAAATAGGTGCAGTATGCAGCGCCCAAACAGCCCCCAAATGGCTCCAAATTTGCCCAAATTCAACAAGCTCTGATGACCAATTGATAGTCGGATAGTTGTAGGATCTAGAATTAAGCAAAAACCACCGATTAGAATTGAAAAACAAGCAATTAAATGCGCAAATTAGGTGCAGGGCAGCAACTAATTTGGGTGAGAAAATGAAGGAAAATAAGAGAAAGTGAAAGAAAAAGTGGAGAGAAAGAAATGGTAGGGACGCCACTGAAGCAGGAATCCACCCACAGCAGATAAGTCCAATGTTAGACGCCACTAGTTCAGGAGAATTAGATAAGTCTCAGTATGGTTTGAGCAACAACCACCAAGCCTTACTCTCAACTCACCAAGAGCAGAAGAATGGGCATAATGCCTTTACTATTTCATAAGTGTTGTGAATACAAGGGGGGGGTGGTCTCCTATTTATAGGAAAAGGAGGTGGCTAGGTGGGAAGGAAAAATACAAGATGAGTGGAAACTATCCTAAATGAGTTTTGAACCCATGACCTCCTACCCATTTAGCTAAGCTAACTCTTAGCCAATAAAGCCATCTAAAAGTAGCACCCATTACAAGAAGGAAAATTAGGAAAATTACAAACATGTCCTAATACAATTAAATCCTACTTAAGTTCCTAATTATTTATTTAATCCTTCCAAATTAAGATGAAGTCTTCTTGTTGACTTGGTCAAGGGTGGTCAAAGGTTGACCATGTGAGGGTTGACCAAAATATGGTTGACCAAGGCTTGGTCCAGATCCATGCGCCTAAGTCAGGCCCAAGCTCCCCTTCAGCTCCGCTGTTAGCTCAGAGTTCCACTGGCAGTTGCCATCATCAGCTCAGACAAGGTCTCACAGAAGCATCCAACCTGAGACACACAACAGCTCTCAAGCTGAAGATAAGATAGAAGAAGAGACAGAGACTAGGGAAACTAGACAAGGGGCACTTGAGATTCAAAATGAGCACGCATCTTAACTACCAGAAAGTTGGAGACTGATGAGATCTCATCCAAGGGAACAGATCATTGGAGAGACTTCAGATAAAGTAAGAACCAGATCATCATTCAGAAGTGCTGATAACATGATGGCTCTTCTATATGAAATAGAGCCAAAAGATATCCATGAAGCTCTCAATGATGAGTCTTGGATTAAAGCAATGGAAGAAGAGATCAACCAGTTTGACAAAAGCCAAGTCTCGGATCTGGTCCCTGCACCATCTCATCAATCTATAATTGGGACCGGATGGGTCTTTAGGAACAAACTCAATGAAAAAGGCAAAGTCATGAGGAACAAAGCAAAACTGGTAGAACAAGGATACAACCAGCAGGAAGCGATAGACTATGATGATTGATGAGACCTTTGCTCCAGTGGCCAGACTTGAGGCCATCAAAATCCTTTTAGCCTTTGCAGCTCACAAAGACTTCAAGCTGTACCAAATGGATGTGAAGAGTGCACTTTTGAATGGAGTCGTTGAAGAGGAAGTCTATGTGAGACAACCCCCTGGGTTTGAAGATCCACACCCTCCAGAATATGTGCTCAGACTCAAGAAAGCCATGTATGGTCTCAAGCAAGGTCCTAGAGCTTGGTATGACAGACTCAACTCATTTCTAATTGAAAATGGATTTTCCAGAGGAAAGATTGATACAACATTGTTCAAAAGGGAGTATCACAATGACTTACTCATTGTTCAAATTTATGTAGATGATATTATTTTTGGTTCTACTGATGAATCTCTTAGTCAAGAATTCTCAAATCTCATGCAGGGAGAGTTTGAGATGAGTCTGATGGGTGAGCTGAGATTCTTCCTAGGCTTACAGATCAAACATAAATCTGATGGAATATTCAGCAGCCAGGAAAAATATGCAAAAGAATTATTGGTAAAGTTCAAAATAAATGATGCCAAGCCTATGAAAACTCCGATGCATCCATCTACTCAAATTGATAAACATGAGATAGGTAAGACCATCTCAATTAAGTTGTACAAAGGTATGATAGGATCTATCATGTACCTAACTACCAGTAGACCTGATATACAATATGTGAAGTTGGCTGAACGTCTCTAGAAGGGGGGTTGAATAGAGACTTTCCGAATCTGTTCCTGCAATTCCACACTAAAATTGATAGTTGAGATGTGCTCTCAAGTTTGTTAACTTGGAGTCTCTGTTAAGACAAGATGGAGTTTATCAATTTTGGTAAAGATCTTTGTCTAGACCATAATTTAAAGTCTTATCTTGATTATTAATTTAACTATATCTTTAGTTATCAAGTTGTATTAATTGATTCAAGATAAGCAGATATAAGAATAAGGTAAGAGACAAGAGACGGAGATCTTATCCTGGTTCACCCACTCCTTGGGCTACGTCCAGTCCCCACAACCTGTGAGATTTTCCACTATTGACAAACCAGTCAATACAAGTATTCTTACAGCCTCTTCAGGACGTCTCACTCACACTAAGCCTATGCACACTCCTATTTTAGCTGAGTCACAAGTATTCTTATAGCCTCTTCAGGACGTACACACCTCACTCTAAGACTAGGCACACTCCTATCTTAGATGAGACAGGTTACAGATAGATGTTTGTGATAAGTCTAGCCTAAGCTCATACAAAGTATGGATATAAAAGTAAATGAGATAGACTAGGTCTCAACTCTGGTTACAGTATTGGAATGATATTCACAGAGAGGAGATGAAAGAGACAGATGTATGATCTCAAGATGAGATGTGTCTGTGCTCAGACAGCTGGTAGATACACTTGAGATGTCTGTTGAGATGTGATAAGATGCTTAATGATTTCAAGGAAGTGTAGGCAGTCTCTCTCACTTCTCAGCTCTTGATAATGTCTCTTTTATATAAAGACTTGAGAAACTAGCCGTTATATGGCCGTTACAGTCCGTTGGAGGGTACAGCAGTAGGCATAATCTTTACAGTAGGCAGACAGCAACTTTTCAGTCTTTAAGGTACTGTATCAGTGTCCTTGTGTCCTTGTTTGTCTTCATGCTGACTCTACTTGCTGTCTTCTCAGCTGAGCTTGAATTCTTGCTTCTATTCAGAGTCTGACTTACTTTTCTTGCATCTGTGCTAAGATCTCATCCTTCTACATCTGACCTTGAGACGACGTCTCAAGCTGTTCTTGCATCTCAAGCTGAACTTGCATCTGTTCATGGCTTGCATCTCAATCTGTGCTTGAGTCTCTTTTTAGTTCTAAGTCTTCTTGCATCTTAGCTGGGTCCTCATCTGATCATGAGACGACATCTGAACATACAAATCTTGCATCTCATGTTGTGTTGATTTTTGAAGTGTTTCTCATAGTCTTAGCCATAAGCTTTGGTTGCACCACATCTGTTCTGATTCAGATTATGTCTTAATCAGTGAAGCACTTGTGAATTCTGATCTTGTGTTACTTTGCTTGTATCCTTGCTTTCTCAAGTGGATTAAAGGTCTTTTCTATCTTTATGTATTCCTGTAACAACTTTAGATGTAGAAAGTCTCTGCCACACTTGAACACACAGTTAGTGACACAAGATGCATCTCATCTGGATATTTAAACTTACTCAGTTTGTCATATTAAAAACTTCTTTAGGGTGAGCTTGTCTCAACAATCTCCCCCTTTTTTGATGATGGCAAACTGTAAGTTATATATCTGATGAGATCAGTGAAAGAGAGATGCATGTATGATTTTACTTTTCTTAAGATGTGCAAACTCTTGTTAAACAGAAGTAATATAAGGAGAAGAGTTCCCCCTGAGTCATAGACTATTTTTCTGTTATGTTTTGTCTTAAGACTTAGTGTTTGAAATTTTGATTAAGATATTTAAGTGAACTGAACAAGGATATACTACAATCATAGAGAGTCACTTCCATTAATCAAAAAGATAATTATAGAGGATTACATTCACAAAAGATGCCACTGCATCTCATCAAAGTTCTGTGAAGAGATGCAAACTGCATCTCTAGCTAAGCATAACTAATCCTCATAGACTGAAATTAAAAAAAAAAATCCTAACACAGACTCTCATTAGATATCTAACCAACTCTCCCCTTTTGACATTATCAAAACAAGAAAACTAGCTAAGCTAGGATAAGTGGGAAGAGGATGAGTCTGAATCAGGTCTTGATGGGCGCAGCACAGTCTGAGGTATATCAGGCAGAGGAGGCAGAGTGGATAGGTGCAGATTCATCTTCTTGTGGAAATCATTTGATGCATGCATAGCTTGGAGTACTGTATCAAAGGCACCAAACAAGGCATCCTGCCTCTTTCTGTGGTGTCTCAGCTTCTTCAGAATCTTCTTCTGGTTTTGCTCAAGTCTGGAACTCATATTTTGTTGATATTGTTGTTGTTCCTCATGCAGCTGGTTCAGAAAAGTATTAATTGAGTTGGAGAGATGTGTGGGGATGGATGGTTCAGATGAAGGTGGATCAGTTGGCTTAGGCCTTGCAGCAAATAGGGCAGACTGATCATATTTGGGCAGAGGTGAACTGTTGAATATGGTCTCAACAAAGAATTTCCCAGGAGTGGGAAATGAGGTAGGGAAGGAGTGAGTTTGTTCAGGTCTTACTGGAGAGGCTGGTTGAGTGGTTGTGACTTCCACTATCTCATGCTCAAGTTGCTGCTGCTCTAGAGCTGTCTCATGGCTTGAGGCAGTGGTATCCTTCTCCAAGCTGACCAAGGTCTCAGCAACTATTTTGCTCACAGGAGAGACTTCTTCTGTGATCATTTCTGGTGGAGGAGAGTGTGGAGGTGACTGATGCTGGGGTGAGTGGACCAAGGTCTCTTCTGCATTCAGAAGCTCTTCTTCTTCAGTAACAGGTGCTTCTTTTTCAGTCATGGCCATATCCCCTTCAAGCTGTGCTTCTTCTTCTTCATTTCTTATTGCTTCTTCTTTTGCCACTTTTTCAAGCTGTGGCTCATCTTCAGCAGGAGTCTGTCCAGCTTGAGTAGACGGCTCAGACTTTGACTTCTTTTTCTTCTTTTTCTTCTTCTCAGTATCTGTAGAGATGGATGGTTGAACTTTTCTTTTCTTTTCTTTGACAGGGATCTCAGATCCTTCTTGAGATCCCTCAATAGCTTCCTTTGAGGCCTTCTTCTTCTTTTTCTTTTTGGCTTCAGACATCTTAGAATAAGGAGAAGCCTGTGTTGTGGTAGGTACAGCAGGAGTGGAGTCAGTTAAGGGAAAAGTGGGGGAAGGAATAGACTTACCATCTAGACCAAGAGACTTGAGATTCTTGTTGCCAATATATCCAGGTCTCTCTTCAGACTTCTCACAGCTGCTGAAGTCAATTTTGAAATGCTTCATGATGATGGTGGTGAGCATCCCAAATGGAAGAAAGGCATTGATCTTGGAGTTGTGGAAGGCATGCTCCATGTGCCTTAGGATGAGGAATGGAAGGTTGAGAGGAATCCCATGCTTGAGATGGTACATCACCATCAGGTCTTGGTGATAAACTTTGTTGAAGGTGCCAGCTCTTGGCATGATGCACTTGGCCACCAAGTGAAACAGAAATTTTCCAAATGGGTTAAGAGATGAGGCAGCATCTGTGATGAGTCCACCTTTGAAGAGGGAGGTACCAACATTGGCTGAAGGAATTCCAATGTTATCCCACCAATGCTCCTCATGGTACAACCTGTTTCCAGTCACAGGTGCTTGAATGATGGCTCCTAGGGTCTCTTCAGTCAGCTCAATGTGGATTCCTTTGATGTCAGAGATGATGTGGGGTTGTTCCTCTGAAGATCCCTTAGCTTTGTAACATGCAGCATAGAAGGCTCTGGTCATCTTGGGGAAGACATAATCTGTCATGGTCAGATAGTCTTGCCATCCCTGTTTCTTCAGATAAGGACTCAGGTCCCACCCTTCATCTTTCAACTCTTGGGTAGAGATGACTCTTCCCACTATAATCTTTTTCTCAGAGAATCTCTTGGTATATTTTTCTTCAACCTCACTATTAGAGAAGAGGTCAGATTGAAATGAAATTTTCTTTCCCTCTGGAACCTTCTTTTTTCCTTTCTTTGAAGATTCGGGTTGAGTTAGGTCAATGTGGACAGGGGATCTTGGTGCTGAAGTCTGGGCTACTTGGCAAGCAATTCTTTGGGATTTCATGCGAGGAGGTAAAGGAGTGCTTCTCTTGGAGGATGTGGATTTTGAGGATGGTGAAGGCTGTGTAGGTTGAGTGGTTTGAGACGGCTCTATTTCAGTGCTGGGTTGTGGAGATGGAGGACGAGACAGGGTCTCTTGGCTGGAGTGAATGCTCAAGGATTTTGATTGCTCAGAGGAAGACATTTTGTCTGGAGAAGAGGAGGATGATGATTTATCAGAGTAAGGAAGTTTCAAGGCCGTGAACTTGATTCGCATTTGAGAGAAGAGGAGAGAGCAGGAAGTGAGTTTGGAGTGAGAGATGAGACTTAAATAGTCTTCAGACAAGAGAGGAAAGAGAGAGAGAGACGTAATAACTGCTCGTTAGTGGGGAGTTATTATGGCAGTTGTGGGAGGTTGGCTCTTCTTTTTATAGGCTAACGGCTAGTTTGCCAGGTAGTGGGCAGTTACTAACCACTGAGCAACGGCTCAATCCTTCAGTTTTGGTACATGGAAACGTCTCAATAATTTCATGAGACGTTGGTTGAGATGAATCATGAGACACGTCTGGTGACAGATGCGTCTGAACCCACGTCTCTTTAAAGTCTCATCTCTGGTGAGACTTTAATCATATAGCCCATAGTAGAGTTGGTCTCAACTAACTATTTTTATTCAAGAGAACACATATTTAGCAATTTTAGATTCTCATTTAATCTTTCTTCAACTAAAGGCTTTGTAAAGATGTCAGCTAGCTGATTTTTAGTATCTACAAAGATTAGTTCAATGTTTCCTTTTTGCACATGATCTCTTATAAAATGATGTTTGATATCAATGTGTTTGGACCTAGAATGATGTACAGGGTTCTTAGCAAGATTTATGGCACTAGTATTGTCACAATAAATAGGAATATTAGAGTACCTGATTGCATAATCTTGCATTTGAGTTTTGATTTATAGAACTTGAGTGCAGCATGCAGCTGCTGAGACATACTCAGCTTCTGTTGTAGATAAGGCAATAGTGTTTTGCTTTTTACATGACCAGGAGATAAGGCACTTTCCTAGGAATTGACAAGATCCATTGGTGCTCTTTCTGTCTATCTTATCTCCAGCAAAGTCAGCATCACTATAACCTATGAGATCAAAACTCTTTCCCTCTGTACAGTTTGTCTGATATTGCTTTTCCATCTTCATCTTGATCAATCTGAGTCGAGGGGTGCATAGGAGTTTTCATTGGTCTTGCCTCACTCATTTTGAACTTGCTGAGAAGATCTCTTGTGTATTTTTTTTTTGACTAATGAATATCCCATCAGTTAACTGTTTGATTTGGAGCCCCAAGAAAAATCTCAGCTCACCCATCATACTCATCTCAAACTCTCCCTGCATGAGACTTGAGAACTCCCTTATAAAATCATTTTTAATTAAAAATGAGCTTAACCTGTCATACCAAGCTCTTGGAGCTTGCTTGAGACCATATAGAGCTTTGGATAGCTTAAGCACATGTTCTGGATGGTCAGGGTCTTCAAACCCAGGGGGCTGCCTTACATAGACTTCTTCCTCTATGACCCAATTTAGGAATGCACTTTTTACATCCATTTGATATAATTTGAAGTTTTTGAAGGCTGCAAAGGCTAGTAGGATCCTGATAGCTTCAAGTCTTGCCACTGGGGCAAAGGTCTCAGCATAATATATTCCTTCTTGTTGATTAAACCCTTGAGCCACCAATCTGGCTTTGTTTCTCATTACTTGACCTTTCTCATTTAGCTTATTTCTGAAGACCCATCTGGTTCCAATTATGGTTTGATGAGATGGTGGAGGAACCAGATTCCAGACCTTGCTTTTCTCAAACTGATTTAATTCATCTTCCATGGCCTTAATCCAGGATTCATCATTTAAGGCTTCATGTATGTCTTTTGGCTCTATGTCAGATAGAAGAGCCATTAGATTCTCTGTGTCTCTGAAGGAAGATCTGGTTCTGACTCTGTCTGAAGTTTCTCCAAGTATCTGATCTCTTGGATGAGATCTTACCAGTCTCCAGCTTCTGGGTAGTTGAGATGCATGTTTATTTTGTATCTCAACATTCTCTTGTCTTGTTTCTTGAGATCTGGTTTGATTATCTAATTTATCTTCTTCTTGAGGATTATGAGAGGGTTCAGATTGGCTACTTCTGAGAGGTACTCCTTCAGACTGAGCTTCTCTCCTGTGTTCAGACAGAGGTGACCTCATCATCTTTTGTTCAGGTGAGAGTCTCTCTTCAGCTTCCTGAGTTGAGATCTTTAGATCTTTTATCAGTTCTTCTATCTCCTCATCAACTTCTTTCTGAGTATTTACCTGAACTTCATTGAATACTACATGCATAGATTCTTCAGTAGTTTTGGTTCTTAGATTATGTACTCTGTAAGCTTTGGAGGTTAGTGAATATCCTAGGAAAATTCCTTTATCTGATTTGGTTTCAAATTTTCCTAGTTGATCTTTTGTATTTAAAATATAGCAATCACATCCAAATATATGAAAATATGAAACTGAAGGCTTCCTACCTTTCCATAGCTCATATGGAGTTTTATTTAAGATCTTTCTTATAGTGACTCTGTTTAAAATATAGCAAGAAGTATTGACAGCTTCTGCCCAGAAGTACATTTCAATTCCAGAGTCACATAACAAAGTTCTAGCCATTTCTTGAAGACTTCTATTTTTCCTCTCAACTACACCATTTTGTTGAGGAGTCCTTGGATAAGAGAAGTTATGAGTTATGCCATTTTTATCAAAGAATTTTCTAAACTTAAGATTCTCAAATTCTCCTCCGTGGTCACTCCTAACAGATCCAATTCTGTATCCTTTCTCATATTGAATCCTTTTACAAAAGATTTTGAAGGAATCATATGATTCATCTTTCTGAGATAGAAACAGAACCCAGGTGAATCGTGAGAAATCATCCACAATGACAAAACCATAGTTTTTACCACTGAGACTCATTGTCTTAGTTGGTCCAAATAGGTCATTGTGGAGGATCTCAAGTGGCCTAGTAGTTGAGACATAGTTCTTGGGTTTGAAGCTTGATTTGCTGTGCTTGCTTTTGATACAAGGATCACACTTCAAGTCTTTGTCAAATTTTACCTTAGGTAATCCTTTGACAAGAGACTGACTAGCAAGCTGACTCATAGTTCTCATGTTAATATGTCCAACCCTTTTGTGCCAAAGCCATCTCTCATGATCATGAGACATGAGACAGGTGAGATCTGACAGACCCTCTAGTGAGACTGAGTAAAGATTTTTCTTTCTTGTTCCAGAGAAAATGATTTTTCCAGTTTTGGAGTCTATGATCTCACAAAAGTTAGGCTGGAAATTAACATGATAACCATTGTCACATAACTAACTGATACTCAGCAAATTATGTTTCAAACCTTCAACAAAATATACATTTTCAATCTGAGCTGAATTGGCCCTACCAATTTTACCTATGCCCTTGATCTGGGCTTTGTTGTTGTCTCCAAAAGAGACAACTCCAGCAGTCTTTTCCTCAAGTGACAGGAACTTGCTTTTGTCTCCTGTCATGTGCCTTGAACATCCACTGTCCAGCACCCATTCTTTCTTGGTCTTTGCTGCTGCCAGGCACATCTGTTACAACAAGAGATTTAGCTTTAGGTACCCACTTGTATTTGGGTCCTGCATGGTTAGTTACCTTTCTCTCAGATGCTACTTGTCTCATGTAACAATTTTTGGCTTTATGACCATATTTACTACAACAAGAACATCTTTCTTTTTTCTTTTTTCTTGCAGGAATGAAGAAATCTTTATACCAAACTTCATTTGATGATCTCTCATAACCAAGCCCAGCTTTATCAAAATGCCCTTTTGAGATCCAATGAGTCTCTCAAGGTTTTTTGTTCCATTTACAAATTTTTCTAGGTCATTTATGAGAGTTCTGTTCTGCAATTTAAGCTGCTAATTTTCTTCTTGTAGCCTTTTTTGATCTTGCCCATTGAGAGCTTGAGTCTTAGCTTTTACTTGTTCAGACAGTTTCATGTGAGACAACATGAGACTACTGTTTTTATGATTTAAATCTTCATTTTCTTTTTCAAGAAATTTGATTTTCTCAAGAGCTGTATTCAAATCTGATTTAAGTAATGAGCTCTTAGAGGCAAGAAGATTTGAATCATACAGAAGATTCTCAAAAGCAGACTTAAGTTCATCAACAGAATATTCAGAGTCAGATTCATTTACCTCTTCATCTGATGAGTATCCTTTTGCCATGAGACATAGGTTAGCTGACTGTCCATCTTGATTTTCCTCTTCATCTGTGTCATCCCAGGTGGCCGTCATTGCCTTCTTCCTAGGACTTTTCTTCATTTCTTTTCTGAGTTGAGGACATTCAGACCTAATATGCCCAGGCTTCTTGCATTCAAAGCAGATAAATTGTCCTTTCTTGTCAGATTTTATTTCTCCTCTCCTTGAGGGAAAATTCTTTCTTCCAGTCCCTCTGGCTCTCCACATGCGTCTGATCTTCCTTGAGATGTAGGCTAGCTCATCATCCATTTCACTATCATCTTCCTCTTCCTCATCTTCTTCTGTTTCAGAATCTTGAGATGAGTTGAGTGAGGTTTGTTGAGAAGAGCTTATCTTTTTGCCTTTTGAGTTACTGGAAGCTGCTTTCAGTGCTATAGACTTGGGTCGTCTGATGAGATCTTCTTCCATCAACTCTTGCTCATGTACCTTCAGAGATCCAAGAAGTTCATCTAGTCTGAGAGTACTCAAATCTTTAGCTTCCTGGATGGCTGTTACCTTTGGTCTCCAAGGTTTGGGCAGACTTCTCAGAATTTTTCTTACCATATCCAGATTTGAGTATGTTCTTCCTAGTGATTTCAGGTCATTTGTTATGACAGTGAATCTCCTCACCATGTCTTCAATGCCTTCATCTTCATTCATCTTGAAGAGCTCATACTGTCTGACCAGTATGTTGATCTTGGCTTCTTTAACTTGATTTGTCCCTTCAAGTTCAACATCAAGAGCATCCCATATTTCTTTAGCTGAGACACACCTAGCTACCTTGTCATATTCACTTCTGCTTAAGGCACAAGTGAGAAGGTATTTAGGTCTTGAGTTGAGTACATATCTTGCCTTCTCAGCATCTGTCCAGTGTTCTCTGGGTTTAGCTTCCCTAAGTCCAAGCTCATCAGTGGTGTATGGAACATAAGGGCCTATTTCAATGATCTCCCGAAGATCAGCATCTGAGATTCAATGAACAGTCTCATCCTGTCTTTCCAGTAATAATAATCAGTTCCATCAAGGGCAGGAGGTCTGTTTATTGAAGCTCCTTCAGGAATGAACAGACTTGTACTTGGACCAGCCATAGATCTTTTTCCTCTTCACACAGAGGTGTGCTCAACCCCTAGAGGCCGAGCTCTGATACCAACTGAAGTTGGTTGAACGTCTCTAGAAGGGGGGGTTGAATAGAGACTTTCCGAATTTGTTCCTGCAATTCCACACTAAAATTGATAGTTGAGATGTGCTCTCAAGTTTGTTAACTTGGAGTCTCTGTTAAGACAAGATGGAGTTTATCAATTTTGGTAAAGATCTTTGTCTAGACCATAATTTAAAGTCTTATCTTGATTATTAATTTAACTATATCTTTAGTTATCAAGTTGTATTAATTGATTCAAGATAAGCAGATATAAGAATAAGGTAAGAGACAAGAGACGGAGATCTTATCCTGGTTCACCCACTCCTTGGGCTACGTCCAGTCCCCACAACCTGTGAGATTTTCCACTATTGACAAACCAGTCAATACAAGTATTTTTACAGCCTCTTCAGGACGTCTCACTCACACTAAGCCTCGGCACACTCCTATCTTAGCTGAGTCACAAGTATTCTTACAGCCTCTTCAGGACGTACACACCTCACTCTAAGACTAGGCACACTCCTATCTTAGATGAGACAGGTTACAGATAGATGTTTATGATAAGTCTAGCCTAAGCTCATACAAAGTATGAATATAAAAGTAAATAAGCTAGACTAGGTCTCAACTCTGGTTACAGTATTGGAATGATATTCACAGAGAGGAGATGAAAGAGACAGATGTACGATCTCAAGATGAGATGTGTCTGTGCTCAGATAGCTGGTAGATACACTTGAGATGTCTGTTGAGATGTGATAAGATGCTTAATGATTTCACAGAAGTGTAGGCAGTCTCTCTCACTTCTCAGCTCTTGATAATGTCTCTTTTATATCAAGACTTGAGAAACTAGCCGTTATATGGCCGTTACAGTCCGTTGGAGGGTACAGCAGTAGGCACAGTCTTTACAGTAGGCAGACAACAACTTTTTAGTCTTTAAGGTATTGTGTCAGTGTCCTTGTGTCCTTGTTTGTCTTCATGTTGACTCTACTTGCTGTCTTGTCAGCTGAGCTTGAATTCTTTCTTCTGTTGAGAGTCTGACTTACTTTTCTTGCATCTGTGTTAAGATCTCATCCTTCTACGTCTGACCTTGAGACGACGTCTCAAGCTGTTCTTGCATCTCAAGCAGAATGTGCATTTGTTCATGGCTTGCATCTCAAGCTGTGCTTGAGTCTCTTTTTAGTTCTAAGTCTTCTTGCATCTTAGTTGGGTCCTCATCTGATCATGAGACGACATCTGAACATACAAATCTTGCATCTCATGCTGTGTTGATTTTTGAAGTGTTTCTCATAGTCTTAGCCATAAGCTTTGGTTGCACCACATCTGTTCTGATTCAGATTATGTCTTAATCAATGAAGCTCTTGTGAATTCTGATCTTGTGTTACTTTGCTTGTATCCTTGCTTTCTCAAGTGGATTAAAGGTCCTTTCTATCTTTATGTATTCCTGTAACAACTTTAGATGTAGAAAGTCTCTGCCACACTTGAACACACAGTTAGTGACACAAGATGCATCTCATCTGGATATTTAAACTTACTCAGTTTGTCATATTAAAAACTTCTTTAGGGTGAGCTTGTCTCAACAGTATGCCGTAGGAATATGTGCTAGATATCAATCTGACCCTAAGGAATCTCATCTCACTGCTGTAAAAAGAATTTTTAGATATTTAATAGGAACCACTAATCTTGATCTTTGGTATGAGAAAGGATCCAGATTTGATCTTGTAGGCTATAGTGATGCCGAATTTGCTGGAGACAAGATGGATAGGAAAAGCACAAGTGGAACCTGCCAATTCCTTGGAAAATGTCTTGTCTCATGGTCTTGCAAGAAGCAGAACACAATAGCCCTATCCACTACTGAAGCTGAGTACGTCTCAGTTGCAGCATGTTGCACACAAATCTTGTGGATCAAGTCTCAAATATTGGATTATGCACTAAGGTATTCTAAAATTCCAATTTACTGTAAGAACACCAGTGCCATTAATCTTGCTAAAAATCCTATTCATCATTCAAGATCTAAGCATATTGACATTAAGCATCATTTTATAAGAGACCATGTTCAAAAAGGAAACATTGAGATCATCTTTGTTGATACTAAAAATCAATTGGCTGACATTTTTACTAAACCTTTAGTGGAGGAAAGATTTGTTGAAAACTTAAAATTATTGAACATGTGTTTCTCTGATTGAAGTGTCAAAATTGTATTTGAATCCAGAGATGAGATGTGCTCTAAGAATGTGTCTTATAAGAAAACATCTCGTGAGATGAGATGTTATTAAAAGGACATCTCAACTCAACGTCTCAAGAATCATAAGATGTTTTGTGAAAAAGCATCTTGTTGAAAATCTCAAACGTCAAAGAGACGTTACCTGAGAGAGACTCTCTCAAACCATTTTGCTAACGGCTAGTTTAGAAACGGTTATTTTTTCTCAACACACGTGCTCCACTAGCCGTTGCATATAAAAAGGTGAGCCCAACCACCTTTTAATCGTTCATTAACTACCCACTAAGACGCTCCTCTCTCTTTCATCTTAAAGTCTCCAATTCTATAAAAGGCAAGACCTCATCTAATCTTCATCTTCCTCCATGTGTATCAAAGTAATAGCTCTAAAACTCCCATATTCTGACATCTCATCATCTTCCTCCTCACCAGAAACAGATATGTCTTCCTCCAATGATTCTCAAGCCATGGGCAGTATCCATTCTAGTCAAGAACGTCTGAGTCGTTCTCCTTCACCTCAGCCAAGCACTGAGTATGAGACTACCCAGCCTCAAACTCAGACCTCACCATCCTCCAAATCCACTTCTTCCAAGAAAAGCACTCCTCTTCCTTTCAGACAGAAATCCCAGAGGATTGCCACAAACGTAGTTCAAACCACTGCACCAAAAGCCCCCAAATCTCCAGTTCACATCAACCTCACTCAACCTAAGTCCTCTAAGAAAGGAAAGGAAAAAGCAACAGAGGGAAAGAAACTATCTTTCCAGTCAGATCTCTTTGAGAATGCTGACATAGAAGAGAAATTCACAAAGAAATTCACCGAGAAAAAGATAGTGATAGGAAGGGTCATCTCCCTCGAGGAGTTAAGTGAAGAAAACTGGGACATTGGTCCCTAGCTTAGAAAACAGGGGTGGGAAGACTATCTGTGCATGACAGAGTCAGTCTTCCCCAAGATGACGCGTGCCTTCTATGATGCCTGCTCCGTAGCCAAAGTTGCCTCTCAAGGGCTACCTCATGTTATAGAAAATATCAAGGGTGTCCACATCGAACTTACTGAGGAGTCTCTGGGAGCAATCATTCAAGCCCCAATTGCTGGGAACAGACTCTACAATGAAGAACAATGGGGGACTCAGGCTACAACCAAATACCCATGGACCGGGATGATGAAGAAAAGACGGCCTTCATTACTGACAAGGGGATCTACTGTTATACCATGATGCCTTTTGGTTTGAAGAATGTCGGTGCCACATACCAGAGGATGATGACCAAAGTCTTCGATGATGTGATGGGAAGCATAGTTGAAGTCTACATAGACGATATCATAGCAAAGACGGCCGAGACAAAAGACCACATAGCCGACTTGGAATTGGTCTTTGACCGTCTCAAAAAGCACAATATGAGACTTAACCCCCTCAAGTGCTCTTTTGGAGTACCCTCAGGCCATTTCCTGGGCTTCCTCCTCACCAATAGAGGAGTGGAAGGAAACCCAGACAAATGCAAAGCCGTGTTGGATATGAAAAGCCCAACTTGCATCAAGGAGATACAACAACTCAACGGAAGAATCACAACAGTCAGCCGATTCATCCCCAAGTCGGCCACAACCTCCCTTCCTTTCTTCGAACTTCTTCGCAAAGGGAAGTCCTTCACTTGGACTGATGAGTGCGAAACCGCCTTTCAGCAGCTGAAGCAGACGCTGGCAAATCCACCAATCCTAGTGAAACCGACCCAAGGAGAACATATGTACCTCTACATTTCCGTGACCAATCAAGCCGTAAGTTCGGTTTTGGTTAAAGAAGATGGGCGCACCAAACTTCCCATTTACTTTGTCAGCAAGGCTCTACAGGGTGCCGAGTTGAGATATCAAAAGTTAGAGAAAGCTGCCCTAGTCGTGTTAACTACCGCCAGAAGATTGAGACACTACTTCCAAGGACACAGAGTCACAGTCCGGACCGACTTACCCCTTAGACTCGTCCTCCACAAGCCAGACCTCTCTAGACGTATGACCGCTTGGGCCTTGGAGTTATCAGAATTTGACATACACTTTGAGGGGCGTACTGCTCTCAAGAGTCAAATTCTAGCTGATTTCATCGCTGAAATGACACCCCCTGAAGACTCACCTAATGCTGAATGGACCGTCTTCGTCGACGGCTCGTCCAACAAAAAAGGTGTCGGAGCCGGGATAGTCCTAGAAGGACCCAATGGAGTTTGCATTGAGAAATCTCTAAAGTTCGAGTTCCACACCTCGAACAATCAAGCCGAGTATGAAGCATGTATTGCCGGTCTCCTGATGGCAAAGGAAGTAGGTGCCAAAAAAGTCCTCGTCTGCAGTGACTCACTACTGATGATATCCCAGATCAAAGGGGAATATCAAGCAAAGGAACCATTACTACAGAGGTATCTGGAGAAAGTAAAGGTCTCGAGCGACGGTTTTGAAGAGATTATCTTCCAACATGTCCCTAGAGCCGACAATACTGTTCGAACCACAGGAAACACTAGAAGGGGGGGTTGAATAGTGTTTTAAGCTTTTTGGTTGTTTTTGGAAATCTTTAGTTTAAATCATGAGGATGAGCAACGTTCAAAACAAGTCTTAAGGTTAGAGATAGTTAAAACGTGCGGAAGATAAGAAAAACAGAGTTTCTTCTAAAGCTTAAGATTGTTTTAAACAGAGGCTTCTCAAGGTGTCTTCTGAAGATTATTACATTGAATGTTTTTCAACACTGTTTCTGAAATACTTCAGAAGACTATAAGTTGTCTGAAGTTTGTTCCAGATTTCTGAACTGAGGTCTTTCCAGACTTACTTCAGATAATTGTTTCAGAAGTAATTCAAAAGACATTCTTTGTAATGCTTCAAGTGATGTGAGAAATATCTCATGTTTTGTTCTTATGAAAGATCATTTTATTGAAATCGTTGTGTTAAGTTTGTTATGAAAATAACTTTTCAATCCCCAACATAAATAAGAAAATTGTAAATAGAGAAGTTAAGGGAAAGAAGACTTAGGCACAAAGTTTATCCTGGTTCACCCACAAATCCGTGAGCTACATCCAGTCCCAGAGGCAAACCACCACTGGATTTTCCACTATCTGAATCCAGGTACAAGTATTATTTTACCACAGACTCTTCAAGCTAAACAATGAGTATTCCTTTGTTTTCAACTGCCTCTCCAGGCAACTCAATGAGTATTCTTTGCTTATCAACTGCCTCTCCAGGCAACTCAATGAGTACAATCTCTCCAGACACAACGAGTACAGTCTCTCCAGACATCACGAGTACAGTCTCTCCAGACATCACGAGTACAGTCTCTCCAGACACCACGAGTACAGTCTCTCCAGACATCACGAGTACAATCTCTCCAGACATCACGAGTACATTCTCTCCAGACATCACGAGTACAGTCTCTCCAGACATCACGAGTACAGTCTCTCCAGACATCACGAGTACAGTCTCTCCAGACACAAGTATTCTTTCTTCCACCAAGCCTCTCCAGGCTCTCAGACACATAAAGTGTTGAGTAGTTTCACTACTCAATCCAAGTTAGATGTTTGCCAGAACCTCTAAACTTAGATTCTACTTGTACATAGAGATTACTGAGTACACACTCAGGATACAGGCATTACAAACTAAGTACAAGGATAGACAGTGATACAAGTGTTTGAATTAAGTACAATCCCTGTCTTTCTATGAGGAATACATCCTCTGAGAGTAGGCTAACTAGGATGTGAAATGATGCTTCAGCCTTGTTCTCAAACCATTAGTTTCCATGGGTTACATTCTCACCCATATCATAGGAACACCAAGGTATATCAAAGCTTCAAACCGTACCCAGATTGATAGTCATTTGTTCAGCATGATTGCCTTTCGAACCATCAACTCACTTGATCAAACAGACCAACTGAACAACCTAACTAACTGACCAGCTAGTCAATAGCCTGATTGAGAACCAACTTTCTGATCAAACTTCGTTGACATATTCATGATCCACTTAAGCTCAAGTCAACTCTTGTTAACCATAAGGCACTCAGCCTGATTAACTAGTTTGATTTTGTTGATCAACAATTTTGTCTGACTGACCAATAGGTCGGCAGCATGGTTGATTCTCTTTCCACCTTTTCAACCTGGTTGATTCAAGTAAGCATGGTCAACAACCAATAAGGTTTTTCTGATACATCTTGATCAACTGATTGAACCAAGGGAATGAGTTCAACATCTTCAAATTCTTCCTTGAGGCTATTTATATGTTCTGATGAAATATAGCCGTTTGAAGATGATTCATAATACCGTTGAGTTGTTGATGATGTGGCTCATGTAGCCGTTGTGTAATAGCTTCTCAATCGGTTGCTTCTCCTTAAGCGAATGAGTGTTCAGACGATCTCGTTCTGACACTTCTGTAGATGAGCTCTTTAGAGAGATTATTTTGCATGTTCTCTCTCTTGGTATCCTTTTGCTTTTCTTCAGCTGTCTTGTGATTTCCTCTGCTTTTCTTAGGAGTGTATATGAGGAGGTATCCGTTGGATTTGTCCTTTTACCGATTCTGTATATACTCCTTTTTCATTTGCTCCTGACATCATATCTTCTTTGGGTGTGATGTCTTGTTCAATGGCTGTTTCTTGCAGATGATAAAATATGTTTGAATTAAAATATTTCATTTAAACATTTTTCTTTGTTGCTTCTGCTTAGTCTCCTGAGCTTTTCTTCTGCTTTCTTTCGGATTGATGATGATGATATTTCCGTTGTGATACCACCATTTAGAGATAGCATTGAATGCTATTCAATCTGTTGTGAGACACGTTTCTGGGTGTTCTGACAATTCTGACAAAGTACAACGTTGGTGCTGCTATAAAGCTGCCACCGTTGTTGCTGCAATTTCTGCGTTGTAGAGATTTCCTCAGTGGTGTATGAACTTCAAAGGTACCAAGAAAGGTCTCTGTGACTTTGCCAATTTAAGCTTTGAAAGTGTTGCGTGTTTGTAGAGAACGACTTTTCTTCAGCATACTTCAGAGAGCAAAAGTCTTCGTTGTCTTCAGTGAGTGTGCCACGTCGGATCTCAGACGGCTTCAATATTTCAGACGAGTATTGACACTTCAGATGGCTTCTAGTCTTTCAGACAGCTCCGTTGCTTCAGACAGCTTCTTTGCTTCAGACAGCTTCTTTGCTTCAGACAACTTCTTTGCTTCAGACAGCTTCTTTTGCTTTCGCCAAGATGAAACTTCAGAGTACTTCTTTCTTCTGATAAGTTCAATCTTCAGACTGCTTTATGTTGTCTTCATTTCTTCGAGTCTTTAAGTAGTCTTCTATTCTTCAACTCTTTTCAGATAGCCTTCGAGTCTTCAACTTGGTTGTGGATTACTCTTCTTCGAATTCTGCACTTTGTTCTTTTGATTTTGATCCCCTGTTTCAGATTCTTCTTTTGATGTGTTCTTCTACTCTTCTTCTTTAGATAGTGAATATTCCATCCTGAAACATAATCAACAAACCAATACCTTTCTCAGTAGAACCTGTTAATATAATATAATCTTATTTGTTAATCATTAAAACTTAAGGATGCTAAGTCTTATAATCATGTTTAAATACTTAAACCTATTTTTAGACTTCACAAATACCAGAGCCGACATCCTATCCAGATTAGCAAGCACCAAAAAGCTTGGTAATAACAAGTCAGTCCTTCAAGAAGTCGTCTCGACCCCAAGAATATCTGAGGAATCCATGATGCTGATAGAAGAATCCACTTCATGGATGACACCCATTAAGACTTACATCCTGAAGGGCACACTCCCTGAAGAGGAAAAAGAAGCCAGAAAGCTGAGACGACTAGCTTCCCATTTCACAGTCATCCAAGACAGATTATACAAGAAGGGATTCTCTACCCCTCTCCTCAAATGCGTTGATGACAAAGAAGCCAAGTATATGTTGGCCGAGTTACATGAAGGAAGTTGTGTAAATCACCAAGGAGGTAGAACACTTGCAAGAAAGGCCCTTAGAGCCGGGTATTACTGGCCGACTCTGGCCCAAGACTCCATGGACTACGCTAAAAAGTGTGAAACATGCCAGAAGAATGCTTCCATCCACCACCAACCTTCGTCTGAGTTAACAACCATCACATCCCCCAGACCTTTCCACCAGTGGGGAATTGACATACTCGGCCCTTTCCCCCCAGCTCCAGGACAGGTCAAATTCCTAGTGGTAGCAGTGGATTATTTCACCAAGTGGATAGAAGCAGAACCTCTTGCCACTATCACCTCAGCCAAAGTGCAGAAGTTCTTTTATAAGAACATTGTCTCAAGGTTCGGGATACCCCATTCTGTGATCACGGACAACGGGACGCAATTCACTGATAAAAGGTTCAGAGAGCTGCTGTCAGACCTAAAGATCAAGCATCACTTCACTGCAGTAGAACACCCACAAACCAATGGCCAAGCCGAGTCAGCTAATAAGGTGATCCTCAAAGCCCTTAAGCGCAGGTTAGACAACGCCAAAGGCAACTGGGTGGAGCAACTAGACCATGTACTTTGGGCATATCGCACCACTCCACAGTCTTCTAACAATGAAACCCCATTCCGGCTCACATACGGAACCGAAGCACTGATCCCGGTCGAGATTGGGGAGCCGAGTTGGAGAGTCCAGAACTTCACCCAGGAATCGAACGATAAAGCAATCTTGGAAGAACTAGACTTCTTGGATGAAACTCGGGCCATAGCTCATATCCGGGAATCAATTCTGAAGGAACGCCTCACAGCACGACGCAACACTAAAGTCATAGCTAGAGGTTTTCAATCTGGAGATCTCATCCTACGCAGAGCCGACATCGACAACAAAAATGCAACCCAAGGAAAGTTGGCAGCAAACTGGGAGGGTCCCTACAGAATCGTTGAGGCAACCGAGAATGGAGCCTACAAGATAGAAACTCTTGAGGGAAAGCCTATACCCAGATTTTGGAACGCAGATAAACTCAAGATCTACTATTCCTAAGTTATTTTCTTGTGGACTTGCTTAAACCAGATGTGAAAAGCATTTTGGTTCAATATTGTTTAAGTCGGATACGAAGAGTATCCCGGCCCAATATTCTTCTTTATCATTATTTTGTTTCAACCGGATGCGAAGAGCATCTCGGCTTAGTATTATTAAAGTCGGATACGAAGAGTATCCCGACCCATTATCAATAAAACGCAATTGCGATAAACTATTTTCTATTATTTTTTCATTCCTTTTCACACAACTCTAAGGAACAAGCGTTACAAGCATATTAATGTTAAAAGCGCAAGTTATGAAAAGTAATGAAGTAGTTCGAGACGACAAGCGTTACAAGCATATTAATGTTAAAAGCGCAAATACTTAACTAAAATAGATACAACAACTTGCCATTACAAAATACGTTCATTTCAAACGAAGAAAAATTACAAACAATTACAAGTTAAAAAAGAAGAGGTCACTCAATATACGGGCTGACTTCCTCACCAGAAGCGACATCAACATAAACCCTCTTCTCCATGTCGACTCGACAAATTTTCCCCTCAAAGACCTCATACTCGGGTGACGTCTCTTCGACCTTCAAGCCGGGATTGAGCACCCCCAACTGCGCCACAACATTCCCGAACGATGCATTGCTGATCTCTTGAGAAAGCTTCACAAGGCTAGCCCTTTCTTCATTGAATTTGGCTTGAGCCTTCTGCAAGTTTTTCTTCACAAGTTCAGCAACAGCCTCATCGGTCATCCCGGACGCAGGTGGAGCCAACTGCAGCTTCTCCAAGTCGGCCTTCAACCTATCTACCTCCGCTTCCAGGGTCTTGTTCTTATCTTTCACATACTTATAAAGACCCTTGTATTTTTTGCTTTCCTTTTTCTCAAGGTTGAGGGACTCTTGGGCAGTTTTCACATCTTCTAAGGCCTTATCCCTCTCGACTGTACGGTTCTCAAGGTCTGAAGAAACCTGCTTGGAGTCCGGGATCACATCAAGCCTTAGATGCCTTTTGTATGCAGCATGCTGAAGGCATTGGCGTTCAATGTCCAATAAACCCTCAACTTTCGGAACACTTTCGTGAACCGATTTCATGAAGGGATTGTACAGAATATGGTCCAACTCAGGGGTGTCCAAATCAACCTCCGAGTCGTACAGGTTCAACCCGGACTCCTCTGAAGACTCTTCCACCCTAGCCCTTTTATTTTTCGTTTTCTTCAAATTCTTCTTCCTCTGTGCTTGAGGCTGCCCATCGTCATACCCAGACGGGACGGGATCAACATTGATGACCGGTCGGGGAACTGAACAATCTCCGCCATCGGTCCGGGTAAAATCCAAGTCGACCCGAACATCATCGGTATTAACTTGGGTGTTCTGTAGGGCCCTCAACTGCCTCAACACCCCGGATGCCATTGAAGCTACAAAAACAAACACGAACGATTAGCCGGGACAAAAATAACAAAAAGTAACAGGCAAATAGAATAAATCTCACCAATTCTGGATCCAACGTTACGAGTCGGACCATCTAATATTTTCTTAGAGGAAAACAACCCACATTCCTCAACTGACTCCTTTAGCAAATCCCTTACTACCAGATCCTGAGGGGACAAAGCCGACTCGGAGACTTCAAAGTCAGATGGCTTCATGTCATAGTGTTTGTCATTCCAGTAAATAAAAAAATATGGTGTGTTAGAAGATCTTTCCTCCCAAAACGGCTTCACACCTTCGGCCGCCTGTACTTGGAAGAACTCCTGTTTGAAAGTGATGCTCCCCCTCTTAGCCGACTCACAGAACGGGGTTATCAATTTTCGATCTTTATGCCCCCTAAAAGAGATCCAACTTTTCAGAGTCTCCTTCTTATTCCCTGGGGGGTGCTTCCTTAACACTATGAAATAATAAAAGAACAACTTTACAGAAGGCGTGAAGCCGAACTCGGTCAAGATCAACTCGAAGCACCTTATGAAGGCCCACGAGTTGGGGTGCAGTTGTGAAGGAGCACACCGCAAAAACATAAGCATTCGTTCTTGAAATTCGGTGAACGGAAGCCTCAATCTCACTTTTGAATGAAAAAAGTCGTAAGTGTATAAAAAAGGTGTATTGGTCTCCGATAGATGGCATACTCGGCCCCCTCGAGGTGGAAGCACCACATTGTACAATTCTTTCATCTCGGCTGAGCCAAACACCTCCAGATAGAATAAGCGTTCCTGGAAATGCTCAGGATAGCCGGGTCTATACACAGAACAGGTACCAAGAACCTCCGGATCCACCCTGTAACACCCGCAATTTTTCTTACTTGTGTATAAATAGAATAAAGAAAATTTTAAAATAGTAATAATCATTTAATTATAAAGTATTTAGTAGCTTTTAATAGACAACCAAATTTATAATACCCAACCACAATTATGAGTAAATTTCTCTAGAGAGGTGTTTGAGAAAATAACCTAAGATACCTTTAGTAATTATACAGTTAAGGAAAATATAGATTTAATTATTAAAAATAGCTAAAACTCTAAGGGATCTATACCTTTATTCAAAATACTCTTAATATAATTAGTGAGGAGTTTTAGAAAATTATTTAGAATTTTTCTAGCACTTCTGGGCAAAAAGATCAAAATGCCCCCAATTAACAGTATAACCATAACCAGCATAAAAAAATTGTAGAAAAATATGGAAAATATATTTTGAACCTTAAAAGATGATTTAAAATGATATTTATAATTCTATACAATCTTTGTAATTAAAACCTTAATTTTCTCTCTCCGCTTATTGTAACGCCCGCTTCTTACCGTTTTACCGCATTTCGTGTTTTATTGAATTGTTAAAATTATTTTTAATCACCAAAATTTATATTTTTGTATTTAGAATTTAATTTCCTATTTTTAGGGAATATCTGGGAATTTTTGGGGTTTTCTGTGAAAATGACCTTTTTGCCCCTCCTGTCCCTTGAACCGGGCCCGAATACTCTTGATCCGGGCCAGAAAAATTGCACAAACCTTCCCTTTTTCCTCCTAGAAGGCCGTGCATAGTGCAGCCTTGGTGCATGGAAGCCACTTATATTTTTCTTTCTTTTCTCCAAGACTTGAAAAAGAAGCAAGCCTTTATGGCACATCAACTCACCTTTCTCTCTCACTTTTCCTACATGCAAGCTTAGGAACTCTCTCATTTTCTCTCTTCCTTTTCTCTCTTGGTCGTGAACTCTCCATCAACTTCTCTCAAAATTTTTCATCTTCCCTTAAACACATCAAGCCAAGGTTCCATCTTTGAACCAAAGCTTCCATTTCTAAGCCTTCTAGCCTTGAAAAATCCTTGTTGGTGACTAAAGGAGGCGTGTTTTCAACTTCTCTCCCCCTTTTACTTGTAAAATTGCTTCTTAGTCCTTTTGGACCACCAAAGCCCATAAACATGTTTTCAACATACCCTTGACCTTTTTAAGATCAAAAAGGTATTCTTGATGAGTTTCATCAAGAACAATTCATGAACATCAAGAACAACTTGAATGTTCATCAAAACTTCAAATTTTTCACAACATCCAATCTTCACAAAAACTTCACACATTCATCAATAAACAATCTAAATGCCAAATATCATACTAATCCACTCAAAATCATCCACATACACATTAAAGTTCATAACTCCATTTTCAAGCTCATAAACACTATTTTTCAAAGATCAATCTTCCAAAACAATTGTATACCTTCAACCAACTTCATGCATGTTCATAGATTCATCATACAAACACATTCCAAGCACCAAAAATAATTTTGAAACACATGCAGCCCCAAAATCCCTCAAGGCCGAGAGCTATTAGAGGAAAAAGGGAAAAATTTTTCCAAAATTGTTTCTTGGCTTGCATGCACCAACAATCACAATCCAAGCACATTCCAAGCATCAAAATAATCTTAAAAACATGTAAACAACCCAGCTCCAAGAATCCAAAACATTTGCTCAAAGAAAAGCTCAAAAAGTGATTTTTTTCAAGGAGAACAAGAGTAAAAACAAGGATTTTAAGGGCAAATCCTTGACGCTAGTTACCAATCCTACTAGAGTTCAAGTTCTCCCCCCCTTTTACCTCAAATTTCCAAGAAAATGAGTGCAGAATTCTGTGCACTCATTTTCTTGGAAATTTGAGGTAAAAGGGGGGGAGAACTTGAACTCTAGTAGGATTGGTAACTAGAGTCAAGGATTTGCCCTTAAAATCCTTGTTTTTACTCTTGTTCTCCTTGAAAAAAATCACTTTTTGAGCTTTTCTTTGAGCAAATGTTTTGGATTCTTGGAGCTGGGTTGTTTACATGTTTTTAAGATTATTTTGATGCTTGGAATGTGCTTGGATTGTGATTGTTGGTGCATGCAAGCCAAGAAACAATTTTGGAAATATTTTCCCCTTTTTCCTCTAATAGCTCTCGGCCTTGAGGGATTTTGGGGCTGCATGTGTTTCAAAATTATTTTTGGTGCTTGGAATGTGTTTGTATGATGAATCTATGAACATGCATGAAGTTGGTTTAAGGTATACAATTGTTTTGGAAGATTGATCTTTGAAAAATAGTGTTTATGAGCTTGAAAATGGAGTTATGAACTTTAATGTGTATGTGGATGATTTTGAGTGGATTAGTATGATATTTGGCATTTAGATTGTTTATTGATTAATGTGTGAAGTTTTTGTGAAGATTGGATGTTGTGAAAAATTTGAAGTTTTGATGAACATTCAAGTTGTTCTTGATGTTCATGAATTGTTCTTGATGAAACTCATCAAGAATACCTTTTTGATCTTAAAAAGGTCAAGGGTATGTTGAAAACATGTTTATGGGCTTTGGTGGTCCAAAAGGACTAAGAAGCAATTTTACAAGTAAAAGGACTAAAGTGCAATTAAGAATAAGTCTTTAAAAATAAATAAAACAAATTCGGATTTCCAATTCCAACCAAGTAAAAGTCAACTTAAAGGTCAATATTTTAGGTTACCATGACTAAAAATAAGTTCCTAAGAGTTATAAAACCTTTAGGCTTTTAATTTAAGTTTAAAACCTTTAGGAAAAGGAGTTAGAGACTCATTAAAAGTCAATCAAGATTAGATTATGAAATTAAAAGTTAGATTGGAGTTGGACTTCAACTCTAATCCAAGTAATTAAAAGTTAAAACTTAGGATTAATTAGTGGGCTTAACTAATTTAATTACCTAAGTTAATCAACCTAATTCACTTAAGTCGATTAAGTAAAGAATGATTAATTAAGTCTAAAGTTAATTAACCTTAATGAAAGTATTAATTAAATAATTAACCAATAATGATGATTAAGAACTAATTAATTATGGTTAACCTTAATCAAACATAATTAAAATCCTAATCCAAGATTAAGGAAGAGATTAAGGGATGATTAAGAATTAATTAGGATCTTAAGTAAGGATTAAGACTTAATTAAAGAGGATTAAGATTAATTGTAATCCAGTTAATGAAGACTAGTTAAGATTAAAAGTTAAACCTAATCTTAATTAGTCATACAAGGAGATTTAGGATAAGTAATACCATCCATAAGATACAATCATAAGTTTTAGTAAATTATAGGACTTAAGTGGACATGATTATCAAGAACATTAGTACAAACTACCTTAAAAGGCTATAACCAACACACTCTTTCTACATAAAACTTGAGAAGCTTGGCGAGAGAGTGCGGTTTGGCCTTCCTTGTAAAGGAAAGACATTGAATTCAGGTCGTGCCACGGGGATGTGGTGACGTTGAATGGTTCAATGGGTTTTGCCTGTAAGGATGTGAATGTTGTGAGCATTGTTATGTGACATGCATCATGAAGCGTCGTTGATGTTCGAGGTTGAAAACCTTACGGCCTATATAGCAGTAACACTCGGTACAGTGTGAAACTAGTAGGGACTGGGCACTGGGTTTTGCAAAGAACGCCAAAGGGTCCTCGGGTGGGGATGCCAGCCCTGAGGATAGTCAGGTCCCGAAATGGCTCAGGTGACGTAGGCTCGCTCCCTACTGTCGAGCAAACGGGGTACAGGCTTGACTATCCTGTCGCTCTCAAGTTTTCATGGTCAGTTGAGATTGTCTGGAAGTCGGGAAATTTATTTGGCCAAAATGTATGAGCAATGCTCTTTGTACCAATGCTAGTACAGACTCTAACTCCTGATGTGCTGTGTATATATGGTCGGGCAGCTGCTATGTGCTCTGCCTATGGTGATGTTTCCCTGGGCCCACATGCATTAGATATTGCATTATAATAGTAAAAGTTGCGTTCATATGAGTACACCATGATGAGATGTCGTGATTGCTTATTGATTCGACTGTGTGGATTGCCTCTGTGTGTGTGCTCTAGTTTGCTGTATCCTACATGCTGTGAGTTCATGCGATGTTCTCACCCTTCTTTTCTATCTCTTCTTTCTATGTTCTTCTCGTCACGTTGACAGTCGGTATCGAGGACTTCCGTCATGACGTCGATGCAGGTGCGAATCAGATGGTTGCCTAGGGGCACCCGGAGGGTGACGGGTATCCCGCGCAGGTGTGAGTTCTATGGGGGGAGTTTGTGTCACCATCACGCACCCCGGACTTCCTCTTGTACCTGAAAAGGACTAGGTTGTGTTGAGTCTAGGTAGTACGCAGCTCTGATTTAGGAATCTCTTCTTTTGTATTCTGTTAGAGGTCTCATTTATTTTACTACCGGAACTCATGTTTTAAGGTGGTCATGTGGGTATTCGAGAGGTACATTGATGCTACTTAATATGTATGTATGTATTTATGTCACACTGTTTTATGTTCTCTCAAGGTCTTTAACCATGTGTATGTTGTGTATGCGCGTAAGGTGTAATTCTTTTGACGCTTACGGAAAGATAAGTTTTTTTGAAAGTGAAGGAAAGGATATTTCATAAGTACTTAAAATAAAGCTAGAGAGGTAATAGGTCAATGACACCTAAATCCTTTTCAAAAAAAAAAACTTCCGCATTTTTTGACGTTCTACTTCGTTGGTCACGTGTAATGCATGTGGTACTTTTAGTGGTAACTAGGGGTATCACATTTGGTGGTATCAGAGCTGTTCTTTCCTTTTGGCCTCGGGTATGGTCTGCAATACCCTTCTCTCTGTGTTTACTCTTTGTTGATTGTTTGTTTGTGTTGATTGTTTGCCTTGTGTGAATTGGTTGCTCTCATCTTACTATCTTAGTAATATGAGGATCTGTGTGTAGCGTTGCTTATTCTTGCTTGAATGGTTCTGCATGAAACGGAAGAAGTTGACTTGTTCTGCTAATGCAGGATTCCATGGCAAGGAGAGGTAATCCTGAGACGAACGATCTTCTAGGGAAGATCGTGAACATTCTAGAAAATCAGCAGCAGACATTGGTCAGCGTGTGCCACATCCTTGAAAATGACACCAAGGAGAGCCAAGCTCATTGGAAGAATTCCGGCCCACAGAGGAACAAACCCAAGGTTGCACGAGAAAGGAGGAAGCCTTATTTCGTTCCAAGAAACAATTTTGTCTCATCATCTGGGGGCACTGCGAGACCGCATTCAGTGGTTGCTAGTGGGGAAAATCCTGCAAACAGTGTCGGCAACAACGATGGTAGTTGTCCACACAGTAAGAGAAGTCACTTCCTAAGGGACCGCCCGATCAAGAGCCCGATCTCAAACCAGTCTAACGAACGTGCATGCTTTCATTGTGGACGAACTGGCCACATCAAGAGGAATTGCCCTGCTCGGAAGGGAAGTGGTAGCGGTACTGGAGTTGCTGAATCCAAAGATCTAATCCAAGGTAAGTGCGTCATAAGTGGGATTCCTTTAATTGTATTATATGATTCGGGTGCGACGCATTCTTTCATTCCTCTGGAATGTCAAAAAAAAAATTCTTGTTACTGGACTGCCCTATGATCTTGTAGTTTCCATCCCTACTGCTAAGACCTCTAGGTCCTAAGGTTGTACATTAGTGTAGCCAATAGTTGATTTGGCTTGTGGTTTGAAGTGATGAGTGAGACGTTAAAAGTTAGAGTAGGATGACCACTAA
This sequence comes from Sesbania bispinosa, assembly GCA_026901365.1. Lineage (NCBI taxonomy): Eukaryota > Viridiplantae > Streptophyta > Magnoliopsida > Fabales > Fabaceae > Sesbania > Sesbania bispinosa. The sequence continues at coordinate 1,157,684 of QLOH01000274.1, forward strand.
GGTTAGATTCCCATTCCTTTAGATGAGTAACCTAAGGGATCGATAATGAATTTGAGGCTGTAAATTCAAGGTTAAGATGATTGATCATTGATGTTTAATTATTAAGGTTTTGAGATTTGGGGATTTGTACTAGTAGCTCTTGAGGATTCAGTTATTGAAAATATATATAATTTGGCAAGGCAAGTTAGAAATCATCGACGACTTGGGGTATACTCAGGATAAATAATGATTGAGTTTAGAATAAGAATGACAAACACACGAATTGGGGTTTGATCTTAACAGTTAAGGCATATTTGGATACCCTGTTGATGAACTTGAAGTCTAAAAGGGTTTGACTGTGGAATGATTGTCATGATTAAAGTTTGATAGATACACTAGAGTATGATCGCTATCTCTAACGGATTGATAAAATAAGGATTTATAGAAACAAGTGAAAAACTCGATTTAAGACAAAGGATGTCAAAGTATTGAGGCCAATAGCACAAGGTGTAGTTCTTAAGAAATTTTAGTCGGATGGTAGGATATGACTAAGAAAATGATCTGTTAGTATCAAGATTACGCAGGAAATTGAAGAAAGAGATCATGTGATGGAGAATTATATGCACGAGTAAGCACTACAAGAGCTACAATGGTATGAGCTAAGTAAGGACAACACTTCCATGAGGTTAGTAGAAATAATAGATATGTCAAATAATGAGCGATTATCGTATGTGTTGATTTTGATGACTAAGAGTATACTTGATTGATGCTCCTATAGATTGAATAAGGTATGTGAATGGAATCTCATAAACGATTAAGATTGGAATTGGTAAGAATTATGACACGTTGGTTTAGTATGGTTATACCAATTTACAGGATTAGTTTGTACATTAATCTTAATGGACTTAGACTCTCAAGGAAAGGTATATAAATTAGTAAATATCTAGGCAGGATTTTAAAGATTGGATTGGAATAGTACTAGATAAGTAGGTGGCGTTTCGCGTAAGGATGCCCTAGGGGACAAATACAATCCGTGGGAGTAGGATAACCATAAGGAATGATAATAATAATATTCCCAAAGATAGGTTTAAAGATAGATTGCCTCTATCTATATACCGAGACTATAGGTAATCTTACAATCTGCTTTGGACTTTACCACGGATGCTACAGGTGTCTAGTAATTCCATCTGGATTGGTTGTCATTGGTGTTCCTTTCCCTCCTTAGTGAACCTAGTTTTCTAGCCTCATTTAAGCCAACTTATCCTCATTCTTTCGTGCAATGTTCTCTCCTATTTCTAGGATCCAATGGGGAGTATAGCATTCTTTGGAATAATTTTGATTGATAGGAAGTTGTATGTTGAGCTATCTAAGTGTGAGTTTTGGTTAAAGGAAGTGAATTTCCTAGGTCATGTGATCTATAGTGGACGAGTTAGCGTAGACCCAGCTAAGGTAGAAACTGTGTTACAGTGGGAAGCACCTGGGACTTTAACGGAAGTGAGAAGCTTCTTGGGGTTAGCTGGTTACTACCGTAAGTTTATTGAAAATTTTTCAAGGATAGCAACTCCGTTGAACCATTTGATTAGGAAAGACCAACCTTTTGTGTGGAGCCAGTAGTGTGAAGATAGCTTTCAGGAATTGAAGAAAAGGTTAACTTCTGCGCTTGCGTTAGTTTTACCTGACCCACAAGAGAGTTTTGAAGTATACTGTGATGCTTCAAAACAAGTATTAGGTTGTGTGTTAATGCAAAAAGGAAAGGTAGTGGCTTATGTGTTAGAACCACAGGAAACACTAAAAGGGGGGGGTTGAATAGTGTTTCAAACTTTTTGATAGTTTTTGGAAATCTTTTGGTTAAAACATGAATATGGGCACCGTTAAAAATAAGTCTTAAAATCAGAGATAGTTGAAGCATGTGGAAGATAAGAAAAACAATGTTTCTTCTAAAGCTTAAGAATGTTTTAAACAGAGGCTTCTCAACGTATCTTCTGAACATTATTCCAAAGAGTATTTTCAGCATAGTTTCTGAAATACTTCAGACTACTAGGGGTTGTCTAAAGTCTGTTCCTGATTTTTGAACTAATCTCTTTCACACTTACTTCTGAGATTTTATTTCAGAAGTTATTCAAGGAACATTCTTTGTAAAACTTCAAATGATATAAGAGATATCTCATGTTTTGTTCACATGAAAAATTATTTTATTGAAATAGTTGTGTTAAATTTATTATAGAAAATACTTTTCAAGTTCCAACTTAAATATGAAAACTGGAAGTAAAGAGGTTGAGGAAAAACTTAGGCATAGAGATTTCAGACAGGCTTTTAAAGAGGCTGTCTGAAGTTTTCAGACGGTTGATAAAAACTAATTTTAAAAGATGTTTTGTGCCCCTTTTAAAATATCAGATTAACTATTCTGACCCCTTGATTTGTATAAACAGAATTGATAAGAGATAAGGGTAAGAAAACTTAGACAAGGAATTTATCCTGGTTCACCCACAAACCCGTGAGCTACATCCAGTCCCAGAGGCAAACCACCACTAGATTTTCCACTATCTGAATTCACAGATACAAGTATTATTCACAGCCTCTTCAGGCCTACACAAGTATTACTTTGTTTTCAACTGCCTCTTCAGGCAACTCATTGCAGTATTCTTTTCTATCAAGCCTCTCGAGGCTCTACAACAAGTATTCTTTTCTATCAAGCCTCTCCAGGCTCTACCACAAGTATTCTTTTCTATCAAGCCTCTCCAGGCTCTACCACAAGTATTCTTTTCTATCAAGCCTCTCCAGGCTCTACCACAAGTATTCTTTTCTATCAAGCCTCTCCAGGCTCTACCACAAGTATTCTTTTCTATCAAGCCTCTCCAGGCTCTACAACAAGTATTCTTTTCTATCAAGCCTCTCCAGGCTCTATAACGAGTATAGTCTCTCCAGACACAACGAGTACAGTCTCTCCAGACACAACGAGTACAGTCTCTCCAGACACCACGAGTACAGTCTCTCTAGACACAAACAAGTATTCTTTTTTCCACCAAGCCTCTCCAGGCTCTCAGACACATAAAGTGTTTACAAATTAAACTAAGTTTAAGTTTCCACGAAACATAAACTTAATCCTTTCCTGTACTAGAGGTTAACTGAGTACTACTCAGAATACAATGGATAAATCTAAGTACAAGGATAAGACAGTGATACAAGCATATATGTTTAAGTACAATCCCTGTCTCTGATATGAGGAATAACATCCTCTGAGAATTGGCTAGGTAGATACTGACGTTAAGCTCCAGCCTTGTTCTCCAGCCATTGGTTTCCATGGGTTACATTCTCACCCGTATCATTGAAAAACCAAGGCATACTTGCAGCTTCAAACCATTCTTGGTTCATATGAGATTAAGCACAGCCTGGTAGGTTGTTCAGCTGAACAACTGCTATTTTGACTAGCATAGTTGATTCAAGTAAGTATGGTCAACACCGATAGGATTTTTTGATGCATCTTGATCAACTGATTGAACCAAGTGAATGAGTTCAACATCTTCAAATTCTTTCTTGAGGCTATTTATATGTTCTATTGGAATATAGACGTTTGAAGATGATTCATGATACCGTTGAGATGTTGATGATGTGGCTCATATAGCCGTTATGTAATAGTGTCTCAAGCGGTTGCTTCTTCTTTAGCAGTTATGTGTTCAGACAGTCTTGTTCTGACACTTCTGTAGATGAGCTCTTTTAGAGAGATTTTCTTGATATTATTTTGCATGTTCTCTCTCTTGATATCCTTTTTCTTTTCTTCAGCTGACTTCTTATTTTTTTTTTGCTTTTCTTAGGAGTGTATATGAGGAGGTATCCGTTGGATTTGTCCTCTTGCTTATTTTGTATATGCTCCTTTTCTGTTTGCTTCCTGACACCATTTCTTCTTTCTTCTTTGAGTGAGGTGTCTTGTTCAATGGTTGTTTCTTGCAGATGATAAAATATGTTTGAATTAAAATATTTCATTCAAACGTTTCTCTTTGTTGCTTCTGCTTAGTCTCCTGACCTTTTCTTGTGCTTTCTTTTGGATTGGTGATGATGATATTTCCGTTGTGATACCACCATTTAGAGAAAGCATTGAATGCTATTCAATCCATCGTGAGACACGCTTCTGGGTGTCTTCATAATTCTGACAGAGTACAACGTTGGTGCTGCTATAAAGCTGCCATCGTTGTTGCTGCAATTTCTGTGTTGCAGAGATTTCCTCAGTGGTGTATGAAATTCAAAATCACCAGGAAAGGTCTCTGTGTTCCTTGCTATAAACGTGTTTGAAAAGGTACGTGCAGCAGAGGTTCAGAAAAGTCTTCACAAACTTCAGCAGAGGGTGCCACGTCATAAGTGAGACTTCAGACAGCACTGATACTTCAGACGGGTTGAACTACTTCAGACAGCTCCAACTCTTCAGACGAGTTCTGCTTCTTCAGACAGTTTCGTTTCTTCAGAAAGCTTCTTTTCTTCAGAAGGCTTCCTTGCTTCAGACAACTTCTTTTCTTCAGACTACTTTATGTTGTCTTCATATGGTCTTCACGTCTTCAGACGGTTTGCGCACTTCAGACGAGTTGCATTCTTCAGACAGCTTCTTTATATTTGATCCTGCATTTGTTCTTCTGATCCTAATCTTCTGATTCTGATAAATATTTCATCCTGAAACACAATCAACAAACCAATACCTTTCTCAGTAGAATCTGTTTATATAATCTTATTTGTTAATCATTAAAACTAAAGGATATTAAGTCTTTGAGTCAAGTTTGAATGCTTAAACTGATTAATAGACTTCACATTATGCCTCTAGGCAATTGTGAACACACGAAGTGAACTACCCTACGCATGATCTAGAGTTGGAGGCAGTAGTTTTTGTCTTGAAGATTTGGAGACACCATCTGTATGGCGCTAGGTTTGAAGTTTTAGCGATCATAAGAGTTTGAAGTATCTATTTGACCAGAAGGAACTTAATGTGGGGCATAGGCGATGGATGGAGTTTTTGAAGAATTATGAGCTTAGTCTGCAGTACCACCCTGGGAAAGCTAATGTCGTAACTGATGCGTTAAGTCGAAAATCTTTGCATATGTCATCAATGATGGTTAAGGAGCTAGAACTGATAGAAGATTTTAGAGATCTTAACCTAGACGTTGAACTTGGTCCTAAGAGTGTAAGATTGGGAACATTGAGGATTTTAAATGATTTCTTGGAACAAGTTCATGTAACACAGGAAGTGGATCAATCTTTGCAAGATTTGAGGAATCTAGTCCCTAAGAAAGGAGATTCTGAGTTTTGTAAGGAAACTGATGGAACTGTTAGATTCAAGGGTAGGATATGTGTGCCTAGTGATAAGAAAATAAGATATCGTAAGAGGACATTGGGAATTAGAAGGAAATGTTAAGAAGAATAATTATCCAACTTTTAGGGAACCATTAAGGTCTTATATGATCTAATTAGGAGGGTAGCTCTTAAAGCTTAAGAAGATGGATTTATCCCTATTCAGCAGTAGGAACTCCAAATTTCGAGGACGAAATTTCTTAAAGGAGGGGAGAAATGTAACACCCGCAATTTTTCTTACTGGTGTATAAATAGAATAAAGAAAATTTTAAAATAGTAATAATCATTCAATTATAAAGTATTTAGTAGCTTTTAATAGACAACCAAATTTATAATACCCAACCACAATTATGAGTAAATTTCTCTAGAGAGGTGTTTGAGAAAATAACCTAAGATACCTTTAGTAATTATACAGTTAAGGAAAATATAGATTTAATTATTAAAAATAGCTAAAACTCTAAGGGATCTATACCTTTATTCAAAATACTCTTAATATAATTAGTGAGGAGTTTTAGAAAATTATTTAGAATTTTTCTAGCACTTCTGGGCAAAAAGATCAAAATGCCCCCAGTTAACAGTATAACCATAGCCAGCATAAAAAAAAATTGTAGAAAAATATGGAAAATATATTTTGAACCTTAAAAGATGATTTAAAATGATATTTATAATTCTATACAAACTTTGTAATTAAAACCTTAATTTTCTCTCTCCGCTTACTGTAACGCCCGCTTCTTACCGTTTTACCGCATTTCGTGTTTTATTGAATTGTTAAAATTATTTTTAATCACCAAAATTTATATTTTTGGATTTAGAATTTAATTTCCTATTTTTAGGGAATTTCTGGGAATTTTTGGGGTTTTTCTGTGAAAATGACCTTTTTGCCCCTCCTGTCCCTTGAACCAGGCCCGAATACTCTTGATCCGGGCCAGAAAAATTGCACAAACCTTCCCTTTTTCCTCCTAGAAGGCCGTGCATAGTGTAGCCTTGGTGCATGGAAGCCACTTGTATTTTTCTTTCTTTTCTCCAAGACTTGAAAAAGAAGCAAGCCTTTATGGCACATCAACTCACCTTTCTCTCTCACTTTTCCTACATGCAAGCTTAGGAACTCTCTCATTTTCTCTCTTCCTTTTCTCTCTTGGCCGTGAACTCTCCATCAACTTCTCTCAAAATTTTTCATCTTCCCTTAAACACATCAAGCCAAGGTTCCATCTTTGAACCAAAGCTTCCATTTCTAAGCCTTCTAGCCTTGAAAAATCCTTGTTGGTGACTAAAGGAGGCATCTTTGGGGGCTGTTTTGGGACCAGAATTCTGCACTCATTTTCTTGGAAATTTGAGGTAAAAGGGGGGGAGAACTTGAACTCTAGTAGGATTGGTAACTAGAGTCAAGGATTTGCCCTTAAAATCCTTGTTTTTACTCTTGTTCTCCTTGAAAAAAATCACTTTTTGAGCTTTTCTTTGAGCAAATGTTTTGGATTCTTGTAGCTGGGTTGTTTACATGTTTTTAAGATTATTTTGATGCTTGGAATGTGCTTGGATTGTGATTGTTGGTGCATGCAAGCCAAGAAACAATTTTGGAAAAATTTTCCCCTTTTTCCTCTAATAGCTCTCGGCCTTGAGGGATTTTGGGGCTGCATGTGTTTCAAAATTATTTTTGGTGCTTGGAATGTGTTTGTATGATGAATCTATGAACATGCATGAAGTTGGTTGAAGGTATACAATTGTTTTGGAAGATTGATCTTTGAAAAATAGTGTTTATGAGCTTGAAAATGGAGTTATGAACTTTAATGTGTATGTGGATGATTTTGAGTGGATTAGTATGATATTTGGCATTTAGATTGTTTATTGATGAATGTGTGAAGTTTTTGTGAAGATTGGATGTTGTGAAAAATTTGAAGTTTTGATGAACATTCAAGTTGTTCTTGATGTTCATGAATTGTTCTTGATGAAACTCATCAAGAATACCTTTTTGATCTTAAAAAGGTCAAGGGTATGTTGAAAACATGTTTATGGGCTTTGGTGGTCCAAAAGGACTAAGAAGTAATTTTACAAGTAAAAGGACTAAAGTGCAATTAAGAATAAGTCTTTAAAAATAAATAAAACAAATTCGGATTTCCAATTCCAACCAAGTAAAAGTCAACTTAAAGGTCAATATTTTAGGTTACCATGACTAAAAATAAGTTCCTAAGAGTTATAAAACCTTTAGGCTTTTAATTTAAGTTTAAAACCTTTAGGAAAAGGAGTTAGAGACTCATTAAAAGTCAATCAAGATTAGATTATGAAATTAAAAGTTAGATTGGAGTTGGACTTCAACTCTAATCCAAGTAATTAAAAGTTAAAACTTAGGATTAATTAGTGGGCTTAACTAATTTAATTACCTAAGTTAATCAACCTAATTCACTTAAGTCGATTAAGTAAAGAATGATTAATTAAGTCTAAAGTTAATTAACCTTAATGAAAGTATTAATTAAATAATTAACCAATAATGATGATTAAGAACTAATTAATTATGGTTAACCTTAATCAAACATAATTAAAATCCTAATCCAAGATTAAGGAAGAGATTAAGGGATGATTAAGAATTAATTAGGATCTTAAGTAAGGATTAAGACTTAATTAAAGAGGATTAAGATTAATTGTAATCCAGTTAATGAAGACTAGTTAAGATTAAAAGTTAAACCTAATCTTAATTAGTCATACAAGGAGAATTAGGATAAGTAATACCATCCATAAGATACAATCATAAGTTTTAGTAAATTATAGGACTTAAGTGGACATGATTATCAAGAACATTAGTACAAACTACCTTAAAAGGCTATAACCAACACACTCTTTCTACATAAAACTTGAGAAGCTTGGCGAGAGAGTGCGGTTTGGCCTTCCTTGTGAAGGAAAGACATTGAATTCGGGTCGTGCCACGGGGATGTGGTGACGTTGAATGGTTCAATGGGTTTTGCCTGTAAGGATGTGAATGTTGTGAGCATTGTTGTGTGACATGCATCATGAAGCGTCGTTGATGTTCGAGGTTGAAAACCTTACGGCCTATATAGCAGTAACACTCGGTACAGTGTGAAACTAGTAGGGACTGGGCACTGGGTTTTGCAAAGAACGCCAAAGGGTCCTCGGGTGGGGATGCCAGCCCTGAGGATAGTCAGGTCCCGAAATGGCTCAGGTGACGTAGGCTCGCTCCCTACTGTCGAGCAAACGGGGTACAGGCTTGACTATCCTGTCGCTCTCAAGTTTTCATGGTCAGTTGAGATTGTCTGGAAGTCGGGAAATTTATTTGGCCAAAATGTATGAGCAATGCTCTTTGTACCAATGCTAGTACAGACTCTAACTCCTGACGTGCTGTGTATATATGGTCGGGCAGCTGCTATGTGCTCTGCCTATGGTGATGTTTCCCTAGGCCCGCATGCATTAGATATTGCATTATAATAGTAAAAGTTGCGTTCATATGAGTACACCATGATGAGATGTCGTGATTGCTTATTGATTCGACTGTGTGGATTGCCTCTGTGTGTGTGCTCTAGTTTGCCGTATCCTACATGCTGTGAGTTCATGCGATGTTCTCACCCTTCTTTTCTATCTCTTCTTTCTATGTTCTTCTCGTCACGTTGACAGTCGGTATCGAGGACTTCCGTCATGACGTCGATGCAGGTGCGAATCAGATGGTTGCCGAGGGGCACCCGGAGGGTGACAGGTATCCCGCGCAGGTGTGAGTTCTATGGGGGGGAGTTTGTGTCACCATCACGCACCCCAGACTTCCTCTTGTACCTGAAAAGGACTAGGTTGTGTTGAGTCTAGGTAGTACGCAGCTCTGATTTAGGAATCTCTTCTTTTGTATTCTGTTAGAGGTCTCATTTATTTTACTACCGGAACTCATGTTTTAAGGTGGTCATGTGGGTATTCGAGAGGTACATCGATGCTACTTAATATGTATGTATGTATTTATGTCACACTGTTTTATGTTCTCTCAAGGTCTTTAACCATGTGTATGTTGTGTATGCGCGTAAGGTGTAATTCTTTTGACGCTTACGGAAAGATAAGTTTTTTTGAAAGTGAAGGAAAGGATATTTCATAAGTACTTAAAATAAAGCTAGAGAGGTAATAGGTCAATGACACCTAAATCCTTTTCAAAAAAAAAAAAACCTACGCATTTTTTGACGTTCTACTTCGTTGGTCACGTGTAATGCATGTGGTACTTTTAGTGGTAACTAGGGGTATCACACACCCACTGATACCTATCAGCCCACAGGGGCACGGAGTACTCCTCATCACGGGGCTCAGCCATTTCAACACCTGCAGAGGTGATTGTGTAACAACTACCCTCATCAGAATCGGGACGACTAGCACTCAACTCATCAAAGACACTATCATATGAATCCGTCTCGGATTTATATAGTTTGTTATCATTTTCAACTCGAACTCCCCCCCAGAGGCCATATTCCTCCGCCTCAACACCTCGACCAACTCAGAACTTAAATCCTCATTATCCCTACAGGATGACCGGCTCCGGGACACCCATGACTCAGGTTTCCCAGACAAAACTTCCAAAGAATTACTCTCACTCATTTGTGCATAAAAAAAGAAGAGGGGGAGAGAAGAGTAATACCTGATAGTCGGATCCTGAATTCGATTTGGAAGCAGAGAGCCGGATCAAGATTCGGGAATGCGATTGCACAAAGAGAGAAGCTGGAAACAAATGAAGCAAGTGGCAGAAGAAAACTTCTCCACCCCTATTTATAAGGCCAAAAAGGCCCATAACCGCTACGGCCCAGGAAGTCGAACCGTCGCGACTTTATAGCAGAGCGACACGTCACCTGGAACACGAAACGTCACCTGCAATTGGAACAATTCAAAGAAAATGAAACGTCGCGACGCTTCATCAGGATACGAACTCGTCCCGAACTAGCTAATACAGATACAAATTCGTTTCAAACCCAAAAACGTGAAGTAAAATAGCATCCCAAACCAAGGTAGAAGCGGCTCACAACTTGTCATACCCAACTGGGATAAATCAAAAACCCTCAAAACCGTCTCGAACATAATCTTCGAGGTCGTCTCGAGTTGAACTTTCAAAGTCATCTCGAACTCTGAATGTCGTCTCGGCTACGTCCAAAGCATTTAAGCTCAAAGCCAACTAAATAAGTTGACAAGAGCTGAGGGGCTTCTGTTATGGTCTAGACCTAAGGCCCAATAACCAATATGGCCCGTGTACTATATTATTGTCATATCCTTAAATATATAATAATATCTGTACATAATATAACCATATCTGCAATTATATCTGTGATCTCCCACAATATATTAAATATTGTACCTATGATTATATGATTATACCTGCATATTCACTCCTTTTATACAAAGGCCCACTTGCCATATTTATACAGGGAAAATCCCTATATATACGGGTAACTGACAGATCATCAGGTACACACAATCTTATCCAGTCAATCACTTTGACTATTATTATCACTTTCTGACTTGGGCGTCGGAGTCCCTTTGCAGGTACACCCCCTGGGTTCAAATCGGATCTCGCACCGTCAACCCGGACCCAGAACCGACTTTAATCTGCTGACTTAGATCCAGGTTTATGTTTCACACCAGAACAAGATAGATATTGAAATACTGAAACGAACCAAATTTTTTTTTGGGAGAAATTTAGAATTATCTATAATCTTATGGATAAATAACCATGATGACATGATAAGTAACCCAAGGACAACAAGAGAGACGTTAACTTGCAGCTCTTTTTTTTTATTATTTATTAACTTAATCTACTGTCGAAGCAAAATTTTGAGGTCACCAGGAAGCCAAAAAAAGGTACAAGTACAACAACCATAACACTTATAAACGGACAAACTGGCTCATGCAAAAGTTGTGTTCTACTCTGGAATCTAACCATCATCTTCTTAATCCAAACTTGAAAACATAAACTGTGAACACTAAAGAGTGAATACTACCAAAAAAAAATGCTACTCCTCCCCACGCTTTCCCTCTCTTCCATTCCTTCTCTCATGCCAAACCACTCTAACTCATTTCAACCTCAATACCAATCCGTTTCCCGCCGCTGTGTCAGATGCGCCTCCTCCGGTGGCGACGCGGACACGTTCACGGCGAAGTCCGGCTACCTATTCGAGCTGAGTGCGACGGAAGCGGATTCTCTGGCGGAGTACAGCATAGCGAAAATCGCGGCCATTTATTATAAAAAGCCTTTGCTTGTGGCTCGCCGCTTGCTTCAGACTGGAATCGCTTTCGGCAAGTGGTTCGGTCTCCGCTACTTTGACACTCTCTTGGACCGCTCCGATGAAATGTTTCAGGTTTCGCAGCTCTCTCTCTCTCTCTCTCTCTGGTGAATTCAGGTTTGGGGATTTTAGGTTCGGAGGAAATGGTTTCGTAATAATAGAGGTATTTTTGGAATAGAAAATTTTTAAGGAAATGATTCGTGGTTATTAGCGTGGAGACTAGAGAGTATCTTTTTTTCTTTTTTTGACGGAAAGGATGAGACTAGAGAGTATCTTTGAAAGCTATGAAAGAAGTGAATTGTCAATGTTAGAGTGGAAAATCTACGGACTTTTATTTGCGGTTTGCAATAGAAAGAACGAAACGTTTTTATTTTTATTTTTTTTCTTTGTTTGGTTTTGCAGGTTAGAGCTGCAGAGCTAAGGAAGATATTGGTGGAACTTGGGCCGGTATGTCATGCTTTGTTATGTAATAGTAAGGGTCATTGATGTTATTCATTCTCAGATATGTGATAGAATGGATTGATACCTTTTGTGACTGCAGTTTTGAATTTGTTGCCGGTTTGTTTTTGTTCTTACTCTCATAGGTTTTTTTTGTTCTAATGAATTTGTTGGTTTCCATCCAGTGTGAACAACAGTTGATTTGAGTTATAACATGTAGGTTAAGTTTGATTTGTTTCCTTTAAATAGGAGCCGAAATTTCAGAAATGAGTTTTAAATTTTAAATAAAAAATCAACTTCCAAAATTTTCACCCCCAACTTTATGGGGATACCAAATTGATCCTTACCATAATTCCTTGTAAATATTTTTTCCTTGTCCCTACTTTTTTCTTTATTTTTCTTCTTGGTCTTATATTTATTCTATCTCCATTCTAGCTTGTTAAATAGCTGGGGAGAGTGAATCGATGTTCCCATTTCCTAGATATTGGTCCTCTAAACTCAGGTCTTTCCGGTCATGTTATCTAAACAGTGTTTAGTTAAGCCTGATAAATTTGACTTTTTCTACCCTGGAGCTATCTATTACCACTTCTTAACAGTAATTCAATATGCCGGGGAATCCACATAAGTTCCTCTCCATCTCCTGCCCTATGACCTTTGGTATAAGTTATTTTACCCATCCTCGATAGATTTGGTGGGGATCTTGACAATCAAAATTCAAAAGAGTCTTTAATATTACCAAGGACATTATAGATACATGATTGTATGTATTATTTAGTATCTTAGTAGTTTTTATTAAATCTGATTTAACAAATTATCTTATGTCATTAACTGTTTTTGTTTATAACTTGTTGATTTGGTGAATTACTGTTTTATACCACTTTCTTCCAGGCATATATCAAAATTGCCCAGGCTATATCATCTCGTGCTGTAAGTTCTGCTTTATCTGTTCCATTATTAAATCTGTCCTTCATACTCTTTTGTTTGTTTCTGATCTGTTGTGATCCTTCTTCTATGGTTTTCCTTTCATCATATGTCAGTTGCCACATAGAAGAAGAGTCTAGGTGAAAGACATACATGAAAAACTGTGATTTACTTGTTGGTGATAAAGCCTGGTTTGCTTTTCCATCCTCATTACACTGTTTAAAAGTACATAGAACATAAGCAGCATTCAAGCTTCTTTTCATTTTTTTCACTGTTTAAAACTACATGTAACATAAACATCATTCAGGAGCACTTTGGATACACTGTCAGTTTTCCTGTAGAACACACCAAAAGAGGGGGAACAAGAAAAAAGTAAAAGAGCTGAAAGTTAATTTAACATATAGAGTGCCATATTTCCAAATATTTGTATTTCAAACCTTCTCCATCTTGAATTAAATGTCTCAAATACTGTGGGAAATCAAATAGTATTTTAGGAAAGAATAAATTAGGAAATTTGTATATTTCCTTGTAATCTGTACAGATTTGAATAATTAGGAACAATCCCATAAATCAAGGGATCCTAGAATAGAATAGAGTTATTATATTTCCTAAAATAACATAGGTCTCCTGTATATATCTTGTATGATCTCTTTGTATTATTACTATGAAATCAGATTTCATTTAATCTAATTTTCCAGATGGTATCAGAGCTTCCGATCTAGGAAGCTCTGTCTGCGCACTGTAAACCCTAAGACGGCAGCCTGCATTGCTGCTGCATCTTTTTCTATGTTTATTGCACTTTTTTTTCCTGCTATCGCAACCTTCTCTGTCGCACAACCTTTTATTGCTGCTGTTTTCTCTGTGCCTTAATCGCACAGCCTTTCCTTTTATTCTTCACCACTTAGCCATCTTCTTGCTATAATGTCAAGGGAAGAGGAAATTGTGAACCCAACCCCAGAAACAGGGAATACCCAATCCCAGCAACCTGGAGAACTGCAGAATATTCATTCTGCATATAGACTAAATGGAAGAAATTATTTGAAATGGGCCCAACTTGTTCGTACAGTGTTGAGTCACCTGACGAAGTCTGGACCTAAACAGGAGGATCCCAAGTTTACTAGATGGGATGAGGAAGATTCAATGATCATGGCGTGGCTGTGGAATTCAATGATTCCAGAAATCAGCGACACCTGCATGTTCCTTAATTCGACAAAAGAGATTTGGGATGCTGTAGAGCAAACCTACTCTAAAGCCAAAGATGCTGCTCAAGCATATTAAGTAAAGGTGAAAACTTTGCAGCAAAACAAGGGAACAAGACTGTTACAGAATATTCCAATCAGCTGAAATCATTATGGATGGAGCTAGACCATTATAGAGTCATAAAAGCCAAATGTACTGAAGATTCAGCACTTCTCAAGGAGTATATCGAACAAGACAGAGTTTATGATTTCCTTGTTGGTTTGAATCCTGAATTTGATCAAGTTAGGATTCAAATATTGGGGAAGCAAAAGGTACTATGCTTCAATGAAGTGGTGGCAATTGTGAGAAGTGAAGAAAGTAGAAGGGGTCTCATGTTAGAGAGTCCAGCAATAGAGAACTCAGCAATGGTGGCTGACCATAAAGGAGATCAGACTTTGGCCATGGTAGCCGAACATAAGAAAGGAGGATCAGCAAATGTGGAGAAGAAAAGTGATGGTCTCTGGTGTACCTACTACAATAAGCCTCGTCATACCCGAGAGAAGTGCTGGAAGTTGTATGGGAAGCCTTTAAATCGAGATCGAGAAGGGGGACACAGAGGAGGCTCCTCAAGGAAAGGAGGACAAGTTTATGTTGCTGCTGGAACAAATGAAGAAAATAAGCCAGAAGTTGCTACCCATCTTAACCAAGAGGAGATAGAAAGGGTGAGAACCTTTCTTAGTAAGCTGGAAAAACCTACAGGTGTGTGTTCTTTGGCATACTCAGGTAAGTTTCCACTTTCTTTTGGATTAAATGTCTCAGATACACCCTTTAACCATTATTGGATATTGGACTCTGGAGCCACAAACCACATGACACCATTAGCCAAACACTTCTCCACATATTCCCCATGTCCCAGCAACAAGAAAATTGCCACAGCAGATGGAACCCTTATAACTGCAGCTGGTCAAGGAAATATCCAAATCAATCCTTTAATAACCTTCAAAGATGTTCTCCATGTCCCAAAGTTGTCCACCAACCTAGTCTCTATACAAAAACTTATAAAGGATTTGTCATGTAAAGTTGTTTTTTACAACGATCACTGTGTATTTTAGGACAAGGATTCGGGGAAGACGATTGGACATGCTAGAGAATGGAATGGCCTTTATTATCTTGAAGATCCAAGTCTGTCCAGCAAGAACAGAATCTCTCACTCCTTCATATCTGAATCTTTGATGGCCAACAGAGAAAAAATCATGCTTTATCATTGTCGGTTGGGACATCCCTCTTTTGGAGTGATCAAAATTATGTTTCCCTCTCTGTTTACCAAGTTAGATGTTGAGAGTCTTCATTGTGAGGTGTGTGAACTTGCTAAACACAAGCGTGTATCTTTTCCAATAAGTAATAAAATTAGCAATTTCCCCTTTTATCTTGTTCATACTGATGTATGGGGGCCTTCTAATGTTCCAAATGTGTCTGGTGCTCGATGGTTTGTCACCTTTATAGATGATTGTACAAGGGTCACTTGGGTTTTCCTACTTAAACAAAAATCAGAAGTCAGTTCTGTCTTCCTAAACTTCCATTCCTTGATAAAAAATCAGTTTGGTGTTAATATTAAGAGGCTTAGGTCAGATAATGCCAAAGATTACTTCAATCATGTCCTTAATTCTTTTTGTCAAAAAGAAGGTATAATTCATGAGTCTTCTTGTGTCAAAACACCACAGCAGAATGGGGTCGCAGAGAGGAAAAATGGGCATCTATTAAATCAGACTCGGGTATTGTTGTTCCAAAATAGTGTCCCAAAAAATTTCTGGGGGGAAGCTGTTCTTACAGCAACACACCTTATCAATAGACTACCCTCTAGAGTCTTAGGATCAAAAAGCCCTATGGAAGCTTTGTCATCTTTCTATCCAAACCTGTCCACTACAAATAATCTTAAACCAAGAGTTTTTGGGTGCATCTCATATGTCCATATTCATAGTACAGACAGGGGGGAAACTTGATCCTAGAGCCTTAAAGTGTGTCTTTGTTGGTTACTCATCCACTCAGAAAGGGTATAAATGCTACCACCCCCCATCCAAAAAATTCTCTGTGTCTAGGGATGTTACCTTCAATGAACAAGAGGGCTATTTCCATCAACCTTATCTTCAGGGGGAGAGTTTCAGGGAAGATAAGGAAAGTAGTAATTCTGGTTTTCCCATTCTTCCAGACTTGATAGACTTGGTATTTGAACCTAAACTAGATCAAATTAAAGCTTGTAACAAGTGAAACAAGTCAAGGAAGTGAAGCTGGTCAAGGAATTGGTCAAGAAAAGGAAGCTGGTCAAGAAAGTGAAATTAATTGTGAAGCTGATCAAGGAGATGTTGAAGCTGGAAAATTTGGTAAGAAGCTGGTGTACTCAAGGAAGACTAAAGCCATTCCAGGATCAAGCCATGTTCAAGAATCCAGCTCGACTCCACAAAAAGAGGTAACAATTTTTTCTCCAGCTATGCAGGTTGAAATTGAAACCCAAAATGATCTTGAGCTCCCAATTGCCATTAGAAAAGGGACAAGAAAATGCACCAAACAACCACTCTACCCTCTCTCAAATTACCTGTCCTTTGAAAATTTCTCTCCTACCCATAAAACCTTCCTAGTAAACCTAAACACTACACTTCTACCTAATACCCTATCTGAGGCATTGTCTGACAGAAAATGGAGGCAAGCCATGGATGTAGAGATGGAGGCATTGGAGAAGAACAACACCTGGGAGTTAGTCACCTTACCAATAGGAAAGAGGCCAGTTGGATGTAAGTGGATCTATACAGTGAAATACAAGGCTGATGGATCAATTGAGAGATATAAGGCAAGACTAGTTGCCAAAGGGTTCACCCAAACCTATGGAGTTGATTATTTGGAGACCATTGCTCCGGTTGCCAAAATGAACACAGTTAGGGTGATATTGTCTCTTGCTGCCAATTATGGTTGGAACTTGGAACAATTTGATGTTAAGAATGCTTTCCTACATGGAGACCTTGAAGAAGAAATTTATATGGAGATACCTCCGGGATATGGTAGAGATGTTGCTGCCAACACTGTTTGCAAGTTGAAAAAGGCATTATATGGGCTAAAACAGTCCCCCCGTGCATGGTTTGGCAGGTTTACTAAAGTTATGACAGGTCTGGGTTACAAACAAAGCCAAGGGGACCATACTTTGTTCTTTAAACATTCCAAGTCAGGGGGAGTAACAATATTATTGGTGTATGTGGATGACATAATATTAACTGGAGATGATAAAGAAGAGCAACAATTGTTGAGCCAATGCTTGGGCAAGGAATTTGAGATCAAGACCTTGGGAAAACTAAAATATTTTTTGGGAATTGAAGTTGCCCACTCCAAGAAAGGGATATTTATATCCCAGCTGAAATATATCACTGATTTGCTCAAGGAAACTGGCAAGGCAGCTTGCAAACCTGCTAGTACCCCATTAGAACCAAACCTAAAGCTTGGAAATGCAGAAGAAGATGTTGCTGTTGAAAAAGAGATGTACCAGCGATTAGTGGGCAGACTTATATATTTGTCTCACACCAGGCCAGATATTGCATATGCAGTGAGTTTAATTAGCCAATTTATGCATAGCCCAAAGGAGACCCATTTACAAGCTGCCCACAGAATTTTACAGTACCTTAAAAGAACTCCAGGAAGAGAGATTCTATTCAAAAGGAATGGTAATGTGAAGCTTGAAGCCTATACCGATGCTGATTATGCAGGGTCAATTGTGGATAGGAGGTCAACTACAGGATATTGCACCTTTCTTGGAGGAAATCTTGTGACTTGGAGAAGCAAAAAGCAGGGTGTAGTGGCTCGGTCCAGTGCTGAAGCGGAATTCCGAGCCATGGCACAAGGTATATGTGAGTTGCTATGGCTTAAAATCATCTTAGAAGACTTGAGGATAAAATGGGAAGAACCTATGAAGCTCTATTGTGATAATAAGTCAGCAATCAGCATAGCCCACAACCCAGTGCAGCATGATAGAACAAAGCATATTGAAGTAGACAGACACTTCATCAAAGAAAAGCTTGATAGTGGCTTGATATGCACTCCATATGTGTCCTCTCAAGACCAAATTGCAGACATTCTTACCAAGGGACTGGGCAGCCACAATTTTGAGAAGATTGTATCCAAGCTGGGAATGGAAAACACCTATTCACCAGCTTGAGGGGGAGTGTGGGAAATCAAATAGTATTTTAGGAAAGAATAAATTAGGAAATTTGTATATTTCCTTGTAATCTGTACAGATTTGAATAATTAGGAACAATCCCATAAATCAAGGGATCCTAGAATAGAATAGAGTTATTATATTTCCTAAAATAGCATAGGTCTCCTGTATATATCTTGTATGATCTCTCTGTATTATTACTATGAAATCAGATTTCACTTAATCTAATTTTCCAGAAATACAAATACCTGAAAATATTTATAATTTGATCACCTAATCTTGTTGTTGTTCAAGGACTCTAATTGATATTTGGGTATAGGATTTGAGCAGGTGTTCCATGCTGTCAATCATTTGAACATTAAACTCCAAATATTTTCCCTATTGTGTTTTAGAGATCACATGCAGTTTATGGCCTATACATGGGGTGGGGATGCCTGAATGTGTTTTGTAGAGATGTAACTTTATGCTCATTTTCTGTTAAGATTATGCCACTTTAATTTGCCACTTTAATTTACAGTGACTGTAATTAAAGTATACAATTTCAAATAAACTATCCTTGTAGGATTTGATACCACCATCATATCTAGATGAGCTCTCGCTGCTGCAAGATAGAATAAGTCCATTTTCCACTGAAGTTGCTTTCAACATGATCGAACAAGAACTTGGTTTATCTTTGGTTGAACTTTTCTCAGAGATTTCACCTGAGCCTGTAGCTGCTGCATCCCTTGGACAGGTTCATATGGCCATAATGGTCTATTTTTCTTTCTGATGATTGCAGAGTTTTGAGATGATACATATGTATTTTAATTTTAAATTTTATTACCTGAAAATTGGAACTTCTGTCTCTGAAGCATAGGTTTATCAAGCTAGGCTTCGCAAAACAGGACAGGTTGTTGCTGTTAAAGTGCAAAGACCAGGCGTTCAAGCAGCAATTTCCCTTGACATATTAATCTTGCGTTTTATGGTAGGATTGATAAGGAGAGCCGGAAAATTTAATACTGATCTTCAGGTGATGTTGCAATGTGAATAAGATTGAATTTCTGCAACTTAGAACTTACTGTGTGTTTGGATGGAGAATTTTAAAATTCTTAAAATTGTGAAATCAATAATAGTGATGATTAAAAAGAGAGTTAAGTATGAGACGAATTGTAGATGGTAATCTAAAAAGTTAAACATATTAGAGAAATATTGAAATTCTTTCTCAATGTGTCATTTTTGAATTCCTTTTATTTATCATAAAAATCCCTCCTATTTGTCATTTGAAATTCTTTCTTTTCCTAAGTCCTAACACATGAAGTCTAATAATTTAGAATTACTCTATCCAAACACAAAGTTAGAGATATTAAAACCAAAATGGTTATTGTTGTCACTAATGTCTCTTTTATATCAAAAAAATATTATGCATAACTATCATAAAGTTTAATAATTTTTATTATAATTTAATATAAAAATTAATATATCATGTTATTGTAATATTTGGATTTTTTTGGTAATTTTTTTTCACTGGTTGGTGTGGAGTTACTTACTTTTTTATGAACACAAAGTAGTTATGGGGCATAATAAATACTGCTTGTATCATAAACACTTGGTATCATATCCATCAATCTTTCTATCTATCTGCATGTTATATTCTGCAGTCCATATAGCATCAGTTTGTTAAGCATGGGTTTGTATATATGCAGGCAGTTGTTGATGAGTGGGCATCAAGTCTTTTCCGGGTATGCATTAATTTTCTTGTATTTTCCCAGAATTTTGTTCTAGAGTATGTGTGATTACATGTTGCAATAATATGCAAATTATGTCTGGAGCATGGTCTTATTATTTTCTGGGTCTGCATTGATTTTCTTGTATATTTACCATAACCAAGTTTGTTAAAATCGCGTGCTAGATCGTAAGATCGCACACTTTTATGAGCCTGAATAGCTCTCCCATGCTGGATTGCTTGTAGGATTGGGTTTTTGTGAGTCGGTGGGATCGACGAGTTAGATCGTGGGATCGGTGGACTCGTCTGATCCTCCGTGCCGGAAAAATGCCCATTTTTCTGTTTTGATCTGGTACCCACTTCGTTTGAGCAGCCAATCCCTGTTGGCACAGCCATCTCTGTTCGAACAACCCTCTTCCTTCAACTAAATCCTTGTTCGGACAGCCTTCAGAGACCCACTATTTGTCATCTCAGCTCTCAAGTTCCTTTGTTCTCAAACAATGAGTTGGAAGCTTTTACAGTTCTGCCTCCGTCATCTTTGAAACCCACTCCCCTCCCTGTTGACATTGTGTTGTCTTTTTTGTTTCTGGTCAATAGTGTTGTGTTGTCTTAAATCTATGAGGCTGTTCCTTCTTTTTTTTTCCGGAAACTCAACAGCTGGGATTGTTTTTGGGCTTTAGTTGAAATAGTCCTTTGTGCTGCATCTTTGAGTTTTCTATTCTATTCTCTTTTTTGTTATTTTTCATAATTATTATTATTTATTATAAAATAAGCATAGAGATATTAATAATATAATAACTATAAAAATTAATATTTAGATTTTTACATGAATTTTGGTGATATTATTAATTATATTATTATATTTATATTAAAATATACTTAAATGTTTTTTATAGGATCTTACGGTCCGTGTTACAATCCCACGATTCACGATCATTTAGAATTAAATGCGATCATTTTATTGTTTATGTTGTTTGTGTTGGTAATCTCACTACTTAGTGAAAGAGCAGCAACAACAATCAATCATTTTCCTACTAGGTGGGGTTCGTTAACTTAGTGTAAGAACACAACAGGATATTTTGTTTGGATCTTGTTTCGGTGAATATATTCTTGTGTCCTGATCAGCAGCCTATGGAATGAATTAATTGTTGATCTGTCAGGATTGAAGTCCGTTTTTTTTTGTGCAATTATATTTTTGTTTCATAAGGAATCATAGTACAGCATTTTATTGACATCCCATTCTTTTATTATTTTTTGTTTAATTTTTGCATTAAAATTTACCATCATCACATATTTGAATTTTGTGAGTTTGCTCAATTGATTACCCAACATAGGATCCTGGTTATGGATATACGAGTCAAGAAGGGAGTAAATAGAGACGGTCCAGATAGGGTTTCAATAATCAAATAATGGCAATTGAAGGGTGAAAAATAAAGCAACTTTAGTGAAGGGTTTTGGAGGCCGGCTTTTGGGAGGCACAAGGATGTACTAATATGATATGAGGCATGAGATGACTTAAGAGTTTAGGAAGGTAGCCAAAGAGACGCTCAGTGAATCAAGCTTTGAACTAAAAGGATAAAGATTCTTGGTGGTGGGATGCAAGCAGCAACATAGGGTTAAGGTTAAAAAGGAGTGTTATAAAGCATGTTACTCATGTAAAAATGCTGAGAATTGAAATAAATATAATATGTATAAGATAGCTATGAAAGGTACTGATAAGGCTGTGCGTGAAGCAAGAGCTAATGAATTTGATGGGTTATACCAATCCTTAGGAACTAAAGCTGAGGAAAGAAGTATTTATAAGCTTGCTAAAGATAAAGAAAGAAAGACAAGAGACTTGAACCAAGTGAAATGCATTAAAGATAAAGAGGGTAAAGTCTCTTTCATTGAACAAGATATCAAGGAAATGTGGAAGAGTTATTTGGTGGTGTTATAAGCCCAACATAGCATTAATCTGAATGCCTCACCTTTATTCTACATAGCATTGGTTTATGTTCCAGCAAATTTGATCACTCAATGTTTTATCCACGGCCTTTATGTTTTTATCTACATAGTGCCTGTTCAATTTAAATTTCCAACAATGCAGAATCAATTCCACAAAATTGATTTTAAATCACTTCCATCCGTGTTTCTTAAAACGTGCATCACTCATTTTCAACCATTGATTCTAGAATCAATTCTACTCAACTATAATTTAAACGGGCACATAGATGACATTATTATCCCCAGAAGCTCCACTCCTCTGATTGAGTAGCTTATTGCCAAACTGAATTCCACTTTTTCCTTAAAACAGTTGGGTTAACTGGACTATTTTTGGGTATGGAGGTCTAGCACCCTCCAAGTGGCTCTATTTTACACTCTTCGAGCAAATACGTTTATGATCTCCCCTCCAAGGTCAACATAATAAAGGCCAAGGGCATCTCCACCCTCATGATTGGGGGCTGAAAGCCCACCAAGCACAAGGATGATTATGTTCTAGGTCCCCATCTATATCACCCTGTTGTTGGAGGCCCTACAGTATGTTACCTTAACTAGACTTGAGATCAGCTCTAGTGTGAATAAGTTTGCCAATTTCTCTCCAAACTACTTGAGATTCATTGGCAAGTTGTTAAGCACATTTTGAGGTACCTTCAAGGCATGGTTGCTCATGTTTGCTCCTTGCCTCCTTCTACCCGTTGACTCTCAAAAAACGCTCCCTATTCATGCCTTTTGTGATGCTGATTGAGTCCATGGCTTCGATGACTGATGATCCATATTAGGCCCTATCGTATAGCCCAAATCAATATTCTTGGTGGTCTAAAAGCAGCCTTTGTTTGCTAGATCCAACTTTGAAGCTGACTATAGGAGCATGGCCAACACAAATATTGAAATCTTGTGGTTCCAGTACCCTATCATGAGCTACATGTGCCCACTCACTCTAATCCTTTTGTGTGACAATTTCAGCACAGTTTCATAATCTCACAATCCTGATCTTCATTCAAAGGACAAAGCACATGGAGCTTTCCTTATTTTTTGTGGGAAAAGGGGGTCAGCAAGAGACTAGGGTAGCATTTGATTTACAGATCAAAATGAGATAGAACAGAACATATAGGTTCTATTCTACCTTCGGTTCATTTTAAAAATGGAACATAATAGAATATAGGATGTTAGGATGATAATTAGTCACATGTTAAATTAGAATTAGCAGTTACAGATTCATAGGTAAATTAGGATGATTGATTACCGATTTGTAGGCTAACCATTTATTATAATTAATTATGTAAATAGTATAAACACATACATGTGTGGTCTGCATTAGACACGCAATATTTAGCTAATATTCTTTTCTAATATGGTATCAATAATTTTAGGTTTCACGATCCACATGTCCTTTTTTCCACAATAGGCCCTCTTTTTCTTTCTTTCTTTTTCCGGGTGAACAGTACCCACAGCTAATGTGTGCCCTTTTTCACAGTCAACGAGACTTCTTTTTATTGACAAAACCATCACTATCCCTCTTCTAACCTTACTCCCAATCCCTCCACCACCCTCATTGTCAGTCGGCACCATCCATCACAATCGTTGTTGACCGGCACCCTTTGCCTTGTTGTCGGCTGGCACCCTCCGCTATCGTAATTGCCAACTCACCCTCCACTATTGTTGTTGCCGATCGACACCTTCCATCACCTCCGCTGCCTAGCACTTTCCACCATAGCCGTCTCATGACATCATACATTGTCGTTGCCCAACATCGTCCACCCGGTCACCACTCTACCACTCATCACCTTCCATCGCCACCACCACCTAGCACCATCTATCATTGCCTAGCACCCCTGTCATCACTCCCACCTGGCACCTTCATCACTGTCGTCGCTTGGTACCCTCCTCTGCTGCCATATATTAGCACCCTCCACCGCCATTGCCGTTGTCTAGCACACCCCACCACCTTCGTCACTACCTAGCACTTTCCACCACCGTCATTGCCTGGCTACTGGCTAGCACTTTCTCTGCCTTTGTTGCTCGGCACCCTCCAATGTAGCCGCCACAGATAAACACCTTTCACCGTCACCATTGTTCGATGCCCACCATCTTAGTCGTCATCATCGTTCGACACCGTCCATTTTTGCCGCCGCTTGACACCATTCATTGCCACTGTCGCTCACCCTTCATTAATCGACACCCCGCCCTCATCTAAACATTAAACATATTAATGATATATATATATATATATATATATATAAGAACACAATATTCTGTTTTGTTTAACAAGTAACAAGCTCAAAATGTCTCATATAATCCGTTCTGTTATGTAGTTACCAAATGTAACACCGAGATAACATTGTCCTGTTACATTTTGTTTTGTTTTATTTCATTCTGTTCTCTTTATCTATCAAATGCTACCGACTATTCATTACATTCTTGCTCACAATCATCTCTCTGACTCACTAAGCCTTTGTCCACCTCACAATTTTGTGATCTTTGGACCAAACTTAGTGTTTTTGATCAATTCCAATTGCTCCATCCAACTTGAGTCTGAGGGGGAATATTAGTTGTGTGAGACTGCTTTGTCCATTATCAGTCTCATGCTGAGTCAGCATTATAGTTACAAACTTAGTTTATTGTCAGTATAGCCTAACTGTCATGAATGTAATAAACTGATGCAAATTAGTCAGTTGATTCAGTAATAACAGAATCAATTTTCTCTCAGAAATTCCCTCTCTCTTTTCTTACTTTTCTTCACTTTCTCTTACTTTCCTCAATTTCTCATAATCTACTTGACTTTATTAGAAACTTCTTAGATTTTGGACTGGGCCTAACTCAACCCTAAAAGCTAGCTTATAGGATGAGCACTGCCCAAGGTTTATATATTTTAACTTGGCCTTATCTCTAGGCAATGTGAGACTCTAACACACCCCCTCACGCTTAGGACTGGACATCTATATGGGTGGCGGCCCAATAACAACGGATCATTTAGGATAGGCTCTGATACCATCTTAGATTTTGGACTGGGCCTAACTCAACCCTAAAAGCTAGCTTATAGGATGAGCACTGCCCAACGTTTATATATTTTAACTTGGCCTTATCTCTAGACAATGTGGGACTCTAACAAAACTGTTTAATGTTTTTTAAGACATTAAGATCTTCGACCTATTAGTTTCATATATAATCTTCCAAAATTAAATTTCTTAGAAATTCAAATTGAAATTGAATACAGGCAAATCACCTTGAATGCAGGAGATGGACTACAATAATGAAGCAAGCAATGGTATCAAGTTCAGGTAAGTGCAAGTTATCAAGGTTTTTAAAATGTGATTCACTCTTTGAATCTATGTTCAAATTTGTATCATGTATGATCTAAAAGCGTGTGAATATGGTATGATTTTGTCATAGTTAACTAATTATAGAACTTAGAACACATTACACATAGGTTTTAGTACTCCGAGACTGACAAGCATTTTAACATTGCAAATTGACCTGGAAACAAGAAATTTAGTATCCTTTGCGAGCGTAGTGTCGTTCCGCAGAATATATGACTCATGCTCCTTTAGGTTCTTTAAATTCCGTGGGTGGCGTAGCTACAGAGATAAATGCAGTCAATTATGTTTCCCCAAGAAGTTGGTTAGCTACTTCTCATTTTGTTCTAGGATTCTTCCTATTCGTAGGATCATCGGTCTACTCTACCTCAATTCACCATTTCGAACTTTATACAGAAGGTTTTTCCGTACCAGCTCCTTCTACCTATACCGCAGTTGAAGCTTAACCAACTTATAGATTTTCAAACATATTAAACTTAAGTTTTAGTACTGAGACTGTTAGGCATTTTCACATTGCAAACTGACATGGCAGCAAGCACTTTGGTATTCTTTGTAAGTATTGGGTTTGGTGTCAAAGTTTGAGATTTTACTGGAGTTCAGTACAGGCATATGGTGATGTGAACCTTGAGGTTCGAATTTTGAATGAACCTTAGAAAATTCTGAATAAAAATAACACTTTTCTTGACAAGCACTTTTTCTGTTCTTTGCAATATTTTCTTTTTTTTTTCTTTTCTTTTGCTATATTCTTTTCTTTTTTTCTATTTTCTTTTCTCCTCTTTTCTTTCTTTGATTTTCTAACACCAAATAAAATAGATAGAAGAATAGCAAATAATAACCTTGCCAAAACGAAATTCACCCTTTGAAAACTTGAAGAATAAATCACATATAATTCAAGTAATACGAATAGGAAAAGTAGGTTTTGAACAAAATAGAAAACGTAGAAGAAATAGAAGAGATAGATGGTGGACGTCACACTTTCAAGACTTGAAAGATAAGTCCTTGAAGATACACACACAAAGGTAAAGAACCTTTGATAATCTTCAACTCTTGACTAGCAAGAAATTTAGAGAAAATCACTTTCACTAAAGAGAAAATCACTTCCACTTATATTGATAAACTTGGCATAAAAGATCTAACTTTTCTTGCATCCATGAAACATGTATTTATAGAGTTTACAAGGTGAAATAGGGCCATTCAATTAGCTGCACCTTCACGCCCAAATTACTCCCAAAAATACCCCTCATACATATCCCAAGCAACCTTAATTAAAACTACTACAAATTAAATTAATTTAAGAGATAAATTAAGCTTATAAACTCGGCCTAAACTAGCTTAGATGGCCGCAAATTCCAACCTGCATTTTAGGCAAATGTGGCTGCATTATTCCTTGACTTGTAACCACCAAACATGGATTAAAGTAGCTAATGAATCAGCCAATAAGTGGCCGCATGTAACAGCCCCAATTCATCAAGTTTTCATTCAATTTGTAACCTTCCTCTCCATGATGTTGGCCGCCACTTTGATGGTTATTCACTCCCCAATTTACTTCCTTGTTGGCACATATTTGATGACTCTTTATTCAGCCAATTCAAGCACATGCTAGCCACACATTGATGGCATATAACTCAGCCATTCTATCATATGTTGGCCGCAACCTTTGGCTAGCTAAAGGGTCTCCATGTAGCTTCAAAAATGTCCAGGTTCAGCCGTACCTAGCAAGCTTCTTCCAACGACTAGTAGACAAGGTTTTAATGCAATTAAACAACATTATAACCTTGTTTTGTAACCACCAGAAATTTATTCCCTTGTCTTTGTAACTTCCCTAACTTTATTGAAAGCAATTAAGTTGCCTCCATGGCACATGATTGGTCCTCAACTTGCAGTTGCCTTAATGGCAACTGTACCTCCATCATTGGCTTCATCCTCTTCAACTTGAGTGCCATAAATGAACTGGTTAGTTCCATTAATGCTCTTGGTGACTTGAAGTTGTGCAGCATTGATTCCAAGCTGTAGAACCTCCTTTGCCTTCCTTGCTTGTGCCCCTGTCTTGATTCCCCCTACTCTTTTGACTGCTCGATTGATGTCCTCATCATATGGCTAAGCATCAGCCCCAGAGCAGTTATCATAACTGTTAAGATATGTAGAGATATTTCGTATATTCTGTTAGATATAATTGTTTATTCTCTTTGATTTATTGTATAGTTTCCTGATTTAGGTTGATCCTAAACTGATTTAGGTTGATCCTAATCCCTAAACTCTAGGGATTGGTTCCCTCTTAGCATGTATATATATATACTGTTGTATTTGCCAATTCTATCAATCAATATACACTTTTCAGTATTTCTATTTCAAGTTGGTACTAGAGCTCTTCTGGTCCAGGGAACCGTTTTTACTCCAGTCGCCCACCTAGGTCATCTTTTCTTTTCAGCGGCTGCCTGCGTGGACGCCGCCAAAGTGTTCAGAAGTCGCCGATCTGCCACCCCACCGCGCGCCGCCTCCGTCACCTCCGCCACGTGCTCTCACGCGCCGTTTTTCTCCAAGTTGCTCGCCGGCGCGTGGGGTCCACGCGCCACCCTCCCGGCCTCCGTTTGCGACGCCGTTTGTTCCGTTGGGTTCGTCGGCTCTTCCTCTGTCTGTTTTGACCACTTTTAGGTTGTGGGTCACACTCTTTGGTGGCTGTTCGGTCATTCTTGTTGCTGCCAAACCGTTTTTGGTGGTTGTTTGGGTGTTCTTGTTGCTGCCAGACTGTTTTTGGTGGCTGTTTGGCGTTCTTGTTGCTGTTTGGTGTTTTTTTTGTTGCTGCAAGACTGTCTTTTAGTGGCTGTTTGGTGTTCCGGTTGTTGTTCTTCTTTTTTCTACATGGCGGAGATTCCCAAAGTTGATACACCTAAGGAGGATCCAAAAACTGAGTCT
The DNA here is from genome assembly GCA_026901365.1 of Sesbania bispinosa. NCBI lineage: Eukaryota > Viridiplantae > Streptophyta > Magnoliopsida > Fabales > Fabaceae > Sesbania > Sesbania bispinosa. The sequence goes on from QLOH01000274.1 coordinate 1,185,878, forward strand.
TCTAAAAGAGGACTGGTTTCTTTTGCTATTTATGGTTCACCGGTTATTACCTCTGAGAAGTTGAATGGTAAAAATTATTTGGATTGGTCTATTGCAGTTGAGATATGGTTTTTAGGCTAGGATTTTTAAGATCACCTTGTTAAGAAAGCTTCCGAGGTTGATAAAGATGTGAGTGATGAATGGTAGCGAGCAAATTATCAACTTGTATCTGTATTATGGCAGTCCATTGAGCTCAAATTAATGGTGCATTTTCGCCCGTACAAGACATGCTATGATGTTTGGAAGAAAGCTCGGAATGTTTATGCCAATGACATCCAGAGATTGTATTAATCTGTTCGTGGTTTGGCAACACTTCAAATGGTTGATCATGATTTGCCATCTTATTTGAATCATGCTCAATCCACCATTGATGAGCTGAAGCTGATGTTGGTTAGTGATGATCTTCAAAAAGTGTTAAGCAAGCTCGATAATATGTTCATGGTTTTTATCCTTCATGGACTTCATAAGGACTACGGATCTGTTCGTGATCAGATTTTGACAAATCCTACCATTCCTACGGTGGAAGAACTCATAGATCGTTTGATTCGGGTTCCTTCACCAGAGGCAGAATCTCAAACAGTATCTAAGTCCTCTGCTTTTGTCTCCAGTACCACTGAACGTGGGGGACGAGGTCGTGGTCGTGGTCGTGGTCGTGGAAAAGGGGGTAGAGGAAACCTTCATTGCACCTACTGTCAGAGAGATGGACATACACGTGACAGGTGTTATTCTTTGCACGACTTTCCGAGCAAGACAGCTAATGTTGCTCAATCTCTGACTTCAGAGCCAAAGATTGAATCTGAGAGTAATCATCCAATCTCCTAGTCTGCTGATGATTACAAGGAGTACTTTCAACTGAAGGCAGCCCAACAGACCTCTTCCTCAGTCACTGTTGCTCACAGTGGTAATTCTACAGTCTGTCTCTCTCATTCTACGCCTCTTGGACCTCGGGTTTTGGATTCTAGTGCTTCTGATCACCTAACTAGTAATGCTTCTCTTTTCCCTAATTTATCCTCACCTAAAACTCCACATCATATCACCCTTGCTGATGGGTCAAAAGTCCAAGCCACTGGTATTGGCCAAATTTCACCTCTTCCCTAACTACCATTGAAATCAGTTTTATTAGTTCATGGATGTCCCTTCAATTTAATTTCTATAAGCAAGTTGACTCAATCATTAAATTGTGCCATCACCTTCACTTCTGATTCTTTCTTGATACAGGACCGGAGTACGGGACGGACGATTGGAGCAGGATCTGAATCACATGGTCTCTACTACCTTCAGTCCTCTGCTTCTACCATATGTGCATCTACTGAGTCTTCTGGTTTACTCCATCGTCGTCTTGGTCATCCCAGCTTGAATAAACTGAAGAAAATGGTACCTCATCTCTCCCAATTGGAGTCCTTAGAGTGTGAGTCGTGTCAACTAGGAAAGCATGTTAGAGCTTCTTTTCCTAGTAGTGTTCATGGTCGAGCTGTGTCTCTTTTTGATATTGTTCATTCTGATGTTTGGGGTCCTAGTCGTGTTGCTTCTATTTTAGGACATAGGTATTATGTTACTTTCATTGATGATTTTTAAAGATGTACTTGGATCTTTTTAATGAAAACTCGTTCTGAGTTATTCACAATTTTCAAAACTTTCTATTCAGAAATCAAAACTCAGTTTGGCAAAGTTATCCGTGTTCTACAAAGTGATAATGCTAAAGAATACTTCTCTGATTGTTTCACTTCCTTTATGAATTCCCATGGCATTCAACATCAATCTAGCTGTCCTCATACACCTCAACAAAATGGTGTCGCCGAGCGAAAACATAGACATATTGTGGACACTGCTCGTACTCTGTTATTGAATGCTAATGCACCTCCAAAATTGTGGGGGTCCTTACTGCGGGATATTTAATAAATCGGATGTCATCCTCTGTTTTGAATGATCAAGTTCCTCATTCCCTGTTATATCCATTGGATTCCCTTTACTCTGTCCCCCCTCGTTCTTTGGTTGTACTTGTTTTGTCCATGATCTTTCCCCAGGTCGTGATAAGTTGTCCGCCCGTGCTATCAAATGTGTGTTCTTAGGATACTCTCGTGTCCAAAAGGGGTACCATTGTTACTCTCCCACTACACATCGGTTCTACACCAGTGCAGATGTCACCTTCTTTGAAGACACACCATATTTCAGTACCTCAGAAGTCTCTTCACTTGACTCCGATCTTTATTCTCAGGTATTGCCTATTCCTCTTTTTGATTCTGTTGAGTCTCCACCTGCTAGTTTAGAGACACCTGAGCCTCCACCAGAGTGTCCTCCTCCTTCACTACCAGGGTCAGGTCGTCTCCCACACCGATATGGGGTAACTTATGAGCGTCGGTCACATACTTTGGTTCCACCTCCTAGTACACTGTGTGATTCCGCTTCTGCTCCGGTCTCCTCACCTACTCCGGCTCCACCTGTCCCAGTTGACTTGCCCATTGCTCTTCGTAAAGGTAAACGTTCTACTTCTAATCCTCATCCCATTTATAATTTTCTCTCATATCATCGTTTGTCTCCTACCTATTCTGCTTTTGTCTCTGCTATTTCCTCTATTACCATTCCCAAGACAGTACAGGAGGCCTTAACCCATCCAGGATGGCGACAAGCTATGATTGATGAGATGACAGCTTTAGAATCTAACCATACTTGGGAACTTGTTCCACCTCCGTCTGGCAAATCCGTTGTTGGATGTCGGTGGATCTTTAATGTTAAAGTGGGCCCTGATGGACAGGTGGATAGATTGAAAGCCTGTCTTGTGGCTAAGGGATACACACAGGTATATGGTTTGGATTACAGTGACACTTTCTCTCCAGTTGCGAAGATGGCCTCAGTTCGCCTCTTCTTGGCCATAGCTGCTGTGAGACATTGACCCCTATTTCAATTGGATATCAAAAATGCTTTCTTACATGGTGACTTAGAGGAGATCTATATGGAGCAACTCCCCGAGTTTGTTGCTCAGGGGGAGTCTGACCTTGTGTGTAAATTACGGAAGTCCTTATATGGCCTTAAACAATCACCTCGAGCTTGGTTTGGTTGGTTTAGCAAAGTCATACTGGAGTTTGGAATGATCCGCTGCGAGGCAGACCACTCTGTTTTTTTTTAAACCCTCACTGACCCATAAATTTATTTATCTTGTGGTATATGTGGATGATATTGTAATTACAGGTGATGATCAGGAGGGCATCAAGGCTCTAAAGCAGCACTTATTTGACCACTTTCAAACTAAGGATTTAGGTCCTCTGCGCTATTTCCTTGGGATTGAGGTTGCTCAGTCAAAGTCCGGTGTTGCTATTTCTCAGAGAAAATATGCTCTTGACATTCTGGAGGAGACATGACTCACATATTGTAAGCCAGTTGACACCCCAATGGATCCTAATGTGAAGCTTCTACCTAACCGGGGGGAGCCCTATTCTGACCCAGGGAGGTATCAAAGACTAGTGGGCAAGTTAAATTATCTCACCATGACTAGACCTGATATATCCTTTCCTGTCAGTGTTGTAAGTCAGTTCCATAACTCTCCTTGTGAGAGTCATTGGCATGCAGTTGTGCGGATCCTCAGATATCTCAAAGGATCACCTGGGAAGGGACTTGTTTACAGTGATAGAGGACATACAAATATTGTTGGGTATTCCGATGCAGATTGGGCAGGTGATGCAAGTGACAGACGGTCAACAACGGGTTATTGTGTGTTCTTGGGAGGTAATCTTGTTTCATAGAAGAGTAAAAAACAAAGTGTTGTTGCCAGATCGATCACAGAAGCAGAGTATCGTGCAATGGCTCACACCACGTGTGAGCTTTTGTGGCTAAAGTCTTTAATTCAAGAGTTGCAGTTTTGCAAGGTTGGCCCTATGGAACTAATGTGTGATAACCAGTCAGCCTTATACCTCTCCTCTAATCCAGTTTTTCATGAGAGGACAAAGCATATAGAAGTTGATTGTCATTTTATCAGAGAAAAGATCCTCTCCGGTGTCATCAAGACTTCCTCAGTTTGCTCCAAGGATCAACTTGCAAATATTTTTAGTAAATCTTTACGGGGTCCTAGGATAACCTATATATGTGACAAGCTGGATGCCTATGATATGTATGCTCCAGCTTGAGGGGGAGTGTTAAGATATGTAGAGATATTTCGTATATTCTGTTAGATATAATTGTTTATTCTCTTTGATTTATTGTATAGTTTCCTGATTTAGGTTGATCCTAAACTGATTTAGGTTGATCCTAATCCCTAAACTCTAGGGATTGGTTCCCTCTTAGCATGTGTATATATATATATATATATATATATATATATATATATATTGTTGTATTTGCCGATTCTATCAATCAATATACACTTTTCAGTATTTCTACTTCAAGTATAACTTAATAAGAACCCTTTCCTTGGGATGCAAATTTGATGTATCTCTTGTTCTTTCATTTAGCTAGAATTAATGTGCGATGAATGCTTTGTTATTTGTTATGTGTGAGCAGGAAGTTATATGGTTCTATACAAGATGTGGTGGTTCCTTTAATGTACATGCAGTACACAACTCGCAAGGTCCTTGTAATGGAATGGATTGAGGTATTATACCATTTGCTATTTACTCACTATATTTTAGCAAGAATCTGTGCCTGTACAGATTAGATACCAAAGATAATTTTATGGGTTAAATATGTTGTTGGTCCCTCAAAATACGATGAAATTTGGTTTTGGTCTCTCATTTATTTTTTCATTGGTTTTGATCCTCCATTTTTTAAAATCGCATGCTTTTAGTACTCCTTATCAATTGTACTCAGTTAAGTCACTTTCGCAGTTCCACTACGACGTTCCTGGGTAAAAATTTACAAAAAAAATTCTTGCGATTTTTGCTCTAGAAAATTCATGTGTAGTAAATTTCCATAAAAAACCTCAATTTTTTTTTACATAAAAATGTTGCTATAAAATTTCTTTGCTTTGTTGTAAAAAAACCTATAGTAAATTTCCCGCAAATTTTAGAATTTAAACAAAATTTCCTTTGAATTTTGAAATCTGTAGGAAAATTCGAATGTAAATCCATGGAAAAATCTACAAGAAATATTACTACGTTATCACTCAGCGGAATATAACTAACGACAATGACTAAAATCACGTGATTTTGAAAAATGGAGGACCAAAACCAATGAAAAAATAAATGAGGGACCAAAACAAAATTTCGCTATATTTTGAGGGATTAAAAACATACTTAACCCTAAATTTATTGTATATCCCCTTGCATGAGATGAACCAGTCTGGAGTTATTTAGAAAATATCCTTAATATCCTCTTTTATAATGGTCTGAACTAGAGTACTTGATACTTACCTAGAGAAACAATTATATTATATATCACCAGGAAATAGTCTTCCTAAGTGATGTGGTGTGCCTTTTTAGATCTATTTCCTAGCCCCAAGTGTCTCCTCGAAAATAAGTCAAGGCACATAGGGCCATTTTATCTTATACTTTCTCTCTGTTTCTAGCTGAAAAAAATTGTGACTTCTGCTGACATATTAGCTTACTATGGCTATTGTAGGGGCGAAAGTTGTCAGAAGTGAAGGATCTCTACCTGATTGAGGTCATCTATGAAACTAGTTGCAAACAAGTTATTCTAAAATTTAATCTGTACAATTCTTAGCTTTTGCATAATGATGCTGAGCATATTTTGTATTTCCTGATGCTGATTAGGTAGGAGTTTACTGCTCATTCAATCAACTTCTTGAGTGTGGGTTCTATCATGCAGATCCACACCCTGGAAATCTTCTTCGGACATATGATGGCAAATTAGCTTATTTAGGTAATTGAAGATAAAAAAATTAATATTTCATATACTTTCTCAAATGCATATTATATCTTATAATCTTGTTGTTTGGTATCTATTCTTTTGGTGTCATGGTTGATGTTTACATAAATTTGTCATGTTTTGAGGATTTAATGATTGTGCTGAAGTTAAACTCTTTGAATAGCTTGATCACTTCTTGATATGTGTTACTTAATAGGATCAATACAAATGAATTTTCACAAGTTTTTGTAGGCTTCACACTTCTTTCTCCTGGTTTGCATATTATGCGTTGTTCTAGTTTAAAAACAATTGAACACCTGTTCTTGCCCTATAAGGTGACTACTTTCTTATGGAACAAGTATTTGGGTTTTGGATGTGCATTGGTGTGTCTTCATACTTTGGAGTTTCTGTTGGTTATAAAGGCTTCGGTAAAGAGGCAAAAAATTTTGTGCAAATTGCACAATTTATGCGGTTGTTTGCTGTACAGGGCTGGAGTGGACTGCTCACATATTTCAGGGTGTTTCTCTAACAATCAACTTGTTATGAAATAGGATTCTGTCTATGGCCCCTCTTTGGTGTTCTTCTAATGTTTGTTTCAAGGGGATTTCCATTTTAGACATGTATGAATATTACTTTGTTTTGCTGCATATTACAACCTATTTTTTCTTGTTCTCTCATCCCTTTTTCGTGGATTTTTATCCTTCTTTGTCTTTAAACAAGTTTTACTATCAAAGAAGAAACATATGCTTTTGATTTAGAGCTTATGGTTGTAGAGTGTTAGAATATTTGAATAATATTTGTAATATCTTAGAATATCTGTTAATATTAGGTTTTATCCTATAATATCTCCTAGGATTAGTTTCCATATTTCTAGATAATTATCATGATTTGTTTCCTAATTAGGAGTCTATATTGGTCAATATATATAAGCATCTATGTCTAGTCCTTTGTATCAATTAATTAAGTATCAAGTCTCAATTCATAGATCACTATATATTTATTAATTATTCTTCTCCTCTCTTCTTCCTTTTTATCCAAAACCCTATAACTTCAACATAGAGGAATACGGAAATTTTCGGGGATAAATGATGCTGGTAGACTACGAGATAAAATAGTCTTTTCAACTAATGTATGGTGTTCAACTAATGCCTATTTGACAGGAATTTCTTTTTCTGATATGTAGAGAGATTGACAAGCTTAGTTTTGTTAATTAAACTAGTCTTTGGTTGTCTGTTGGTCAGATCAGAATAGGAGTCTCAGTTTTATAGTTCAGGCATTTTTTGTTGTCCTTTAAAGACAATACGTTCTGTTGTTCTACTTTATTATTATTTGCATAAAAAAAGAAATTTTACTAAGGAAGAAGAGACGAGACACTAGAAGACAACGAAAAAAACACCTAGAACTTATGAGATTGAGTCATGTAACAAGGCATGTCAATATCTGAACATGTCTAACAAGGAAACAATTTTAATGGGACTAAAAATGGAAAAATAAAGGGAAGCTAAAAAATTAATCCTATCCCAATTGTAGTGTAGGATCCATGAAGTGCCAACATCAGAGAGCAGCAAAGATTGAGTACTCCAAATTTAGCATCTTTATGAGTGCCAAAACCTCTAAAATTAATAAGGATATCTGCAAAACTTATAGTCCCGAGAATTAGGTTCATTTAATTATTGTTAGAATTAGGTTCATTTAATAAGGATATGTGGAAAACTTATAGTCCCAAGAATTAGAATTACTATTTTTAATAAGTATCGGCTAAATAATAATTAGCTGTACAATCCCTAATTAGTTGCTTATTAGGATTAGATTTAGCAATCATAATCATTTGTATTTATTGCATACATAAATACAACATTGAGTGGTATAAGTTAGACACAAAATTTCAAATTCAACATGGTATCAGAGCGGTCCCAACCACCGTGACCTGTCCCAACCCTATTACGCCCTATTCCGCTGCGTGCTGAGTTTCAAAGTTCGGAACTTTTATTTGTTCGTCTCTCCCACTAACCAAGTCCTTACATTTATATTCTTCTTTTATTTCCAACCTTCGTCGTGCATCTTTTCGACGTGCTTGCAAATCATCCGCTGTGCATTTTACCAGTGTGCTCTGCCTCCATCTCTTCCTCGTCGCGCTTTATCTGGCTGTTTTCTCCTGTTTTACGCTACTGCCTCCGCCGGCCGTCGCTGCGGCCTGCCGATATTTTGATTGGAGACCCCACAACCGGATTTGTCTCCTCGAGCTGAGTCCAACACCTCCGTAACCGCCTCAAATGAAACTCAGACGCGTCTGCATGCACCATATCTTCTCTGACGTGTCCCCCTACAGTTAGTCGTCGTCCGCCGCGTGTCCGGCAGGTCTTGCCATCGGTGAAGTCGCCTTGGCCTGGTCTACCTTGATCTGGCCTTGGTTCCTCCATATGACACTTCGTGACTGGTCTCTTGGACCGTTTGGCTTGTTTCTCTCTCGTGCTTGCTGTTCCAGACCCATAATTTTCAAAACCTATAGATTTATCTTTCGACTACCTTGAGCAATCTACTTGGCCTGTGTCTATCCTAGAGCAATCTACCTGACTCCGTGGCTTTCCCAGTGCAATCTACTTAGCCCCACGACTTTCTCAGGGTAATCTACCTGGCCCCACGGTTTCCCGGTGTAATCAATCTGGGCCCGCGATTCATTATTTTCAATTTAGTTAATATGGGTATATTTGCAACAAGCTTAAAGCTTAATAAGATTTAGCTTGAGGGGGAGTGTTAGAATTAGTCACATTTTTTAATTAATAACAGTTATATAATATTTAGCTGTACAATCCCTAATTAGTTGCTTATTAGGATTAGATTTAGCAATCATAATCATTTGTATTTATTGCATGCATATTATAAATACAGCCTTGTGTGGTCTGAGTTAGACACACAGAATTTCAAATCCAACAATTTTGTTTAAGTGTTTCCATCTGTGTGTGCGTGCACGTGTGTGTGTGAACTTCTGTTTTCACTCTTGGTGAATTCTTTACTTTGCTATCAAAATACTTGAGAGTCCATTTGTTACCAGAAGTAAAAGGAAAGGAAAAATGATCATACGGACAAAAGAATTTTGTGACTATCTAGTTTTGATATTGGTCTTATTTGTAATACTCCATATGCATATTTATGTTAAATTATGTCTTATGTCCTAGTATATGGCTTGTTTGTTCTATTTCAGTTTTGCAATATTTACTGCTAATTGTATGTCTAGCATCTAGAAGATATATCTAAGTAGGTATAGACATAAATAAGATTTTTTTTTCATCCCCCCACCTCTTTTGTACCAGATTTTGGTATGACAGGTGAATTCAAACAAGAATTGCGTGATGGATTCATGGAAGCTTGTCTACATCTTGTAAATCGCGATTTTGATGCATTGGCTAAGGACTTTGTCACTCTTGGGTATTTATGTTTATTTATGTTCCATTTCAGTTATTAAAATAACTATCCTTCTTGGTATAAGATTGGCCTACTTGTAAATTTTATCAGGCTTCTTCCACCAACTGCAGACAAAGAAGCTGTCACAAAGGCTTTGACAGGTTTTTACTTTTAGTGTGTTGTATTAAATTTAGGCCTGGGCCTAACTCAACCCCAAAAGCTAGCTTGTAGGGCGAGGATCGCCCAAGACTTACATACTATTATTTGACCTTATCTCTAGTCAATGTGAGATTCTCCAACACACCCCTTCACGCCCAGAGCTTGGTCATCTGGAGCGTGGACATCTACGGTTGGGGGCCGTATCTAGGATAGGCTCCGATACCATTTTAAATTTAGGCTTGGGTCTAACTCAACCCCAAAAGCTAACTTGTAGGGTGAGGATTGCTCAAGACTTGTATACTATTATTTAGCCTTGTCTCTAATCAATATGAGATTTTCCAACAAGGTGAATTTTAAATAATTGTGACTATATGCTGCAGTTAACTTTCCTCCTTTCTTGAGGTAATATTTGTTAATTCTCTCACCTGCATTGTTCTTTGTAGGTGTCTTCCAAAATGCTGTTTCCAAAGGAGTTCGTAATATCAGCTTTGGAGACCTTTTAGGAAACTTAGGAGCCACCATGTAAGCTCCTTTTTTATGCATTAAATATATAATTGTCCAGTAAGAAAAGAAAAATGGAATGTGAAATACATTAAGGAAGGTGTATATTTTATCCTACAAAGCTGTCCAACCTCTTTGCTTTTTTGACTAGGAAATTATGGAAAAAGCCATGGGCAGAACACCAAAGTCATTAAATTGACACTTGATCATTTGCTATAGATCGGGTAGCATACATTTATCATACTTACTTTTTGTAAATGTTTTGATAACAGGAAAATAATTATAAAGAAAGACAGTGAATATTATGTGAAATTGTTGAAGTGATAGGGTTTTGTCTTTAAGATATAGAAGGAGGAAAAGGAATACTCAAAATAAGAAAATTGTATTGATAAGATGTGAACGATATGTTGGTTGTTATTATAGAAGACAAAGCAACAATCCTTATACTATCCTAGACTCTAAATCCTTATTGAATAAGGAAACAAATCATGATATATATAAGGAAATATAGAAACCAATCCTAAGAAATAATAATGTATGTTACTATCAATTACCTTAAGACACAATTAAGATATTATAATATATTTTTCATATATTCAAACAAAAATAAATAAGAAGGCTTAATTGCACTTTAAGTCCTTCTACTATAGCTAATGTGTCATTGTGGTCCCTAATAATTTTTTGCGTTATTGTAATTGTTGCGATTAAATCCCTCCATCACTTTTCCCCTACTTAAAAACCCTTAAATCATTATTTTCTCCACTCAAATTCTCCATAAACTAACTCGATTAATTCATTTTAAACCCTCTTCCACTCAAAACTCATCCATTGAAACATAAAATTTCACACAAAATCAAAAGATCGTAAATTTCCCCCTTCTAACTTATGAACTTCTAAAATTATTTCTTATCTCTCAAATGTGTTATCTCAAGTCCATTCCCCTTATGCAGAGCCTACATTCTCATGTTGAAATTAAAAAAAATAAAGGGACTAAGCTTGCACAAAAAATTATTGTGGGACCACATAACACACTAGCAATAGTAGAATGACTTAAAGTGTAATTAAGTCTTGAAAGAATATGGAGTGGAGAATATTATATTATTCTTGACTAAAATTTCTTAATTTTGGTACGACAGGAGAATTAAGACATAAGGAAGAGTACAGGCCCCCCACCCCTCAAAAAATTGCTTGCGTATTTGCAGGAGCACCCCTAGAAAGTGAGACTAAAGATAAATGAGATGCACACCCGTCCTATTGTAGATAAACATATACATTCTATCCTATAAAAGAATAAAATGCCTCTTTAGAAATGTCGGGAAATATGCAAATAATGCTATTCATCTTAACAAAAAAGTTATATACATTGTTACACTGTCAAGAATCACCTATGATTATATTTAATTATATGGAATGACAAAATTATTTTCCACTATTCTAACTTACACTCCTTATTTCCTCCATTGGGGTTAGTAACCAAAATAATATAGTAATTCATGCATATAAACTAAGTTGTATAGAAAAGGAAATGAGGACTCAACTTCAAAGAAGGAATGAAGAACATGCTTCCCATGAAGCTGAGGACAGGGAAAAACAAGCTCATGTTCAGTAAACATGACATCCACGGAGACAAAGAAGCGATGACTCAAAGGTTTATTACGTCTATATCCCTTTGTCAAGAGCATAACCTAAGAAAACACATTTGAGACCATGATGGTCAATTGTGGTACAATGTTGGCAATGAAAATTAACAAAGGCCACATAACCAAAGACATGAGAATGTAGGCTCTGCATAAGGGGAATGGAAGGAAAGAATGACATCATGAGCTGAATAGGAGTTGCATTGCTAAGAACATGGGAGGGTAACTAATTTATCAAACAAGAGCTATTAAAATAGCTTCCCCTAATATGAGCTAGGAATAGACATTTTGGATGTCCAAGACTCTTGTGCTGAAGCCAAATTTGGGGAGCATAATTTTCAAAGCTAGACCAATGGTAGGAACATACCGGCTTTTGCTTAGGACCAATCTTCGTCACGCTTGGTAAGGGGATGATACAACGCTCCTAGTCCTTGTCCTTATCAACTCCAATCCAGTCATCTTCCTTTTGGCATTATTTTGAAAGACACAATGAGAATAAGAGAAAGCTAGTGCACAATTTAAGTCTTTGGTAAGCTTATGAATGGAAATGAGGTTTTTTGAATGTTTGCTAAAATTGACGATGTTATTTAGATAAAGAAAAGGTTGGATGTTAAGATTCCCATGGCTAATAACTGATGTATGGCTGCCATATACTACCACTATAATATGTTTACAAAAGAAGTGTTGACCATAAAAAATGTGATGACTTAAAAGTCGTATAGTAGCACCTAAGTCAATAATCCAAAAATCCTCAGAAAAAGTGCTACAACTATACGGAATTGAGAACAAAAAATTCTTACTACACATGGCTAGAGAACAAGTTTCCTAGACTTATTGAGGGAGTCAATGGGAGTTGGTAGAAGCTCCAGCTTATCCTTACTGAGGGCTAGAATTTCATCTACCAATTTGCAGACCTCAATTGCAGGTTGGGGCAATGAGGAAATCAGATTTACCTACATGTGTTGCATACCCTTGAATCGTGCCGTCGGACTTAGAACATGATCCTTCCCAAAACTGTTCAAAGAAAATCTTTTGTTGTGACAAAAATTCTTGCAATAAGTATTACCATAGACTAATCTTTTCTGATTTTGGAAAAAAAAAAAAAGAGGAAGTGTTCTTGTTCGTGATTAAGGATGATCCAGTAATCAACCAGTATGACAACCCAATGGCTTTCCATGCCTTGAACCTTGTAAAACATTTCAGAAATAGAGGGAAGTTCCTCCTTGGTCAAAATCTGAACCTGAATAGGATCACATTCAAGTCTAGCCCATAGAGGAATTCAAAGAACTGATTTCTCTCAACAAAGCTAGTCAAATTAGAAGCATCTTTGTTGCACTTCATCTTGTGATTCTGGTATTGGTGTAACTCAATCCATAACAATGTTAGGTAGCAAAGCACTATCTTTAAATATTTAAGACATAGCGAGTGGTTATTTCTTGCTTCATAAAGTATGTATGGCAAATCTTTTCCCAAATTTCGTAGGCAATATTAGGATTCAGAGTTCAATAATTACATCATAGCGAGTGGTTATTTCTTGCTTCATAAAGACTTCAGTTCTTGCTAATATCAGGATTTAGAGTTCCAAAACTACATCATAGTGAGAGAATCCTTTTCATCCCACACAGTTAATTGTGGTTCCCTCACTGTTTTTTATGGTCTTTAACTGTGGTATTGATGACTTGGGCCCATTGCAGTTAGTTTTTTCTCTAGTCAAGAAATAAAATGGAATGAAGGATTGGAATGTGATTGGATTTAAGAGCATCGTGTTATGGATAGACTAAGTGATGGTAGAGTTGGGGTTAGTCTCTGTATCAGAGATAATGGTAGAGGAACAAGGTCATTGGGATTTAAGGGTGTCATGATTTGGATAGAGTAAGTGGTGGTAGAGTTGAGGTTAGTCTCTGTATCAAAGATAAATTATAGAGGAACAAGGTCAAATGGTAAGGACAATTGTTGTTTGGAATGAAGGCTAATGAGTTGCTGCCGGTTAGGCATGTTAAAATTAGTCACATGCTGATTTTAATTAGTAACAGCTAATTGTTGTGCAATCCCTAATTAGTTGCTAATTAGGATTAGAATTTAGCAACCATAATTATTTGTATTTATTGCATAATATTATAAATATAGCCTTTTGTGGTCTGAATTAGACACAAAATTTCAAATTCAATATGGTATAAGAGCAGTACCATCCACCGTGACCTGTCTCGGCCCTATTCCGCTCCAAAGTTCGGAACTTTTATTTGTTCAACTCTCTCACCGACAAGTCCTTACATTCATACTCTTTTATTATTTTCAACCTCCACCATGCATTTTTCCGTCGTGTTTTCAAATCATCCACCGTGCATTTTACCGGTGTGTTCAGTTTCCATCTCCTCCCTGCCGTATCATCTTTCTGGCCATTTTCCTCTGTTTTCCATCGCTACCGCAGTCTATAGCCACCACCTCCGTCGACGACTTTGACCGGTGACACCACCACCGGAGTCGCGCTACCCAGATGAGTTCACGGCCGCTGGAACCACCTCCTACGCTGCTCCGATGCTCCCGCATGCGTTCTATCTTTGCAGGTGCGCTTTCCTATTTCCAATCACCGTCCAATGCGCGTGGAGGCGTCTTGTGTCTTCTGCTACCGCGACCGCCATCATCGGACTCGCTCCGACCTGCTCTAAATCGATCTGGCCTTAGTTCCTCCATATGTCACTCTATGACTGCTCTCTTAGACTGTTTGTCATTTCTCTCTTGTCTAACGGTTGTTTTCTCTCTCCAACTTGCTGTTTCAAAGACCCATGACTTTCAAAACTTATAGATGTATCTTGCAGCTATCCAGAGCAATCTACCTAGTCCTGTGGCTATCCCAGTGCAATCTACCTAGCCCTACAGCTTCTCAATGCAATCTACCTGGTCCTACGGCTTTCATAGCGTAATCAATCTGTCCCGTGATTTATTATCTTCAATTTTGTTAATGTGGATATATTTGTAATAAGCTTAAAGCTTAGTAAGCATAATCATTTGTATTTATTGCATACATATTATAAATATAGTCTTGTGTGGTATGAGTTATACACACAGAATTTCAAATTAAACAAGGCAATATGGGATAGATCCAATTAGAGGAAGCTGAAACTAGTCAAATAGAATGGGCAGTGGACAGACAGGCAACTAGGCACACTGCCATGCCCTATAAAGAATCATCTCATTTGGCAGAATGTATGTCAGAGATATGCCTTGCAGGAGTTAAGATCTTAAGGGCTAAAGTTCCAAAATTAAGAACCAATTAACACCATAGTTATCAATCGTGGTCTATAGCAATGTTATCGCGGTGGGGCATCACATCGCATTTTAGTGTTGCAGCTGTCAGGGTCACCATAGCGGCTGAAATTGCAGCAAATGGGAAGTTGCGGCTGAAACTTCGAATCTCATTTAGAAACCTATTTTTCCTCAAGCTGAACTTTACCAGGATAATTTTCCTTGGGATAAAAATGGGATTTCATCATTCTTTGTTCATATAAAAGAGTTTGAAACCCTTGTTCAGTTTTCACCTATGAAAACACACACTTCTTTTCTTCTACTTCTTTTCAAATTGTAAACTATATCATCAACAATTTTCTAAACCCAACTCCAACATGGGACATAGATGTAATGCACTAAGTTATTAGAGATTTCTGGATTCATAAACTCTTGATTCATATTTTTTATTCTCTATTCTTTTGTTTTCCCGATGTTAGTTATCTCATTGTTTATATTTCACTTTGACATGCTATGTATCATCTTTTTCTTATTGTCATACTTTTTTCAGGTATAAATTCAAATTTAGGATACCTTCATACTTCTCACTTGTCATTCGAAGGTAGTGCTTCCCATACAACGCTTAAACTAATGTTTCTGTAAAATCCTAAATAATATCTTCTGTTTTAGCCTTGCTGTACTCGAAGGAATTGCAGTTAGCTTTAACCCTGAGTACAAAGTTTTGGGTAGTACTTATCCTTGGATTGCTCGAAAAGTACTTTCTGACAGCTCCCCTCAACTTAAATCTTCTTTGGAGGATCTTCTTTATAAGGTAAATATAGAAGGCCCTTTTTTTCAAATGGTACCTGACATCCTGACCTATAAATAGAATCTTGATTCTCTTAGTGGTATCTCTTTTTTTACTTTGCTTCAATGCCATATCTAATTATGTTAATACTTTCAAGTATTTTTCACTTAATTTTGACTGCAATCCTCTTTTTGTCAGGATGGTGTTTTCAGAATAGACCGTCTAGAGTCTTTGTTGACAGAGGTAAAGTTTTTTAATTATTTTTTATTCTCTTCAATTCTTTTTTACTATTTTCTGTATAAAGTTAAAATATTATAAGAAGTTCTTTTTGGTGTCACTATCATAAACCTAGCCTTCGATTCCTATTTCCAAATTGACCAATGAATGAAAGCCCTGTTTCATGGGTATTTCCCTTATTTGTTGTAAAGATGACTAGGGCTTAATTGTTTGGACTTTGGATTATTGATTAATTGAACTGGACTTAGTTGAAGAGATCTAATCAAGAATTTATCGATGCTCTGACTTCTCATCCTCAGGCGGGATTTTCATCCATTCACTGGTCTATCTAAAAAAAATACTTGGTTGACGTCATACGTATTTTCAAGAAATCTGCTAAGATAAACCCACTGGTCCATTTTGATCCAATTGTAGAATCATCCTTCTTTTGATTTAAAAAGAGCAATTTTAGGAATCTATTTAATCCAAAGCATCATTGAAATGCTTTAAGCTACCTTGTGCAATATGGCATGAGAACGTGCTTTCGATTTCCTTTATAGTAAATCCTGTTTCATGCAGAATTTATTCAAAGATCCTATCCTAATATGGTTTTATGACAGTCTCTCCGTGCCAAAACAGAAAAGGCCTTAGTAAAGCAACAATCTGAAGGTGCTGATTCGAGATTGGTTATGAAGGAAATCCTTTCTTTTACGCTAACAGAAAAGGTACATATTGTTTGTCTACCAATTAACATTCTATTTTGCGACTACATTTAACTTTTCCTCCCTAATATGGGTTTTGTCATCATCTTTGCAGGGTGAATTTGTGAGGGAAATAGTTGTTCAAGAATTTGCTAAAGTATGTTTCTTCTAGTTGCTTATTAAAATTACAATAGCAGTGAGGAACATGAAAAATGAAAATTTGGATATTTGTCATAGAAATTTATTCTCTAATGTTCAATCATAACTGTTAGCATTTCCTTGGATGATTGCAAACTCCAGCTACATTGCATGATTTTTTGAAGATACTAAATACATTACTAATATTGTCATATCATGGTGTCCCTTAATGGCAACCAAGTATTATTTTTCTATTGTAGGATTTCTTTGAACATGTTGAAACAATAAAAATTTAGCTACATTATTTACCCCATTTTTTAATACTTGTATTTTACTGCAATTGCTTTGCAGTCAGTCTATCAGTATTGTCATACTTTGGAATTGGAAACTGATATGGGTTAGATTGAATGCTTGAGAGATTATTAGCTTTCAGCCATTAAATTTTTATGTACATCAATACAGAATTGACTCCCCTAATTGTAGGGATTAAATAAGATAATTACAGCTGATTTCCGGATTCCAAATCTAAATAAATGCACAATCTAATACAATCTGTTAGAAATAGTGTATTATGGGCTTATGAGCCTATTCTTTGTTGTAATTATGTAATTAGGGTTTCTGTAATTTCTTGTATATATATATGCAGAAAAATGAACTTTATTTCCCTTAATCAAATTTGTATAATATAGGAGTATAAATAGGAAAGAAATCAAATCTGTACAATTAATCTAGGCCTAGAAATCAGGGAAAGAATAATTTTCCTATAATTGCTGCAACTAAAAAAGGAAAGAAGATAACTACAGATTTGTACAGCTAGCTGTACAAATCAGAATAAATCTGAATCACAAATAATTAATTGATATTTGACAATCTCCAACACTCCCCCTCAATCTGGGTGATAGATGTCTATCATTCCCAGATTGGTTCTAATACTTTCATATGTGTGTCTTGAAAGTGCTTTAGTTAAAATATCTGCCGTTTGGTTGCATGTAGATGGTCAATACTTATGATACCACAATCAATCTTTTCCTTGATGAAGTGCCTATCAACCTCCACATGCTTTGTCCTATCATGGTGAACTGGGTTCTTGGCAATGCTAATGGCAGCTTTGTTGTCACATAGTATCCTCATTGTATAGTTAGTAGGAATTCTGAGTTCTTCTAACATTCTTCCCAGCCAAATTCCTTCACAAATGCCATGTGCCATGGCTCTGAATTCTGCCTCTGCACTGCTTCTAGCAACTACAGTCTGTTTCTTGCTTCTCCAAGTAACCATGTTCCCCCATACAAAGGAGCAGTAGCCAGTAGTTGATTTTCTGTCCAATGTGCATCCTGCCCAATCTGAATCAATATATACTTCAATACCTCTGTTTGAATTTTTCTTGAAGTAAAGGCCCCTTCCCGGTGTACCTTTAAGGTATTGAAGGATCCTAGTCACAGCTTTCATGTGGAAGTTGGTTGGATTTGTCATGTGGCGGCTTGCCATGCTTACGGCAAACCCGATGTCAGGCCTAGTGTGTGTTAGGTAGATTAATTTTCCAACTAGGCTCTGATATCTTTCTTTATCTGCTGGTGGACTTTCATCTTCTAAGTTACTCCTTTTTGCTGGTTCTATAGGAGTATGTGCTAGCTTACACCCAAGCATTCCGGTTTCTTGAAGAAGGTCCAATGTGTACTTCCTTTGAGACACATAAATTCCATTCTTTGTTCGAGCAACTTCCATTCCTAGAAAGTACTTCAGCTGACCCAAGTCTTTAACTTCAAATTCTTTAGCCAAAAGCATTTTTAGGTGCCTAATTTGATCATGATCATCTCCTGTAATGACAATATCATCAACATAGACAATGATTAAGGCTACCTTTCCTTCCAAGGAGTGTTTGACAAACATAGTGTGGTCTGATTGACATTGAGTGAATCCGTCTTCCTTGACAACTCGAGTTAACCTGTCAAACCAAGCTCTTGGGGATTGCTTGAGGCCATACAAAGTTTTTCGGAGCTTGCACACTTTGTCTAAGGTGCTGGATGATTCAAGTCCTGGGGGAATTTGCATGTATACTTCCTCTTCTAATTCGCCATTTAGGAAGGCATTTTTAATGTCCAATTGGTGTAATGGCCAATCCAAATTCGCTGCTAATGAAAGGATAACACGAACTGAATTGAGTTTGGCCACTGGTGCAAATGTTTCTTCGTAGTCCACACCATATGACTGAGTGAACCCCTTTGCCACCAATCGGGCTTTGTACCGATTTATACTCCCATCTGCATTGTATTTGATGGAAAAAATCCATTTGCATCCCACTGTTTTCTTCCCTTCTGGCAGAGTAGTCAGCTCCCAAGTGTTGTTTTTAACCAAGGCTTGAAACTCCTCTGTTACAGCCGCTGTCCACTCAGGTTGTTGTAGTGCTTCATGTATATTCCTTGGAATTTGATTGCTGTCAAGTGATGCTACAAAGGTCCTGTACCCCTGTGACAACTTTCTATAGGATACACATTTTTCAATGGGGTGCTGAGTGCAAGTTCTCACCCCTTTTCTCAAGGCAATAGGGATATCAAGCTCAGCTATACTAGTATGCACAGGTTCAGAGTTAGGAATTTGATTACCTGGGGGGATTTCATTTTCCGGAGCCTGGTTAGAGTCATGGCTTTGCATTTGAGATGTGTTGGGTCCTTTCTCCTCCTGAGTTTTCTTTTTCCTAAAATAAACCCTTAAGTCATTTTCTTGTGCAGTAGGACCCTGTTGAAGTTGGTTTGTTTCCCTTGGTTCTGCTTCTTGGACCTCTTCTGGTGCTCCTGGGATTGTTGGAGCAGGTCCTAAAGGTGCTAAAGGTGCTGTTGGAGTAATAATTTCCATAGGTGCTGCTGGTGCAGTCTCATTTACTCCTTCAAAAAATAGGAATTCTGCCATTTCAGGATGCATTGTTGTCTTCTCCCCCTGAATTCCAATTTTGGGGTAATATGGTTGATTTTCATTACATCCATAGTGTGATAGAATTTTCTGGTTGACGGGAGTAGCACTTGTAGCCCTCTTGGTGAGGTGAGTATCCAAGGAAAATGCATTTAATGGATTTTGGGTCAAGTTTTCTGCGGTGAGGGCTTAGGTTGTGAACAAAGGCTGAACATCCAAAGATTTTCAAGGGTATCGAGGTGAGAATTCTGCTGGTTGGGTAAAAAGTCTGGAGAGTGGAGTGAGGGGTGTTAAAATTGAGGATACGTGAAGGCATTCTGTTTATAAGGTAGGTGGCTGAAAGTACAGCTTCTCCCCAAAACTATTTTGGTACATTTGAGGCCATCATGAGTGATCTTGCTACTTCCAAAAGGTGTCTGTTTTTTCTTTCTGCTATCCCATTCTGTTGTGGGGTGTCAACACACGAGCTTTGATGTACAATTCCATGTTTTTGAAGGTAGGAATTCAGCATGGAATTAAAGTATTCACGGCCATTGTCTGTCCTAAGAACCTTGATGCTGTTTTGGAACTGTGTTTGCACCATATTATGGAAGTTTTCAAATATTCCTCCTACTTCCGATTTCTCCTTCATGAGGAATACCCATGTGGTCCTTGTGTGATCATCAATGAAAGTAACGAACCATCTAGAACCAGAAATGTTGCTGACCCTTGCTGGCCCCCACACGTCACTATGAATCAAGGAGAAGGGTTGAGAGGGCTTGTATTGTTGAGCTGGATAAGTACTGCGAGTGTGCTTAGATAATTGGCAAACTTCACATTGAAAACTCCTTTTATTTTTATTGAATAATGAGGGAAACATTCTTTCCAAGTACACGAAATTTGGGTGGCCTAGACGGTAGTGCCACAACATTACAGAGTTTTCACTATTTGGAGGACCTACTGCACATGAGTTGGCTTTGGGTTCATTTTTGGAAGCTTCAACTTGAAGGAGATACAGTCCCCCACACTCTTTAGCACTGCCAATCGTCTTCCCCGATTCCAAAGTCTGAAATTCACACAGGTTAGGAGAGAACATAGTGATACAATTCAAGTCTTTTGTCAATTTACTAATGGACAGTAAATTGTAGTCAAGTTTAGGCACATAAAGTACTGAATTCAGAGTTATATTCCTAGAGATAACAACTGAACCTTTACCAATAACCTTTGAGAGTGTTCCATCTGCTATTCGGACTGTTGAGTGATCTTGACTGGGAGAATAATCATTAAATACAGTTATATCTCCAGTCATATGATCCGATGCTCCTGAATCTACAATCCATGATTGTGTTTTCCTTTCGCTAGCATTTAGAGCAGATGAAAAATTACCTTTTTGTGCTACTGTTGCTGTACCACAATTTTTCCTTGTATTTAGCATGGTTTGCTGAAGTAGTTTTTGTAGGAGATTTGAGTCCCCCTTCTCTGGTTCTTTGGAGTCTCCTCTGATGTATCCTTCCTTTCCCTTTCCTTGAAGGAAGATGCGGACAGATCGAGCCCATTGGATGAAGTTTTGGCTATTCAATTTGTGGCCTGTGATAGGAAGAGAGGGACCTTCGATAGAGCTGGCTCTAAGGAGTGCACCAGTCTCCATGTTGACTGAGTTTTCTGGTTTTTCACCTTCCATCGTTGGATTGGTGAATAAAATTTTAGGGTTGGTTCAGATCGTGCTCTGATACCATGCGGAAAAATGAACTTTATTTCCCTTAATCAAATTTGTACAATATAGGAGTATAAATAGGAAAGAAATCAAATCTGTACAATTAATCTAGGCCTAGAAATCAGGGAAAGAATAATTTTCCTATAATTGCTGCAACTAAAAAAGGAAAGAAGATAACTACAGATTTGTACAGTATCACAAATAATTAATTAATATTTGACAATCTCCAACAATATATATATATATATACAATATTCCTAGCTGTTTAAGACACACATGGATTTCATCACATGTCTATCATTTCTCTGTGTCTCAACATGGTATATAGAGTCTGATGTAAAGCAACCCTAATTTGTATTTTTCCCAGTAGACCCATTGTCCATCGATGGCATTTTTTTTTAAATTATGTCTCTCGGGTTACGGGCCCCCTCTTCACTATTGTGTCTCTATCCAGCCATTTTTCCTCTTTTTCCAGCTGCCGCAGCCCCCATTCAATTGCCACCAACTCCAGTTGCCAATTTCAACCGGCGACCCACCATTAAAACTGCTGCACCCAGATCAATCCATCCCAGGCAGACCCACCTCCAATGGCCACCGAACATGCTCTCATGCACCTCTTCTCCCCTAGATGCTAAGTTCCAAGTGCTGCCGATTTCAGTCACACGTGAGTGACCTTTTCCACCCGATCCCACTACTGCCAGAGTTGCCTTGCCCTCCTTCCAAATGTGGGCTTGGTTTTTATGGATTGGGTTTTGTACTTGCTGTTCCTTCTTTATGGATACATTTTCTATCCCTTGCTTGCTATCCCAAGGTTGTTTCTATCTCCTTTTGGTGTCCTATGGCGATTTCTAAACCTCCCAAGTCTGATGCTTTTGTCTTTACCAACTATGTCAATACCTCTCTCTTGATTAACAAGTTGAATGGGAGCAACTACGATACTTTGGTTTTTGACATTTAGCTCAAGGCCAAGATTATGTGGATCACCTCACTCAGAAGTTTGATTCCATTGATGCGAAGGACCACCCAAAATGGAACAAGATTGATGCCTAACTTTGTGGCATCATCAAATCAACAATTCATCCTTCTCTAAAACAAATTTTTCATGCTCATGACACCTATGAAGTTGTTTGGGAGCAAGTCAAGCTTCTTTATGTCAATGATATTCAAGCCCTTTTTCGTGCTCATGACATCTATGAAGTTGGTACTGTCCATCCACTTGCATCTCTCTCAATCGATAATGTCCTCTATGCCCCTGGGTCTCCATTTAATTTATTATCCATTAGTCCTCTAACCCATTCTCTTGACTATGTGGTTTCCTTTACTAAAGACTCTATTATCATACAAGACCGAAGTTCTGGGCAAATGATTGGCACCGAATGTGAGTCCCATGGCCTTTATTAGCTTCACAAATTTGCTCATGCCGGTTCAGTGGTGGACTCTCCTCTCCTCATCCATACTCAATAGGGTCATCCTAGTCTTGCAAATCTGCAGCAATCAGTGCCAAGTTTATCTAAATTGTCCACTTTATCTTGTGAGTCATGTTAGTTGGGAAGACATTGTTGGATATTGAGCCCAAAATAGGAAAGCCCATTTCGGAAGATTCCTAAAATAGAAGAGCAGAATTTCTGATTAATTGTATATTATTAGGATAGCTGAAATTAAGGGATTAATATCCCTGATTGTAAATGGTTGTTTGAATTATTTCCTTTTCTGTAAATTAGATCTTTTCTAATCCCTAATTAGGATCCTAATTTGTTGTTCCCTAAAGGCTATTTATGCCTTCTGTAACACCCACCTTTTTGGCAAGGGAAATAAACATTTTAACATGGTATCAGAAGCGGGTGCCTGATTCGTGATAAAAAAAAAAAAAAAGTCCCCATGGCCAACGAGCACAGCAGCCCGACAATTATCGCAGATTCTACGCATAAATTGGCAACTGGAATACCCAGTCTGACCGAAATTAACATCCTTCCCATCACTGGCTACAAACTCAATGGCCAGAACTATATTCAGTGGGCAAGATCAGTCCGCATCTTCCTTCAAGGAAAAGGGAAGGAAGACTACATTACCGGCAACGCAAAGGAACCGGAGGAGGATCCAACCAAGCAGAAATGGAAGCTTGAGAATAGCTTGGTATGTCCTGGCTGCTAAGTTCCATGACACATGAAACTGGTGAAAACTTCATGTACTACGGGACTGCTGTAGAAATTTGGAATGCAGCAAAGGAAACCTACTCAAATGTAGACAACACTTCAGCCATTTTCGAGATCAAGAGCCTTCTACACGACCTGCGACAAGGAGATTCCTCTGTTACTGAATACTACCACTCTCTCACAAGGTATTGGCAGCAGATGGATATTTATGAGGACATTGACTGGAAGTGTACTGAAGACCGCAAACAGTACAAGACTCTAGTGGAGAAGGATCGAATATATCAATTCTTGTTGGGACTGAACAAGAACCTAGATGAAGTCAGGGGAAGAATACTTGGCACTAAGCCACTCCCTAGCATCCATGAGGCCTTTGCAGAAGTTAGAAGAGAGGAAAGCAGAAGGAAAATCATGCTAGGTGGGCAGATTAACAGTGTTAACACTGAAAGTTCTGCACTTGCTGCAAGAGGACCCCAAAAGAAAAATAGGGGATGGTGTGACCACTGCAGAAAAACAGGGCACACAAGGGAGACCTGCTGGTTACTCCATGGGAAGCCTGCTGATTGGAAGCCGAGGCACAAGGAGAATAGAGCCCATGCTGCAATTGGTGGAGAAAGCAGACCCATATCTGAATCTGAACCCAGTCCATTCAACAAGGAGCAGATGGAGATGATACAAACAATACTGCGACAAACTCTCCAAAACACGAGTACTAATTCTTTCGCTGCTACACTTGCTCAAAAAGGTAATCTCTCCACTGTTTTTCATGTCAGCTGCCAGAAAACAGGACCTTGGATTGTTGATTCTGGAGCCTCAGATCATATGACTGGGGATATTAAAGTATTTAGTCAATATACCCCTTGTCATGATGACTCTGTTGTTCGCATAGCCGATGGAACCACTTCCAAAGTGGCTAGGAAAGGTGTTGTAATCATTTCTGAAGATATAATATTGAAATCTATGTTACATGTCCCAAATTTGGATTGCAATTTATTGTCCATAAGCAAACTAACACAGGATCTAAAGTGTGTTACTAAATTTCTCCCACACGTGTGAATTTCAGGATTTGGACTCGGGGAAGAAGATTGGCAATGCTAAAGAATGTGCAGGGCTCTACCTTCTAAGAGTAGAAGATCACAAGAGAAGACATGCAAAAGCTGCGCAAGTATGTTCCTCCAAGGATGATGTAATGGTGTGGCATTATCGCCTTGGACACCCTAATTTTATGTACTTGGAGAAAATGTTTCCTACTTTATTTAATAAAAAATCAAGAGAGTTCAAGTGTGAAATTTGTGAGTTGGCCAAGCATACTAAATCCCATTATCCTATTCAGTCCTACAAACCCTCTTTCCCATTTTCTTTAATTCATAGTGATATATGGGGACCATCTCGGGTTAACAATGTCACAGGCTCAAAGTGGTTTGTAACTTTCATAGATGATCACACAAGGGTTACATGGGTATTTCTCATGAAGGAAAAGTCATAAGTAGGGAAAATCTTTGAAATTTTTCACAAAATGATACAAACTCAGTTTCAAGCCTCTATCCAAATCCTTAGAACCGACAATGGGCGAGAGTACTTCCACAAGTCTCTTGGTGATTACCTTCTCAAACATGGTATTGTGCACCAAACTTCATGTGTGGATTCCCCACAACAGATTGGGATTGCAGAAAGAAAAAATAGACACCTCTTGGAGGTAACTAGATCCCTCATGCTCTCAACAAATGTCCCAAATCATTTTTGGGGTGAAGCTCTTCTTTCCTCAGCCTACCTAATACCTAATAAACAGAATGTCATCCAAACCTCTCAACTTCATGACCCCTCATCAAACACTTCTATCCTTCTACCCAAACACCAAACTTATTACCAATCTTCCACCCAAAATATTTGGATGCACTGCCTTTGTTCATGACCATAAACCAAATTTAAGCAAACTTGACCCTAGAGCCTTAAAATGCATATTCTTAGGATATACTTCCAACAAGAAAGCATACAAGTTCTACTGCCCTTCTAACAAAAAATTTTACCATACTTTGGATGTCACTTTCTTTGAGAACCAACCCTTCTACCCCAAAGTTGGCATTCAGGGGGAGAAAATGAGTGAATACCAATCTTGGGAGCAAATTCTCAACCCTGCTGTACAGAATTCTGCACATGTACCTACTGCAGAAAACTTTGAACTTAGGGCAGAAAATGTCCAACCAAGGGAGGTGGAACCAGAAGAAGCAGAAATTGTAGCAACCTTGGCACCAGAATTTGTTACCACTACGGTACAAGAAAATGAAGCTTCTGGTCATGAAATAAAGGAGCTGCACGTATACTCTAGAAAGAATAAAAGTCAGAAGCCTCAAATGGAGGTAGAAAACTGCACATTTCCAAGGCAAAACCAAGTTTCTAACCCAAGTTCAGAACCAGAAAATGCTCACACAGGTAACACACCTTCTCTTGATTCTTCCTCAAATTTAATTGATGACAAGTCAGACCTGGACTTGCCTATTGCTCTAAGAAAAGGGGTGAGGTCATGTACCCAACACCCAATTGGAAATTATGTGTCTTTTGAGAAATTGTCACAGGATTATAGGGCCTTTGTCACAAATATGGATAGTACCAAAATTCCCCAGAATTTTTATGAGGCAGTCCAACAACCTCAATGGAAGGCAGCAGTAGATGAAGAAATCAAGGCCTTAGAAAAGAATGGCACGTGGGAGTACTCTCAACTTCCACAAGGAAAGCAACCTGTGGGATGCAAATGGATCTTTTCAGTCAAATATAATGCAAATGGCAGCATCAACTGATATAAAGCTCGATTGGTAGCACAAGGATTCACTCAGTCATATGGAGTTGATTATGAAGAGACCTTCGCACCGGTGGCAAAATTGAATTCTATTCGGGTTTTGCTGTCCATTGCAGTAAATCTGGATTGGGTTTTACATCAACTGGATATCAAGAATGCTTTTCTAAATGGAGAACTCGAGGAAGAAGTTTATATGAAGATCCCTCCAGGACTAGAATCATCAGAGAACTCAGGGAAGGTTTGCAAATTATGGAAATCACTCTATGGTCTTAAGCAGTCTCCTAGGGCCTGGTTTGATAGGCTAACGAGGGTTGTGAAGGGGCATGGATTCTTCCAATGCCAGACAAACCACACCATGTTTGTAAAATGCTCCCAGGAGGGCAAGCTTGCTGTTTTCATAGTCTATGTTGATGATATCATCATCACCGGAGATGATAATGAAGAAATTAGAAATTTGAAGCAGTTCTTAGCCAAAGAATTTGAGGTTAAAGATCTGGGCAACTTGAGGTACTTTCTTGGGATGGAAGTGGCTAGATCTAAACATGGGATATCCATATCCCAGAGGAAGTATATTTTGGATTTACTACAAGAAACTGGAATGTTAGGGTGTAAACCGGCTGATACACCTATGGAACCTAATGTGAAACTTGGCATTGAGGAAGAGAGTCCTCAAACCAACAAGGAGAGGTATCAAAGACTAGTTGGAAGACTGATTTATCTAACTCACCCTCATCCAGACATTGGGTACTCTGTAAGTTTGGTAAGCCGATTCATGAATGACCCCAAGGAAACCCACATGAAAGCGGTTAATCGTATACTGCAGTACTTGAAGAAAACTCCTGGCAGGGGGCTTTACTTCAAAAAGAACACAAAGAAATGTTGAAATCTTCACAGATGCAGACTGGGCAGGATCTATATGTGACAGAAAATCAACTAGTGGGTATTGTTCTTTTGTTTGGGGAAATTTAGTCACTTGGAGAAGTAAAAAAACGTCAATGGTAGCAAGGAGCAGTGCAGAAGCTGAATTTAGAGCTATGGCACATGGAATTTGTGAAGGAATATGGTTGCAACGGCTGCTGCAGGAACTCAAGGTCTCATCCCATCTTCCTATGAAATTACTATGTGATAATAAGGCTGCTATTAGCATTGCTAAGAACCCTGTTCATCATGATAGAACTAAACATGTAGAAATTGATCGTCACTTCATCAAGGAAAAGGTTGATGGTGGAATGGTGAAGCTAGAACACATCCTCAAGCACCCAAACTACTGACATCTTGACCAAGGGATTGCCCAAAGCTCAATATGAAAATCTAAGGTGCAAGCTGGGCATGATTGACATCTATGACCCAGCTTGAGGGGGAGTGTTGGATATTGAGCCCAAAATAGGAAAGCCCATTTCGGAAGATTCCTAAAATAGAAGAGCAGAATTTCTGATTAATTGTATATTATTAGGATAGCTGAAATTAAGGGATTAATATCCCTGATTGTAAATGGTTGTTTGAATTATTTCCTTTTCTGTAAATTAGATCTTTTGTAATCCCTAATTAGGATCCTAATTTGTTGTTTCCTAAAGGCTATTTATGCCTTCTGTAACACCCACCTTTTTGGCAAGGGAAATAAACATTTTTACAGACATATTTGTAGTTCGTTCACTAGTAGTGTTAATTGTCGAGCCTCATTTCCTTTTGCCTTAGTTCACTTTGATGTATAAGGTCCTAATCGTACCGTGTCCACCCTAGGATTCAAACATTTTGTTGCTCTTATTGATGATTAGTCTAGTTGTACTCGGTTGTTTTCAATGAAAAATCATTTTGAGAGATCAAAGGGAGATTTTATCTAACTATGATTTGTTCATGGAATGGAAACTCAAACATGTTTACCAAGCTAATGCGACTCACACTACAAAGATTTGAAGTGATAAAGGTGAGGGTACATTTTTTTTTTCAGTTTATTAAGACTTGGATGACTTAGATGATGATGCAAGAGACTTGAGGAATCTGTAATGGTGCAAGCAATGAAAGATGGAGACCGAAAATAATAGAGATCACGTGATTCAAATTCTTCACCAATCATCCATCACGTGCTTTGGTCCTATATAAAGAAAGGATTAGCAGAGAAGGTTATTGAACAATTAAGAGCACGATTGAGTTAACTAACTAAGACCAAATTAAATGTACAACTAGGTATAAAAGAACATAATTTAAAATCTAGGAAGGAAGAGGAGTGGGTTGACCAATGCCAGTAACTTTAGCCTTGGAACCATTGGTAGGAGTGATATGGTGTGTTGTTTTATGTTATGACAAATTTGTTAAAGAGTTCGAACTATGTGATAAGAAACACCAGAATCCAAAACCCAAGATGCAACATCCAAGATGCAACAAACGATGAATGAGAGAGATAAACGTAGAATTACCAATGTGAGCACTACAACTGTTTATTCAACGAGTAACATTTATCTTGGGTGTGACCTATACACTAACAGTAACAACATTGTGGATGATTACTAGAACCATGACCTTTGCTTTTACCAACTCAATCATGACCTCAGCCTCCATGACCTGCCACATTAGAGAGAAATGCAAAAAGACTTTGAACCTAGTTGGGAAGCAATTCTTGACATAAGTTCTAGAGAAGGGACACACAATAAATAATCAATGAGGTTCTATGCCATAGAACACTAGGATTTGTCAAAATATGATTTTGGACAAGTTCAAAATGTTTGTGATGGCCATAAAGAACAAACACCATGTACATCTTATCAATCTTTTCTGACACTTTCTGAAGATCATCACCCATCAAGAGTAACTTAATTTCATCAATAGTGGACTGTGCTCTATTCAAATATTATGGGAGGTCATGGTACATCACTTGAAGTGTATTTGACATTTTAGAAACGCTAAACATCATTTGAGTAGACGATTTGAGCCTTCTTCCATATGTAAGAGGATGTTTTATAGGTATGAAAAAGAACCAATATTTTTGGGTCTGTGGATTCGGATTGCCATAGGAGAGAAGGCAACTAATAACCAACCTTCTTCCACTGATCTCATTCAGGCAGGTCAATGTCTTTTGCTTTCTGATCAGGTGGTCAAAGAAACTCTGTCCCAAAAACCATATTTCTTTAGAAGCTTGCCAATCAATATAATTTTTCCCAGTGAGTTTCTTTGATTTTATTGATGGATTACTAGAGAAAACAAAAGACAAGGGGACCATGTTCAATGAGGTAAACTGTTAAGTTAGAGAGAGTGAAAATGTGGAATGAATATTTTCTTACAAAGTATATATACAAAAACCACAAATGGGCTTATGGGCCTAATATCCTAATATACATCAACACTCCCCCTCAAGCTGGAGCATAGAGATTATATGTACCAAGCTTGTTACAGATAAACTCAATTTGGGGTCCTCTAAGAGACTCGGTAAAAATGTCAGCTAGTTGTTCATTAGAACTAGTGTAACTAGTGACAATACATCCAGAGAGAACCTTTTCTCTAATAAAATGACAATCCACTTCAATGTGTTTAGTCCTCTCATGAAACACCGGATTGGAAGCAATATGAAGAGCAGCCTGATTATCACAAAGCGACTTCATTTGTGAGACTTCTGTAAATTTCAATTCATGGATTAGTTGCTTGATCCAGATAAGTTCACAAGTGACTAAGGCCATGGCACGATACTCAACCTCAACACTAGATCTAGCTACCACCTCTTGCTTTTTACTCTTCCAAGAAACAAGATTACCTCCCACAAGAACACAGTATCCTGAGGTAGAACGCCTATCAGAAGGGGATCCAGCCCAATCAATATCTGAGTAGCCAATCACCTGGGATTGGCATTTATTCTCATACAATAATCCTTGACCCGGAGATCCTTTGACATACCTCAAAAAACGAATAGCTGCATCCCAATGACTATCACAGGGAGACTGAAGAAATTGACTCACCACTGAAACATGAAAGGAAATATCTGGACGGGTGATAGTGAGATAATGTAGCTTGCCAACTAGTCTCCGATATCTGCCTGGACTGGTCAATGGCTCCCCCTAATTAGGAAGAAGTTTAATATTGGGATCCATAGGAGTGTCAATTGGTTTGCAATCTGACATACCAGTCTCCTCAAGAATGTCCAACACATACTTTCATTGAGAAACAACAATACCACAGTTAGATTAAGCTACTTCAATGCCCAAAAAGTATTTAAGCAAGCCCAAGTACTTGGTCTGAAAGTGACGGAATAAGTGTTGTCTCAGCTTTTCAATGCCACCTTGATCATCTCCAGTTATGACAATGTCATCAACATAGACAACCAAATAAATACATTTTCCCTGAGGATTATGTCTATAAAAGACTGTATGATCAGAATCACATCGAGACATACCAAAGTCCTGAATGACAGTGCTAAATCTTCCAAACCAAGCACGAGGAGATTGCTTTAAACCATAAAGAGAGCGACGAAGTTTACAAACTAGATTAGACTCCCCCTGAGCAAAATAGCCAGGCGGTTGCTCCATATAAATCTCCTCATGAAGCTCACCATGAAGGAATGCATTCTTGATATCAAGCTGAAACAAGGGCCAAGAGCGCATGGCAGCCATGGCCAAGAATAAACGTAGAGATGACATCTTAGCAACAGGAGAGAAGGTATCTATGTAATCTTGGCCATAAACCTGAGTGTATCCTTTAGCAACAAGACGAGCCTTAAGGCGATCAACCTGACCATCAGGACCAACTTTAACAGTATAAATCCAACGACAAGCAACAAGAGTTTTACCTGAGGGAAGAGGGACCAGCTCCATTTGAGCCTTCTTCCATATGTAAGAGCATGTTTTATAGGTATTAAAAAGAACCAATATTTTGGGTCTGTGGATTGCCATAGGAGAGAAGGCAACTGATAACCAACTTTCTTCCACTGATCTCATTCAAGCAGGTCAATGTCTTTTGCTTTTTGATCAGGTGGTCAGAGAAACTCTGTCCCAAAAACCATATTTCTATAGCAGCTTGCCAATCAATATAATTTTTCCTAGTGAGTTTCTTAGATTTTATTGATGGATTACTAGAGAAAACAAAAGACAAGGGGATCATGTTCAATGAGGTAGAACCACCAGAGGTTGCACTTGAAATGCCTGAAGCGGAAACCATGAATATTGGACAAGGTGAGACAAGAGAGACTAAGCAAGGTGGGGTGACTTGAACCTTCGACCCCCAAAAGGGGTAGAGCTCGGGAAGGAGGTGGATGGTTTACAAATGTTTGCAAGCTTCTTTGTTGCTAAACATGTGTGGGTGCATTATTGGGTAGATGGGGACAATGATCAGTGTGATGATTGATTGGAGACTTCAAGGGCTAGGGCTAACATACTATAGCCTTGACGATTGTCAGATGGCGGGACTACTAGATGGCTAGAGTTCTGTTACATTTTTTAAATTAGGATTTTTTCAGTCCCACAAAGCTTGAACTCTGATACCAACTTGGGAAACTGATTTAGGTTGAACTAAATGCCCTAGAGATTAGCTCTCAGCCATTGAATTTATATTTACATCAATACATATTTGAATCCCTTAATTTTAGGGATTAAATAAGGCATATACAGCTGATTCCTTATCTACATAAATACATAATAAAATACAATCAAATCTATATATACTAGGAAAGAGGGAAATCTCAACCGTCATGAACTATCTATCTATCTCAAAAGCTTAAGCTATTAGGTGAAGACACATGAATGATATTTAAAAGCCCTTAGGGCTTGAAGTGGGGATAATGCACATGCCCCACTGACCTTGTGTTAAAATTCAACTTTTTTATTATGTGAATGGGACCAACAAGGATCTAACTCTAGACCACTTGGTCATTGAGGCTCCAGTACCATGTTATGAACCAACTATCTCAAAAGCTTAAACTATTACGTAAATAAACATGAATGATCTTTAATATTTCTAAAAAGTATGTCGTCTAGGTTTTAGAAAGGAAACTATAATAATGACTTGATGCCATGAGATTTTGGCTTTCATTAATATCTCATGTTTGTGTCTCTTCCTACATTGTAGGCCAAAACTGTAGGTAATTTAGTCTTTTTAACTTCATTTGATCCTTTTTCTTCATTCCCCCCACCCCTCCTCTAAGTGTTGAAAATTGCTTTTGAAACAAATGCAGGGTTTAGATGCACTTGGTCTAGCAACCTTGGAAACAGCTGCTGCAAGAGTTCCTTTCAGTGCTTTCTTTTTTTCCTCTTTAATGACTGAAGAAGATATAATCAACTTAAGAACCTTCCAACGCCTTATGCTATTACTGTCAGGGACCGAAAGAAAAGAAGACACCAATACAGTAAGCTTTGTAATTTACCTAAAATTAACAAGTATGCATTGTTATAATTCTGTGTCATTCATCATGGATTTTTCTATCAAGGGCCACTTGAAATCTTGACCTAAAGTTCAACCTATGAATGAAGAACCTCAGTATGTCTCTTACTGGAACACATTGCTCATGTGAAAGCCAAATGGACTTCATGCATTATACTAAAGAAAAAAGCCAAAAACTACTTAAAACTTGAATTAGACTAAAGTGTGACAACGATCAAACTTTAGAGTACTTGGTAATCCAATTTGAGAAATGGTATAAGAAACTACTTGATGTAAAAGTGAGTGAACTGATGTTTATAGCCTTACAGCTCCTAATTGTCATCCCCTTGAAGTATCACTGCAGAACCATTAAAAAATGCACACACACACGGGGAGAGAATTCCTTAGGCAAGTCAACATAAAGGCTTTAAGTTATTTTCTTGTAAAAAGTAATAGTTTGGTACTCAAGTTACTGATCTATGAGTTTGGTTGTCAAAAAGTCAAAATATGCAGTGTTATCCATAATGATTCACATCAAATACAACTTTCCAGATATTTCTGACAAAGTAGTCTGTGGGAAATATCACTACTAATCGTCAAAAAACAAGTGTTCACTGAACTTATGTACAGTAAATTTGCTTAAAGCTAGTCTACACTACTGATCTTCTTGAGATAGTAATGACAGTTAATTGTCTTCACTAATATTGACTGTTTACAGTACTACCCATGTACCATACTATCCATATACCATATAATGGTACTCTTGTACTATGGTACTACAAGTATATAACCCCTTTCCCTGTTATCAATGATAGAGATGTAACTAGTAAAATCATCATTTATAAAATGTTCTACCTTGTTTTCTCTTTAATGGGCATGGCTGTAGTCACTACTAATGGTTTCCGTAAATGTAATGCATTTATCCATCTATAGAGGGACCTGATGCTTTTCTCTTCTTTTATATGGATTGGGAAGGTTGGAGAAAGGCAACTAATTTCACCACATCACTCATCACCCATGAAGGAACATTATACCCTGTTTCACCACCATAATTCAGAACCTATGCTCAAAGTCTATTACATGTTTTCTTTTTGGTTTCTCAATTGCAGAATGGGGGAAGTTTATATCCTGACTATTTAAGTCAATATTTCAACAATAAATATATGGAATTTGAAATGGTAAATGAATAATCATTTTATTGTTGTTTATCACTCTGAATATGATGAGTGCTTTATGTCAATGTCTTGTAGGGAAGCAAAACGGCTAGTCCTTACCAGAATCAAGTACCTTATAGGGAGGAGCTGTCGTTAGTTTTAAATCAAATTGAATCTATTCAAGACATTTTTCCTCTTCTTTCGATCATTCCTGAGGTAAATCTAAGCATTTGCATTTTATGTAAGATATGTAGCCATTAACCCATTTTTTCATTAAGAGGGACAAGTCATAAGTCATAAGCAATTTGGCATCTTGATATTCTTTATTACTGCTGAAGCATGACTATCTATGTAAATTTTAGCTCCCACCAGAATCCCAGCAGCAATTACTTCAATTGCCGGCTAACTTGGTTAGACAGTTATTGTCCCGTGCTGCTGCAAGAACTATTAGGAGGGTGTTTTTGTGACATGGATGTAAGGGAGCAGCTGAAATCTGTCCGTGCTTCTCATCAAGGTGACCGGAGAACATTGAGACATAAATAGGACTTATGACGAGGCCTTTAATCTGCATAACGTATGCTACAGTAATTGTTGATTCAGCAAGAGATTCTTTGCTTTCAATTTTATCTTTTCTAAATTTTCTTTCAGTGTATGTATTTATGCCTGTGCTTTTTCAGTTGGTTGTAATGTTAGTTAGGATTCTATAGAAAACTAAAATTTAGTAAAAGTACCCCTAATTTCTACCAAAATATTAATAAACCTATGAAATTATTCCTAATAAAGTAATTTTTAATGCATCAATTAACACATTTAATAGCATCTCTGTTTTCCCCGAAAGCAAATCCGGAGATGCCGACTAGGGATTAGGGATGATAATTGGACCCAAATCAAATGGGTATCCGCAAATCTTATACACAATGGGGAGACGAGTTTAGAGACGAAAAAATTCCGTCTCTAAACACAAAACATTGAAAAAAAATAAATGAGAGGGGGGAAGGGACCGCCCGGAGAGTGGGGAAGGGGGAGGGGGTGGGGGTAGGGGGTCGGGGTAGTTTGGGAAGGGGGTATATTGTGGGGGTGCGAATAGCAAAAAAGGGGTTCCAAAAGCAACTCCCAATGGGTAGGGACCCATAAAATATGTAGTCTAGGTCTAGACAATTATCCTCATTTTTTAATGGGTGCAGGTTCGGGTACTTTGGTACTCAATCCAATCATATCCATTCTCGTACTTATATAATATATATAATTAATTAATTAATTTAATTTATATATAATTGACTTAATTTATAAATAGATTTAATAAGTATACACTGACAGTGTAAAAAAGTTTTACACTGTCATCCAATGATGTGTTGTCACATCATTTATTAAATTTAATAACATATAAGTTGTCATACTTATTAATTAACGTGGCATCACATTATTGGATTTCAGTGTAAAGTGTATAGTAATTAAACTGTATATATATATATATATATATATATTTATATTTTTTTTTCCAAAATTTTAGTTAATATTAATATATATTATAGTCACAAAAAATTAATATATATTGCTAATTTATTTAATTTAAATGTATTTTGTAACCCTAAACACTAAAGTAATAACTTGTGAATTTGTAATTATGAGTTTATTATAATATTTATCTAATTTTGCTTTTAATCCCTATAAAATATTTTGTTAAAGCGTCCTCACATTTTTTTTATAATTAGTCCCTCCCCTTAATTGGCGTGTGTTAGGTGCTGATGTGGCACATTTTTTCACTCCTAGATGTCCATTTGTATATTTTTGGCAGTCTAATTATCCTTGCTTATTGCTTCACTCTTCTCCCTCTTCTCCCCCACTCCCTCTTCCCTTACCCCTATTTCTTGCATATGCACCCTCTGCAACTATTTTAGTCATGAAATAGTTAGAAAATAGCTATCAATATATTCGCTATGGAAAGATTTTGTAGCTATTTCCTAGTTATTTGGGAGCTAATGTTGTTGCTGGGTCTAATTACACTGCAGAAGATCCAGATCCCACTCCTACTCCCTCTTTTCTCCTCCCCTTGTAACCATGAACCTGCAGCCACTGGTGTTTAACTTTTGCTACAAAGTGCAGAGGAAGTAAAGTGAGGTTAGTACCGATCCACAAATAGCTTCTCCCGATATACAAAGTTTTAAACAATATGATAAAAGCCAGTGCTGGTTAAAATTAAAAATAAGCCAAAGTGCCAAACGTGCAGTTTAAACTAATAATTTGATATACGGTATTACAAAATGAGATATGCTATTGCAGAGACCACAAGAAGAACTAGTTATCAACGTGACCTAGATAGGCAAGGCAAAGCAAAAGAATAAAGAAACTAAAAGAAATTATCGGTTGAATTTTCAAATTGCAGATAAAAATGGTGGGGAAATTACAAGGATTAATACCTTAATCTTGTGGAATGAGATTGTATCAAGTAGTGAGAATTACTGGAAGAGCTTTAGGTTTGGGAGATGGAAGCTATGGATCCAGTGATGGAAATGAGAAAAAAAATAACATGGTGTTGTTTCGAAATTGTGTTGCATTATTTAGTAAGAAACTAATTGTAACAATGTACGAAAAAAAAAAAAATATCAGTGGACAAAAAGAGCAAGAATTTCTTTTTATAACTAAATCTTCGTATACAAGTCACACAAACTATTCTTCCTAGTAAGCAAAATTATGTTCTGTAATTTTAGTTCTGAAATATGAAAAATTGGTTTCAAAACCAAGTGCCGTCTACGGTGGATTAGCTAAATACTGCACCACCGGTGATACACAAGGTGGGGTTAGCTAAATACTGCACCACTAGTGATACATGTAACACCCTCATTCCGTGACGGGTATTACTCGACTGACTCGGTTGCGATTTGTTAATTACTTTTTTAAGGAAGTGAAGAAAATTGGTGATTTTTTTTTCTTTTAAAGCATTATCTTTGATTAATGAATTATAATTGGGATAAAACAAGAAGAAACATATTAGTACTAAAAATATCATTTCATTACTAATCAGGATTACAACAGAAATAACATACATCAAAGTTGGGATTATAGCATAATACAATTACAAAAAGAAAGTGGACTTTCTATCCGGCTATGACCTATCTTTACTGTATACTGCTACTTATATATACCCCTAAACGCTACCACTTGACTCATCAAGATCCGGTTCAACCTGAACGCCACATCTATCTTCAGAACAATGTGCATCCTTCCAGAATCCATGCCCTTTTAGGTACCAAAAGAATGACAGACAACGAAAAAAAAGGACAAGGGGGTGAGAACACTTTATATGAACTCACTTAACACAGGATATGATGACTAAAGTAAACAGATACGGGAATTCACACAATTCATACAACAATAAACCCAATCATTCATATAGAGGATCACAAGATCATAAAATTGTGTGATATGCTCATACAATGCAAGCAACCACGTCATTCACCAAGGATTTCAAACGACTACCATGTACCATGCAATGCATGAGGGCCCAGGGAAATCACCACCACAGTGCACACAACAACTGCAAAATCATATGGAAGTAATCAGGAGTTAGAGTCTGTACTAGTCTCGGTACTAAGAGCCTTGCTCATATATATTTTTTTTTTACAGATCTTTCTTTTGTGATACTTCCAGACAATCTCTACTGATCCTGAAACCTTGAGAGCGACAATCATAGTCAAATTTAATCCCCTGAACTCGACAGTAGGTAGCTAGCCTACGTCCCCTGATATTCAGTCCGGAACTCGACTATCCTCAGGGCTGGCGTCCTTTTCAAGACCCGCTGGAGTCCTTTGCAAGACCCAGTGCACCAGTCCCAACCAGTTTCACACTGTACTAATGTGTCACTTCCACGTTTTGTCATAAGGTACACAACCTTAGACATCACCAATGCTCAATGATGCATGCCATACGTCCTATGCTTTCACAGCACGCACATCCCTTACCAGCAAAGTCAATCGAATCCTTCCACATAACCACTCCTCGTGGCATCCAATGACTTTCCTTCGTAAGGAAATCCAAACCCCATCTTGGGTCAATCCACACACTCTCTCTAGGCTTCTCAAGTTTTATGCAAGAAGAGTGTGTTTGTTATAAGCTTTTAGGGTAAGTTGTGTTCATTCGTCCTTAAGACTAATGATTGCTTTCACTTAGATCCTATAACTTACTAAAGCTTACGGTTGTGTCTTATGAATAATACTGCACACCTTGGTTCATCATATGTGTATGATTAGGGTTAAGTCTAAAAGTATCTTCCTTTGGTGTTACCTTATCTTAATTGAGTCTCTCTTTCCTTAATAAAAGCTTAATATGTTTAACAACCCTTAATTAACTAATTAGGGTTAGGTTTAATCCCTAAGAGTAGGATTAGAGTTGAGGCCCAACACTAATTCAAGCCCAATGTCCATCAATTATTTTTGTTTTGGCCATATGGAGTGTTTTATGAGTTTTTGGAAGGTATTTGGGCCCAAACTAGAGGCTCAATGGTTAGGTAACTCATAAGGATCCATTTTACCAAGTTATCACCAAGTAAAATGAGTTTTATGGTGACTTTTATATGGGTTAATTTTTTTACCCGAATTTCACTTTTATCTTTTCACTTGAAGTTATCATCCTTTACCTTTACTTTTGTTACTTCAAGTTTTTAAACCTGTTGAATTTGAAATTCTGTGTGTTTCTATGTGTTTTACTCAGACCACACATGTTGTATTTATAATATGTATGCAATAAATACATAAGAACACAATTGCCAAATCTAATCCTAATTAGCAACTAATTAGGGATTGACAGCTAATTATTATTTAGTTGTTACTAATTTAAAACAACATGTGACTAATTCTAACACTCCCCCTCAAGCTAAAGCTTACTAAGCTTTAAGCTTGTTACAAATATACACATATTAACAATAGTGAAGATAATAAATCGCGGGCCCAGATAACACCGGAAAGTCGTGGTGCCAAGTAAATTGCACTGGGAAGCTGTGGGGCCAGGAAGATTGCACTGGGAAGCCACGAGCCAGGAAGATTGCACTGGGAAGCCACGGGCAAGGAAGATTGCACTGGGAAACCGTGGGGCCAGGTAGATTGCACTGGGAAAGCCACGGGGCCAGGAAGATTGCTCTAGGTAGCCTCGAGATACATTTCTAGATTTTGAAAAATCATGGGTAACGACAAATGGGAGAGAAAACGCATCCAAAGTAGAAAGGACCCGAGTACCGGACATGAACTAGACAAAACAATGCCAAGATCGGGATAGAGGACGGAAGGGCGAGTTCGACGGCGGTGAGATCGGCCAGAAAAGTGGTCGAACGCGCCGCCACGCGCGGCAGACGGAGGCTGGTAACAGAAAAAACGCGCCGACGAAGATAGGGCGCGTGTGAGCGCGTCAAAACGCTGTTCGAGGCACGTTCTGGCAGCGTTGGTCTCGTCTCAGAGGGGCGACCCCAGCGGTGTGGTCGCTGGTCGGAATCGTTGCCGTCTCCGGTGGTGGCAGACGGCGGCAACGACTGAAGATAGCGGAAAAACGTCCGGAAATGTCGAAAACGTGTCGGAAAGGACTACACGGCTAAGGAGAGCGACTGATGGCACTAGACAATGGTGTCAACGGCGGAAGAGGGTTTGAACCTGAACAAAGTTCCATACTTGGGAACTCGGCAGTGGAAAAGTGATGAAACAAGTCACGGTGTATGGTACCGCTATGATACAATGTTCAATTTGAAATTCTGTGTGTTTCTATGTGTTTTACTCAGACCACACATGCTGTATTTATAATATGTATGCAACAAATACATAAGAACGTGATTGCTAAATCTAATCCTAATTAGCAACTAATTAGGGATTGACAGCTAATTATTATTTAGCTGTTACTAATTTAAAACAACATGTGACTAATTCTAACAAAACCTTTAACCTATTGGTCTACTAAGGCCAATAAACATACCAACACCAAATTTCATCAACTTTTCAAGATCAAACTCATCCATCTCATGAACACCATCAAGAACACTAAGCACATCCAAGAACACCATGAATTTCACCAAAATTCAATAAATTCTCAAAAATTATGAAACTCAAGTTTAATGTCCTACATTCACCACAAGCCAATATTTTCATGTTAATTCATCCAAACACACATATTCTCATAGGAAAGTGCATACCTTTAAACATAACCAAAAAGCTTCATTTTCATGATTCAATCAAACAAACAAATTTTTTAAATTCAAATAACAACTTGCATGTACCTATAATCATCATCTCAACACATTCCAACCATCAAACAAATTTTTGGAACATACATACACATTCAAGTAGACTTGGCTGAACCATTTCTTCAAAGAAATAGGTTCCTACATTAAAGTAATGGCTTGCATGCACTTATAATCATCATATCAACACATTTCAACCATCAAACAAATTTTAAAGACATGCAAACACATTTAAATAGACTTGGCCGAACCATTTCTCCAAAGAAATAGGTTCCAGCATTCATTTTCATGGTGAGAAGAAAAGGGAGAAGGAAAAAGGGTCAAGGGTCACCCTTTACTCCAGCCACCAATCCTAGTAGAGTTCAAGGTTCTCCCCCTTACCTAATGAAACTAAGCTCTTCAACAATGGAGGATGAACTTTAGAAAACTCCACCAACTCCAATGATCTACCCCTCTTTGTGTTCCTTGTGATCTTCCAAGTAAACTTTCCCAAAGGATGGAGGTTAAAATTTTTGAGTTAAAGGTTCAAAAATGGAACCTTTAACAAAGTGTGAGAAATGAAAATGGAGAGTAGAAGGGGAAGAAGAAGTCCCGGCTGTTTGAGGAGAAAGAAGGGAGAGAAAATGTTGCTTTTGCATGTGGTAAGGAAAAAATGACACTTGTAATGTGGTGCATTGTGTAGGCTTTTTCTCACCTTTTTTGACTTAGAAAGTGTGTGGAACAAGTTATGGTGACTCCTCCGCATGCACACGGTTTTGGGGTGTCCTAAATGAGGGGTTTTGTTGAAATGTTAGAGAAATTTTCATATTTGAATCAAGGGTATTTTGGTCATTTTCCAAAAAGAGCAGGGGTAAAAAGGTAATCTCGCACCAAAATTCCCAAAAATTTCCAAAAATTCTAGAAAAATTCCTATAATTGTTCTAACCTATTTTAAGCCTAAAAATGTGATTAGAACTCACTTCTCATTTAAACTCTCTTATTTCCCAAATTTCCCAGTTTTCACACGCAAAACAGTCAAATTTCAACAATAATAAGCAGATAGAAAAATTGTGGTGTTACACACAAAAATTCTATGAAGTTATAAATATGATTTTAATCCACTATTAAGGTCCAAAGTATATTTTCCATATTATTCCACGAATTTTCATATACTGGCTAGGATTGCACTGCTAACCAGGGGCGTTTTGGTCTTTTTGCCCAAAAGTGCCAGAAAAATTCTAA
This sequence comes from Sesbania bispinosa, assembly GCA_026901365.1. Classification (NCBI taxonomy): domain Eukaryota; kingdom Viridiplantae; phylum Streptophyta; class Magnoliopsida; order Fabales; family Fabaceae; genus Sesbania; species Sesbania bispinosa. The sequence goes on from QLOH01000274.1 coordinate 1,226,963, forward strand.
ATAAATTTCTAAAATTCATTATTAATTATAATAAGACCATTTTGATTAAAAATATAGATCCCCTTAAGTTTTAGATACTTTTTTTATAATTAGATTTATTTTTTTCTAACTGTACAATTACTAGGGGTATTCAAGTCATTTTCCCAAACTCCTTTTTAGGAAAATTATTTAAAATTATGGTTGGATAGTTCCAAAAATCCAAATCTGATTGTTTACAAATAGTTCCTAAATACCTCATAATTTTTATTTCTAAACTTTTTCTATCTTATTTATATATACTGGTAGGGGAAATTGTGGGTGTTACATCTCTCCCCTCCTACGAGAAATTTATCCTCAAAATTTTGAGTTCCTATTGTTGGATAGGACTAAATCTATTTTCTTAAGTTTTAAGAGTTACTCCTCTATTTGGATCATATAAGACCTCAACGGTTCCCTAAAGGTTGGATAATCATTTTAAACTACATGTGGATGTAGGGATGATATCCTGAATTAAGATTAACCTAGCCTTTAAAGCCTTATGTCATCCCTAAAAACCAATAGTGAATCAGAAGCTTTGACCTAATACATTACCTTACAAATTCTGTTAAGATCTAATATTCCATCTAATATACGATTCGATCGAGAACACCTATTGTTAATGAGCAGACCCTATCAATATTTCAATCATTACTCATACTTCCTTCTATCTTAATGGAGTACTAAGTAAATACATTATGGGGTGTGCTACTATGCTGCTCCATTTCCTTCCTAGGATGCTTAAGATTCGATGGTCTCTCTAAGTATTATTGATGTTTTACCTTGAATTTCTAGCATATTATGTAAGCAATTGTACACTCCCTTTTGATCTATAATCAACAAAGAGTTATAATACCTAATGAAACACACAATTTGAATCCATAAGAAAAACCATAAAAATTTCCTAACATAAGACTTAACTTAAGAATCACCAAGTATGTTTCCCCCCAATAACTATTTTTCTTAACATCTTCTCTTATTCACAATGACTTCTCACAATGTCTTGCTTTCTTACGATCCTAAAATGTCCATTTTCATTTAGCATGTCTGAATACCTTATTCCACATACTACAATAGTTATAAGTATTGTTTATTATACCAATGATTACAGTAGTTCCCTTGGTCCTAACATCAACACTTTTACTAATCTCGTTCATCTTCCATCACTACCCTGTAAAGGTTCTAATTTCTCTTTCTCTCAAGAATCTTAAATTTATCTCTATCCCATTAAGATGAAATCTTTCGACTCATGTATCATTTCTTTTTTTATTTATCACTGTATATTGTTGCAGGATCTTCCTACCTAAAATATCAACCACCACTTATAGCCAATGCTTAACTACATATATGATAAGTTGTTATTCCCAAGAACCATCCACCATCACCTCACGTCCTTTTTACCGCAAAACTATTTTTTTTTGCCACCCATATCCTTTTCCTAAATAAAATGTATCTCAAGAATTTTACTTTTATCTAAGGCTTATAATTAGACAATTCCTCTTATAACCTACTTCTCCTTAATAACCCCGAGATTATTCCAAAGAATTCTATACATTCTGTTAGATCCTAGGAATAGGTGAGAACGTTGCATGTAAGAATAAAGATAAGTTGGCTTGAATGAGGCCAGAATATTGGGTTCACCGAGGAGGGAAAGGAACACCAATGACAACCAATCCAGATGTAATTACTAGACACCTATAGCATTCATAGCATAACCCAAAAGCAGTTTGTAGGACCACCTATAGTCTCGATACATAGTTAGAGGTAATCAATCTTTAAACCTGTCTTAGAAAATATTAATTTTTTTAAGGTCATTCTACTTCCATGGGGTGCATTTGTCCCCTAGAGTATCCTTACACGAAACATCACCTACTTATGTTTAGTACTATTCCAATCTTCAAAACCCTGCCTAAATATTTACCGATTGAAATAATCTTCCTTGAGAATCTAAGCTCATCAAGATCAATGCCTAAACTAATCCTATAAATTAGCAAGATCATACTCAATCAACACACCCATAACTTTTACCAAATCCAATCTAATCATTTATGGGATTTCACTCACATACCTATTTCAAATTACAGAAGCGTCAATCAAGTATATCTCTTAATCATCAAGGTTAACACATACAATAATGCCTCATTGTTTTTCATATCTATTATTTCTACTATCCTCATGGAAGTGTTATCCTTACTTATTTCATAAAAATATAGTTCTTGTAGTGCCTACTCATACATCTAATTCCATATTCCATGATTTCTTTCTTCAATCTCCTTTGAGCAATCTTGATACTAACAGATCATTTGCTTAGTCATGTTCTATTCTTCGACTAAAAATTCTTAAGAATCACATCTTATGTTATTGGTCTCAACACTTCGACATCCTTCATCTTAAATCATGTTTTTCAACTTAATTCCGTAAACCCTTATGTTATCAATCCATTAGAGATAGCAATCATACTCTATTGTATATATTAAACTTCAAGAATGGCACCTATCCTATAGTCAAACCCTTTCAAACTTCAAGTCAAACAATAAAGTATCCAAATATGCCTTAACAGCTAAAATCTAATCTCAAATCGTATATTTGTCACTCCTATCCTTAACTCCACCATCATTTATCCTGAGTATACCCCAAGTCATCAATCACTTCTAACTCATTTTAACAAATCAATTTTCAATAATCGAATTCTCAAGAGCTATTAATATAAATCCTAGATCAATATCAAAATGACCCTTTATAAGTAAACCTGAATGATCAATCATCTTAGACCTTGAATTAACAACCTCGAATCCATTGTTGATCCACTAGGTCATTCATCTAAAGGAATGGAAACCTATCCTTACTGGTTATCCTATCCTAACCTTTGACATTTCGTTCATCACCTCAAATCACAATCCTGATCAATTATTGACTACACTAGTGTACAACCTCAGGACCTAGAGGTCTTCGCAAACCCGTTTTAGAAGGTTGACTACTTGGTTCGTTCTTTAATTCAACTAACTTTTAATGGTAGAAACGCTCATGAGAGAAAGAGGAGAGATCTAAGAATAAGGATTATGATAAATCAACTCACAAGGAAGAAACACAGGTAGATCTAAGTATTATATATATATATATTTAAGAATTCTAAGTAATTAATATCCACATACAACTTCTATATTCTTTCCCAAACTCAAAACTCAATTCAATTCTAAACAGTAAGCATGTCGCAAACTACTACATACTAGCAGGAAGTCAAGTTCAACATATGCATAAAACAATCATGAAGCAATCACTTACATACCAGTTCATCAATCCACACAAAATCATGAAAAGAATAGCTTAATTCCAACACATAGGGTCTTACTCAAGACATGAACAAGAAGACGAACTCAATAGACAACATAACTCCATCTCTTTATAACCACTCATGTTCATCATACAGATGACCAAAACTTCTTTTCTCAACTTCACAACTAATCAAGCTGAGATTATTAGCATTGTGTTCCCAACACTCACAACTGCAGGTTGTCACACTTCCTTCTAACATGAACAGGCCATTGGGGTGGCCAGTCCCATTGTCCTGTACCAGAGTAGTCAGAAGCACACCAACCTTGCAAGACCATAAAGACTTTTAAACACCTAAACCAGATCAAACTAGACTCAATATAACCATCAAACCCAAACTCACAATCCGGTTGGACCGAACTGCTCTGATACCACTAATGTAACACCCTCATTCCGTGACGGGTATTACTCAACTGACTCGGTTGCGATTTGTTAATTACACTTTTAAGGAAGTGAAGAAAATCGGCGATTTTTTTTCTTTAAAAGCATTATCTGTGATTAATGAATTATAATTGGGATAAAACAAGAAGAAATATATTAGTACTAAAAATATCATTTCATTACTGCTCAGGATTACAACAGAAATAACATACATCAAAGTTGGGATTATAGCATAATACAATTACAAAAAGAAAGTGGACTTTCTATCCGGCTACGACCTATCTTTACTGTATACTGCTACTTATATATACCCCTAAACGCTACCACTTAACTCATAAAGATCTGGTTCAACCTGAACGCCATGTCTATCTTCAGAACAACGTGCATCCTTCCAAAGTCCATGCCTTTTTAGGTACAAAAAGAATGATAGACAACGAAAAAGAAAGACAAGGGGGTGAGAACACTTTACATGAACTCACTTAACACAGGATATGATGACTAAAGTAAACAGATACGGGAATTCACACAATTCATACAACATTAAACCCAATCATTCATATAGAGGAGCACAAGATCATAAAACTGTGTGATATGCTCATACAATGCAAGCAACCACGTCATTCACCAAAGATTTCAAACGACTACCATGTACCTTGCAATGCATGAGGGCCCAGGGAAATCACCACCATAGTGTACACAACAACTGCAAAATCATATGGAAGTAATCAGGAGTTAGAGTCTGTACTAGTCCCGGAACTAAGAGCCTTGTTCATATATATTTTTTTTGACCGATCTTTCTTTTGTGATACTTCCAGACAATCTCTACTAATCCTGAAACCTTGAGAGCGACAGGCATAGTCAAGTTTAATCCCCTGAACTCGACAGTAGGTAGCTAGCCTACGTCCCTTGATATTCAGTCCGGAACTCGACTATCCTCAGGGCTGGTGTCCTTTTCAAGACCCGCTGGAGTCCTTTGCAAGACCCAGTGCACCAGTCCCAACCAGTTTCACACTGTACCAATGTGTCACTTCCATGTTTTGTCATAAGGTACACAACCTTAGACATCACCAATGCTCAATGATGCATGCCATACGTCCTATGCTTTCACAGCATACACATCCCTTACAGGCAAAGCCAATCGAATCCTTCCACATAACCACTCCCCGTGGCACGACCACAGATCCAATGACTTTCCTTCGTAAGGAAATCCAAACCCCATCTTGGGTCAATCCACACTCTCTCTCTAGGCTTCTCAAGTCTTATGCAAGAAGAATGTGTTTGTTATAAGCTTTTAGGGTAAGTTGTGTTCATTCATCCTTAAGACTAATGATTGCTTTCACTTAGATCCTATAACTTACTAAAGCTTACGGTTGTGTCTTATGAATAATACTGCACACCTTGGTTCATCATATGTGTATGATTAGGGTTAAGTCTAAAAGTATCTTCCTTAGGTGTTACCTTATCTTAATTGAGTCTCTCTTTCCTTAATAAAAGCTTAATATGTTTAACAACCCTTAATTAACTAATTAGGGTTAGGTTTAATCCCTAATTATACCTTAATTAAGGTTAATCTTGTTGAGTCTCAAAAATATCATAAGAGAAAATATGATGTTTAAGACAGCTCAATTCCCAAGTTTTAATGCTTAACAAATTTGAGTTAAAATATTTATCATAGATACATATATGTTTTAATGATTTATCTATGATTTCAGCAAGCCACTATAAGCTTATATAAAGACTATGTGAAGTGCTTTCAACCTGTCTGAAGAGTTAAGCCTTCTGAAGTGCACAACCCGTCTGAAGTGTTGAAGCTGTCTGAAGTCTCATTGATGACGTGGCACCCTTTGTTGAAGCTTGTAAAGACTTTTCTGAACCTCTGCGGCACGTACCTTTTTCAAACACGTTTATAGCAAGGAACACAGAGACCTTTCCTGGTGACTTTGATTTTCATACAGCACTGAGGAAATCTCTACGACGCAGCCTCTGCAGCAACATTTGTAGCAGCTTTATGGCAGAAGCAACCTTGTACCGTGTCAGAAATATCAGAGCTCTCAGAAGCATGTCTCACAACGGATTAAATAGCATTTAATGCTATCTCTAAACGGTGGTATTTCAACGGATTGAAGATTGGGTATAAATACCCCTCCATGAAGACCATCAAGTGTAAGAGAAAATCGATATACAAGAAAGCCAAGAGAAAAATCACGCTGCAAGTTTTTACTATGTAAAAACTCTCTGGAAAAAATTCGCTGTACTCATATTTTCATATCCTGAGTTCTACTAAGTTATCTTGTACAATTCTGAGTTTAAGCTCTGAACTTATTCATAGTTGCTTAGCTTAAACTTATTCCTTGTAAACATTTGGGATTGAGCCTGGAGAGGCTTGCCTATTAAAGAATACTTGGGTTACACTTGGATAAGTGTCTGAGAGCCTGGAGAGGCTTGGTGGAAGAAAGAATACTTGTGGTAGAGCCTGGATAGGCTTGACAGAAAAGAATACTTATTGTAGAGCCTGAAGAGGCTTGACAGAAAAGAATACTTGTTGTAGAGCCTGAAGAGGCTTGACAGAAAAGAATACTTGTTGTAGAGCCTGGAGTGGCTTGACAGAAAAGAATACTTGTTGTAGAGCCTGGAGAGGCTTGACAGAAAAGAATACTTGTTGTAGAGCCTGAAGAGGCTTGACAGAAAAGAATACTTGTTGTAGCGCCTGAAGAGGCTTGACAGAAAAGAATACTTGTAATCTTGGTGAAGATTAAGAGAAAATCCAAGTGCTAGTTGACATTGGGACTGAACGTAGCTCACAGTGGTAGTGAGTGAACCAGGATAAATTCCTTGGCTAAGTTTTCTTACCCTTATCTCTTGTCAATTTGTTTATACTAATCAAAGGGTGTTGAAAAGTTGTTCTGATATTTTAAAGGCGAAGAAACCTTTTAAAATACTTTTTCAGACTTGTTGTTTGCGAAAAGCTTTCATAAAATATTAAGAAACACTATTCAAACCCCCTTCTAGTGTTTCCCTGTGTTTCTACAGTTGGTATCAGAGCTCAACTTAGGGTTGAGCACCTAACAAGTGTTGAGGACTAAAGATCCAGATGGAAGCTTCCAACAACAACAGGCAATACATCTCTGAAGGAGCCTCTATCACAAGGCCCCCAACATTCAATGGAGTGGATTACCACTACTGGAGGGATCGTATGAAGTTGTTCATTGAGAGCAACAACATTGATGTCTGGGATGTGGTCACTGATGGAGACTATATGCCTATGCATAATGGAGTGCCCATTCCTAAGGCTGAATGGACCTTGGAGCAGAAGGCTAGAGTACAAATGAATGCCAAAGCCAAACTCTATCTGATATGTTCTTTGAATAAATCAGAGTATGAGAAGGTTCATGGATGTACTTCTGCCAAGGAGATCTGGGATACTCTTGCAGCAGCCCATGAAGGGACAGAAACTGTCAAGCAATCCAAGATCAGCATGATCATACATCAATATGAGATGTTCAAGATGGAGGAATCTGAAACCATTGACCAGATGTTTGGAAGGTTTCAGACTATAACTAATGGACTCAGGTCTTTAGGTAGAACTTATGAATCTGGAGACAACAATAGAAAGATTCTAAGAAATTTGCCTAAGTCTTGGAGACCCAAAGTTACTACCATTCAAGAGGCAAGAGACTTAAACTCTCTTAGAATGGAAGAACTGTTGGGATCTCTCAAGGTCCATGAGCTTGAGCTTGAAGAAGATGACAACAAGAAGAAGTCTCTAGCACTAAACTCCAAGGCCAAACATGTGAAGTCTATTAATCAATTTGAGCATTCAAACTTGACTCAAAGACTTAATATCCTTTAGTTTTAATGATTAACAAATAAGATTATATAAACAGATTCTACTGAGAAAGGTATTGGTTTGTTGATTGTGTTTCAGGATGAAATAGTAATCAGAATCAGAAGATTAGGATCAGAAGAACAAATGCAGGATCAATTATAAAGAAGCTGTCTGAAGAATGCAACTCGTCTGAAGTGCGCAAACAGTCTGAAGACGTGAAGACCATATGAAGACAACATAAAGCAGTCTGAAGAAAAGAAGCTGTCTGAAGCAAGGAAGCTTTCCGAAGCAAAGAAGCTGTCTGAAGCAACGAAGATGTCTGAAGAAGCAGAACTCTTCTGAAGAGTTGAAGCTGTCTGAAGTAGTTCAACCCGTCTGAAGTATCAGTGCTGTCTGAAGTCTCACTTATGACGTGGCACCCTCTGTTGAAGTTTGTGAAGACTTTTCCGAACCTCTGCTGCACGTACCTTTTCAAACACGTTTATGGCAAGGAACACAGAGACCTTTCCTGGTGATTTTGAATTTCATACACCACTGAGGAAATCTCTGCAACACAGAAATTGCAGCAACAACGATGGCAGCTTTATAGCAGCACCAACGTTGTACTCTGTCAGAATTGTGAAGACACCCAGAAGCGTGTCTCACGATGAATTGAATAGCATTCAATGCTTTCTCTAAAGGGTGGTATCACAACGGAAATATCATCATCACCAATCCAAAAGAAAGCACAAGAAAAGGTCAGGAGACTAAGCAGAAGCAACAAAGAGAAATGTTTGAATGAAATATTTTAATTCAAACATATTTTATCATCTGCAAGAAACAGCCATTGAACAAGACACCTCACTCAAAGAAGAAAGAAGAAACGGTGTCAGGAAGCAAATAGAAAAGGAGCATATACAAAATAAGCAAGAGGACAAATCCAACGGATACCTCCTCATATACACTCCTAAGAAAAACAGAGAAAATTAGAAGTCAGCTGAAGAAAAGCAAAAGGATATCAAGAGAGAGAACATGCAAAATAATATCAAGAAAGTCTCTCTAAAGATCTCATCTACAGAAGTGTCAGAACAAGACTGTCTGAACACTTATTTGCTTAAGAAGAAGCAACCGTTTGAGACACTATTACATAACGGCTATATGAGCCACATCATCAACATCTCAACGGTATTATGAATCATCTTCAAACGGCTATATTCCATCAGGACATATAAATAGCCTCAAGGAAGAATTTGAAGACGTTGAACTCATTCACTTGGTTCAATCAGTTGATCAAGATGCATCAGAAAAATCCTATCAGTGTTGACCACACTTACTTGAATCAACTATGCTAGTCAAAATAGCAGTTGTTCAGTTGAACAACCTACCAGGCTGTGCTTAATCTCATATGAACCAAGAATGGTTTGAAGCTGTAAGTATGCCTTGGTTTTTCCAATGATACGGGTGAGAATGTAACCCATGGAAACCAATGGCTGGAGAACAAGGCTGGAGCTTAAAGTCAGTATCTACCTAGCCAATTCTCAGAGGATGTTATTCCTCATATCAGAGACAGGGATTGTACTTAAACTTATATACTTGTATCACTGTCTTACCCTTGTACTTAGATTTATCCATGGTATCCTGAGTAGTACTCAGTTAACCTCTAGTACAGGAAAAGATTAAGTTTATGTTTCGTGGAAACTTAAACTTAGTTTAATTTGTAAACACTTTATGTGTCTGAGAGCCTGGAGAGGCTTGGTGGAAGAAAGAATACTCTACACTTGAGTAAGTGTCTGAGAGCCTGGAGAGGCTTGGTGGAAGAAAGAATACTCATGGTAGAGCCTGGAGAGGCTTGATAGAAAAGAATACTTGTGGTAGAGCCTGGAGAGGCTTGATAGAAAAGAATACTTGTGGTAGAGCCTGAAGAGGCTTGATAGAAAAGAATACTTGTGGTGTCTGGAGAGACTGTACTCATTGTGTCTGGAGAGACTGTACTCGTGGTGTCTGGAGAGACTGTACTCAGTGTGTCTGGAGAGACTGTACTCGTTGTGTCTGGAGAGACTGTACTCGTTGTGTCTAGAGAGACTGTACTCATTTTGTCTGGAGAGACTGTACTCAAACTCAAGCCTGTAATCTGAATATTCATATAGTGGAAATCCAGTGGTTGTTTGCCATTGGGACTGGACGTAGCTCACAGTGGTAGTGAGTGAACCAGGATAAATTCCTTGGCTAAGTTTTCTTACCCTTATCTCTTGTTAATTCGTTTTATACTAATCAAGGGGTCAGAATAATTAATCTGATATTTTATAAAGACACAAAACATATTTTAAAATTAGTTTTTACAAGCCGTCTGAAAACTTCATACAGCCACTTAAAAGCTTGTCTGAAATCTCTATGCCTAAGTCCTTTTTGTTTAATCTCTTTATTTCCAGGTTTCATATTTAAGTTGGAATTTGAAAAGTATTTTCTATAATAAACTTAACACAACTATTTCAATAAAATGATCTTTTATATAAACAAAACATGAGATATCTCTTATATCATTTGAAGCTTTACAAAGAATGTTCCTTGAAGAACTTCTGAAATAAATTCTCAGAAGTTAGTCTGAAAGAGATCCGTTCAAAAATCAGGAACAGACTTCAGACAACCTCTAGTCGTCTGAAGTATTTCAGAAACTGTGCTGAAAATACTCTTTGTATTAATCTTCAGAAGATACTTTGAGAAGCCTCTGTTTAAAACAATCTTAAGCTTTAGAAGAAACATTGTTTTTCTTATCTTCCACATGTTTCAACTATCTCTGATCTTAAGACTTATTTTTAACAGTGCCCATATTCATGTTTTAAATTAAAGATTTCCAAAAACTATCAAAAAGTTTAAAACTCTATTCAACCCCCCCTTTCTAGTGTTTCCTGTGGTTCTAACAATTGGTATCAGAGCTCACCTTCGGGTTGAGCATCTAACAAATGCAGAAGGCGTAGATCCTCAGAAGATGGAAATCTCACCAAGCTGAAGCAACTCTGAAGAATGATAATGAGAAAATAAAATCACTTTCTTAAAACTCATTATTCATACAAGGCATTTCTCAGAAGGATATAGCTGGAAAAGGAAAGTGTATCTATCTCTAGATCACAACCGGGGTAACACCTTTCCTATCCTTGTCTAAATCTAAGTTTAAATATAATTGTTTATTTGCTGAATGTTTTGTTTTATCGAAATTACTATTACATAAGAGCACTTATGTGAAAATAAATTATTGAATAATAAATGTCCTATATATATACGTATTACTTGTTTTGTGTGTAAATTATCTGCATTATATGCTTGAATATATGTGTATATTTATTTTAGTAAATGAAGAGTCATGTATGTGTATCATGATTATCATTAAATGTGTTATGGCGCAACGAGGATCAATGTATCATCAACCGGCTTCTCATAATTGGCACGATGCACAACTCTCAATGAATGCTTGGTGCATGTAACCGTTATTCTTCATTAAACGAAGCCATGCTTGATTGCCTATTTAAGAATTGGAAGATCATCATAGGAACTACACTTCAATCAACTTATCCTCAAAAGCCAGAACTCTTCAAACACCCTAATCTCCTTAGATCAATCGTACTCAATGGCCAACATGTCTGCATCATCAAATAACCCAAACCATCCTATGTTTGATGAGAGAATCATACCTTCTAAGTTGGTCAATCTCTCTGACTTTGATGAGGCAGATTATAAAATCTCAGAGTATTTTGACTCCGTAGGGTGGACTCCCTTCTTCAGCAACATTTCCTCACCATGGCATGAGAAAAGTATAATGGAGTTCTGGGAAAACATCAAAGTCGTATCTAAACCTAATAGAACTGGGATTGAAACGGAGGTGATGAGAAGATCACTGTTTGTGGACACCAAACTTATTGCTAAAATCATAGGTGTTCCTGACAGAGGGGAAAAATACTTCCAAAGATGGGAATCTCTTCATGGTGGAACATTTGTTCTAGACCAACATTTTTTTGGAAGAAGAAGGATTGCTCCTTTCAGACCCTCTCAACTTCTGAGCACACCCAGAGCCCTCCTTGCTGTACTAAATTGCTGCATTCTTCCCAGAGGAAGAAACAACTTGACTATAAGCATGATGGAAAGGTTTGTATTGGGACTCTTGCTGTCAAAAAGGAAAGTCAACCTTCCTTGGGTGCTGTTGTATCAGATGATGCACAGAGATGAGATAGGGAATGAGAATTTCTATCCTCATAACACCCTAATCATAAAAATTTTATTGCACAAGGGATTTCCTATGGAAAGTCTCTTTGACCAACCGCCTCCTGACTTCTTCACTCCGGCTGCGTATGCTGAGTTAGACCGGACTCTTATCAAAAGAGAAGAAGCTCCTGAGAATCAAGTGGTGATTCCTCATCTTTTTGCTATACGCAATGAAGAAGGAACTGAAGATACCCACTTAAAGTCTCGAAAAAGGAAAAGGGGTGATGTTGGGTGCATATCATCAGAAGAAGGCAAATAGCAAAATTTCCAGGCTCGCAAGAAGATTGAGAGCTGCTGAGAAGAAGCTTACGAAAGGGGCTCTGAACTGAAAAGAAGAATGTTGATGATTACTGAGAACCTATCTGATGATCAATGATTCTCTTGTGTCTTTTCATTTCTCTCTTAATTTTCGTTTGCTAATAGTAATAATTAGTATTCTGCTTTGTTCCATTCTTGATACATTCTGTGTGATCTATGACTGTTTATACTGTTTCTCTTATAACTATGTATGCTTAAATGAATCATTAACTTAACACACTTCTTTAATTAGTACAACTAAAAGATAAAATCAATTAACTGAATAAAATAAGGACAAAATTAAAATTTATATATTAAGACAAGTTCTTGCTGAAATATAATAAAATTGAAACTATTAACCTAAGACACTTGTTTTAATGATTAACTAATTCTATCAAGTAATATCATATGCTACTGAAAGGTATTTTCAGGATGTGCATGTTTCAGAAAACAGGTTTCTGAAAATAAGCTAAAAGAAGATCAACCGGAGAAAATGCCATGAGTAAAAAGGATGAATCAAGGCAACAAGAATGTCTAAGTGTGATATCATCTTCATTGTCTGAACCTGTTCAGACAGTTCACAATGAACTTACTGAAATTATGGGTCAAAAATGTTAAGACAAGTGATACACAAAGCACTAAGCCTACCTCTACGCTTGAAAAGATAATTTTGACTTAGTAACATTTCTACTTTCTGAACCTGTTCAGAAGGGTCTCGGTGAACCCCCTGAAATTGTGGGTCAGAAATGTTAAAGTAATATAAACTCAAGTTATTAAAGTCTATTTCAATCCTTGAGGGACAGGTTAAGATGATTGTTCAAAGATTCTCTGAAGCACAAAAAGACAAAAGACTAAAAGGAGGATTGGCAGACATCAAGTGATCGCAGAAGAAGAAAAAAACTTCAAAGTAAGGTACAATGCCAGAAAAGCTTTCTTCCATCTAGAGAATAATAAGGAAATCTAATGGTAACATCAATTCACCTTAAAACTTTAATTAATAACATAAAAGACTCAACATATTAAAAGCTTCTCAAATAATAATAATCATAAAATCCTCTGGTTTGATACCATAAAAATCTGTTTTCAAAAATTTCTTTTCTTAAATGTTTTCTCACATATTCCATTTTATTTTTTCTTTCCTTTCTGTTTTTAAAAGTGTTTCGAAAAAGTAATATCTTCCAATACGTTTTTATGTCTCTTCTTAAATGTCTTTCAAAAACGTTTTCCAAAACTTACTTTATCCATGCTAATGACTCAGTTTCCTATAGAGTTTCATCTATGACCAATCAATGATGCACGTTTCGATACTTTCAAGATTTGAAACTGCCATCATCAAAAGCTATCTGAGCCCATATACATCGCGTGAACAACAATCCAATGGACTCATTTTCCTTACTTCTCTATTTTACCCTTGCTTCAAAGTCCTATAAATTCACTAGAGCCCTTCACACAAACTCACATCTTCAAAGCTCCTCTATAGCTTTGTCTAAGGTTCTGAGTAAGTGGCTTCCAAAAGGATGATGAAGAAGCAAAGGAAAACAGAAGAAGGACCTCTGAAACATGTTGAGGCAAAGATCAAGTCATCTTGGATGATGTATGGAATGAAGAGTAAGGGAAAGGGTTCATCTGAAAACCCGTTTCTCTATACTTGGACCATGGTGATCTTGCTGCATCACAGGTGGACTGGAAGATCACTGGGTGATCCCAGAATAGTCAATCTTATTAAAAGAACTACTGACAAAGTGGTTCTTGGAAGTAAGGTGGTGACTAATGATCGAGACACAGTCTTACATGATGCACCTCCATTGTCCCAGGGGCTAGAAGGAAAAGGCGTGCAACACGGCACGGTTGGGATGAAGTCTGGGGCTCTGAGGCAACTCCTGAAGCTTCTGCAGCAGAAGGAGTGGTGATAGCTTTGAAAGAGATGAAGTCTATAAGGCTATGCCTCAGGCCTTTGAAGGAATCTCCGGAGGAAGCAATGGGTGGATACATTCTATTTTTGGAATGTAACCTCTTTCCTTTTTGTGAAAACCTGCTTTTTGTATTTATCAAATGTTTTGAGAAAATTTAAACTTGTGTATTTCTGTGTTTATTTCAGTTTATTTTGTTTATCAATGGTTGTATCATTTATTTGGTATAAGAAGTTACTGTATCTTTCTAAACAATTGATATTTATTCCTTAATCTTCGGTATCTGAAAAACAACAAAAATAATTGATAAAAGTAAACAAACTTAAATAGAATAAAACTTAAGTTATGAAACTCAACTATATGAAACTTATGAAATAAAAATAACAAAAATATAACTGATAAAAGTAACAAAAATAACAAAAGGAGAAGAAATATAAAATAAATGAACCATTCACTTACAAAACTCAACTATATGAAACCATGAACCTTTTTAATTAATGACAAAAGGGGGAGAAATATTAAACTCACAAAATGATTTAATAGGGATGACTAACAATCAGTATTTATGATAAGTAAATAAAATATGGTAATATTAGTTTTCAATAACAAACAATAATAATTGGTGTCTAAAAAGACTAACACAATTGGTATCTGAAAGATTAACATCTAGTTTCCAAAGGATAAGTTAACAAAATCTAATCTTGTTAACGATTAGAATAATAATAACAATCTGAAAGATTAACATCTAGTTTCCAAAGGATAAGTTAACAAAATCTAATCTTGTTAACGATTAGAATAATAATAACAATTTGCAACATTTAACAAACTAAAAGAGTAAATGTTCTTCTCAGGGGGAGTATTATAGATAGGGGGAGTCTTTTATATACTTACCCATCTTTCCTTAAAACATTTTGTAAGTTGTACATATCTTATTTGTCACCATTAAAAAGGGGGAGATTGTGAAGTCTATTAATCAATTTGAGCATTCAAACTTGACTCAAAGACTTAATATCCTTTAGTTTTAATGATTAACAAATAAGATTATATAAACAGATTCTACTGAGAAAGGTATTGGTTTGTTGATTGTGTTTCAGGATGAAATAGTAATCAGAATCAGAAGATTAGGATCAGAAGAACAAATGCAGGATCAATTATAAAGAAGCTGTCTGAAGAATGCAACTCGTCTGAAGTGCGCAAACAGTCTGAAGACGTGAAGACCATATGAAGACAACATAAAGCAGTCTGAAGAAAAGAAGCTGTCTGAAGCAAGGAAGCTTTCCGAAGCAAAGAAGCTGTCTGAAGCAACGAAGATGTCTGAAGAAGCAGAACTCTTCTGAAGAGTTGAAGCTGTCTGAAGTAGTTCAACCCGTCTGAAGTATCAGTGCTGTCTGAAGTCTCACTTATGACGTGGCACCCTCTGTTGAAGTTTGTGAAGACTTTTCCGAACCTCTGCTGCACGTACCTTTTCAAACACGTTTATGGCAAGGAACACAGAGACCTTTCCTGGTGATTTTGAATTTCATACACCACTGAGGAAATCTCTGCAACACAGAAATTGCAGCAACAACGATGGCAGCTTTATAGCAGCACCAACGTTGTACTCTGTCAGAATTGTGAAGACACCCAGAAGCGTGTCTCACGATGAATTGAATAGCATTCAATGCTTTCTCTAAAGGGTGGTATCACAACGGAAATATCATCATCACCAATCCAAAAGAAAGCACAAGAAAAGGTCAGGAGACTAAGCAGAAGCAACAAAGAGAAATGTTTGAATGAAATATTTTAATTCAAACATATTTTATCATCTGCAAGAAACAGCCATTGAACAAGACACCTCACTCAAAGAAGAAAGAAGAAACGGTGTCAGGAAGCAAATAGAAAAGGAGCATATACAAAATAAGCAAGAGGACAAATCCAACGGATACCTCCTCATATACACTCCTAAGAAAAACAGAGAAAATTAGAAGTCAGCTGAAGAAAAGCAAAAGGATATCAAGAGAGAGAACATGCAAAATAATATCAAGAAAGTCTCTCTAAAGATCTCATCTACAGAAGTGTCAGAACAAGACTGTCTGAACACTTATTTGCTTAAGAAGAAGCAACCGTTTGAGACACTATTACATAACGGCTATATGAGCCACATCATCAACATCTCAACGGTATTATGAATCATCTTCAAACGGCTATATTCCATCAGGACATATAAATAGCCTCAAGGAAGAATTTGAAGACGTTGAACTCATTCACTTGGTTCAATCAGTTGATCAAGATGCATCAGAAAAATCCTATCAGTGTTGACCACACTTACTTGAATCAACTATGCTAGTCAAAATAGCAGTTGTTCAGTTGAACAACCTACCAGGCTGTGCTTAATCTCATATGAACCAAGAATGGTTTGAAGCTGTAAGTATGCCTTGGTTTTTCCAATGATACGGGTGAGAATGTAACCCATGGAAACCAATGGCTGGAGAACAAGGCTGGAGCTTAAAGTCAGTATCTACCTAGCCAATTCTCAGAGGATGTTATTCCTCATATCAGAGACAGGGATTGTACTTAAACTTATATACTTGTATTACTGTCTTACCCTTGTACTTAGATTATCCATGGTATCCTGAGTAGTACTCAGTTAACCTCTAGTACAGGAAAAGATTAAGTTTATGTTTCGTGGAAACTTAAACTTAGTTTAATTTGTAAACACTTTATGTGTCTGAGAGCCTGGAGAGGCTTGGTGGAAGAAAGAATACTCTACACTTGAGTAAGTGTCTGAGAGCCTGGAGAGGCTTGGTGGAAGAAAGAATACTCATGGTAGAGCCTGGAGAGGCTTGATAGAAAAGAATACTTGTGGTAGAGCCTGGAGAGGCTTGATAGAAAAGAATACTTGTGGTAGAGCCTGAAGAGGCTTGATAGAAAAGAATACTTGTGGTGTCTGGAGAGACTGTACTCATTGTGTCTGGAGAGACTGTACTCGTGGTGTCTGGAGAGACTGTACTCAGTGTGTCTGGAGAGACTGTACTCGTTGTGTCTGGAGAGACTGTACTCGTTGTGTCTAGAGAGACTGTACTCATTTTGTCTGGAGAGACTGTACTCAAACTCAAGCCTGTAATCTGAATATTCATATAGTGGAAATCCAGTGGTTGTTTGCCATTGGGACTGGACGTAGCTCACAGTGGTAGTGAGTGAACCAGGATAAATTCCTTGGCTAAGTTTTCTTACCCTTATCTCTTGTTAATTCGTTTATACTAATCAAGGGGTCAGAATAATTAATCTGATATTTATAAAGACACAAAACATCTTTTAAAATTAGTTTTTACAAGTCGTCTGAAAACTTCAGACAACCACTTAAAAGCTTGTCTGAAATCTCTATGCCTAAGTCCTTTTTGTTTAATCTCTTTATTTCCAGGTTTCATATTTAAGTTGGAATTTGAAAAGTATTTTCTATAATAAACTTAACACAACTATTTCAATAAAATGATCTTTCATATAAACAAAACATGAGATATCTCTTATATCATTTGAAGCTTTACAAAGAATGTTCCTTGAAGAACTTCTGAAATAAATTCTCAGAAGTAAGTCTGAAAGAGATCAGTTCAAAAATCAGGAACAGACTTCAGACAACCTCTAGTCGTCTGAAGTATTTCAGAAACTGTGCTGAAAATACTCTTTGTATTAATCTTCAGAAGATACTTTGAGAAGCCTCTGTTTAAAACAATCTTAAGCTTTAGAAGAAACATTGTTTTTCTTATCTTCCACATGTTTCAACTATCTCTGATCTTAAGACTTATTTTTAACAGTGCCCATATTCATGTTTTAAATTAAAGATTTCCAAAAACTATCAAAAAGTTTAAAACACTATTCAACCCCCCCCTTTCTAGTGTTTCCTGTGGTTCTAACAAAACAGCCTAGGCATGGCAGCATGAAGGCCATACAAGCTTAGGAAACTTTAGAAGCAGATGAAGATTCTGGAGATAGCTCAGAAGATGATGATCTTGCTCTTCTAAGTAGGAAGATCAAGAGAATGCTGCAAAATAGAGGAAAGTTCAGAAAGAACCAACCTTCAACCTTAAAGCAGGTAAATCAGGTAAAGACTCTCAAAATGACAAAATTACTTGTTTTGAGTGCAAACAACCAGGTCGCATGAAGACAGAATGCCTAAGACTGAAGAAGATCACCTTTAATAAGAAGAAGTTCTTCAAGAAGAAGAAGGGACTGATGGCAACATGGGAGGATCTTGATGAGTCTACCTTAGAAGAAGAGGAGGATACTTCAGAAGAGGCCAACTTGTGTCTCATGGCCAGCCTGCCCTCATCAGACAGCTCTGAAGCTGAGGTATTTCCCTTAACTCTTCAAGAGATGTATGATGACCTGATGGAAAGTTCCAAGGAACTCTTTCAAGAGTATAAGAAACTGTCCAAAGCCCACACAGAAATGTGTAGTAAATATGAAGCTCTTGAGATAGAAAATATTATGCTCAAGGAAAAGATTCTTGTGACTGAAGTCAGCAGTTCACAAACTGCATCTGAAGAAAATAAAAAACTTCAGAAATAAGTTGAGGAACTGACAAAAGACTTAGCTAAATTTGTCAAAGGAACAGATAATCTTAACAGATTACTTGGCAATCAAAGGCATTCCCTTGACAAAAGTGGTTTAGGCTTTTGTGATCACAACATCTCTGAACCTCCTACTGTCTTAAATTTTACTAAAGGCAAAAAGAAGGTTATTGGGTGTTCTCACTGTGGCAAGCCTGGACACAATGTGGCCTCAGTGCAAACACAAGAGAAAAGCAAGGCCCAAAGCTAACAAGAAAGGACCCAAAAGAATATGGGTACATAAAAACTTGATCATTCCTGTTGCAGATGTGTTTAACAGGACAAAAGAAACCCCACAAATGGTACCTGGATAGTGGGTGCTCGCGACACATGACAGGAGAAAGGTCTTTGTTCCAAAACCTTAGACCCAGAGCAGGAGGTGTGGTCACCTTTAGTGGAAATCAGCAAGGGAAGATCACTGGTATAGGGACTGTAGGTATATCTCCTTTATCCCTTATTAAGAATGTTCTTCTAGTAGAGGGACTTCATCACAATCTACTGAGCATAAGTCAATTGTGTGATAGTGGATATGTGGTCTCCTTTACCAAAGAAGGATGTATAGTCAAAGACTCTCTTGATCAAATCTTTTTTACTGCTAAAAGACACAGTAATGTGTACAAAATTGATCTAGAGGAGCTAGCAAGTCAAAATGTAAAATGTTTATCTCTGTTGAAGATGAAAAACAGATTTGGCATCAAAGACTTGGGCATGCCATCTTGAGATTAATCTCAAAGTTATCAAAATACAACCTTGTTAAAGGACTGCCCAAGCTTTCTTACAAATCTGTCATTTTATGTGAAAGCTGTCTGAAAGGGAAACAAACAAGACACTCTTTTAAGAGTAAGGATGTTGTTTCTAGTAGCAGACCTTTAGAACAGCTACATATTGACTTGTTTGGTCCTATTAGAACAGAAAGCATTAGTGGTAAGAAATATGGTTTGGTCATTGTTGATGACTATTCTAGATTTACATGGGTGTTATTCCTAAGAAGCAAGGATGAGACTTTCAAGAATTTCACAGTATTCTGCAAGAAGGTACAGAACGAAAAAGGATTCTGTATATCTGTCATCAGAAGTGATCATGGTGGAGAGTTTGAGAATGCAAACTTTCAACTGTTCTGTGATGAGAATGAGATCTCACACAATTTCTCTGTGGCAAGAACACCTCAGCAAAATGGGGTTGTTGAGAGAACCATGCTCAACTCTTGCAACCTACCAAGATCCTTCTGGGCAGAAGCTATTAACACAGCTTGCTACCTTCAAAACAGGATACTGGTAAGACCAATTCTGAAAAAGACTCCTTATAAATTGTGGAAAGGAAGGAAACCGAACATATCATATTTCCATCCCTTTGGATGTGAGTGTTTCATACTCAACACCAAGGATGATCTTGGAAAATTTGATGCAAAGTCTGACAAAGGATTTTTCATAGGTTATTCTGAAACATCTAAAGCCTATAGAGTTTATAACTCTAGAACTTTAATTGTAAAGGAATCAATTCATGTTAAATTCAATGACATGAAAGAGACTGATAGGGAACTATCTGATCTAGAAGATGATTTTGCAGGAATGGAGCTGAATGATCATAATAGCTTGAAGGATGAACAGGTGTCTGAAGCACCATCTGTCACTGAACCTCTTCAGACAAATGTTGAGTCTCAGACAGATCAGACAGTATATCAGAAAACTAACTGGAGATACAAGTCACATCATCCTAAGGAACAAATCATTGGCAGCACTTCAGAAGGAGTCAAGACAAGATCAAAATTCAAGAATCTGAATTCTCTTGCTTTCCTGTCTGAAATTGAACTAAAGAACATTGATGAAGCTCTGCATGATGAAGGGTGGATCCTAGCCATGTAAGAAGAGCTAAATCAATTTGCTAGGAGTGATGTCTGGACCCTTGTTCCTAAACCCCATGGGAAAACTATTATTGGAACCAAATGGTGTTCAGAAACAAGCTGTCTGAAGAAGGAAAAGTGGTCAGAAACAAGGCAAGATTGGTGGCTCAAGTGTACAATCAACAAGAAGGTATTGACTTCACTGAAACCTTTGCCCCTGTTTCCAGGTTAGAAGCAATTAGAATTCTTCTCTCTTATGTTGTAAATAATGGCATCAAACTATATCAAATGGATGTCAAAAGTGCTTTTCTCAAAGGATTCATTGAAGAAGAGGTTTTGTTAGACAACCCCCTGGTTTGGAAGATATAGCTTTTTCCTGATCATGTTTTCAACTGAAAAAGGCTCTTTATGGTCTGAAACAAGCCCCAAGAGCTTGGTATGACAGATTAAGCAGTTTTTCCTTATCAAAAATGGTTTGAAAGAGGAAAAGTAGATACAACTCTTTTTAGAAAACAGTCTAACAAAGATCTTATACTTGTCCAGATATATGTTGATGACATTATTTTTGGTTCAACTCATTCTTCTCTGTACAAGCAGTTTTCTGAGTTGATGCAATCAGAGTTTGAAATGAGTTTAATGGGAGAACTAAAATTTTTCTTAGGGCTTCAGATTAAGCAAGATTCTGATTGTATATGGATCCATCAAGAAAAATATACAAAAGAAATGCTCAAGAAGTTTAACTTAAATGATTGCAAACCCATGTCAACTCCTATGCATCCCTCTTCATCTTTAAGCAAGGGTGAAAATGAAGATCCAGTAAATCAAACTTTGTATAGAGGAATGATTGGCTCTTTATTGTATCTAACAGCAAGCAGACCTGACATAATGTTCAGTGTGTGTCTTTGTGCTAGATTTCAATCAGACCCAAGAACTACTCATTACAAAGCTGTTAAGAGAATTTTAGATATCTTAAAGGCACTACTAATCTTAGTCTATGCTATAAGAAAGACAAGGATTGCAGGTTAATAGGATATTGTGATGCTGACTTTGCTAGAGATAGAATAGAAAGAAAGAGCACCAGTGGAGGATGTCATTTCTTTGGAAATAACTTGATCAGCTGGTCAAGCAAAAGGCAAAGCACCATTGCATTATCAACAACAGAAGCAGAATACATCTCAGCAGCCAGTTGTTGTTCACAACTGCTATGGGTGAAGTATCAGCTTGAGGACTTTAATATTCCTATCTCTGCTATACCTGGTTTGTGTGATAATACAAGTGCAATTAATTTGTCTAAAATCCTATCCAACATTCTAGGGCTAAGCATATAGAAATCAAGCATCATTTTATTAGAGACTATGTTCAGAAAGGTGTTTTTGATATTCAGTTCATTGAAACAGAGCATCAATGGGCAGATATATTCACAAAAACCCCTGGAGGAAGATAGATTTAAGTTCATACGCAATAATTTGAACATACATGCATTTTCTAATAATTGATTGTGTCTGAAATTCCAGGGTGTCTGAAATTGTGACATGTCTGAAATTTTAGGGTTTTCTGAAATTTTATATGATGTGTCTGAAATTTCTCTCACTTGTCTGAAATGACTTGCTGACGTGGCTATCTAAGACGGTTGAATTCCATTTATTTTGTCTCTTCCACTTCGCACGTTACCCCAATGTCTGCGCAGCCGGTACAGGCCATCATTGCATCGTGGGTCTATAAATGCAGGAGTAAGAGTGTCGAGGAAGTCTTACACTTTCTCTCAGCACTGTTTGAACTTCTTCTTCTC